>JAWNMV010000741.1:3916414-5252121 GCA_035043635.1 Drosophila rellima
AGGATGGCACCAAAGTTGGCCAGCTCCAACTGGAAGCCGGCGATGATGCCACAAATGTCCGCTGGACTGACATCGATGCAAATCTCAAATTGCACGCCAATCATGCTGATATTGTTAAAGAGGTGGTTCTCAAGAGAAATGCTCATTGGTGATCGAATTGATAATAAGATTTGATCAAGTTCCATATATATTTTTATGCTCTACTTCAACATCGATTATTGTGATATTTTGTACACTCTTTAACGCCGTCAATTGTATAATTTAATAATAAAAATCTTAGTCATGTTTCGTATTTATTTATTTCAGACTATTCACTATTCGTACAATGCCCAGTTTTGGGTAATAACAAGTTAAGAAAATGTATTTCAGTAGGAAACCATTTGGATTGTGTGGTTTTCCATTAAAACAATTGGAATTCTTCAAGCTTCGCTTGCTTCGCCAAAGTCCTTCAATAAATTAAGCTGCTCCAGTCGTGAATCGAACTAAGAGATATTGTTGCGGCTCCTTTAGATGATTTTCATTGATGTGTGGGTAAAAATTTCTATAAAATGTGTATATGTTGGTAAACTGTAGTCGTGCACATTTTTATAGGGTTTGCAGAAAGTTGTAGACTTCGGGACTAGAATTGGCTACATTGTTATATTTATCTGCATATTGTGTACTTATTTCCTTAAGGAAGGCAACCGCACGAAGTTTGCCTTCTTGGTCGGGCATTTGGTCCTTGTGCAATGAGTGTATGATGACAGCCAGAATCTGTTCGAGATGATCCAAAATGGCAGGACGCGCCTGCATGTATAGAACTTCGAATGCCTTCAAGATCATATCGTTCTCGTCGACATCTTCACGTAATGGCAAATGTGAGAGAAAAACGGGCAGCACCTGCGCCAAAGGCACCAAGTTATGATTAATTACAATCATGCGTGCCACGGCTCCACAGATGTTGTCCAGAGCCGGGGGATTTGTCTCCGAGGCAATGGCACCGGATAGAGCTTGTAAGATGACAGCGAAGGATCTGCACAAATAAAAGAATTAATTTCTATACACTTATTAACATTGAATTTAATACTCACTCGAATGATTTCTCCTCTCCATGCAAAACAAGCTCGCCCAAACCAAAGTAACAATTCTGACGAGCCTTCGGCTCGGGATCGCTTACACCGCCAATAAAGATGGGGCATAGTGTATCAAAATAGGTGGGTACACAACTTCCTAGAGACTGGAAAGATTCGGCCAGAACGCCATAGGCAAAGGTGCGCTGCTCAGACGACTCGTTCTTCTTGGCTTTGTTCTACAAATTAAGTCCTGATAATTTCAATAGAATTGAAAAAGAATTTTAGTGAATTACCAGCTTATTTAAGAAGTACTGGAAGAGACGTCCAAAGTACATGGAGAACACTTCCGGGTTCAGCGCTTTGCCAAACTGAGGCAGCAGATTGCCGGCATTTTCAATGAGCAGTTCGTCAAACTCGCTGTCCTCAATATCCTCTTCATCGCCGCCACCACTGGGTTCATTGAATTGACAAGCTATTTTGTTGTTCAGCACATCCTTGATGCTAGCGAAGATTAGGTCGGCAATTTCCTGAGTGGGAATTGCCAGATGTCTCACATCATTAAACAAGACGCCTACTACGTCAAGCAAATGAATGACCACCGCCTGCTCCTCATCGTTGCGAATGATTTGCGCAAACTTCGGCATGATAATCGAACTGGCACGTTTCACTCCATCGCCGTCACCCAATTTGTTGAGAGCAGTGACAAAGGCACAGAGAGCTTCAATGGCTATCTTGCGGATGCTATCGTGCGCATGCTCAATAACCTTGTAGACGTTTTCAAAGGACGTCTGCAAGTACGGAGCAAATGCAGTGCCCGTATTAGTCGCAAATTCTTTAAGTGTGCCAATAGCCTCCTCTTTTTCGTAGACAAAGTCATTCTCCACCTGGTAACCAACATCTTCATCGTCATCTTCGCCATCCGTATTGTCCAGGTCAATGTCTTGCTCAGAGCCAGTGTCTCCCGGGAAAGAATTGGTTGTGGGAGAAGGCTTCGATATGGGCAGTATGTCATCCGTGGATATGACTGTTTCAATAATGCGATCCATAATCTTGGGAAACACGCTCGACATGCTCTCATTTACCACAATAGACAAGGCTCCTATTAGGTTATAGATGCAGCGTCTAAAGTCCGGATCGTCGGGACCTTCGCTAAGCATCATAAGGCAATAAGCCATCGTATCATTTGCCAGTGGTATAAAGTTATCCTTGCCCACAACGCGTGTAATGGAGGCCAAAGTATCAATTGCCTCGTTGCGCAATTCCATCATATCCTCTGCGCAATCCTTAACCAGATAAACTTGCAATATCTCAACTATTTTAGGGAAATATGGCATCAAATGCTCCTTGGCGGCTAAAGCCGCTGCTGAGATGGTAGATAGCGCCATTATACGTAGATGTGGAGAGTTCTGGGGCTCCAAGGTTTCGAAAAGTCTGTAAAGATGGAAATTGAGCAACTGAATTCCGGCTGATCAATTGATTCTTACCGATCCATCAGCAAAGGCAAATGGGGCACTATATTCTCTTCTAGATTCTGGCAGTAAGTCTCCAGAGCATAGAACATGCGATCCGTATGCTTTGGTTCAGGTTTTCCCATCTGCAAATTTTATAATTTAGAATTTAGTTAACTAAAAATGACAATAGAACATTTGTGCTGAGTGAGCATGCTTCAAAAATGGTGTGTTACTAAAAATACTTGCGCCATTAATCCCTGATTTCAGATACTTGATTTACTTTCACAAATTTACTGAAAATATACCAAGCATCATCGTTCAAATTGAACTAAATTTCGGTTAATTTTCTAGGATATGGTTATCCTAACTTTAATTATATTACAATGATTCCCAACAGACAAGGCAATGTCATTAAAATGAAGTGCAAGAAATGTTTGATTAGGACTAAGAATTAAGAAAAGCACCCTGTATTTGGTGAGAACTGATTTGCGTTTGATTTGCAGCTGATTTATGTATAGAATAGTATCTTTGCCAGGTACGTGATTCGCCTCGTTGCTGTTTTTCTCAGCCTTATAGACGCAGCACAATCAAAATAAATGTTATCATATAAAAAAATGTGCGAGATCAACTCATGGTTGCGAAAATCTTACCTTTAGCTCGACAACCAACTGTTGCAGAAATTCAAAAAGTACGGGCAAGATCTCTGACGCATACTTGGATATATCCGGCTGTAAGTGCTCCGAAAACTGGCCGAGAGCAAAGAACGCCGCGATGCGCACCATCGGCGAAGCATCGATAATGCCGCCTTTGATGATGTTCAACATCACCTGCATGTATTTGCTGCAGATTGCCTCCGAGCAGCCTTCAGCGATTACCGCGATGCATAGGAAGGCGGCACGTCGGCGCAAATGATCAGCATTTTGCAAGGCCGGCTCGAGCAACTGCAACAATGGTGGTATTAGCTTCTCTGGAGCTATATGGAGAGCCATCAAGTCAAGTGTTTGGGTTGCAGCCGACACTGGGTTGTTGGTGCTCTCACCCAAAAAGATCTCGTCAGCTGGTAACAAAGATTTCAATTAAAAAATAAAGAAAAAAATAAAAGTCATTGAAGAATAGACTTACCATCATCCATTTCCGTTTCACAGCACATCATCTCAAAGATGACGCCCAAGATGGGCTCGAGCAGCTTTTGCTTAACAAGGACTTTCTTCTTAATACGCACAATGCGACCAAGAAAAGTAACCACCTGGACGCGTATAGATTCATCAACTTGCGGATTGCTGGTCGTTGCAAGGCAGAATTCCACTAGAGGCTTCACATTGTTGTTCAACAATTTGGGCGCATACTCCGCAATACTGTCAATGACGTCGAAAACTATGGAGAATTGCTCGTCATCGCCTTTATGAGCAAAGGCATAAACCATTTTGATTATAAGTGGGAGGACCTTCAGCACGGTTTGTTCCGCAGTTGTGTGTCCACTCACAAATGGCATCAGAGAGCACATGCCCATTGAGATATTCACGATGGTGGGCGTTGCCAAATTCCCCTTGGCCTCGGCGGCCAAAAGCACAGTGGCAAACATCTGACAGACGGAATCCATGTGACAGACAAACTGATCGGGTGCCGAGTCTGTAAGTTTGGCGAATATCGAGGAGCCCAGCTCACTCTCCTTGGGATCTTCGGCACTGCACCGGCTGTATATGAAGTTCAGCAAATCAGCCATCCATGAATCCTTCTTCTCCTGCTCGTGACGTACTAAAGAACCAATAAGCATGGCAATCGAGTTCTTGACCGACTTCTCATTTTCAGTGATTAATGCCTGAAGCATGCCCGTCTTGATGCTACAAATATAATGATAGCTCTCTAGATTCTATAGATTTGTCAATTTTTATCAGTGTCTCACCTTTCCTTCTGCTCAGCTGGTACCATCTGCCAGTGTCGGAGCTTCTGGAGCCGTTTATTCAGCAGCACGGCAGCAAATTGACGGATTTGCGTCTCGCGATCGGAAACTACTATCCGACATAGTGCCGGAAGTGTCTCGGGATTCTCATAGGCCTTATTCAGCTCGTTGGTGGCCTAGCAACAAGATATAATACATATGAATTTCAATTTGCACATAAATTAATTAATAGCCGGTAATAGTGTGTGTGTGCCAGCAACGTGCTTCCAATTACATACATGTGTGTACATATGTACATATGTATGTAAATTAAAATACACACAGCTACTCAAGTAATTGTTTTGACAAAAATATTCATTCAAAGTTGCTTTTTATTTTGTGATTAGTTAAATCTACTGGTCTCTATTCAGTTTGTTGTAGTTTTTTAAGAATCATAAGCAACTATTATAAAATAAAATAAATAGTTATTTCGATTCTTTTTATGCGAAACTAATTACTTGACTAACTTTACTGATTTTAATGCAGAGCAATGCGCACATGTTAATAACTATGCATGTGTGTATAGGAATTTCATCTATGTACATATATAACATGTACATATATATGTAAAAGTTATTGCAATTAGACAAAAACTACATAATAGTTTTGGCAATCTTATTGTCACACACATGCAAATGTATTCACAAAATGGAGACATAAAATGAGTGTATCAAATGGGCGCGATAATAAGGCGTCGGCACTCTGCCAATGGATACTGAAGGACATTGCCCAGTAAAGAATTTATACGCCGGCTTCTTACCTGGCGAATCCGTGCTGTGTCCGTGCATAGCAATTCAGCGATGATTTGATCAAGGAGAGCCTCCATTTTAATGCTTCTTTAAATTTATCAACTGACCGCAAAGCAAATTGAGCAAATTTTAATATGCCGCCGAAGCACAAACGCGAAACGACTTTGGCGAATTTTTGCAAATGTGAGTGTGGTGCGGCTAGGGCTGAATACCTATTATAACCACGTTTTAAAACTTTAAGGGCTACAGTAAATTTATATATTTTATATTTAATTAAATTTGGTAGATTTCCAGTTTGTCATATAAATCATAAAATAACTACTTTGTTCATATGTAAAAAATAAATTAATTTAAATAAACTTCGTTAAAGAAATGTCAACACCACTTCGATAATATATCGGCAAGTGTGACCAGTTTTCCACACACTATCTCGTTGACGCTGGTCCGGAACGCACCATTTTGAACCCCAACGACGCGCGTCCTATAAAAATCTGTAAAATTGTATTGTTTTTTTAGTGTTTTTTTAAGCTCGTGCGATATGGATAAAAGTACGAGCAGCCGTAGTAGCAGCAGCCAGATGGACCAAAATTCGTTGGGCATTCTAAGCATGGAAAACCTTAGAGGTAAGTGAGAAAACGAAACTGCTCCACACATCTAACTGTATATTTTCGTGTTTTTGCAGTTTTTGGAGATTTGTCCAATTTTTCCAAGAATGGCAGTGCCAATACGAGTAGAGAAAAATCCGATGTTCACGAGCGACTAAAGGTAATTATAAAAATACATTTATTTAGAGTTTGCAAAAAAAAGGCGCGCTTTGAAATTTCAGGCGGGACGGCAAAAGGCATTAGAGACACTGGAAAAACCTCGAACGCGTCTCAGTTTTCAAACAGGATCCCTTCATGGGAAGGCCAAGCGTACGTGTAAAATATTCCACATAGAGGCATGTGAAATTGTTTCTTTGTTGTTTTATAGCTGCAAGTCGGGCAAGTGCCGCTGCCAGTCGTGTTGGTAATTACACGAATATATCTGATCTGATGACTGAGGAAACCATTGACCTGAACTCGAGCGGTTCTCTTTTAATGGCAACTCCAGCGCCGACGGGTACAAACGTATTCTTTGAGCCTGGCGAGATTACGGGTCGATCAACGCTCTGCAAGAATGAAACACGATCGTCCAAACAGGGCAGTCAAATCTCAGTGGCAGACATCCTAAAGTCATCCTTTGTCGAGAAGGCGAGGGTGCAATTCGCCAAGCGTTTGGAGAACGTGCCTAGCAATGAGATTACCAACAGCAGCACCATAAGTGATTCTTTTAATTACTCCCGCAGCTTGCCTCGTACTGCGGACTTGAGCAACATGAGTCTTAATGGCGGCGGAGGCTTTTCCTTCAACTCTGCGGCCGGACAAGGTTTCGACGAGAGTTTCGCTCCCGCTGAAATGATGCAGTCAAAGCTGGTGATGGGTGAAATCTCCTGGGCACAGGAATTCGCAGCCGTGCCAACAGCAACGCTGAGCAAACAGGCATTGCAGAAAATCGCTGCGCCACCGCAAATGCCAGAAATCGAGACCTCGGTGTCCAAGTAAGTAAAATAATTATCTAAATGGAAAGCATTAATGATTAACTGAGTCGTGCAGCTCTATTATTGCAGGCGATCCGAACTTTTCATTGGGCAACTACTTTCAAATGCGCTCGGAAAGTATTTCGATGTTTAATAGCAATGATAATCGCGACAGAAATCAATCAGGAGTTGCTTTTGTGGAACCACAAGCAGCGGTAAATAGCGTAGTGGAAATTACGCCACATATCGAAAATAAAACATACACAAAGGCCGAAAGCGCCAAGATGGAGCGCAATCTCATAAAGAAAATGCAACAGGATAAGTTCAACAAAGCACTGCAAATCGAAGCAAAGAAAAAGCCTCCAACCAGCTCGGAGCTGCTCAGCCTGTCAGCGATAGATGAGGCCCTGCGTAAGTAAATTGAATCCGCAAATAAGAGAAACTTATCACATTTTGATTCTGAACAGGCAATCTGGATTTATATTCCGACACATCTGTCAGCGATGTCGTCGAGAGGCTGCGTCACCCTGGATACGATCACGACAGTGATGGTGAAAACAAAGAGAATGAAAATGCCGACAACACACTGTGTAAATCGAAGTCTAAACTCATGGATACGATGAGCTTCACGGACTCCTTGTTGAATACGACTGATTTTAAGGAAATGCAGCATAGCATTGTGGTTCCATCAAAGCGACAACCTTTGAGTCCGCTGGCGGACTTCAACAATCCTCAGATACTAGTGACGCCCAGCGATGATCACGATGCTGACATTGATGAATGGCCCTCGACGCCAGTTAAGTCCCCAGGACGTCGTGTGCGACACACGAAATCTCCAAACACACAGAGAGTTGTGAGTCCAACAAGCAGTGATGGAATACAACCATTGCCGACTACTGATGAGGATGAGGATGAAGACGAAGACAAGACTCCGGTTAACAAGAAACAGAGTGTTTCTGTAGCAACCGGTCGCATTCAAAATTCCTTTTGCTCGACACGACTGGACGGATGCGATGCTGTGCCATCGTCCACAGAATGCGATTTTGGCATATCACCAAACCTGGTCAAAAGTGTGCGAAATGCGTCGCCGTTATCCTCTCCACGTAGTTGCCTGTCATCGCCCTTGCTGGACAGCACGACAAGTTCGGAACGTCGTATGCTGCTTTCTGGAGCTGGTAATGGTTCCACTGCGGCACGAAGGGTCAACTCTTCACCGGCTGGCAGCGAAGCCAGCTCCACCAGTGGATTTAGCACATTGCGCAAAGGTATTAACGGCACTCAATCAAGTGGAGCTCCACGCAGCATGTCGCGCTGCTCAAACTCCAGCGAGTTTAGTCATCGAGATGGCAAAATACTGCCCTTAAAGGTCACCCACACCAGCCTGTGCTGGGGCAGCACCAAACTACGCACGGATGTGCGAAAGTCCATGCAAATCAAGAACACATCCGACAAGCGTCTGATGGTACGCTTGTGCATACAGGGACCAGGCTTTCAGTTAGTTGGCGGCGATAGCAGCACCATCACTTTGCAGTCAATGGAATGTCGCAGCATATGCATCAACTTCTGTCCGACGGTCAGCGGAGCAGCCATCGGAGCTGTCTCTTTCTATGCCCCCTATGGCGCCAATAATTGCCAGCAGCCTGGCATGGAAATACCTCTCTACGGCTACGGTGGCAATGCCTCTGTTACCATACAAGGACTGCTCAAGGGTCCGGTCGGCGCAAGCTTTCTTACCGTTGGCAATGTATGCGAATTGGCCTCCGGGCCACTGACTGCCTCCTTCAAGTTCTACAATAAGGGACCATTAACAGCCTTTGCTGGCATCACAGTTGATTCCACGGTGTTGCTGAAGCCGCGCCTTAATGCGTCTTTTGAGGTGCGTCCCAGCAAGATTATTCTGCCGCCACACAGTGAGGCCGTGGTACAGATCGTGTTTCGACCCAATCGTGAGGATATCAAGAACATACTGAAAAAGACATCGCAGGTTCTGACGTTGGCAAATATGCGAATCTTTTGCGGAGATGAACCCAATAGGCAACGCATGCGTGCCTTGGTGCAGCGCATGTCCTGTGAACAGCGGGAGCAGTTGACCTCATCCATGCTGGACAACATTTGGTGCAGCTTTCCGGGGGAACAGCCCATACGCAGCATTGCCATGTTAAACGAACCACCAGAGTTTATACTGGATCTGGTGACGGTTGTCCGGATTGTAGATGTGGCATTGACCTTAAATCGTGACTTTGATGAATCCGCTGACACTTCGCATCTCTGTTTGCCTGATGCGGAGGAGACTGTCCTGTTTCGTACAGTTTGTGCTGCCAATTCACCAACGCCAAGCAACATGTTGGAACCAGTTGATGAGCTACATGAGGCAGATACGACTTCTGCAATTGATCAGCAGCCTGGGGAGCGCAACTGGTCAGTGCAGCCTGATGCGATTACATTTGATTTGTCTGGAGGAAGCAATGCAATAGACGTTAAGAAGATTTTTATTAAGAACAGCTTCAGATCGCGCCAATTCATTGAGATCAATTGCAATGTTCAAGACTTGCTCCACATAACTCCAACAGAATCTTATATTGCACCAGACGGTGGATATGTCGATGTTACAGTGCGTCCCCTGCGTTCTCTAAGACGCGAAACGCTTAAAAAGGAAGTCCAGGTCTTCATTGAGGTGTCCATGGAAAATGAACGAATCAATGTGCCCGTTAGTTTTAAAGTTTAAGTTTTTAATATTTCCATAGTGTCTTCATTTTATTGATTTTACAAATAATTATGTTTTAAGAATAACCATTGTCCTTTAAAATTAATTCATTCTGTTTATCATACATTAATAAACGTGCATTTAAATCAACAGATTTAATTTTCGATTTCAAATAAGAAGCGCAATATTTAAATAGTAACAGATTTTATTTTTGAAAATTTAATTTGTTAAATACCGAAAAGTATGTAACAAAATGTTACTGTCATAATTAAGTACATTATATAAGCTATAAGTTGGTCACACTGTTCGAATTAACCAAAACAAATTCTGCATGTTGTGCCGATTTGTGATTTAAAATTAATTAATACTAATAAATTAAAAATAGCTCAGCAATAATTGCATTAATATTAGTTAGCACAAGCCAATATGCCTTCCTATGAATTATCGTTGGTGCTGCGGCAACTTCCACGGGTTTGTATATAAAACAGAATGCAATAGTTATGTAAAGTAAATACTTAAATGTGCGTTCTCTATTAGCCGGAACTGATTTCTGTCATTAAGCGAACAGCTGAGTCGATTTTCAACAAAGGCGGCATTATCAGGAAGCTAGAAAACCTGGGAACACGTCCGCTGCCCCACAAAGTGAGTGAGCACGGCGTGGTTCACCGGGAAGGAACTCACTTCACCATCATGTTTGATACGGCGCCCACAAAGATATTGGATCTCAAGGAGGAGTTTGGGCGAGACATCGATATAATAAGGAAAAACGTCTACAAGGTTGAGGAGCCCGTCGAGTTCAAGTGCACGTTACACGATGAAATGTTGCCGCCGGCATATCGCAAGGATGTGCAGGAGATAATTGATATCGCGAAAAGGAAACAGAAGCCCAAATATAATTATAACTCGGGACTCGACTATTATCCCTTCCAGAAGTAGTTCAACAAATGAAGGCAATAAAATCTTAAATTCATTAAATTTGAATGTAATGTGAATCCTATATTAGCTTAATTATTATTAGTGGCCGCAGTTTATTTCGTATTACGAACAACTTTAGTTCTTCGATGAAATATTAATTTTATCAAGGTACTATATGCCAATGATTGTCTTTATTAGGTATATGGCATACAATTAATGTTATCGCAAATTGATAAACGACATAATCAAATCAGCCATAACTTGGCAGTACCTAATAAGATAGTACCTGCGAATAGTCGTAGCTCAATAGTCAAGAAGTCAAGAAATGCCACCCCAAATACGTCCAATCTCTGCGGAATTGCAGGCCAATGCCAAGGAATACCTTAACGAAGACCCCGAGCGCATTGAGTCTGACCTGGAGGCATTGAAGACATGGATCAAGCAGCAGCCCCATCTTAATCCACGCACTGACGATCAATTCTTGATTGCCTTCCTGCGCGGCTGCAAGTACAGTCTCGAGAGAACCAAGGGCAAGTTGGACAAGTACTTTACGTTGCGCACCAAATACCCAGAAATCTTTAATGTAACTGATGTGGACAAACCCAAGATACGCGAAGTTCAACAATTAGGGTAAGCTAAAAATAAAAAAATAAATGCTGAAGGTCGATTGATAATATTGAGTCTACCATAAAAACACAGACCGATAATCTACCTACCAAACCTATTAAATGGATGTCGCTTGGGTATTTTTCGAATTGGCGTTTGCCCAGCTGATAAATTCACTTTGTTGGAAGTTATGCAGGTCGGCCAGGTGATGCAGGAAATTGCACTGATGGAGGATGATCACGCAATAATCAACGGTGTGATTTTTATTATGGATTTGAAAAATGCAACTCCCGGTCACTTTCTCCAAATGTCACCTGGGATGGCGAAAAAGATGACTTCATATAATGAAGAGGCATTGCCGATGAGACCCAAGGGACAACACTTTATAAACACAATAACTGCTTTTGAAACCATCTTCAATATGTTTAAGCCAATGATGTCAAAGAAACAACAGGGAAGACTTTTTGTTCACCGCAAAATCGATTCACTGATGGAACATGTACCTTTGGAATACCTGCCCAAGGAGTATGGTGGCGAGAATGGCTCCATTGAAGAACTCATTGTGGAATGGAATAAAAAGTTCGATGAATACAGAGACTTCTTTAAGGATAATGCCAATTATGGAACAAATGAGAAACTTCGTCCTGGAAAGCCTATTGATTTCGACAGCATCTATGGGACCGAGGGTTCTTTCCGTAAATTAAATGTAGATTAGTATTTATAAATTATTATTCCTTATTGTGAATTAACTGCAAATGAATAGGAAATGATTCGAGTTTTGATTAGAAATAACAGGTTATTAAATATGTTTATTTTTTTATGGCAAAAGTGGTTTGCTGAATAAATTCTGTATATCCAGTTTAAATTTACCGCCAAACAACTTGCTATGTCACTGTCTCTTGCTCTTTTGTCAAAGTCACATGGTTTGTGAGCTGTCAAAAAGTTACTGGTAATATCAGTCTGGGTAATGTTAATGTTATTATCGCTGTTATGTTAAATAACACCTCTGTTTTACCATGACGTATGTGCGCCTTTGACGTATGGAAAAAAATGTATCACATAACTCTGTCGTAGTTGTAGTTTTTTATTTAATTGGAACGTATATTTGTTAAATTTGTGGCTTGCAACTAGTTAAAAGCGGTTGTTGATGCCACCAACTACGTCACAGTTCGCGAACACACTACACATTGTTAAATCGATATCTACATATATGTACATGTAACGAGCATCCGATAATTTGCGAGTGCACGCGCTTCGTTGGGTATTTGCGTCGCGAAGATGCAATCAATTAATTGGACATCGCGTCTAATATCCCGGGCGATACGTAGCAGCTTTTCGACACTGCTCGACTCGACAACGGGTGCAACAACAACAACCAAAGGTGCTACAAAGCCATCCTCAAATCGATCTCGGCCACGATTCGTTTCGGTGGTTTGTGGCTTTGCCAAGGACAATCTGCGACACAAATACAAGCCTGGCAAGTACGGCGAGGACTCGTGGTTTAAGACTTCCACAGACACAGCGGATGTGATGGGCGTGGCCGATGGCGTCGGGGGCTGGCGCAGTTATGGCATCGACCCAGGCGAGTTTTCATCGTTCCTCATGCGCACATGCGAACGCCTGGTGCGATGCACCCACTTCAACCCGCAACGACCTGTCAACCTGCTTGCCTACAGCTACTGCGAACTGATGGAGCAAAAGAAGCCAATTCTGGGCAGTAGTACAGCCTGTGTGCTCATACTGAATCGCGAGACGAGTACGGTGCACACTGCGAATATCGGTGACAGTGGTTTCATGGTGGTACGAGAAGGCGAAATAGTCCATAAATCGGAGGAGCAACAGCACTATTTTAATACGCCATTTCAGCTGTCGTTACCACCACCAGGGCATGGGCCCAATGTGCTTAGCGACAGTCCCGAGTCGGCGGACACAATGAGTTTTCCCGTTCAAGAAGGTGATGTCATTCTCATTGCCACCGACGGTGTCTTCGATAACGTGCCCGAAGATCTAATGCTGCAGGTGCTGCGCGACGTGGAGGGTGAACACGATCCCGTCAAGCTGCAAATGACGGCAAACACTCTGGCACTTATGGCCCGCACTTTATCGCTTAACAGCGAATTCCTCTCGCCCTTCGCCATCAGCGCTCGTCGCAACAATATCCAGGCTCGTGGTGGCAAGCCTGACGACATAACTGTGGTGCTCGCGACCGTGACCATGTGAAGTTTGGTCGTTGAGTCGTTAGTCCTTAACCCTAGTTCTTAAATGTAATTAATTGTAGCTTGTACTCGTTTAGTTTTTAGGAGTGAGTTTGTTTGGTAGTTTTGTCTAAGTTTAAGCTGCATGTTGAGATTGATGCATTGATCGATTGTTAGTTACAAACACACACACAACTACAACTACACCCACACCCATGTTCACTCATTCCCATACCCATATACTCTCTTACTCAACGACGCATCCTGGTGAGCGACCTTAAATAGGCAAAGTCCAAAGCAAAGCGAAATCATTTGAAGCGAATGTAATGCCTTGAACTATATATATATATATTATATGTATAAGTAGAAGTGCTTTCAAAACGAAATTATCAGCCGAAATGATCGTTGTCGTCAATGACCACGGTTACGAGTTCTAATCAACAATAATAATTCTATGCATTTTGCAAACATACATAACGCATCATCCCTCAAACAGTTGAGGAAGTTTAAGTGCAATCGCTACACATGTATTGTAATTATTGAACTGAGGATTTATCCAGGCGACTGTCTTACAAACTGTTAGTCAAATGTACTCACTGATATTGCGATTTAATAAAAAAAAATATTCATTGAAAATTAATCTAATTGTTTTTTTTCTGTTTTCTGAGTACAAAGTTCATTAAGACAAAATCTGGTTTAAATTTTACAGCTGACTCGAAATTTGTCAACAAACACTTGCAAGCTCATATAAATTTATGTATGCATGTGTGAGACTGGAAAGTTACCAGGTCAGATTATCTGCTCCAGAAATTTTGTATACCCTGCAACAATTAATATATTAAATAGGGTATAATAAAGACGGCCTGTGAAAAGGATGAAAAGGTGAATATTTATACAAAACTTGATAGCAACAAAACATAGATGGCGCCACAGGTTTATATAGCGCAGTCCTGTCAGAGTCCATATCGTGAGTGCAGTGCGCATCACTAATGCGTCTCAATCAGCTGTTGCGCGAATCGCGACGTTTAGCAACACTGAACCATCAGTTAGGCGAAGCTCACCAAAACAAAATCCAAAAAACAACGGGATATCAGAACGAAAAAACATATTTTAATGCAAATGGATCCGTTAAACTAATAAACAAGATGAAGCTTTACAAATTGAACACTCACACGAGGGGCTGCAATAAGTCATACGGTAAGAATAGACTAAACTGTATTCCATTAAAGGTTTCTATATGCAGATATGTATGTGTTTGTGTGTGCAGATGCCGATTTGGTGTTGAATCCACAGGATCATCCCACAGCTAAAGTGGGCAATGTGGTGGAAATCTATGCGCCCGAAGATGAGAATGGTACTCATCTGCTGCTCCAGATAACGGAGTTGAATGAACAGAGCAAAACCGGTCGCAATGTGATAAGCATCGAGTCGTGCATAGCGACAGCATTTAAAATGCGCTCCTATTCGAATGTTGTTATGCAAATTGTGAATCCCGCTGATGTCGCACTCGATTCCATAGAAATAACATTCAAGGATCAGTACATGGGACGCTCAGAAATGTGGCGCCTGAAGACATATCTGGTAAGTGGCATAGTGAGGCGCAAACTACTTTGGACTGATTACATCTTTATTTATTCTGAATAGACCAATACATGCGTGTATGTGAACAAGAAGATTGACTACAACGACATGCAGATACGCTGCCAGGTCTACGAGATGTGGTCACAGGGTGAACGTGTCGCCAGTGGCGTCATCACAGATGATACAAAGATTGTATTTCGGAGCAGCACATCGATGGTCTATCTATTTCTTCAGATGTCATCGGAAATGTGGGACTTCGATATACACGGCGATCTGTACTTTGAGAAGGCTGTCAACGGGTTTCTCACCGAACTCTTTCAGAAGTGGAAGAAGCTTGGCTGCAACCACGAGGTAACCATTGTGCTCTTCTCACGCACCTTCTACGCGGCAAAGAGTTTGGATGAGTTTCCCGCTCACATGCGAGACTGCCTGCAACAGGACTACAAGGGACGCTTCTACGAGGATTTTTACCGCGTCGCCATTCAGAACGAGCGCAACGATGACTGGTGTACCGTACTGGCTCAGCTGCGGAAGCTCTTCACATCCTACCAGGAAACTGTTTTACGTTACCATGAGCGTGAGCATATGCGCATTCCACAGGCGACTAACTCAACGGCCACGCAGGGCAACTTCCTGGAAGTGCTCAACATATCGCTGAATACGTTTGAGAAGCATTACCTGGATCGCACCTTTGATCGCACTGGCCAGCTGTCCGTTGTGATTACTCCTGGTGTCGGCGTTTTCTCAGTGGACAGAGAACTAACTAACATAACTAAGCAGCGTATCATTGACAATGGAGTTGGCAGTGATCTGGTCTGTGTCGGTGAACAACCACTTCATGCGGTGCCGCTGCTCAAGTTCCACAACAAGGACACTACCCTTACCTCTGCCGATGACTACTCTCTGCCCCATTGGATTAATCTAAGCTTCTACTCCACCAACAAGAAGATTGCCTATTCCAATTTTATACCCCGCATTAAGTTGCCCATATTAGCATCCGTTGATGACACCGATGTGGAGGAGAATGAGCGCAACTTTCTCAGCTGCAATCAGTCGGAATACATACACAACTCGCTCTTTGACTATGATGCATATGATGAGCAAATCTTTCAGCCGCTGCCAGCGCAAAGCACCTGGTAAGACGCTATATATTCACTTGATTTAAAATAACTAATAGCTCCTTTGTTCTGCAGCTCCTTGCAGCGTGTGGTGCGTGCAAAGAAGACATCGGTGCCCAGTTTGGAGACGTATGCTTATCGCAACAATGATTGGGAGAACCTGACGCCCACCAAGATACCCAGCTTGCGACGCAAAATGTCTGATCCGGACATACATCATGGGACGTCGGGCATGCTGGCTGCCTTGACGGACAGCACCAATTTATCCGAGTCCTTGGCGTCGGAGAAGAATGCACGACGTGCCATAGTTAGCATTGCTCCAATTGTGCGACCTGGACGTGCGCTTATCAATCCTTTTGATCCGTCGCATGTGACGATTAAGTTGACATCGAATCGACGCCGCTGGACACATATATTCCCAAAGGGACCCACGGGTGTGCTGATTCAGCAGCATCATTACCAGGCCGTGCCTGCCAAGACTCCGCTGCCTGTCAGCTACCATCGGCAACTGCAGCACTCCAATAGTACCAACAACAATACGAGTAACAACAATGATAGCGATTATAATTCAGCTGCTGGAGATCAATACGATCAGGTGTCCACACACTCATTGATGAGCCTCAGCAAATCCATTGCATCCCAGAACTTTATAATGGGCGAGGAAAAATCAGATTGTGAGTAGGGGAAAAAACTGGATCTATATTTGTTTATTAAATTTTATAACTGTTATTTATTGACAGTTTAGCTTTAGTTCTAATTATATCATCCAACTATTAATGAGTATACTCTACTATTTGCAGTTTTCAAGCGACGCACAAACTCCCTGTTAACTGCAACGGCTGCCGCTGCCAATGTGCCCAACTTGACCGCCACCCAGGCCAAATCTTATGTGTGGGGTGCCACGGGGGAGCAGGAATGGACACCGGCGATTACAACTGGTATGTTTGCATTACTTTTCTATTTAGTTACTAATTTGCAACAGTGTGCGATATTATCGAGGGGGGCATTTAGTGGCAGTGGCAGTCGCGTCCTGAATGTCCGAGCAGCATGAGGCGTCTCCTCCTCCAGCTGTTAACAGTCGTGGCATCAGCGGCTTGGCCAACAGACTTGGTCCAGTTGCTGGATCGGATTGGACGCGTATACAAAGTGGAGGCAATCAGCATAATGCACAGCGCTGGAGCAACAAATGCAGGCTTGCTGGATGCACTGCATCTTGCATTTTCTGTCAATGAGAGCAATTACTTTCGTTGGCTGCCCAAAATCACATCCACGGAACAGCAAGCTGGACCCTTTAACACGTTCACGGATGAATCAACGCTCTTTGTGATCCTTGCACGACATTCAAAGGATCCCGTGATAAAGATGCAGGCGGAAAGAGCACGTGGACGTCGCAATTGTCTCACTTTGTTTCTGCTGGAACTTAACGAATCACGTTCCAATCTAAGGCGCTTCTTTGAGTACTTGTGGCTGAAGGGATTTCGTGCTGCTTTGATCATGGTGGCTCATCGGCGACTCTACCATATGGATCCTTATCCCACTCTGCGTGTCCTGCAGCTCAGTCCAAATCATGATGAACGCTCGCTCTTTCCGCTGCCTTATCGGTTCAATTTCAAAGGTTATAAGCTGCGTGTGCCCGTCCAGCTGGATGTGCCGGCTACATTTTGGTATCGTCAGCAAGGAAAGCTCCAATTGGATGGCTTTGGTGGCATCTTGATCAGGGAACTGATGCGACATCTGAACGTGTGCTTGGAGTTGTATCCTTTGTATATCAACGACTCTAACAATATGGATATGCCGTCTCTGGTGAAGCTCATCGCTGAGGATCGTGCTGAGCTCAGTCCTCATCAGTTTCTGACATTGCATCGCTCTACAAAGGCGGATTACTCGTATCCGTATCGAGTGGTGCCAAGATGTTTCATGCTGCCATTGGGTGATCCGATTCCACGCGGCTTATACATCTTTCTCCCGTTCAAGCTGCAATTGTGGCTCTGCCTGCTGCTCCAAGTGACGCTCGTGACACTTGTGCATCGTCTGACTCAATTTGTAAGGCCCTGTGAGTCGGTTATGCGACTTTGGCCACTGCTGGGCGTACCAGGATGGCGTTCTGCTCAGGTTCCCGAAGCCAAGTCCTGGCTGAGATTTCCCTACGTGATGCTCCTGTGCTGCCTCTTGGTTTTCAGCGCCTCTGTCATCGTGCAGTTCTATGCCACCAGGTTGACCGCTCTTCTGGCCGTGACTCCGACCATCAAACCTTCCGTTACGCTGCTGAAACTCTTCCAGCTACCGTATCCTATACTGGTGCTGCCCAGCGATGCGGAAGCCATTGTTAATTCGTTTGGTCACGAGAACCAGTTTCTGCGACAGTTCCATTATGTGAACTCCAGCGCTTTCTATGAATACCGGGCGGAGATGAGTGCAAGTTTTATTTATCCGATCAGCACCACGCGCTGGACATTTCTGAGTCAACAGCAACGTTATCTAAGGCATAAACGATTCTGGTTGTCCCAGCTCTGCTACGGCACATTTCCCAATCAGTTCCAGCTGCGCGTCGAATCGCATTTCAAGATCCCGCTGCATCACTTTGAGCTGCACGTGCATGAGGCCGGATTAACTGATCATTGGCGAAGCGACATCTATCATCGTGCGTTGCAATTCGGATTTATACATGATTTTGCCAGTTTCGAGCATTTCGAGCGGATACATGAAGTGCGTCCCATGAAACTCAATCTCCTGGCATCTGTTTTTTATCTGTATCTTTTTGGTCTGCTCGTGAGTCTGGGCGCATTTCTGGGCGAGATTGTGCCTCAGATTGTCCTGTAAACGTTGTTACTTACTAATCGCACTTTTGTTTTAAGGCATTCAGTAATTTTTGGATTTAATATTTTACATATCGAAACTAATTAACTTGTGTATTTATTTTTGAATTTCATTTTTAACACATTTTAATATCGACGAAAATCGACACGATTTGAATTAAAAAAAACAAAACAAATTGAAATTATATTACCTAAATATATACGTATACTATATGTATTTAATGGCCAATTCACAAATCCCGCTACTCTCCACCAACACATCAAAATTCTGCGGCAACAACAACAATACCCCAATTGGAATCTCAAATATCGATAACCACAAATTCAAAATTCGCAATAACAATCGAAACTTTTGACATCGAAACGAATCATCGGCATAACGGTAAACGTTTAGAAATTGGGATTAATGCCACGGGAAAACATATGAAACCGATTGTCGAAACTGACCATAGTAATTTTGGAAGCTCACCGCTTGAGGCTACAACAACAGAAGCGGTCGGAAAAGGAAAGATCATCATAGGTTTGGCAAAAAAAAAAAACAATTCACAATTTTGTACAAAGCAATGCATCCAACCCAAACACACACACACACCCACCCTCGCACACACACCACACACAACATTTACACAGTAGTATTCCTAGATATACAAAATAGTTGTCCATATATCGTAGTGTAGAGTTTGCACCACCCACCTTTGACTAAAGCACACCCAAGTGGCTTTTTAATTTTATGTTGTCGCTTTTAAATTAAGCTTAAGCAAATATAACAATTGATAAAACACGTTGGACATATTTTTAGATCAAGATTAAAAAGTATACAATACCCTCTTTCCATTACAAAGTTTATGTACTCTTTTCTGCTATTTTTTATTAATTTTTTGATTATTCAAAATTATTATTATAATAGAGAACAATTTTAAACTATTAATAACAAACTACAAATAATAAATAATAAACCACATTTTTTAAAATTAAGCTTATACCTGTTTAATAAGAACGCATAAAAAGTACATAAATCAGTTAAATAATATTAACTAGTCAAAATTGACCTTTGGTCAAAAATAATGTGACGCATTTTTGTAAATTTTATAAATATTACCAAAAAGACTATATTGATTTATCGCGTAGATTAATTTTCATAAAATCATGCGACAACATTCTGTAATGGAAGAGTGTAATTCGTGCCTCACATTTAACCCGAATCCATGTAGTTTAGAACTCCACTAGCTGTAATCGAAAATCCACCCAAAACTTTTGCACATATCTTGACACCACATCAGACCGAGGAGACGGTTTCGGGTGTAAGGTTAATCCTCACGAGCATGTCGCATGTGATCGGTTATGAGCAATCTTTGTAACCTTTAGTTGTTTGCATGCTTTTCAGCCACGCCCACCTGCACTGCACCTGCACGCACCTTCTAATTTGTATTGACCACAAATCCTTAAAAACGAAACAAACAAAAATTCTAAAACTTCTAGCTGGTGTTAATTTTTGTACACTTGGAAAACCTGGTCTTATTTAGCTTGAACGATTTAAAAATTGTACAACTATTTATATACTTACTATTTTTTAATACTTTTGACTATTATTTAATACTATTACTATTACTTATGTAATTGTATCTCGTATCGGCGTTGGCTTTTTCTATTTTGCGTACCTTCTTGAACACTTCTTGCCCACTGCACGCTGCGGCGTCCTTATATCCGTCCTTTGTATCCTTCTTTCTTACCACTGCTACCGCTTTCAGGCGTCGACTGGAAATCCTTATCCATACCCGCCTGCCTACCCATCACCACGGATTACTTTCCGGACAAGCGTTCGCTGCACAACGACTATGTCATCTCCGATTACACATTGCTGCCGGATGATGTGAATCTGGACTATGCCCAGAGTCGGGCTGTCTATCGCAAGCCTCTGTCCACCGAGGAGGTCTGCAAGGAGATTGTTTCACAGCGCTTAGCACAGGGCTTTCAGCTGATTGTCGTTGAGGAGAAACCATCCAACTCCAATAGTTGCTGCTCTGCAGGCGGCTCCGGCTGTGTCGTGACCAGCAATCAATCCACATCTGCAGTTCTTCCGCCGTCCTGCGAGACAAAGAAGGAGTATCTGCTCTCCATTGGCCGCATTTTTCACAAGATCTCGCTGAGCGGTTCGGTAATTACCGTTACGGGCTACAGACCCAGGTGAGTTCAATATGAAAGTAAAATGTTCATCATTTATAAATTAATAATTTTGTCATTCTCGATTTAGGCATCCCTATCCGCCCATCAATGTGGACTATCGCTATCGTTTCCATGCGCCACAGCATGAAACCTATGAGATTTCTGGCGTGAACTTTACCACAGAGAAGTTGGAGAACTTCAACTGGAACCACATGGATTTGTACATTTGCACACGCGGTGACGTCGACTATCCGTTAATGGAGGTGAGTATCACTTAGTTCGCTCTTTCAGTTTATTAGTTCCTTCAATTTAACTAAGGTGAAAAACTTTATTCTTTGTAGAGCCTCAAGTACTGGCGTTTTCGCATGTATCTGCTGCCTCGGGAGAGTATGGTTAATAAGATCGTTAGCTTTGGCAGCCCTCGTTGTGACATCTTTACGGATGCCGTTGTGGACAATACGAGGGATCAAATCGAGGACTTTGTTCGGCTTATCGAGAATGTCAGCAAATTAAAGCGACAAATTGGACGAAAAGCGCGCGTAAGCTGCATAACTATTTATTTAGCTTGTTATCGATATTATTTTGAACGTTTCGTTAAGTGTTAATCTTTAAACGTTACTTCCAGTTCTGCGTTAGTGTTTATCAACACTGCTGCCGCTGCAGTGTAAAAAGTAAATTAGCGGACTGTTAGAGTTTTTGTCAGAGTTGCAGTGTTGTTTTTGTTCTTTTAGTTGTTGTTACTTAAATGTTAATGTAGTGCTTACCGCTTACCTTAATGTACAATTACAGGATAGCCCCACCACCCACAGTCTAACCAAGCGGCGACACAGTACGAGCATTATATCCAGGCCTCCTAACCAGGTTAACTATCCACTTTACCAAATCTAACGACTTTACCAAATCAACAAGTATATATTTTTTTTCGAGTTGCGCACTTTTTGTTTGAATTTTTTGGTTTTGTAATTTTCTATCAACTTTTGCTTTTAACTGCGCACGCTTTTTCACAATTATTCGATTACGTTTAAGCTGAATATGTGTCCTATTTCTAATGTATTCAATGTCTTCCAACGCCAACCTCCTGTCTGTGTCTGCAGGGACTCACGAATTCCCCGTTTCGCGAACGAGTCGGCAGCAATCGTCTGCCCGAGAAAAGACCAAGGTTTTTATATCGTTTCCAAAAATACATAACACATAAACTACGCACACACAAACACACACACACACACGTACACAATGAATTGCATCTGCATTTGTTTCAAATCGCCTGCGAGTTGAGCTTCTTTGTATCGTCTTACTTCCCCCCTTTTTTTCTTCCTCCCTTGGTGACTGAGTTTGTAGTTCTTCTTTGTATTGTTTCTATTGTATTTGGTTTTTGTGCATTTAGCTTGTAGTGTATTTTATATTCAGGCATGTTCTACAAATCTCGAACAACCAATATTCAAATTGAGAGATGTGATATAATTACAAATTTAATTAATTAAATCAAATTCAATTTTAAAATACATTTTAAATAAATGCTTTGTAATGACTCCGAAAATATGTCCGAAAAATGAAATCTCTGACATTTTAGGAGTTGGTTCTTATAAGCAATTGTCATTGAAATTTTTAGATATTTGTAGATCACGCCTGATAACTTATTGCAATTTTAATGGCTCTTTGTTTTTATCCTTTTTTTTTATTACACTTTAATTTGGTATTTGGCTTTCAGCAGCATGACACACCCACACCTAGAATCACTGAAAAGAATCATAATCTATTAAACGCACCGCAGCAAAGGTTTGTGCCACGCCAGCGTCCAGGCGGCGAGTGTATCCAGAGATCCCCAGTTCCAAACTCTCTGGCTGCATTCCGCTCTGGGCGCACATATCTATCGTAGTTAAACCCAATTGCATCCCGATCCCCGACAAAATTCCCCAACACACACTATAACAAATTGGATTGCTAAATTCGAAGAGAAAGAGAGAGAGAGATCGTGGCATTTGTAAATATATTTCAAAATTTTGGCATTCGGCATTTGCACACACAACACACACACACATACACAAGCTCACGCACCCAATCTCCTAAAACAATTAATTGATTGAATTCAACTAATTCTGCTTTAATCTTCACAGCATTAATGTGCGCTCCAAGCTGGAGGCAAGTCGCATTTCCCGCAATTTCCCCGGAACGGATGCAGCGGCTGCCGCAACAGCTGTTGCAGCTATGCCCCGAGATGACCAGGATGATGGGTAAGTGGCCTTTATCAAATACTAATCATCTTTTTCCACTTTACCAAAATCCCTTTTGCTCTTCTTCAGATTTCCTGTGGATAACAAGTTCAGTGCAAACATAACGATAGCGGAGATCTTCGAGGCAATGAAGCATCCTTTGACCGGAGTGGGCTACTTTTCCCAGACGCAGTCCTTGCCCTCCTGCACCTTTGTTTCGTATGATGCCTTAATGTGGCTGAAGGCGCGACTCACCAACGGACGTCATCCCTTGGATCTCTTGGAAGCCATGCGCAAGTGAGTTCCGCCAACAAGTCAAGTGTGTGTCCACTTCTAATGTGGTTTTATTGTACAGAGAGCGGATGATTTGCCACGCTTCCGGCGATTGGAATCGGCCTGTTGTGCCGGGTTTCGTCTTCTACTACGTGGTACAGCAGGATAAGAATGCCAAAGGTAATTCTCGGCAAGTGATGAGCAGCTCTAGAGGATTAATCAAATATGCATCTTCTCAGATTATGCGCCGCCTCTGAACGATTACAGTGCATTTGTCAACGAGTGGCTGGAGATTGAGATCCAGGGCTGCAGCTTCCTCTGGCACGACGAGCCAGCGCCTTCACATGTGCCCAACTTCCTGCGCGACACTACTGCACCACAATCCTGGACGGATTACTGCAAGAGCAGTGAGTACTTTGATGTTAAAATTATGATTTCTACTAACTTAAATTGATTGCAGAGCGTGTCTATCGTCAGTCGCACCTGGAAATCGATGTGAACCAGAAGAGCGATCGAATGGAATGGGGGCATGTGAAGCATCACACTGTCATGCAGCCGGGATTCGCATTTGAGCTCGTCGTCGAGTGGGTCACGTCATCAGGTCCGATTGTATCTGATTTGGTAATTATTTGATAAATGTTAATTTGATGCTGTTCTTAATATTGTTAACTTGACTGTAGATTTCCGGCTGGATGCGCAAGGCAAATCATTGTAGCTATCAGCTGGTGTCTGTGCCGGCGGATCCTATGGCGGAGCCTTTTACAAAAAAGTCGGATCCATTGCGTGGTCCCATTTTCATTCCATTGTGTGTTACATTCTTGCCCGATGGCGTCGCGTTATTCGAAGGTACGAATTAAGGCAGCACCTATCAAACTTCCTTTGAATAATATTTTTTTATTAATTTACAGAATTCCCCGAGGATAGCAGATCGGACCGTATGCTCTTCCTGCAGGAGGCCATCTTGGCTAGATTTGGTTTTTTGCCTTGCGTGCTGGAGGAAACCAACAAAGACGTGAGTTGTTGACTTTAAAGTGATCCATCTACTTAGCCAATCTACTTATCCCTTAGTTGCCCAAGGAGTACCAGTATGTGCATTGCACTGGCAACATGTTCGCCCTCATACGGTAAGTACCAGGAGCTAGACACTCGAATCTTTGCTAATCAACTTGTCTGCCCTTTAGCTGTGCCAGCAGTAATTATCAGATGGAGTCACCAAGTCGCCAGGAAGCGAACGTCACGCGCTGCGTTTATGGACACACAAACAACACGAATGTGCCCAAGAAAGTGGGATTCTTGTGGGCCTGGAACCATATGATACCCAACAAAAAGTGGAAAGCGTTGACCATTAACAATTCGGCAGAGGGTGAACTATTCCAGCTTAAAATGCTAAAGGATTTCCGCGAGTTTTGCTCCAATAGTGATCAGCGTTTGGCCAACTTCTGGGCAAATTGCCAAGAGTTAAAGCGTAAGTCTCTCAAATTCGAATACAATAATAACAACAACGATGATCCTAAGAAAATATAAGCTTATAGTTAAAATACCGTGCTTTGTATATTAAAGATATGATATGATATTTGAAAGATATTTGTGGCGTATCCTAATTGGTAATTTAATTGCATTTATTTATCGTCATAAACTCAACATGATATTTGTTATAGAAGTATAAGATATAGAAGTGCACATTTTATATATTTTAGAATGAGCAACTTGGGTTTTGAACTCGGTTATAAATGCCGCTGGGCTTTGGAGACGTGGGCCGGCCGTGTGAGATGCCGAGAGATGATGTCAGTTGTATTTAGTTGCCGCTTAATAATGCTAACCTATTTGGCTCACTTCAAAGGTGTTTGTTGTGACAGCTTTGGTCAGGTTCTTCTTGTTATATAGTTGTTGTTGCTAAATGCTTTGGTATGCGTCATGTCACGGACTCGCCTATTCGCCCTTGAGATACTTGGACAACTTCTCCAGATCGCGTTCCAGCCAGGCGGCATTAAGGCGTATTGTCTCCACTGCCTGGGAAACGGTACGCTCACAGCCGGGTATCTGGTTCGTCTTGAAGAACTCCTCCACTTCGCGGGCCTTCTCCTCGGAGGCGAAGTTCTCAATCAAATATTTGATGAGTCGCGTCAGCAGGAAACCACCCTGAAAAGGAAAGGATTTTCATGATAGGCAATGGAAAGATTAACGAATGTCAGTTAGTTACCTGATACTGCTCCAACAATTTCTTGTTGTTTTCCTTGAAGAACTCCCAGGCCATGTCGCGTCCTTTGGGATTAACGGCTACGGCTACAATTACAAACACCGAATCCTGGGCACGCACCTCTCCCTAAATAATAAAGGGAATGTTTACCAAGTGGTTACAGGAATATGTTGCACAACTACTCACCGACATGGCAAAATCAATGACGCGACGCAGCAGTTTCACATCGCCAATACTGCCGAGAGCGCGGGAAATTCGATCCTGTTCCTCGTGTAGATCGGTCGAGCGATACAGCGTGAGCATCTCCTGGAAGATATCCTCATTGCCATCCTGTAGCACTGCCTTGTAGCAGGTGCTGCGCAGATCCGCAGGCAACGGTTTGGTTCCATTTACATGGCTGCGGAATCGTTTGCGTGCCTCCTCGGTAATATCGGAGCTGCGGAAGGAGACGAGGCGTGTCAACACCAGGCTGCGCAGCAGCGTGTCCAGATGATTCTCGTTCTCACGTGGCTCCCAGCCAAGGCGCGAGGCAACCGGCTCGTAAAGACTGCGTCCAAAGTTATTGAAATCATTCATGAGGTCTGTGTGGGAGATCAAGACGTGGAGATTGGCAAGAGAATTGGTGATGGCTGTCCAAACGGTGTAGTTGGTCTCATTGCGATAGGAGCCGACCAGCTGGAGCACCTCAACGGTGCTAGCCTGTCCAGCCTGCACCATGGCAAACATGTCATCAATCAAACCAAGACGATCCAGCGGTGGCAACGCCATATTCTCAACGGCGGGCAACAGCTGCTGTAACATATCCATCGAATAGCGTGTGCGGTAATAGCCGACAGTGCCGGGATTGATTTTGATCCAGTCGTCGGCGCTGACATCGTCCATCACCACCTCCATGGAGGCCTTATCGAGCAGGAAAGTCTTGGCGATTTGGTTGGGATTGCGCGACGTGGACACCGAAATAGGGATCACCCAGAGGCAATCTTCATCCGCCTTCGACCCATCGGCGGTAAACTTGCTCTGGGTTAGCCGCAGTACGCGCTGTGTATCGTTCTTCTGCTCAGACTCCACGCTGACAACTGGGAAACCCTTGTACTTTGTCCAGCTGGACATGACAGCACCCACATTCTTTGAGCTCGCCTCTTGCAGTGCCTCCCACAGATCCTCAGTGCAGGTATTGCTGTACTGATGCCGTGTCAGATAAAGATGCATTCCCTTGCGGAAATCATCCTCGCCAATATAATCGTGCAACATGCGAATTACTGAAGCACCCTTGTTATAGCTGATCTCATCGAATATCTCATCAATCTCCGAAGGATGTCCTACTGGCACCTCAATGGGATGCGAGTTCTTCAGTGAATCCAATTCCAAAGCACGCGTATACATGTCTGTCACAAACTGTGTCCAGATATCGTACTCCGGGAACAGATGATGCACGCACAGGAATTCCACAAAGGAAGCGTATCCCTCGTTGAGCCACAGATGAGTCCACCACTCCATGGTAACAAGGTTACCTGAAAGTTACAACAATTAGTCAATAATATTTACAAATGATGAATGCGTATCTGGAGCCTACCGAACCATTGATGAGCAATCTCATGACCAACAGTAAGAGCAATCGATTGCTTGCGCATCAGGGATGTGTTTTTGGGATCCACCAGGACAAACGTTTCGCGGTAGGTAACCAGACCCCAGTTCTCCATGGCGCCCGCCGAGAAGTCCGAAATGGCAATGAGATCCATTTTGGGCAGTGGATAGGCAATGTTGAAATAGCTCTTGTAATAGGGCAGCACCTTGGTGGCCACCTCAAGGGCGAACTGACCCTGTTCCTTTTTACCCACGGGCGTAAAGACGCGCACAATGACGCCATCCGCTGACTTGGCCTCCACAAAATCATATTCACCGACAACGACGGCCACCAGGTAGGTGGACATGATGGGCGTACGGTCGAAGCGCACGCGACGCATTTCACCGGGCAAATCGTCCTCCTTCATCACTGGCATATTGGAGAGTGCGACACGATCCTTGGGAACCACTAGAGTGATATCAAAGGTGGCCTTAATAGCCGGCTCATCCCAGCAGGGAAAACAGCGACGGGCATCCGTAGCCTCGAATTGGGTGACACCAGCATAACGCTCCTCCCCGGAGGCACTAAAGTATTTGCTGCGATAGAAACCCTTCATCTTATCATTGAGCTCGCCGGTAAAGGTCATGTAGAGCACACCGGAAGTGCCCGCTGGTATCTCCTCGGCAAATTGCAGTGTGGCCGTCTCATTCTCCTTGGAATAGTTGATGCAATCCGACTTCAACTTCTCGCACTCGTAGTGAAACTCTGCACTATCAATGGTAATGTCCAAGGCATTGAGGGTGATGCGAGACGTTGGCTCTTTGACCTGCAATGATAATAATTACAGACAATTAGAAACACTCTTCAAAGAACTACAGAGATGTGTATTTATAGATGTGTGTGTGTGTGCGTGTGTGTGTTTGCTTTCTACAAACAGGCACCAAGTCAATGATCGTACGTCAGAATACTGTCATTATCCGTTAGACTACCACAAAGATCCATAAAGAAAAAAATAAACAAAGCGAAAGAGCGAGTGAAGCGATTATAAAGATAAAAAAAAAAGTTTCGTTATGAACAGTTATTTCAAGGTCGTGAAAGATGTACAGTGCACACACCTTATAATGAATTTTAATACTAAATAATTAAATTTTACTTTTTTACTTATCAAATTGAATGCCATTTTTATTTGAAATTTTATGAACTTTTAAAGCTGTTTTTAGTTGTTTATTTAAAAATAAATAATATAAAAACTACTTTAACATTTTATTATATCCTTTTTATAGTTGACACTTTAAAGTTCTGTTCTTTGTACCACATATTCACTGTATGCGAATATTTTGCGAACCAGGTTTCCGGCATTAAGCCGCAAGCCAGCAAACCCGTTTTGGCCAACAATGTTTGTATTTTTATTTGATTCAATACGTATTAATTCTGATAGTGTTTTTTGGTGAGCGGTCAAAAAGTTGAATTGCAAAATAAAATAAAAAATCCGTTGCTGTTGCTCCTCAACGTAAACACAATACATACATACAGATTGAATACGTATCAATTTTGATAGTGAATATGATGCGCGGACAAAAAAAAACCCGTTGCTCTTGCGTCTGCTGAACATAAACACAATGTATACATAAACCGTTATGAGATCAGCAGAGGCGTCGCCAACGACAACATACGTTAGCGAATGGGGGTTATGAGGGTGGGGGTGGTGTTGTTACATATGTCGTGTCGTGGCATGGCGCACTTTAAATAAATGTGCGATAAGTGCCAGTCATTGCTGGTGTCAAGCGGTAAGTGCCACAACAAAGAAACATTTCCTAGTCGTGATGTCGAATGTGTAAACGTTGCCTGAATGCAAATTGCAGCATAAAGAGAAAATGACACATATGCATGTGTGTGTTATGTGAGAGAGTGAGTGTGAGTGTGAAAGAGAGGGTCCGAGTTTTTTGCACACGTCAGAAATGAATTCACAAGCACACAAACAAACGCTTCAGACATACATATTTATGATTTGTTGTAGAAGTGAAAGCGAAAGCTACGAGACTGAGACTACAAAAATGAACGAAAACAAACGAACGGTACTTACACTGATTTGCACGATTGTCTTTCCCGTAAAACTGAAAGCCGTCAGATCTGGCTGCAGCATAAGTTCATAATGCGTTGGAACTACATTGGTCGGCAAGCGTGTAAATTCGGCTTCAGCTTTTTCCATATTGCGTCCTTCTTTTCCGTTCTCCTGATGGCGATGAGTACAACAATTGTGAATTAATTTGCAATTGCTCGATTTTGATCCAGATCCTGATCCTGTTCCGACGTCGGCCGAGGTATGTGCTAATATGGCACGATAACGGCTGCAAAGATCGCCCAAAAGTGGCGCGTCGCTGGATTTCAATGGAACGCCCAACGATACGGTCGAGTAGTCGCGATAAAACTGTTTTTGCACTTTGACGAACTGCTTCGATGATACGAGAGTATTGAGGTGGCACGACTCTGCACGTAGATACGCAAAACGCTTATCAAGACGGCAGTTGTTAAGACAGAGACAAAGTCGCAACGACGGGGCGTTAGTAAAAGCACAAACACAATACTGAAAGCTCTTGAGAGCCAGTTTCAGCTCTGGAGATGATAATCGGTATTGGTATTGGTTGCTACGATAACACGAGTAACAACTGACGTTGGGTTTGTTTAGTAACTGTTGTTTTTGTTGTAGCTTGCTGGTTGCGGGGGAACAGGAACAGCTTTGGACAGTTGTTGTTACAGAAACTAAAAGTGGAGAGAAGCTAGCACAAAAGGGTTAATTAATTATGCATGTTAAAGGCAGTTACAATCAGTTAATTTGTTTAATATACGATTGGCTACGTGTGTTGGCAAGGGGCAAGGGGGAAATATGCGGGTTGCAGTTGCTCTCTCACCTTCACACAAATGCTGCTCAAAATCGGAATTCGCTTTAGCTAAATCCAAATTGAGTTTGCCAATTTCTGCAAGTATGACGATTTTAATGCAATTACGATGAATTTAACAGACTTATTTCTATAAATTTATAGCAGAAATCGAAGGAAGAATACTGCGGGCAAACTACTGGCGGCTTCTGCTGGCGAAAAACAACACGCTTTTATTGTGACCCACTTGCGCGTGGTACGTTTTGGAAATGGGCCACGACAGCTGATCGGCGCACTAGAGACGTGTGTGTTTGTTATGCAGCCAAATGGATTGCTATTCAAATTGTTCTATGAATGAATATGTGTGTAATCACCGTTTCTAAATTTCCAGGCCTGCTTTGCTGTTCGAACACCTCCCTTTAACGCATGTCTGTACATAGCGTAAAACGTTTAATTAATTTTAAAATAAAACGATTGTTGGAAGTGCAATATAGATTTTTACTCTTCCACTTGTTAAGCAACACTGTCATGTAGCACACACACGGTGCGACTTATTTCTTCAGATGCCAGTGTAGGGCTGCATTTTGCATTGCTCATCCCTGGTTTCATAGCGCGCAATCTGAATCAAATTTAAATAAATATTTCTCAAGCAATACCGTTAATTCATAAAATGTCATTCGACATATTGTTTAACCAGCCAGGCAAAGGGGCAAAGCATACCTATGATAATAATAACATTTGCCCTGACCTTCACTTTTAAGAAGCAGAAATATGAAGAAGAACACCTTAATTTATTGAACAAAATTGTTAACAAATTTTCCATGATATCCAAAATCCTCTTGAAAATAATCATTGAAGACTGATTAAACTTAATCGTGATCCTCGGGATTAAGTATAGATATTATGTGTGCAAAACTTCTGTTCGAAACACCCCCTACTCATCTTTATTTCGATTTTTTCCATCAATTTCAACGTTAAAAAACTCAGATTTGACAGGGAAAGAACTGTTTTACATGTTTCTATTAGGCGCGAACTTAAATTTTGTAATTAAGAAAACGCAAAGAAGAGCAAGAACGCAAAATGACATGCTCCATTTTGTATAAATTTACCAAACAAATATGAGTTTTTTAAATTTGTATTTTCATAAATTTAATAAACAAATGGATGGAAATAAAAACAATATTTATTTTAAATTTATAAAGTTTTCCTAAAATTTGATAAACAAATTTTCGAGCAGGTAAGGAACATGTTCACTTGATCAGTTTTGTGAGCAGGTCTCATTGGTTCACTTCACCTTTAAGTAATCCAGCACTTGATTCAAAAATCATGGTGCAATGCGTTAGCTTGGGTATATTCCGATAAATCGAGGTAACCAAAAAGAGAGCAGCTGTGGTGAAAAGGGAAAAACACACAGATGGGAACGCTTATAAAAATGTTCAACGTTTAGTACTTGATTAGTGATTCGGTCGTATGGTTCCTTGGGTCGGTCGTATTTAACGAAACTCCGTGCATGTTCACGTAAGAATAGCACCACATGCTTCCCGCTCAACAGCAACAACACCGCCGTGACTCTGACTCCAAATTCAATAGCCAACTTAAAAAAGAAATCCTTTTGCAATAAATTTAGTTGTGTAACAGAGTAACAGTAGATTTAAAAAAATGAATTTGTGTTCATCGCCACAGCTTGTTCTAGCTGTTTTGCTAATAGCAGTCAGCATATTTGCTCCATTACATGCATCTCCAATCGGATGGGGTAAGTGTTTCCATTAGAAGATACAATAGATTATACAATTGGTGCGAAAATTAGCAAGATGTTTAGAAAGTTAATCATTTCCATGGCAACGCTGTGCTCTTCTCAACTTGGTCACATTGCTCAGTAATCAATCGAGAATTGGCAGACAGTGCTTGCTATTTTTTTTATTTTTATGTTTGCCTTATGTAATCGTTTGTAGGTTGACATTTAATTATTGCAAAGCGCAAAGCATTCTACTGTTGAGTAAATGTATATAAATGTACATACATGTTTGTGAATGTGTGTGTCTGTGTGAATATTTTTGGCAGTGTCGTGCGTTTGAACGTGTCGTGTTTACGTGAGCGTCGCATCGTTTGTGCCCAGCTATCAGCTGATTATACCAATTCCACTTCTTCTATTTAATTTTCCATTATGCGTTAGTTTCGCATTTGTGTTATCAGTGCTAAATGCCATTTATCATTTAGAATCCAGCAATTTACGAATTTCATAATGAACAACACAAATCTGTTATTTTGGCTCTTTGCCCGCATTCACAATACATTTCGACTCTACACGCACTTTCACCCCAACCGCCATTCTCTTTCTCTCAAAGCAAAACCGGCAATGCATTAGGGAGAGGAAGAGCGAGAAAGAGAGAGAGAGAGAGGCCGCCATCAACACTTGCTCTATTGTCACGTATGCCATTATATGCCGGTTTCGTATTTGCTGACTTGATTGTTTTGACTTCTTAATATTTCACAGTTTCATGTTTCACACAAGCTTCGCTTTCCAAAAAGTCCGACACAATTTGTTTACCTCGAGAGCTCACATTTTCATCCAACTCGAAATGCGCTGACAGCGCGTAAATTTGTAGACTACGGTTTCTTCTTCTTTCTCTGTTCGTTCTTCGCTTCGCAAAAAACTGAAATTACAATTAATTGTATTCGTGGAATTCAATACGATTTTTGAAAGATATACATACAGCTCAGCTACCGAATTTCCCATTACGAATTCCCATTTCCACGTGTTAAACCTGCTCCGTAGTTAATAGTGATAATCCAAACCACATGTTGCCTTGCTGGAATTGATAAAATAAAACTGGCATAAATTGTTTATGAAATGAGATAAATACTTAGATTCCCTCAATGCTGGAAAAACACGTTACTAACTCATTTCAAATCATTCAGTAAGATCAATGCACCTGCAACAGACGAAGAAGATAAATGTTAAAAAGTTATTCAATATGCTAAAATATTCCAAATTAAATATGTATTGGGTGTAGAAAAGATCGAGAATTCCGAATAGAATTCACTTCAACAACCTGTAATCCACAAAAGAATGCCTTCGAAAGGGCTTAGCTGTTATCAAATTCCTTATCATTATCAGCAATAGATTCGTAATATACATACATATATTGCACTTGAAAATATTATCTTATAACTCAAGTTCCATTCGAATATGCATTGATAAAGAAATTCCCGCTTAGAGATCAGTCTATTTTGAATTTCAAAACAATTTCAAAGCGAGCAGACAGAGTTCAAATTGCGGCTTATCTATAGGACTTAAAGGTTAATGTCATTGATCACTGACTTAATTGTAAAAATTCATCCAAATCTAACAAAATTTAAATCTTGTGACGCACAAAACAATCAAATTTTGACTCAATTGTTTGTTACTTTTCCATAATTTGCAGCTAATGAATCGGTTAAAGTTGTCAGACATACAGAATAGATAATGATTGCTTTATTGTTTATGAGTCATACGTTTTTTGTTGATAAAACTTATAGTATGCCATCATAAAACACCATTGATTGATCCCATAGCATAGATAAAATTTGATTAATTCAAGTGTTCTATAAAATGAACCTCACGTATTTTTCGTTTTCAATTCAACATTTTCTGCATCGATAAACCGTTGACCTCAAGCCCCAGGTGCGAAGGTCAATAGCGTATGTTCGGCTCAAGACCCTCACCAGGCCTGAACGCTAGAAAGGTTCGCCAATACGTTTTTTTCTCTCTCTTTTTTTCGCTTGTGTTGTTGTTGTTGTTTTTTTTACAATAAACAATTAGCCACTGACGTCTAAAGCCATAAAATAAACAAAAATACAAGTTAATGAATTACCACATCTATATGCATGTCGGTATAGTTTTGGCCATATTTTAGCTATTTGTTTTTTAACCTGCCCGACCAGTTGGCCACGCGACAGTGACCCACAAAATTTGGACTCCAGCATTCGGGCCAATGGCCGAATTGAAGAATTTCAATTGATTGATTGCACTCGCTTAGAGTTTTTCAATAGATCAATAGTTGGCGCTAGAACTAAGACAATTGTCATATGGTTGGGTGGGGGGCAGGGAAAAGTGAAAGCCACGTTCAGCCTTGGGTTCTATATCCGTTACGGAACTGCTCTGTTCCGCCCGGGTCACCTGTTGTTCCGCCAGGTAGTTCAACTACAATTTCCGTGCCGTCAGGAATACTGATTGCATTATTTGCCTTTTATTTTGTTAATCATAATGAATTCCATTAAGTGCCAAATTAACAGCTGTCATACGTGTATTGGCCAAAATTAGACGCCCCTTTTGGCAACCGGTTCGACATGACGGGTATCGAAAAAAAATAATCTGCTTTCAATAAAACATATTATAGCAGGTCTGACTTGTACCTGGGGATATACACGAGTGTATAGATTGAGGCGTGTTTTGCCTTAATTCAAATTACGTCTTAACTCTTGACCTATGTGTGATAATTTTCACTTGGGGTTTTCCTGGACGACCCCAGTTCACACCCATCTTATCAGTCAGACTTTAGAAATTGTAAATATTTTTTTTTGGTCGAAAGAGTTGCGCAACAGATTGTTATTAATATATTGATTAGTTATTTAATAAAAATAAAACTGTCGCGTAATTGAATGGAATTTATATTCTTAATTCTGATTTCTGAATATTGAATGAAGTATTAGACAATTTTGGTTTTAAAAAAAAACCTATGGGGTAACTTAATTGAACGCTGATTGAACTTAATTTTCAATTCAATTCTTCTTTCGTTCGTTTTTTTTAAATTTCGCACACAGTGTTGCTGTTGCGTTGGATTTCCTTATTTTAAAATTTAAATCTACCCACTAAAATGTCTTTTTCTTGTAGGGTTTTGAAATAAATATTCCGGATGTCTTGGGCAATAAGGTCAAAGTTATTTTTTTGAAAATACGTTAGTATGGATTGTGTGGATGAAGTATCTGTTTAATTCTTCAACTATATTTATTTATTTTTATTTTATTTGTTCTGCATTAAAGATATTCATTCATTCATTTAATTAATTTTATTTAAAACAAGTTTGAAGGGTTTTAAATGGTTTAAGTGGTTTATTCAAAAATGTTGGTGTTTTTTTTTTATAAAACAGAAAACACATGCTAAAAATAATCTTAGTTCTTATCTTATCGATTGTAAGTTTTTACTAGTGTCGACTAATGCAGCGATTGCACTTTTTTTTATTGCAGATTTTGCCGTAACGCTGAAGAGCAAGATCCTGTTCCTGGACAAGAGCATGCAGACAGTTGCCTCGGCGGCCCACGAATACGATGAGCTGTCGGCATTGGCCTTCGACGAGGCCGAGGAGATGATCTACTTTAACGACCAACAGCATCAGAATGGCAGCATCTTTTCGCTGAGACGCGATGCATCCGCCGCCTCTCACATCGTGGAACAGGCTGTGCAGCGGACGGGAAATGAATCGGTTGCCGGATTAGCCTATGATCCGCTTAATCGCAATCTCTTCTGGGCGGACATGCGTCAGAGCAAAATCTTCTTTGCCAGCATCGATACACTGTACACGGAGCCGCCCAAGGTGCTGGTGGATCTGAGTGCGGAGGGAGGACGTCCCGATGGCGTTACTGTGGACATTTGCCGTCGCCGGCTGTACTGGACGAACTGCAAGATCAATAATGCCAGCGTGGAGAGCATTGGATTGGATGGCACGGGACGTGTGACAATCGTCAAGGATGATATTGATATGCCACGAGGTATTGTGGTAGATCAGCTAACGGATCGCCTTTTCTGGATCGACGACAAGGTGGGCATCTTCTTTGCCGTGGAGAGCGCACGTCTCGATGGCAGCGATCGCCAGTTGGTGTTTAAGGATAAACATCAGGATCCCATTCAGTTGGCCATCACTGACCACGACATCTACTGGACAGACAAGTCGGACAAAGCAGTCTGGAGTTATCCCAAGCCAAGTTACCCCACGTTGCCAACAGCTTTGAATGCAACACTGAATCTTGATGAAACACAGCCTCAGCCCGCAGTCAAAAAGGTAGCCAGCTGGAAAGAGGATATATATGGGATTGTGGCACGCACGGGATTCTATCAGCGACTCCAGAAGGATGAGCACTGTAAGGGAGTCGTTAAGAAGATTAAGCAGCGCCTGGATATGAACATGAACATGGCACGTAATCAGGTCTCTGATCGTGTGGATCAATTGGAAAAGGAGCATTGTCTGAATGGCGGCAGTTTTATGAGCAATCGTAACTTCTGCATCTGCCAGGTGGGATTCAAGGGTGCGCGCTGTGAGATTTCCGAGTGCCACAACTTCTGTGTGCACGGCACCTGCGAAATCTCCAGCGCGGGATTCCCCAAATGCTATTGCCAGCCGAACTTTTATGGTGAACGCTGCGAGTACTACAAATGCAATGGTTACTGCCTTAATGATGGTCACTGCACTCTGGACAAGGATAGCGGCGATCTGGGATGCGAGTGCCATGAGAACTTTAGTGGAGCACGCTGTGAATTTAATACAACGGAATCCTGCATGGGCTACTGTCAACTGTTGAGACAACAACCGGAGACTGAAGTACCCAACAGTTGTTATGATATGTAAGTAAATTGGCATTATTATACCTGTAACTAGACGAGCAGTAGGGAGGACCTTCGAATGATTATATATATTCTTGATTGGCATCAACAGTCGAGTTTATTAAGTCATGTCCGTTTGAACTTAGTTTAAATATAATTATGTTTCTTTTATGTGCCTAAATGTATGCAGTAGTTTTTAACGTAACGAACTTAAATTCATACTTACAATTGATTTCATATTGCTGACTAATGGTCATATTATAGTCGGTGATTCGACTTGTATTGTCATAAATCTTTGCTTATCTTCTTATCATTTTCCAACAGCTGCGAGGAAATGAACAGCAATGGCACAAGCATAGCAGTTTATCAGCGTCCTGCTGCACTTTGTGCTAACTCCCCGAAAGTCTTTACGAGCACTGTGATCATCGTGCTGGTTGGCGGAATCGTGGCGAGTCTGACGCTGGTGGCGCTGATCGTGCATGGACTTCGGCTTATTTACAAACCGAAGCGACCCCATATCAAGAAGACCTTTGTGGTGCGTAAGCAGGCGCGACACAATTCTGCCAGCGACACGCCCCTAACGAACCGCCCACTAGCCACCGAGCAGTGCGAGATCACGATTGAGAACTGCTGCAACATGAATATCTGCGAAACGGTTCGTCACACTGCATACATAACGAATCTGTTTTGAAAACTAATCAAGATTCTCGTACATTATAGCCATGCTTCGATCCAAAACTGGTTGAGGAAACATTCTCAAAGCGAGACAAAAATAGGCCGTGCATCAAGGAGGACAAAAAGATACTTATACACAATATGGATGATGATCTCATGTCCTAGGCGCCTGGCATTATGAAAATCCGTCATTGTCGAGCGTGGATAGGAGGCAGGCGAGCTTTAAAAGCTGCTGCCGCCCCGGCTCGATGATCAGGTGCTTTACCAAAGCTCATACAAAGATATAGAAGAATTCATACCACACTTACACACACAAAAACAAATACACATATATGCTGAGCTAAAGACACACACACACAAACACAAACACATACTTAATGCAATAGTGTACTTAGCAATCTTTTGATTTGTATGGTCTCATTAATTTATTTAGAGAACTTTTAAAGCCGGATAACAATTTTCATTTTACGGTTTACTTTTTTCTATATCATTCTTGAAGACTTTTAAAATTTATATTGTTACGGCATTTGGCAATGAAACTTATGAAATTTGAGGAAATGTCATACGACTGACGTTAGCTTTAATCACACACACACACACACATGCATAAGTACACTTTTAGATACATATACACAGATAAATCCATGAATGATCGCTTAACGCGCAAATAAGGCCGACAATTGTGATTCATATAACGGTTGAGCTGTTGTAAATAGTTAAAATGAATTGTATAAATAACAATTAAATCGTTGTTGAAATTTATGTATCTATTTCACATAGTTCCTTTTTATTTGTAACTGATTTTTGTATATATACAAATGCTTGAATAATATATATTTTAACAGCTCCATTTTTTTTCGTTGAACACTAAATACGTCATGACATATGACACTGCCACCGCCTAAAACTATAACTAGTTCGCACCAAAATTGCCTTTGTACTTAATATTAATTTGTTCTTTTTTTTTGCTTTTTTGTCGGCAAAAAGAAACGGATAAAACAAAAGATACTGCGAATGAAATTTGTAAATAGGTGTAAATTAGACTTTAGTTTTAGATGTAAGACACATCGGTTGAATAATAAAGAGTACGTACCTTGCAGTTTAAACAATAAAATGAATTTGTTAACACAATTTAATTGAGACGGTTTTTTCTTTCACGCGATGTTTTTTTACCACCACCTTCATCAACTGAATGCACAGTTACAAGTGCATTTGATGGCATGATCTGCAGAATGTGCGTAGGTAGGTTCATATTAAGATACACCAATGTTACCTTATTCGACTTAAAAGGGGCTTTTTTTAAAAAAAAAAATATCGGTTACAGAGACACTTGTAGCCAGTGCTGCCAGTTTCATTAGATTAATGATGTCATAATTATGAAGTGCCAGCAGTATGCTTGAAAAACGCAAAAATACTGGATTAAACAATAAAAATATCGTTTTTTTAACACAAGGCTGCCATCACTAATTAAATAAATAATCCATCCACGAAAAACAAGGTGGCAGCCCTGACAACGGTTGCCAAATAAAAAAAACAAGGTGGCTGCCCTAATTTTCGTTAAATTTTTCTCGATTTTTGTTGGAATTTTTTTACCTATCTTCGCCACACGAGGTGCACCAAATGAATTTTAAAATAAACTTTAGACCTTTAGAAAATTTTGAATTTTATTGGTTTAGTGATTTGTTCTTTATTTAAATAATTATTTAAATTAAAAAAAAAATAAATTAAATTAAATAAAAACCGCGATATTTCACCATTGTCCAACACACTTAAAAAGTATCGATTGCAAGAAGCGATACCAATATCGATACAACGCAAATACTTTTCGCTCGTATCCATTTTTCTTGACGTCACACGAATTTTTCGCAAAAGTTTTACTTATTAATTTTACAATATATATCTAAGCTAAATATACGGAAATAAGATTAATTCTTACGAGCAAAGAGGATGGTACGTTTAATTTAACAAAACTAACAACTCACGCTTTTATTAAACCAGCTGTGGTCTTTTGTATTTGGCCTGACGGCAGAGTCTGCAGTCTCAACGCGTGCTATACAAAATTTTTGCATTTTCTTTTGACAATCATTTTCGTTGAACTGTGAAGTATATTTGGATACACATGTGAAGAAAACAATAATTGATTGCACTTTGTGAAAATTGAACCGTGTGTTAGCCGCTATTGAAAATCTGTGTCCGTGTGTATCTATACGCATTAACCACCCCACCCAACTACCGCTGTGTTGCACTACGTAGTACGTACTAACCCGGTGACCTTCGATATCCATGTTACAGGGCAGCAACGACAGAGCCTCCAGATCGCCACGTTCGGACGACCAGCGCGAAATTAACGAGATGCCGGCGGCAAAGCGATCGCGTTCAGACTCGGGTAAGTGTTTTCTTTGATCGGGGAATTTGCTAATATGCATATAAGTAATGTATGTATGTACATATGTATGTTTGAATGAAAACGATTCAAGTATATATTTATATATGTATATGTAAGTTTATAAAAGAATCTAATAAAAAAGATATGTATGTAGGTTAAAGAAAGAATCGCAAGGCAACAAATCAAACAAAAGGAAAATATATATATACAAATATATCATTATTATTGTTGTTTTTTTTTTGTTGTTGTTATCTTTATAAACATAAACATTGCATACACATCTCTCTTTTCAACTACTTCTACTTCGTTGCATTTTAAGGGCCAGCACAGACGCTATTAAATAATCGGTTTTTCTTTTTGTTCTGCTTAAGTAATTGCAGACTTCATAATCGCACGATGATCTCAAGTGAGGTGAGGTGAGAGTCAAACAATAACGAAAACCAAAACGAAACAGTATCGAACAAGTCAAGTCAGTCAATCCACACGCGATCCCAAAACAAATTGCGACTCGACTCAAGTGTCCATACAAAAATCTGTCGTCACTATAAAAATATAAGACAAAATAACAAATCAAAAAAAAAAAGAAAGAAAAATCAACAAATAATAACCAACCTGCATATATCTTGATATCATATAACTTATGCTTTACACATAAGATCTACAGAAATCGAAGCATTGGCTTGACCAATTCAATAACGAATTAAATACCTATTGTAACTAGGGCCTCAGCCAGAGAGTGTATGTATCAAAATATCAAATATCAATATGAAAAACAGTATCAGTGAATCCTCGCCGCATCAACACTGAACCGCAGCGCAACGCAAACTAATCCAAAAAGCATATAACTACTCTCTCTCTCTCTCTTTACTCTCTTTCTCTTCTATATTCTCTTTTTTATATATAAATATTGATTTTGTAAGCGTTTTTTCTTTATGTTTGTTCCGCCCAAAACGACTTGGTTGATTACTCGACATCGATCAAGAGATGCCAACTTTAGAGTTAAATATTACCACTACCACTACTGCTACTGCTAGCTACCAATCAACCAAGAAAGATCAACCAACAAACCAAGCAACGCGAACGATATATATGTACATATTTCTCGCTTCTAACAACATCCCGCCCTGCACCCGAGATGGGTCGTCGTCGTCGTATCTTCGTCATATGCGCTGCGCCAATGCCTTGGACTGACCCGACAAAAAAAAATAAAACCATAAAAGACAATGATTTCATAAACACATAAATATAGCGTGTTGTTAGTCAGCAGAGCAGAAATTCTTGACTGAAACTCCAATCACATGTGATCCGAGCCGTTGTCCGATAGACATATTATTTAAAATAAGTGAGTGAAATTTGGAGTTATACTTTTATTCAGTTAGCGTTTATAGCCTCAAATGATCAATATCGAAATATGTATGATAAAAAGGATATAATATATACACATAATACGTATAGTAGTAGTTTTATGAGAAATACACACACAACATGAACAATGATAAAGGTACGGCGGAAAACTTAACCAACTTAAAACATATTGTTGCTCTTATTATCGTTTCAGCGTCTTGTTTTCTTTTTATTTTTCTCTTTTTTATCACTGAGCAATGTAATGTGTGACCCTTCAAGTCAATATACCACGCCCCCAACTCATGGAAAACCGTATCGAAACGCACATAAGGTCGCTTATAATTTCTATTTTTACAATACTACATTTTACAGAAACTGTGCACATCGTTTTCCCTCCCCAACAATAAATAATATAGTTAATGAATTGGAGTTTATTTAATGTATTTTTGGAATATGTTGGAGAAAGTCTTCAGTGTGCACAGTTCTTTGGTAATTTCTTCTTTGGTTTCGATTTGTGCGGCGACGATTTGCCGACTGGATGTCCGTTGGAAGTGCTTTATATGAATTCGATTGAAATACTGCATTTTATGTCTATGATCAACAAACACACCACACGCAAACACACACACTCGCACACACAAACACGCACACACAAACACACACAGTCGTACAAAATACGTATTTGAAATCTTAACTACATATACTATAGTTACAACTACTAAATAATAGGAATATTTATGATTTATTTTATGGGTGCTTTCTTTTTTTATTCTTGCATTTTCCAGCCTTAACGAGAATGACAAATCAAATGCCTTGCAGTCAGAATCAGACAATGAATATATATACTTTACTCTATATTAATTATATGAATGAAATCGAAGTCGAATTCGCGTGAATCAAGAAAACAAAAGTGCAAAAGCGAAAGATGATTTAAATATTGTAATTGAGTTGTAACAACGATAGATTTTAATTGTCATTGTGTTGTAGCCTCTCGATATCGATCTTGATCTCAGTGACTGAAACATCTGCCAAGTTGGCAATTGGCCCGTGCAAGCAGTTCCAGATCTTCTCCGGAACACACATACAGTAGTTACCAATAATGTACTTGTTCGCCGGCCAGAAAACGTTTTTCTGATTAATAACTTTTTTTTTTCTATTTTTTCCTTTTTGTCTTTATCTTTCTTGCAGGCAACGATTTTTGGTTTTAGTCGCTTCAAATGCACTTATTGCCATGGCTAATTGTTGTCCCTGCCCTATATATGAGTGGGCTGTCAATTGTTGCCTCGAGTTGCCTTTGGAGTCGACATAAAACTAATGCAAAACCAAAACAAAAATGAAATCAAACCAATACCAATACCAAAACCAAATCAAATCAAACTAAAATGAGAAAACAAGTCGTATTCAACCCAAAAATTGCTTAAGCGATCGATCGTCTAGTTGATCGATTTGATGATGAGCCCATCCATCCATTAATGTGTCGAAAATCGTATAAGATGCACTAATCTGTCTTCCCAATTCTAGGCAAGTCAGCGGATTCGAAAATTCCATACCTTTCGCAGCCACTGTATGATCTGAAACAGACGGGCGATGTGAAATTCGGACCTGGCACACGATCCGCATTGCTTGGACTCTTGGGCGGTGCATTGCCCAAGCTAACGTCCGAGCAGCATGATCTCGTCAGCAAGGCCAAGAAATACGCGATGGAGCAGAGCATCAAGATGGTTCTCATGAAGCAAACGCTTGCCCATCAGCAACAGCAGTTGGCCACCCAACGGACCCAAGTCCAGCGGCAACAGGCACTCGCCCTCATGTGCAGGTAACTTTGAATTTATTGAACCATCTTTTATCCTAAATCTTCTGATGCGTTGTGATGCAAACACACATAAAATGTAAGGTGAATAATGTCACATCCTTGCCGCTGCTCCGCGTTATTGGACTCGGTTTGGTTAGTTGTCGTTGTCTGTGCAACTTGGCTGATAAGATCTGAGCGCATTTTCCAATTGAGCTTTTCCAATTTTCCCATTGCCATGCAAATCTTACTTACGTTTGTCCATTCTTCTAGGGTATATGTGGGCAGCATCTCGTTTGAGCTGAAGGAGGACACCATACGTGCCGCTTTTACCCCATTCGGACCCATCAAATCGATCAACATGTCATGGGATCCCATTACACAGAAGCACAAGGGCTTCGCCTTTGTTGAGTATGAAATTCCGGAGGGAGCACAGCTGGCATTGGAACAAATGAATGGTGCTCTCATGGGCGGCAGGAACATCAAAGTGGGCCGGCCGAGCAATATGCCACAGGCTCAACAGGTCATCGATGAGGTGCAGGAGGAGGCTAAAAGTTTCAATCGCATCTACGTGGCCTCTATCCATCCCGATCTGTCGGAGGAAGACATCAAGAGCGTGTTTGAGGCCTTTGGTCCCATTCTGTACTGCAAACTAGCGCAGGGTACATCAGTGCATTCGCACAAGGGCTACGGCTTCATTGAGTATGCCAACAAACAGGCCATGGACGAGGCCATTGCCAGCATGAATCTCTTTGATTTAGGTGGACAACTCTTGAGGTGAGTGCAAATTAATTTTAACTTTGTGATTACTTGATTAATTCTTATTTAAATTCACAGAGTTGGACGGTCCATCACGCCACCGAATGTGCTATCGTGTCCCGCAACAAATTCAACAATGCCAACGGCAGCTGCAGTTGCCGCCGCCGCAGCCACAGCAAAAATCCAGGCCCTGGATGCAGTTGCCAGTAATGCGGTATTAGGTCTAGCGCAGAACACGCCCGGATTGGGCATTGCGGCCAAAGTGAACGCCATGCCAGTAATTACAGCAGCGACCACAGCAGCTGCCTTACATCCGGCGCTTGCGGTACCCACGGCACCAACCTCGGCACTGTTGCCACCGGGAATATATCAGGCACCTGGCCTTGGTGGACCGAGTCTGTTGGGCTTGCCAGTTGGTTTGCCCACTCTGCAAAGTGTGGCGCCCACACTGCCACCACCTGCGCTCCTTGCAACGCCGCCAACTGTCGCAATGGCCGCTGTTGCTGTTCCCGCAGCGGTTCCACTTGGTTCAGTGGAGACTAGTAATGGAGCACCAGCCGTCTTATCTGCAGCTGCCAACAATGCCGCTGCCACTGCAGCAAATCTGTCGGAGAATATCAAGAAGGCACAGGAGAAACAGCAGGAGGAACTCCAGAAGAAACTGATGGACGAGGGCGACGTCCAGACGCTGCAGCAGCAGGAGAATATGTCCATTAAAGGCCAGAGTGCACGACAGTTGGTAATGCAAAGGCTAATGCGGCCACAGGACTCGCGAGTCATCATCTTGAGGAATATGGTTGGACCCGATGATGTCGACGAGACGCTACAGGAGGAGATTCAAGAAGAATGCAGCAAGTTTGGCACCGTTAGTCGTGTTATTATTTTCAACGAGAAACAAACTGAAAACGAAGACGATGACGAAGCCGAGATTATTGTAAAAATCTTTGTTGAATTTTCTGCGGGCGTCGAGGCGATTCGTGGCAAGGATGCACTCCATGGACGTTTCTTTGGCGGACGGCGTGTGGTCGCTGAGCTCTATGATCAATCGCTTTTCGATCAGGGCGATTTATCTGGTTAGAGGAAAAGATATAATGCGAGAGATTGAGGATTGTGATTGCATCTTTAGTCTTATCGATTTGGACCTTTTTCTGGCAGCAATAGCCTTTTTTACGTAGAACTTAAACAAACAATTATTTATTTAACTTTTGGCGCGATGTCACAAGCCACAAGCGATGGAGATTGTACATTTGAGCATAATCTATGTTTGAGCACACAGTATCTATTTACTTTAATAATATGTCTTGGAGTTTGCGTGATTTAGATATAAACAATCTCAAAAAGTAATTGTCGCCAATTCTGTACAAATTAAGCAAGTGCGTGTGATCTTAAAGCGCATTCGAGTTTGTTTCTGTCGCATACACACAACTAACAAATTGTAAATTTTATTCATTTCAGCGCTTAAAACTTACAATAAATAAAAAAGTAGAATATATAAAGTTTTGTGAGTTTATATTTAAAGAAGGTTGATACGCTTGTTGGAAATTTAAATTTCGATTTTTTTGAATCGCATTTCATTTATCGAGAAAAGGGAGATTATTGATATTTTATTATCGCAAGTTGGCAGCACCAAAATAATATGTTAATAAAAATACTCTGCTATTTAACAGAGCACTGTAATTTTGTGTTAACAGAGTTAAATTTGCGTTAGCACTGAAAGAAGAAGCATATAAGAAAGAAAATAGAAAATATGATGCCAAAAAGTGAATAATAAGGTGATTTCTTGACGAATAAAACAATAAATTGTGTTTGTGTGGCGCACATGGAATGTTAACGCGTTCCAAACAGTGCAGCGCCTGCAATTAATCAAATATACAACCAGCTGAAATCAATTTGTGACAAAGACATCGCCAGCAGCAGCAGCAACAATCATCGACGACTGGTCGCTTAGTCGCGACTCGCGCGAGCTGTTCAGAAAAAAAGAGGTACACATAAAACGGAAACGAAAAAACATTTCAAAAGCAACACACGTCCTATTGTTTATGTCAAATCATATTGAAAGTTGGATTATTTTAGTTGGCAATTCACCTGCTACCCTGCTTGCTCGCACTTGCCACACAGCTGATGGCTGACGATGTTTGCCAGCAGCGCCAAACGACAAAATTCTCGCTGGCCTTGCCTTGATAAGCGCAGACTGTCTGTCGCACACGCACACACACCTCCCCTCCTCCCTCTCATCAATAACCACCCACCAATACACTTACATTTAGTTGTTTGCGCTTACATATATACTATATCTCCAGTAATAGGTTACAGTTACTTCCGTTTACTAAAGTGAAATTTCCATTAACTTGACATTGTCAGCTTTTTGTCAATATCGTTGATGACGCTTTAAAAGGGTCCAGCTTTAAACAGAGACTTTGTCCTTAGCTTCGTCTTGCCCGCAATGCACACACACACACGAGTTCATATAATAGTTTCGACTTTTTACGTAATTGTGTCTCGAGCAACACCCTTTAAAAAACAATAAGCTTTGTCACAATCGTGCTTAGAATGACTTCAGCACTTTGTTGGAAACTATGACAATTCGATAAGATCGGTTGGCTTTTCGATTGATTTACCACTGGCCGATCCTTCAGTCAGCTTAACTCTTACTACACTAGGGAGTATCCTGACAATGTATCATTATCTTAACTTGCTTATCAGACATTGATTATTGCTACCATCATTGATAAATTAGCTTTCATTTTACAAAACTTATGGTTGATGTTGCCCAATCCTTCTTCCATCTTATTCGTAATGTAAAAACAGCTTTTCGTGAGTGTCAATTTTAATAAACAATCAATTGGAATTGCAACAAAACAACTGAACGAAGGATAGCAAAATAACCTGAACTTCAATCATCAAACCTGAATAGCTTTTTGCCTGCCAAATCTGGCTTTTTTCAAAGTCTATCCGCATTCATTCAGGAAATTAGCTTGAACTCCTCTTTACAAAAATACCAAAATTTGATACTCAAAAGTTGACAGCACAGATATTTAGTGACTTTGTTCACTCGCTCAATTTGCTGAGTAGTTCAATTGAAGTTATTTTGAACGATTCGATACAACTCTAATGGAATCTTCATCAATCATGTCAACCCTGTGTTTAATGTTTGATTCGATCAATTCAAAAATTCTAGTTTTTGTCCCAAAGTACAGCAAAGCTGACTTATACCATATTATACCATTACAGTTCTCCAGAGAAACAAACAGAGAAACTGCTTGAGGGAGATTAAAGAAAAACAAGAAGGAGTAGTGAGGATTCAGTTATAGAGTCAAGCACAATCCGAAAGGTGACAACGCACACTATGAGCTGCAAGGTGCGGCTAATGGAGGATGGGTCACTGGACGAGGAGCCGCTGACACTGAAGGAAATTGCATATCAGAAGCTCTGCAACAATCTGGACATCATCAGTGGCTACACGGAAAGCGGACAACGCACACTCAACACGGGAATAGTGCTGACCAATGAGATCTGCGATGCATTTCTGGAAAACTATCAGCGCTTCCATCGGCCACTTGACGATAGGGTTATAAATCTATTTAGCGACACTCGTCGCACTTCCCTGAAGATTGTGAATCTGCGCTACAGCACACTGAGCAGCTTAGGTGGGTCTCCAACTCTGAGATTGCTCCACTCTCGAACAACATCTAGTAATTTGTATTCTGTTTACTTTGTAGGTTTAGAGACGCTAATGCGGCATAAACTCTTTGCGTTGTCGATGTGGTATTGTGATAGAATCACAGTAAATTCACATCACCTGCTGGCACACTATGGCGATAGTTTACGATCTTTGGAGTTGGGCATTAGTTCGCATCTGCTACAGAATGCCGAGCCCAATGAGAAGGAGCCAGTGGACTTTCAGCTGACCTGCCCGCATTTGCGACGTCTGGTGCTCAATGGCGTTGTCATGCATCATCGACTGCAGTTTGCCCACTTGCAGGATTTGAGTCATTTGGATCTCACCTCTTGCGTGCTGGCCAACTTCAGTCTGGAGGCATTGGTCATGCTGCCCAACCTGCACACACTCATACTGTTTAATGTGTGGCCCATTGCCAATCAGCTGCATGCGATATGCTGTCTTCGACGTCTCTGCACTCTGGACATTTCAATATCGAGCTCGGGTAACGGTCATGGCACCTATGATCTGCCCGATCAGACACTCGAAATGCTCATGGACAACCTGCGCCATCTAACGCATCTGGATATCTCGGGCACGAATTTGGCTGGCAATGGCGTGGCCACCAAGGAGTCCACTAATACCAATACAAAAACAGAGCAGCACTTTGGCCCCACGGATATACCTGGCCTTGCATCGCGTACCCAGCGACCGCTGCAGTTCCTCGGCCTTTACCACACGGCGCATTGGGCGTGCAAACGACACGACATACCCGCTCTGGAGGTGGCCGGCGATGCCAACGAGCAGCAGATACTCACGGCAGCGCGATACTATCACGACAGACCCGTCCTCCTCACCAGAGTGAGTAGAAAGTCCCAACACCGCTAAAATATTCTCAATTATAAATGCAACTCTTTGCCTCCTGCAGGTGCTTAATGATCTGTATCATTTGTTTCGCTTTGAGAACTGCAAGGACATACACACAGCGCTGGATGTTGTGCTCTGTGCCATGGATAGACATTTGAAATTCAAGCACATGCAAATATCGGGCAGGTTAGTTGCTTTCGTTACTCGTAGACTTTAAGAATATTTTGTGTTCTTTGTGATGTAAAAGAACTTTAAAAAGTCGACTATATCATTTTACTTTCGTTTCTGTGGCAGCGCAACACTGTTCTACATTGTAAAGGGTCGCGACCGTTCCAAGTTCGGCACATTGTTGCGAAATCACATAATAAGGACGCTTTTAAATGGCATGGAGATGCATCTAACAGATGATACGATGCTTCGCAATGGTTATCTGACGCTAACACAGTTCCACATGCCAGTCGATGTGGTAAGTCGCCAACTAAAGTGAATAAATTAATTATTATTAAATTAATTGTTGTCTTGCTTTTGCAGCTGTTTGAATATGAGCGACTAATCAAGATCCTGCTGCATGGAGTGTCCAAGACGGAGCAGGAGGGATTCGTGCAGCGCATTGCCATCTATTTGCTGAACACATTGGCCTGCCAGGTGGACGGCAGACAGAAGCTCTTTCTCGGCGAGCTGGGTGTGGTCAGCGTAAGCGTAGCAAACAATCTTTTCTGTCATCATTCTATGATCATTGAGGGCAATTGTAATTTTACAGACGATGCTGACGCTGATCAAGGATCGGCTGACGCGCTCGGTGTTCGATGATGTGATGGAGGTGGCGTGGTCGACCATGTGGAATGTAACCGATGAGACTGCTATTAATTGTAAGAGATTCTTGGATGGACGCGGCATGGAGTATTTCCTTAAGTGTTTAAATGTGAGCACAATACTGTTTATTAAATATGTAAAATTTAAATGTAACATCTTATTACCACTGACAGACATTTCCCGATCGTGACGAGCTCTTGAGAAACATGATGGGACTGCTGGGCAATGTGGCCGAGGTCAAATGGCTGCGTCCCAAACTGATGACGCAGGAGTTTATTGAGGTCTTTGCGCGTCTGCTGGATTCGTTGAGCGATGGCATCGAGGTGGGTCATCAAGGTGGAAGACTAGCCAATGACAATGCTAACCATCTGCGCTTCCAGGTCAGCTACAATGCGGCTGGAGTGCTGGCACACATTGCCTCCGATGGCGCCGACGCATGGACCATTAAATCTCCAACACGACAACACGTCCTGGAGCGCATGGTATCCGCCATACAGCGCTGGAATATCAAGAGCGAGCGCAACATCAACTATCGCAGCTTTGAGCCCATACTCAGTTTAGTGCGCTGCTATGAGACGCCTCAATGTCAACATTGGGCCGTCTGGGCACTGGCCAATCTCACACAGGTGAGGCATACAACTAGTTGAAACATGGAAATGATGTGTAACCACATTACATTTTACTTTGCAGGTCTATCCGGATAAATATTGTCAGCTGGTGGAACAGGAGAATGGCATACAAATTTTGACCGAGCTGATCGAACATGAAAGTCCCTATTGTGAGATTAAGCGCATTGCTCGCCTGGTCATCGAACAGTGCGATTTGGGTATGGATCGCATGGTGGAGGGTTAAACCGATGCGATAAACCACGCGACAGTCTAGGTTTAATATTCGAGTTTGTTGTAATGTTTATGTTTTTAAGGCAACAGCAAGTGTTATCGTTCAGATTCTTCCTCGATTTTTTAGGTTTAAAGAAAAATTTTTAAATGAGATATAAACAAAAAAAGGAAGTGAGATGCGCGTTTGTCAGCGAAATTTAGGAAAGGAATGCTAAATATCTATATATTATAATAATTATTAGATTATATAAACGAAATATATTTGTGTATCTATATATGTTCATATATATCATGTTGTAAGCAAGCAAGCGATTTTTTTTAAGACGAGATTAAGGCCCTGTCGGAACTGTAAATATTGTTAACAAAAAAATTAAAGAAAGAAAACGAAGTATAGCTACAGATTAAATAGAACCTTAATTAAATAATTATATACAACCTAATGAAGTCTTTCATATATGTACACATTAAAATCTATTTACTATCCTATATATATTTGTATGTATGGGTATTTAGCTACCATATACGATTGTTTTTAGATTTTAATACTTAGTTTAAGCCGAATTCAGACCTTTTGTTTTTTCCGCTTTGTGTTCAATGCAAAAGTTTCGGTTAGTTCCTTTCTTAAAACAATTTTGTTTACTGCATGTTCAAGCTTGTCTTTTCAAGATTGTTCTCAACATTTAGAACTTAGTGCTTAGGCTAAGTAATTGTATATATACATATATTACCTAGATTACCGTGTATTTGTGTTTATAATTCGTAGATTTTCTTTGCATTACTTACAGACCTTCAACATTTTTGCAGTAAAAAAGCAAGGTACTGCGTTTTACACAATTTTCGAAATTATTTACATTTCTTGCTTGAGAATTTTTCAACCACTACACATTTATATAAATTGAAAAAGAAAAAACTTTAAAATTAAAGTTAACATTTTCAAAGTGGAAAGTGACAATTAAAGATGAACAGCTCACATCTGTATCTTACAGTCCACACAGCCCACAGTTCTTGGGATCCACTTCGGAGTTAGCCCACACCACTACTTCTTCATCTCTGTATGTGCGTGTGTGTGTAAATTTCAATAAAGCTATGTATGTGTGTGTAGCAAATTACGGCAGTCTGGTAGCAGTTGCGTCATGGGGTTGGTCTTGTGGGTGGATGGCAAGTGGCAAGAAGTTTGAGAGAATGCATGTGAAATGCCAACGAGTTGAAAAGCGTGTGAAACGTGTGACGCATGTGCAATGTTAAAATTAACTCAGACTCCTCTCCTCCCACTCACTACGTCATCATCAGCAACCCCTTTTGAAGTTTCGCTCTCTCTTTTTGCTCTGCTCTCCGCAATCAAATGCTTGGCGACACTCTCTCACTTGTCAGTTGCCATTTTGCCGCCCGGTCGAACGTTTGTTTGTTTGTTGTTAGCGTGAAAAGAAATAACAACGGTAGTAAGCGACATCAAGATGTTGATGCCAAAAACATTCAATATAAATGTTTTTTTTTGTTAAACTTCATCTTCCATCATAATCAAACTCTTTACTAAAAAAATTGCAAAGTTTTATTGAAAAAGTCAGTGAAAACAAAGGCAAAACAATAATTCAAAGCGGATTCTGCGCACTTTGCATGGAAACAACAACGAAGAGTGTGAGTTGTGAGTTGTGTGCGTGGGTGGCAGGGGGTAAAGGTAGGAAATAACATCAACATGAAAATGCATTTGCCGGTTCCAAGTTTGGCATTGTGTGTGCTCAACCGCTTCCGCTCCACATCTTGCCAGCGACAGATCAATAACCTTGTCCACGATAGGTTAAAACCCTTAAGAAGCTGTTGCCGTGACAACAATAAAAATAACAAAAATAAACAAACAAATCAGTTGCAATATTTAAAACAACAAAAGAAGAAAAGATCTGTATACCGGGCATGAAATAGACTAAGGTATTGAGTACCAATTTTAGCCTATGATTAACCGAAATTTCATTTTCTCTGGCCCACGCAAAGTTTTGCAGCAACTCCAAACACGACAAATTGCAACAAAGTTAGTTTTACAGGGCGAAATATATTTTTAAAAATTCTTGAGTAAGATTTGAGTTTAACGCGCGACTTGTACTCGAACCGCAAGCCTTGAAACAAAATGTGCCCAGTGCACGGCATCTTAAACCGCTCGACCAAACCCATGCCACGATAATTGATGATAGTTCGACACTTGAACGAAAGCTCTTAGAATGTGCGTTGGGTGATAAAGCTCGGTGTTGAAAGCTCGGACAGTGCACAGCTGTTAATTATAAATGGAATTTTAAATGTAAAAATTGTATTCTTACTTTTAACAAAATTCGCATTTATTAATATAGAAAAGTGGTAGCCTTGAAGAAAAATATGTTTGAGCTGTATTTTCAGTAATTAGATATATTATTTTTTATTTAAAAAAAATAAAAATTATTTAAATAAAATACATTTATAAATTATAGTTATACATATTAAACCTGTAAGGCTAGGTTTTAAAAACATTGGAATGTCGATAAAAAATGTGTTGTATAGACAATCCTACTGCATACTTTTAGGAACAGCTGAAAATGTTCAATTTCCATTGCTCACCAAAAAGGATGCTTTAATTATATTATTTCTAAAATTAGAAATTTAAAGATCTGATTCAGTTAATATTTTACAGAATTTTTAAAATTTAATTTAAAAACTAGGATTAATTATAAAGGGTCAAAGTCATATGCGAGTTCGTTTTATATTTTTCAAGCTTTAATATACATATAATTCACCTATAACATTGATCTTGTTCCACAGTAGCATAGAATCATCATAATCACTGCCAGATCCAGTTGTAGGATCATTTACTCAACTTCCATACGAGACCTGGCGTGCGTAGGACGCAACACGGAGGCAAAGACGCGACATGTGGCCCGGCTCCGAGCGAGGCAGCTCGCGAGGATTGGAGATACCGACCAGCCAACAGAATGCTGGCGGTAGTAGTCAGCAGGAGACACTGGCGGACATTGAGCACATATCGACCATAGCTGGATCATTGGCCTCCATTGGTTCACTGTCGCACACACAGATGCGATATGTAAGTCTTAAAATCGTACCCTTATTCTTACTCACTATATAAATAAGCTTGTACTACTAACTACTCTTTGGATGCACCTTTTCGCTTACTTTTTCTTCCTATTATTCGGAATATTTTTTTAATTCATTTATTTTTAATTCTACATTATTTTTTGTAGATTTTTTTATTGTATATTTAATTAAATAAATATTAATGCATCTTTCCTACATAGCTTGAATTTCTTCAAATATGGATCTCATCTATTCTTTTATTTTTTCTAGTGCACAAATGATGCCGGCTATGATACGGAACACACCTCACTAAACTCCGACTTCGATGAGGCTGAACTGCGCAGAGAATTGCTGAGAGATGTAAGTATTGAATATTATAAACATTGAAATTAGTATATTAAATTAAATTCTATTCTACTCTCTTTGCAGAAATGGAAACTCTTATTTGATATGGTTAGTATAAAGAATTCCCAAAACTTTTAAGAATTTTCGCATGTTCATTTTGTATTTCTCCTTCTAGTTCGATCCTGAGGGTTTTGGTGAAATATCTGTAACAGAATTTTTGGTGGCATTGAAATCGCCAGAATTTCTATCCCAAGTGCCTATGAACAAGCGGGAACTGTTGCTGGAGCGGGCGAGGAAGGCTCAACTGCCTAATGGACCAGGCTATGTGACGTTTCAGGACTTTGTGAACGTGGTAAGTGCATCTAAATCGAATTCCCCTGTGCCACACGAAAGAGGCACAAACACATTCCCTCCATGTGGCAGGATTTTCAAGTGCAAACACAGGTGCATTTTGGAGAGACTAAAGCGTAGGCTCGTGTTCAAACAGGACGAACGAATCCTGCACGGCAATTTTCTTCTTTTCTGTTTGTTGTGTGCTGTGGCCAATGCAAAAAGTCCTTTCGGCCACTTGCTAAATATATTCACCTTGGGCATGGCAAAGGACACGCCTCGCTGCCTCGTTGGGTTGTTTAGCTGGACTCGCAGGACTCGTGTTTGTGCAACGTTACCACAGCAACAAAGGGATCCTTTTGTGAACTGAGTTCGATATAAATATTGTAAGGAATCGAAAGGATTCTCCCATTGTCAGTCCTATTGCAATTTGATTGACTCTTCGCTTGATTGGCCCAAACACACACACAAACACACACGCGCATGCATAATGAATTGGTCAAGTGTAGGTATATTTCTTGTATTGCTCCTTTATCTTTTGTTTGGCAAAGAGTCCTCCCCACAAGTCATGAATTAGCCAGGCCATCACAAAGTGTGTCTATTTACCCTCTTGTGTGTGTGTTGTATTGTCAATGGGAGTGTGTGCCTAACGGTAATTGTGAATGACAGAGTTCATTCGTCTGGCCAAACAAAGATCCCTTATTGACAACATGCTTAGCATTTAGCTACTGGTAATGATGACCATTCTTATTCTCATCCAGTACTTCTCAATCAAGTTCTAAATGTTTTGACTAATTTTTCAATCTACTTTTATATTTTTTGATTACCTCTCAAACTCTCCGGACTGAATTATATTTCGCCCATATCAAAATTAATAAATTTACTGTTCTTATCAAAAGAGTAAAAATTATAAAAGTTTCTCAAACAGTTTCTTGTCCTTAATCCTTATAGTTATTCGACAATTTGTTAATCTAATTCCGTATTCCCAAAATTTTGATTAAAATACTTGTCTATTTTGACTGTTATTATATTTCACCTAATTGGAAAATTGGTTGGTAATTGGGCCATTAATAGTAATATCTTTTGACTTTTAAATATATCTGAATCAAATTCCATATATTCACTATTTCTTACTTCAACATCTTTTGATTGTATACTAGTGTTTACTAATTACTTCTGCCAATTCCTCTTGAAAAAAAAAAACTTTAATTTTAAATAGTATAAAAAAAATAGTTCTATCTTTGGCATCAGCCTCAGAAAGATCCTTGTCGTTGGTCCACTAGAAGGTGTCACAGCAGCAAAAAACAGCAGTCCTTATCATTAAGTCGGGATCGGACTGCACAACATTTTTCTACTTAATTATAAATTTCAATGATCGAGAGCGACATGAAGGAGTACAAGGTGGAGGAGGAGTTGGGTTTGTTCGGCCATATGGGCCAGCTAATGTGTCCTTGTTTGGTTCGCTGCTTGAATTAAAGCAGGAATGCCGCTAGAGAAGGGAGTGGAGCAAGCCAAGCAACAAGCTGACATGCATAATGCAAACGGCGTGGAGGCGATTCCTATGCCGACATCGATACAATGGAGATTGCCCGATGATTGCTGAATTTTTAACAAAAGCTCGCACGTGACAAATCCTTTTATGGCAGCGCAGAAGGAGAAGCTCCTCCACTGGCCAATGGCCAGGGACGCGGATGAGGATGTCGGCGCCGCCGCCAAGCCATGAGCCTCAACGAAGAGGGGCAAACGTGTTGAACGTTATGACAACTGCAGGCACGAGGCTGTCGGTCGACGAGATCGTCAGAGCAGAGCAGAGCCGAGAGCCGAGCATCTGGTCAGGCACAGCAGGCGACCAGTAAAAGATGCAGCTGAGCTCAAAGAGAATCCAAACGGCACGAATCATCTCAATAAACAACGAAGCATTGATACTCTGTATATATTTTTTCAATCTGTTTTGTTGATTCTCGTCAACATTTGTGGCATGATCGCATTTATAATGATTTGCACACTTGCCATTTAGATCCCCCAATCCAAAGGGTACAGCACTTTTAATTGCAGCCCGATCAGCGGGGACAACAACAGAAAACAGAATAAAAACAGTTGAGGAACGCCGTGGAGAGAATTCTTGCATTAATCAGAAAGTCCAACGGAGCTGCCAAGCGTTTCGATCTTCGATCATCATCATCATATACGAAAGCAATTGGCAGAGAGTCTCTCAACTGGCAAAGTCGCAAGCTGCCTCCATTATCATAATCAGTGGACGACGGCGCAGCTGGCAGACGCCAAAGTCAAAGCCAAAGCCAGAGCTGAAGATGATGCTGATGCTCCAACCAGCTGAACCTGTGCCGAGCACGCACCAAGAAATTCCTGCGGCTTGTATTGAATGGGGAATGTCTGCCAGGTTGCTGCTGGTCTGCAACGGAGTGGAATGTTTGACTGCCTGCCTGCCTGGCCAGCTGGCGACGTCTGCTCGATCGGGTTTATTGAATAAACATTGCCAGCCTTCATCTCCTACTCCTCCTCATCCTCATGCTGACATCCTCCGCTCCAGTCACAGTCCCCATAGCCTGGTGGCGTCTGCTCTCTGCTGATTTTCAGCGCTGATAGGCGGCGGAATCAGATCAGCTGCGGACTTTGGAGCCACCGTTGCATTGGAAGGTGCAAAATGCCTTGCGCCTTGGCCTCGGGGGACGCGAGTCATCAGACGGTTGGCTGCAGTCGCGCTCGACGCGGTATTAAATCAATGCCAATCCATAAATGGTCTATGCGACGCGCAGTTTCAATTGGAATCTCTTGAGCGATTTCATTATTCCACAATAATATCGCAAATCGCATGAAAACAAAATAGAAAAAAAACAAAACCGGCAACTTGAAGGAACTGCAACTGCCAACGGGCTACGTTTGAGCCATTTTCCAGTTAAATACGCCAAAGACTTCAACAGTCGGCATTAAGGTGTGAATAGGCTCCATAATAGTTCATTTCAGATCATACTTAGGCCTCCAATTTATCCACACTTCGTTTAATAATATTCAGAGTTCCTTAATATCTGGTTAATTAATTAATTCTTAATTGAAGAAGATATAAATTAGAATTATTAAGTATTTCTTTGAGTTTTCTTATATAGAATGATGTTTTCTCTGACTATAATAGGTCAGTCCTTATATCATAAAAGATCATATTTTGTCCAATATAAAGATTTTCTCTATTTTCATATAAGCTTTTCGTTCTTCACAAGGAAATCTTTAAAAATCTCCTTTAAATTTAAACTCTATTCGAAGTTGCTTAAAAGTCAATCGATGGTAGTTTTCGTTTTACAAAAGTCCTTCATATCCTTGGATAGATAACAGTTTTCCATTATCGCTGCCTGGTTGCTTTTCATCTACACACACACTCAAAAAGAGAAAACGAAGATAAAATGCAGGGCAAGTGAAGTAGAAATTCATGTTTTCTGCTCCTGCTTGTTTGGGTCCAACATTCGTTTTGACTTGTGGCCGATGTTAAGGACGTGACAATGCTAAAGATGACAGTGGGCGGTGGCAAGGGGGCGGGACAAGAAGGAGCTACTGTTGCCGTTGCTGACTATGTTTGGTCAATGGTCAATTTGGCAGCAGTTTATTTTGATTGTTGTGCATCCGGGGCAAGGATAACGATGTGCAATTGCAACTGCAACATTCCCACAAACTCTCTTTTGTGTTTGTGTGTTTTTACTTTGCTCTCTGCAATATTTTTTGTCATAGTCACGAAATGTACTGATAACGAGTCCTAAACCATTTGATGTCGTGCGGCCGCCACGCGCTTTGCTTTTCCTATCTTTCCTAGAATAAATGCTTTTGCATTTTCCAATTTTTCCGATTTACAGGTATAAATGCCACAAATTCCCCACTGTTTTGGTTTTGAATAAAACAAAAAAACATTTGTTGGGCCAATTGTTTTGGCCATTGCGGCGTGTCCTTGCTGTACTCATTAGTCATGTTGGAATTGCCACGATTTCAAATGGAATTAGTTGGCTCACAGTTTGCCTCCGTAATGGCCACAACTAATTATGTTGAATAAATTTAAATGGGCAGCGCACCTGACATTTATGACGGCATTAAAAACACTACAACCCCAGCGCTCGATTGGCAGTCCCCTCTTCAACCATATTTCTTTGGGTATTTTGTGTTTTTGGGCAAAGGTCAATGAAACTGTCCAGATTGTGGATGACCCTGCGCTTCAAGCTCAAGTGCCTCGCATAATTGTGACACCGGCGTGTTGGCGGAAGCGCGCGTCTCTGCGGGCATCATTAACCTGTGATTGCCTCCAAATAAAAAAGTAGCATTCGTTGGTAATTAGACATCAAGTGCGCAGCATTTAGAAATGTCGCCTCGTCCAGGATGCAGACACGCGCTATTCACGTTTGCACCTTGTTGCAATGCGGCAGCTGTTGTGTGCGTACGCGCAGTCGACCGGAAAACTCTGTAAAAAAAACAAAAAAAAAAAATCAAATATAAAGTTCAAATACAAGAAATTTTTGATATCCGATTACTACGCACATATGCCTGCTTCTAGTTCTGGGCAGGCACGCCCCTCGGCTGCTAGTCGGTCCTACAATGCGTGCGCTAAATGGAATGAAGTCTTATTTTATTTCCATTTCCATTTTCAATTTGATTTTGCCAATCTTATGCCAAACAATGACGTGTGGAGTGGCATGGCCTGTGCTGCCTTTTGTGCCTTGCGTGTCATTCCATTTCCGCCAGCCTCGAATCGCAAATCAAACACAGACGAGACGACGACGACACGACGACAGCTGCTCCTTGGCTTTGCATATATGTACATAGATCCTTGTCGTTCCTTTCACTACATTATGTTGTAGCGAAGGGAACAGGGCAATCTTAAACTAAGTATATAGCAGCTATAGCTTTTGATTTTCAGCGTACAAAAGCCAAAGTCAAGACAAAAGATGCGGCGTCAAAGGCCAAACGTCAAAGCAGCAATCGCAAATAAAGTCTTTACAGTCTTTACATATGCGTGCAGCATTCAATAGTTTGTACTCTTGTGCTTGTTGTTGTTGGTCGTCGTTACACAGGAAACTGCAGAAAGGTGCAAACGAACTTCCGCTCCAAATCAGTTTTCGATTTGTTGTTTAGCTGCTGCTCCAGATTCAAATTCAGCTTCGCCTCCGACTCCGACTACAGCTGCTGTTCTATCATTTTGTTTGCTGTTTGTTTTTATCTTTATTTTATCTGGCACGCGCTTGGATCTTGCAGCCGGCAGCTCCAAGAGACCAAGAGAAGAAGCTCATTCCCGATTGGTTTGCACAGTGGCTAATCAATCATCATCATCCTCAGTCTTTGCAGTAGCAAAACGGTTGAAAGGTTGATTACCTACGCAAAGGATAATGAGTAGCCCTCGGCATGTCCATCATCCTTTTGGCCTATAATTAGCCAACGGTAGCTGTGGCTAAGCGTCAGGTCCTGCAAGGCAAATGTGACTTTAATGAGTAAAAATGTGATAATTAGTGGACGCCAAGAGACCGACAAAGACAAAGAGAAAACTGTTGGTAATTGCAGTGAAAAACCATTTGGCCGGCAAATCGCGCACTGGGCGGCCTCATCACGGACCCAGCAAATACCAACAACAACAATTGCCTCCAGCCGGGCTTCAAGATTTAACAAACAATACAAAATGGCAGAGATACAATTTTCAGCTACCATTTTCACCTGCGGCTTTTCCCTTGACTTGGGCAAACAATGCAAATTGAATTGCTGCTTGCAAAAATATTGTTATTCAATTAGATGATGGAGTGAGTGAGGTGATTCCCCAAGTTGTTGCTCCACAATGCTTGCTGGGTTTCCGCTGCCAAAGACAATAAAAAACAGCAAATAGAGAAGTAGGTCGAAGAGTTGAGACCCTTTCAGAGATTTGCATTCAATTTTCGACTGATCGTTTCCTTGACAACTATATGATGTGTTTCTGTAAGATAGATTGGGAAATTTTAAAAAACATAAGTTTTTAATTTTAAAGTTTACCTTTTAAGTTTGAAATCCGTAAGACCGTTTTGTATAGAAATAGACCGACATGTAATATACATATCTACGCTTCTTTAATGCGTTACACAATGCATGAAAAAATTAGCATACCCTTGGCTAGGATGTTTGCAGTTATAAGTTATTGGTCAGCAGACCAGGAATACATCAGACTGTAGCTGCGGGCAGCTTACAAATATTTCGCTCAACTGCTTGGAATGAAAATGTCAACACACTGAATGAGGGCACAGTAAATGCATAATGGAGTGCACAACTTAAACAACGTCGGCAACCAAGAGAAGATGTCCTTTTTTTGCGCAAAGCCTATGGCTAACAAAAATAAACACACGCACACACACACACACAGGCACGTTATTCAAAGGAATTTTTTCTTAGGTGTTCCTCATAAAAAAAGAAACGCCGCCAACGTCGCCCTCGCCGCTGCCGCCGCCGGTGGATGTGTTTGGTCGCCGGTGTCGGGGGAGTGTGTTAAATGTTTTGCGTCAATTTGTCGCTTTATACTTTGACCTAAAAACGTTGCCACATCGAAACACACACACACACACACACTCACGCACACATTTATCGTCCTTGTGAATGAAGCAGAATAGAATAGAAAATGTATCGGGAATCCAGCAATTTACCTGACTGCGAAGTGAGTGACGTCATGCCGTGTTGTTGCTGGGCCGCTCGGTAATGTCATTATCAGGCACGGCCGCAAGGATAGCGTCCAGTGTCCAGGGCTTGAATGTAATTCGCACACCCGTCGTGCACGTCACAAAACAAATGATAAACAATTATTTGTTGGAAATGTTCCGGCAGCGCTCTATTGGCCCTATTTTGTTTGTCGCCTCGTCGTTTGATCTCTTGTTGTGTTGGCCAAACCAGATTTATCACCGCCTCACAATGCATTTGGGTGTTCCAATTGTTTTTGGCCATTGTCGACAGCTAACAATTTAATACGTAGAAACGACAAATCGGAAGTAAAATATGCCTATTTGAATCTTTCTTTGATTTTAGAGGAAGTGGAGGGACAACAGAAATGACAATACTAATGCAGCCCTGGGCGGGCATTGACAGCAATTGCAGCAAGTGGGCAGCCCCAAAATGTAGGCGAAAATAAAGCAAAGATCGCAAATTTGGCACAGCGCGAAGGAGAACAAAAGCATCGACGGCGTTTGACTCTACGCAAGTCATAAATTAAGTGTTTTATGTACAAATTGTGTGTTAATTATTGTTTAATGCAATATTAAGCATTATGTTAGTAAGCTGTGCACATCGATAAGATAATTATTGCCGCGGGGATTTGTGTTAGCGTTCACATATTAAAAGCGCGCCAAGTTAAAAAATACGTTGCGTAAGTAGGGTGTAAAGTAAAATACATATTTATTACATTTACAATCGCTTTTATCAGGTTGTTCTTTTTTTCTCCATTTGTCTACTGAATATTCAATGAGCGCTTTATCTAGTAAATTAATGCCGTTATAATTGTGTGTCGTGCGATTATTCATACATTTACTAGCTTTTGTGCATGTGTGTGTGTGTTGCTGCGGGGCTGCCACTTTTTTGTGGTTGAGTAGGTGTGAGGGGACAATTAATAATTGCTCCGCAGGCGATTTATTAATTAAACAAATTTGATAATTACTAATATTAAACTGTCGCGCGGCTAACTAGAAGCGACACTTGTTAAATCCCACGGCCCCGCTGAGACCACAACGGTTACTGGCGGAAGTAACTATTTTGTTTGCCTTCCCTTTTTGACTTTTGGTTTGCAAGCTTAATTTGCAGATTGCTTTTAGTGTAAATACCCTGTAAGCAGATGTCAAAGCAGTATGTTATGTAGAGAGCTAAGTGGACACCGCTGTTATTACTATTAAGAGTATTTTAATTAACATAGTATGAGACCGTTTATAACATGTGTAATGCAAATTTTTATTACTTGTATACAGGGTATACACTCGTTCAGCAATTGCTACAATAATATTGTTTTTTGCGTTTCGTAATCGTGAATTTTAATTGCGCGTAGGCTTCATTTGGATTTTCTTGCTGTCTGTCGCAGAGTCTCAGTTTTAATTAAACACAATACACATTTTCCGCCTTTTTGCAGATTTTCGTGTTGTTGCCGCCGCTCTCCACTCTTAGTTGCTGTTAGTTTTTATGAGCGCCTTAATTGCCCGCCCCGTTCGCATCTCTTGTGAACATCTTAATTACATAATAAAAAATTATTTAGTCCCACAGTCCCCCCTCTCTCTCTATCTCTCTGTCTGTCCAGTCCAATCCAATCCTTAGCCCAGCTAGTCATCATTCGTCGTTGGCTTTGTTTTCATAATTTTATGGCTCGTTTAGTTTTGGGGTCAAAGATTTATGTTTGCAGATTTTACTTACAGATATGTCCAATTTGAATGTGAAGTAATACTAGATAATTCGCTTCCTCTCAATATATTTCGATTTCGCCTTGAAATAAGGACACAATAAGGCAAGGGCTAGGACGTCTGCAAGGGTATTAAATCTTCTATCATTTATTTTTTTGGTCAGGTTCAGTTAAAATGTTAAATTTTGACACTTATTACTTATTTTCCATAGTTTTCGTTAACAATTATCTTAGCCCTTCTTTTGAGGCGGCGTTTCCACTGCGTCCACTTCTTGGTACATTATGAACGGCTTAAATCAAAATTAGTTCAAGTTGTAAACTTTAAATGGTGCATGACATTTTTGGCCTTTTCCAGATGAGCGGCAAGCGAACGCGTAGCTTCAAATGCGCCGTACACCAGCGGGATCGTGAAGTGTGCTCCGAGAACGACTTTCAACTGGTGCTCAGCGAGCCGCCGCTCTTCAGGAAGATGGTGCACGCGGTGGCCCTCGAGGTGCTGCCGGAGGAGCGGGATCGCAAGTACTATGCGGATCGTTATACATGCTGCCCGCCGCCCTTATTCATAATACTGATCACAATTGTTGAGGTGGGTAACTAATCAGAGTGGTAATCCTTAAATCCTAACTAAATTTCCAATCTTTAGCTGGGCTTCTTTGTGTATCATACGCTGGCCGCGGGAGAAGCGGCACCAACGGGTCCAATACCCACCGACTCCATGTTTATTTATCGACCTGATAAGCGTCATGAGATCTGGCGATTTGTGCTATATATGGTGCTGCATGCTGGCTGGTTCCATCTGGGATTCAATGTGGCCGTGCAGCTGCTCTTTGGCCTGCCCCTGGAGATGGTTCACGGTTCGTCACGCATTGCCTGCATTTATTTCTCGGGCGTATTGGCCGGTTCCCTCGGCACCAGCATCTTTGATCCGGAGGTGTTTCTCGTGGGCGCCAGTGGCGGCGTTTATGCCTTGCTGGCGGCGCATCTGGCCAATGTGGTGCTCAATTACCACCAGATGCGATACGGCGTTATTCGCCTGGCATTTATACTCATCTTTGGTAAGTTTCATTTGCGCATTAACTGTTTGCAGTTGCTCGTTTAACTTATTTGATTGCAGCCTCTTTTGATTTTGGGTTCGCCATCTATGCACGCTACGCGGGCGAGGATGCGTTGCCTGCCCAGGTGGGCGCCAACTCAGCGTCCGTCTCATACGTGGCACATTTGGCTGGCGCTGTGGCGGGTCTCACCATCGGTCTGCTCGTGCTGAAAAACTTCGAGCAGAAGCTGCACGAGCAGCTTCTCTGGTGGATTGCCCTGGGCACCTACATGGCCCTCGTTGTCTTTGCCGTTGCCTTCAATATACTCAACGGTGTGACACTGTTCAACATGCGCGTGGAGAAGATTCGCGTCACCGAGACTTTCTACAATGACTTCCAAGTGTAACGAGAAGCTGACGCGTTTGTCATTTTGTTTGATTCCCCCCAGATATCAAGAATATGGATTTTTGTTTTCTAATTTCTATTTTTTTTTTGAATTCGTTGAAGTTTTTGTTATTTAGTTTATTGTTTCCCAACTGGACAGTGAATAAGTTTATAGTTTATCGTTTTGTTAAGTTCATTTACTGCGTGCAATATATGTACAGACGCGATATGTATATGTATTTGTATAGTAAAAATTAGACAATCGTCTTCTTTATGGAATCAACGCAATTTGTTCGACTATAATTAAAAATTTCGTATTGAACACTTCGTTTTAAAGTACAAAAATTATGAAATTGGTAAAAAAAAAATATACAATGTATTTACAAGAAATGTGAACTGATTAGGATACATACGTAAAACTTGTTGCTCAAGGGATTTCGAACTTTGCAAAACGCATATTAAAGACTTTCTTAGGATTAAGCTTAAGGAAATTAATAACCATAATCCTTAAGAAGCTATAAAAAAAAATATTGAAACCGAAATCGAAATTGAGAAGCTCAAAAGATTATTCTAAATTTTCAGAACTGTCCCACTGCAGGCCTTACATATACATACATTGAGTAACGATAATCTTGAAACTACCTCAAATCGGAAAATTAGATAAGTTGAATGATTTAATAATAAAATCGGTTTCAAATTAAAAAAAGATAGCATTCTTCAACTGCCCTTATGAAAAAATCATCACTGCCAGATCTATTTAGTGAAGACAACAGCACCAATTAAATATAATATATATATTTGTACTTTGTACATGTACATAACAGATGATCACAAGAAAATATAATAAGAAAAAAGCAAAATAACTGATGTTTGTTTACATATTGGATTCCGTTTTCTGTTATTCTTCGTCAAAAGATCAGGGTTGCCACCTGTGCTTATTGAGATTGATCGGTAATTTCGTAATGCAGTGGGTGTGGACACACTGGTCATAAAAGTCTAATTATGCCGTCGCGTCGGTTGTGAATGTTAATTAAAGTGAATAATTGCACATTTATTTGTGTGTATATTTGTCAATTGTACAAGTGCAAAGGAACTTCAATAGGCAAGGCATAAATACAAACATATGTGATAAGTTGTAAAAACGTTGCAATATTTGATTTTAACAAAACACGCAAACTTTTCTAAAAATTGCTGGGTGCGATAAAAGATCTTTTAGCGTGTATCCATCTTTATCAGGGCAGGTGCTTTGACAGTGAAAAGCGAAAAGCTGTAGAATTTTCATGACAGTTACGTGCACGCACCTGGGACAAGGCGGCCTGCCTGTCATTTTCCCGTTTCCTCCTCTCTCCCAGTTCGCAGTCGCTGTCAACAAAGCGTTGCAGCTTAACTTTTCACTCGCACTGTATTTGGTTCAGCTGACGCGCGAATGTCAACATCTCACTCGCACTCGCAGTGGCTCCATCTGACACAGTTCGCATTGACGTGCTGCTTCTTCTTCTTCAGTTAACAAATCCCATCGGACATGAATTTATGTTTGTTTGAGCATATTTCACCGTTAGTCATTCGTCAGGCGTTGTCACGCAAAAAAAGGGGAGACAAATCCAATGGAAATTGTGGGAGTACCAAAAAACAACGTTGGCTAAAAATGATATAAGCAAATAAACTGTTGGCCCAACTGCGATCACAACAGAGACTGAAATTGGATGGGGAAAATTTTGGCAGCGGGACAAGAATAGATAAATAAAACTGCTGCTTGGACAAAGGATTCAATTGACGCTGATTAATCCAGGACGCGTTAGTTTGTCGGACTTTGTTTGGATGGAAATTTGCGCAGCTTTTCACACATTGCTCATACCCTGTAATTTGTGGGAAAACAGGAGATCGTTTATCAAATATGTGGTTATCAAGTTAGTTACAAATATGACGATGGCATGATTACTCTATTTATACCCTGCAAGCTGTAATATATGTGGACATGAATGACGTATACCCTTTAACCTGTGCAAAGGAAAAAAACCTAATAAAAAGCTTTATTTTATACTTTGCAGAAGAATCAGTTGAAAGATACAAAAGATATTAATCTTGGAATGTGCTTCTTATACCCTGTAATCTGTGGAAAATATCTAAATTAACAGCCTTGAATTGAAAATTGAAAGATTAAACATCAGTTTGGATAAAACTTAAATACCACTTTAAAAATTACAATTTATAACTTCAACAAATTATATTTATTTACTTCTGGAAGCTACTAATTAAAGTAAACAAACTATGCTGTACAACTTTTCAAAATTATCAAAAGTTGCAATAATTTTTCGTCTCTATCTTAAGCGAACTTTTGGAGAATCGTAGCTTAAAATTAAATGGAAATAAAAGTAAACACAGCATTTTAATTGAGTTCAATACGTTGGACAGAGCTTATGTTGAGTCAGTAAATAAATCAAATCAATAAGAAGGAGAAGCACACACACAGATACACACAGACACACACACACACAGATACTACGGCAGCTTGTCCTTCGTTGTCTGTGGCCGAGCCGCAAACATGTTTATAAAAAGTACAAGTTAATATTTATGTAATTCAGCAGATACGAAGTACAAGGAACAGATCATTACATTGACATATTCATGCACACACTGCTGTCCAGGAATTCCACTGAAGAGGCGAACAATGCGCAGATGGAACATGGAGAGGAGTGGAGTGGAGTGGAGTGGAGGGATGACCAGGTGACCATGTTGGACCAAGGCGAACGTTGCGTCCCACGCGACGCAGAGAAGCAACCTGCGTTTGGCTTTTGTTTTTGGAAAAGTATCTCAGAGTCAGAGTCGGAGTCTTTATCTGTGACTGTCTGTGGATGCCTGTCCATGTCCAGTGCATGCTTATCAAAGCGGTCTCTCACTCTCTTGTACCTGTCATAAGGCCCACTGAAATATTGTGACCACGAATCTGTAAACTAGGCACAAAGCTCGAACCGAAACAAGTTAAGACTGTATGCGTATGTGGTCTGAGCCTGGTTAACTTTTAATAGACTGCAGCTAGCTCTCTCTCTCACTCTTCCTCTCTCACCTGCCCTGGTGGAAACGTCCTTTGCCAGGATCTCTCCATTTATCTCACTCGACGCCCGGCAAATATGGAAATTTCTTGAAAGCCTTTTTTTTGTGTCACGAAGCACTTGGATTTTTCTTCGTTTTTTTTTTGCCGCTAACTGCTTCATTAAACACTTGAGCCACTGCAGTATCCTGGCAGTCGAGTGTCCTTATGTCCTTGTGGTATAATTAATTTCTGTGGCCTGAATATGCTTAGGACAAAAGAAGGCAAAACCAGAAAAAGTTAAACGCTAAGTAATTATCAAAAAAAAACCGGAAAAATTATGAAAAATTGTGGCATGCAAATAACAACAGCACGGAATCTGCAAGGATTTCATTTACACGGCAAGGACATAGCAAACAAATGAACGTGCCACGAAAAAAAAATTACTTAACTAGCCGCAGGTGTGGGAAATTTTGGCTGTTAAGTTTAATCTATTCCAAGAGTCGCTGCCGAAAAATGTCACCAGCGGCGACATATTGAATTTCATGGCAGGGCGCAAGGATATGGGGCCGTGTCCTTTTGATTTGGCCTTTTAGGTTAATTGCCTTTGTTGCAATCGACAGTCAACTGGCCGGACACGTCGTATTAGCCATGTATGAGGTCATTGTGGCTTCATCAAAACTTAGATTGCGACTTTGAGCTGACAGGATACAGGTTACAGGACACACGACACGCAGGACAATCAACGCCACGTTATAGACGTCATTAGCTTTCATTTATGCAGCAGACGCTGCCTGGCACCGCCCTCAGTTCTTCACTTTGCTCCAGAGGCGTAGGCTGAGGGGATCACAGCTCTCACTGTCCCCACATTTAAACTAAACAGTTTGTTTGAAGATGGCTAAAAAAAAAGCTGAATTTATCAACTGCTTATAAGCGTTGATGGAAAAATCAACTCAATTGTTTTTCAAAACAGTGTTTTTCAAAAAACTATATAAATTTCCAAAGAAAACTTCAGATAAATAAAAGAAATTTAAGTGAGATAAAAAAGCTTTGGAGAAAAATAAATATTTTTCAAAAAAAAGAAAATACTTAAGATTAGTTTCCACCAAAAAAGATTAGAGCATATTTTAGACGAGTCTTCAATAAAGCCCCAAAGATAAGACTTAAAATATTAGATTAAAATTAAATTAAATGTCAGAGAAATCTTACTACATAGTGAGTGAAATTTATCAAGCATGAACGGCTTTATTCAAGTTTAAATCCAATCAAAAAAAGTTGACCCCCCTTCATAAAAAGCTAGCTACGCCCCTGTCTCCCTCAGCGCTTTTGGCTGCTTTCGTTGTGCGTGCTTAGTGGCAATTTACCTGCTGACTTCCCCATGTGGCTGTTGGCAGACAACAAAGGATTTGTTTTGGCGGTGGGAGGCACCTGTCAGACATTTTCATAATTTTCACATGCTCAAATCCCGCTGGTGTGCGTGTGTGCGTTTGTAGGAGTTGTCAACGCCGTGCCTCGCTGGGTGTGCCACTTAATTGGCACAGCTCACGGCTTACAGGATATATCAGGATATATACCCTGCACCACCCACCCCAACTGGGGAAGATACTCGACAAGGTCGTTTGCCTTTTCCGTTGACTTGACAAGTGTGTTTCGAAATTTATCCCAATTCGGTTTGTTATTTGGAAATGTGTTTGCGAGCACAATGAGCGAATCAAAGGAGATTCAGCAGGACTTTAAGCAATGCCCGCCAGAGATTAGCTACACGATCTTCAGCAAGGAGAGCGAGTTGAAGGACATTCAAGGCCTCATCGACAAGGAGCTGTCGGAGCCGTATTCCATCTACACCTATCGCTACTTTGTCTACAATTGGCCACAGCTCTGCATCTTTGCCCGCCATGGAGTTCGCTATGTGGGTGTGATTGTCTGCAAGATGGAAACCTTGGGTTGCATGTTGCAAGGTTACATCGCCATGTTGGCTGTGGATCCCGCGTATCGACTCTTGAGGATTGGCACAACGCTCGTGGAGATGGCCATTGATGCGATGATCCGGGAGAATGCCGATGAGATTGTCCTCGAAACGGAGCTGACCAACAAGGCGGCGTTGCGTCTGTACGACAGTCTGGGCTTCATACGGGAGAAGCGCCTGCTGCGCTATTATATGAACGGGGTGGATGCACTGCGTCTGAAGCTGCTGCTGCCTTGGCGTCCAGCCGACGAACAGTTCTCCTAAGCTGCCAAATTATCGAGTTTTCACTGTTTGATTTTTCTTTGGTTTTTAATGTTACGATATGATGATGAAGTCTGACTCTTTTTTTTTGTGGCAGTTCCCTCTGTCAATTAGCGCCCCATGGAGCGACTACTTGATTGTCCTTCTTCTTCAGTAGCCGTCGCTTGACTCTTGGCTCAATGGGCTCTTTGGGTCTCAGGTAAACAGGCAAAGGACTTGATAGCCACCTAATTGAGTGCAGGAACACATTACCTTTCATTGTCCTTTGCTAGCTTCGACTCTGAAAGGGATAATTGCCGTTCAGGGTCACATCAAATGACTTTTTCGGGTTATGGAGTTGTTATGTTTTGAGATGCAGGACTCTTCTGATAAGGATACGCCTTGATAGCCATGCTAAGAGGTGGTCCCATTGTCTGTTGAGTGCTCAACTGAATGGTAGCAAAGGTAATCGAGAAAAAATGAAACGTGTGCTACTTCAAATATTTGAAGAGTTTATTTTGATTTCCAAAGGAAAGAGAGTTTGAAGAGATTTGATAGGGTTGAAAGGGTCCTTTAGAAGATTTGCATGTCAGTTTGAGTAGCTTTAGCTCTTGAAGCGGTGCTGTTTAAGGAATAATTGTTAAAGTTGTTTTATAAGGAAAATTAGGGAGCGGCTTGTTCATAAAATAAAGAATTCATTGCTACTGAACTAAATGAAAGAATTTAAAAGGATCTTCTGTTAAGGAGTGTTTGAAGAAAGAGTGAACCATTAGCCGAAGTTGATTTTTGTATAAGAACATTATCTAACTATTTAGGTGAATTTTCTGGCAAATTAAATATTATTCGAACTAAATTAATAAAATTTTGAATGCAGAATGAATTAAGACCGGATCAGTTTTTCCAAGGCTTTAAAAGTTTCAAGTTGGTCTGATAATACAATTTAAATGTAGAATGAATTTAGAAACTCTACTTACCTGACTTCAAAATAAAAGTATTTTGTTCTTTACCCAAACGAACGCTGAAATTGGCTTCTACAACGATTCGTCTAGCCATGTCCCGAGGATCATGTTGCCAAGTTTCTTTAAAAAGCTGTGATTTCCTGGCAAACTGCAATAATACTGCAACAAGTGATGATAATTTGAAGCTGTTGATTACTTTAAGCTGATCAACTTAAGGAAGTTCGTTTCCCACATCAGAATGACATAGAAAAGAGTTCAAAATTGGCTTAAAGACTCTGCAGAAGGATCGGAAAATCTATTGCCAGATAGATCACAGTGATACTCTGAGTAGCTTAACAGTTGTGATTTCCTCACAAGCTGAAAGCTGAATAGGATTTCCTTTGGCCACAGATGACCCCAGAATTGCGTGAAGAGAAGCAACTTGATAAAACTGATCGTTCTGAACGCTTAACGTGTTTATTTGTTACCATTAGACCTGTTGTAATAATATTGTTAAAGAAATGGCAACACTTGAGAGGTTCAGGGAGGGACTCTTGGGTTTTGCCCTCTTACGATCGTTGATCTTTGATACCCACTTGAAGGTATGAAGCTTCCATGCAGCTTCCTCAGTTAGCGGCACTTGAGAACGAGAGAGAGAAGAGTAAGAGAAAGAGTGAGAGGACTTCACCTTTGGACCAAAAATAAAGTCAAAGATCTGGCAACGTTTTTTTTTTTGGGCAGGTGGCAGGTGGCGTTGGGGCAGCTTTGTACATAGTGTGTTGCAAGAGTTCGAGTTTTACGTTGGGCTACCGACTGCCCGCTGACTCGCCAGATGCTGCTGCCTCGCGGCGGCGTTGATTGAGTTGCACCTGCCATTCGCAGAAAACAAGCCGAACGGGCTTTGACTTTGACTTTGACTTCGACTTGGACTTCTACTCCGACTTGGACTCGATACACAACTGACACAACTGTGACGCTGCCACAAGTCTGGGGCATGGGGCATGGGGCATGGGGCAAGCGGCTACTTGATGACCGACGCCCGTTGTTCGATGGTCGCGTTATTTATGTGTAGTATTTTTTTTTATATATATATATTTTTTTTTTGGCTCACTCACAAGTCTCTCTCTGTCTCTCTCCTTGTCAGCGTCTGTCGTTGACATTTGCCTGAATTTCAATTTGATTCATCCTCAATCCTGCGGCTGCTGCACATAAATCTCAGCTGTGTTTGCTTATCAGGTTGCAGGAAACTATATTAAGCTTATCCTTTCCAAAATGGCTTGTCTCCTACAATGCCACAAATTCCCAAACCATCTGCACTTGACATTTGACTTCCCTCTCCTTCTCTTTCTCTTCATCCTCTTCTGATTAAGTAATTTACTTGACTCAAATGCAAATTCATAAATAATTAGCAGTTGCAGTCAAGCGTTTCTGATTCTGGTTTGTGAATGCCAAAAATCGATTGGCAAAATGTCACAAAAATCACTTTTCGCTTCTTTGAATATGCTCAGTTCTGGCTAATTTCTGATTGTTTAATTAACATCAATTTATTCATGTGTCTCTCAATTATTTATTGCAAATTTCGTTAGAGCATAATCAATAGATTATTTTGACAGCATTTTGATTGAAATTATCTGCTTTGACCTGGTGCAAATTGTGTTTTGATTTAGAGTCAAATGGAGTGAAATATTGGTGAATTAGTAAATGAGAATGGTCTCATCATTTTGCTGCCTACTTTATGGCGTAATCCTGTGACTTTTTCCCAGTACTTTTCTTTTATTTTTTGTATTTTGATTACTTTAAAAATTTCTTTTAAATTCACTCGTAATTGACTTATTGCCAAATAAACTGTAATCGCTTTGGGCCAACTTCCAATTTCAAGTGCGGTTTTCACTTGAGATGTCATCAAATGGTTTTCCCAGGAATTTAGCACTTTGCAAATTGAAACATTTCAGTCCCAGCCATAGAAAAATAAATAGAAAAACGAATGGAATTTTCATTTATAATTTAGACATTTATTTTGTTCAAATTTCTTTTTGTTTTTTGTTTTTTTTTTTGTATTTTCTTGTTTCTATTTTTTCATTGCTATTTTCTTGTCTTGTTCTTGACATGCACATGAAATATATTTATTATGTTTTGTGGGGGCGGGTGCTTGGGGGCGTGGTCACAACTATTTCTTTAGCTTAGCTTTGTTATTTGTTGTTGGGATTTTTTTGGCTTACGCTTTGCTGAGTTTTACGCTAGATTAGTTTTAGTTTCAATATATTCAAGTGAATATTTATCGGTTAATATGTCAATTTGTCAATATGTCAAGAACTAACTAACTATTCGATAAATTTTTAATTGTTTAATGGATTTGAATTTTGTTGTTGAAAAAATGCTCGCATTTTTTTTTACAATTGATTTGATTATTATGTTCTTTGGCTTTTCGGTTTTGTTTTTTGTTTGTTTCTTAGTTTTTTAGGTTTAATAAATATGTGTAATTTGTTGCTTTGTTTGTTAATTTTGAACGCATTAAGTGGCATTAATTTAATGTAATTGAATTGTTGTTTGTTGTGATTTTTGCTTCTTTTTGTTTTTGTTGACTAGTGTGCGACTTAATAATATTTACATTTTGAAACAATTTGTTATACGCTAGTTATATGTACGTGTCTACAGTTTATTCATTTAAATAACTAAATAGACTATAATATAAACAAAGGTTGTCGGATCAAATTCATTAGGCTTTAATCGCAAATCCTATCAATAAGTTAAATGGACAAACTAAACGGTGCCAATAAATACATAATTAAAACGAAAAAAAAACATAAAAATTATAAACAATGGTATGGGAAATCATAGCGAGAGGCGATTAGTTATAGTTTACATTTTCATTTTTATAGACTGGTGGGGCAGGGGGAATTTCGGGTTGTGGGGTTGGGGGTTAGGGGTAGGGGATTTACACGCAAAATAAATTCAGTCTTTGGTTCTATCACAACATTTGTTTACACGTTTTTCGGCCCGTTCATTTTGAGTAGTTTACTTTGTTGTAGTTGTTGTTGTTTGTTTGTTTTGTTGTTCTGTTTTGCTTTGTTTGCGTGAAATGTTGAAAATGAAACGCGCTTACGATAACGGAACAGAACAGAACGGAACGGAACGAAAACTGAAGCCGAACGAATTCGATTTCGAAATTCGAATTTAGTTTTGAACTAAAAACATTCGAGTGAACTTTTTCTGTAACTCTTTTCTTTTTCTTTTTCTTCTCTTTTTTTATTTTTGTCTATCTGTCTATGTTTCTCTCCTGGTTAAATAGTTGATTACTTGATTGATTTTACTATGCACTGCATTGTTGCTTAGGACACGCCCAAGTCGTGCAGCAAATGTTGTGTGATCACCTCGCCCTGCTCCTCCATCAGCTGTGCGGTGACCGTGTTGATCAGATTGAAGGCAATCGCGAACACGGTGAATGCACAATAGACGCCCAGCGCCAGCCACCAAATCAACTGCTCGTACTCGCGATGTCCGAAGTTCTTGAGCACCAGGAACCCGATGGTCAATCCCGCCAAGGCGCCCGTCAGGTGCGCAATATATGATACCTGAGGACCCTTGGCGAATGAGGGCGTGGCGGCTCCATCAAAATATTGCGTATAGAGAGCATAGCCCAGATCGCAAGATACTATAAAGAGAAAGCAAAATGGGGAAAACTAAAGTTAGTTAAAAGCTCTTAAAGGCAGTTAAAATTAAATTTAAAATATAGTTCGGTTCGAAAAAAATTCATAAAAATGCTCACTAAAAAAATTAGATAGATATATTTTGTTGAGAAAAAAGAGTGTTTTTAAATCTCTAGAAAAATTGAGAATCTATCGATAAAATTTCTTTGATCATCGAACCTAAAGTTCTTTAAAATTTTGAATACTTGTAAAAAAATATTTGTTTAACTTAATGCTTACCAAAAATGACCACGGAGCCCAGCTGCGTGGATGCGGACTTCATGTGCGCATAGTTGAGTGTGATGTTGGCCAAGTGAGCCGCCAACAGGGCATAAACACCGCCACTGGCGCCCACGAGAAAGACCTCGGAGTCGACGACGCTGGTGCCAAGGGAGCCGGCAAAGACGCCGGCCAAATAGATGACGCCAATTCTCGCCGAGCCGTGCATCACCTCAAGGGGGATGCCAAAGAACAGCTGGATGATGATATTGAATCCCAAATGGAACCAGTTCGCATGCAGGAACATGTAGCTGAAGAAGCGCCAGACTTGAAGACGACGATCGGGTCGATAGACGAGCACCGAATCACTCGGTATCGGCACTGGGAGGCCAAAGTTCTGGGCGGGCATTGTGTAACGGTCATAGGCAAAGATTGCAATCTGCAAAAGGGCAACATAAAGAAATAGATGGAACAGATTAGTTGGAGTTACAATTGGGGTTGTTCTGATTTATGTGTAGCTTTGTTTTTTGTTGTTGCTGCTGAGCACGCAACGTTGAATTCTCGTGTCCCAAATAAACGACAGCCAGACACACACACACACGAACACACATGTAAGTGCTGTTTAGTCCTGCCAACTTTATTTTGGCATTCGTTGTAACTTAACGCGCTCTCCCGCTCTCAGACACGCCGCTCTCTCTCACTCACTGTCTTGCTCTTCTGTGTGTTTGTGTCTCAGTTTAGTTTTTATGTTGTTGTTGTTGTAGCTTGTTTACAATCGATTTTGGGGGCGCCAGGCAGGCAGCCAGAGAGACGGAAAACTTCTTACGCTGTCTGCATGTATATGTACGTATGTATATGTGTGTGTGAGTGTGTGTGTGTGTGTAAGAATGCGCAAAAGAAAGCAGCAATTTTATCGCTTTTAGTTGGAAGTTGAGAATTTGTAAAGTTCTTCAACGAATTTTATTGCATTATGCGGTTCTTTGATTCAATAATAATAATAAATTATCAACTACAACAACTACAATAAATAGTACAAATGCGAAAACAAACGGAAATGAAACACAAAGGTATGAAAGGAAGAACTGAATAGGGGAAACATATGGAATTGAAACACTCAAAAGTGGAGACAACTGTAAATGTAACACTTTATGGTAGAGACAAGTGTAAATGTAGCAGTTAATTGTGGGAACACGTGGAATTGAAACTTAATTCTGCTGTTGCCAAGTCCAACTTGGGAATCACTTCGAAATTGAAATGTAAGCGATTACTCACCTCAATGACGGAGATCAACAGTATGAACCATGGCCAATGCTTGCGATGCTCGAACTTGAGCATCGCCAACTCATCCGAGTCCAAAGTCTGCAGATTACAGACGCCGGATGTGGATGCAATTGTTGTTGTTGTTGTTGTTGCTGCTGCTGCCGCTGCTGCTGTTGTTGTTGTTGTTGCTGTTGGGGCATGTTGCATGTAAATGTGCTCCCCCTGGCGGGTGCAGCAGGTGCTGCTTGCCGTGCTGCAATCCGTGTCATAGGATAAGGAGTTGATGTTGCACGTTGCAGGAGCCGCTGGAATGTCAATGATGATGGACGCTGTCGACGTTGACGTCGTCGTCGTTGCTGCTGCTGCTGTTGTTGTTACTGTCGTCGCTTGAGGCTCCTCCTCATCCTCCTCCAGCTGCAGCTTTGTGTGGCTTGTTGTTGTTTTTGTTGTAGCTTCCATTTTTCCCTGTTTTATTTTGTATGCCCTTTTTACAAAAGTCTGCAAAGGAAAGAACCATGAGGAAAAAGTTTATAATTAATTAACTGTAGCGAACAATAAACAAAAAATCAATTAAGTGCATAAATTATTCATAAAACAAGCGCAATGCAACACCAAGAAAACAACAACAAGAACAGCAATTACAAAACTTGAACAGTTTGTTTATAGTAAGAGAATCATGCGACTTGCATTCCTAGCCTGTCTCTCCTTCCGCCTCCCACCACACACACAAACACACACACACACACACAGACACACTCAACCCACCGTGTCTGTTTGTCTGAGTGTATAAGTTTGTTTGTATGTAGGTCAGCAGTAACATCTTCTGTCTCGAGGCTCATAAAATTTGATGTTCTCTCTTTCATATGCTTGCAAGTTGATTCTCCCTCTCTCTTAAGGGCGGGTTTGCCTACTAAAATTAGCCAAAGACGCATAACGAAAAGTAGTTGAAGAAGACACGATGTCACTTTTCCCCCTCTTTAAGTTTAAGTGTTGTGTGGGTTGTCTATGGAGTTTGGGGGAGCTAGGGGAGCCTATAGGCTATTTTTATGTAATGTGCTCATGTAATTTTTCATTTAATGCTCAACGTTTTTGCCTGCCAAGTCCAAGTCCAAGAGACTGACATAACTAAATGGCTATTAAATTTACTGCAACGGCCAACAACAATAAGCTTGTAGAGAAGGCCGCTTCACTAATGGCCAACCAATCAGCTAATAACCGAAATTATTGTAATTTATTTTTTTCAAACTACAATTACAATTACAGCGTTTTCAAATTATGTTAATCGCATTCGATTCAATTACCAACACTAATGACATTTTTTTTTGTTATTGCGGCTGCTGCAAAAATACAATACAAAAAAAAAAGAAATCAATTGAAATCTCTTCTTTTCTTTCTCTAGCTGTGTCCCCCTCTCTTTGGTTTTGATCTTACTCATTGTGCTCACATTTGCACGCCTAAATTGACTTAAATTCTGTTTTAAGTCGCTCAACAATAGGCAAAAGTTTCATTGCACACGCCTTGCACAACACACACACACAAGCACACACAGATACAGTCATAAGCATATTAAAAAGCTGTGTGACGCTCACTTCCTCCCCGCCCACATTAAAAGTTCGCTGCGACTTAAAGTCACACTCAAAAGCTACGCTCTGTTGCTGTTGCTGTCGCTATCTTTTGTCTGCTGCTGCTGTCTCTGCAAGTGCTGCACGCACTCACTCACTCACTCATATTTTTATTATTGCTGTTGTTGTTATTGTAATTATGTTTAGCACTGAGTTTGTGTTGTGTGGGAGCGAGCGCACAGACGATTGAGAGTGACTTCGACTGAAGCTCGAAGCGCACTTCTAACTGTGTTTCTTTACATGTGTTCGTGTGTGTGTGAGTATGTGCATGCTTGTTGTTGTCTTGCTTGGTTGCTTAGCAGCAAGTGAGTATTTTTTGTTGGATTTTTGATAGTTTTTCTTGTTGTTGTTGTAGTTGTGTGGGGCATTTCAATATGGCACGAAATCGCAGCGGCTGTTTATTAATTAATTAATTTATTAAATATTTGATGGAATTTACATTTTGCGCAAGTTGCACCAAATAAGCAAAGAGCATGAAGTAGTTTTTTATTTTTGTTGTTGCCGCTCGCGTGTTGCACGTTTGCCAATTAAGAGAAGTTGCATATGATTTTCACGTCAAAGTGCAATAAATGGAATTAACTCGATCGACAATTGCCGCCGCATTGTTTCACATGACCCTAACACAGTTGCAACTTGCAATGTGCAACGTGCAACTTGCCACCCTTAAAAAAAACAGAACTTGCAACAACAACAACAGCAATTGCTGAGTTGAACAAACTCATTAAGCGATGTTGTTGCCTCTGCCTCTGCCCCGTGTTGCACTCATTTTATATATGTATATCATTTTTTTGTTGCCTGTCTGTGACAATTTCTATTGCAATTTGAGAGTTTTTTTTTTTCTCATTAAGGTCAAAGTTAGCATTCTTACCTTTTTTTTTTAATATTTTCTTGCTAGTTTATATATTTTTTTAAAATATATATTTTTGGTATCGCCTTCGTTTTGTTATCCAAAAATGCGTTAAATCCAATTGTTGTTGTTGTTTCAGTTCGATTATTATTTTTGTTGTAGCTTTTCACTTTGCTTTTGTAGTTGCTTTCCACAGTTGATGATAATTTTGAACTTTGTTTTAATGCTCATATAATTCATTTTGAGCATAAAGCGAAATTTTTAGTTGCTTTTCTTATATTTCTTCAAACACACATTAAATAACTTTGAGCGATTTTTTTGTATTTCTCGTTTATACGAATTTTATGTTTATCCGTTAACTGAACTCGAGTCTCACGCCAAACGCTACTTATTTATATCTTTTGCTTCTTCTGTTTCTTTCACGATGCTCTCGCATTCGCGTCTCGCACGCAACTAAAGCAGCTCCTAGCAAGTGAGCTCTTTAAATAGCTAGCCACGCAACTTCTTACACTCGCAACTTGAGCATGAGGGTGGGTTGCCTTCATAAAAGACATTCACAGAGAGAGAGAGAGCGCCAGCCTTACAACATGTTCGAGCCGAAACGGTTGTAAATAACTTTCAAGGCAGGCAATTCTAAATTATTTTAAGTGTAATTTATCTTTTTAGTCAATCTTAATGAATAGTTGATTTAAGTGCATATTTTATTTGACTTATATACAATTTGTTATTTAACAAAAAGCGATGCATATTATACTATATTCAAATTGAGAGAGAGCAAGCGGTTCTGCACCATTCGAACTGCCGTCAAACATGTTGTGTTTTCGTTTTCCGGTTCGAGAGCGTAGCGAGTATAAGAGTAGTGTACAACACGGGGCGCATTGTTGTTGCAGTCTGCAACATGCATGCAACAACAGATCCGGTACTCGAAACTTGTATTCATTAAGGAAACGTTCATAGTTAAACAAGAAGTTTGTTGCGCATTCCATTCAAAGTATTCATGCCACGCGAATGAATGTGAATGTAAATGTAAATATAAATAACATGGCAACTGCAACATTTGACTACAGTTAGTTGTCGCTTGCTTTAAGTCCCATTTGATTATGCGTAACTTGTGATTAGTCAATCATCTGGTAATGCCTTGAAACAACGTGTATAACGGCATGATTCATCGATACTACCAATATACATATGTATGTACATATATGTAGATCTGACTAAACCTACCGCAAAATACTCTTTGTGGCGAAATCTTCGAGTTGCCTTCAGTTTCAGTTGCTTTTATTGTTGTTCTAGGGGAATTTCACTGATCTTGAATGGGCTCAAAACTCAAGCTGAAATCGTCACCTTTTGTTTTGAATTCAGCAAAGTTTTATTTATTTTATTGATTGATAATGATTAAACTCAAAAGTTTACTTTGTTTCAATTCAATTTGAAATTATTCAGCTTTAAATATTGTTATACTGAGTAATAAAAAATTCTGCTAAAAGTTGGAATGCAAATCAATAACTAATTTCCTTGCCTCCAAAGATGTTTCTTAACTGTCTTTGTTTTTCTGCTCAAAGATCACAACTTCCCGGTAGCCAAGTGGTATTAAATTTCACACCTCAAAAGGCGAGAGAGAGAGAGATAGAAGGTTAGATAAAAATCGGTAGCAAAAATAAATATTTATACAAATTATTAGACGATGCTTGCTGTGAGCCGAAGGCAACTTAAGTCCAAAGAAAAGGGGATATACAATACTTTGGTAGTTCGCGGGAAAGGCTGTGCCACACAATGTTGCACAAAAGGAGTTGAGAGTTGAGAGCTGAGAGCCGAGGCTCAGGATCAGACGTGGCTACGTGTTTTGCATGATAAGCCGGGAATTTACACAGATTTGATAGATAAGATAAACACGCTGAGGTAAGATCGCTTTTCTTTTCTCTCTCTCTCTCTCTCTCTTGCCTTCTCTTTCTTTCTCGCTCGCTCAGTTGAAAAGTGAAAACATTCACGCACACACACACATTTATTCACACATATATTTAAAGGCAGCGTTTGTGCCATTCCGCTGAGATTTATGATGACTTTTTAACATGTGCAGGCAACAGGTAAAACAGTGACCATGACCGTCAACAGGCACGTCATCAACCTCAGACTGAGTCTCATTCTCATTCTCAGTCTCAGTCTCAGTCTGAGATTGAGTCTCAAACACGGCAATAGCCCAAATAAGCATCGTAAATCCTTTTTTCCCACGTTCCCTCAGCTCTGCCTCTGCCTCTGGGAGGCACGTTCAAAACCAACTCCACAATGCACAGTCACAAATCCTCTCACTCTTTCTCTCTCTCTCTCTCTTTCTCTGTCACAGGTACTCTCATAATTGCCTGTGGGCGTGGGCGGGCTTTCCTTGTCTCAGTCTTCGCTTCAGTTGGGAAATTCCTCTTGGTTGTTTGGCCCTCGTTTTTTCCCCGCTCGAGATAAACATGTGCGGACCACATGTGCCTTGTGCATCAGGAATTTCCGCACTTGTTTTCCGCACAGGAACATGTCCTTGCTCCCTTCCGTCGCATTGCGGATTTTCATTCGAATCGCTTGACGCATTCGCGACTCTCCGACTTTTGTTGCACTTGCCACCACTTGTCAAAGTTCCGCTAATTTGTTGTGCTTGTGTGTGTGTGTGTGTGTGTTTTCCCAGCACTTGCTTTCTTCCCTTTGAGCTGGCCAAGGATCTCTCACGATCTCTAGTTTCCTCGGTTGTCCTGTTTTCTAATCACGGACAGGGGCGCGACTGTCGAGCAACTTCTCAGAATATGCAGCTAATGTGTTGCAGATGTTTTATAGATGCTTGCGACGACAACTAGGCGTATGCTTAATATTTATTTATTTATCTACTAATTTATTGACTTTATTTTGTATTTATTTAAATGTTGATTTATTAATTATTCATTTATTTATACAACTACGCGACACTAGAATTAATTGTAAAAAAAAAGAATTTTTAATAATATTTCATTAATATAAAAATATAAAAGTACACTAAAAAAGTTAATAGGCAACAGCTTACATTTTAAATTAAAACTTAAAAGCAGGGCATCAAACCGAAACGTCTATATGTACATACATATGTATGTATATGAGAAATTTGACTCTTTGGACTTTCAACAAGCAGAACTTTATTAAAGCTCATCCGATTTCCTTGAGGAATGTCTTATTCTTCATAATATTAACCCTACTTGAACTTTGCATTTAAATTTATTGATTCTGAGACAAACATTTTTTTCGAAAATTGTCGATTTTTACAGTGTTACCCCTTTACATATTTCGAAAATTTTCAAAAATTTTAAATCTTTATTTTAGTCGTTAAATCGATTGCAGGTGATAAAATGAGGGTAAAAAAGTGCTTTTGACCTTATTTCCACTTTTATTCTTTAAAATCTTAACGGGTATTTCAGTTTGAATAATTTCGGCTATGGGAATCTTCTCATGCCTCGAAATTGTTCCATTATTAATCACATCCTTTATCGTGGCTCCTTTTTGACTTATCTTGATTTGAGCCTTCCTTTCTTTTTTTACTATCCTTTTCACTAAAAAGTCTGTTTATTTACGTATTGAGTACTGAGATTTCCATTTACCAAGTTGCTGCCAATTCTAATTTTGCCATTTGGATGTTTTCCTGACTTCCTTGCTCCCATTTTCTTCCTGTGTGTGTGTGTGTGTGAATTGAGGAAAGTCCTTAAATCAACAAACTGAAACAATGCGTTGTCTCTGCCAAATGGAAGTCGGCTTAGTCCTGGCTCCTTTGCCTGGGAAAAAACTATGCCAAACTATGTCCTTTTTAACGTTCGTCCTGTGGTCAGTGGCGAGTTCATTTCATTTCATTTTAATTTTGGTTTCGCTTCACTTGGGGATTAGGATGCACAATAATTTTTAACAATTACTACTTGAATGCAATGTTTATGTTCAATTATTGTCGAAACTGACCCGAGGCCACAACGGACACAGGACTCTCGCAGGACTCCCACTCACTGGATACAGTTCAGTTCGTTGCAGTTCATTGATTGACATTTTTATTATGCATATTCAGTGGAACAAACTCTGAACCTTTACGCCAACTATCCTTTGCTTCCTTACTTCCTTCCTTGCTTCCTTCATTTGCCTCTCTCTCTCTTTCTCTGTCTTTATAACAATAAGTTTTCAATTTGTCTTTGGCATTGACCTTAATGACGTTCACAAAGGATCTTAATCCAATAGATAAATTTGAGACAGAGTCTTCAACTGAAGCCATGTCCTGCACCAGGACAACAGATAGAGGGAGAGAGGGGGGAGAGTCCTTGTCATCTGTTTTCGCTGTTATGCTGCGGACAGTCTCATTACTTTCACATTATTATGGCCTTCGTTCTCCATCAATTTTTCAATTTGATTTCCATTCCTATGCAATTGACTGCCACGCCCCCCCTTCAATCCTGCGGTCGCTCAAGGAGCAAGCAGCAAGAAATTTTGCTTTTGCCAACCCCCTGTCAATACCATGCCACCCTTCTTCCCCTTCAACCCTCTTCTGCTTTCAAATGGAAATTTACTTTTGTGTAATTTGTGCATCGAATTAGTTTCAACTGCACTTCGATTTGAGCCATGGCACAAAGGACATGGCTTATTTACATTTCAGTCTTGTTTTCCATTTCAGTGTTTATTATTCTTTTTACCATTTACTTTTACATTATTTGTCTGCCGTGTGTTTGGTCAGTAACTTTCAGGCAAAGTTCACAACATTTGAATGCAATTAACAAATTATTTCAGACCGATTGCAAATTGGAGCAGCATTTACTCATGTGTGTTGCCCGAAAAGTAGAAAGTCAAAGGAATAGAAATTGAGATTAAGAATGTATTTTCCTAATTTATTTTATTTACCTTGTCTTATTCCTTGAGGAATTTAAATGAAAGTAATGTAGAACTTTGCTTTAAAATATATTTTTAAAATATATTCTTCATTAAATGAATTCATTTTTGGTTTGCTTTAAAATTACGGAAACTCCAAGCTTTGTGATTATTTCATTACATTTTAAATTCAATTAATTTGTTTTCACTTTAAATAATGCTTGAGGTTTAGTTTTTCGTGAAAGTAAATTTAATTGAATTACTGTTGAATTGTTTTAATGAAAGAAATACAACATTTTCTGTTTTAATTTTTCTAGTATATATATTACTCAGTAATTCTGCATAAAATACATTTAATTATAACTTTTATTTTTATCGCTGACAGGGCTTAAATCCTTCCCGAATTCCCCCTCTTAGTTCTTCCACTCCAGCGACAATGTTGACAAGAGCCAAAACATGTTGAAAACGCGGTCGTTGGTCAGTTAAATTATGGGTTAGAGTATGAGGTCAGGTCAACCCGCTGATGACCGCACAGTGCTGTCGAGAAGTTGTGCACTCGTTGCGCTAATCAGTTTCGCGCCACTTGTCCACTTTGGGATGCTTTGCTTTTAATTACGCGGCAAAAGTTGGAGCGCAGTGTGAAAGCCGCGTTCCTCGATGGTTTCAGCAACTGTTGGCCAACTGTGGGTCAACTCTCCCACTGACTTTCAGTCGGTTAAAGTGCTGCCAACACATTAAAACTGCAATGCATCCGTTGCCACACATGACCCGTGGGGGGAAAGAAGTGAGAAAGGAATGGACAAAATTGGGAGGAGCTGGCGGACTAATGAACATTTTATCACAAAAGTTCACTTCAACTGAGAGCAAGAGAAGTGCGAGAGAAGGAGAAACTTTTGGTGCTTCTCCCATCATGTATTTTATGGCGTTTAATTTCAGCTGCACTTGCTCAAGGATTTGCCAACGGAAGCTGTCTGGCCAATTTGAAATATGGTTATTCCAAGTGGACGCCTGAGATGGCAAAACTTTAATTTGCGGAATGGAATCCTTCTGCTGCTTAAGCCAAATCCGTGGAGTACTCTGCACTTTTGTGGCCTCTCTGGCACCCCATGCCCAGCTGGGTCATTGTCTGGCGAGTGTCTAGTGGACACTCCACTGCAGACACAGAGAGACCAGAAGGAATGAAAGAAGTCGCATTGACATTTGCTTTGCTTGGCACTTGAAACCCAATACGTCAACCAGTGTCCGCAATGCTCACTGGGCAAATACTCGTACTTGGAGTCGTCCCCCTTGACTCACCCTAATCCGGGCTCCTTTTTTTGTTTCCTTTACTTCAGTCAGCTCTGTAATTTCATTATAATTTGCAGTTGACGGCGTGAAGTTCGCGACACGCTGACCAAGGAAATGGATATCCTGTTGGTATCCCTAACCCTTCTCACCTCAGCCCTCCTCTAGCCCTCTGACCTTGTTTGTTAATGCACTGCAGCTTTCTGACTTTCTGTTGGCTATCAACCATTTTAATTACGGATTTACGCCAACATTGCAGGAAATTTTCATTTCTAACATTACCAAATAGTTTCCCATTTAACCGAGAGCAGGGAAACTCTCCGTCATCGTATTTAGTTTCATTTGGTTGGAAATTGTGAAAGTTTGTGGCTGAAGCCGACTTTTTATGAGTTCTAAAGGGTTACGGTTTCAAGTTTCCAATTATGCAAGTTTTAATTGCTTGCAACATATTTTTCCTTGGTATTCTAATGAAATATAGTCGTTCTGAAATGCAAAGTAATTTAAAGGATATTTGGTGGAGTTGCTTTTGATATTGAAAATAATGATAATCTTGATAATGATATAAATGCCAATAATAATGATTATGTTAATATCAATGTTAACAAAAATGCTTATGCTATGGCTAATGCTAATGATGATGCTAATAATAATGCTAATGATAATGATAATGTTAATGCTAATGCTAATGCTAATGATAATCGTTAAGCCAATAATAATAAAATTCTCAAAGCCAATAAAATTGATAATGCTAATGCTTATATTAATAATATTGCTAATAATAATGAAAATAATATTGATACATTTTAAATTAAATTGGGTTTCTTTAAGTGCAAATCCCTTAGCTCCGTCAGCTTTTCACTCTTTATTCGACTTCTTCTCAAGGATAATGATTCTCCTGCCTCTCCATTGGCTCCTCTGTGGTCATTACATCAATTAAGAGCCCTTTATATTGTGTGGGCCACCTCGTAGGGCTGCTTACCTGCCATAAATATCATATGCACCTGTTGGGCTGTCGTGAAAAACGCAGCTACCAGTTACAAGATTACCAAAGGGAACCCAGAGAGCAAAGTGAGGCCAATTCCCGTCTCTCGACTGCCAATGACGGATTATGCTGTCAATCTCTGGTAAATTGCTCGGCTTAAAGCCGCCTGGCTGACGTTGCCCCATGTGGCACGTGCTGGCAATGCAACAAACCCTTCCTTCTCCGCACCGAGAGGAGGCAAGTGGAGTGGAGTGAAGCCTCGACAAGTCGTCACTTGAAGCTGCAACGTTGTCGGCATTCATTACAAGGAGCAGGCGGCTAATTGAAAGCTGCATTCAAAAAATTGACGGCGGTAAAATGTGAAAAACGTTCGACGGTCATAACAGGGAAAGAGAAGAAGGAGGAGGTCAGGGGGAGAACAGGGGGAGAGCTGAGAGCAGCTGGCTGTTGACTTGCCGTGGGGCAAGTTATGTAAAAGGGGGAGTCGCAAACGGAATGGATCCCCGAAAATAAAAGCCGAGGCAGCTGTCGATTATTGACACTGCGGTCGAAGTGGAGCAGAACCAGAAGGAAGGAGGCACCAGGGAGGAGAGAGGAGGAGGAGAAGATGGATTGGGGGAATCATCGATAAACTGCGCCGCCAGATGCTGCAGACTGTGGGCTATGGGGCAATTACAACACGCGAGCCAGACAACAGGTTGAAAACGGGGCATCAACCGAAACCGAAACCGAAACCAAAACCAAAAACCGAAGCCGAAATCGAAACCGAGACATAAAATTGTTGCCTCGATTTCGGCCCTTTTTGGGTTTTTGCGCTTAGTTATGTTTAACGTCGATTTTCGTATATTTCAACTGACTTTTTTTTGTTTCCTCTTCTGTTTATTATTATTTTTTTTTGTGAGTTTTTGTTGTGGTTAATAATAAAGCCCGAATCGGTGCGAGACTCGAGCTCAGTTCCTGCCAACATTTGCCTTCCCTGTCCTCCCCTCTACCAACTTCCCCCCCTGCCTATCAGCGCGATAATTGCCGGTAAAACGCCTCGCTTGGCCTTTTAAATGCTGCCTCTCGTCGTTGTTGTTTTCATGAAATTGTATCGAAATGCATGAAATGCCCACTCCCCTGGGCATCATGACTTTCCAGCGCCGTGTGCGACATTCTCGTCGTGCCCATAAATTAATGTTTTCAGTTGCTAAATGTGAGTTCAATTGCAACTGCAGCCGTTCTATAACAATTTTCATATGATTTAATAGAAGCTGCCGTTGAAATAAGCTTAAACAGTAAATGTTTCGCATTTCAATTAATTTATTTTGAATTATCATCACATTTCGCAAATAGTTTGATGCTTGAAATATGCTTTTAATTAATTGTTGCTCAACTTTCAATAAAGAATCATGAATGATTTCTGATTTATGAAATTGTTTTTGTGTTTTAAATTTATTAAATTCGGATTCTTATGCAAATAATCATATTAATTAGTATTAATAATTTTTTATTTTTTTATTTATGTAAAGATTTTTTTGTACTATATATTAGTAATTTTTATCAAAATAAAATATATTTAATGAAGTTCTATGCGAAGTGAAGTTCTGGATGCGAATTCACAATATTACTTTCATCTATTTATTACTAGGAATTTCAAACTTGATTTTATTTCATTTGCCGTAACAATAAGTCATTCTTAATTTCTTAATGAAGTGTATCTAAAATTCGACTTGATTCTCTTTGCTAGCGCTGTTTTTCTTAAATTGTATTCACATATTTTTTTCGAGCTATTGACGTTCCGGCTGCCCTTTTTGCTGCCGCTGCAATGAGCCACAAATTGCAGCTGCCACACGGAAGCGGCAGAAGCAACGCGACGCGACGCTCACGAATCCGGAGACGACGCCAAGTAAAGCACGCGCCGCTCGCGACGGATCCGAATCCGACGTCGGCGTCGGTGTCTGCGTCGACGTCGGCAGCAAGTCTAAGCCATTGACCGTAGCGTGGACAGAGCGAGACAGAGAGAGACAGTGATAGAGAGCAGGAGACAGAGCGAGTGGGAGAGCGAGATGGAGAGAGTGCAACTCAATCAGACAGGCGGCTGCAATTGTGTTGCACCTGCCTGCAATTGCATAGGGCCAAAAGGGGCGTGGGGGGCAGGGCCAGTGGCAGGGCCAGGGAGCGGGGGTAATTAGTAACAGGCCGTTGGCTCAATCGCGTGCTGTTAATTCGCCCAGCAACCAACAACCAACTTTCAACTTCCAACTGAACGCGTCCCCTAATGTGAATTTATTTGGTTTTAAAGCGCCGCGAGTTTTCACTTCCAAGTCGAAGGGCTTAAATCCGAGTTGATCTCTTTTTTTGAGTCATTTAATCGGCTATTGGGCTGGGCAATTGTGCCAGCTCGATTTTGCGTAATAATTTCACAAATCGGTTTAAATGCATTTTCCCATTTCCATCACATTAGCAAGGGACTGGGACTGAGACTGGGACTAGTATTGGGATTGGGATTGGGATTGGCATTCGGATTCGGATTGAAAGACCTCACGCTGTGTCATTGTTTGTGTGACTGGCTCAGTGGAAAATCTCTGTGTGTTCTTCGGTGAGCGATTCTTTGGCTCACGCGCTGCGATTTGTCATGGCCTGACCGTGACACACATATTCCCATCCTCACTACTGGTCTCCTGGAGGCGACCCTGGCACCCGGTCACGTTTATGAAAATGGAAATTAATTCGCATTAAATTTTTGGGTCTGTCTCTGTGTTTCTCGCTCTCTGTTCTCCGTATCTGTGGAATTAGCGACGCTGGCAAAGGACACGTTCATGCATAATGCATAACCACAGTCACATGTGTGTGCAAACGTGTCATCAACAAATGGAAATCGGCCTGGTTATTTAACAATTCTCATTCAACGAGAAACGAGTATCCTGCGGGGCTGCAATAAGAAAATTTGGGTTACGCTTCGAGTTGAACGTGAAAATCATCAGAGAGGAAACGAAAAAAAACCAAAAACAAAACGATACCGAATGAAAAATTCAGCTGCGCATTTTTTAATTAAAAATTACAAGATTTCAGATGACATTTAAGATTCAAGAGCTGCAAGATGACTTTTATTTAAGTCATATAGTTAAATAAACTGAAATAAATTTATAAACTCTAATAACTTCAAAATTATTCCATATATCAGGACGTCTATAAAATCGGAATAGTATTTCGAAACTAAAATTTAAAATTACTTAAGCTCGTATTGAATCGTCTTTAATGATACAAAATTAATTTAGAAAAAAGTTTTCAGAAATGCATTAAAATTTTTAAGAAATCTAGGATAACTAGTTTTATATAATATACAAAATCACGAGACAATTTTATAGAAATCTAAATTCAAAGCTAATTTTAGATGAAATTTCTCTGAATTTGCATTCAAGAATATTAAAAGAATATCTCATGGAGTCTTTACTGAAGGAAACTTTAGGATCTCTTAACCATATGCCAATATTTGAATTCATACGAAGGACAGAACAACATTAGCAACAGGAACTCCCTCTAAGAATTCTTCCTTATTAATGAAAAATAGCTTGTGATTGGTTTTTAGCGTTTTAGTTCCTGGAATTCGTGTGTTCGGCACGCTCCAAGATACCGGCCATATGGTCACTCTAAAGCCAGCGGTCAAGCGGCGGGTCAGCAGTCAAATTGAGAAAGCAGTCCGGTTCCAGGACCTCAATCAAGGTAACAATGCTCCCTCTCTCTTTTGGAAGGATCAACAGCAGCCGTCATAACAGCGTCAAAAACTAATTTTCATTTTGTCGATAGGAAAAACAGGGAAATATGAAGAAGACTCTTGTTTGTATTTGGGTTTGGCATCTGTTGCAGCCACCAAATTAAATGTACAAAATTATGGAAGAAACACTTTTCTTTTTGGGAAAGTGAATTTGAAAAGCGAAAAGCGGCGCACTCAACCAACTGTTGTTGTCCTTCTGTGCCCGGCAAAGCGATGCAAATCTGACAGCATCATCATTAGACAGCATCCTCCAGCTACTGACTGACAACTGACACAAAGGCGGAATCTCTCCATCTCCCTCTCTCCCTCTCTCTTACGCTTTTCAGCTCCTTTGGCGGGTTGGCGGTGTTTCATAACAAATTGTGATAAGCACGCTCCTTGGGGCGTCCTAGACTCACTTTCGCTCCTTCTACTTCACTTTCTATGCCACGCGACTGTTGCAACATCTGCTTACCGCTAGCTCTGTTCCTGTTGCATGCCACAAACCTGCGCCATATGCTGCGACTGCCATCATGATCATCTCTGATGCAACATGTGATGGGTGACAAGTCAGACTCGACAATTTGCAATAAACATTCTTGTTTATGAAAGGAAAAGGTCGAGTCTCTGACGAGCCGGGCTAAGAAATGTGGCAAAAGATGGAAAAACATGAAATTCGTAATTTGAATCTGTCAAGAAGCAAAAGGACAGCTTGTGTTGAAAGTGGCTTAGAAGCAAAAATGATAAGAAGGATACAAATATCGAAATGGTCTCTAAAGAATTTAGTGAGAAAGAAGAGAAACTTTCTTATTTAACTTTTAACTTATTTGCACTTTTATTATTGAATTTTATAATAAAATTTTAAATAACCATGTTAAAATTCGTTAAAATTCAATGGCTAAAGACCCCATTTTAATCCAAGTTTAATCTTTCGAATTGATTGTATTATTCCCATTGCTGATTAGTACCCAAATTAGCTATCAGTTAGGCATTCGTCGTATACAGCATTCAATTTAATTGGAATTTAATTTCACATGTTCAATGGATTGTTACTGCTGTTGATGATTTTGGAAATGTAATCCCGATTGTCATTCACACCATCGGCCTACCAAAATGCAATTTTCGGCCTTTTCAACCAATTCAGTTAAAATTAATTCAATTGGCGATAGGTCGCGTCCATTTGGCAGAAATCGGAATTATTCTGCAGGAAACGTTTTAAATATTTCATCCTTCCAAATGAGCAGGTTAAGTCCTGGCATTATCCCTGCTGAATATCTCGTAAAACATGGAGTTCATTAATTTAACTGAAAGCCAAAGTAAGATGCAGTTGACGGAATAATGAGCTGCTGCTCGGCAAAAGGTCAGTCGATGGGCTGGATAACCCCTGACTCCCCTCCAGCCTCTTCACGTTGAATGCATGTCCCATTTTGGCCAACTGTCAGACAAGTAAACATTTCACTTCAGCCGGGATAAATCTGCAATTACATCGCTTTATACCCTGTATTTTTATAAAAGAGAAAATCGTGTAGCTCTTGTGAATTGTAATAATAATTTCTGAAATTATTTTACAAAACTTCGTTTGTCTGGTTTCTTGATAAATCTGTGTGCAAATCTAATTATTGAATTTCTTTTTCATAAAATGCATGAAAAGTATGAATTTATTTACAGGATGCTTTCTCTTCGAGCATTCGCTTTTCTTAATTTCAACCATATTTACTCTCTTACTGCACTTTTCCTTTAATGGTTCATAAGTGCAACATGCAATTTTTATTTATTCATGTTCACGTCCTGTGTGTAAAATCGGCATAATGAAAGCCTTTGATTATTATAATCGAAATAGTTTATTGCTTAATATATTTATTTATAAATGCATGGAACGCATTAAATTTATAGAGATATGAACTCGTTCTTCGCTCTCGGTTTCCCTGTGGAAGGGGCGCATAGGATCCGCCTCCAATCGGGCTAATAAACTTATTTGTTTCGCTAACTTGTGCAAACATTGGGCAGACCCACCAAGTACACCTACCTACCGACGGTGCGTACTGGGCGGGGTCGCCCTCACCTCCGCCCCAACTCATTAGGGAACACCTTCCCAGGCTCCAGGGCGGCCCTTAAATGGCCACGCGAGAGCGACTAATTAATGCCGAAAAAACAAATGAATACAACAGCGAGTAAGTTGTGAGCATTTGAGAAGCAATCCGAATTTTAAATACTCTAATGAAACAATCTAAAAGAGAAATGGATAGGGAGAGTAGGAGACAGATCCAGCAGAAATCATTAGCATTATCATTTGCATTAGTAATATACTGAGCATCATAATTATCATTGGCATTAGTACTAGTTACTAGTAGCGTTAGGATTGGTATTATCAATATTATTAGCGATAAAATTAGTATTATATTGTAAGTTATCTATATATGAAACATGTTGAGTCTTTGGACTTTCAACAAGCAGAACTTTGTTAAAGCTCTTCCGATTTCCATGAGGAATGTCTTTTTATTCATAATATTAACCCTACTTTAACTTTGCATTCAAATTTTATGCTTCTGAGACAAACATTTTTTTCTCGAAAATTTGTCGATTTTTACAGTGTTACCCCTTTACATTTTTTGAAAATTTTCAAAAAATTTTAAATCTTAAATTTATTCTTTTAATCGACTGCAGGTGATAAAATTAGGGTAAAAAAGTACTTTTGAACTTTATTCCCCTCCTTTTTTTTTTAAATCTTAACGGTTAATAGGGTTTGAATAAATTCGGTTTTTGGGTTTCGGTATAATAAAAAAGTAGTATTAACCTTTGTGATCACTTTGCAAACATTTTCCAAAAACTAATACACTTTATTAATAAGTAAGAGTATAATGATGAGATACTGCGACTGGGCACAGAACATCAGTTAAAGCTACAGTTGGAAGCTGGAAGATGTAGCTATAGCTTTAGGTGTTGAGATGAACAGACAGACAACCATATGCCCAGTCGCCAGTTGCAGCCCCCAAAAAGCTGAGGGACTTTTAATTAATAAACGACGACTGCAAACCGCAGGAGACAAGAGAGGGAACAGGAGGAGCAGGAGGAAGCGGGAACTGTGTGGAATGAGGAAAGGTATTTGCGGATTTTGAGACTTTGGTTATTGGCGTTTTGGGCATTTGTGGCTTTTGGTTTTGTTTCAGCTGCTGTGCTAATCGCTTGGATTATTAATTAGTTATCGCGTCGCGACTTTGGAATGATAATTGCGGCTGTTCTTGAGGAGTACATAGTTGTTGGCTTTGCCTTTAAATGATTTGATTAGCCAATCAATAATGGGCGCTGTGGATAGCCCAACTTCAACTCGAACTCCAACTCCAGCATTCGGGCTCAATCTGCCAAGTGCTCCACTGTCCAAACAGGCGGCGGTAAAATGATTTTGTTGTCTCGCCGCGGGCCACAAAGGTGCCAACAACAACAACAACAACAACATGAAGAAGGCGCATTATGGATTTGCCGATTTTGTTTTTTTCTTCTTTATTTTTTTTTTTGTCTTTTTTCTGAGTAGCTGCAGCTCAAGCTGGCAAATGGGTCTGCTGCTCCTGCTCCTGTGGTGGCTGGCAAAAAACACATAACATTTATTTATGCGCTGAACGTTCTACTTCAGCTTGTGGCCAGTGTTTTTTTTTTTGCTCTCCTTTCCCTTAATTTATTTTTTTTTTTTTTTTTTTTTTGGATCCTCGCAACCAGATCCAGATCACTTATTATTAATTTTAGTGGTTAAGAAAATGGGAGCGTGGTGTTGTCCCGTCCGGCGAGTTGTCCTGCCGTTCGGCAACTGCCGCAGGCAAATGCCGCAGATGAGGCATGCAGATGGGCAAAAGGTTGCTGGCAATCCCAATGGGTACAGGTAACTCAACTCAGATGTTCTCCATCTCTCTTTCTCACTGTATCTCTCTCTCTCTCTCTCTGTCTCTCGCTGTTCGCCACTCTCTGTGTTTTGGGCCAATTTTAATTAGTTTTGCTTTGAGCCCGCTGCGTTGTCTACCTTGGACCAGCTCCCGACTCTGCGCCTGGGCCAATTTGTGCAGCATATGCGCTACTTGGAATGCGTCGGGATCGGGAGTACAGGAATACAGGAATACGGGAATACGGGGCATTGGGGGACTTTGTGGCTTGTGCAATTCGCATTCGCGCACAACTCACTCATTTTCCATTCAGTTTCGGGTAACGCCCACTTTTGGGTACGCTCGTCCAGTTCATTTTCGGCTTGGGGCCTTTTAATAGTCCGCCATTCGCCATATACGCAAATCGATTAAAATTGTGGAGCCGCATTCACCATGTAGCACCCGATGTTGCCCATGTTGCCAATGCCGGGACACATATTTAAATGCCAAGTGAAAAACTATAGCCAATTACTTTAAATTAGTGTAATTCCCATGGATCTCAGTTCGACTGCAACTCGGTGGACTCGGGACTCGGGACTCGGAACTCGGTTCTGTCCAAATGTCTGGCATTGCAGTGTTTATCATTTTTAGAACTGAATGCCCAATCCCTATTCTTGACTCTATGCCAGTTGGACAGCCTTTATTTTTTTTGGCCCGCGGGTGTAATTTTAATTTGAGCCCAGTGCCAGTTGATGCACTTGGACGGTGGTATCTCTCTCTGTGTGTGTGTGTGCGTGTGTTGCATCCTCGGCTCAGCTGTTTAGAGACGCGTAATTGGCGGTGCGGCATGCGCCTAAACCTTGCCACGCCACGCCATGCCACAAATATGCCCCACGCCATGCTTCATTTCATGTCACAACGCTTGCCACACGTCCCCCCAGCCCCGCCAATTGGCGGTATTTAATAACTTTTTGCTGAATACCCTGTAATCGACATTGTTCGGCATATTATTTATTTGCACATTTACAATATTTATTTGCGTGGAGTTTTAATTGGAAGCAACATTATATTGTAACTGATACTTGTTGTAGGGTATCTAAAACGTATCTTCAATAACTTAAAATACTTTTTCATATTTATTTATTGACTAGCTATAAGCAGTCAAATAATTGTCGAATTTTACTAGGGCTGACTTTGGGATATCTTGATCGACGACCACTTGCTTGATTTGCAGTATAAAGCTTCATTTACTGATTCCATTTCCAGCAGATTCTTACACATAAATATCAGAATTTCTCGTATTATGTTGTATCTAAGATGACTCGTTTGACTTGCAGTTGTCTAATTGTTTCTACGTCTCGAAAGTGCCAGGAAATTTGGAATTTGGGTTGACATTTTAATTCGCTGCTGGAAAAACTAAATATTCGGAGATACATAAATTTTTCAGAATTACCTTTTCATTTTTGGTCAAAACAGTTTTATGTATAATATGACTGTTCCTTTGAACATGGCTGGCTGGGCATTTAACCCAGTTTATATTTATTTTATTTGAATATACAATTAAATATTATCAGCTGGTTTGGCTTTTTAGAGAATTTATTTCACTTCTCAGTCTTAATATTTGGCTATTGGATCCCTATTGATTTTTTTCCTCTTGACTTGCTACAGGGTATTTGTCTGATCGATCATCCGTTTGATTTGTATATGGAAACGTTACTAACTGGTTCAATTCCCCGAAGGTTCTTTCACTTTTTGGACCCCGCCGCACTGTGGGAAAATATGTAGAAGCTGGCAATCAATGTCCAAAACAACGCCGCGGGCCATGACAATCGGGCTCAATTTATGAGCACTGCCAGTGCCAATGGTAGAACAAGGGGTGGGGGGGGGGGGGGCAGTGTTGCAAAGGGGGCAATGTTGCACTGGTGGCAACTTGCTGTTGCAGTTTCACATGGCATAGATCTCTGTGTGGCAATAATTGATTTCAATTTATAGAGCTCAGGTGGGCTGATCCCCAAGTGAACGTCAAATAAAATTAGGATTTTATGTGGCTAACAAGAAGTGCTTAGCAAATTGTTGCAGCCAATCCTGGCCAGCTTAACAACAGCTTAATCCATTTAATTTGGCTCCCTTTTTAATGAATTCCAATTCAAAAGGAATCAAAGCGTTAAATTGGCCAAAATTAAGGAACTGAGCTCAGCTCAGTGTGACTCTTGGCCAAGTGGCTTTGGCGTCAGTCGCGTGTAACCCGCTGACTGACCCGAGGTTAGGCCAAAAACCAAATTATGTGTCACTTCTTGTTTTGAGTAGTTTCGGCCAAAAAGAGGTGGCTCACAATGACTTCAGCGTGGCGTGGCAAATTAACGCTGGGAAAGCTCACAGGCCAAGTTAAGCAAGCAACAAGCCAACTAGCAAAAGCCATGTATTCTAGAAGCCGGGAACTCGGGAACCCAGCCTGGCCCAAAGCAATTAAAACGCGTTTTCGCAATTAAATGACTTTGCTATTTTTCATATTTTCTTTTTCTCTTCTTTAGTTTTTTTTTAGAGACATATTTTAATGTGTTTTTTTTTAGAGTTGTAGTTGCTTTTGGTTTTGTTGTTGGCTTTTAAGCTGAACAAAAGTTGATGTCAAAAATTTGAATTTTATCTAGAAGAGTGCTGAGGGGGGAGGGTGACTTTTGGTAATTAGACTTCTTGGCGTGCTCGAGTTGTTGGCTTAAACGGAGGAGGTCGCCAAAGTCGTTTGGTTGCGTTGGGAAAATGTTTCCAATTAAGCGGGGCCACTCGGAGCGAGAGAGAGATAGAAGTAGAGTGCGGAAGTGAGAGAGAAGAGCAACTTTGAAAATAAATACGAAATTGTAATAACTTAATATTTTTCTTACTGGTCTTTGCTGGTTTCTGGAGCAGATCCATCGGCGTTGGTGGCATTGTCACATGGCTCTGACATCGTTCCAGCCAAGCGATGACGCTGCACTTTGTTGGCTCATCTTTTGTCATTATCATTTCTAGAACGCGCATTGCAGACATTAACATTAAGTTGATGTTAACTTTAGTTGTTAGTTGTTATTGTTGCTGATGCAACTGCGAAGCGTAACGAACGCGCTTAAAGCAACACCAGCTAAAAGTACAACAGCAACAGCAACAGCAACAACAACAATTGCTAAAACAACATCCAAAGCATAATCATCATTAGCGATCCAAGGTACAGACTCAAAACTCAAGTTCTTACCCATATTGATAAGCATAACATGCCTTTAAATTTCAATCCGGAACGAGAGCTGCTTCGACTATATAATCATTTGGGGCACTCGCTTGTTACTGTCCGATCTGCAGACGGTGGCCCAGAGAGAGAGAGAGAGGGAGAGAGAAGCTGGCCATGTTTCAAACCTGGTCACACCTCGACGAGTTGCCAACACTCACACTCACCTGTTGCCACCTGCAGTTAATTAGCTCTGCTTTCAAACAAACAACAATTCTATCAATGCACACACTGCTGTGGATGTTGCATAAAACTTCTATTAGGGGCACGCTTCAATTCCCTGCAATTGCCTTAAATCATGCTAAAGTTCCAAAGAAAAAGATCACCCTTCTCATAAGGTTCCTACTGCTTTGAATATAATTATTTTAATTACAATTTATTCTTTATTTAACAACTTTAACCAATTTCACGCTCAACAAATGCGCAACAAAAAAAAACTAGTTTTAATTTCATAAAGTAAAGATCTTAAAAACATTTTTCATATTTTCCTATTATATAAATTATTCAAATTGGAGAAACTTTTATTGTAAAAAATAGGTGTAAATATAAAATATATATATATATATATTTTAAATTTGTTCTAATAGCGTAATTCCAATTTTTAACAATAATTGTGTGTATAATCCCAAACGAGCCCCTTTCTTTCTTTCATTCAATCTTTTTAATATTCCCTGTAATTCTCGATAACGGTACTTGCTACCCTTGCTCAACCTTAAACCTAACCTCAACAATGTTAATGCTACTGTTATAAGAAATTGTCAAATCGATTGTCATTCGTGGAAGTAAATGGAGATGTCAACCGATGCTAACAACGGATTAGGGCGATGAGCAAACACCGATAAGTTCTCATTAATATGCCCAATAAAGAAAAAGGGAGACAGAAAGAGTGGTAGTGTGAGAGAGAGGGGAAGAGAGATGATGCAAAACGGCGCTAACCCGTAGATTTACGATAGAAAGTGTGAGAATTTGAGACAAGAACAGTTATAGCTTGCCATGTTGAGATGGCCAGCGATAAAGCCAACTGACCAGGCCATAATCAAACAGTCTATCTCTCTCTCTCCCCCTCTAGCAGCGCCACTGAGCCGTGAAATATGATCAAAACACAATTATGAGCAGAAGAACCAGATACAGATACATTTACAGAAATCGTACAGCAAAACAGGTAAATTGACAATGGACACAGTTGGACCCTCAGTTTGGTTTATTGTTACCTGACCTCTCAGTCTTCCTCTTCATCAGTGTCTCTTTTTTATGACTCTATTTGGAAATTGATTTTATGGGCCAGAGCATTTCGGAAGTGCAACGGAATTGCAATAAAGATTTGGATTAAGAACTTTACTCATTTCGTTAAGTTGTTTAGTATCAAGTTGTGTTTTTTCCCCGAGACTTTTCCGAAAGTGCAATTAAAATGCGAGCGAGGGGGAGACAATTGAGAATCAAAGACAAATTGCAGACCAAGTGAAACTGACATTGCAATTAATTATTTTGTCAAGCCAGGACTTTTCTCTTTTTCCTTAGGCATCTCACTGTCGACGAGGGACCTCTATCTTCCCTCTCTTTCGTGTGCATCTAGCTCTTTTGCACCTGGGCAGGTGCCAAGAGACAAGTGAGAAATTAAAACTTTTTGTGCAACTTCTCCTCCCTTTCGTATTTGGCAGGATGTCACTTTGGGGCAGGTCAAAAAATGAATCGCGCAATTAAACGGTACTTCTGTCACGCCCACTCTGTCAGCAGCCAGGTGGGAATAACTTAATTAATCAGCAGAAAATACAACTGAATAAAACTGGTAAAAACAAAATGGGAATAACACTTTTCATTCTCAATATTGCAGCTGCAAGTTTTAAGCTTTAATTTCAATTTCAAGTCAAATTGCAGCACATTGTCTGTCGTGGTCAGAAGCATTTCAAATAGAATATTGCGGTTTACCTTGCGGTTGGTTTGTTGCATGTCCCAACCCCCCTTAAACCAGAGCCTGCCCATTTTTAACCGAATTTCAAACAATTTTTTTCCCAGGTTTAGTTCTGATCGCGTTGGAAAAGTCGCTCAAGTGTTGTTACCTGCCACAGATTGGTATGCCTACCTGAAGGACACTTGAGTCCTTAGATAAGTGCAGAAGCAGAGCGGTTGCACATTCCATTCACATGCGTCACACGCACATGAAAGAAAGACACAAATTCATTCCCTTTTTAGCGGATAGAGTCACAACGGGATTTGGCGTGGGCGGTCGACGTGGGGGAGACCACCAAAGACAGCTTCTTGGCTGATTTATGCGTTTCGTAAGCAAAATCTCACCGAGTGCTTAATTAGTTGTTAACCCAACCTCGAGCACTCCCTCAACTGGCATTGGGCGCGACTTGAAACAGAACCTACCACAGACTGGAGACTCCAGTCGAGATTCGAGATTCGAGATTCGCCTCGGAATTAAACAATTAATGTGTAATTATCACAGTTTGCCAGCGCAACGGGCAAAGGCGCCGCCAGTCAATGATCCTCAGCAGCCAAAGGGCTCATGATCAGAGAGAGAGAGGGTGAGAGGAGAGAGAGAGGAGAGCGGGCAGCAGAAAGCGAGGGAGGCTGGTAAAGAGAGAATCAGGGGAGACCCGTCAAAACGCCCATTTAGAGGCGCGGGCGTTGTGGCGTTGGCGTTGTGTCTGGGGCGTTAACCGGCAACGATCCTCGATCCTCAGTCCTCGATCCTCAGTCCTCCATGGGCAATACATCATCGTCATCGTCATCAGCGTCGTCAGATCCTCGCGCTGAGCAGTTGCAACTGCTGGTGGCATGCAATTAGAGTCAGAGTCAGAGTCTGAGGCAGCGACTGGGGGCAAAACAATTAGCTTAGGTTTTGGCTTAGTTGTTGGCCAATTGGTCGATCACTTCTTGGCCAGATCACATCAGGCGATCAGGCGGCGACGTCGTCGTCGCATCGTTTTGTCAGTCAATTTCGTGTGCGTCGGGCAGAGACTTCAATTATGTTGTTAGGATTCGATCAAAGCAATCGCCGCTGATCGCAGCCGACATTGATGGGCACAATTAGAGAGGCGATGGAGGAGCCGAGGAAGAGAGGGGGAGGAGAGAGGTAAAACAGAAAATAGCAGAAGAAAAATGAATAGACAGAAGTAGAAATGAGAGGAGAGAGTCGTAGGAAAACAAGAAGAGGAAGCTGAAAAGGAGCTTAAAGGGGAGGAGGTTGAGGTAAAGAGGAGCCATAGAAAAGAAAGGTGGAGAAAGGAGGTGGGGAATGAAGATGAGGCAAGGGTATAAAGCAATATAAAAGAGGAAAAGATGATAAGGAGATGATAAAGAGAATGAACAAAACTAAGAATGAAGAGAGTAGTAGAGAGAAGAAGCGAATTGGAGAGAGAGGAAAATAATCTGAAAATACCAGCAAATAGGGAGTGAGAGGAGAAGCTGATAAAGAGAGGAGCAGATGGAGTATGGGGAGCAGGAGGAACATGAGGAGAGTACAAGAGGCTGATGAATTAAGCCGGAAATGTCGACCGGAGACACGTGGACAACCGGAGAACTGCAATTGCTTTGCCAATCGAAGCTAATTATGCAAATGAGCTTAAGGACATGGGACGCAGGACGAGGCCTAATCCTGCATTGCCCACGGCTGCACCAATTGAATTAATGGCGCTGCAAATGTCCCTTAAGTAGCTTAGTTTTGCTGCATTTTGATTATCGCCTTGTCTCTCTCTCTTTGAGGATTGCTTTCTGTCTTCCTCTTGGGCGTGATGCCTTTGTCGTTGGCAGGATAATCCAGTCGGCACATGCGATGCGAACAAAGGACAATTAACCGTTTCGTGCTCTAATTGTTCTGGCGTGTTTCTACATATTTACAAAGATTTCTTGAGTCCTTTGCGTGCATCAGAGCCAAACAACCAAAAGATGCACAAAGATGCGGCCCAATTTGATGGCAATTACTTCGAGCCGCTTTAACCGCAAAATTGTCTCTGATCCTCGGCATTTGTTGTCCTTTGATCTGCACCGCAACGAAGACAAGAACAATATTTAGTTTGTTTTGCAAGTTTAACTCCCGATTGAAACAAACGATGATCGTCGAAGTCTCTCAGGAGGAAACTAGCGAGACGACAAACGGAGCTCTAACTCTTCTTAAGGCGCCGCATTATACGATGATCTACATAATGAGATGGATAGAGAAAGAGACAGAAATAGTACCAAAGAAAAGGAAACATACACTTAGAGAAAGGATCAGCTAAAGCGTCAGCGATCAGCTAGTGAAGATCGCCTAAAGTATCATAAAAGATCTACATATTAAATAATTAAAGAAGATAAAGATACGGAGATAGTCTACTTAACTAAAGCGTCTTAATTACTTAAGCAGATCTACAAAAGTAACATCTGACGATCAAAGATCTTTCTCATCTGCATATGAGATTCATGTGGACAGTTCGATTGTGTACCCATTGAATTAGGGCTTATTCTAAAATCATATTCTTTTCCCAAACAATCATTGGACAATGAACTACAAATTTGTTGTTGGTTAAATAGCAGCGATCGCTCAATGAAAAGTCTCCGAAATTCCAGAGATTGAAGTTTCCCACAAAGTTGATCCCCAATAAATTTGTTACAAAATGTCGTATAAATGTCGAAATATTTACACAAAATTAAGCAATATTCCATTGAGAGATTGTTGTGAGTGCAGCTTCTGTTGTTATGGAAAGTCGAGCGACTTTTGGGTTTGGGTTATTCCCACAGAGCTTTGAAAAAGAATTGTTGATCGAAAAAGAAATAACAAACAGATTTTCATTGTCTGCAGTTGTTCGGGAAAAGTCAGCCCGAAATGAAAAGCTCTTCAAGCGTGAGCTCATGACACCTCAAAGCGATCTGCTCAGCGCCCACACGACATTGAGACCTGTACTTAAGTAGGTTCCATTCCCCAAAAAATAGTAGACGGAGACAATTCTTCTTCTTCTTCCCATCGCACTCTCTGAAGTGGGTTGTGCTCGGTGTTGCACTTGCCGGATTAGTGGCACTTGCAGCAAGTGGATCGTAATGACTTTTGATTTGCAGCTGACGTGGGAACCGAATCGACTTCGAGATCGACTTCGACATTGACCTGGTCACTGACTTGGCCTTTTGTTTGCTTGGTGACATGACAATCACTTGCAGGTTCGTTTCTCGTGCGTTTCCCAAAGCCGCAGCTGATTTGCATAAATTCCTGGGCTACAATTTGGAGCTCGACTGTGATTCGTTTGGTTCATTCGTGCATTAAATTGTCGCCGACGACGACCACAGAGCCAGTTGGAGTCGTCTTCCCCCTTCTCTGCCCTCTTCACCACCTCTTCTACTGCTCTCGGTAACCGCAAAATGTCTGCTCCAATGAAACAACACTTTCGGCTCCTTTAAAGTCGTCAGCAACATTGTTGTCACTCTACACTGTCACTCCCTCTCCCTCCCTCTCCCTCCCTCTCTCTCTCTCCCTCTCTCTCCATCTCTGGCCATCTCTACAGTGTCTACTATTTTGGAAACATTATGCTGTTTAATCCTTTAATCGCACTGCAGTTTATCTGCTTCTGGCCCTGCTTTTGACCATATTTTCTGCTAATTTCTTTTGCCCTCACAATCTTTTTGTGTGTGTTTGCACACAAAAGATACAATTTATGTGCGTGGGCCTCATAATAATCCCAAAGTGGACATAATCCTTTTGTTTGCCACTGTCCAACATTATTCCAGTTTTCGCCAGCCTCCGAAAAACCATTTTCAAAAAAACAAAACAGATTTTTTAATAACTCTTTTGGCTTGAGCTCATTGTTCCTGATTCGTATACTGCTATTTTCTTCTTTTTTTTTTGCAGGAAACCAGAGGATCACAGGAAGCACAGTAAGGCGGAAAAATGTGGAAAAGCATTAACTCAATTCGATTGTTCGATGGGCGGATATGGATATTTAATACTTTTGTCTACCAAAATGTGAGTTAAATTCGAAAATGCTTCCAACGCGGCAAATTTCAAGTAACGTCCGAGCTGATGCTTATCGAGAATCAGGCATAAAACAATTGTGCAAGTGATGCAGGTTAATTTCTTATCGCTACACTCTGGGCCATATATATGACACCAGATGCCCATGTTTATCACACAAAATCCTGTTAAGAATTCACGTTGGCAATGCAAACGAGCGCGCTTCACACATCTGTTATGGGTTCATCGGAGGTCTGGCCATGTCTGGGGTCTGTCTTGGGGTCTGGGCCATGTTGCATGCTGGTGGTCTACAGCGCACACTCGCTTAATAACCGAATAAAAAATGATAACCCGAAAATAAGAAGACATCAAAGAACAACGCTCAGACTGAAACTGAAACTGAGACGGAGATTTTAAGTTGCAGCCAAATTGAGAGAACAGTCCGAATGCAGCGTTGCGGCTAACAAGCCGCAGACCTGAACAAAGGCTCATAATGATCAGCAAGAGGAGTTGGAGTTGGAGCTGGAGCTGGGACCACCGCAGCCGTTCATCTAATTTATTCACAGCGATCAGTGACCGTGCCCCAAAGTCACAGACACAGTCACAGTCACAGCCAGAGTCACAGCAATGCCTCTAAACCCTTATTAATGAGGGGCCTCCAAGTGTCGCACGCAACGCGCCGATTAAGCCCAGTTAGCGTCTGCTGCTTTCAGCCAAGTTTAAAGTGCACGCTCTGGCCGCGGGGCGCGTTGCATTTTATCGCCTTAATGGCAGCAAGACGACGGGGACCTTACCCCTTACCCCTTACCCCTATCCCCCTACCTGATGTCGTGACAACTTTAACAGGCAACCAGATTCAGAAAATGCAGTCAGTTGGTGAGTTAGCCATTTGGTCAGTTGGTCGATTGGTCAGTTAGTGTGTTGGCACAGATGCTGTGTTTCAATTAAGGTCTCGTTTTCAACGTTGTGCCTCATAAAATGTGTTCTCTTCCCTCACACTCGCACACTCTCTCTCTCTCTCTCACTCACACTCTCTTATCGGAGTCGCGTCGCTTGTCACTCGGCTTGATTTTGTTTTTTATAAATAAAGACATTAAAAGTGCCGTCATGTTTTGGCCACGTTAGCTCCGATTTATTGTGGACCACCGTGGACAGGCACCGTGGCGGCTTAACACTTTTTTTTCTCTTCTCATTTCACTTGCAATCAATCTTTGTGTGTTCTCAGTCGACTGTCCCTTAAAAACAGAAAAAACAGAAACAAAAAAGAAACCCAACTAAAATTGTCAACCCGAGTTATGAGCCTGAGAAATGGTCCTACTGGCCAAGTCATAAACAATCATTAACCAGAGCCGTAGAAGACTCTTTGCCGGCGCTACCAACGGGTCAAGTCGGGTTTGGGTTTGGGCTAAGAGAGGGGAATGTTTTAACAGCTACCATGCAGTTTTTTTTGGGGGCGCATTGTCAGAGATTGGGCAACAAGTTCCGGGGAATCAGCCGAATGCCGTCAAGTGCTGACAGCCTTCTTGTGGGGTCACCCAACCGAGTGCAGTGAGTGCTACACGCTCCCAATTTCGGGAATTATGTTTTAGTTTTTATTGTTGCGATTGAAGATTTGGGGGGAAACCAACGAAAATTATAGCTTACTTTCAGTCAAAATTCAACAGCTTACTGCTCCAGATTTCTACAGCATTTAAACCGATTAGGCAGCCACATGCAACAGAGAACAAATTTGGAAGCCTTAAGGCTTAAATTAGTATACAAATTGAGATTTATGAAATATTTTAAAAAGTTAAACTGAGAAAGAATGGAATAGAATAAATAAATAAATTAAATGGAATTAAGAAAAATGCCAAATCTGCAGCAGGTTGATTATAAATTGTGAGGGTATACAATTTTTAATAATATTTTATTTACTCAACTGAAAAGAAATAAAATTGAGAGCTTGAGAGCCAAGAACAAGTTTTGTGGCTAATAATAATTTTACAATGAACACATAAATCTAAATAAATGAAATGAATGTTTGAAAATGGAAAATATAAAATTTAGAAAAAAATATTGTGAAATATTTATAAAATTTGTGCCACTCTGTCGTTAACTTGAAATGCATTTTCTCTAATATCTTCCCATTTTGGCCATTTGAACAGCAGTCTGAGGAACGTGTCGTAATGCAGGCAGTTCTATGACTTGTCAGGTTCCAATGCACAAAACTTGCCAAGCAACTGGCAATGTTTTTTTTTTCAATTTTTTTTTTATTTTTATGAATGAAATTTCAAATCCATTTTCAGCCAAAACTCCTACCATGCCACTCGACGGGGCAAGAGCAGCGGCGATGGAGGAGGTTAATTTTCAACCTACTCGCGCATGCAAAACACGATTTACTATAAAGGCAAAAGTTGTAGACGACGACGACCGCATAGAAACATTGAATGACGTGGGCAGGGGCAGAGGGGGGATGGAGTATGGTGTATGGAGGAGCAGGTAACGGGTTGGTGAAGGGGAGGGGTAGCCAGTGGTAGCTCCGTCTGGAGTCGCGCCTCGAACTTGCAGACATTTGTGTGGATCGTTTTCATTCATAAAAGGCGATTGCCGGATTGGCCCAGGCGAGGGAGGGAGCGGAGGGGCTGGGCGGGTTTTGGCACATGTTGAGGCCGGTCTGATGGCGACTGGATGAATCATGATCCGAGTGTGCGCCTGCAGCTCTTGAGCACGTGATGGCAACAAGCGTCACCAACACCAACAACGTCGCACAGTGGCTCGTTTGGCTCAAACAACAGGATTTTTATTTGGGGTTTTTTAAGTTTTATGTAACAGCTGCCAAAAATGGTTTAAAATGAAATTTAAAATCTTTTTTTTTCATTTTAAAAATTGTTTTATTAAATGAAGAGTACTTAAAAAATGTATAGTATATATTTGTTATTTATTTATAATTTTTTGTATATTATGTGTATTATACGAAAGTGTATATTTATTTTACAAATAATATTTGAAATCTTAAACATTTTGTGAAAAATTAAACGTAAATTCAAAAAATATTAATAGCTTAAACATATGTATACTAATTTTTAAATAGTTTATATTTATCACAGATGTATATTGATAAAATCTTAATGTATTTAAGACATACTTTAATTTTTACAAATTAATATTAGACTTTGATTTTTAGCAGTTTTGTAAAAGAATCCACAGTGCTTCGTCTTTGTCGAGGTGTGTCAATTAGCAGGCAGTTGTGGCAGGCAGCTTGGGACTCGATGTTGCAGCCACAGCCACAGCCAAAGCCAAAACCTAAACCAAAACCGAAGCCATCGTCCTACTACTAATTGTGCTGCAGACGCTGACTCATCATTGATCCACGACAACGCCACTGCCAATTCATGAATGAAGCTCCAGAGCCGTTAACTGGTTTGGTTGACTGACTGGCTGGCTGACTGGCTTCCTGGCAATATTGGCTTGAAGCAGCAGCACCCACACGTGGCTAACTGACTGACTCGCTGACTGGCTGATTGAGTGTGCAGGCGGACGGGCGGCTGTCCACATCCATGTCCACATCCGCTGTGGCACTATGCACTCCATAGGCGTTGTCATTAAATGCGGAAGAAGGCGTTCTGCTTGCATCATTTGTATGCAGCTCTATTCCAACTCCCGCCTGCTCCCCTCTACAGCTGTAGCTGGCCGGGATTAGGTTTGGATTTGAGTTTGGCTGTGAGTTTGGGGGATTTCTCCGGCGGCTCCCTTTGTGGCGCCCACCGCCGCGTGCCGCTTTGATTAATTATGCAACGCCCCCGCTGCCTGCAACACGACATATATATGGGTGTACTTATATACACATATGCTTGTATGTACTCCAATCTTGTTCCACTGCAGCAACAACTATTATTGGCCATAGGTAAACCGAGTGTTGACTTATTGGTTTCCTCAGTCTGTTTGTTTTTGTTTCAGTTGCTGCTACATTTGACCCAAATAGGACATGACTGGACATGGCAAGTTGATTTTCATGTTTGCTACACCTCTCACCCTTCTCCGCCACCATCAGCTGTGTCATTACCTTGGCTACAATTTCTCGATAATTGCTTTCGAATGGGCCACAATCGACAAACTGTGACAGCTGAGGGAATGGAGCACCTGGAGCATGCTATGGTATTGAATAATTTCTCAAATCTTAAATAAATTGTTGTTTAATTAAACTAGATAATTTATTAGACCTCCACTTTTTCTTGCAATTCGTAGATCCGTTATTGCATTAGATCCATTTATAGTATAATATTTCAGATCAATTTTTAAATTTTATACAATTTTTGTATTTTTTTCATATTACCATAAGTTTGTCTGAATTTAAGGTATTTATTATACGATATCTTGTCTGATTTGACTTCCATGTATACAACTCCTTATATGTAATATATTTCTCAGATCATGTTTGAGTCCTTAAACATCAGTTTCTGACTCCACTCCTGATGGGAGATTTCAGGTGTTGTTCTGTTCTCTTCGTACTTATAGATCCTGATGGCTAACAACTGAAATGACGACAGTTTCAACTATCCGACTAACTTTTTAAACCACTAACACCGCAAAATGTTGGAAAACAAATTATCTCATTGGGTTGCTCGTTTTAAGTCACCGATGCAGATTGTGAGGAACTGGAACAAGGACTGGGGAAACATTGTTAGCTGTCCACATAACTTCCTCGAGAGCTTTGGGGCGGGACAAACAACAAACTTTATCCTTTCATTATTAACTTTTGCCTTGGTTCCTTGTGGCTTTCACTGCCCTTCTCGCTTTTGCTCTCTTTTGGTTTATTTATTGTTGCAAGAAAATTGAATTGAAAGTTGCGCGAAATTCGAGCAACAAAGTTGTCGTTGCAAATAGCCGCAAGGGGGCGCCACCACAGCCTAGTGGAGGCCAAGTTGGCTGTCAATTAAGCCGTTCCAAGGACGACGAACTGCCAACTCAAATTCTTAGCCATTGTTAATGAACTGAAAGAGGACAAGGCCAGCTAAGAAGCCAAAATCGAGCTAGACGACACGATGAATGATTGACATGCATTCAGCTGCTGGACAAGCTGCAATTACGGGAACAGTTCCTCGGTTGCTCATCTGCATTCCGAGTCCACGTGCGCAAATATGAGCGCCACATGCAGCTGGCTAATTCCCGACTTGAAATGGCAACAAAGCAGCAACAAGGCCAAAAGGTCAAATTTCTTGGCAAATATTGAAATTGGAATTGACGCTAACAATGAACAAAGGATTTGGAATTTTGAGTTTTGAATATGATCGGACTTCAAACTGGACGCTCGAGTCCAATTACCAGTCCAAGGGGCAGCTGAGATTTCTCGATTGATCTTTCAATCACAGGAGCTGTGGCAGCTGCCGCTGCTGCGTGCGCCAATTTGTTGTTTGCCATCGTCTTGTTGTGGGGGCGGAGCGAGGCGGGGCGTGGCAGTGGAATTCCCGGAATGCCCGAAATGTGTTATCGCCAGCTTTTTATCATCGCGAAATGAGCCGCGTCATCAGCGCAGATTGAAATAATTCGACGTTGTTGAACTCGAAACTTGCCAAGTCATTCAAGTGGTCAGCGGTTGACTGTTGGTGGTTTTTGTTAGTGGTTAGTGGTTGGTAGTTGGCGGTGGCGGTGGCGGTGGCGGCACTCTGATCTGTGTGAGTTTCGTGGCTCCGACGATCGCGTGCGATAAGCAACGTCAATATTTGTGTTTCGCTTTGGGAGCATAGGCCGATTATTTGGTCCTTGTTAGCCTCGACCCCGATGGCAGCGGCGGCGACGTCGACGGCGACGGCGGCGGTCTCCTCAGATCTCTCACCCGTCGACCGACAAGTGGCTGCCCAATTTGCGCTCTGTTTGTGTATCATTGTGGGAGCAAGCGGAGGCAGCGGCCTGGCTAATTGTTTGTTGTTCTTCTCCGTTTGTATTATACATATATACGAGTATGTATGCTACCTGACCCATACCTCGTACCACTCCGCATCTTCCGACCTGTGGGAATGACACTGACTACGTAATTGGCCCTTTTTGGATTGAACTATCATAGGCATACCGCAAAGATCACGTCCACACATCATGTTTGCCACGTTGGTTTGACGCGGCGGTGGGAAACTATCGCCTAGTCTTGAAATCTAACATTAACAGGTCAACAAATTAATTCCAAGGAATAGGGACAACATCTTGCCAATAATGATAAAAATAATAATATTAATTGTACCTAATGTTAATGTTAATGAAAATGATAATAATAATAATTATAATAATAATTATAATAATAATTATAATAATAATTATAATAATATTAGGTAGGGTTAATGCTTATGCTAATACTAATGCAAATACTAATGCTAATGCTAATGCTAATGCTAATGCTAATGCTAATGCTAATGCTAATGCTAATGCTAATGCTAATGCTAATGCTAATGCTAATGCTAATGCTAATGCTAATGCTAATGCTAATGCTAATGCTAATGCTAATGCTAATGCTAATGCTAATGCTAATGCTAATGCTAATGCTAATGCTAATGCTAATGCTAATGCTAATGCTAATGCTAATGCTAATGCTAATGCTAATGCTAATGCTAATGCTAATGCTAATGCTAATGCTAATGCTAATGCTAATGCTAATGCTAATGCTAATGCTAATGCTAATGCTAATGCTAATGCTAATGCTAATGCTAATGCTAATGCTAATGCTAATGCTAATGCTAATGCTAATGCTAATGCTAATGCTAATGCTAATGCTAATGCTAATGCTAATGCTAATGCTAATGCTAATGCTAATGCTAATGCTAATGCTAATGCTAATGCTAATGCTAATGCTAATGCTAATGCTAATGCTAATGCTAATGCTAATGCTAATGCTAATGCTAATGCTAATGCTAATGCTAATGCTAATGCTAATGCTAATGCTAATGCTAATGCTAATGCTAATGCTAATGCTAATGATAATGATAATGTTAAAGAATAGCTAATGCTAATACTAATACTAATGCTTTTGCTAATTCTAATGCTAATACTAATACTAATGCTTTTGCTAATTCTAATGCTAATGCTAATGCTAATTCTAATGCTAATGCTAAGAAATCAGGGTTGATTGGTAAAATACAGATGAGTCTATTGGCGCTACAGTATTTGTTTAGTGTTGTGAATCGGTGTCGCAAACAGAAATACTGTAAGGTCTTTGGCTCAGATGGGCAGCATCGTCTCTATTTTTTCGAACTTTGCACTGCTGTACATGAACAGTTTTTACGGAGATTATATTAATTGACATTTTCAAAAATTGTTTTAATAAAAAAATATATAAATAATAATGAGCAGCATTTCAAATGGAAAAGATGTTGAGGCAGTTGAAATGGAAGAACTCGAAGTGCAATCTAGGTAAAATACTGTTCAATTAATCAAGTTGCATTGTGATTAAGTCTCTGTAAAGAATTTACAGTTATGATGGCAGCTGTGAGAATAAGGAAAATGAAGAATTGCAGGAGGAGAATTCTCCACGGCTCAGTTGCAACTCCAGCAATGGAAATGAAGACACTTTGCTGCAGCTCGTGCGCAATAAGAAACTGAGTTCAAAGGTGGGCTGATTCAATCTAACCTCATGTGTCTCATGAATATAGTATAACTCTCTTTAAAGGACATCTGCAAGGATTGGATCAGACTCTATGGGCACAACTCAGAAGCAGCGCTGACTAAATTGATGGAGTTCATCTTGGAGGCCAGTGGCAGTCAGTTTAAGTTGCCCAGAGATCTGAAGCCACCCTTTGATTATATGGAGATTCTAATAACGGCCACGGCACAATTTGGAAACGTAAGTGCAATCCAACTCCAAATATGTATACTCTTAACGTGTTTCCTTTATATAGAAAAGTCTAGCGTATCCTTTGATTATGAAAACGGCAGATCAGTTTGTTCAGGATATTTGTAACTTTGTGGAGCAACTGTTGCGGCTTTTGAGTGCTACGTCCATAATATCGGATGATTGTTTTCTGAAGACCATCTCCGACTTTCTCATCGTCTGCTCCGACTCGAAGGTGCGTCCCTTTAGGCACACCAGTACACTGATTGGTAAGTTGAAGGATTCAATTGGCAGAACTCTCTCTAACTTCTATTCTTAGCTCTCAAGCTGATGACCTTGTTAAATGGCCTGGTTGCCTGGCAGCAGGCGAGTCTTAAAGAGATTTGGCTGCAAATGTTTGCCAAAGTCTTTTTGGGGCGTTCCAACGATGTCGTCGAGGACATTCGTCATCTGTGCATAGCCGAGTGCGGTCTCTGGCTGGACAAGTATCCGGAGAGCTTTGTGGATCAGCACCAGGTGCAGTATCTGTATCAGGCACTCCAGGACAGCTGCCTGAAGGTGTGCGAAGCCAGTTTGCAGGCACTGTTGAGGCTCTATCACAACCCGAGGCTGCGACCCGTTTGCCTGGAGCAGGGCATCAAGTTTCGCATGACGCTGCTGGGATTGACGATGAGTGCGGAGTCCGAACTGGGTCAGATGTCCATCCAGCTGCTGATCATGTTCTACAGGCTGACGCCGCAGATCCTCGACGAGTCCATGATCCAGGTGATCGAGCAGCTCGTCTTTGCCGCCCATCGTGGAGTCGCCCAGGCGGCGGCGGATCTGATTCCGTTTCGTTACCACTGTGCCACAACGGACAAGGAGCGCATTCGAGTCCTGGTGCAGTTCTTCATTCAGTTTGGACAGCATGAACATGCCGCCTACTTTGTGGATGCCTTCTACGGCTGTAATGACATCATTTTGGATTGGAATTCCATGGTGTCCATGCTGCTCGAGCCGGAATCTCTGAGTGCCCAGGAGACTTCGGTGCTCATCGAGATCATGACGCGGGCCGTCAAGCAGGCGGTCACTGGCGAAATTCCAGTTGGACGCTACACAAAGGATCTGGTGCGTCACCCCCAGCCACAAGCCAAGAACCAGGCCACCAAGATTCTCCTGCCCAAGTTACCCACATTGCTGCGTCAATATCACAGCTGCAGTCAGAATTTGGGCAACCTTCTCGAGTTGCTCCAGTACATGGTTTTATTGCCAGCACAGTTTCTGGACTTGCTTGAGCCGATCAAGGACATCATGTTTGAGCAGGACAATGAGTCAGTGCTGCAAATGGGCGCCAAGACACTGGAGCATCTTTATGGATTGACTGATTGTCATGGGGACCATCGCAAGTTACTGCTAACTGATGCCGTGATTAGCTACAAAAGTGCCGTTAATGTCTGGGATCAGTCAAAGGACAATCCAGGACGACTGGTGGTCACACTGCGTCTGCTCTCGGCGCTCTACGCCCGCTTCGATCTCCACGAATGGCAGCTTGTTGATCACTTGTTGTTCACCCTCAAGCAGTTGGCAAGGGATCCAACTGGGAACAGTCTGCCCAACGAGGCAATCGATCTCTACTTGTCCATCTTCTATGTGGCCCTGTCCTGGAATCTCAAGAGGGTACAAGACTTGGCCAAAGCTGGAAAGGATGTGGCTGAAGAGTGTCACACATTGCGTAAACGTTTGAAGGATTTCCTAGTTGTGAACTTCACTCTCATCCAGATCTCGACTGATGCCAATATTGCCAGCACTGTAAGACAGAGGATTCTTTAAGAGATTCGTCTTTAGTCCCTTTCTCCTTTTAGGCCTTTGTCTACACCTGCGATCTGTTTGTGCTCTTTGCGGATTCCTTGCGCAAAAGCTGCAGTCCATCCATTCAGGCCTTGGAGTACAAGTCCAAGCAACACGACTATGAGCTGCTGGAGGAATATCTGCAGCGTTATGTCTTTGCCGGAGCAGTTGAAGGAGCTGCCCTCCAGCTGCTCGAGCCGGAACAGTTTTCCCTGCTGCAGAGCAAGCGACGTCTCCTGGTCAGTTACCTGAAGCTGGTGTTCCACAATGTGATGCCCATGATGAGAGCCTGCGTTGTTTATCAGTATTACGAGCAGGTAAATTATATAATGAATTTGTCTTTAACTTGAAGTTTATATTAATCAAATTATAAAATTTATATAATTTGTACTCATTTTGTATCTTCCAGTATCATCCCGTCTTCGGGGACATTATGCACTCCACCATGGAGCGCAGTCTGGCCATGAATCCCACAAACTTTGGCATGACCGTGATGCACACTTGCCTCTTGGTTTATAAGCGAATTAGGGAGACTTACGCAGATTCTCTTCAAGCAGCAGCTTCGACGGAATTCGCCAGACTTCTTAGACTGGCGAATCTTTTGGCCGAGCTGTTCCACATCAAGCAGCTGGAAGTGCGTCAAGGCATCCTCATACTACACCGTGCCGGGATTCGGTTTGCCGCCGAGCTGACTCTCGATGATCCCTCTGCTGTGCCCAAGGATCTCTTGTATCTGGGTGTCATTCAACAGTTTGTGCCACAACTACTCGCCCAGGACATGTTGGATGTCTTCAATTTCCTGCAGTTCATCGACCAGACATCGTTGCCCAGTCGAGCCGATGAATGGCAGCCGTTGCTCTCCTATCGCAACTCCCTCGAGATTGCCATCAGGCAGAGCTGTCGTCGTGAGTTTCAGCTGAGATGGCATTCGATAACTTGTGTAATCGATTCTTCATTTCAGGCGAGGATCTAAATGATGTACCCAACTATACGACAGAATGAGAGCAATCGGTCCAGAAGTCTGACAAAGGTCCGTGCAATTCTTCTCTTTTTATTGCGATTTTTTAAACGATTTTCTTTCTAGCTTTGCAATATTTTTATAATATTTATTTATTGTCAGCCTTTTAAATTATTTATTCTTTACATTTCATTATAAATATTATTATTTAAATGCCATTTCAGTCTTTTTTTTATTTAGTGAAATTATTAAATATAATTTTAAAATATTTTTTTTATTGTTTGATATGTATTTATATATTTAATTTAATATCTAGTATGTGTTGCTTCCAAATGCAATAAGTATATTATCACTTATATTGGTCTTGTTATTAATTCTTTCATTTACATATGTAATTCTTTATAATGGTTACTTGGTTCTTCATTAAAAGTATTTTTATTAGTTTTTGGCCTTTTCCAGTAAATTTTCCATTTAAATACGTGTTCTTTCTGACATTTCCAGTCCTATACTTTATTAAAATTATATTAACATTATAAAGAGATTGATAATTCTTTCTGGGTTTTCCAATTTAATCTACTCGTATATACAAAACTGTACGTAACTTCAAACATTGCTTTGCTGTTAACAACCATGTAACATAAGCTAAATATTTCAAAGGACGTTCCCTTTACAGACTGGGATTGCTCTCAGCAAATGACCCTGTGGTATTCTGGGCATTATGACCTTTGTATAGCGATTGCCATTGACATTTGCAGCTAAAAGCTAACGTATCTGCCATGTGCAACACAATTCGAAGACTGCCTTTCAATAGGTTGCATAATATGCTCGGTATTCATATATGAGTACTCGGTATGTGTATTGAATGCATTCACAGGGGCCACCCCGCATTCAATCAGATATGAAAGCAGCTCGTCGAGCGGTGAGAGAGGTTGAGGCAAAGGCAGCTGTGCTGGCTGCTAAAATGTATCGAATTTCCATGTTGCATTCAAAAAGAGCGATTTCAGTTTTCAATTTACCATTTACCATTTTCAATTTCAATTTCAGTGGCCAATGCCAATGCCAGGTCGAGTGCTGACAAATTGACTTGCCAGGGGAAGGGACCTCGCTCAAAAGGCGTTCAGCGGCTGTCAAAGGATGCACACGAGCTAACACGGCCTTTGACACCCGGTCGATGGCTCGACCCCCATTAAGAGGGTCAGGTCAAGGTGCATCCATGTGCGCGCCCAAATTTGTTTTTGGGCACTATGTAATTCAAGTGGACAAAGGAGCACTTCTGTTTTTGGTTTTAAATAACCGTGTAGATATCGATGTTCACTGTCCATTTCCTTGGCACATGCCAAGTGTCCGTTTTGGGTGTCCGATTACGAAGACGTTCAAGTGTCCCACATCGGCTGACGTCATAAAACAGGGCCATAAAACTGGCAGACGCGTCTCTCCACAATGTGGATGCAGCGGTTGTCGCGAGAAATATTTGAGTTGAGTCGAGTTAAGTTGAGATTTGGATCACAGCTGTGCGAGTTGGAGTTATTAGCCACGTTAGCAACATCTGCGATCCAAATTGGCCCATCTACAGATCTTCCGATCTGTGACAGGTAGGGGCCATCAATTTCGCGTAACGGGCACGTCGAGCAACCGCTAGATGGGGATCGAAGAGTCCTGCCACAATTGTGCTCTCTCTCTCTCTCTCTCTCTCTGTGTCTTGTGTCCGCCGGGGAACAACGGGAATAGCTGTGGCACATCTGTGCTGATGCGATGCGATGCGATCCGAATCAGCGAACGGCAACAGCACTGCGGTTGCGGTTTAACGAGATGCGTTACCGCCTCCGACACACGCCTCCTCCTTCTCCTGCTCCTCTGGCACACGCCTCCGCCTCCGCCATCACCTTGCTTCCCTCTAGTTATTTTTTTGGGCACCGATGTCTGTGTGCGATAAACGCTCCTCGCTTCGCCGATTAGTTTCCTCATTTTGGCCGAGTTTAAACGAAAGTGTAACACCATTTCGGGCCCATGTCCGACACGCGCATCTGTCGTCCTGCCTTTAAAAAGGGGCAACAGGCACCAGGCACCAGGTCTAACCAGATCTTACCCGATCTCTGCTCCGTCCCTCGAATGTACCCAAATTTCGCAACGCGCGACACGTGGCACTTGATTCATATCAAATTTCTGGCCACAAATTGTATTACACACAATGCGCAACTATTTGGGAGTTCACATTTCGTTTTCACTTTACGTGTGTGGAAGGGTTTCCTTCGTCCTGTTTTATTTCTTATTTCGTGTTTTTGTTGTTGTTGTTCTTTTGACTCTGCCCTGCCAACTGTCAACCCATTTGAGCATATTTATGGCCAGTTGCCTGCAGGCATCCAGCAAGAGGGGGAGGTTGCAACTGTTATTAACAAAAATTTATAGCTCTCGTTGTATTTATTTTGTTTTTTTTTCTTTTTTTTTTTGGGTTAAAAATGTGCAACTGCAATGCAAAATTGGCGGTTGGCGTTAAAAAACGTTTAAAAAAGCCAGTTAAATTGCTGAAGTTGCAAATTCTTGTTGCCAAAAGTAAATTTTAATGCTTTAACCCAAAGATAGTTTTTTAAAAGCAGCTAAAATATGTTTGTTTAAAAGATGTCGAAAATAGTATTAGACTATTTTACGATTTGATTGGTCAGTCTTTTTAATTTTTAATTTTTTCATTCATCCTGCATACAGTGCCTCACAGCCTGTTTCAACCAGTCCCTAGAAAATTCTAAATCCCTTATAACAATCAAACTAAAACTTATCAAATACAATTTTAAATATTTTTCATGTTCACTTTGCTGGTGCCTCGATACAATTGTGTAATTTTTATTGAATTGTATTTTCATTTGTTGCTCTGTGTTTGTTGTTGTTTTGGGCAGCGGGCGGTCGTGGAGTCATCGTTTCGCAAGTGAACTTCTGTTATTGATAGTGTGTACATACTGTACAGTGGGCATACAAATTAAATTGTATGTTTGAGTGTGAACAGAGCTGAAAAGTGCATCTTATAAAAAAGATCTTTTAAAATCTAGTGACGAAAACATTTTGATGCCCCTTAATTTCTGATACCAAATTTTCTGACGAACGATATTAAATTTAAAATATAAGTTTTCCTTAAAAAAAACAATGAAACAGATTTTCCTGCCTTCTCATTAATAACATTTAAATTTTTTAAGAAATTACTGATCAACTGTATTTATTTTAGAGTGCCGACAAAGGACACAGGCAGATTCCTACCAGCCCAGACAATGGGATTAAGAGATGTGTGCTCGTAAATTGATTGTACAATTTTCATTTTTCATTTAGAAAATAAATACGCTACTTGTTAATCATTAATCCCTGTCCGGAGACATGTCCAAACACACTTTAACATGCATGTTCATGCTTGAGGCGCGTAGTTGCGTGTTAAAACATGAATCGCCCGATCCATCAGGAGTGGCGAAGGACCTTCTTCTGATTTCCTGCCCGAAGTCGCGGTGTTGTATCTTGACAAGCGGCGACTTTCATTGATAAATGCACAAATTTGTAGATTGTCAATCAGGACGATGATCCTCGTCGTGTGCTGTCTGTCGGACTCACTGACTGATAGACAAACAAACAACAACAAGGACACAAGCTGTTTGCTGTTGTTATTGTTATTGTTATTACTGCTGCTCCCTAATGTCACTGCAAATAAGGTGTGTGTGTGTGTGTGTGTATGGCTCCTAGACCGGTAGTCCGGGTCCGAGTAAATCACTCGGCTGTTTACAAATGTGTCGCCATCGTGTAATTCAATCCTTGAGCACAGGATGCATTTCGGCAGCCGTCGCCGCTTGGCAAACCAATAAATACCACTTAGATGCAGCTAAGGACTCCCTAAAGCAGAGGCAGCTCGGCCCCGTGAGTCAACAAAGTCATGTGTCGGCATGTCGCCGTGTGCATATGTCGTGTCCTTTGACACAGGGACTCCGATACAAGCTGCAGCTGAGACTGCGCAGGACACGCATGTGGCGCATAAATTAACACGCGCGTTTTCCTTCCAAATCCGTTGCGCTGATTCCGCTGATCCCTGTCTGGAAACTGGTTGACTCTGCCTGCACCTTTGCTCCCCATTAGCACGCGTCCACTTGAGAGGATATATAGAAGGATATGCAGTTGACGGTGCCACAACTCGGCTGCAAGCTGCACAAACGCAGCTCAAGTGCAGCCGAAATCGAGGCCGGGTTAAAATTAGTCAAGCCCTGTCAGCAAATCTGATTTAGTGGTGCGTCCCAACGGCAGATGCACCATCTGAAATCTCTCTGCACTCCGACATTCCCTTTGTCTGCACTCTGCTCTCAAATTATAACTTTAGTGGCAATTTAATTAAGCAATTACAAGGGTTTTCTTTTCGTTGTATTCTTATCGAGTGCTGATTTATTTACTGAATCCAGGGAGGGAGAAATACTTAGATATTGGTAGAGCAACATATGCTCAGATTCGAATTGGAAGAGGGTAAAGAAAAGCATTGGATTCATTGAAAGTGTCTTGTAGAATCTTTACTTTTATCTACAAAAGAATTATTTGCGTTGGTTACAAAATCATTTCCAAGTCTAGATAGAACTTCTTATAATTATTAAATAAATATATATATTTTCATTTTTTAATCAATGTTTTATATTATATTTCGATCTATCTCTGTATAATTTTAAGGATCATTTGGCTTTCAATTTATTAAGGTCATGCTGTGTGCAGGCTTATTGCGTAGGTCAAGTGTGCGACATTTCGACAGATCTATTAAATGCAATGTTTATATCAATGGACACGGATCACAAAGTGGACAATTGGCTTATACAGCAAGTGACCACAAGTGAACCTCGTTGGACAGATGGTCGCCCGAGGCGAGAGAAGATAAAGCGACGGTGTCACAAGGTCTGACCCCAAGTGTCAGTCTCTTTTCTTGGGTGCATTCAAGTGCAACAGATGCAGAGCCAGAACAGAAATTAATTACAAGCCAAATGCCGGACATGTCCAGGCTGGAAAGAAGAGGCATAAAGTGTTGGAGTTATGGATCCTTGGCGAGTGACAAGTGTTTTGGACGACAGCTGACTTTCACTTGTTTCCCCCTTTTTTTGGGGGTAGTGAATCCCAAAGCCTCCTTCAATGGCAATATCATTCGTGGCTGAACAATTAATCATGTGTAGCGTCATTTTGTGATTTTTAACGACTTGGCCTGCTGTCAACGCATCCTTCGGAGTGGTTTCATGTCCCACAGGCGCTTGCCGCCTCATAAAATTGGGATGCGCCCTGATAAATGTGCCTGGGGCAGACCATCAAATAGATTTATTATTGAAAATATTTGTGCCCTTTGATTGTTATGGGTTCGTGTTGCTTTTCAGCCTCCATGTTATGACAGAACCGGACGAGAGAGACAAACAACCGAGGGAGACTTGAGAACAAATGTTGTGTTCAATTTATTTCATTTCATTGGCATTTTATGATGACTTGGCGCGTTCTCTTTCATTTTCTATATACTTGTGTTGTTCATACACTTCAAGGCGTTCGATTTGAGGGCAATAAAAGTGCAAATGGTCCTTGGCACAGGAGCAGCAGGAGCAGAGGCAGAGGCAGAAGCAGCATCAGCTGTCATCTTTCTGGACTGGGTCCTTGAACTTTACGCTACGACAGCAGCTGAATTTGATGGGGACTCGATATCAAATGAAAGTGAGCTCAAATTGTTTTGATGCTGGACTCAATTTTATTTTATATTTATTATTTAATTTATATGTAGGCTTTTCTACATTCTCTGGCAATTTAAATTAATAAACATATCTAAGTTGATAAAGGTAAAACTTCAATGAAAATGAAAATAATATCAATGAATTTTGTAATCATAGAAAATGGGCAAGAAATTGTGTTATGACAGGCAGAAGGAAGAAGTTTGAGAACAGTCGCTACACATAAGAAAAAAATCATTCTGAAATTCAAGTTTTAATTTATTAAGTATGTATTCTAGTTATTATGCGGTTAAAATGGGAAACAGCATTAAAATAGTCAAAAAGATCTAAGACATATGAGTTCACTAAATAAATTCTTATATGTATAATGAAAATATTTATGAAAAAGCAATTGAAAAATCCTAATTGAATCAAGCGATTCGTTCGATTAAAGAAATTCCGATATAATCGAACTTTTAACAACTTTTCTTGATTGAGTTATTTCCCGGAATTAATGTTTCTTTCTGAGCATTTAAGCGGATTGCTTCCCACACAGTAGCTGAAGCAGTAGCAGTTTCCCAGCCAGAGACAGTAGCATCCATCGATTGATTAACTTCATAAATGCCGACATATTCAACGTCAGTCAAATCCTGCATACAACACTAATTAACCCTTGTACAGATCGAGAGAAAAGACAGGTAGACAAAGAGGGAGGGAGAGAGGGAGGTAAGCGGAGCACACATACATACATACATGCATACAACACCTTTACACATAATTAGAGGCCTGTTGACTGCGCCGACAACGAGAATGAATGGATACGAGTATGAATGGCAAACAGCAACGTTGTCCAGCGTGTCATCCATTCATTAATCCACATCCCATATTGAAATGCCAATGGGGAGAAGGCGGCTAAAGCACCACCTGAGCCACCTCTGTCCAGGCAACCGCCTTGGTGTCTTGGTGTGTGCAAACGGCGGCACAACAACAAAGCCACAAGGGCCTATTAGCCACAATAAAGAGGCATCTTCGTTGCATCGTCGTCGTCGTCGTCGTCGCCGTCGTCGTTGAGTCCCAATTCTATTATGCTGCTCTATGCAGATGAATGGGCTGCTTGGAATGGGTTCGCCTTGGAGATGTGTTTGCTCGCCAGATGCCATTACAATGTAAATACAAGAAAAGTTCAATCGGCAACTTGATGCGGGTCTCACTTCCAGATGGCAGCCGAGGGGAGGTGACGGGGGGACTTATAGCACACGTAGAAAGCCATTTCATTAGGCAGACAGTCACAGACAGTCGACGTCTCCATCTGAGTTCCCGACTGTTCAACAATTGATCAAATATCATAATTTATCAAATGACAATGCGACGGCGGCCTCTGTGAGGCAACGGCCCCGATCTATCTAAATATCTATCTATACACATATGTACATATATAAGTTTGTCTCTGTGTGCCCGGGGCAACTTGTTTGCTTGCCCCAATCCCCACACCCCACACCCAGGCAAATGTGGCATCTTTGGTGTCTGTCACGCCGGGTTTTCGAAAGCTACAACTTAATTTATTTGAACAATTTAGTCTGACACAACAGTCCCAGAATCCAAACAGACCCATTTGGCTTGTCTTGTTCTTATTTATACCGATGGCCCTGCCCAATGAAGCTATCAAAGCTATCTGTTTAGCATAATTGCAGGCCAGCTATCGACGATTGTTCTGGTCGTGGCCCGTGGTGGTCTACGATAGCCCTACCCACAATGTACAGTGGAACACATTGGATAAAAAGCATACGGAAATTTTTAAAATACTTGTCCAAGAAAGTTAAGCAAATGTTATTTTTTTATACTTAGCTATACCATTTAAAATGATTGATGATGTACAGTGGAACAGATTGGAAAAAAGCACATGGATATTGGGGATAAAAAAAAATTGTTTATTCCCAACAACCACGTTTAAAAAGATTGAAGAACAGTTTAAGTTTGAAAAAATTTATTATTTTAAATAATTCGAGATCGTAAAGCTTTTTTAGCCCTGTGTCAAAAATATTTTTGTTATAAATAATATCAATTAAAAATTGAGAAAGTGTTTAAAAAATGCCACAACTTATTTATGAAATATATATTGTTTTTTCAAAAGTGTCTTTTTCACAATAATATATTTTAGAATATATTTCTTAATTTTGAAAAATTGTTTATTTTTCTCAGTGCAGCATAAGCTCAAGGTAATTTTACATTCAATGCTGTATTCTGAATTCTGTTAAGAAGTAAGTTTTTTTCCATCTCGAATCTAGTTGCCCCCTGTAATTTGTATACATATGTAATGGAGAATCGCATTTACCTACGACTGAAGTGTTGATTACTTTTCCTATTGAGAATAGTCACAAAATTGTATGTAAACGAAAAAAAACCAAACACATTGAGCATATTGAAAAATGGACAAGCCGCAGCAAGTGGCGAGTGGCAATGAAGTGGACATGGAGTGGAGATGCTGCTGCAACTGCAAGCGGAAGCTCGATCCCTACCAGATATTCGAAGAGAACATCGAGGACATCGCCAAGAGTCTGGCACAGATAATGGTCATTTGTGGCATTAACACGATCAAATCCTGCAATGCCAGATCGATAATAAAGCGCGCCTTCGTCTATCACGAGAAGATCAGGACCCGCTGTCCGTCGCATCCTCCAGAGAATACGCATCTGCATCGGGACGACATGTTGCAGGCTCTGCGGATCAAATGTGAGATGGAGAGTGTTGAGGCGATGTTGACGTATGCGATCATCAAGCGGGCCTTCAAGGCCTTCTTCCATGGCAAGCCGGACAGGACGATCAGCAATCCGTTTGTGGATGCCATGACAATACACAAACAGAAGCCGGCCTGGTTGCATGCCGCCTACAAGACGGCCAGGATCTTTGACAACTACAAGGCGGCGTTCTTCTGGGCCCACAAGTCCTACGAGAAGCAGATAAATCTGGTCTATCGCGGGCTATACGAACGCATGAGTGCCAGGTCGAATCCTCTGATGGCCGCGACCTGTTCCTGTCGCAATTGCTCCAAGAAGGAGGTGCCAGGACATCCCAAGCCGGGCGAGAAGGTGCACGAGAAGTTCAAGCTGGCCGACTGCGCGGATCTGCCCAAGGAGTGCATCCTGTGTGGCCTGCAGATGCCCAAGATCATATCGGATGAGAAGGTTAAGAGACCTCGTCCCATTCTGAACCATGAGATCAAGTTGCCTCGTTGCACCACGTGCAACTCGCCGCTGCTCATCTGTGAGTGCAACATTGACCAGCTGACAGGTGAGTTGTATGGCGAGTGCGGTCAGGACTCCTACAAGGTCAAGTGGTATCGTTTGGAGGAGGAGCCAGAGCAATCCAAGAAGAAGGAGAACAAGAAGATCAACAGCCACAACGAACAACAAGATACAAGCTATGAGGATGCACTGGAGCCCACAATGGACTGGGAGAATCATCATTGTCCCATCGATTGTGTGCAGGACAGCAACAGTGAATCCTCAAATGTGTGTCACTCAGATCTACTCTCCAGCTCGACAGCGGATGAAAGTAGCTCCTCCTTTACCACCTGCTCGGATGCGGACAGTTTGGATGTTGTCGACAAGTTGGAGAAGTACCTCAACAAGCTCTGGGCCGAAGATGTCGCCTCCCAGAAGAATCCCAATTCCTATTTGCCCAAAACTGTCTTTCCGCCTCCAACGCCATGCGAACCGTGTAATCGAAAGTGAATACGAATTCAACTTTCGTGTAATCGAAAGTGAATACGAATTCAACTTTCATCTTTCTCTTTGGCATCTAGTTGATTTTGCACTCAAATATATATTATCTTAATATTAGTTTTTTGCTGGCCAGCTGTTCTTCTTTTATAAAAGAAATTTATCCGAAGAAGTGTTTAATGTTTGAATACAGAATTTAATATAGATTTTTACTTATTGTATCGAACGAACAAAAGAATGAAAAATTCTTGTCTTTTCAATGATTCCTTAAGTTTCCCTGCCAATATTAATATAGAGAATTTTTAGCGCCACTTTTGGCTTCATAGTTGCTAACACCTCAGAGTAGATTCCTAAACAGTTGCCACCGCAATTGTGGAGTCGCCCACATGCGAATTGGAGCCTCGGGTCGCTGGGACTCGAAGATTGCGAACTGACAATGGCCACTTAAATGCCATTGCCAGTTGTAATCGCTGTTAAATTGCTGCCTCGGCTACTGTTGTCAACAACTTGCCCCACTTGCCCCACACTTGGTCAGAGCTTCCACATAAATCGCTCGCATTATCTGTGCACTTGCATCGCGTTTCGGGATTGGGACTGGGATTGGGATTGGGAATGGAAATGGGACTGAGCATAGGAGCATTGCGAGTATGGCACGGGCTTCGATCTTGGTTACAGTCTGTAGAGTCTGAGTCGTCGTCGTTGTTGGCTGCTTATCAATCTCGGCTCATCTGCACGCAGTCTGTGAGGGAACTGAAAACATCTTCTGCGAAAAATAATTCCGCAACTTGTCACATTTTGTAAGCGTCGCGTCGAGTTGTAGACGCCTCTGCGCCAATGGTAATGGCAATGGTAATGGCTATGGCCATGGCCAAGTCCTTGGCTGTCACCTAGACTATTTTTGGCAGCCCGCAGGGTTCCAAGCGTTGTCGCTTAGGTGCAGTCGCAACTTGTATTCGTATCTCTAGTCTGCAACTTTTGTTGTCTCTTGTTCCTTTTCGAGCTGCATTTGCATATAGATTTATTTTTATTGCCATCACAATGGATTGCTGACGTTCAAGTCTTTCAGTATTTATGTACATTTGGAGGAATTATAAAAGACTTAAATAGGTATAGTTTTTGCTATGTATATATTTGTTCACTTTCTGATTTCTTTCGCTAATCTTCTGCGAATCTTAACACTTAATTATAATCTTTAAAATTATGAAAGATTTCCATCTCACTTGGCAAATCTTTAATTGTGATGTTCTCGCATTAGAAATCCAGTCGTCTTAAGTAAACAAAAAGAAAAGGAAAATTTAAAAAGCTCTCGCACAGTCAATTGATGAACCATTGAACTTTTGAAAAGGCAATCAAATCGGCTTCTAGTGCGATCACTTTGGTTGCTGCCACCCGTCAGTTGCAAGTGCCTCCTCCACTTGCTGTTGCTTCAAGACTTTAGTTTTGTTAAATGCCCCAGAGATATTTGGCTTTGATTGCTGCTGTTGGTGGAACTTAATAGTCTTTTTATAGCTGCACTTTTTCAACTTCAATTAATGAAGTGTCGAGTTGTTAACACCAAAACAGAAGCGGCACAGCACATACACAAACTTGCTACATGCTGCATGCCCCATTCCCCTGCCCCTGCCCCCTCTTTATGATACTCTGCTATTTCCAAACATTTCCAACACGCTGGGAAAAAGCCGAGCAGCTCTCTTGCCTGGAAAATGTAAACAAACAAATTAAAACGAGTCGAACCGCAGTCGACGTCGCTGTCGCAGTCGCCATCACTTTTGGCCAGGCTCAATGATGCGCTGCCTCCAGGTGAGAAATCGGGTGCTGCCTCTGGGAAGCGCCCCAAAGCAAAAACAAACACAAACACAAACATCAGCGGACCCAAACACAGAAGCAGCCTCAGAAGCTCTTTAATCTCCAAAAGCACTTTCTCACTTTCAGAGTTTATGAAGTGTCTGGCGAGATATCAAATTGAATTAAGACATTAAATAGGTAGGACGTATTCTGGCCTTCTGGAGTCACCAAGTCGTGATCAAGTAGTTAAGTTGGCTTTAATTGTCCAAAATGAGACCGTGGCTAACAGCACAAATGTGTAAAAATGCAATCAATTCAGAGATTGTCTATCACAATTGTACAGTGGTTCAAAGGTCATGGTAAATGGTGTAAAATATATTTGAATAAGATAAAAATCAATTGGTTTTTTCAGTGAATTTATGATACTTTAAAATCTACTGCGTTGTGAACTTTTCTCGTTGCAAATGTAGCAAGGTGTTGGCCATATTAATTAAGGATTGGCATTAGCCCATTGTATGATGGGCTGTGTCAGGTTAATAGTTAACCTATACCAGACCATAAATGACTGTGGGAAAACAGTTGGAGCGTCAAATGATAAACCTGTTTGTCAATTAAACAAAAATATTGTAATAGTTGATAACAGAATGGGCAAACAGAGAAGCATTGCGGAGGCAGATGCCGTGCTGAGAACTTCCCAAGAAACTGAGAATCGAGAACGAGAATCGAGAACACAAGAAAGAACCTGTCAACCCAAAAGGCTGGGACGATTCTGGTCCGATGTGCTTGACGCCCTTTGGTTTCATTATCGCCTTTGCCTTCAACTTTGGCTTGCACTCGGCTTCTTCTTCTTCTCCATCTTGGCCAAGTTCCCTTGGCTTATTGTTTAGTGAAGCATTTAACTTATAAATATATAGTGTGTGTGGCGCGAAGAAAAGTGTTTTGTGTATGTGATACCGTTCTGAAAAGTGCCAGCAACAGACGACGATGACGACTGTCGACAGCGGAGAGAAGGAGACGGAGATGGCGATGGAAAAGAAAGAGATGTCCGGCAGAGAAGAAACGGGACGCATTGCCGTCAAATATTTCCCATGACAATTCTGTTTGTTTTTCGTGTATTGTCTGTGTCGCCTTCTTGGTCTTGGCACCTTACCATCGTCGTTCCCATCGTCGCCCACTCGCTTGTCCAGAGCTCTCAAGCTCACAGTTCTCAGCTTGGAGTTCCACAATGCATAGAGTACTCTCTATTTGCTTTATCTATGCTCAGGGTCTGTGTCTTGTAGGTGTGTTGACGTCCCTGCGCTTTTATTCCCAGACAACAGAGACTTCTTCTTCGTCTTTAAACCCTTGAGTCAGAATGGACCCAAAGAGCATTGCCTCACTATGAGTAAATGGTCACCCCAATGGACCCCCTACAGAACCAACCAGGGCCAAAACATTTCGGCAGCCGTCCAGCACGAGTTGGCATCTGAAACATTCCAAGAACCAGTTGCGAATACACCAATAAACACAATTAAGAATTCTGGTCGAGAAGGGAATATCGACTAAGGGATATCCTGTAGCCGACTAAACTCCACATACCTTCGTCTTCATCTCGATGGATTTGTATTAAATCGTTTAGGTTTTTCTTTAAAACTATGCATCATTTTGTAGTATTCAATTTTGTTATGTCTGATTTTCCAATTAAAAATCTACAGAATGTTAAATATCAAACTATGGCCAATTCCTCTCAATTTGCATCATAACAAAAGACAGCTTTAGGTTTATTTTGTAGTAAGACAGAGGCTGCTAAAATTTAGATAGAAAGACAGGCTTAATGACAAAGTTATAATGGCCGATCCGCAAGGGTATAATTATTAGCTCTAAAACCGGCGACGAGGTCAATGGAGTGCCGCCGAAATTCCGTGGAATAAAAATATTTAGTTTGGCCAATTTGGCGAGCGATAATTATGATTGTGCTGGAATTATTTGGGGGACCAGCCCAGGCGGTCGGTGCGATTGGAGCACTGGTATTGAGTCCACCAATTTCGGAACCTGAAGCTGTCGGGTTGGCGCTGTCGTCGCTCTTGTCGCAGCTGCAGCTGATGACAGAGAGTGCAGAACGGTTGCCGGATCCTCTGCAGCTGATACCTGGAATGCCACCAGAAGAATTGCTCATACAGCTGGGGCTTGGTTGCCAACCTGGTCAGATGCTCGGCCAGGATCTCGGGTGAACTGAAGTCGGAGCTGCTGATGTAGGAGCCAGGTGGTGCCAGGTGGGTTAGATTGCTGCCACCAATCAGAACGGGCACCACAAAGTTATCCAGTGCCATGTAGAACTGCGGATGCACATAGTCCGGACAGGAGCTGGGATCGAAGATCAGCATAAACTTGTAGTGTGAGCAGCTAGAACAGAGAGAGGAGCACAGAGGATTAGATGTCAAGTCAAGGGTCTAGGTGATTTTCATAGCTACTCTTGGTATCCATAGCAGTTGGAATGGGCATCCAGGTCGATATATTTACGCAACTCCTCGAGATACAGACTTTCGGGCAGATTGTAATCGTTCACCTCGTACATCATGTAGACCACCAGGAACTGCTTCCTCGTCAGCTGTTGTCGCAACTCGAACTGCAGTTGAACCGGCAGCTCATCCATGAAGATCTCCTCTTGCTCATCAAATGCCTGCACCCGATCATCCACCTGGCTGTGTGTGGAGAAATAAAAATATGTCCAGATCAGATCCGAATCCAGGCGATAGCTCATCGTAAAGTTAAAGACCGAATCACCCTGTGCGTACAGTGGATTCTGGGCAAGACTCAGGGGATTCGAGGCGGCAAACACCACCAGATAATCTGGCTTGTGTCTGATCTTCTCCAGCCCCAGAAGAGAATACGGCCGATGCGCATAGACGACGACAGCATCGATGGCTCTTTTGGAATATTCGCGATTACTGGTCACCACGCAACCGCACTGCAAATGATCCCAACCAGGCAGATACTCATCTTCATTCCAAATGAGAATAGCATGTCCATTGGAACTCGGATCTGCTTTTTTCATTCTAGAGCGTGGTATCAGGTGCAATAGCAAGTAAAGCACACAGATGACCAGAGCACTCCTCAGTATGATGCTGATAACGGTACTGCAGAGACATCGATAGGGCATGACAAAGGGGGAAATAGCTGAGCGGTGATCCGGTGGCGGAAGAATCGATAGTTCATAGTATCCAACCTCGTCACAGTCCTCATTGTGGCTGGAGTCATCTAGCTTTTTCTTTTCCTTCGCCTGGTAATTAAGTCGATTGCTAAGAATTTTGTCCGTTGGCATCGTGAGAATGAAATCGATTAACAATCGATTGGCATTTTTTTGTAAAAGTTAACAGTTTTTTATTGTGAAAACGAAATTGAAATAATAAGAAGAAGCTCTGAGCCAACTTAGGTGAACGTTGAGTTTTATATTGATAAATTGCGTTTGTAAAAATATCCCTTTAGAGGGTATACAGTCATCATACTTAAATTTGTTTATGAATTTTATTGAATAATATTTAAAAGGGTTTTTAATTAATATTTTAAAGGGATTTTAATTAATATTTTAAAATATGAAGTAATTTTATTTGAAATTGTTATAATTTAAAGAGTTTTACATTTATATTTTTAAATTTGATTTATTACTGCCACTTATTGTTTTATTATAATTTTATATATATAAAACAAGAAGTAAAATTAATTTGGTCTCTTCGAATACATTTGAACTACATATACAGAATATTCCGTACAAAATGTTTAAAATCAAAATTAAAATTCTTTTAATACTCTATTCGTAATAAAATCTTAGTCCTCATCTCGCCAACATTCAAATGGTCCAAGTCAGACGTTCGCTGGGCGGTGGACACTTGTATTGGGTCCACCATTTGTGGAACTCTTCGGGCTTCCGTTCCCGTCGCGGCTTCTTCAGCTCCCCACAGAGGGAGCAATAGGGTTGCCTGATTTGATGGAGCTGATACTTGGAATGCCACCAGAAGAATTGCTCGTACAGATGCGACTGGGAGCCAAGCTTGATTAAATACTGTGCCAATCTTTCGGGTATGATGAAATCATCGCCGCTGACATACGAGCCAGGTGGCACAAGTTGGCTAATATCACCGTTACTTATTACCACGGGCACCACATAATTGGCCAATGCTATGTAGACCTGCGAGTGCACAAAATCCGGACAGGAACTGGGCTCAAATATCAACATAAACTTGTAGGGCAAACATCTGGAAGAGAAGGACAAATTATAAGGAGAAAAGCGACTAGGTTTATAAAATTACTCATCGAGTTCGTGGCAGGTCTTAATGACATTAAGATCCATGTGCTTGCGCAGCTCCTCCAAGTAGATCGCTTGGGTCTCAGTGTAATCATTGACCTCGTATGACATATAGACCGCCAGCAGGTTTTTCAACTTCAGTCGATAGCGGAGCATCGATGCCAAATGATCTGTCATATTTTTCATAAAGTTTCTATTTGGTTGTTCAAACTCCTTAACCGCTTTATGCACCGTGTGCAGAGTTGAAAAATAGTAGTCCGTCCAAAGTAAATCCGAATCCAAGCGATAGCTCATGGTAAAATTGAAATAGAATTCACTTAGCTCCATCAGTGGATTCTGGGCCAGAATCAATGGATTTTTGGCGGCAAAAGCCAGTAGAAAATTCGGAGTGTGCCTGATCTTCTCCAGTCCCAGCAGAGAATAAGGTCGATCCGCGTTGACGATGACCGCATCGATGGGCAAGGTATCATAATTCGGATTGTCCGTCACAATACAGGGACACTGATAATGGTTCCATCCCCGGATTGGAGTCTCTTCGTTCCAAAGAAGAATGACAGATTCCTTCAGCTGTTTAACGCCTTGAGTTCGTCGATCGCGTGGCATCAAATAAATTAGAAATACAATGACACACAGACAGAAAATCCACTTGAGGACAATCACAACACGACTGCTCAGCAGTTTCCGAGGAGTGGAACGAGAGGCAGCTGAGCGATGGGGTCTAGGATATATGGCCAAGTCGGCATCAAAATCGGAATCACCGTGGATTTCGGGATTCGAGTTCCGCGGTGTCTCCACCTTCGTCTGATCCATTTATGTATTATGTCGATTGCTAAGAATTTTGCCAGTTGGCTAATACATGAGTGTGTTGTTTGATTCTGAAGTAAAAGTGGCTGAATATGAAATTCGAAGTGAAATTTAAGTAACAACGCCAACTATAAATAAACTAATGAAAACAGAGTAACCATCTGGAAGGAAATAAAACTCGAATGATATTTCAAATCAATCATCAGCTGAATACATTTGTGAAATTGTCGCCAAATTCGCAAGTTGCTGTTCCGGCTTAAACAAGTATCATATCCTTGAATTTGATTATCCCTTTCAACACTTGCCTTCATATCAATTCAGACGGGAATCGAAACAGGAACGAAGTAATCAATCATTTGGCCAAACCATCAGAAACATGACAATCCGCCAGGAAGTTTTGCGTAATTCTCACCGTCAGCGGAAGTGAAAGGAAGTGGAGAAAGGGGGAAGTGCAGACCACATTGTGCCATGACATGGCATGGCCAATCCACCGTTGAAGTATCACTGCAATTTCAGAATATTCATTCAGCCAACTTGGCTCATTTCAAATGCGATACGCAAACTTGCCAAGGATGTCGCCAGCCAGCTGAGATTGTAGCCACAATTGGACAGTAAACGTGCTGATGACTCTGAATCTGAATCCGACTTCGACTTCGACTTTAGTATCGTTGTTATTAATCCAATAGATGCAGAAGAAAAAATAAAAGAAATGAAAAAGCTGCGCAATTTTCCAATCAATGTTAAGAGTGGGATGGAGAGAGACAATACGAAAGTGAAAGAGAAATATTTCTGGAGAGGATTGACATTGGCACGTAGCAACAGTTGCCATGCAAATTGGCAGCGCCTGTTTTATAAATAATGTGCCGTTTATGTGCGAAAGTGAAATGGAATTGCCAATGTGCCAGACGAGACCAAAACTGGCAATGAGATTGAAAACTGGCAACTGGTAACAGTTGCAGGCAGAGAGTGACAGAGAGGGGAGGGGGCTGAGGTGGAGCCACTGCAGCGGGAAGATCACATTAGAAGTGGGGGAGAAGCAAAGCTTAACCAGACTGAAAAGACGAGATGCAAACAACGAAGCACATATAAATTTTAATTATTCCTGCGAAACCAAAAAGACCAAGTTAAGACCGCAGATAGAGAGAGAGAAAGAGAGACGAGTTGAAAACAAAGCGTAACAAAACAAAAGACGGCAATACGATTGCATTTGAAGGAGTCGGAGTCGGAGTCTGAGTCGGAGTCGGAGTCTGAGTCCCTGTTTTGCTCCTTTTTGTCCAAGTCAAAGTCAGAGAATGGAATCGAAATTCCATTGTGAATTTTGGGGGCGTTGCCGCGTCGAAAAATGCAATAAATATGCATATGAGAGAGTGCGGAGAATTATGGCTCTGGCTGTAGATTTGAATAATTTGGTTCCCACACTCGGCTCCAAATATTGCAACCTAAAGTTCAGGCTCAAGCTCGAGCCAATGATGATGACGATGACGATGACGAAGATGATGATGAAGATGGCGGCTACCAAAGTCACAATTTTAATTAAAGTTATTAATAGGCCTGCCACAGTTGAGATCGAGCGTTTCGTCTCTATGTGATTTACCTGTTTTTTTTTTGACCAGACCACATGATCATTTAGTTGGCTAGCTGGTTAGTTGGTTAGTCAGCTTTGAGGTGTCCTTAGCCTCAATTAAATGTGCCACACACACATTGTTGGCAACTGCTTAATTATCGATCCCGATCCGCAGCGAATGAAGGAACGAACCAAAGAAAGAAAAAAGGACGCCGGCGGCAAAGTCGCCACCTCAGAAAGACGCCGACTTGATTGCGCTGTCTTCGGATTAAAGAATTGGAATTTCAGAGAGAGAAAGAGGGGCACGAATTAACATGTAATTATCTCAGCTTGGTCTGCACCACAAATGAAACGCAACGAATCGTCGGCGACACCCAAAGCAAAAACAAACTGCGTCTTGTTACCAATCGCCAAGGTGGCAACGTGGCAACGTCCTAGGCAGCTGCCACTTCTTTCTGCTGGGTGTGTCCGTCCGAAATTGTCTTAGGCCGATTTCGATCCGTCGATCCTTCGCCGTCGACCACCCGCGCTAGTGGCGCTAAAGTTGTCAGTCGGTCGCCTCAGTCGGCACCCTAATTAGGTGCTATCTACGCATTCCGATTATTGGGTTAACTGTGCGGTTATTGATGTGATGCCGACCTGAAGCTGACTCTCTTTTCCCCTCTCTCACTTTCACTCACTAAGTAGGCAATTCAATCTCTACCTTTCTCACTGCAAATTGAGTCATGGCGCCACTCGAAAGTGTTCACATGCCATTCAGAATGACCCACAAACCTGCAACCATCCATTCATCAGGCAATCAAATCTGAGTAGCTCAGTGATTATCACTGCCCGGTACCAAACATTGTCCACTTTGCCACATCTCTCCCCCCTGCCCCACACAATGGCTACAAATCTTGCGCACGCCTTCACAATTTGTTGTTGTTGCTGTTCTCGTTGCCGTCCGTCATCTGCGTAAACAGTTTGATGATGACCATCAAGTAAAGTTTGGCCCCGTTGGGCAATTGCCGCTCGCTTTATTGTCACGATCAGCGAAAATTCAAGTGGCCTCCCAGCGGGTGGCGGGAATCGGGGGCATGCGGCAGTGGCAACGATGACACATGCCTGCCACCGCTGCCCGGATGCTGGCACTTGCTGCCCGCTGATTGATGCGCTTTTCAATGATGTTGATAATGACTTGTGGAAAATTTAATATGTAAACCAGAAATTCCGGTTGAAATTTTCACAAAACTCTAGAGAATTCTGCCTTTCTTATGAAACTAATCCCTTACTTATTAAATATTAAATATAAAAATTAAAGATTATTAAAAGTATATGTGAAATTTTCATAACATTTTAATTTAAATTCATACTTTTCTTATTTTCGATTATTTTCCTGATAAGTGAATTTTTTTTGTTGCTGTTTTTTTTGTGTTTGTTTACCAGGCATTGAAATTTAATTTTATTCTAGAAAAATTATGGAATTTGTATTCCCTTAAAGTATCTCAAACTAAATTCCATTCTTTGCTTTTCATAAATTTTCCTTTTTATCAAACTCGTCTTTTACGCTACTCTTGGCTCTTCTAAAGCTTTCATTGTGTACCTATTTTTCAGTTTTCCATTTTCCGCTTCATAATTATTTTACTATGCGCTTGCTGTGAACATATTTAAGTTAGTCTCTTGCTATTTTCAACTACTCGCATTTATTTAACATCTCTTCTCATTTTTTATTCCTGCACCCTGCTTTGTCCTTTTGGCCCATTCTTAAACTTCCCTCCCACCGATCTTTCTCTCTCTCCGTCTCCGTCTCTCTCTGTCTCTGGGGATGGCAATTTGCTACCGTGACGACGAGACAGGGACAATTATGTAAATATGCAGAGGCGCCTGTTCCGAGCTAAGGACAATGGAACAACCGCAATTATTGCCGTCCATTTGGCGAATGGATGCGTGACAAAAGGCGGAAAACATTGGGAGTGAAATAAAACACATTGAAAAGCATAAAAACACCGAGAGGACTGAGACGCAAGGACAGTGTCGAGACAAGGACAATAGGCGGCGCAGCGGGAGTGGCAGCGAGGTCAAAGGTCAGCCGCGCTAATGTTGTGCTAATTGCAATTGAGACTGTGACACAGAAGTCCAAACAATACGAGTACACACAACAGGACGACGACACGAGACAGCGGCGCTTAGACTAATTGAAGTGTCCTTGGCCTCTAGATTTATGGCCAGAAGGAAGGAGGTAGCTTGCAATTTCATTGCCAGCGAAATTGACATCGAGATCGTCAGCCTCGGACCTCCCAGTCAGAGATCGAGAAAGCGACCCGATGCTGTCTGTCTCTGTCTGTCTGTCTGTCTGTTACGTATGATTTTTTTATCCTGACCCGTCTCCAGTTTCGCACCAAATACTCAAAGTATGTTGCATGTGGGGCAAGCAACATCGCATGCGCCTCGTAATTCGATCCTGCGCACGCGTGTCCAGGCTTAAGAGTCCTGCCAATTTGTCGGGCCAACGGCTGTGATCTTTGCCTGTTTTCTCTTCTCGCTTCATTGGCAGCAAATACTTTAGTCCGTCTGTCTGATTAGCCAGGAGTTGTCGGGAGGCCAGGTGTGATATGTGTCGATCAAACTGTAACTGGATCTCGCATCGTGTCCTTTGGGTCCAGAGTCGTATGCAAAGTAGGACCACCAATTGACTGAACGGCTGCTGTTGCCTCTGAGGCAGCTTCGTCTGCCCTTTAGTGATACTCTACCTGCCCAAGTTATCTTAGCTTTGTGGACTCTCTTCAGTGCTACTACATAATCATTTATAATCATATACAAATATTTATTTCTTTGCCTCGGTCTGTAAAGCTAGACAACAATCAAAATAGATTTGAATCGACAGTGGTATGAAATTCTTTCTTCTGTCGTACCGTATGAAAATTGTTTTTATTCGTTCTCTTTCAATATCATTCAGAATATGATATCAAACAGAATTTAAGATTCAAGATTTGTTCTTCTCGCAGATGGTTTGACATCTGTGAACACTCTACAAAAGAGAGTAAAAAAGGTAATATAAGTACATATGTATATTAATATGATACTAAATTTAAATATTTTCAGGCTAATTATTTCATTCAACTGATTTAGTATTTAGTTAAAGTGTTTTTATCGAAGTGTCTAACAAATTATTACATTCTTCTTGCTATTAGTTGAACGTTTCACAATGCAAAAGCCAAATATAAAATCCATGTAAAGAAGCAGTGTATTTCAAAGTCGCTGCGCCAAAAGTTGCTATTTTTTTTTTAGCGCTGACCACCAAAGTTGATTGAAATTTTGGCAATGACCCCGGCCAGCAGCCAGAAATTGTTGGGCAGCTGCTGTTGCTGTTGCTGTTGCTGATGATTTTGTTGTTGTTGCTGTTTAACTGAATGCAGCAGCTGCTGCTGCTTGGCAACAGCTTCGCCCACTGGCGACTGGCGACTGTTTTTGGGCAGGTCGAGGAGCCGACAGAGCGTTAAAACGCACACGTTGACAGCTTTTTGTAAGTGACGGCAGTTGTTGTTTGCAGTCTGTCTGCCTGTCTGTCGGTCTGTCCGTTGTTGGTTGGTTGCCAGTCGCTTAATGTGCGATTTTTATCTGCAAGATATAAATTGTAATTATTGCATTGTGCTATTGCTGTGGAAGGGCAACAAACAAAGCGCTTATCAGTGGCTGCCACAAAGAAACCATCGCCAACGATGAGGTGCATTAGCAAAAAATTGCAAATGAGTGTCGAAATGTGCAACACACCCCTCCCTCCACCTACACCTACACAGGGGCAGGCGCAGGGCCAGAGGGTGGTTGGGTTGAAGGGGGGGAAAAAGTTCACCTGGTGCGACTGCGCATTGTTTGTTGGCTGGGAAAAACAGTGGAGAGACAAAGCGAAACAAATTGCTCAATGTTCTTCCTGTTGTTGTTGTTCTTGTTGTTTGTTGTAGTTGTTGCTTTTCGCGCTTTAACACTTTTCTGCTGTATATCTCTCTTTTTTTGTTTTTTGGCTCGCACAGAAAATTGATGATGTTGGCAATGACGCTGACGACATCAACGTCGACGAGGACGTTGAATTATGGCCTGAACTCAGCTGCGACAGCTGCCACAAAACTGCAGAGCAAGAGAAAGAGACAGAGAGAGTTTGTGAAAGAGAAAAGAAAAGTTGACTGATTGACCACCCAGCGTACTGAACCCATTAGGCACTATCAAAAGAAAATACATTTTAATTACCACGCAAGTGATGAAAATCTCAGCTGGACGCTGCGATTCAGATTGGAATTGGGCATGGCTCTGGGTCAGGGAATGGGCTAGGGAATGGGCTAGGGAATGGGCTAGGGAAAGGGCTAGGGAATGGGCTAGGGAATGGGCTATGGAAAGGGCTAGGGAATGGGCTAGGGAATGGGTCAGGGAATGGCTCTACAACTGGTATCTGGGTGGCTGCGCGTTAATCAATAAAATGCCGCTCTCATCGATATTGGGCGGCATCCAACGGTGCGTATGAAATTAAAAATCAGCCACACGACTGACCACACAAGCAAAGGGGGCGCCTCCCCTCCATCCCTCTCTTTCTTCCCCTCCTCTCTCTTTTCTATGCTGCACTCTGGTGATGACGTTGATGGAGCTGTCGATGATGCATCGCACTCGCACACACATTTTGGTAGTTGTTATTAACTGTTTTGTTGTTTGGTTGCCGATGCGGCTTTGATTGATGCCCCCACGCCCCAAACGCGGTCAGTCGAGTACAAAACATCAGGGCCATGGCCAAAAGCAGCAGCAGCGCCTTCTGAATCGCCTTCGACTCGGTCGGTCATGGCCCGATAATTGAAATATGTTTCACTGGTCGCGATCTCCGATCAAAGAGCCGAGTTCAAGTTAACATAACGCAGCTCAGTTCAGCTGCCATGATGATTTGATTAATTCGAATTGGATTCTTTCACAGCGTTTACTTTTCGAATGGATCCATGTCTGGGATTGGTGTTGATAGGCTTCTCTCAATCTAATTAAATCGTATAAATGCATTCGCTTGTTCACCTTTACTTTGAATGAATTGGAAAGCATTTTGACCGAGTGTGTGGACCATAATAAATTCTGACAACGCATAAGTGAAACAAAAGTGCGTAAGTTTTGACAACTTTTGGGGGGCAACAACGACAAACAAAATACCTGGAAAATATGGCATTAAAGAATCATAAATAAAGTTTCCCACACAGCACAACATACAGAAATCAACAAAGCTTTATTAAAAACAGCCATGATTGACTTTTTAATGCCCTGTAATATGTTGAGAAATAAATGATATAAAAGAAATCGTTTTTCGACTTGATAGGTTGGGAATAATCTTGAAAAGAGAAAATTTTGTTTATCCTTACATTTTTTTTTGTAATATTCTTTATGATTTAAGATAAGAGTTTTTTAATTCGAAACATTTTCACAAATTGTGAATTTCTTTAACAAAATATAGATTTATCTCAATTTACTCACACTTCACACATGAATATACCCCTTGTAGCGGCTTTGATTGCTGGGTATTATGAAAACGAGAAGCGGTCGAGAAACTTTTGAGGTACATGAAAATGTCATTCGCATAGCATAACCAAAGACAACAACAACAAGGCGAACAACGAACAAACAATGATGGTGACAACAACGTAACGACGCACAAAAGTTTCCATCTCCTCTGGGCTCTCCCTGGCCCCCCTTCCGCACCCCCCTGCGATACCCCTCCCACCTGCCGCACACACTCTTAATGACATAGTTGGTGCCAAGTTGGTGGCACCGTTTTGTGGTTGTTGCTTTGTTGGTTTGAGATAACAGACAACAAAATGTTTGATGTACTTCAAACTTAATGTTTCGTAGGGTCAATTTGGTAGCAGACTTTTGGTTTGGCAATGGTTTTGAGCCATTGCTTTATGGCCAGTATTTACCCAAATTTGCCTGAACGCATTACGTGGCTTTGACCTTTTTGGCTAATCGCAAGCACTTGTGATTAGCTAAGAGCCGTCACGGAATCGCAGTGCGCAGTGCCCTTTAACCTTTTCACACGCTCCAAGTATTTTCAGCTACCGTTTCGGTGCTAGTTTCAGTTCCAGTTCCAGTTTCCCTTTTGGCTTTGTGTTTCAGATCAACCTTTTGTATGTGGAAATTATACAATTAAGTGCTACACACTTTTGCTTTCAGCGTACATCAACAACGATGACTCTGTCTGTCTGTCTGTCTGTCCCTCTTCAGTTATTGTGGGGACAAGCCCCAAGACCTTATCAAAAGAACTTTTAGCCGCCTCATTGAAGCCATGGGCCACAATATGAAATTGTTTTCCCACGCAAATTAACACTTGACTTTGTTTTCATATTTGCACAAGATGACTTCATTTTCTTTAGTTTTTTAATATTTTATTGCTGTTGGCTTGGTCTACAGAGCCCCTCGTCTGCCCCTTTGACTACTCCTTTTATCTACCAACTCCTCGCTCGACCAACAGCAACAGTTGCTGCTGTCTCATTGTTGTGGGTGCCGCATTTTCGTTGTCATTGTTTCAAAATGATGTGTGTATTTCTAGTGTTTGAGTATGTGTGTGTGTGTGTGCGTGTGTGTGTGTGGCAGTATTACCGCTACGATTTACAGTCACTTGCATTGTCGATGACTCGACGTCTTTATTTACAAGTGTCGACTTTAAACTTGGCCAGGAATTCCAACACAATTCTATTTAAACTGCTCAACATAGAAACAAGTTGTATGATTATCAAAACAAAATTTGCATAATTTATTTAAATATTAATCAGGAATTAATAATGAAATAAATATTGAAATAATTCGTCAATTTACTCGAGTTAGTGATGCAACTTTTTCAGTTATAGTTTTGTCATTATCTCTATGATTATAGAATTATTACAAAAATAGAATTTTATGTATATTTTATTCTCTTCACGGATTTTGAAATCAATAATATTCATCTTAATATCAATTAGGAATTAAATTATAAATTTTCAATCAAATTCAAAGTTGTAAGGCATAATCTAAATGTTGGAACTTCTTCTAGCAGTGCTTTAAGTTCCCCAACTGGTTGGTCATAACCATCTCATAAGCGTATGTTCAATTTGATTTTGTAAACTCAATTGACAGTGTCACTTGTCCATTTATTGCTTGCTTTTGATATCAATAGAGAGATAAAGAGATAGAAAAGCGTTTGAGAAACTCGTTGCGCCAATAGAAATCGAAAACTTTTTTCTTAACCCTGACAAATCATGGAGAAAGAAATGCGCAAGGACAAGTTGCACTTGCAGTTGAGTCACTCGAACCAAAATAAATGCAAACTTCCTGGGCAAGGACTTGTTCCACTTGACGCAGTCCAAAGCCAGGACTTGGTTTGCATGTGTGCAAGAAGGAGAAGAGATTTTATGCGCAAGAAACAATAAAATTGCTTTGTCGGCAAGTTCTTGTTATTTATTCGGACAAGCAAAATAGAAAGGACTTCTTGGGATTGAGATATGATAGCAGTGGATGACACTTGTGTCACTCGCCCGGCTTAAGCACAGGGATCAACTTTTCTCCGAGTCTCCAGCTCAGTCTCTTCAGCTCAATGTCTTTTCCTGATTTTCTGTTCCCCCGAAGCTTTTTGCTGCAATTGGTTTTGAAGTGAGTTTGAGGAACCTGCGCAGCCTGCAGAGGTTTACTAGGAAATTAGCCTCATTAATGTGAATAGTGCGGATTCTTTCTAGTGGACTGACTGTCTGGCTGACTGACTTTTGCTCAGAGTTTGCATTGTTATGCAAAGTATTCAATTTTTTCTTTCATATTTTCCATTTCTTTGTGCATTACGCATATTACTTCATACGTTTTTTATTTTCCCTGATTCCGTAGCTCGCATTTCGCTCAATCAGCGCTGAAATTTATTATGCTCCATAATCATTTGTCATCTTTCCATTCCATTTTCCATTTCCATTTCCACTTGGCGCTCGCAGCGAGCGCATTAAAATTTTTCGCAACATTTTTCACGAACTCAGCAAAATGGCGACTCTGGAAACGGAACTCGGAAGAAATCCGACTAGGAGAGAAGCGACCATGCAGCAGAACTGAGCATAGGTCATAAATTTCCGGAAGATTGTTAAGAATATAACAATTACTCGTGTCTCGCACTCAAACATTTTTTATTGTACTGCGTTTTTATGGCTTTTTATGTCCAAAAGCTGCCAACGCATTTGCATGGTCAGTTATTTGTTGGGGATTTACAAATGGGGGGAAATACCAAACGACACATATGCTCGCTATTTATTTTATTTCATATTTGGCATACTGCTGTGATTAAATTATTGTGTTTCTGTAAATATTAAATGCTAATAGTTGTACCTTTATACAGTCTTACTTTCCTATAAAGACCTGAAGGAAAATTGATTATTGTACTTACTATCCACTATTTATTCTATCAGATAATTTCTCTTCATTCGATATATTTTCCTGAAATCGCCGAAATGTGCTCACTTTTCTACAATTGACTTTTCTACAAGGATAAATTTCATATCTTATCCTGTATATCACTTGGAAATCGAATTATACTATACAATTCATTGATATTCCGTAATATATGGCTCCAATGCATGGTACTCGTGCTTTCTTTACATTCTCTGAGTTGGTTTAATAAATTTCAAGAAAATTCAACCACGGAAACAAATTTTCTCGCATCATTTTCTGTTGTGCTTGATTCTGGGATCGGTTTTTAGTTCTTTGTATGCATGCCAAGCGCATTCCATAAGGAAATATCCATAATTCATGCATTCGCAAATAAAAAATCTAGAGAAGAAGAAAAACCAAAGAAAACATTAACAACAACATATAAAATATGAGTGGGAGAATGTAAATCGCTTTCCATAATTCATCGAGCTGCGTTCGCCTCTTTCAGTCGTCCTCTCTCTTTCCCACTGTGGCCTTCTAGCGAAGGGTCGTAAAACGGCGACGATGTCCAAGTCCCTGGCCCAGTCCCAGTCCCTGTCCATGACGTTGACGATAACGTTAACGTTAACGTTAAGGTGCGTGTCTGTCCTCTCGATATTTCTTTATGGCCGCGTATCGTAAAACTAATGAAATTTCAATTCGAGTGACGCGCCAGCCATGCCATGACACGCCCTGCCCTGCCCTGGGTCCAAGTCTGACGTTGTCGGGGTTAAAAGAATTCCACGAAATATTCGCGCACTTGCCACACAGTTGAAATTCATAAATTTTCAAACGCTTTTCCCACCATCACCACCAGAGAGGCAGGACACCAGCGAATGCTTGAGCAACGGAAGCAGCTCCGGTCCAGGATGAACTCGGCAACGACAGGTGAATTTATGATGAAGTGAGTCGTCAGCGCCTTTGTCCTCGTCTACGCAACTCGCGTGTAAATTATATTAAACAAAACTCATACACACAACAAATGCAGGCGATAGAAAAACGAAAGTAATTCTAAATCTGCGTGTGTGAGGGTCCTAAATTGTTACAACTCACGCCCTCACATGGAAGTGAGAGAGAGAAATTTCTCCGACCCACAGATTTATATCGTTAAATTTATGATCCTGTTAGCGCCACTGCTCTTGGTTATCTGTATCTTTATCTGTATCTCGAGTGTAGAATCATCAGAATCAACATCAGCTTGAGAGGAACTTGTTTATGACCTAACGGATAGAATAAGTAAATGTAATCTTTTCATTGTCTTACCTGATTTTCACCTTTGTTGTTGATATGTTTTGATTTACAGACTTGAGGGAATCCCTGGAACTCTTGTGGGTTTGTGATGTTTGTTTTCAATTAGATTCACTGTTTGTTATTGGGCCAAGAGCCAATTATGAACATTAAATTTGCAGATTTATTTCAGATAAAATGCTATAGAATGTGGAAAACTTAACCAGAGTATTTCACTGTAATTATAAAATAATTATTTTGGGCTTTAAAAATAAGTAGCATATAAGTAGAAAAAGTATAAATAAATTAAAGAGTAAGAATATATACTTTATTCATAAATTAAACAAATGGCATTTCAAACATTAACTCTACTTGAGTTTTTAAGTCAATCAACCCTAATCCCACTTAAATCGATATTTTAATCCCTACCACATAAATAATGCTAACATGGATTCTGTTTTTTTTAAGTGTCATATGAATTAATTAAAATAAAAAATCCGTGTTAGTCTTCAATGGAACCCTTAAAGCTTTAAAACATGACGCCATATTGTCCGCTCGCATGTGACAACGGTAATCGACGCCATTTTGTTTGGTTTGGCAACCCGCACACACGCGACATCAATTGCAGTTCACGAACTTCCTGAAGATATGCCGAGTTTAATTTGTTTATGCATTTCGCTTAATTAAATTGCACTTTACTCCATTCATTAGCTGGTGAATTCGGGGAGGGGGCGGCGAATTGAAAAATTAGCCAACGGAAATGGCATCGACACGCGATTTGGCGATCAAGTGCAGTCAATGGACACAAGGATACACACGTTAAGTAAGTGCAACCAGAAAGCTATCCATTTACTTATTCAGTTGCACTCCCTCGTGTTTACTTTGAACACTGTAATTAAGGAACAGCTCTGTTGTTGCCACCCAGAAACACCCATTCACCCATTCATCCATCCACCCACAAGCTCAGATTCACACCCACACTCACACTCACGCTCTTTGAAGAGTGCTAGCACATTTTGTGGGCGTGGCCAGTGCACACAGTTGCAATTAGGCCTTGTTGGCATGCGGTCCGCTCCATGAAATGCTCGTCCGTCCGTCCGTCCGTCCGTCCGAGATGCGAGCGGTTACTTGGCCACCACTTCAGCGTTTGCTCTGTTGCGGTTTGTTTCGTAGAGGTTTTGTCGAATGGACAAAGTGCCGAGACGGATGAGGTGAGATGTGTCTTTTGAGAACCATTTACATTGTGTAAACACAATGGAACAATGCTGGTTTTACGACAGACTCCATCATATAAAATTAAAGTAGTAACAGCAATTTGACCTAACATTATGGTACTGCTCTTAAATTATTGTGATCGAATATATTTTTTGATCTTATTGCAGATAATTATTAAATTTATTTAATAAGATCCATATTAATAATAATAATATAATTATTATTTTATTTAGAGCAAGTAATGAGTTTATTACTACTTTCTCCAACGTTAAAAGACTTCACATAATTCTGATAGAAAAGACACCCCATATGTCCCGTTGATTTTGACCTACATTAATGTCTAAGAAAAAATTCAAAATTTAGCTGAAATGTGAACAACAGGACTTGAAATTGAAATCGTGTTGGATTTATCGTGTCACGGCTAATTCACATTCCCATTTCTACCTTTGGTTTAAATTACAAATCTTGCTTAGCGATTTGAAACTATCATTTAATGCGTTACTTTAAATCTAGAAATTAATTTCGACCCGAAATTGCAACGTGCATATGTAGACAATGATTTCATGCTTCCCTCTATCTCGCTATCTCTCTCTCTCGCTCCCTCTTCCTATCTTTTTAGTCTATCTCGTACTCGGCGCACTCACGCGCTCAAAATGTGCGGTTAGTAGCGCTTTGTTCTCACCTCGGCGCACACATTTCACTCGTATATCGGGGCTGCGTATCTTTAACAAAATTGCCAAACCGCAGCCAGGTGGAGAGTTAAAAGGAGGGCGGGACGTAATGTGATACTCGATCTGATAGGCGACTTCGGATTAAGTCAAGGCAACCGCAAAGTCAAAACTCACAGTTTAGCAGCATACATACACTTTTCCTGCCTTTCAATTGAAATTGAATTCGGGATTGCTTAAATATTTATTCAAGTCGCAGTCTTTCTGGCATTTCTCGTGCTTTGGGATTTGCATTTGGCATGCTTTCATTTGGCGAATTATTTTCGTACAATTTTCCGGACAATTAGACATGGAAATGCAAATCCCTGAGAACTCGTCTCTTCTCTCCGACAAGCAGCCCTTTTGGGATTTTCCCTACACATGCAGTGCACTTGCTACTTCTTTTCATCTTGCTTTTTGGCAAGTGGATAAGTGGATAAGATAACTCTAGACTCAGGCGGAGTCAAATGCTGTCAAAGTTGCGAGGGGAGGCAGCCTGAGATACATTTGTATCTATGGCTTAAGTGAGTCGACAGTGCCTTATTGCCACTCGAAGATAAAAATCTATTTCAGTTTGGAGGGTAGAAAACTTGAGGTCGACATGCGAGAAAGTTTCCGCTAAAATTTTATATTTATCTGTCCTACATTGCCTATGTGGGCGGACTGGCATTGGTAGGCGTGGCCGTTTACCAAGCCAAAAAATCTCATAGGTTGCTCGTCATCATCATAAAGAAACAAGACGAAACAACGGCAAAAGTTTTTCAATTTCGGTACCAACTTTTTCCCACTTTCACCTCTTGCAGCTCCTGTCGCTTTTACTGCTCCTGATCCTGCTCCAATCGGAATATCCTTGGAGTAGGTGGTGTAGCTTTAGGCCAAGTTGTGTAAACATTTGTAGTTTACTTCCAGTTGGCAGACTCGTAAAATCTGTCCCATTCGTTTCGTTTCGGTCTTGTGCTTGAATTGTGACCATTTTGTATCTGGCTCGTTATTCAGACGCTTTTGGGTCGACTTTTCCCATCAACTAACTTGTCGACCCATTTTTTGTTGTGGTTGTTATTCTTTTTTGGGGAAAAGTTTAGGCTGTTGTGGCAGTCTGCCTCAATTGAATTAGAAAATCATCCTAAAAGTTATATGGGATTAAACGATACCATAGATTAGAACGGTTTTCCCTTGCAAAACTTTGAATATTGGGTAGAAAATTACATTTTGATTTTACGCTTAGCTTGCAAACAGATAAATGTTGTAAGGAACTGAACGGATTTTGTTTTGCAACTGAATTATTGAACATTAAGGAAGTAGCATAAATGCTTTTAGTGAACATATCTTAGAGATAAGATGCTCTGACGCATTTTGTTATTCAAATATTTTTCAATACCTAACCTTTATCTTAATGAATTGGAAAGAAAGCTTTTTTCAAACAAAATTTGATTTGAAGCTTTTGAACAGGGTATCGCGTGTCACAATGTGTCAATCATTGTAAATTATCCATGTATACTATATAAGAGAAATGTTGACTCTTTGAACTTTCAACAAGCAGAACTTTAGCTGATCCGATTTTCATCAGGAATGTCTTATTTTTCAAAATATTAACCTCACTTTGCATTCAAATTTTTTGATTCTGAGACAAACTTTTTTTCTCAAAATATTGTCGATATTTACAGTGTTACCCCTTTACATTTTTCGAAAATTTTAAAAAATTTCAAATCTTTTTTTTATTGTTTTAATCGACTCCAGGTGATCAAATTACGGTAAAAAAGTACTTTTCAACTTATTTCCACCTTTTTTCTGTAAAATCTTAAGGGTTATTTCGGTTGAAATAATTTCGGTTTTTGAGTTTCGGTGTTCGGTGTATCGCTTACGATTTCAGTTACGGTTACCAATTTCAATTGGTTAATACTGGTTTACGGTTACGGCTATGTTTACGGTTTAATACACTGCTTTTCAGTGCTGGAATTTATCAGATACAAGTGTGCTGACATTTGCTGAAGTCGGGAGCATAGAATTACTGTTAGTGTCAGGGGTCAACTTGATATAACCTTTTTGAAAATTAATTTAAATCATTCAGCAGTCGCAAAATACTCGCTTTGCAGTTAGTTGCAATTTTTGGGGTTGTGGATAAAGCACATTATCATCAATTATTCGCACAATTACCGCAAACAAATAAATATTCTTAATTTATTGTGTTTTTCGAATCGGGCTCGGCCACCGCCCACAATGAAGGCATCGGCAGTGGCAACAGCATTGGCATAGGAATTGAATTTGGATTTGGAGATGGAACTGGAGGGAGGGGAGGAGGGTTGGGCGAGTGCAGACACCACAGACCACAGAGACCACAGCGCTACGAAAATATTAAAAATAAATTTCAACCAAAATAACAAACACACAAATTTTGGACGGGCAGACGAACTTGGATACTCGGATACGCAAAGTATCAGTCTGTGGAGATTGAGATTGATGTTCATAAATTAATTCTCTGTTGTCGTCGAACGAAGAGCTGATCGTCCATGGCGTCGTCGTCGTCGTCGTCGCCCCCGCTCCTGCCAAAGCCAGGCGATAAATTTCATAGATGCATTTGGTAATTTCAATTTGTTTTAATGTCGTTGCGTGCAAAGTAGACACATATAATTTGAGGTTTATTGGCCGTGCTGTGAGAGGAATCAGCTTTGCTTTGCTCTGCGACTATTTTTGGCAGGCCTCGTGGGATGCGACCCTCACAATTGTTTGTCACTGCCTATTAGCCAAGAAGAGAAGGGGAGAAGCGAAGAGTGGCAGAATGAGAGGGAGAGAGAGAGGTGGAGAGCAGTCGGCAAAGCTTTTGAACTCACAAGGGCGGAAACGGAACTCCCCCTCCCCGAAAAAGCTGAAATTGTGACTTGCATTCATAAATTGTTAATCTTCATTTAGTTATATATACTTGTGCTCGTATGATATTGGGAGATCATAAATCACATTCAGTTGAGGTGACACATCTTTAGGTCGATTGTCAAAATTGTTTCGGGTTGTTTTCTTTGTTCTCGCCAGCGGAAGCTGCGGATTGTGGTGCTTATTTGTGTGGTTAGCCACATTGGCGCCATCATCAATTGTCTGGGATTAGGCACAGCATTACAGCATAGACAGAACTCCACAGCTCCATCATAATTAATAAACTGAACGAAAGCTCTAGCGTTGTGCCTGCTTCAGGCTCTGACACTACACTGAACAAAATTCGGCGTTTCATTTTGATCTGAGTGAATATATTGATCATTTGGGTTTTTATAAGAATATTTTTTAGACAACTATTACTTATTTGACTATTTTAATGTCTTAGCATTTATCTTCAAATCAGAAATTTTTAATTTCCATTTTAGACAACCCTTTTTTTCCGTGTAGCGACTGGGGTCTGTCTTTGGAACTGGGCTCTTGGGTAAGGGTCTGGAACTGGGCCTGTTCTATTGGTGTCATGTTTTATTTCAACATAAATTTTACGGTACATTCTGCAGACATTGTTGTTATTGTTGTTGGCTGCTGACACCATTGACACGATAAATGAGAGGGTTGAGAGAGACAGAGACAGAGGGGGTCTGGGAGGTGGATGGAGAAGGGGGAGTCATCTCAATGTTACATGTGCGGCCCATAAAACAACGTTATTTGTTTCGCCTGGCAGTGTCATCAGAGCCACGTCGTCATAGTTGTTCTTGTTGTTCTTGTTGTTGCTCATCATCTGGTTGTTGTTCGTCTTGTTGTTGTTGTCTGTCTTTCAGCGCCATAATCACCGTTTAGAGCCATTTTCGCTGCTTGGGTGTCCGAATTTGTTGCGGGTTCCACCCGGGTCAGCTCTGTCTGAGTCTGAGTCTAAGTCTAAGTCTCAGTCTCAGTTTGGCGGCCCTTTGAGGACGGTGAGAAAATCGCGCTTACCGTTGCCCATAGAGATGGAGTGACAAAGCGAGAGGGAGCAGTGTAAAGTGACGGGCTTAATTTAGTTGTCACCGACAAAGTGTCGGCCATTCATGGGGTTATCGGTGCTGACTGCGTTGCATTTCCTCAAAATTTCCAGCCGTTAAAAATCTGAAATGCTGTTTAACGTTTTCATTTCTATGGCATTTCTAATTCGTCGTCTCATTTATGTAGTTAACCCCTTCCTTTCCACTCGCATTCCCCTCGCTGACTGTGGGGGCCAACCAACAAAGGGGGTCAACTGCCCAGCGCAACTTGCAACTTGTTTCATTTACTTTCGGACTTCATTTCGTTTCATTAGCCGCTCTCCATCTATGGGGCCTGTTCGACTAAAGTCATAAAATGTAACTGGTTATTGCCGCCAACAACGACGCGTTAATGTTCTCATATCATTCTCATGTACTACCAGTTACTTATTGTACAGCCCCCTCCCCTTGTCCCATTCCTCTTGCCACAAAATGTGTTACTGTGTTACACTCACTGAGAATCGCCGACTTTTATTAATGAAAAGTGCAAAAGTTTTTTGGATTCTCAGTTTTGTTTGTTGTGCGTGTGGCCCACATTAAGTGTAGGCAGGGGGGCAAGGGAAAGGGGTCAGCACTGGAAAAGTAAGCGGGAACAGTAGAAGACTAGTTTAATAATTATGAGAACAGTCTTAATGTCGATCTAGTAATTTAGCTTCAACTCTGGCTTAAGGCATCATAAGAATTTCTCTGGCTAAAATAAAGCCCCAAATAAATACTCAGTTTTAATTGTAAAAATTCTTAACTTTATTTAATAAAATTTATCTATAACTAAATTGATAAATACATTTTAAAGACTTAAGATTTCTTTACAGTTCTTCGAAAACTTTGATCTCTCACAACACTGTCAAAACTTGACAAATATTCATTCGGAATATTATTATGATCATGGTTTGCTTTCTTTATTCATTCTGTATCTAAATTTGATTAATTTTAAAAAGTTAATTTTTATATTCAACATATTATTACGTCACATTACAGTTAACGAGAAATATCATTACTCTAATCAAGTATTGAAATGCCTACAATTTGTCAATATACTCAATTCCAAATATTGACTTTTGACTGTCACTTGTTAATCATAAGTATTTATGAGATTTAGAACCTTTCACCGTTGTAGACCCTCAGATGAATCCTACCGTTTTGGCTTTTATGATTTGTGTGGTAAACAAACTATTCTCTCACTTCTTTATGAGCATATGTAAATAAATATATATGTACTTGCTTATATACTCGGCCTTTCTCAGTTGCTCAACGAAAAACTGCAGAAATCATAAAAATCTCACACACATTCTCTGCGGTTGAGGAGGTCCCCCTTTCCCACTCAAAAAATAATACTCCCCTGCCAACAGAGTGCAATGGAACTTAAAGCGGGGAAAAAAAACCCAACTATAAACCGGCATTAAAACTCGAAAACAAAATTAAATCTCGACACCCACGAGAGTTTTTTTTTATTATTATGTTTTTCTTCTTCTTGTTGTTCACGCTGTTGTCATGTCGTTGGCAACACTGGCGCATGTTAATTATGCGACTACGAACTTACCTACATATGTATGTATGCCCAGGTGCCCAGCCCTGGCCTGCCCTGCCCCCCGTGCCGCCTCCCACCTCTTCGTCGGGCAGCTGTCAGATGTGGGCCGCGTCCAAGCTGAAAAGACCTTGACTCTTTGGAGATCTCGATACGATTTATACAATTTTTGATTCATGGCGTCTGCGCTACCTCACTGCGTACCCCTCTCCCCTCTCCGCCCTCCTCACTCTCTTGTTCTTATGCTATTCCGACTGATTTCGTAGGCAAGCCATGTCGCAAATATGGCAAGAACCGGGCACAAGAATTCCAATTCAATAAGCGATTTGCATACATTTTTACAGGTCGACCGAAAAGCAGCTGCTTATCGTATAAGGTGGGATTAGGCAGCAGCCACCATTCAGTTTGAGCCCTTCCTCCCCACCTCTCCAACGACACCTTTAGGCCACAAAACTAATAAGCTGGCGGCCGTTATGGGCCGTTAGCCGAGTGCCAAGTGTCGTGGCTAATGGGACAGCCGATTGACAAACTAACTAAATGACTAACTGATTGAATAGACAGGGAGAGAGGGGGAGACAGAGAGAGAGAGCGTGGGATGACGCTGATTGACGGCCTTTGATAGGCCAAATAGGGCCACCTGAAGACACACACACAGACATGTACATATATATACATGTATACATGTGTAAGACGTGGCCAACTTGGGCCGCAGATTGCAGCAAACATTTGCAAATTGTCTCGTTTGATTTCATTTCGCTTCTGTCGCGCGGGCCAACTAAAAATACATGACAGATCACACCGCCTGAAACATCGTACGATTTTGTGTATATAAAACAAGATAGCAAAGTCAAGTACAACATGATGAAGCTCAAATACCCTTGATTAAACACACAAAAAAAAATTCTCTTTAAATTAAATTAAAATACATTTAAGTAGAGACATTAGTCAGATGAAATGAAGAAGTTTTTATGATTTTAAAAAAGTTGAAATATTTAAATTATCTATTATCAAACAAATCTCAAACAAATCGCCATTAGTTTCCAGAACTTTTCTAAAAAGTTTTTCTCAACACAAAAAGTGTCTACCCCTTGGTTGTCTAGGGTATTTCCCAATATAAATATCAGCAACTGGTGCTACATCTATTTCGGGATCTCTGTCGCCTCAGTGGGCTGATCTGATCGCCGTCGTGTCGCATCTCATTTTGCTAAATTTAAATGCCCAAACATTCATAACGACATTCACTTTGTTTTCAGTGCCCCCCTGTCCGGCAACACCTCTGAGCACACCCCCTCAAATTTGTCTCTTCTCATTTTCTTTTTGAAGATTTGAAAATTTGTGAGAATTTTATTAATTTTCTTGCATTAGTTTTTAATGCGTCGCGTCGTCGCTATAATTAAAGTCGCCATAAAGCTGACAATATTTTAAGGCAATTCGCAAAGTGCGACAAATTAATGAATTTATGTGACAACCCTCGCCCCGCCCCGCCACGCCCCGTTCCAAGACACGTTCAGCGACCTGGCAGCCACCTGTCTGGCCACTTTGTCGCTGCTTAAATTGCTTCAAATGTCGCCAGGCGCCTCATTGGCCCCCTCTTGCCTTGGTTCCCCTCGCCACACACGATCCTCCTGGCGTGGGCGACCCAACGACAACATTTGCAATTTGCTTTTGTCGGCCAGAAACCTAACAGAAATATATACATATACATATATCTATTTTTTTAAAGATATTTATGAGTGCTTTGTATACTCGGGGGAAGTGTTAGAAAGAACAAAGATTGCTGCACGTTTCTTGGAAATTTCGTTAATACATTTCTTATTTTTATTCATGACCGAAAGCGAATAGATTCGCACAGATCTGTCCATCCGATGTGTCTAGGTGTTTGGCACTGTCCACACATTGAGTGCATGATCCTGATTCAGTTCTCAGAGACTCCCTGACTCTCTGACTGTGTGGCGTCTCTGATCCGATTCCAATTCCTGCCCACTGAAAGCGAATTCCAGCGTCGACATCCTGGGAAAGTGAGTGGGCGTAGTCACAACTTGCCAGACTTGCAGTTGAAAAGAACTAAGTAAATCAAATCGAGAACCGGCCTCGACTCGCCCAACTCGTTCTGAGGCGCCACCGATGAAGACTTTTGTTGCACCTCCAGATCGTAGGGAATCATTGAGACTTTGTGACTGCCATTGAGATGAGGCTGAAAATTAATTGAGTTCAAATTTAGTCATCGATTTGCACTCGATATGATGTTGCCTTCGAAGTTGCTGTTGCTGTGGTTATTATTGTTATTTCTGTTGCTGTTGCTGGTGTTATTTTCTTGTGTCTTGTTGTTGCTGGCCGCACGCGTTTTTGTAAACAAACAAATACGAAAACTCGGCAACAAACAAACGCGTGGCATCCACAGCGACAGCCACATCCACATCCACATGAATCCATGGCACGACCTGGTCTGCAGCATCTTCCAGCTTTTTGCTATTTGTTTTCCAAACAAGACTCTTTGCATTGGGGCCGCCAGACTGAGAGGCGGGCAGTTTTCTTAACTTCTTCCCTCCAGCCTCTTTCCCTTTAGCTTCAGCCTTCAAGTGCGTTCAATTTTCAATAAATCTATAAAATTTACTTGCCAGCGTTTTCACCACAACAACAAGAATTATAGAAGGATTTCTTCTCTGCCCCTGCCCCTGCCTCTGCCTCTGTCTCTGCCTCTGCCACAGCCACCGCAGCTACAATGGCAAATGGTTGTGCCCCTTTCCGACTCCAACTTCTGTTCCATCTCAGCAGCAATGGATTCATCTGCTGCTCCTTCTGCTCGGTGGTCGTTGCGAGGCAGACGCTTCAATGGCGTTGTCTGGGCTCCGGACTCCAACTGACTGCATTTTTGTTTTGGTCTGCACTGAGTAAACAATGCAACAGTAACAACAACAACAGCAGCCAACAGCAGATGCTATATGATAATGGTTCACAACGCACAGTGGTGTACTTTTGGGTATTAACCGATGAAAAACAGAGTCTATTAATTGAAGAACTCATATCAAACAATACATAATTATTAAGACCATTAATTGATATTGCAGTGATGAACTTTAGGAATATAAAATATTCTAAAATATGTACATAGAATATTCTTTAGGAATAGACAAATTTAGGTAAATGCATACTGGATAATAAGTATTAAATTAAATATTGGACTAATTAAAGTGTGTTCTTAACTTTTCATTTTATATGTTATCTTTTGTCATATTCCATAACCATGTACCACTGTGCACTGTCAAAAACGTCGTAACTATTGCAGGGACTCGGAAGGTAGTGTGATGGGAAAAGGGAACTGCTCTGATGGCTGGTTGGAAGTTGTGAATTTGTTGCTGATTCCGCAAACGAAGCTGCACATTTTGCATCTGTTGCTGCCACAGAGTCAGCCGCAGACGTTGCCGCAGACGTTGCCACATCGGTCTCCAGACGCATCTGTAACTCATCATTTCAGAAATATTGCTCTTTTGCATACCTGATGCAACTGACTTAGCAGCCGCTGCCAGCAAGACTTTTCTTCTTCAACTTATTGTTGCTGTTGCTGTTGCTCTGCTGGGCAACAGAACTTAATTCTGTTTTATCAGAGACGCGATTTCAATCAACTTGGCGGGCAGTCGACGCCATCGCCATCGCCATCGACGCCACCGCAGACATAATTTATAGCCACTTTTCGCATCGATTTTCATTTTTCGCATTGATGTTTTTGTTATCTCTCGAGCTGATTTGTTTTGAAGTTGACTGCCAGATGAAATGGAACTGCGAATGAGAGTGAGAATGCGACTGAGACTAAGACTGGGAATACAGCTCTCGAGCGGAACAAATTGATGGCTGAATGGGCAAAAGTGATGTGCTAAAGTTAATTGGCCCAGACCAGCAGACAGCTAGACAGACACACAGACAGATATAGATACTCAGAGCCAAAAGTCAGGTACTTGCCAAAATGTTTAATTAATGCACACTGAAATAACTCGAGGCGATCTTCGAGCACTTTGCGCATTAGACGCGCTGCCCGCGGGCCATAGACCAGAGGCATCGACATAGACATCGACATAGACCCCTGGCAGACCCCTCAGTCTCGCCAGCCGCAAAACCACTTAATCTACAACGTGGCTAAGAACACGGGAGACAATCGGACGGACGGTCAGACGGACACGGACACGGACACCGCCAGCCAGGATGGGTGGGTGCGGGTTATGCGATTTGGACGCTGTCAAATGTTGTGCAATTCTCGCCTTTGGCTTTGCCTCTTGGGTGTGGACACGAGTTGCAGTTGTTGTTCTTGTGTCTACACAATGGCACAGTTAAAGTGAAAGAGTATTAGCTAAGTGATGGTGTTTGCAACCTGTAAAATATATATATCAAATCCCCAAATAAAAACGATATATTATTCAGCTTAAACATTTTATTATAAATATCAAAAAATTACATTTTCTAAATAAATAAATTTTAAGCAAAGTAAGCAAATCGGTTAAGTATTGAAAAGTTATAAGAGTTTGAGGTTTTTGAAAAAATTTCAAGGGGTAAGGATGGATAATGAATGATCATGTTGGAAAAAAAATTAATTTTTCTAAATAAATAAAATAAAAATATTATAAATATAGTTACAAATAGATATATAATGAAGAATTTTAATTTTTACTTTATGCTCGGTTTTGGGATGGTTAAGAGTATTTAGAAATTCATTGAAACCAGGTGGAAGTTGTTCCTTGTTGCTCTTGGCGTGGGTTGAAGTTGCTGCTGCTGACGTTGTCAGACATTGTGGTGGGTGCAGCAGCAGCAGCAGATGAAGCAGAAGCAGCAACAGCAGCTAAAAGAGTCGGAAACGAGTCAGTTTGTGGATTATCCTTTGTTACGCATCGACAAGCAGCCAGCCAGGAACATGAAATGCTTGTTGCTGTTGTTGTTTCTGCTCCTTCTGCATCATGTTGACTTCGTGATGCTGATGTTGTTGCTACTCTGGTTGCTGTTGTGTTAAAGTTGCTGTTGTGTTATAGTTGCTGTGTAAGAGCCACGCACTTTGCCGAAAATCGAGCCTTAATTGCAAACAGTTTGCTGTTCAAGTGAAGTCTGATTGCTGCTCTTCGCGTTAATTGGGCTGGCGAGCATTTGCACCCAGGCACTTTGATGCCTTGCCGAAGATACTCGCACTCACATTCACACTCATCCTCATCCTCATCGACATCGACATCGAGTTGAACATGCAACCGCCACGTCTGGGGGCAACACCGAAATTTGCATTTCAAGCAGCCCGCGATTTATGACCAGGACCGCAAAAGAGCGCCTGTGACGAATCCAATTATGAGGCGCGCCAGCTGCCAACTGTCCAATGAGCCCAATGAGCCATGATGCTCATTGCCCGTTGCCTGATGTCGGTTACCAGTTACCAGTTGCCACTTGGCGGGTGCCATGTGCCTGATCCGATAATGCGCCATCAAATGGCCATAAATAAAACGCACAAAGCGGATTAAGCGTTTTGTTAACAGATTTATATTGAGCTGAGTTATGAGGCCACCGCCAAGCGGTGAACCGAAAAAAAAGACGAACGAGATTCGTTGGCAGCTTTAATTAGATGCATGGATTGCGAACGATCAATAAAATTAGCCAGCTATTTAACAGGGATAAACATAAAAGTACTAGGCAATTGACAACTCACGAGTCGTATGCGTAATATTTGAAATACTAGAATTAAATATGTTTAGAGCATGCCTAAGCAATTGAATAGACTACAGCTGAGCTGGAAGTTATCTAAGCACTCGAAAATCAATTACAATTAGTCAAGTTATTGTTGAGTCATAATATTAAACGTACATATTATATCTTTTTAGTTATAGCTTGTGTGCCACAATAAGTCAGTTATTGTAAATTACCTATGTATTTATGAGAAATGTTGACTCTTTGGACTTTCAACAAGCACAACTTTGTTAAAACTCATCCGATTTCCATGAGGAATGTCTTTTTCTTCATATTATTAACCCTACTTTATCTTTGCGTTTAAATTTTTTGATTCTGAGACAACAATTTTTTTTCAAAAATTTGTCGAATTTTACAGTGTTACCCCTATACATTTTTTTTAAATTTTCAAAAACTTCAAATCTTGTTTTTATTGTTTTAATCGACTCAGTGTGATAAAATTAGGGTAAAAAGTAATTTTGGACAAAATTTCGATTTGTTTCTTTAAGATTTAAGCCAAAAACTGCAAAATGTTTCTTCGGTTTTTGGAATTGGGTATAATAAAAAAGTTTTGTTTTAAATAATTTAAAATTTTGAATTTAAATAACTACAATACATAATAAGCATTTAAACTATTAAATGAATTAAAAGACTCCCTCATTTGTAAGAATAACAACTTCATAAAAGATCTCTTCAGTTTACGGTTTTAAACTGTTCTTCTGATTTTTATAACATGCCTCGCTTTATAGCTTCCCTTTGCTTCATAGTGGAAATTACAATCTTTTAATTCAAGTTTAAATTTGAAACTGAAAAGGATTTTTCATTAGATGTAGAAAAAAACATTTTTTCGAGGGGTTAAAAACGTTGAAGCATCGTTGGGTTAAGTGTATCGATTTAAAAGGAGACTATGTAGAAAAATAAATTATCACTTTTCCAAAATTTGCGTTGTTCCTTTGTAGGCTAAGTATTTATCGCCCTCGTTTACTAATTTTGTATTTCATTGCTTTTAATTTTGAGTACATTTATCAATTGCTATCACTTTGGAGACTCTCCAGAGTTATCGACATCTTTTGAATGTGGGTCTAGTTTTTGGGACTTGATCTGCGGCTGGGAGGAGTATGCACTCATAATGTCTGAAGCCAAATTACAGCCACCGAAAAATGCGGCAAGTGCAGCATGTGATAAAAACTTAACTTGAGTTGATTTGAGTTGAAGTTGAAGTTGCCCGCGGGGCAGACAGTACCCAAATTGAGGCTGCTGCTGCTGAAGAAGCCGCCTGGCAAGGAGGCAACCAGCAGGATCATCCTCGACAGACGCGCAGACGTGAACGTGTCGATCGTCAAGAACAGCAAACAACAAAAAAAGATGCGTCCAAACCTTTCATTGAAATTGACGAGTGGCAGCCGCGTGCTGAGCGCCCATTACGTGGTCCCATCCCCATCTCCATCCCCAAACACAAACCAAAATCAGAATCAAAAGCAACCAAACTGTGGGCCGAGAGACTTGTCGATGAAGGCGATGAAGCGGGCCAACGACTTTTGGCTGAGCGTCGAATTAACCAAATTACGGTGCTCGATGATCGTTGCCTGCTTCGAGTTTTGCCTCCAAAATTCATTGCTTGGCTAAGAAATGAGAGTTTTGGCCAGGCAGCTGCTGTTACTCGATGTGGTGCAATTTGCCTTAATGCCAAGGATTAAGATGGCTCCAACCGGGCCGGATGCCAAACTGCAAACTGTTGACTCTTTTTTGTATTTGTGTCCACCCGGCGACTTTTGAAAACTTGTGCATGTAAATTTGTGTGCACTCTGCTGGACCATAAAACAGCCGTCAATTGTTTGGGGCATATGAGTTTCAAGTGGAGACTTAAAGTAGAGACAGATTAGTTCAGTTTAAGAGATCTACGGTCTATGAATATCGAATTAGAAAGAAGTTCCTTGTACACCGATTTTTTATTGATTTCAACCACTGCTAAATTTTAACTTATTTGTATAGTTATAGTTATATTTTAAATTTAAGCATTAAGTTGACTTCATCTGCAGGGCATCTGCGGGTCAATCTGTTGGATTGAATCCCCTACTTCTGTTACAAATACTACTTACTTACTGAGTTTTTGCTGCTCTTCACATTTATGTGCGCTGAAATATTTTTTGAATGCAGATTTTTCACTTAAAATTATTTCAATTACGCGAAGTGCAGTGAGTTCGAGGCCGAGACAAAGAGACAAGGACCGTTTTTTTTTGTCGTCTTTGGCAGCTGCTGCCGCCGTTTCAGTTGTCGCTGTCATCTGCAGACTCAGGTTCAGGTTCAGACTCAGACTCAATTGAAGCGTCTTCGACTTGGACGGCTGCAAGTAGATTAAATGCCACAACGCTTTCGGTCTGGGCCCAGAGAACCGCAAACAGACAAACTTGGTCAATTATTTTCAACGGCGAACACAAATTATTGATGCAGTCAGTGAAAGCGACGAGAGGGAGGAGCAGCAACAGGAGCAGGAGCAGAAGCAGTAGAGATGGCCCAAGGCCTGGGCAGACATATGTACATATGTGGTCTACTCAACCACAGAACTCGAACCCCAACCCGAACTCGAACTCAAGCTCGAACTTGAAGCTCATCAATCTGAACGGCGACGTCGAGACAATGGACCAGGACGCGCCACCGCAAAGGTCTTCATTAAATTAGTGAAATGAGCACGTCGCTTGTTCCACAGCTTGTGGACCTGGATGTGGATCTGGATCTGGATCTGGATCAGCTTGGGAATGTGGATGTGGATTAAACTTGTGCCACGGCATTTAATGTCACAAATATTTGTTGTCAAATGTCGCCCGGTTTCTGGATCTGTCAACGGTTGCAGAACCTGAGTCTGGTGATGACTTAACGAGGATTTAAGCGTCTCGCTGAGTAAAGAAGTTGCAAGTTGCAAGCACCAAGGTACTTGCAACCACTGGCCAGTCGTGTTGTTGCTTTGTTTGTTGCACACACATCAGTTGCACAAGTTGCATATAAAACTCGCATTCAGTTTGCTAAATTGGCTCGACTTGCTGGTGGGTCGATTGGGGGATTGAACCATCAATGTCTCGTCAAAAGCTTTGCCTCCTTGTGCGGCAAAGGGAAGGCGACGAGGAGGGGGAATTGTTCTTGTCGTTGTTGTTGGTGTTGGTGTTGCAGCAGCAGAAATCGAATGCCACAACAACAAAATGCTGCGATGAGTTATTAAATTTCAGTGCAAATACGGTCGGAAACGTTTACAATTTCGGTTGCTCTGCTTTGAATACCCTGTAAAATTAATATATTATGGGGTATATGCATTTCGAGTAATACTATTCTAAAATAAATAAACTTTTTTTCTCTACGGACTATATAAAAGTCAAAATTAATATTATAAAATTACATTTTCAGTTCATTCTAAAGGGTATCCCGCTATCTATCAGCTTTTTTAACTTGGCAAACTGCGACACGAAACCGAAAACCAAAACAGAAACGAACCACAGTCACTCTGCCCCACTCAGCACCAGATCGATGGGGGCCCTAGTGCCTAATTAGGCCAATTCTCGATGAGGCAATGCCAACAAACAAAATCGACCGGCTAATTTTTTGTTTGTTATTTACTTTTCGTTTCACCAATTGCCAATTGCATTTGGCTCTTGTTGTTGTTGTGAATCGTTAACTTGTAGTTGTTTTTGTTGTTTTTGTATGTGTTCCACCTTCCTGAGCACTTGTATATTTATACATAATATATACATAAATTGCTTCATAAAACACAGAATGGATTCGGCCAGTCATGCGATTTTCGATTATTATTTCATTTTATTTTACTTTGAGATGCATAAAGATAAAATTAAATGAATGGCAAATATAAACGAATCTACTTTATATATTCATGATGTAGAACCATTCGCAGAAGATGTGCATTTGTTTAAATTGTGCTCCCAGCTTTTTTTCTTAATAATTCTAAAAAGAAATACCTCTTCGAGGTAAAGATCTAGAAATTCTTATTTTCTTCCACAGGGAATATCTCCAGGTTTGATAACCCATAACCAATGGATACAATGCATAAGCGTCATAAACTTGACGCAGGGGCTTCCCCTTCATAACGGCTATCATATTATGAAACACAACCGGCGACTTTGCAGCTCTAAAATATAATTACATTTTTGTATCACTCTTTCATAATTAAAATAAATAGGCTATTTAATTAACACAAGTAGCAATTTTAAATATTATACATTCTCAATACATCGGGAAATAAGCATAGAAATTATATGTCAATGTTACTCTTAAGGCTAGGATTTTAAGAATAAAGAATCTGAAAACTTGAAATGAAACTGTGTTTTTTTTACTGGAATGACTTTAATTTTTGAAGGCGCATTAAAAAGGAATATCAAGACTAAATCTGTCTTCCAAAATACCAGGCGAACAGAAATCAGCAGCCAGTGAATATTTCAATTGAGAGAGAAAGAGAAACTCAAGGTCATATTTTCGCTCAATTTTAATTTGGCTCAAGTAAAGTTTGGTTGCTATCTGCTCATGTCTGTTCACCTGGTATTTCCGCTGATATTTTGACTTTTTGTTTTTTGGCGCTCTAGGTAAGTATGTATGTACATATGAATGTTTGTACATTTACATTTTTTCAGTAATAATCTTTCAGCGAAACCATTTGAGCTCAAAAGCTCTTTAAACGATCCTTAATTTTCAACGTTGGCATACTAATTTTATTACATTTCTGTTCGCCTGGTATTTTACGATTTTTGCTCCACATCTAATGAAAAATCCTTTTCAGTTCCAAATTTAAAGCGTGAATTTAAAGATTGTAATTTCAACTACTTATTAAACAAGGGGAAGATAAAAAGCGAGGCCAGCTATAAAAATCATACGAACAGCCTAAAACCATAAACTTAAGAGATCTTTAATAATGTCTTTTTATTCATTAAATAGTTAAAGTTTAAGTTTTTAGTTAAAAAGCAAAGAAACTGATTATTTGAATTCAACTAAGAGTATTTAAACAAAACTTTTTTATTATACCCAACCCCAAAAACCGAAGTAACATCTTGCAGTTTTTGGCTTAAATCTTAAAGGAACATATCGAAATTTTGTCCAAAAGTACTTTTTTACCCTAATTGAATCACCTGGAGTCGATTGAAACAATAAAAAATAGGTTTTAAATTTTTGAAAATTTTCAAAAAATGTAAAGGGGTAACACTGTAAAAATTTTTATTTTTATTTAAAAAAAAAATGTTTGTTTCAGAATCAAAAAATTTAAATGCAAAGTTAAAGTAGGGTTAATAATATGAAGAAAAAAATGACATTCCTCATGGAAATCGGAAAAGTTTTAACAAAGTTCTGAGTGTTTTAAGTCCAAAGAGTCAAGATTTCTCTTATAACATACATAACCAATAGACACATTGTGATACGCGAACAAAACCGAATGTTGTATGTTTGTACATTTAAATTTTTTGAGTGATAATATTTGTGCAAAACCATTTAAGCTAAAAAGCTCTGAGTATTTTTGCTACTCTTTAAACGATCGCTAATTTTCAATGTTTGCCAACTAATTTTATTATATTTCTGTTCGCCTGGTATTTAAAAATATTTTTCCACATCTCATAAAAAATCCTTTTCAGTTTTAAATTTAAAGCTCCTTTTATTTTTAGAATTCTATCTTTATAGACTAACATTGAGTAAAAACTATTTTTATGTATTCTAAAAATTGTTTTTGTCAGAAGACTGTCTTACCTTTCAGATACTTACCAAACTTTCCATTAAATAATTTCGAGACTTGAAATAAATTTGTAGATATTTTATTGCTTATAAGGTTTTCTTTTATCGAGATTTGAGTTATTTGTAGCCTAGCTAAAACTGATTTGACAGCGCATATAATTTCATAAATACATGGGATGATTTCAGTTGTATCTTGATATGGAATGCATAGCACTAAGTAGGATGTCTGGTATCTTAAGCGGTATAGTTTGAATTGGTAATCAAAATCTCTGGATTGAGCCTCGCCCAGTTAGCAGTTAAGTCCTCTTCGACTCCATTTCTTTTTGGCATTGACATAAGATAATTGGTAGCATGTGATTTCCTTTGAGCGCACCTGACTGTCAGGTGAGAAATTTGCGATCCTTTCCATTCAGATTCTTAGAGATAAATATACTTTTGAGCACTTTGTCCTGGAATGCATTACGAGCTAATGACTAGTCTATTATTCAGATATGATGAGTATAGTTTCAGGACCTGACTGGGTTCAGTCTTTGATCTGATCTGCTGCTCTCAGCGCTCCATGCCCAGATCGTGCAACAGATGCTGCTTGATCACCTCGCCCTCCTGCTCGGCCAAAAGCTGGGCTGTTACTGTATTGACCAGATTAAAGGCAAAGGCGAATCCACTGAAGGTGGCCCAAACACCCAAAGCCAGCCAGCGCAGCAGACGTGGACGCAGGCTGCCGTCCAGCTGTCGGAGCAGGAAGATACCCAGGCTGAGTCCTGCCAAGGCGCCCGTCATGTGGGCTATGTAGGAAACTGAGATCGTGGGTCCAGCCGATGGCTGATACTCCACCAAGGACATTTGCCTGCAGTACAACGTGTAGCCCAGATCGCAGGAGACTAAGGGATTAACATTTAGAGAGAGAGAGAGAAACTGGTGTTATTGGAGTAAACTTACCAAAAATAATGACAGCTAGGAGCTGGGCAAGTCCATGTCGCATGTGGCCAAAGTTGAGCAGTACATTGGCCAATTGTGCCGCCAGCAGAGCGTAGACTCCTCCACTGGCACCCACCAGATACACCGTAGAGTCCACCACGCTGGTGCCCAGTGAGCCGGCCAAGACACCCGCCAGATACACGACCGCCGTTCTTCCCGATCCGTGGAGCAGCTCCAGCGGCAGGCCATACAGCAGCTGGGTGACTACATTGAATCCCAGGTGCAACCAACTGGCGTGCAACAAGGCGTAGGAGACGAAGCGCCAAAGCTGCAGACGCCGATCTGGGCGATAGATGAGCTGCGAATCTTCCGGAGGATCTGAGCCCACGCACACAAAGACTAGGATCTGGAAAAGGATTGGAAGAAATTACAAATGAAATTCTAAAAGGTCCTATGATGAATGCCTCAATTGGTTTAGTGACTGAATGCACACAGAAAAAAATTAAGGGATTCAAGCGGGGCTCGTATACAAATGTCGTACTTAAATAAAATATTTGTATCTTATTAACCTTTTTGAATGCTGAGACATTAGCATTTGATCCGCATATCGTTTTAATTAAAAAATTATATTCTGAATGCCTATTTAAAATACCTTAAGGGTATAAAATCAGCAATGGTATGGAATCAGAAATATTGAACTTTTATTTTAGTACGTTTTTTTGATCTGTGTATCCATTACACACTTTGTCGACCTTTTTCTCTCTCTTCATTTCTGTTGTTTTCTGCTTAGAAAAACGATAGGAAGAGGGGGGCTGACTGGCAATAAAGCCATCACAATGTGAGCTATTTTTCAGCCCCACAGCGGCGCCGTCGTTCCGTCAGGAAAGCAAAGCAAATGCAAAGAAAAACGCAAAATGAAAAACCAAAACAAAACCAAGGAAAGCCAAAGCAACCCCTCGGGCTCAGACTGTCGGGTTGAACCAAGTTGAACACAGCAACGAGACTGGCAGCAGACACTGGCGAGACAAAGTCGCCGTCGTCGGCAAATTTAATGCGCCTTGCCACATTCCACATTCCGAACCCAATAGCCATATTCCAATCCCAATCCCAAAGCGAATGCGAATCCAAATTGCAATTGCCCCCTTCTGTGGCTGGCGGCGTCCAGTCTGCGAGTGGCAGACACAAACTCTGACAGACAGACGGACAGTCGGACTAACAGACAGATGGACAGAAGTGTTGGATTTTCGCACGCACTCTATCCCACATCGGGGTCGTCTCCTGTTTCGCGTTCTGTCGATACTCGCACTCGTACTCGTATATCCTTTACCCGGAAGCCAAATGCCATTTGCAAATGCTTTTGGCCAGTCGGCAATTTTCGAGTACGAGTATGTGCCTCACAAGTTGAGCCAAGTTCAACGTGGCCTGTAATACGATCAGGTTGAATTATTGCTCGACTGGGGACACCCACAAAGACTCCAAGTCGAACCACCCTTGACATCGACAGTAACGTGAGTTTATGGCTCGCAAAAAGATGATTCTGCAAAGGGGTCCAGCAAAAGAAGAAGTGCAAGAAGTCCACCACAAAAAAAGGGGGAACAAATCGAGCAACAGCTGCTGCAGGGGAGTCTTTTGTTGTTGGCCATTCATGCAACAAACAGAGTAGTGAATGTGGAAAATATGATGCATATTAAATGGGGAAAGCTTTATGAGATGATTTTCAAAGTTATATTGCAGATGATGATTGTAATTTCAACTACTAATAAGCAAGGCGAAGCTATAAAGCGCGGCAAGTTATAAAAATCATACGAACAGTTTAAACCATAAACTGAAGAGATATTTTATGAAGTTGTTATTTTTACATAAGAGGGAGTCTTTTAATTCATTTGATAGTTTAAGTTGTAAGTTAAAAAGCAAATAAACTGGTTATGTATTTAATTTATTTAAATTCAACTTAGAGTACTTAAAACTAAACTTTTTTATTATACCCAACCCCAAAAACCGAAGTAACATTTTGCAGTTTTTGGCTTAAATCTCAAAGAAACAAATCGAAGTGCTGTCCAAAAGTACTGTTTTACCCTAATTTTATCACCCGGAGTCGATTAAAGCAATAAAAACAAGATTTTAAATTTTTTAAAATTTTCAAAAAATGTAAAGGGGTAACACTGTAAAAATCGACAAATTTTTGAAAATAAATTGTTGTCTCAGAATTAAAAAATGTAAACGCAAAGATAAAGTAGGGTTAATAATATGAAGAAAAAGACATTCCTCATGGAAATCGGATGAGTTTTAACAAAGTTGAGCTTGTTGAAAGTCCAAAGAGTCAAGATTTCCCTTATATCATACATATGTATATAAAATACTGACAATAATTGACACAGTGTGATACCGTAACTAAAACCGATATCGTAACAGTTTGGTACCCCGATTTTCATCCATTCCACATTCCAATTTTGAATTTCCAAAAGCTTAATAAAATGAATGAATTTAGAAGGAGCTGCTCAAGTTGAGTTGAGCAGCAATTAAATCGCCCCCGAAATGAGCACTTGCAATGTTGTGCAACATGCTCGATGTCATGGCAACCTGGCAGTGCTTGCAACCCCTCGAGGTTAATCGCATTACGAGTGGATGGGGCAGCATGGGGCACAGATGGTCAGCTTAGGAGTCCGAGTATGAGTACACTTGTATTTATTTGGTCACCTACCTCGAGCAGTGAGACGAACACAATGAAACAGGGCGGTGGCCAGCAACGCATTGGCCTCGTTGTCAACTGTTTTTCCTTTTGAGGCTCGCCTGGTGGCAACTTGGCTGCCATTGTGGCAGTGGCAGGCTGTGTTGGCTGTTTGGTTGGCTGTTTGGTTGGCTGTTCCATCAGCTGGTCGGGACAGATGCCCAGCACCAGGCCGCTGTTGCGGGATTTAGACGGCGGCATCTGCAAAACGGTCGTCGAGAGCATTTCCGATTTGTTGCCGTTGCCTTTGTCGTTGCCTTTGTCGTTGCCTTTGGCGTTGCCGTGTCTATTTTTGGGGCGTCTGCCTTGTGACGGTGCCCCACTTAGCGGCTGTCATGATGTTGCCGCCGACGGCGCTGTGCGAGGAATTCTGTCTGGCCCACAGTTGGCCCCTGCAAGAAAAGAGACAGGCAACAACGTGAGTGAGTGAGAGAGAGCGAGAGCGGCTGTGAGTATAAAAATTGGTTGTGGATTGTGATAGCTTTTTCTTGCCAAATTAGCTCAAGGTTGTCTGTCCAACAATTTCCACGTTTCTGCTGCCATTGCGACAACTGCAGCGCAATTACTCTCGACTCTATTTGGCAGTCGTCGACGGCGCCAGCCAAGTCAATAAGTGACACCCCACCCAACACACAACCCCTTAGACATGTTTATAAAATGCCTCTTGTAATGTCACTAGACAGCCATAAAACAGTCGCAATTTATTTCTCTGGTTAGCGTATTTCTTTTTTGACAAACAAATTTATTTCCGCTGCCAGACACAATAATGGGAATTTCCCCTGCCCCTAACAGATGCAAGCTCATCTCATGTTGGCTTAAAGTAAAAAGGGAATTAACTTGCTAGACCTATCAATTGAGAGCTGATATTGTTTAAGTAATATATGTGTATTTATGTTGAATGACAATTTACGTAATGATTCTATATTTAAATTTAAATTTTTTTTAACAGAAAAATGTATTTAAGTTAATAAAGTTAAATTTGTATTAAAATCTAGAAGTGAAATAAAATTAAATTAAATTAAATAGTCAAAACAAATTTACTTCAAACTGAGTTTAAACTGATGAAACACAATTCAAACTCGAACCGAGTTCGCTGGCAACAATTTAATGTATCGCGAAATAAAGTTTGTCTGCCACCATAAAAATGCCAAAGGAAGTAAATTTTGTGGTAGTTGTTGTTGTAGTTGTTTCTGTTTGGTTTTGGGTACATTGAAGGGATTAATTTGTAGAACTGACCCAAGTACTTTATGCGACTTTATGTGCCCAGTGCTAGCTTTAGTATCCTGGGGAATACTGACCATGGCTTGCCCGTGTTAACTTGGCATTGTGTTTCGGCATTTGGCTGTTGGCCTTGGTAATGAGTTTTAATGGTGATTACTTTTTGGGCAGCGGAAAGATGTTAAGAGGTGAGGGGTGCGGGATGCGGGGTTGGAGATGCAGTCACATGTCGAACGGTAACTTTCTGGGGCGCCTCGACCAACTGGCAGCCAGGACACTTTCTGGCAAACGAGTTTTGCAAACGGAAATGCTGCGTTTCCATCTTCATCGATCCTTTGTGGGGATGCAGCAAAGCCAAACCGGTTGAGGTAGGGGCCAAACAAAGCACTGAGGGGAGGGGCCGAGGGGAGATATTCTCGTTTTAATGAACACAAAGCGGAGCGCACGCCAAACTGTACAAATATCGACAGGTGTAGGCAAAGTCCTTCATGTCCTTAAACATCATTTCTTGCTTCGAAAGGTTCAACTTTTTCTACTGTTCTGTTCGTTAGTGGCTGAGTCGATATTGATGTTGTTGTTATTGTTCTCTGGGTTGTTGGCCTTCACACGCAAGTTATTGTGCCCATTCAGGACACGCACATATCCTTGAACCAACTCAACGCTCAACTAACTGAGCCAACAATTAAACTTTCAAGTACACGAGCTATGTATGCATTTGTGTGTATGTGTATATTTGGATTATGCAAGCATTTGAAGCTCCTTGAGACTAGCTGCGGACTATCTGGCTAACTGCCCCCTCCAATTGCCACTTGCCACATGCCACTCTATTTCCTGCCCCACTTGATTCGCTTGTGAGTTTCCATTTGTGTTTGCATTCGCAAATATTTAATTTGCATATTGTTGGCTATTTGTATTTACATTATTTGTATTTGTATTTATCAAATATGTACATAAACAAAAGCATGAATGTATATGGCGCCTCTTCTTCCTACATTTCCCTCAATTTGTTTTTTTTTTGTTATTTAATTTAATTTAATTTCATTGGTTAAATAAATAAAACTATTTTATAAAAACAAACACATCCGCATAGAGTTAATCAATTTATTTATTTGTAAGGCATTTAATATAAAAAAAGTGTAATATAATTCAATTAACACGTTAATTATTAAATACACATCGCGGTAGTGACATTATAAATTTGAAGAATTAATCATGAATATAAAAAACAATCAGTTTTTTTATATAACTGATAGAATTTGATATAATAACTGAGCTAATCATCATCAATCATGGAAAGCACTAATGGTTGTATCAAATTCAGATTATAATTGACATCGCACTAAAAATAACATAAGTGTTAACAAAGTGCAGTTCAATAGATTAATATCATCATCATCGAATTGTTGAACGTATTTGTTTCCTGTAAACTCCTAAATTTTAAATTCTAACTGAAGCCGTTTTTTAACATTTCCATAGATGTTATACACTGTCTAGCACTTACAGAACATGTTAAGCAGCTAAACTTAAATTAAATCCTGTTAAAGCAGCGTCACCGTCTGTTACTATCAATACACAGTGTACGCTCAAAGTATTTAAATGGCTGACAGTTCCGGGAAAATCAGCTTAAAACTTGCAATTGTGAATGGCTTATACAAGTTGCATAGAAGGAAAATAAAATACAATTTGGCTAAAATAAAAAAGCGGAATGCATTGCGACTGACAGAAAAGTCAAGTGAAACGTGCAAAGTAAAATTTTAATTACTGACGCCACGAGAAAGGGGGAAAGGAAATGTTGTTAGAGCGAGAAAGCGAAATGTGCATAATAATTATGACTGGGCTTAAATGTTGATGCCGTCAGTTATGGGAAACTTGCGAAAAGTGAAAAACATGAAGAAAGAAAGAGTAGAAAAACAAGTTGGCAGCACTTCAGCATGGCCTTGGTGAGTGTGGGTGGGTGGATCGGTGGTTGGTAGATAGTATAGAAAGTTTCATTAACAACAACAAACAAGCATTAACAACAATGACGAGAAAATTGTTAAAAAACTATAATTGAAAAACATGTGCGAGTCTTTGTCCATGCACCACACGCAACTGACAGAGAAAGAGAGAGAGAGAGAGAGGGAAGGGGAGATAGAGAGGGCAAGACTGAGAATGGAGCCTAAGGTTTCACTTTTGAAAACCCAAGCTAAAAGTACGTAATACTCACATACGATGAGTACGAGAGTATAAACAATATTATTAACATTAAATTTGCACTTTTCTTGCACTTAAAGCTGAATTAGTTGGGCAGCATTATGAAAGAAGTGCAGGGCCTCACTTGGCTGAACAAAGAAAGTCGCTGCAGACAGAGTTAGAGTGAGTATGATGGGGAGGGGAGGGGAGGGAATTGGGAGGAAAGTCAGTGGGGTCTCAACGCCTAAAGTCGTCGCTCATTTCACAATCAAATTCCGGCAATTGAAACGAATGCGATTAAAAGCCGCACGTCATGCGAGGCAAACAAGTGCGCAGCTGGGGCTGAGGGAGGGAAGGAAGAGCAGGAGGGGGGGAGGAGCAAATGGAGCATCGCGATAGGGCTCTCTTCACTAACTTCAGACGGACATGGGGAACAACTGCAACAGAGGCAACAAAAACAAAAACGGCCCACGCGACTCTCTTGGCAGCTGCCGCGAGTTCATTTCCATTTGGGTTGCATGCCACGCCGACGTCTTCGGTGGCAGGAGATGGTAGTTCGGGGGGATGGGCAGGGGAAAGTAAGCTGAATCTCTTCTTGTCTGCTTTCAATTTAATTGTAATTTCTTTTGTGTTTATTGCGTATGCCTGCTGCTTACGTTTTAATTTCATTAACTTTAACTTTACTGTGTGAAACACTTGCCCAGTCACATACCCTCTTCTCTTCCCCTCTTCCCACCTCTTCTTCCCCTCTCCCCACTCACATCCGGAAGAGCCGGGAGGCCACACTGCTCGCTAGCCGTAAAATTTTTGACATAAAACTTAACCTACAAGCAACTGCTTGTAGCTTGTACTCGTATCTGTATCTGTATCTGGGTATCTTTGTATCTGTGCCAGCGATTTCAACCGAAGCTCTGCCTCTTGCTGATGAACTGAAGATACTCTCATTTAGAACGGCAAACGCATCCACTTACCCCAGTTGCTCGTTAACATTTCCACATTTCACAGATTGAGCAATCAAATAGATGCTTAGAAATTAAAGCTGGACTGGAAAAATAATAATAATAAAATAATTAAAGCTTTCCATATCGTGAATGGAACCTGGACCAGTTTAGCAACTGAACATCAATTTGTGCTGCAATTCAGATGCAAATCTTGGCCTGGTTTGCTCAAGTGGCTTTTAGTTGTAATTTTATCTAATGATTTTTTTTTTCCAATTTAATTCTTTGCGACAAATATCTGACATGTCAGTTAAGCTTTAAATTATTAAATGCAGGTTGCAATGCGATAAATAAAAATTGTATATGAATAAAGTTAATATTATGGCTTTCAAATAATTTTAATTGATCCCCCATCTAATGCAAAGAATTGGCAATAAAGCTAATTTTCTATAATTTATTTATGCTTTGCCATTTTGTGAAAAGATTAATATCTCTCTTCTTGCTGATTGCGGCTGTTTAAAAATATGAATTTTGTGAAAGGGTAAAAACATATGATTTACAACATTTCATAAAGTGGAAAAAATAAATAATAATATTATAAGCCTAAGAATAATGCGCTCTTTGTGGAAAGTATTAAAGCCATTTCGAGTCACTCAGAGGCAACCACAGCAACAAGAGGTGCACCGCAACTTGGCTTAAGTCCAAAAGTCCGAAAGTACACGGTGTTCGAGTATTTATGCTGAATATTTCTACGACTTCGCGTCAATGCACAAATCAGTTAACGTCCGGCAAAACACGGCAGAAGGCAGTTGTCAGACGTAATAACCTGCGGCAACAGAATCACAGGTGCATAAGGGGCCGAAGGGGGACAGAGAGAGCTAGATAGACACAGGGGAACACAGACAACAGACAACAGACAACGACATCGACACCTGACCATGCGGCGGGTTGTTCGGTTGTTGGTTGCTGGTTGTTTGGCTGTTGGGTGTTGGTTGGTGTTACCTAAACAAGTGCAGCGCGTATCCATGTTTATTTTACGGTTCAACGATTATTACCAGTTATTGTCTAATGGCACCGTAAAGGGGGACACCACCAGAGGCGGACACCGTCAGGGGGCGACAGGGGAAGGGAGGGAGAAGAGAAGGGGAATTGTCGTGCAGCCAGAGCCAAAGCAAAATCGCCAAAAGCGACAGACTGTGGGTGAGTGGGAGAGGCGGAGAGGCGGAGAGAAAGAGAGGGTCAGACCATCGACCAGCTAGGTGTTAGTAGATTGTTGTTGTTTGTTGTTGATTGTTGTTGCAACCACCGCTGCGTTACTGAGCGTCTGTTGTTGTTGGTTGTTGTGGTCTCCGCACTCGCTATCAATATTTCAAACACGTTCCAAACTTTTGCCATGCTCAGGGAGGAACAAAAACGGAAGTTCTCACGGAAATATATAGAAAAAAAATGAAATAAAACGAAAACGAAACGATACGAGAAAACAACACCCCAAAAATAAAAATATTATAAAATAAAAGCCAAAACAACTAAAAGGAAAAAGACAAACATTATGTTTATAATAAAATAACAACAAAAATATGAGAATGAATCACGCAAAGCTAAAGAGGAAATGCAAATGGAAGTTTAGTTTTGTCTGAGCTGAAATTAAATATATCGAGTCTAGCATGGATCGATGGCAATTCGAATTTTCTGAATATGACGAAATTGATACAGAATATACAGAAAAAATTAGGGAATGTGCGAGAAGAGATAGAGAGAGAGGGAGGGGGGAGGAAGCGGATGCGAGATAATGTCAACTTACATTTGGCATGAGGCCACAAGACGAGAAAACATTTGTGGTATCTACTCAAAGGAGGCGACAAAGGAGAAGAGGAAGAGGAGGAGAGCTTGAAGGTTTGAGCAGGGGAAGACAACATTGACATATCAATAAATTTAGCACGCATCCGATTAATGTGCGTGGTTGGTCTATGGGGAGATGGCATCCAACATGGAAGATTCGACTGGGCAATGTCTAGACTCTAGACTCTGGATGACGACGTTGCTGAATCTGTGGCGTGAACTTGTGGCAAGTGTGTTCAAATAAATAGTTTTAGTTTGGGGCTGGCTGGCAGATGGCACCCAAATCATAATGTGGGCACACTTGATTTATGTATTTTATACATAAATTCTAAAAGAGCAAAGAGTCTCCCTTTTATCCTCTCCCTTTGTGTCCGTATCTGGATTGTGAATTTCTCTGGACTGATCTAATAGAGCTTAAGAAATTGCGGCACGAACATGAACTCGATAATTAACTTCAAAACGCGACTGCATGCAAAAGATACAAATGCATGGCGCAGCACAGATACACAGATACAGATTGACAGATACAGATACAGATACATGCTCAGAGAGTGCACCAATTGCCCGCTGATTGTCGAGCGTGGCAATTTGATGCAAAAGCCATCAATTAACCCGCTTTCCAGCGGTGGCAGCAACAGATGCAAAACTATCTCAGATGAGTCGGAAAATGAACCGCAGCATTTCAGAACGGTTAAGCAGCCATCAACGAGATGCAACGATTTGCACGTAGTTCCGTTAGCTAATTGGTCGATAACTATTGCCAACTCCCCGCTTACCACTTTCCGCTCCCGCTTCCCGCTCCCCCTCCCATTACCAAGTGAGATTCTTAGGAATCATTTGGCGGAAGCAACAAGGAAACTCGCTGACCAATACAGTTTGTTAGTTTCCCCAGCGCCATGAATAATGAATTTATGATTTTTCTCATTGTAAATCATAACAATTAATGTTGCTTTAAATGCGCAACAACCTCGGGGCATCCAGGGGGAATTTTCTGTTGCAGGAGCTGCGGCGACATGAACATGGCCAGCGGCGACTCTTGAAACAATAACAAGAACAAAAGCAAAAAAAAAAACAACATCAAAAGGCAATTATGCGCCAAGAGTGGGCGGCAGGGCGTAGCAAAAAAACAACTGCAATAAAAAGAAATAATGTTAATAAGAAAACAACAAGAAAATTGCGTGGACAAAGAGCCAGAGAATGAGAGGGAAAATGAGAATGGTAAAAAGGGGACGCTAGAAAAATTCGCACGATAATGGAAATGAAAATGGCATGAAAGAGCTTTTGTGTTCTTAACTTTGGGTCCAGTCTGAGCAACAAGAAACAAGCGACAAGAGCGGCAACAAAAGAACTTTAACCTGGCCAAATTGGAGCAGAGGCAAGACAAGAGGCAACGTGACAATGCATTTTAAGCCTAAGAGGCAAAATATTAGTGCAAGTCTTCAGAGGTTTAAGTGCTTTGTCATATAGCTTATTGTATAAATATTAGATAATATGTAATATTTGTAAATAAAAACTTTGGAAACTGAAATTAATAAAATGTTAAAATAACTCATAGATCTTTTTCAATTATATCAGGTAGAAATTATGGAGGACAATTTACAAATATTATTCAGTTGTACGATGTTCAATTTTAAGACTTCAGAACTGTATTAAATTCTGCCTTTTAAAAATATATAAAATTAATTTAACTACACAAAAGTTCAAAGTTGCAAATCGTCTGATAGCTATAATTAATTTATTTGCATATAGACATTTAACTTTCATTATGATATCATATGGAAAGTAATACTAACTAAGCTAATTACTAACACTCGTCAATAAGTTAGTAAATAAGTTGGGCAAACGGTGGGTTCGTTGCTGGGCTTGAACCAACTTTCATTTGCTGGGAAAACGAATTGCCCATTAATGGGTTCAATACCTGTGAAATGTGCAAATGTGTCCGTCTGTCTGTCTGTCTTCTCGACATTCGCGCACATTGAACCGATATTGAAGTCGCCTCGTCCGATTATCACATTTCGACCTGTGGCAGCAACTGGCGTTCATAAGCACATTAGCACCGCTGGCGCTCGACGTCGACCCACCGACGACCCAGCCACCAGCCACCAACCACCAACCACCGTCCATATGCAGCTAGTACTAGCCTGGCTTATAGCTTATAGCCATGGTCAGCGTGCGATCTACATTCATTTGAAGCTAACCATTCACCGCGGCCAACTATTTTTAGTTGAGTTGCGAGTAGTTTGTGGCTTTGACTGAATCCGCCTCTTGAACGGCGCCTTACCTTTTTCCCCGCTCCCTCTTCCCCTTGCCCTCCTCCCTCTCTCCTACCAACTTCTCCCTGCTATCTTTAGTCGATATAGCGTGGTAATTATTCGCGCTCAGCTGACTGCGCGAGTCTGCAAAGCGTAACTTGTAACTTGTAGATACATTCACGTATCTGTATCTGTATCTCGAGGCACGCATCTACATATATGGAAAGCCAGGCCCAGTGGATGTGGATGATGCCCCACTGTGGCCAAGAGTTAATCACCGTTGCCGTTTAGCTGTTGTTGTTATTAGTATTGTTGTTGTTGTTGGTGTCGGCGCTCGCATAGTTTACATTTTATAAGTTAATTGAGTTAACTGTGAAACGCTGCCGACGTCGCAGCTGACTTGGCTTTATTTTATTTTTATTTTTTCTAGTTTTCCCCTCTCTCTTTCTCTTCTTCTTTGCTCTTTTCTGCGCTCATTTGCTAATGCAAATTTGATGAATATCAGCGCTGTGATCGCAAATGTATCTATCAGATGCAATTGTATCTGCAAATCAACAGTTGCAACAGTCTGATGGGATTATTATCACAAAATATATATTTAAGTTTTCTGCACCTATCCTGCCTGTGGATTGTCATTGGCATTTTTTAATTACATAAATATTTTACGGTTTTTCGCATTTTTTAAATTGCATAATTCGTTTTGCGGTTGAACACACATAAAAGCATCCAAATAACATACTGAAATATATAAAGCATTAAAAAAGATAGACATAAAAACCAAAACAAAACGCAGTACAAATTTGTGGGTCGCTATAATTACTAGAATATTTCATTAAATTTCATTTAGTTTCACATATTTACACATGGATACATTTAATTTTGAATCACAAATCTTTTTGCATTTCTCATTTGTTTTTTGGTTTAGGTTCTAGTGTTAATATCACCTAAAAATAAATGTATCTAGCTCTCGAATTTGCCAACAATTTAATACTAATAAAATTGATTTAAATTTACAACTAAATTCATAGCATAATAAAATTGAAATTGTTTTTTTGATCAAGTTTGGTTGATTAAAGTTATGGATTTTTAGCTGAACTAAATTATAAGCTTACGAAAACAGCCGTTAAATGTAAAAAGTTTCTTTATGGTCGTAAATATGTTGACATAAAGATATTTATATGATTATGCATAAGATTGAGTCTCTTTATGGTTCTATATTTCTCACCAAAACTTGAAGAAGATTACCAAAAAAAAACAAATAACTGTTGAAATTAATTGCTTTTATTCATTTTTATTTTATGACTGATCGTCTTAATGAACAAATGTAAATTATCTTGAATACGATACGAGTATCTTTAAATTAATAAATATTTATTTATTTATTTTCCATCTTCAGCACGTCAAAAAAACTTGCATTTTCTTATTATCAATTGGCAATGGAATTTAATGATATTTATTTTGATAATCAACGTCGCTTTATATTATCATATAATATAAAATCAGTCTACAATTGTGACTTGTGATTTGCGTGCAAATTGTTGTCACATGATGGAAATTAGATAATAATAAAATAAATAGAAACTGCTCACGAGACGGCGACCAGAGTTGGGCTACCTCAATGTGAATTATGATCTGCTGACAGGTTATAAACAAATTGGCAGTGCCATATCATAGAATGGTACGTCAGTAAAGACAACGCCCCCGACAAGAATACTTTGAGGTGTCAAATGGGCTAAAAGGCACGAGCTAACATATGACTGAAATCTTGGCCACGATTGAATGTCTGACGTCAAATGAGCTGGACTTGGATATAGTTGAAGAGGTAAATGTAGAAATGGATATTTGAACTGTGTTCCAATCGAATCCAATGCTATGGGTTTTGCCCACGCGTCTCCCAGTTCTCTGTGAGCCGTGGGAAAAACTCGTTTTTTTGGCTCGATCATAAGTCGGATGCGGATTTCAGTTTTGGCCGGTGCGACGGCGCATTGCGTGGGCCTGACTCACTTGTACCAGTTCTACATACATATATATCTATATCTATATATTTATATTTAAACAAAATATCTTTTATATGTTTGTTTGGCATAGATATACAGATATCGATGCAGATATAGATATAGATATAGTAAGAGATATGGGCGAATGGCCCTGACTTGGGTTCCGTTTCACTTTTCAAAAGTTTTCGACAGCTTTGCTAATTTGCCGTTTTGTTTGTTTTGTCTATATATTTGTGTGTGTGTGTGTGTGTGTGTGCGTGTGCGTGTGTTGGCCTCAGTTATTTCAACTATGCAGTTTAGTGTCGATTCACACGTAGATGCGTAGATACAAATGTATCTGTGCCTTGCCAGCTGCATCTCTATTGCATTGCACTGTCTGTTTGTCTTTCTGTCTGTCTGTCTGTTTGTCTGTTTGTTTGTTTCGCTTGTTAGCCACTTGGCTTGTTTATCTCGTCTTTAGACTTGAGTTTCGACTCATTTGGCTGCTCTTTTGTTTTTAGTCTCGCGCACGAAATTTTCACCGCGCTATCGATGAATGAACACTGCAACTGAGGGTGGGGTGGAGAAGCGGTAGAGGGGCAGGGAGAGGGGAACAGATAAGCGATGAGTGTGCGGAGTTCCCTTGGCTTGTTGTGGTGTTAGCTCTTTGCTGTTGATTCTTGTGATTCATAGTATTCACACACACTCGCACTCACACTCGCATTCACATTTCACATTTGCAAATTGCGCTGGTTAGGCATTCTTCTGCCTCTGCCTCGGCCTCTGCCGCTGCCTCTGCTTCAGTCGGCGTCGCTGCTGGTGTCGTAATTTGCCACTCGCTTTGTGTTTTGTGTGAAATATTCACGTGCAGACGTCGGCGTCTTGGATTGCAGCTTTAGATACAATATATACACTTAGTCAAGAAATTGTTTTGACACAAAAAAATCCCTTCACTTCTTTTTATTCAACAGTGATAATAAATATTTGATAGAGTTGCCAATTCTGTTTGTTGGCTATAATTTTTTTTTTTAATAAAACTGTAACAGAATTTGTTACTTTGTCAAAACAATTACTTGACTAACTGTAGGTATTTGTATTCGTATCTGTTAGATACATTTTGCCCGACTGTTCGCGCTGCAAGAAAAACACTTTTCCTGCTTGGCATTTTTACCCACATTTATTTTCGTTGCATTTCCGCCGACTGTCGAGTTGACCCAGCGCCCCCCTCGCCCTGCCCCCTTCCTCTGCCCCCACTCTCAGCTCCTTTCGTTGAGTTCACCTGCGATAAGCAGGTAAAAATTGTACCTGGTTACCTTTTGGTTTGGTTCTGTTCCATTTTGTTCTGCTTTCGCTGTGGAGTTTCATCGCTTTACTTTTGGCATAATCATTCCCTAAACTTTTATCTAATTTAACAAACTGTATCTGCAACAGCAACAACAACAACTTGAACCATTTCGAAAGATTCCCAAGACATTTCCACATTTTCCAAGCTGCCATTGTTGCCTTGAGCTCAGCTGCTTTTTCAACGCTCTTTTGTTTCGGTTTTCCTCGCATTTTCAACGTGTTTCAACTTGTTAGGCATTCAACTTTTCACATCGTTTCTCTTCTTCATCTTTTTGCGTCGCTTTATTTTTGTATCTTCTTCTTTTTGTGTCTTTGATTTGGTTTTGATAGAGGCGACTCCAGGCAGGCATCTTATGCAAGAGTCTGGAAAATTTATTAAATTTTCTTCGAGCACAAAGTGCGCTAATTTATTAGTTTTTCATAGGTCTAGACGCGGCAACTGAAACTATCTGCAACTTGCAAAGTCCCATTGTCTTTCTAAATGCTTGCAACACGCACACACACACACACAGCGACTAGACACTAACAAAGTTCAAAGTTGACTGGAGTGGGGGTAGGTTGAAGCCTGAGGAACAGCTAAGCAAAGTGACCAAAGAATGTTGGCTGATAAAAAGTATCTTGAAGTTGAATTATGTATCTTGAAGTGTTTAACTATGGAAATTAGCTTGATAAACAAAACAAAAAATGCTTTGCCACACACCTCGCCCATCTGTAACTATTTAAATAGATTTATTTACTTAAATTAATTTAATGGTAAAAAAGAATTAAACTAACCTATTAAAAATTCAGGTCTTTGTGTTTTTTTTTTCTTTCAGTTCTAGTTTCGACTCTTTAAACGGTTTTTCTTTTCACACCTCAATGTAAGAACAAAAAAAACCAGAAACAGTTTGCAATGTAAAAAAAAGCAAACTTGACATAATTACAAAAAACGACGAGTATTTACAAAAATTTGTATAAGTATAAAAATAAAATGCAGTGCGTACAATTTTTAAAAAAGCAGCAAACGCTTTAATTTGTATGCGTTTTTCTCGTTTTTGTTTCTGTTTTCGCATTCGCACTGAACAACAAAAGCAGCTGAGGCCCCCAGAGATCACACCCCTCCTCCCGCCACCCTGCTGCCCCCTTGACCATGCCACAATGTTGTAGCCAGGCCGTGGAAATTCAAGGTAGCTTCGATCATCGTCGAGTGGCGTCTCCGTGTCGCTGTCTCTTTCTCTCTCTCGCTCTCTCTTTCTGTCTGATGCCGATCATCTGTCTGTCTGTCGGACTCTGATGTCATGGGTGCTTATAAGCATGATATATGGATTTGTGTAGTTGTCGCTTTTTCAGCTGCCGTCGCACGCAAAATTTGCATGCAGTTTTAGCAGACAACAAAAACATTCACAAACAAAAAACCGCTAAAAACTGTGAAGCACAGGCAATGGCCACGCCCACATGCTCAAAGGTAGTAAACCTTGTCAATGAATGAATCGAGCGATTAATAAAAAGATACTTACAACAATCGGCAGCAGCAACAACAACAACAACAATAACAACATTGAAGCTTGCTTTTCATGAAACATGTTAAACAGCAGCGAGTAAATAAAATACTTTAGTGAATGAATAAATAAATCAATAAACCAAAATGTAAACAAATTAAACAGTAAAACAAAAGCACAACAACAACGACAGCGCAATCAACGAAAAAAAAAATAAAAATATATTTGATTTAATTTCCATTTTATCGCTGGGCAAACATAATTATAAAAATCATGTACAGCTAAACATTCAACAATTTAAATGTAATTTAACGATATCTTGAGGAAGAAACTTATTAAATTTTTTATGTTAATTTTGTTTGCTAAATTAAACTTGAATGCATGAAGAATTAAGGGGACAAATCATGGACAATACGTGGAAATCTGCTTAGACATCGGATCAGTTTTGGCAAAGTTAAGAAAGCTTGAAGTTGACTTTGGACTGTCTCAGAATTTAGTTTATACTAAGTAGTTATGAATTAAGAAATTAATTTCAAGTTAAAACTCGCGATTTAAAAAAGCACAAGGAGGACCCTTTGCATCAAAATCGCATTCTGTAGAAAAGGAATTATTTTACGAAAATAATAATATTTTAATGCCAACATTTTTTATTTTTTCTAAACTTTAGTAACATTGTAAAATATGTATTTTCAATTCAATATGTTATCTGTTTGCTGTAAATGATCGTAATGGGGCAGCTTGGCCAATGGATCTTGGCCAAGTAGTTTTGATTTTATCTGCGAGAGCTTGCAACGTATTTGGACAACCGCTGCGTGCGGCGGCCCACACACATCATTCAAGAAATTCAAGAAATTGGTATTCCAAGTTCCATTCAGAGGCAGTCGTCGTCGTCGCCGTCGTCGTCGTCAGTCCTTCCTACACAGAAAATATTTGTGGGGTTAACAGCTTTTTGAATTTGAATTTAGACTGCCAACGAGTTGAATGTATGAAAACAAAAGAAGAGAGCGAAATACTAAGTAGCACTTGGTTTCTTGCCCAGATACAAGATACAAGATACAAAACTGTTTATCGAAATTAGAGCAACCCACATTGGTAATACAATCGAAATCGAATCAACTGACACAAACTATTTTCGCGAAAAGAGAAACGATGATATTGCTAAATGCGCATTTAATTCATTTATAAAAACAGAGGAAAAAGTCACAGTTCACAGTGCGTATACGCAATGTGGCCAACAGACATACAGGATAAGAGATACAAGTTATAGCAGTATATTTTTGGGCGAATGTCTTGTTGACATTATCAGATGTTTGTTAGGACACTTGTGTGCAGATACATGCGCATCTTTTAAGCTGCAGATAGATTCGTGTGTATCTCTCTGTGTGTGTTTGCGTGTGTTTACTCACCAATGATGATGACAAGTTACTGGCCAGTTGAAATAGTGCAGTTTATGGCCAAGTTTCAGCTGCGCAATGTTTCTTGCGAATAGTCCCCATTCATGACCTGCAGAGCTTGGCCAACACTCTAAAGCACTTGTCGTCCTTTTATTTATTATATTTTTTACCCGTTAGCCGTTGGTATTGCCGCTAGCCGTTAGTTGTTAGCCCGTTAGCCGTTCGCCCGTTGCAAAGTGCCGTTCACTACTGAGCTCGTTTTTTATGCGCCTCGATACTTTTATAGATTCGCAATGTGCCTCGAGGTCTGGCCCCAGGGTACAGGGTAGGAGAGAGAGAGAGGGGGATGGTGTTTTAGCCAGGAGCCGGAGGGGGGAGGAAGGCCGCTAGCGAAGGGTAGCGCTAGTTTTGTTGCCGCTTGCTGCACCCCTTTTCAGCCGTATTTAGCCGGCCGGCAACAACCACCCAAAATTCACATGCCACATGCCACAACGCAACGTACCCTGTGGCAACAATGGGTCTGTCCGTCCACCTGCTGACGAACTTGTTCGATGAGGTTCGAAGCACGTTGCCAAGCTTTCAGTTGTTTTGGCCAACAGACAAAACACAACGGTAAATGTAAGGCAAATTCACGTAAGAGAGACGAAGAGACGGAGCTAAAAAAAAAGAAAGAGAACAAAAAAGAAAGTTTATATTTGGCAAGCCGAAGAATTGAAACCCTTGCAGAGTCCTTCAATAAATTATTGTTTGATTGCTCCTATGAAAGATATATGATATAGTATTCAGATTTCAGCCAAATTCGGTTAGGATTTGTTAAATTATTTATGATATCATGAAAATTTAAAACGATGTTGAAAGTTCGACCGATAGTTCCTATGGCAGATATATATGATATAGTAGTCAGCAATCGGAGAAAAGTAAATCAATTTTGACAATTAAACGAAAACTAAAATTATAAATAAATAAATTAAATTAATATAATCTATAAGTTATATACTGAAAAGAAGAAAGAGTTAAGTACTTTAAGGGATCTGAAAAACCTTTTCTTCTCACTGCAAGGGTATAAAAAGCGAAAGACAGAGAGAGAGAGAGAGAGAGAGTCAGTTAGTCAGGTGCTGCTGTTGAGACAGAAGCCGGTTTTGGTGGCAGGTGCAGCTTTTGAGTCCAGCTTTTGTGTCCAGCTTTTGTGGACAGCTGAGCCGACGCAGCGACGCAGCCTGACAATTAACGAGTCTCATTACTCAGAAGCGTGCAGCTGACGCCTGTGTCTTCCCCACTCCCCACTCCCCTCCCCCGTCTCGTCCAGTCCCCTCTCTCTATCTGTTGTCATGCATTGGGGTCACTCATTGGACGATTAATAACAATAATCAGCATCATCATCCGATTTGAAAAAGAAGAAAATATAAAAGAAAATCTGTGACGGCTGCCGCTTTCCCAGGCTAGTTAGCAGCTTGCAACAACAACAACAACAACAACAAATCCATTAAATTATCCAAGCGCCACCATGAAAATGTTCAATTGAATTTAAGAAATAATTACGATATGTGGTTTTGCATTACGATCTGAATTTAAATCCAAATTCGTAGTCTGCACCCTCCGCCAGCATCGCAACGAGCTAATAAAGACCATGACAGCCCCCTGACCCCTCGTCACCTCCTTCCCTCGCCCTCCTCCCCTTCTCTCTCTCTCTCTCTCTCTCTCTCTCTCTCTCTCTTTTCTACCACGCTGTCGATAATTTCCAGCTAACTGCCACTTAATTCTGCACTCAAAAGCATTTTAAATCAAATCTATTGAAACCGATTTTGCAATTTCAGTAACAGCAACAACAACGACAACAACGACAACAACAACAACAACTGTGGTTGTTGTCCCTGGTCGGTGGTGCCTCCGTTTGTTGGACGCCCCTCGGGGCCCTCATCATCTGTCAGCGGCAGCAGCGGGAACGTCATCTTTGATGATGTTAATGTTGATTTTGTTGTTGTTGTAGTTGTTGTTGTCGATTCGCTATTGTTGTTGTTCATGTTCATGTTGTTGTTATTCGCCTGATGGCGCGGCAAGTCAGAGGCAGGCAACATATCAAATTGTGTTCAATATGTTAACAAGTCGAGAGATTTTCATTTGATAACCCACATACCCACAATATTAGACATATATACACACCTACACATACATAGACATATATCGAAATAATCTGAGTAGATACTTTTTGCTGGAGTGTCGCTGACAAGGTCAAAGTCGAAGCCGATGTAGATGCTACTTAAAGATACTTTTGAGGGGAGAAAATAATAATTGATTGCGTTGGCAAACTCTTGATTGACAAGCAATATCAAAATAAGTCTAAGATATATTTAAAAATAAGTAAATAATGAGTATATAAATATTCTCACTATTTACTTTGGAAGATTTTCCTTTGTAAGTATCTAAATTGTAATCTATCCAATTTACTTGAAATCCTACCTAAGGATTTTAGTTCATTTAAATTTCTTCACTTTTTTTGTCATTATCAACTTTTAGCTTAATTGTATTTATAGCGTAATTATCACTCTCATTGTACTTACTTTTTTACTCTACTCTTATTGTTAGATCTTTATAATGATCACCCATAAAGTTGCTGATGACTGTGAAACATTAAAAAATAGAGACAAAACTCAGATACGAAATTTCTCGAATGGCTTCTTTCATGGAGTGTCACAAACAGTTGGTCATAAAATCAAATATAAATAATTCAACAAAGACAATTATCAATTTTTCATTCCAACAAATTTTACTCTTACTTTTAATTGCTGTTTCAGCAGCAAAAGCTGAAAATACCAAAAAAAAAGGTGAAAATATTGCGCAAAACCAACAACAAGAAGCAGAACATGAAACGCAAAGCCAAAAAGTGATTTATGCAAAATGCGTTAGCCAAGAGAGAGGGAAGAGAGTGAGAGAGGGGGAAAAGAGGTAGAAAGAGGAGGAAAGACGATTAAAAGATTTGACGCACAATAGAAGAACCAATAAAAGTGAATTACGTGATGGCTACGAAAATGTTGAGAAGCATATTGAGTCGAGGGAGGAGGAGGGGCAGGGAAGAATCAAAACAGATGTGCGACACGGCAACAACAACGACAACAGCTAAAGCAACGGCAAAGTTTGCTGCAGATACAAGATACACTGAACAAAGATACAAGATACAAGAGCAGAGAAATGGGATACGAGCCAAAGGCTGCTTCGACAGCTTGTTATTTTGTATTTTGTATTTTGTATTTTTTGTATTTGCTCTCGTGCCACAGGAGGCAAGTTGAGTAACTGTGCCACACGGCCGCATATCCTTAAAAAGCGGAAAGGTAGCGCAGAAGCGACTAAAACGGGAATTTCGCAAGGATTTTTGGCAAAGCAAACACACACAAAACTGGTTGACTGGTTGGCCAAGAAGTGCGTTGCTCACCTGCCGAATGTTGCCCCTGCCACATGCCGCATGACTCAAATTACGCTTCCTTTTTTTCTGCTTTTAATAATTATGATGCGACGACGTTGTCTGCTTCCGCTCCGAGAGGAAGAATGGGAGAGAGAGAGAGAAAGAGAAAGAGAGGAAGAAGCGACCACGACCCCGACAACACAGCTGCAAATACGAATTTGAGTATCGCCAATTCAAGCCAAGTCGCAACCACTGTGCACCGAGTGCAGCACGTTGGGCATACAAAGTGGCAGCCACTGTGGCAGTGGCAACGGCGACAAAACGGAAAGTGCTCGTAGTAATTTTATTGAGAAATCCACAGACAGAATAGCAGCTAAAACCACAAAACCGGCAACTGAAGACGGCAGCGTTTCCTTCGTTCTACGGCACAAGCCAGAAGCAGAAGAACCTCAGACAAGAGGAAGGAGTGCGAGCACATAAGGGGGAAGGGGAGGGGGTAAGACAGACTGCCTTGGCTGACCAAGGAATGCGACGCCTGGCGCATAACAATGCGATCTGCCCCAATGTACGAATGTCTTCTACACAATACGCCAAGGCATCTGTCTTGCTCTCTGCTCTCCGCTCTCTTTGCTCTTTTCTCTGCACAGTGGTCTCTGCCATTGCAATGGCAGTTGCAATGACTACAAATTGGCCTGGTCAAAACAAAGTTGTCGCTAAAAAATGAGCTAACACCTTGCCGAGCAACAAACCAACTGCAGACACAACAACATCTGTTCGAACATGTTCGGCGACGCTCTTATATGCAACGCAGTGCGAACAGCTGTTCGAGCATGCACAACGAACATGTTGCAGCAGCGTATAAGAGAATAGAGATTGAGAGAGCACAATTAGAAGAGTGTGAGCGCACGCAGACAAGTTGCGTAGAAGAGTTTAACAAAATGTTTGATGGAATTTCATGATCGCATTCAATAATTTGCTGTGGCAAACGGAAGCGTGTACACGAGTATTAGGGGTACGGGTTGGTGGGGGGAGGGTAGGGGTTCACAATTAGAACTGTAAACAGTAAAATGTTGTTGCTGCAATTGTTCAATTTAGCAAAAGTGCATTTGGTTGAATTAATTGGCCAAACTCAATCAATACAAAATACGAGCTTAGCTTTGAACTCGTTGGCTTCTTACCAAAACCTGCTTTCCCCTTAATTTTCTAGCCATCCCTTCTTTTCATTCACCCTGTCCCTGCAGCAATCTGTGCCAGTCTGTCCATTAATTCAGCATAAAGCATTCAAATAAAATCCATTCGAGTTTATATTCCGACCATAAAACGTTTCAGGCCAAACACACGCTCTGGCCAAAAGCCCTAGCCTCAATTTAAAACCATCACAACACACACACACACACACATGTCATTGTATGACGTCTCTCTCTCTCTCTCTCTCGTTCTCGCACTTGGCCAAAAGCTGATCCAAAAATATTTGCATAAGATTCAAACTGCAGGCCAGAAACGTTGCCATGGCTGTAACCCCCCAACCCTTCATCTCCCTTTTGCTCCTGCCGTAATAAAATGCATTTTGCCAAAATGCAACAAAATAGCAAAAGGAATTCCCCACTTCTAGCTTCTCTTACTCTGTTTGAAGTAGCCAAAGTTTTTGAGCCAAGTGGAGTTCATATTTGTGTTGGTTGTCTGCCCTTTGACCCCTCGTTGCCTAATTGCATGAAAATAGTTGGTCCGTTGCTTTGGGTTGGATTGCCAAATGTGAATTTAAGCCTGTATCAGGCGAGTTGTTGTTGTTGCTGCTGCCACACAAGTTGCCACACAGCGTGTCGCCTTCACACTGACGCAACTGACAAACTGACGCTCTGACCAACTGACTGTTGCTTAGAGCTTTGTGCACCTGACCGCCGCCAGTCCCAGTTGAGTTATTGGCTGAGCAGCAGTCGGCGGTCCAAAGGTGTCGACGCCGGGGGCGCTTCCTCAACGCGTGGGGCAAGTGCAACGAAGCGTTTGACGAAGCGTTGCCTTGAATAAATGTTCCGAGAACCCAAAAAACTTAGATTATTTGTGCATTGATTAAAATATTGCGACAGCAGCAAATCGCAATTTATCTGCCACATGACACATGCCCCACAAGGCGACGACACACAGTCTGCCACAAGTTGCAAGCTTGCAAATACTTTAATTGTATATAGCTTTCCCCTCTCTCTCTCTATCTATATCTGTTCCTATCTCTCACTCAGTGACATTTGCTTCTAATTTAATTATATATGAATTACACAAATGTCAGGCGTTGTGGGCGTGGCATGCCACAGTTGTAGGCAATGGCGTCGGCAGCTGCCACAACTGACCAAACGTTCTTTTGGGTCCAGTTACGAAACCCGTTTTCCAACTGGTTTCAAGTCTCAGCTCTCAGCTCGACTGTGATTGGAAGATGCAACACGCTGCTTGCTACCTGCTGAGGCAATAGGCTCTTAAGGTGGACTCAGTAGGCAGCACAGGAGAAGGAGGAGGGAGGAAGAGAAGGGAGAGGAGTGAGAAGTCAACCGCAACATCATTAGGAAGGAGTGTGAGCAAGGGTAACACATTATCCTGTGTATCCTCTCCCAATGCTCAACACGACCGCGTTAATGAGCCACATCTGAGTGCAACTTCAACCCCCCGCTTCCCTGCGTATTCCCCTCCTCCAGCGCTGCCTGATTAATTTGTGGGAAAGTCGCTTCTTTATAAAGAGAAGGGTCAGTTCCAAATAGAAACACTTACATATTATACCTGATTATTTGTTTCTTTGTTTGTATGTTTCGCCTAACCCAACACGGACAGCTGCCTATTCATTATACTGATCCCCTGTCCCCTTTTCATGCCCCCTTCATGCCCCTTTCATGCCCTTCTCCTGAATTGTGGCATGCCAATCGCAGCTAAGCGGCTTTTAAAAGTTGCCCTGTTTTCTCGACTTTCTCACCTTCTGTTTAAGGTCTGTCAGCCGCAGGGCGGCGCATAAAGTTGCCGATTTTATTCAACATTTCTCCTACGGCATTTTCCACATTATTTTTTCAATAATTTCCAATTTTCCAATTGCACCTGCTGACGTTGGGGCTCTGCGCACAAATCGCGGCAAGAGCAACTTCAAAGTGCCGGCTAAATAAAAACAAAAAAAAAAAACTCTAGAGTTCACTTTCAAAACATACTTAACGTAATCGTTGCGAGTTGATAAAATTGAAAAAACTCAACTGAAAAACACTTGTCGAGGGGCAGCAACAACTGCAGCAACAACAACAACAAACAACAACAACTTATGCTAATGGCGCGTACCAAAATAAAAAATAGTCGAGGAAAAACAATGCCAGGCAATTCATAAAAATGTACATACATTTGTTCGAGTCTTGAACTCAAATCAACCCTGGAGTTTCTTCCCTAAAGAGGAGCACAATAAAAATTAGAGTGCGCCGGCGCAGCCCGGAACCTGAAAGTGGCAGTGAAAGTGGAAGTGGAAACGGAACTACCCCAAGCTGTAACCTTTTAGAGCCAACACCAAATAATTTGGCCATAGATCATGGCAACAGTTGTGGCACATGGACTACGCTCATACTATATATTATAAATATTAATAGCGTTGTGGGAGGCAACGTGCAACGTGTTGAGATCATAAATCATAGCTCCATAATTGACTCGGAGAACTAAAGGTCGCCCCCGAAGTCGCATTTAAATGATCTATTATGGAAATCGAAGTGGATACAGAAATGAAAGTGCTATAATTACGTCCTGTTGGGGACTCGATAATGTGGTTTTATTATGAGAACTTTTGGAGCTGCTAAAGTTGAGTTATGATATCCCTAAATAGGGTGGAACTAGTTTAAGGGTAGTTCTTTAAAGAGAAAATAGGGGAAATGGATAAGTCTAACTAAAAATAGATCTAAGATTATTTATAGAAGCGGGATAAAAGCGAAGTGAACGAAATATATATAGATAATATGAAGAAAATTGTCTTTATCATTATACTATTATTATTACTATTATTTAATTAAAATTATTAAAAGATAGTAATTATTATTATTACATTTAAATAATCAACAGCTATTAAATTATTATAATAATCATTATTTTAAATTTATTTAAATTTATAATTGGCAAGATCTTTAGAAGTAGTAATAATAATATATTCTCATTACCAAATTTCTGTTAGTAGAGTCTGTAGACAGTTCATGAGTTCTTATATCAATTTAGATCTGTCGCCTAATTGAGTCAACAGACGAAAAATGCACTCAATAAGTGATGAATGCATAAACAAATGTATTCAACAGCTGCAGATGATGATGATGTTCTAAAAAGCGTCTTCCGCTTTTCACTTTTCATTCATGACCTGCATCGCACTACTCAATGTGTGTGTGTGTGTGTGTATGCAATTATATTGGTGTGTCTGAGCAATTTATTACCTGCCATTTACCGTTACTCATTATTAATTACATGCAATTAATCAGCTTTACTTGCGTTCAACGGGTCGTATGCGTATTGCCCGTGTACTCACACAGATTCTGCCTGTCCTTACCCTCATTCTTCCCTTTCCTTTCCCCCATGCCCTTACACTAGCCGTTGAACTAAAAATTTTTAATGAATTGAATTGCGAATTGTAAATAAACACTGGAAAATTTGGTACTCTGCTCTATGGCAACCAGTTTGAGTGTGAAATCGGAAATGTGTTTTCTTTCCCCCTCCCCGCTCGAATGTGTCGTCACAATTGGCTGATTGGGAGGGAGGGAAGAGGGCTGTATAGGGACACGACTTATCCTGCTTCGTTCCACAGGACATGGCAATAAAACGCATCGCCAGTTGCAGTTGTTTCTAGTGTCCTGTAAAATGTTTCATGTTGCTTTCTTGTTACTAAATATTTTCCCTATTTCAAGTTTGTCAAAGACGCTTCTTTTTTTCTACCTTTCCCCGCCCCGGCCATTTGTAATCTACTCAATATAACTTTTTGATTTCCGCTCGAATAAAGGCAACTTTTTAATGCAGATGTTCCGGCTGTCGAAACAGCAGCTAAGCTGAAATAAAAGTGAAAACAAAAAAAGGGAATAAGAAATAGAATCAAATCAAATCAAATTGAATTGAATCGAGCCAAGGCAAGGCATTAAGAAGAAATACGAAATTTAAATGCCAAACAACACCTGCAGCACCCCTGAATTCTCCCCTGAACTCACCCATTCCCATTTTCCTGCCACACTCAGACACAAAATACCATTTGAATTCAATTGGATTAGTTGTCCATTGCAACACACGCAACAGCAACAACTGAATGGAAATCGTGGCCAGGGACAGCTACTGATAGGGGGCGTGGCAAAAGGGGGAGGCAGATAATGGATGGGGCAAGAGCATGTGAATCGTTTCTGGATCCGTGTGGGGCTTCCGCGGCATTTAACTAAATACCCTATTAATGCATCCCTATTAGTCCCACTCCCCATTTATAGCCTCCCGCCCCCCTTTCAACTTATTATGCCACACACATCTATACACACACACACACACAGACACACTTTGCTTGGTTTCTTTGTGCAGCTATTCAGATAATAGCGCAAGTATTTCAAAACAACAACAAAGCATCGCTGTCGAAACAAGTCAAATGAATGAATGAATAAGTGAATGAGTGTGTGAATGTGTGAGTGACTAATGCAAGACATGCAAATGTGCAAAAATGATGCATTAGCGTGATTAAATGGCCAAAGGACGTCCGGTTCTTGTCCTCTTCGAGTTTGTAAGGTTGAAATATAAAGGAAAACAGCGAAAAAAAAGAGGTGGAAATTCGCTGTTTTTCATTCCATTTGCAACAACACGCGAGGCGAAAATTGCACACATTTGATTATCTAAATACAATTTATTTTGGGGTTGATTTGCCTTCTGTCTTTGTAGATAATATCAAAATTCAAGGAAATCTGGTTAAAGTTCACTTTTATATTTTTAAAGCTTTCATTCAATCATTTTTATTTTTTTAATTTGTTAACTTATTTCTTAAAAAAACATTATAAAAAGAAAAAGCTGGCAAATATTATGAGAAGGATTTTTAAATTACTATAAATACTTTTCTATATTTTACAAGCATTTAAAGATTGAATATCTCTATTTAATGATATAAAATCAATTTTTCAATATCTGAGTTTTTTATAATTCAAAATTCAAATAGATTATATTTGAAATAATAAATTAATGAGCTTCTCTTTAATCTAAATTAAAGGCTACCTTGATCTTTTCTTATATCATATACTTCCTTAATCAATCTTAATATTATATCCTTATTAATAATAATCTGTTGATGGACACGTTTGTTGGTTCCCTGTAGCTCATATTGAACTTGAGAGTTGAGAGTTCAAAGAGCTGGGATATTAACATAATTTAACCGGCACTTGAAGCAATAATACAAGAGAAGGATAACTAAATGGGTTTGTCAACGCCAGGACCAAGTAAATAATGGCCAAAAGGAGGGGGAGGGGATGAGGGAGGAGTAAGTGGCTGAAAGGGAAGCTGCAACTAAAAAGCAGCGCTCGTGCCAAACCGAATTTTGGCGAGCAACTTACAAAGGGGGATGAGAATTGAAGGTGTGGAGTGGACGGGCGACAGATGAAACTGAAACCGATAGCAGAGAACGAGGATGGGGATGACGAAGAGGAAGAGAACAAAGACAAAGCAGTGCAAGGAGGCGACCGGAAAAAATACGCAGGGCATTAAAATGTTGAGGACGCGACGTGCAGCTGGAATCTGATAGGAAGCAGAGCAACGCTAAGAAGCTCATCATCTCCTCCTCAGCCATATCCGGCGAAAGAGAGGCCAAGTGCATGCCGAGGGAGAGTGTTGGGGGAGGTGATGGAGATGGGGTGTGTGGGCAGGGGGAAGGAGATGGATGCGCTTAGAAGCGGGTAATAAGCGATATACGATGCGATAACGAGTTGCACTTGAAGTGTCTGCTACACTAAAAAGAAAGAGATTCGGTGGTGAAAATCAGGAGGAGGAAAGGAAGGGGAAGAAGGGGAAGAAGGACGAGGAGATGGAGTCGGAGGATGATGGCTTGAAAGACGAGGAGGAGGAAAATAAAAAAGGGGAAACAGATTGCAACAAGAAGGAGGACTAGGAAATGGATGAATAGAAGAAATGGGCAGGAGGATGAGCAGTAGGAGAAGAAAAAGACACATAAAGAAGGAAAATGAGCAGGTGATGAGGGGCAAAGTGGTAGAAAGCTGGAGCTGAGGAGTCTAAGATGGAGTAACAGGCGAGTCGAAGTGAGCTCTCCTTTTCGTTCTAAGCTCCAAACTGACAGCTTCCCTCAGCAGGACATGAAAAAAGAAACTCGAATTACATCTGTCTTCAGGCTGCTTGAATCCACCTCCCAATCCTCCCCCAAAGTGCTTAACGTGTTGTCTCATCTCCGGCTTGCAAGTTGCTTTGTCTCTTGTGCTAATGGCTGTCATTGAAGTTGAAGTTGTAGTTTTAGTTGAAGTTTTAGCTGCACTGCTTGCCACTTGCACGTTGCACGTTGCACGTTGCACGTGTGGCACGTAGTACTTCTCAAGCTGTTTGCCAGCGGGTCGTGTTAACACTGATTGAGTGTAACTTTGACACTAAGCAGCTTAAATGGCAAGAGTTAACCAAACAGTCGATCACAGCGAGGATGGACGCACAAGTAGCTCCTGTTCCTATTTCTACTACCCCTTCTACTATTGTGTATATTCCTCTATCTACTCCTTTTTCGTTTTCTATTTCTTTTTCTACTCTTTCCTTTATCCCTGTATTTCATCCATCTGCCACTGAATAGTATCATAATTGCCATAAAGTAATCCCTTCTCATCTAGCCAACAATTGCTCTCGGACACGAATCAAATTCACGTGCAAATTTGATCACTTTAATGCTGTACCTGCCCCCCTTCCCACTCATCGCATACCCCTGCCCCTGCCCCCTCTCCTGCACCTTTTCTATCTGCCGCATGGTGCATGCATATTCTGAATTTCGTTGAAGGCATCTGTTTTTAGCAGCACGCGCATCCTTTGTGCAAACACACAAACAATGCCCATTTCAATCCCTCTCTCTCTCCCTCTCTCACTCACTCTCTCTCTCTCTCTCTCTCTCTATGTGTGTGTTTGTGGCACACATGTTGCCCCTGCTCGGGGCAGGAAGCGCACTGATTGAGGAGCAATCGCTCGTAGCCGGGACAGATGTTTTCTACATTAAACAGCCGCTTTGACTCATTGAGGTCCTTGTCTGCGAATCCTGCGACAGAGGCGCGTGCGCCGTTCGTCCTAGGGAAGCTGCCACACATCGGAAGTGCCACACAATGGGGCAAAGAGAGAGGAAGAGAGGAAGAGGGAGCAGGCGACAATTGTTAATGCCGAGGTTCAAATGCCAAGGAATGCCTTTGGCTTCGGGTTCGGTTCACAGATTTATTGTTCACGCTCGAAACTGCCTCAGGAACACGATCGTTGTTTTATATCAAACGAATGACAACCCTGACAAGTGGCAGACCCCGGGGTGAGGACCCGCCCGGCTGAGGTATGTGGCATGTGTGGAATGCCGCCAGCTTAACCTTAATTATCAGTTAGCACTAATGGAAAGTGTCGGGGGAAAGAGAAAAGAAATCTCGATAAAACATTTTAAATATTTCTCTATTTCTTGTTTTATAATAATTAAATAATAAATAATTTAAAGAAGAATTTAAATTTTAATAATATATTCATTTAAAGTATTTGAATTTTTACCCTGGGACTGGTTAATTACCTTTTCATATTAAACAGAACGAGTACTTTAAATTTATATATGTTATTATATTCTAAAATATATTCCCAAAAGTACAAAAATATATACTTATGTTCAAGCAAGCCATCTGTTTTTTAGAATAACTAGTTTTTATTTAAATTTAAAACACATTTTATTTCAGTTTGTCATTTATTGTCAACAAAATCTCAATAAATATCAGAAACAGAAAATCCTTTCAAAGATTTAAAGTCTGCTGATATTGTGGAAATACACTTTACTTATTCAAAAGTAATTTTCCATTTTCACTGACCCTTTTGTCCAGCTGTTGTCCAGTGAACTGTTAACATATAGATAAGTTCTCTGTAATTAGTTTTTAGTGCCAAGCTCGACGCTTTTTCTGGGCCTTCCCTTCTGCTGCTTCCTACACTTGACGACTTGACCAGGTAAACAGTTTTCTTTTTGGCCAGCACGATTTCTAATTAGTGCGCCACAAAATATGAGCCTGGTCTATCTGCTTTCAGCCACATTACAAGCTGCCAGCTAGCCAAGTTGACCTCATAAATTCTCTGGCAAGCCTTGTCGAGGGTCGGGATGAAAGGGCGGAGTTTGAGTTTCAATTAAATTTTGAACTTACAAATCAATAAACCAACATTTTCAACACAATTCATAAAACACACATATGCACACAAACACACACACACACACACACAGACACATATATGAGCAGCTGGTCTGAAGGAAACTGCAGAGATTGTTGGCCGGAGGGGAACGAGGGGGAATTGAGGCCGTCGCGGCGTGCAACTCGACACCGGAACAAGTGGCAGCCTGAGTCGAGGAAGGTGCAGGGGCAGGGACAGGGGCAGAGGCAGCAATCGGTGGCAAGGACAGGGGCAGGAACAGAGGAAGGGGAAGGGGCCAAACGGGGGCAGGGCCATGGCCACCACGAGCACTCTTATTATTGCTGTGTACAGTTTGTCCAAACCAAATGAGGCAGCAATGTCCGCCTCCACAATTACCCCCCTCTTTCTTCAGCCACTGCCCCTGCCCCTTCGATTGTCCTTGTCTGCGTGGATAAATGTGTTTAAAAAACATTTGGCGGCCTTAACGGGTCAGGCACGCGCAGGAACAGGAACAAGGCGAACAGGAGCCAGGACAATGCACAATGAGCTCGACATCCTGGCAGAGAAAAGAGTGGGCAAGGAGTGAAAGAGAGAGAGCGAGGAGGGAAGTGAGGAGAATCGGTGCGCGACATTAATTGGTTCACTGATTTTATACGGCCAACTGGCAACAACAGCAACAACGACAACTCGAGTCTCGAGTAACAATAACAACAACAGGATTAAGGACATGTTGTTCCTGTTTAACCTGTCGACCGCAGATAGAGCAAGAAAGAGCGTGCGTGAGTGTAGGAGAGAGAATACTCGTTAGCTGTGCAATGAAGCGAGTTTGCAATTGATTCCATAGTCAGCGTTGCAAGTTGCAAGTTGCATGTAGATGATAAGATGCAGCTGCCGAGAAAACCTACATAGACAAACCAAGCACACAACTCGTGCCAGCAGCCAGGAAAACAGACTCAAGGATACGGCAACGGATTGTGGCAAGAGGCACGCTCCTCCTGCCTCTTGCCTCCTGCCTCATGTCTCATGCCTCCTGCTGCAGTGGCAGATGAGAGCGAGCAAATCTCATTAAAAACTGAATCGAAATGGTAATTTGAGTTGTTCACAAACAGAAGATAGATCCCAATTCCGATTGCGATTCCGATTGCGATTGAGTTGATAGCAAGGTCCTTGATGGAATCCTATCATATGTGAGTGTGTAACTCTGCCTCTGTATCTGATCCCAAACACTTTGTTTGCCAAGCTGACAGTTGCCTGAAGCCGCCAAGGGGCAAACAGGATTCAGGGGCAGGGGCAGGACGAGTGACAACAGGAGGCAAGGTGTGATTTTGTAGTCTCCTTGTCTCCTTGGTTGTTTGTATTTCTGCCACTCGGTTTCAAATGCGGGCAGGTGGTTTCTATCAATATGTATGTGTACATACATATGTATAGATATGTTTATATATATTGCACTCTAAAGAGTTTAGTTCAGTTTCCAATCAACAAATTTAATTTTAATTAACTTACATTCGTTGATTAATTATGTAATAATCATATCATGTAATCAGCTTTTCAAAAACGTAATTAAACAAAACACAAATTGTTTCAATTGAATGCATTATTGTTGTATTGATGAATTGATTGACTTATTGTTTGATGAACTGATTGATGTAATTTAATTAAATGCCTCATTTGCACAAAGTCAAAGCAGCTTGTTGAATTTGAGTTGAACTAAAAATATTTGGAGTGTGGAGTAAACATTATTTAAATTAAGTATTTAGTTCATTATACACTTGAATTTGTTGAGAGAGAGTCGCAACTTCTTTGCAAGTTGTCTAATTACATTCCAAAGCTCTGCTACTAATCGTTTTCCATTAGGCAACTAATTTCACCGTTACTAATTAGCATTCTTCAGTCAGGTGTGCTTATCGTTCTTAGTGAGTAGGACTAACTACTTGTAATGTTTTGTTGTACTTTTTAGCTCTCGAAAATTGATTTTGACACCAGTTAAGTTTTGTGGAGCTGGCGAAAAGTTTGCGCAACTTTTGCTGAGGGAAAACTCAGTGGAAAACTCGACAAACGGACGCCATTATCGTGCAAGGCAATGGAAATGGAAATGGAAATGCCCAACAAAAAAGACAGACGCAACATTAAACGCAAAGAACTTGCAAATGTAACTAAAACTGACGTCAGACAGAAAGAAAGTAGGGGAGGAGACAGGCTGGGGCAGAGACAGAGTGGGGGCAAAGGGCAGGGGGGTTAGACACACCCCAAAAACTAGAAGCAAACATGAAATGCAAAAAAAAACTTTTGTAAACACAACATGCGCATTTGCAAGTCCAAATGCCAGAGGCATTGCAAGAAAGCGCAGTTGGCCAAAGGTTGCAACCTGACCCCCTTCCTCTCCCCTCTTGCCACTCCACTTATCACCTCCCCTGCTCGTTGCTTGGTAACTATGCCAAAGGGTCGCGACCTGTGCAAAATGCGGCATGCACTTTGAAATTAATGTACTGAGTAGATGCCTGCTCATAATGATGGACATAGAATGTGGCATGTGGCATGTGGCATTTGGCAGCGTGTACTCGTACCCACTGCGCCCCAAGACAGACACCAACTTGGCCACAAATTATTGGCCATTTCTCCTGCCACGCGACAACGCGGCGTATGCGCAACGTGTGCAGTTTATTGAAAAACTTGCTTAATTTATTGAATGTGCTCCCGTTCACTGCCCCCCACTCTGCAAAGCTGCTCCCCCCGCCACACTCCTTGACCCACATGACAGGGCAATCAATTTATGCAAAGAATGCGCCACAAATGCCAATAAACAATTCCTTGGAAAATGAACTGCGACGCAGTCAAGAAATGAAGGACACTTAAAGCGCAATTTCAGTTTCATTTAAAAGTGAAAGAGTGAAAGAGGGAGGGGAAGGGGAAAGGTGAAGGGGAGGAGAGAAGAGCAGGGGCAGCATTTAAGAGGGGAGTGACATTACCGTAATTGAAGTGTGTACGCTATATACATATGTATATGTGTGTGTGTTTGTGTGTGTGAGACAGCAATTTGCCATTTTGAATGGATTGAATTGGATTGCGTCTAATGCGGCTTATCCATGGCACAGTGGGTGATATTTACGAGTCACCCGGCGACGTCCTGCAGAGCAAGGACTACAACAACAACAACTATAAAGCAAAATCAAACAGATGTACAAGGAGCTGCCACAACCTTTTGGGCAGCGCTTAATGGCGCTGTAATCAAAAGTCATTATGTCGAGCATTGGCATCAAGGACAACGCACAGGACTCTCCCTCTCATTCTCTGGCTTAGGGCTCGACTTGATCCTGGACGTGCTGCCCGCCACAAAACAAGCTACGAAACTGATTCCCGCTTGTCCTCCAATCGCTTACAATGGAAAATTACTCGCATTATGACCGGGCAACAGGACACGCAGGAGTCAGGGATGAACTGGAGTTGGGAGTGGGGAATTGAGTTTAGCCAGAACTGGCCTCGTTTTGCTATTAATTTGTTTGTCAAACAAGGAAGCGGCAATTCGCCGCATCATTGACATTGCCATGTTAATGGACGCAACAGTTTCCGACTCGATCCCAGTCCGACAGTCTGACGGTCTGACAAGGATAATGCGTTGGCTATTAAGCGACGAACGAAGGCGGCTAAAACGCGGATTAGGCCCAACTGCACGCACATCATGAGGTAGCAAGTTCCATCGAGGGAGCAATCTGACTGGGGATTGAGAATGAGGAATGGGAGGGGAGGGGAAACGGGAGTGGAAAACTGACCAAGTGCAAGCGGAATCTGCCCAGATCCTGCACATGCATGCAAGGACACGTGCGTCTGCCTGCGAAGGCACAAAACAAAGAGAAATGGAAAGTTCCGAACATTTTTGGGGAAATGCGAGCAGCGGCATTTCAATATACAAAAAACAGAAGAAATTCATGAGTCATTCAGGGAAACCGCATGAGCTACAATTTATCAAACATATTTGTCTAAAAAATACAATATTTATGTAATTGAAGACCTAGGTTTTTAGATTTGCAATAATTTTGAATTTGATCAAGCTTCAAATATTTCAAAATTATTTTTCCTATATTTCTAAAAATGTTATAACCCAGCACAAAAAGAGTTTTTAAATGAAATGCTTTAAGCTATATTATTATTTGATCGAAAACTGTTAAGCGTAATGTTTAGCTTTTCGATTTATAAAAGTTTTCTGCAAAATACTAAAGTAAATAAGTATTCCTCCTTTTGCCTTATTCAATTTGTAAAGCTGTAGATCACTTAAGAAATTTCAACATTAAAATGGAAAAGCAGAAGATTTCATTAAAATCATTATTCAATTCGCGAAAAGTCTTAATTTCTTGGAATTGATGTATTTGCAATTTGATTTCATAAAATTCGAAATACATGGACTCAGATACTAATTCGGCAGAAGTTCGAATCACGTTTAATAAATTGCAAATCATTTAACGATGCTGATTAATATGTGCAACATTCGCATATTAAATCGAATGGAATCGAATCGGGAATACCCAGCTCAGTATTACAGATTTGGGAATGTACTCAAGTGTGTACTTTATAAACGGCTGGAGGATCCTCGTCATGGTATCAACAATAGATTATTATTAAGTGAACTGCTGCTGTTTGGATTTAATCGAGTTCAGTTCAGTTGTATTCTGTTTGTTGATGATTTGAATAAATGTTTTTTTTTTCGTTTATCGTATTTGTTTAGTTTCCCCCCGAAATGAACTCGTGCAATCGCCCAAAAATAGCCACGAGTTTCTCATAAGTTGCGAAAATGTTTTCCGATATGCAAAATAATTGTTAATACACACGCACACACACACACATACACACATACATATACAGTTTCGGCACACGCTATGTTGTTGTTGTTGTTGATGTTGAGGATGTTGTTGCTGTGACGTCACAAATCGTGGCAGTCGTAGGTTGTGGTTGTTGACGTGGCTCGAACGTCATTGACTTTTGCACTTGTTAAATTTGGCCGACTGCATCATCAAGAGTTCTGACCATGACGTCGATCCCGTTCAATCCCGTTCAATCCATCTCACTCCTTCTCACTTTCTCTCACTGTCTCTGTGCTTGGGTCTGTATTTTCCTATCTGCGGGTGGTCGACAATTTTCCTTTTGGGCAATTCCCAGTGCAAAGTGGCGAAAGAAACCGCAAAATCACGTCGAGGGGTGAGCAGGCTGACTAGGCTGTTCTGCTGGGGATGAGGGAATGAGGGGGGAGGGGTGGCATTTGGGCAACTTTATGTCTTTTGTCTGGCAGCTTATTTATTTGCATGTACGACTACACGAATTTAGCGTGAATTGCGCCTTGTTTTTTCTACGCACCCACGCCTCACCTGAGTACTGAGTATTGAGCACCTGAGAAACTGGGAAAATCAACTGAGAAACTGGCAAACTGACAAACTAAAAAACCGAGTACTTCCCCTCAAAGCAGCAAATTTAATGAACACTTGATACATGGCAATCCACAATCAAATTTGCTGATAGTTTATGTCAAATTGGTTGAAAATACCCGAAATAATTCATGAAAAGCTATTGAATAATTATAGCATGGACTAAATGTGGTTCATATGTGGTCCAAGTGTTGATATGTGAACTCAACGCTTTATCAGTGCTCACCTCTGACCCATCACCCGTTGTGATTTCAATAATCTGGCAAATATGGCTCTTCTTGTAGAATCTACTCGAATAAATGCTGTTCTTTTGTTTTCAATTTCATTGATGGCACATTGGCAAAAACAACAAGCTGCCGAAATACATACGAGCTTTGGTATTAGATTTAAATTAGAATTCATATGTAAAGCTCTAATAGAATTTTCGATTATGTTTAATCAAAACAAGTAATCTTTTATAATCAGCTAAACAATGCGAAATGCTGTCATAATTTGGCTGGCAAAACATGGCCAACAACATTGGTCTCCTAGCCGCCACTTCCCTTCCCTCCGCCAAATTGAATTTGCAATCTCGTTAATTGCCAGTTGAAAATTTCAACAATTTCATAAAATTTTATGCCTATCATGTGTTGGCATCTCCGTCTGTCCGTCTATCCGTCTGTCTGTCTGACCATTGTTTGTTTTTACAAACCTATTTTTCAATCATGTACTTTTGAATTATTAAGTTTTGGCATTTCTGTGACGCAAAGTAGTAAATTCTCAATATCAAGTGCGAATAAACGATTCCATATGCAGCAGCAGCTGCGACGCCACCAGCTTGAGATACTTGCGATGTTGCCAGGGAAATCTCCATGAGATTTCCCCCATCAGCTGATTTGCGTTGGCGTCGGCGTCGGCGTCGACGTCGCCGTCTTTGTCGACGTCAGCAGCGGCGCTAATCAAATTATTTCCTTTAGCAAAATTATAAATCATTGCCAAAATAGTCCAAACAATTTTCGCACCTCTTTTAATTACTATTAAAATACAACAACGGACGCGGCTAATTATAAAATTGACTGGATATATTAAGGTCAAACACAAATAATTTAAGCCTGCTTAATACTTATTACCATGCCTAAGGGATTAATTTGAAAACAGGGCAATTCAAGCACGATTACTAAATGGAATCTAATTTGTAAATAGCTTTCCATTTATAAATTAAGATTCTCGGATTTATAATCTGATTCAAGTTTGAGTAGTCAGTACATAATGACAGTTTTCAAATTATTTGAAAACGACAGTTTTGGAGTTACTGACAAAAAACAAATAAAAAACACTGCACGCTTTTATGCGCTTTTAGTGATTTTGCGCCATCTATGATTCATTTGAATCATAGCAGTCAACTTGCAGCTAGCGCCATCTAGTGGTCGCTTACGACTTTACTTTGAAATTTCCCTTTCCGGCCTTTGGTACACAAAACTGTACAGATTGGCTGAAGAGCATGGCTGTGCATAGCCAAAATTGTACAACAGCGTGAGCAACCTGTGGAAAATAAAACAAAGCACAAAATTATTGCATACTTTCAGGCAGTCTTTTGTTCTCCATTGCCTACCGCTATTATTTTTCCAAAAAGCTGCTAACGTAATAGCGTTCAAATGAACTTATTTGGCTATCTTATCAAACAAACAAATATTGATTTAATTGCGAAAAAAATGTCAAAAATATTAACAAATAAAAAAGAAAGAGCAGACCACTTCAATGGACATTAAACCCAAAAAAAATATTGCTATCTAAATCTAAAATAAACTGCAATCGTTGCTGGGTTGATAACTGTAAAACAACAAATGTCAAGCATTCAAAAATAAAATACATGGAACACTTTGAGTGCCATAAAAATTTCAAGTTCTTAATTGTGGTAAGATTCCAAAATAGGGTAATATAGAAGTAAGTTCAGCAAAGTACACCAATAAATAAACAATAAATAAAACAGTTAAGATGCAAACTTGGCACTAGATCTGTATCAATTAAAAGTCATAATTGAGAGTGTGTAGAGCAAGAGAAGCAACCGAACGTTCCACACGTTTATCTAAGTTTGTTTGAGTGCTCAATGCACAAACGTCTTTACGGAAAAGAGAGGGAGATAATAATATCTGGCAGAACACTGAGAGCTCTGGCGTCTCTCTTGCAAAGCATTGCTTTGGTGGTGGGAGAGCCGCTTTGGAGAGGCGACTGCGGCATTTTAAGTAGCAATGTGGCGCCTGATTTTGGCTCAGTTCAACGCCGCTCGCCAAACGCAACGCATTGGGAGCTTCCGTTTCGCTTCGGTTTCGCATATGTTTATCGAAAAATAAATATTCTGACGTATTCATATAAACAAACAGTGACAATCTAATTGCGGCTTTGTTGTGTTGTTTTAAGTGCGTGCAGCTATTGTTTTGAACAACTACAATTATTGTTATTACGACCACGAATACGAGTGCTTGGACAGGTCAGATGCGACTCTTTTTTGGTTGAAAAAGTTAAAGCATCAAATTGAAAATAATTACGCTCAAAATATTCAACAGGCTGACCAAACCGACAACAACAACTAAATATACGCAACTGTAGAAAGTTTTTTTATTATTGTTATTATTTTTAAGACCCCCCTTCTAGTCAAAGTCAAAGTCAAAAACTGAAAGAAAAAAAACCGAAGCATCAACAAAAGTTTTTTGCGTGTGAAACAACAACAAAATTAACCGACGAAAAAGAAATTCAAGTTAGTGTGTTTGTGTGTGAGAGTGTGTGTGCATAACATACTAAATTGGCAACATTTTAACAACTTTGGTTAAATAAATAAATAAAATATAATGTCTGGTCCGCTGCCCGAAATCAGCGCTGAGCAGCGCAAAACATTGGATCAGGTGAGAGAGCTGCAACGGTGTGAGGAAGAGGGAGAGAGCTAAAGCTGCTCATTGAGCTTAATGCTTATTTCGCTCTCGCTCTCACAATTGAGAGTAACGCCTGCACATTGGTCCAGAACCGTCGGCAATGTGTGGGCGTATGATATTGTGATACAAATTTAAATAAATGTGGGAATTTAGATCAAATAAGTATAAAAACTGAATTTTTAGATATGAGATTATTTATAATATTCATTTTTACAATAACTAAATGGATTTCATGATTCTAAAGCTTTCGATTGAATTTATGTGTCCTTAAATAATTGGGTTATTGATTGTATTCAAGTAAATGTAATACATTATTACTGGAACCAATGGAATTTTATAGTAGTTAGTTGACAAATTTATAATTAATTGGCATTGGTCCAATGGGGAAGCATTTACTCATGCGGGCCACCAAACGGCAATATAACTTTGAATTATACAGAGTTTACAATTCAGAAAAAATTATAAACAATTAAAATTTATGGAAAAATCGATGAATAACTGGTTTTAAATTTATTTATTGTAAGGCGAAGCTTGTACCTTGGTACAAATAACGTAGTTAGCCTTGTATGCAGTGACTTTAATTTAATGTTAATAGAGCAGGAATGATTATGACTAAGGAATAACTATGTTTGATTACTCTTTGATCAACAGGTAAACAAAAGTTGTTAACATGTGAATTTCACACAATTTATCATGCAAAATTGTGGCGTTCAACGGTTTCTTTAGCCTTGCGATAAAAAACATGATTAATTGCGCATTAAAAATCGTTCAAAGAGTTGAGTAAACTCATCGATGGAGCAACGAGAGGCGACCATTCAAGTATGACAAACGTACTATATTGCGATTGTGTTACTAGTAGTTTTTATCTCATTTGCATGCAACTGTGACACTGTGCCTCATATGCATAGAAGCTTTAACCGATAAACGGCCACAACAACAACAAGAGCAACCGCAACAACAACTTGTTCTGGACATTGCTCTTCGTGCAGCTGTTTCGCTTTGTTGACGTTCTTCGCAATGCTGAACAATTTCCTTAGCCAGCGAATAAATCAGCATAGCAGTTTGTCCGCCTCCGTCTCCCCCACAACAACACCAAAAACATCAACAACAACACAGTGGCAACGACCCACAAAATTGGCCAAATAATGAAATGAGGAAAAAAATAAATAACTGAAATCGAAATTGAAACCGAACCGGTTAATGCCTCAAACGTGGCACACTTTTTCATTTGTTGCCTTGGCTGAATTCTTAGCAGATGCTTTCAGCCGTTATCTCCATTCGCCCCTAGACCCACTGTCCTCATCATGAACGGCTTAAAAGGCTTTGAGTGCGCTTCACAATTATAAATGTTATTTCATGGCCGCGAAATTTCAATTAGATGAGTAATTAAACGTCATCATAAACCAGGCCCTAAGCAAGTTTATCATTGCGACCCTTTTACCAGATTCAAAATACGACAGTAATTATTATTAATACACATATACATAGATAAATTATATATATTTCCCAAAAGATCTTTCAAAATTATTATAAAATTAAGGTCGAACTGTCCATTAGCCACCTGTGGGTATTTTTGTTGGGAAATTTTTATTGTAAATGTGTAGATTAAGTGTTTGCAATAATATTTTAAAAAAATAAGCTTTAACGGAAGTTTAACTTTCACCTTTACAACCTTTAAAATATTTTAATCTTTAAAATAGCATTGGCAATGATCTTTAAAAACAAGTTTAAACGGAAGCTTATGTTATTAAACAAATCGAATAAATCTGTATAGTATATATTGAATGCTTGAAACTTCTTACAACAGTATTTTTAACTAAATTTCTCCTTATTAGGATGAAGACTTATAAATCAAACGTTCAATCAGCCAACTCAAAGTTGAGCATATGTTGAGACAGTTGAGCTATATGCAAAATGCTAATGAGTTCTGTCATTTTTTTTTTTGCTTTTTTATATTTGCCAACTGGTTTCTTGCTCGCGGAAAGACCCAGTGAGGAGAAATCAATATTTGATTAAGACCAATGGGCTAACAAGTCGCTTAAAGGCAACTAGTCATGGGCCAAAATGTGCACTCTTTTGCAACTTAGCGAGAATCGAGCAAAAAACTGAAAACTAAACACTGAAAACTTTACAATAAAATAAGAAATATATACATATTTTTGTCGGGTTGTTTAATATTTACAACTGTCTTCACTTTTTTGTTTAGCTTGTTAACGGCTTTTAAAAAATTTGGTCAAGTAGCATTCAAAGCAAAGAACAAAGCAAAATTGGTAATGAGCAGCTGCGAGTTAAGTTAAATGAGTTGGGACGAGGAAGTTATACTACCTAAAAGCGAAACGCTAATGAAATATAACCACGTGCACTCCACCCCTGCCACCACAAAACTGGCTAACAGCCACTACAATCATATTTAAAGCCAATACAATGACTTGGCTTGCAGTACAAGTCAAAAATACAGCTCCAAACTGGCAACAGATTGTCGACTTCCAATTGACAGCTTGTTTTAGCCTCGTCATTGAATTTCAAGTGCTTTGTTTGGTCTAAACTAAACCAAGCTAAGCGGTGCTTAGCTGATTTAAGCCAAGTGATTGCCAAGTACACGAGTATATACTCAAATAATTTTTCAGTGGACATGACTCAAACTCAAGTTTGTTTCCCTTCTCCCTTCCCTACTCTGACTACAATTAAACAATTGTTAAGTCCAAACACGAATTTAAATGTTCATTGTATTGACACTAATAGTGAGTACATACTTATAGTACTTATATATAAACGCACATTAAGTATAACTACTTGCTCGTAAGTATCGTCTATCCAATTAGTCGCTGCTTAAAATATCTATAAACTTGAGTTTTTTGTCTGAATGTTTTTAGATGAAGTCTGTTCTGTCTCGACCACAATTTGCTGACTCACCGACTAAAACAAGAAAAACCTTCATATCAAGCGGAAATTGTATTTATTGCAAACAAGTTTACTCGATAATATACCCTGTAAAATATTAAATGCAAGCTGAAAATTGAAAATAAAAGCTTTAGGCTATGTATCAATACCAACAACAATATCAATAACAATATTAATTACAATGTCCATGCAACATACTCCAGTTTGCTAAGCTGTAGGGTATTTGAATTGGCATTGAGTCAAGGCCAAATTAACAGTTACTAAGGCAAGCAACTTTTCGACCACAAGCACAAGAAACTTCCAGTCTTCGGTTGTCGATCGATTGAAATCGAGTTACTTGTTAACTGTGACTGCAAACGCTCTCAGCCACATAATTATCAGTTAATAAAATTAGCCATGATTAGAGCTGTTTATCGTGCGATTAATTGCACTTAGAAGCTTTTAAAATGATTTCACTTGGAGTTAGTTAAGGCTATGCTAAGAATAAAATTTCACTGATAAAAAATCTACTTCAAAAAAAATATTTTATAAAAATTCATTTGTTTAACAATGTATGTCAGCTTTAAAAGAGAAATAAAAAAATAACAATCGTATAGTTTACCCTTTTTTAAGAACCTTTGTTCTCGACGCATATTTTAGTCTAGTAATGTTCATAAATCTTAAAAAGCGCCGACAACAGATTTTTTAGTCTAGTATTGTAGTAAACTATCTAATTGTATTTTAATAAAATTTTACAGTTCCGCAAGCAGATGGATGGTGAGCTGAACGACACCCATGACGATTACTTTCTGATGCGCTGGCTGCGAGGTGAGTAACCTGTACAGGTGAAACAGTGCACACTCTTTAACTCTTTTATTTCTTCAACAACTTTAGCTCGCAAATGGAACTTGGATGCGGCAGAGAAAATGCTCAAGGCGGTAAGAAAGAATTTCTATAGATTAATGTTATCATTATTATTTTCTTGTCGATTTATTTTAAATAGAGTCTCAAAACCCGTGCCATGTGGAACGTGGAGAACATAGAGAAATGGGATGCTCCACAGGCATTGCGGGAATATTTGCCCTATGGCCTTATGGGCTACGACAAAGAGGGTTCACCAGGTAAGCCGAAACTCTCAGACAACTCTTCTCAGCCTAAATTCAACTCTCTTTTCTCGATAGTGATTGTTTGTCCCTTTTACAATTTTGACATTTGGGGCATGATGCACTGCGTCACGCGCTTTGAGTTCCAAAAGTATCTTGTCCTGCTGCTGGAGAAGTTCATGAAGTCCGCCTATGAGCAGAGTCTCGAGCACGGCTGGAAGGCACGTCAGCTGGTCGTCTTCTTTGACTGCGAATCGCTGAACCTCAAACAATACGCCTGGCGTCCAGCTGCTGAATGTGTAATCTCTTCCATCAAGCAGTACGAGGCCAATTTTCCAGAGTTGCTGAAAATGTGCTATATAATTAATGCACCCAAATTGTTCTCGGTGGCATTCAACATTGTCAAGAAGTTCCTCGATGAGAACACCACCAGCAAGATTCACATCTACAAATCGGGCGTGGACAAGTGGCAACAGCAACTCTTTTCCCATGTGGATCCCAAGAACTTTCCCAAATGCTGGGGTGGTGAATTGGTGGACAAACTGGGGGATCCACAGTGCAAATCTATGATGATATGGGGCGGCAAGTTGCCCGAGGATCTGTATGTTGACCAGAGCAATCAGCAGAGTGATAAGAACTTCACGGAGGCTCTGGTTTCCAAGGGCGATAAACTGAAACTGCACTTTAAGGTCAACAACCAGCTGGATAACGAGCAACAGCCGCAGCAGCAGTTGTTGTCCTGGAACTTTCGCACCCTCGACTATGATATCAAGTTTGGTATCTACAGCGTCGATGAGAAGACGGGCGAGAAACGCAGCGAGGTTGCCTTGGGCACAGTCTATTCCAATGAAATGGACGAAGCTGGCTTTATTTCCACGCGACCCAATACAACCTGTAAGGAATTACCTTCGCTATATAATGATACTATTAATTAATTAATTCTCCCATTCTTTTTCCCACAGACACTGTTGTCTTTGATAACTCTGCTAGCTATTTGAAATCTAAGAAGCTACGTTATTGGGTCGACCTTATCACCGACGAGGAAGAGGGCATCAGCCAGCTGACGGCTCAAATGGACAGCACAGAAATTGTGGGCAAACAATAATTGACAGCTGATTGAAGATACAGCAGCAACAAAGCCAAAAAAAAAAGATCAACAGATTGAAGCGTAATCATATACCCTTGCAAAAAGATTGGTTTAAATATTGCTGTCTCAATTATATAGTTATAGATAATTTCAAGTTCTACACATTCATAATCCACATCTGAGCAAGGGTATAAACCATAGGCACAACCTTAAAAACTAACCTCGGGGCAAGAAGTCACAGCAGAATATAGACTGTGATAATTGAAAAAGGGAATGAAAAGGAAAGCGTTTACAGTAGTTATCTTTACAGTTAGTTAGTGCTTTAATATGTGTGTGTATCTACCTTTTGTACAATAGTTGTTTATTGTAATGTATATTCTGGATATTGATATCCCGATCTTGTTCTTAATATTTTGACTCCTCTTGTTATCGAAAGTGAATGTTTGAAACTTGTCTGGCATTAAATCAATAAATAAATGAAAAATAATTTGGAAATCGTATTACGTACGTTCGTACGTTGGTCGCAATTGCGCCAGGATGCCGCCTCATGGCTGCTGCGAAGAGGCGCGGCGCTTGCGCCTTCATCACTGCGGACCACCAGGATTCGGGCCCAGTTGCGGGCCATGTCCGACTTGCGGCTGCAACTGCTGCATGGGCATCATTGGATTTGGACTTGCGCCCACGACACCGACACCAACACCCACACCGACGCCAACTCCTACACCGGCGCCAACGGGTGGACCAATGGCCTGATTTGGTGGCGGTGGTGGCAGATCCGTGGTGAGCGGCAGATTGGTCAGCAGATCCGTGATGGCCGGGAAGAGCGAGCATTGATTCTGCTGCACTCCAAAGTCGGTAAAGCGACGCAACAATGCGCTGGCCGCCGCCATCATCGGGGATGGTGCAATTTGTTCACGTCTCTCAGCCACCTGGGTGACATTTGAGCCAATATCATGAACAATAGGCAGCACCAGCGACGGACTGTCCTTCCAGTCCTTGCCATTGTAGGGTATTCTTGTGATTTGCAGGAAGAAGAGTATCTTCATGCGTCCTAGTACCACACAGGCATTCCCGATGGGCACAATGGGTAACGCCGAAGGCGGCATTCGCATGCACATCTGGACAGTCCACTTGAGCTGATCTCCGCCCAACTCTGGCTTCATCTCCAATCGCATAATCTGCACGAAATCCTTGAGCACATGTCCCGGCTGGTTTAACAGTCGGCAGATGCTGTGCAACGCGTTGGGGCGATAGGGCGGGGCAGCGACGCGGGTGTCGAAATATTGCTCGATGACGAGGAGATCATCGGGACTCAGTTGGAAAGTGGGTTTGTCCGGCGTCGGGGGCAGTTGAGTGACCTTTAAGTGCAGGGATTGCATGTGCATCGGATTGAGCATCACCTGGCACTGCAAGCCATCCACCTTGAATAGCACAACTCCCGGCTCCGTTGAGTTGAGCGCCGTTAGTGTCTCCTCGCTCTGGATATTGCGATGCAGCTGGCGACGCATGTAGACGCAGCCGAGGAATCTTTCCAATGGACTCATATCTGCCACGTTGATGTCCTTATTGGGATGGGGACTGGGACGACACAGCGTCTCGAGTGCCTCGTGGGTGAGCAGCGTGGGAACAGCACCAGCCCACGGCCTGTTTAGAGTTCCTCGCGTGCCACGATCCGCGCCACCTACGCCCTGGGCTCCTCCACCCGTGCTCTTGTGCTCTGGACTCTGACCGGGTCTGGGTGAAGGTCGGGGCATGCTAGGCGATCCTGGCCAATTGTTATTCGCCGGCGACATGGCCGTGAATGGTGAGTCCTGATGACTTTGCATGTACAGCGTGTTGGGTCCCGGACTGTGCACCATGTGCGGACTGGGCTGTGGATTCAGCGGAGATGACGGCATCAATCCACCTGGCGACTGATGTGGCATGTGCGGTGCTGGTGGCGATGTCAAATTAAAGTTGGCATGGCTCTGAGCACTGCTACCTCCGCCGCCAGCGCTGGGATGTGGACTGGCCGGTGTATGAGGATTGGAGCTAGAGGGCGGCGTGTGTGGTGCCGGGAAACGTAAGCCACTGTCCCGTGGCGACTGTGGACCACGCATGCCAGCGCCCAAAAATGGTGAGGAGCCACCAGCGCCCACACCTGCCACGCTGCTCGGGCCCCCAAAGTTGTCCTCCATACCCATCGGTGACAAGGGATTGTCATCATCATGCGGGGCACGACCTCTATAAACAGCAGACTCATCCACATACTTGGACAAGAATGCCTTGAGTCCTTGTATGGGTGTGAACTCCTCGATGACGTTGCGCTCAAAACGACTGCTGGCGCCATCGCGTATTGAGACGAGACGATTGGCGCGGAAACGCAGCTCGAGACAGTAGACCGCCTGGTAGGTCAATCGCATGAGGCAAGGAGACTGTGGCAACATGCAGAACGACAGCACGGGAACTTGAGGTCGCTGAGAAGAGGAGACAAGAGATATGATAAAGAATCAATAATTGAATGTCAGCAGCAAACTTACAGGAATACCCAGTAGGGGCAGCACAGGCAACTTAGCAATGGAGCTCATGGGATTATAAGTCTCGTGCAATATGTGGGCGATGCTAGTAAGGCTATGTTGCTGATTCAGATGCTGGGCAAGTTGATCCCGCATCATGGAGTGTGCATTCACCGCTGAGATGCCGCCCACAAAGGTGAGACGAAAGCCATGGGATTGCACCGACCAGTATATGTTGCAGGTGACTTCTTTCTTGGGTCCATAACCGAGCAACAGATTCACATAGCTGTAGGACTTGACCACAAGCATGTCACCAAGGCTTAGTCGCTCTGTGGAGTAGGTAGAGATAGTTAGATTACCTGCACTTTGCCGAGCTTAGAGGTTAAACTTACTGTTTCGCAGCTGCTCGGAAAAGTCGTATACGAGCGTATAGAGGTAGACAATCTTGGACCAATCGTTGAGCAGATCCTCGACCGTCTTGGAGAAGTCATGATTGGCCTGCTCATAAGTTAAGTAGACGGTGCGACGATTCCCCTGCTCTTTCTGGTGGGTGCTCTGTAGCGGCGTGCTGTAGAACACAAACTCCACGACCCAGATGCGCACCTGGCTGTTTTTATTGGTTTGCGAGCGCACCGATATGGAGAGCACGCGTCGCATTAAGTCTTCCCAAACATGGGACTCAATCTTGGGCATCGTTGTTGATGTGCTCGCAGCTGGCGCTGGCGCTGTCGCTGGCTTGGAATCTCCAGTTGCCGTTGCTGTCTGATTGGATCCAGGCTTTGGCAAAGCGAGAATCTTCAGCACCAGCGATGTGGCATTTGCCTCCACTTGCAGGCCGCTGTGCGGGATGCGATGCTTGGAGAGCGTTTGAGCCAGATTTAGGAAAGGTATCTTCTCATCGCACATGGCCACTACGTGCGCCAACTCTGGTATAAAGTATGCGGGAAAGATCGTCTTTTGTTGCTTGGCAGGCGGTGCGAGAATGTCGCCATTCGACTTGCGCTTATGTGGCGATATCTCTGCTGAAAGTGAATGTTTTAAAGACAGATCATTTGTAAATTAAATCTAATCTCACCATCAACCTCAGTGCCGGGACCATGGGTGGCCACAAAAGTGTCAAACTCAATAAGACGCATGAGTTTCGTATAAAATTTGGGAATCTCCGAGGGTGGTTGAGTCACAATTGAAACCAGCTGCTTGGCAGAATCATCCACAACGTCGCTCTCGTCCTTTTGAAATACCACAAAGCCCAGGTGGAAAGTGTACTCCATTTCATTGGGCATTGCAGATTTCTCTTTCAGTTGAACCACCAGAATAATGTTGGGATGACGATGAAGTTTTACATAAATCTTATGGCGACCAGTCTGCAATAATTCCTGCTCGGGCAGAGTCAGGAAGGGCAACGTCTCAATGGCAGTAGCAGGCAGATGCTGTAGTGTTTTCTCACATCTCCTGTGGGTGATCCAGTAGCGCAGTTCCGACAACAAAGCAGGCAGCTTACTGCGATCACCATTTAGACAGTCCTGCATATCATCCGTAATGGGGCAATCCAAGTGCTTGGGCACATGACAGCGGAACATGCCCGTGTGTGTATCAATGGTTATGTGAATCTGCTCGGCGCGTAAACAAGGTGACAGCACGGGCACAGTCAATATAGCTGGTGTGCCTTGTAGATTAACTAAAAGAGAGAATTGCTATCAGTAATTTGATCACATAAAATAGAGATTAAATAGATCAACTTTGTTTTCGGTAGTTCAGCTGATGATAACATTTACACTCACAGTCAACGTCTTTAAGGAAGGCCTGGAACTCGAGCTTCAGATCACTCAGTCGAGATACAGATCGTATATATACGGTGTGCACAATCAAGCGTTCCATTGAGAGATGATCAGAGCGGACGGCGCGATCAGCTACCTCGGCGGATTCCTTGGCCCCCAGTGAAGGCACATGAACTACGGCTAGAGGACGACCGATTTCGCTGGGATCCGATTGAACGGTGAGACGATAACCCAACTCCGACTTGAGATCTCGCCAATAGGAGACAGTTAGCTTTACTCCCGGCACATACTCCTCCACAGTGATATTGTTGTCATCCAAACGCTCGTAGTTGAGACGCAACGTTTGCGTGTAGAGCACCTCCAGCTGCAGCGACTGGCAGAAATAATGCAGGCAATTGTAGACTTCGCTCAATGCATTGGTATTCTCGACGAGACGTGCCTGGATCAGTTGGTGTATGTAGTTGACCTGCAGCGAATGCACCAACGACTTGCCATCTGTCAGAGGAGTGAATAAGATAAGTTAATCAATTGGTTAACCTTAGACGAAGTGACTTACCGCCTGTCTCTTTGTCCTCCACGAGTATATCAATGTCCAGCAGACGCCAGGGCACATTTGGACTATCCCCCATGACGGTTAGGGCCACGCTGAACTCGTGCTTCACCTCGAATGTGACGCGTCCATTGCGTATGCGGAATTCACGCATCTGCGGCAGCAATTTCCCAGTAACCAAACGATGCTGAATGACCTGGTTAAGGCGCAACAGAGTCTGCTTCTTCTCCGCTGGAGTAATAGCATCCGGAGGCACAATTCGTTCCCGTATGCACGTGGGCAGCCGGTTGTAGGTGCCTGTGGTCAATACCTCAACAGCAGCTGGAATGTGAAAATTGGGCAGACGTGCCCGCACTAGCGTCTCCCTTGACATACGTGCCAGCATGTCGGCTGTCTCGACGAACAGCATGTTCTGTTTGTCCAGGAAGCTCATTATCTGTGAGCTCTTGTCCACCTTCGATACCGAGTTGCCCCACTTGACCAGAGCGTTGAGGCGTGTAAATAAATGTCGCGTGCGTGCTGCGTACGCATAGATTTCTACCTTGCGCTCCATATCTGTTTTGCGTGGCAACCTATGGAAACAAATAAGCCTCAGTAAATTTATTACACCATTGTACACCATTGTTAACTCACAATTCTGCCAGAACCATCAGTTCATGGTATGTGCGCTGAATAATGAAATCGATGAGCACGGACATGGACATGGTATTTATGCGTGGTCCTCCTTCCTGGCCAGCTGGCAAGTAGCCAGCACTTGCACCGGGCATTTGCTCCAGTGGCAGCGGCGTAGGCGCCATGTTGTTTGCTCTCACTTTTCCAAACGTTGCAATTCACCGCAAAATATCTATGCAAACAAGTTGCAATGCGTTTTTCCAGTTCCTTTTAACCACCAAACATCCAACTCATAGTTTTTTGGCACTTTGTCAATTGTTTTCGCGACAATTTTAACAAATTTGTAACTCTTTTTGTCGCGAATTAAGAAGAGTGAACCAGGCTGCCACCTTGTCTCAAGTTTTGAAGAAAAAAACAAGGCTGCCACCTTGGCTCAAGTTTTGAAGAAGAAAAAACAAGGTGGCAACCTTGGCAGCCCAACCATTAAACTAATTTTTTAAAAGCAAACATAGATGGAAGTGTATCTTCGCGACCAGACAAAAGGTGGCGCTGGTTGTGGTTCAAATTAAATTTTCAGTCTTTTATCAATAAAGAATATTAAAAAAGAAACCAAACAAATTATAAATTAGATAAAATAAAGAAGATTATTTGTTGTGGTGATAGTGCCTTGTGCCAAATAGACATAAGTTAAAACTTAAACATATTTTCTAAAATTTAGCCCATCCTTAACTGTCATTTCTATAGTATTCATATTACACAAATAATTTCAATTTTCAATAAATAATGTTTTATGATCCAAACGACGAAAGATCTTATATTTATTTTGTCAAATTACCTTTAATTAATCAGAAATTTGCCGTGGGATGTAAGAATTTACGTACAGCAAGCATTGGCTATCTAATCGACCTTGGTAAGATTAAATTTAATATGTGTAGATTTTACTCTTCATTACAAATTCGTACATTTTAGCTAAAGATGTGGGCGTAAAGTCAAATTTCGTGTATACTGAGGAGCCAACCATATTTTGTTTGGACATTAGTAAAATTATAACGGATGATACATCGTTATCGTTCTGTATTTCAAAGGGATATTCCTTTCAAGTATTAAATGGCATAAATGAAGCAAGAGATTTGAAAAATGAGAGTCGAGTAATATTTGCTACGTCTTTAAGTTTTAGCAGATCAAAAACTCGGTGATAATACTAAGTCTTCTTCTTCCTTCTCATTATAATAGCCATAGGCGTCAATATTCAAAGTTCTTTTTTAAAATTTGGTCACCTATCAAGCTGTCATTTGAAAATTATTCAAATTTCATAAATAATGGCAATGTATTTTGATCAGAACGACGAGAGGGCTTATACTTATTTTGTTAAATTACCAGAGATTGACCATAAATTTGCCATAGGCTGTAAGACTTTGAGTTCAGCCAGCGTTGCTGATTTGATCGAACTTGGTAAGATAATATTATAAAACGTATGGTTTCCTGTACCAAATCTTGTCCTTATACTCTAGCTAAGGATGTTGGAAAACGATGCAATTACAATTACACTGCGGAGCCCTTGATATATTGCGCGGAAATCGATAAAATGATTGCTGATGACACAGCTTTGTCTTTCTGCATATCAAAGGGATACAATTTTGAGGTCTTAAATGGTATAAGCGATGCGAATAATATACCACATGTTCGAAGCAGATTCCCTGGCCCAAAACTGTATATTATCAAATCGAAGAGTTTTTAATTCACGTTCAATAAATTTCGAGTTTCAGTGAGTATTCTTATAATAACGGTGCATTACCTCAATTATTACAGGGGTTGATTTGGGTGGACACTGATCACATTTTCATTCAGCTTAAAATTTAATAAAGTATTAGTATAGTTAAAATTTTGTAGAAAAAAGTTAAGAGGCAATTTGAAAAGTATTTGGAAATTTTAAATTCCAAAAATGAAATTTATGCACGTAATCAAATTGGAAGTCAAGTTCATCAACATCGGTAAAGGTTTGACAAACTTATAAGAATTACAAATTTTTTAAAAAATTTCCAGGGCTAGTTAAGAATATATTGAACAATTTTTGGAAAACTTTAAGTTTCCGGAAATAAATTTGGAGAAAATTTTGATTGGCGTTGATCGAGCTAATAAAAGAGAAAAGTTCAATGACCAAAGCATTTCAATGGCCGTATGAAAACATCCAGCAGAGATGATGAGAATGATGTTTTTGTTTTAGTTTTAGTTTTTCCCTCGTGGCTGTTACGAGTAAAAATAAAGAAAACAACAACATTTCCGCTTTTGTTTCTTTGAATTTTGACACGGCAGTTGTGGAGATATACAAATACACGCAAGTCCAACACACATACATATATGCATTTGTAATTATTTACAGCTATGCCATACATTCGGATCTTCATTATGCTGCAGGTTGCTCGCTGCTGATGTTGAGATCCAGATGCATTGCACTCTTTCAGCCCGACGCGTGCTACTCGTACTGTTGTGCCGTCTCGCTTCCGCACGCGCAAGGAACTTCAAGTGGCGGCACATGCCAAGCAAAGTCAACCCACAATCCACCATCCACCATCCACAACCCGCACCCGTTTCCCGCCCCGCGCAAAGTGGCTGCCACCTATGGAATCGTTGGTCGCTTCACTTGCACTTCAAATTCAAATTTCTGTTTCGCCCCTTGTCTCTCGACAACTCCCCCAATCGGAAATCTGCCAGCATATCCAAAACGTGGCCAGAGTGTTGGAGTTGGAGTGCCGTTGCCTGTCGTGTCTTTTCAGCGGCATTAAAAATAGAACTTTATGATGTTTTCGCCTCTTTTGACTTTGACTCCATCTCCGATTTGGCGCAGGAATTACACGCATATCCGGCCACGACCACTTTACATCTGAACTTCAGTTCAGATCCCAACGAACTAAACAATGTTATGACTTATAGTCCCATGAATTGTTGTGGCCATGTTCTGAAGACTCCTGTAAACAGGATGCCGCTCGAGAATTGGGTGACGAAATCTGCCGCCAAGAAGATAATCGATTTGGCCATCACGTGGCACAAAGTCAGATGAGGAGAGCGCGTGTTCCGGAAAGAGAATAATTGCCAATGAGTTCTCAGTGCGGTGCAAACGAACTCTGAACAATTCGAAAAAGATTAACAGATTAATTTATGGAAGCCGCAAGCTAAAGACTTTCATTTGAAATCGATTATAAAATTATTTACACAAAAGCGAAAAGCGATATATATTTTGCTTACTTACGATTATTTCGCTTTATATCTCTTGCTGTTTTTCTTATTATTTTTTGTTTTGTTGAATTTCACATTAAGACGATTTTCGCTTCTTTATCTCTGTGTAAATAATTGGAAAAGCGTCGGCAGCGAAGCTTGGCTGTTGTCTGGAATTTATGGGCGCATCTCCAACTGGATTTTACCTACGCAAAGAACCGTTGGAGCAGTTAAAAATAAAGAGTCTGCGGCACTCAATAATGCAGCAGCTTCAGCCTGAGCATCTGCAACAGCAACAGTGAAAAAGAAAACGAAGAAAACAACAACAGCAATTGCGCAGCAAGTGTGGCCCCCATCTACGGAGCAGGAGAGCGGCTGGAAGATTGGCTGGAGAACCAGGACCAAAATAGATTTATGGCCGCCAGTCGCGTCAGTTGCAAGAATCGCAGCGCTCTGGGTGATGATTCTTCGCTCTGGTAGCTTATGTGGACTATGTGGCAGACACTTCCTTCCTTTTCCTTTGTGCCACTGGCCATGGCCAGTGGTAGGCAGAACTGCCTCTCTCTGTCTCTCTGTCTCTCTTTCTCTCTCTCTCTCTTATTAATTGCTGTGATTAAAGTCGACGTGGCTGCCACGAATGTCTTTAGCACATGTCACATTGTTTACCCCTATAAACATTTAAGTAGTAGGTCCATGTTCAGACATCTTCCCCTCCTCAAATCCCTGACAACCACTGTGAGTCTACCCACATCCATAAGCACTTGGGTTCTCTCGCTACTCTCGACACTTCCTTGGTCCAAACTCAGATGCTCTGTTGATGCGTGATGCATGGCACTGGCCTAACTTGACCCTAGCATTCAAATTACATTTCCATGTTGGCGCCAGACAATGACAACGCCATCATCAACAATTGCAGTGTACATCTTCATCTTCATCCATTCTGATTTCTTTGTTGCCGTTGCGTGGGTCGAGGCCAACGAAGTGAACAGGCGTAAATGGCCAACAGCGAGAAGGAACAACTAGCTGACAAGTCTTGAGGCTATAACAATTAATACTATTTAACACATTCATTTAATTTAATCTCGTGCACAAGCAAAGTGAAGAAATATCTCATGAAAAAGATTTCCATGAACTGACTTTGTTTAAAACAATCAAATATTCATAATAATGGAAAATCCCCTAAGTCAGCGTTTATTTTCATTCGTATTTGTACATTTTAAATAAATATATATTTTTTGTATTATGTATTATATAAAAGATGTTAAGATTTTCGTTATGAAAATGTAATCCCTTGTAATGGCTCTCGTCTTTCGTTGGAAAAATCCTTTTCCTTTAAATTAAACCTCAAAAATATGACTAAAGAATGTCCAGCAAAAATAATATTAAAAAAAATATTATAATGTTTCTTGCGGGAGTTAAACTTGCTATAGATGATAAGATTTAAATATTTCAGGATAAGTCAACAAAGGGAACTAGGAAAATATCAGTTGTATATCGTAGGAAATTCGGATACATATGGAATAAATTTCCTATTTCAGAAATTTCTATGAAATATTAAATACAAAGTCAGTAATCAAGCCTAGAAAGAGAAAGGAACCACAAATGAAAAAAACCACGTTAAGAGTAAGTTTTAATTCCATACCGTCTACAGGGTGTATTTACTTATCAAACCATTATCCATATATATCTTCCCTCAATGGATAATCAACCATGTCATGTAATTTTCGCTGCTTGCAACTGCAACAAGAAAGTCCACTTAGAACCAGAAACATAATCCAGGCGACAACAACCAAAATGCATGAACTGTAAATCATATAGAATATATTGTAGATTTATAGCATACGTAAGAATCAATTCCCCAGTCCCTCCCCAATATATTGTAACCTCGGCTATTCTCCTCTCCTCCCTTGGCAAGTTCAATACGCTGTGAAAAAGTCAAACGTTGAGAGCTGCCGACAACACCTGTGATAAATCCATTCGTTTGAAAAAGGGGCGGCTAAGGTGAGGATGATGAGGGAGGTAAGGGAGGGGGGCGGGGGTTGGTTCTTCAGGTGAGCGCGTGAGTCTATTTTGGATGGCAAACGCTAAAAGTACAAACAGCTATTTCAAAATGCCAAATTGCGCGACTGCGTCACCGTCACCAAAGCGAAATCCGTTGCCGAATCCGTAGCCGTAGAATTCAACCGGCAAATGCTGCCAACCACGCTGCATTTCTCTCACTCGCACTTAGTATAGCCCTCTCTGTCTGTCTGTCTGTTTCTTTTTAGCTTAGTTAGGGCTTCGTAGCGGCATGGGGGCACATGGAGCACAGCACTCTGTGAGGTTTTTGACACTGGCTGCCGTTAGAAAATTCTGCGCAGTGGTCCTTGTCTGTGTGTGTGTGTGTGTGTGTTTTCCCTTTTGGAAAACCGAGTGGCAGCGGGAGCGAGAGAAAACTCGTAATAAAAACATTATTTTCGAGAATTTATTTATTTTTAAACCGCACACACTTGTTCCAATGGGGCGCGCTCTCTTCTCTTCTCTTCTCTTCTCCTCTCTCTCTGAGAGAAGTGCAACGAGATCGAGCACTCGGCCGATCCTCGGCAAACAGCTGCTAGCTGTCGGTTTTCGGTTGTCGGTTCTCGGTTCTCGGTTGTTTCGGTTGTCGGTTTCGGCGGCATCGTCACCTCCTCGATGCCTCAACATGTAAAAACTGTAAGTGGTATGTTGAAGAAAGTTCAGTTCTTCCTGAGATCTCGCTGCGTTCGGTTTTTTCGAGAGCGCGCGCCACGTGCAGCCGAAGAAATTGTCGATTTCGATATCGCCCCAAGATCCACAGAAATTAGTGAGGATCGGGACAAAACACTTGTGCATTACTCGTATCTTTAGCTGTATATTTAACTGAACTTTATCTGTATCTGGTTCAGCTTGTGATGAAATTCGTGAAAATTGCGTAGCCAGACAAAAGAAGCAAAAAAGTCCAACGAAAGAGAGAAAAAAAGAACTTTCTGTCAGCGTCAGTCGAGGGTGAAGACGAGGGAGGCCGAGGGCGAAGGCGAGGGCGAAGGCGAGGGCGGGGGTTATTGTAGTGCGTGGTGATATATTGTATTGATTCCGCATCGACACCAACATTCGACTGAATCATCAGTCTATATTAAGTGCCAGGCAACAGGCAACAGACAGCAACCGATTCCGAATCTGATTCCGAATCCGATTTCAAGAGACACGCTTCAGTAAACCTTCCCCACGAGTCTGACGGATTCACTTCCTGATCCACTGTGTGGTGAGTAATAAATTATAAATAATTAATAAATTATAAATATGTCATATGTAGGGTATCTCTTTGGTGTAATCAAACGTTTACCTTCACTATGAATTACACAATTGTTCCAATACACAACCCTTCCTCCCAATTCTATATATAAAGAAGATACATACATATAGCTATATCGGAGACGACAGAATGGCATAAATGCAAAACGGAATGATGAGCAACAAATTTTCTTTGTTTTTCATTTCTCTATTTTTTTTTTTTTTTTTTTTTTTTTGGTTCGGAATTATCGCCTCGCAGACCCAGAAAGAGAGATCACGTACCGAGCCACACTTGTTAAATTAATATTATTATTTCTTTGATATTTTGACATTTACGTGAGAAATGTATTTGCATTGGCAATGATCGGCCAAACAGTTGGATGCCCTACAATATATTGTACTAAGTATCTACATATGTAAAGATCTGCTGACAACTTATTTTTCCTTTCTCTATCTTTCTCTGTCTAGTTAGTTGCGTAAATAGTTAGAATATGCTAAAATATACAAGTCTATCTAAAAGTCGTAATATAGATAATATTTTGACTTTGTCATGCAGCGTGCAAAATGCGTCGTTATAGCTAAAGGAACTGCGTAGAACAGTGAAATATTTCGACTAAAAACAAAAATATGTAAATCCATATATTATAGATTCTATATCTCCAACTATGATCAATGCCAATGTGTCAAGCACATAATTAGACACAAATGATTTACAGGTGCAAGCCCAAAAGACCAGAAGCAACATGATGCGAGTCTACCAACGATTAAACCATTATATACATATATATAGCACAGAAGATCCTTTGTGTGTCCCCGACATTGTTTATAATTGGTTGTCGTAAACATGTTGCCGGTGCTACGACTGCAAATGAGTCCAGCGACGATTGAGCAGGGCTAACCGTAAACAAATGAAAAATAAAAACAAATAAAAATAAAGGAAGATTATCGAATCCAAACAATTCAATCGAAACTCGGCGGGATGGCCAGATGAGCAGAGAAGTTGGAAGAGCAGGGAAGTCGGGGAGTACACCAATTTGAGGCATGTCCTGGTTGCAGCATTTTGTGGCATTGACACTTGCCTCGTACGACGCACAATTGGCGCCTGCAGTCGTTTCGATTTGTTTATTGTTCCATCTTGCATTTTCAAGTTTGAACTAAAATGTAAACTATGCACATTTCTACGCCCTGGGCTGCGGCTTATAAATAGACCAAGTGAGCAGCCAATCCAGCCACCACCGACCGTTGTTAAGGCCACCGACGTCTCTGTTCCTGCCACTGCCACTGCATCCCATCTCCATCTCCCTCTCCTCCTCCGCCTCCGCCTCCATCTCCATCTCCGCCCCTGCCAAAAACCATTAACATTTCTGCGCTTTGTGTACATTAACAGGACTTTGAACTTTCTTCGGGCCGCTTATTTTGCGCAGATTTCTACCGTAAATATACAAAAAGCATTTTCATGTCCATTGTGCGTTGCGTTCACAAAATGCACTCGGAACACTTTGGGCTTCATGGGTCAGACGTGTATAGGAAGCATGGGGCAACATTGATTCACTGCCACCTCTCGAAATGATCATTTCTAGTATAAATTCTATATTATTTAAGCATTTGTTTAATTAAAAAAAAATCAATAATTTCAATTCAAATTATCTTCAAAATGTATTGAGTTTAAATATTCAAATATTCATACAAAAATTTTCCAGTATAAATTCTTTATCATTTAAACAATTTTTTAATTAAAAAATTAATAATTTTATTAAAAATTTTCTTCAAGAATGTATTCAGTTCATATATTCAAATACTCAACTGTGTCTATATATAAAACTCTCAGTGCTTGATTGACTAACTTACTGACTGATTGATTGGCAATTAACACATAGCCAAAATTCCATTTAAGTATCAGAAGAGTAGGCAGAAAAATCAGTAAAATTTTCTTGTTTTGAAAATCATTTAAAAATTTAAATGCCACCAAGTCATAGACATATTTCGATCGATTTGATATTCTAAAATTTGAGAGTTCTAAAGTTGTTTAAAGTTAGTTAGTTTCAGAATTGGGGATGGACTTCTATAAAAAAGTTGTAATTATTGCTAGGAAATACATAACCAGACTTTTTGAAATATTTAAATCAATAATTATAACTATATATTATTACACATGAAAATCATTTACTTGTACTTATTTCATGTTATTTGTATATTTTTGTAATTTGATTACACTCATGTGTGTATCACTCATAATCATATTTAAGTTGCTTTAACCAAATTAATGTGATTCGATTTGTAGGCAGCAACATGTGCTGCATGCCACATGCCCCCCTCCTCCACCTCCTCCACCTTCTCGATCTCCTCCTTCTGCACTATCTTCTTAGTTTTGAGGCCTGCACCAATTAACATTTGCAATTCTGTACTTTGGTTCCCGGCTCTTTGAGATGTCATATGCGATTACCGATCGCAATCGTCGTACGGCCACGGGCCAACGGATAATTAATTAACGGCCTGTCACAGATACATGCGACTTTTCGGACTTTGGTGCTTCTGACATCGAAAATATTGCATAGACATCTGAATGTCCCTCAGAGGTCTCCCCCCCACCGAATAAGGCAGACACAATTTTCCCACTTGTCAGCTCTTTTGAGTCCAAGCGAAAAATGTTGGCTACGAATTTCTGCTTAAATAATAGATATAGACATACATATGTATATATAATGGCTGATTTTCGGTGGAACAGGTACGCATAATGGGGAATTTTACCAGGTGGTTGTATGTGGGGAAGAAAGAGAGAGAGGAGAATTGGTATTGCTCACTTGCTTAGACACAAATTATACCTAACATACGTATAGTCCAAAACATATGTCTCCCACTCGCATCCATCATAGACAATATTTATGGTCCGATTTAGCTATAGTTAGAACAGCTCTCTCTCTCTTTCTCACACTCTCCCTCCTTGTCGCTCGCATCCAGCCAGTTTTATGACCACAAACATTTTGATGTACTCTTCAAAATTAATTCATTTTCATTATTTTCGGCAACCAAAAAAAAATAAAAATAAAATAATAAAAACAACAACGAGCAGACGCAACAGGTTGCAAAAGTTTCTGTGTGTTTAGGCGAAAATTGTTGCCCCTCTTTGTCTTTGTTAGATTTCGTTTTTCTTTTTTTTTTTGGGCGTTCTGCCACGCCTACGCCAACGCCCACAGCGACGGCGCCGCAATCACGCGGCTGGCCTCAGGCCGTTCGAACGGAAAAACGGCAGCCGCGGAACAAGAAAGAACAAACAAACAAACGAGAAGAATGAAAAAGCGATGCCAAAGTTGCCGCACACTGTGCACATGACCTCCGCAACGCATACTACATGCCCCCTACCCTCTACCCCCTACTACTGTCCAACACACACACATACACACACACCCACTGCTTGCCACACTGCCACTGTCTCTGTCTCTGCCTCTGCCTCTGCTCTTGTTGTGGCTATTTCGAATTAATCGATTATTTAGACAATTACGAAAAATAAAAAGAAACCAAGCAAAAACAAATTTCAACAATAAACAAGGCAAAATTAAGATCGGATATATAAAATTTGATTGTCTGGAAAAGTTTAATGGCTCATCTGATCGGTTAGAATACGGTATTTATAATGAAATGGCCCTATTCTTCCAAATAATCATGTTAGATGGAAATTTGCTTGAAAATATTTCAATAAAATATGTAACAAGAAAAGTATTCAAAGAACGGTAAATATTTATTGAAATATGTTTCTCTGATAGAAATATTTTTAAATATTTTATTTCTGAATTAGAAAAATGTATCTTTTAGATTATCTTATTTGAGGTTCTTTTCCAACATTCGATTTAATAGAAACATTAATTGCTTTCAGTAGTATTATTTTTTTCAAACTCAATTTTGATGGAAACAAAATCAAACCTGCTTTAAGATATTCCCAATTCATAATGGGTATTTAAATATCTCTCTCCCTGGGAGGTAGGTTGTCTTTTATAGCTGAGAGCTTAGTAGTTTTTCATAGGAAAATTAAATGAACGAAACAGAAAACTGTGCATGTAAATAAATTTGTATTTACCTGGCGATAATCAGTTGTCAGTAAATGGCATCGAAATATGATAAATATATAATATAATAAAATCTGGACTATGCTATGAACGCTAGATGACGATCTACCTGCCTGGTTGTCTGCACTTTGGGTTAGGGCATAGAAGGGGGTGTTGTGTGGTCAGGGGGGGAGGCAATTACGTGCGAGATTAATCAATGCCAAGACAACATGCACAAATTATGCGCATTTCGACGTGAATTTATTTCTAATAACGCGAATGAGAACAACAGCCAACAAGTGTTGAAGTCGTTGTTGTTGTTGTTGATGCCGGTGCTAACGTTGCTGTTGCTGACGTTAATCATACGCCCCGTGTGGCAGGCGGCAACCTCAAGCAGTCAGCAAGGTGACGACTATGATGCAGACGACTTTGGCTTTCTGTAGTTGGCCTCTTGGCTCGTCCTTAATTATAAAATTGATGAATATTTCACATAAATAAATAAGAGAAATCGACAGCAGCAACAGCGACTGCAAAATACGCTACACTTTTCGATAAATCAACAACTAGTGTGGCTAACAAAATGCTCAACGAACTGTAGGGCAGCTGCAGCTCATTAAATTATGTATGCGTTTTGTCTGCGACATGGCAAAACTTTATTTATAATCTTTTGAATTTTGTTGATTTCTGCGTAGGTTTCTCCTGGTCTTGGTAATGACGCATCTGTGGCGCATTTAGCAGGTTGCTTCACCTCGCTGCCAAATACGTCATCTGACGGATCTTTGTTATTTATTTATTTATTTATAAATTAATTAACTTGTTATATTTATTAAACTCAAATCTAATCTGTTAAGCAGGAAGGCTATTTATTTGAGACTATGTATTGTATTCATTTATTATTTAGTTAGATATTATGTATATATTTTATAAATTTATTTAGATATTTTTAAATAAATATATTCAATTAGTTTTACCACTTAATTTTTTTTAAGTATTCTCTATTTACCAGTGCTACATTTTTTGTTGTTGTCGACTTGTACATTTCGTTATTAAACTCTATTTAAAGTGTAGATTTACATCACTAAATTTTAGCAACTATTGTTTTTTTTGCAGACCAAAAAGAAATGACGAAGGATCAGCAGGCAACTCCCATACCCGAGGAGCTCTACAATCTCACCCAGCTGGCGGACGTAACCCTGGCAGCAGGACCCTTAAGTACAGCGGCCATAAGCGAGTCATACACGAAGCCAATGGCTGCCAACAGCAGCAACAACAACAGCATCTGTTATGCATCCTCGGATGATGACTCCACTTACAACTCGTACAGTCACAAGGTGTTTGATCGCAGGAAACTGCGTCGTTGCACCATTTCCGATACCAATTCCTGCGCCAGTCTCACCAGCAACAACAGCAACAGCAGCAGCCAGTCGAGTGTAAAGTCGCACAGCAGCAGCAGCGGCGAGGAGCAGTCTCCTGTTCAGTGCAGTTCCAGCTCCAGCTTGCTGGATGATGAGCACACCTGTCCCGAGTGCGGCAAAAAGTATTCCACCTCCTCGAATCTCGCACGCCATAGACAAACCCACAGGTGAGCAGTTCTAAGCAGGGTTTAGAACCGAAGACCAAAAACGTAACCGTTTACCGATATTAACCGATTGAAATTGGGAACCGTAACTAAAACCGTAACCAAAACTACAATTTTTTATTATACCTAAACAGATAAATCGAAATTATTCAAAACGAAATAACCGTTTAGTAACCGATTCATGCCTAACGGTTAGTTCAGTTCAATATCAATCATTCAATTAAATTTTCATTAAAACTAATTTTGGATTTTAAAATTTAATTTGAATATAAATCCCTTTGAATAGAAAAAACTTTTTAGAAAATTAAAAATTTTTGGGTTTTTTAACTAACAGATTATTGTAAAAATTAAATAAAAATGTTTTTTCCATTTCAAAAATATAATTTTATTTATTTATTTTATATTTTATTCTCAGGTCAATTATGGACAAGAAGGCGCGCCATTGTCCCTACTGTGAGAAGGTGTACGTGTCCATGCCCGCCTTCTCGATGCACGTGCGCACCCACAACCAGGGCTGCGAGTGCCAGTACTGTGGCAAGTGCTTCTCCCGGCCCTGGCTGCTGCAGGGCCACATCCGAACACACACCGGGGAGAAGCCCTTCAAGTGCAACGTGTGCAGCAAAGCCTTTGCGGACAAGTCCAATCTGCGTGCTCACATCCAGACGCACTCGAATACGAAACCCCACACCTGCGCCCGCTGCGGCAAAGCCTTTGCCCTCAAATCGTATCTGTACAAGCACGAGGAATCCTCCTGCATGAAGAATCGCGGTGAGGCAACAACACGTGTCAAGCAACAACCGGAGCTGGAAGTCAATGTAACAACGACAACGTCAACGACAACAGAAACATCAACAACTGCAACATCAACGACATCTTCATCTCCGGATTCAGCCAAGTCAACGTTGGCCCACAAGCTGCTGCAGAAGGAGAGCAATCGCCGACTGGCGGAGGCCAAGGCACAGGCACAGGTGCTGGCCTATGCCTGTCCAGCCGCTCATCCGGATGCCTTTGGCCATCTCAGTAGCCAGGAGTTCTATGAGAACTTTAAGCGCAATGGCAACGTCATGCAGCCCAAGGTGTTGCCACAACATCCGAGTGCCGCTGTCTATCAGGAGCACCTGCTGCCCTTGCCCCTGCCCCTGCCACTGCCACTGCCACTGGGGTTGACCTATCAGCATTATCCACATGCTACAGCAACAACATCCAACCAGATCGAGGCTGATGATCAGGAGCAGCCCGTTGATTTCTCGCCCAAAAACAATTTCACACACTCGGCCAAAACGAGTCCATTCGAGTTGACCGGCAACTATGCAATGGTGGCTTAAATACCCCAACCCCACAATCCAATCCCAGCCCAGTCTGACTGTAAAAAGACAACTGAGAGAGAAAACTTGAGAATTATTTGAGATGCCAGTACCAAAAAAAAAGAAGAAAGAAACCAAAACGAAAAAAACCCATTTTGCATTCGATTTTAGGAGCTTATTGTAGTAAACAAATATGTGATAAATATGAAAAAAGAGCTAAAGTACCGTTAGGGAGTAGTAGTCGATTCCAAAGAAAAACAAAGATTAATCTGAAAAAAAACTTTAATAAATACGATCGCAAACGAGAACGATCTTCATTTAGTTGTAACGAGGATTTAGAGACTTGCAAAAAATGTAACCAGTATTTTTTATAGCACTACTTAAACCACAATATACATATATACATATATATACATGTATAGTACATACACTTATATACTCTATACGAATATGAATATGAATTTTATACACCAGAGACGATGGGTCCCAAAGATCTTCACAGAATTTTAGAATTTACATGCATACAAAAAAAAACATACACACTTACATACTTATACATATATTTATATATTACTTACCAAATATCTTTATATTTAAAATTCATTTGTTTTTAAGTCATGGCGATTTCCTGCTTCGGCACGGAAGTCCAACGAGCGAATCTCTAGTCTTTCTTTATCTTTTAAATCGCCAACATCGCGGGTCGAATTCCCCCCTCTCTCTCTCACTCACTCGCACACACACTCTTGCTGTGGCGAAGGGGGAATTCCCCGTGCATTTGTCGCGTTATTTTAAGCACATTACGGCCGCATGTGGTGCAATACGAATTGACATAACTGTAACACTAATTAGCCACTACACACACACACCCACACACACAAATAATTATATTTATATTATATATATTTTGTATATTTGTCATATCTATCTTTATCTATTATTTTGTACATTTTTGTAGCACTTAATATTATTGTTTTTTTGTTTTGTTTCTTTTTCCTTTTTTCAATCGCGTTGTTGTAGAAGCTCACTGCATTTTAAATACTCAACGACACCTACAGCTAAACAAACCAAAGATATTGATTATATAGAAATATATATACATACACACACATATTTTTAAAGAAAGTAAATTATGTATTATAGAATCGCACATTTATTCAAATTAAACAAGAGATCCACCGATCCCTAAAAATAATTGTACTTGTATTATTTATGGAAATTCTTTAATATTGCAATTTTTCTACAATTTTATTCATGTTTTTCCATTTAAATACAACAAATTTAAATTATTTAGTAATGGAAAAAATGTTTCAAATCAAAGAAAAAATACCAAAAACTTAGCAGTATAAAAAGAGTCCCTGCAAAATTTCTAAATGTAAGTATAAGTACAAACTTAAGTATATGATTTTAATTACTATCTATTTTAATTAATTCAAATCAAATTCAAAAAGCATATATTTAATTGAATTAATTAGCATATATTTGAATTGAATTTGTTGTCAATTGTCAAAGGGGCTAAAAAAGAACACATCAGACCTACAATTTATAATTTTTCCGTAAGAGAATTTTAGCCAAATGGTTTTTAGAGTATACGAAATTCGGTATGAGATTAAACGAGAGATAGAAAACAGCGTGCCAAAAATAAGAAACAATAATCAACAAATAAACGAAGTAAGTAGGTATTTTCTATCAGGCATTCTCCAGATTGCAGTTGCTGGCATTGGCATTGGGTTTGTTCACTTTTTTCTAAGAGAACAGGTCAAGTAGAGGGATTTCCCCTATTGGATTAGCTTATAGATTACATACCTTACATACGGTAGCAATGTCACCGACGCCAGACTCCAGGTGTGTATTCTTAGTTCCACCAAGACGCACAACCAGATCATCGTAGGATTTGTTGTGTAAGAAACAGATGAGAATGACGGTCATGTTGTCACCACCATAATAATTGTAGGCATTGGGGGCGAGGCAAAAGTTCATCATCTGCTCACAAATCAGATCCGGTTGCAATCCCGACGTGATGCGTTCACGCACAAATTCAGCGACTTGGCTGCTGCTCATCACATCCCAGATGCCATCGCAGGCAATCAGAACGAACTCCCAGTCATCGGTGATGTCACAGGCCACAACATCCGGATCGGCGGTGACAATTTGCTCCTCGGGCTTCTTGTTCGTGTTCCGCTTATACATGAAATCTCCCAGAGCCCGGGACAAAGCCAAATTGCCATTGACGCGATTGTTCTCCACATGTCCGCCGCCGGCAATAATACGCTTAATCTCCAACTCATTGCTGGGCTTGTGGTCAACGGACAGCGGCTTCATCATACCCCCAATGCAGGCAATGGCCCGGGAATCGCCCGCATTGGCGCAATACAGTCGCCTGTCCTTGATCAGCACCACGTTGGCCGTCGATCCGGCCATCTGTTCGCCCCAGCTGCCATTGTTAAGCATCTCCCGGTCAAAGTCGAGAAACGCTCGCTTCATGGCCAACTCCACGGAGCTGCCAAAATACTCTGGCCGCTTGGTAATGAACTTGTGCAAATGCTTGCCGGCAAACTTGGCCACCGCAGCACCACCATGGCCATCATAGACCCCAAAGAAGGCTGCACCCGGATCGTCTGGCAAGGAGAGTATATGTGTGTGGGCATCCTCCATGTCGATGCGCCATCCCTGCATGCAGCTGCTGCCAACGAGGAATGAGGAGTTCTCACAGCGCGCCGAGTACTTGTTGGTAATTGGTTCCGATAGTGTTTGTCCCATGGTCCAAATACCTGCAGACATATAGTTTATATATATGTATATGATTTCCTATACCAAATGACAATCCCGATGTTACTCACTTAATGCAATCAATGGTAAAAATAGCGTTAGTAAAAATTTTCTCAATAAATATTTTGATTTTCCTACTTGACTCAAATCTATGGAAACTAAAAAGATTTGAAATATGTTTATCAAATCTATAACCAATCACAGCGTCTACTAATCTATAGACATTTTTTTTAAAACCAATGCTTATATGCCCAGCTATATATATCTTCATAGTTTGATCAGAAAATAAACATTAAAATTCTTACCATATCTTCTGAAAATACTTGTATGAAATATAAAATCGGATCATTTTATTTTACTTTTAGAATCCCAAACGTATTCTACTCTTAGATACTTTTAAAATGCTTTAGGAATCGCTCCCCATTAATTAAAAACACAATTTGTTTATCCTTTTATAATTTTGTTTTTATATTTGGTTTTTTTTTTTTGGTTTTTCTTTTTTGTTATTCTTTTGTATTTTATATTTTCCATATACATTATATATAGACATTTATTTGTAATGTGTGTTGTCCTTTCGTAGATTACTACACGTTTATCCTTTTAGGCATATGTACGAGTATCGTGTATCATAATTTTTGTATTTGTATGTAAACGTTTTTCGTATCTGTGTAATTTTCAATGTATATGCATAGTTTCTCTCCGTGTATGTGTGTGTGTGTGTGTGTTTTTGATACGATTATTGGCTTTTCACCATCTACATTCAATTATACTTAGTTAAATTTCCATATTTTTTGTATATACTCTTTAAAGTGTAAAGACACTAAATTTCACAATTTTCGTTTGTTTTTTCTCTAATCGCTACAAAAAAACGCTCTCGATCAGCTAGAGGATCTTTGGAGCGGAGGGTTTATCATGCCAGAGTTAGCCGAAAACCAGTTCCAGACAGAGTGAGAGAGTGTGAGTATGTGTGTGTGAGTGAGACAAATATAGTTAGTTAAAGGTCGGGGACTGCCCCGTAGATCCTGCTAGGAGGCTAAGATCTGTTTCGATTTCTTACTACGGAGCACAAAAAAGGGATTTCTTTATATGAATATGAGTGTGTGTGTGTGTTGAGTACAATCACATGTGTAATTTCTTTCAGTGTATGTAAATAAATAATTTACGAAAAATGTTTGGTTTATATTCGTATATATATATATATATATATATGTATATATATAAATTATTAGTATATGTATTATAAAATCTCTAAACAGCCATAAAAGTCAAAAGTTCTTAATCATATTATCAATTATCTAAACGCGTTTGGGTTTATCTTTATCATCTTATTTTTTTAATATTTATCTTTACTTTAACGTTAGCTTTGAAATCGGAACTCGATTGTTATTAATTTTTTTGGTTTGCGCTTGGGTTCGGGGTTGTTTTTTGGGGGGATATCGGGATAATTACATATAAATACAAACTTGCGGCTCATTGTGTTACAATTTATTTGGTCTTGAGACGGTTAACTCTCAAATAGTATAAGTAAAAGTTATGTACTCTCTATGTTTGAAGTATTATTAATCATCATTTCGTTTCGCTATCAAAGATTTCACAATTGGTATTTAACATTGAATTAGTTGCTTAAAAAGGTACGCATATTATCTGGATAAGTTTAGTATAACTCTTTAGTTAGTACATACATATTTATTTTTGATTTGAATACAACTAAACGCTTATTGTATTCATATTCCATATTCATATTCATGTACAATGCTAAATGTATCGGTGTGCTTGGTTTTTGATATAAGTATTTATTTTTCGTTTTTCGTTTTTCATTTTCCCATTTTTCATTTATGTGAACGCTTAGATTAAGACTCGTCTCTCGTTTGATTAAAAAGGACACCAAGTAAAAACATTCAGTACACATTGATAGATACAAAGAAATTAATTAGTTAATCGTGTAGTAAGTTAGTTGCTTAGTTAGTTTTATGAGTTGGAGTAACACGGCACAAATAATCTCACCATCTCATTTGTACGTGGCGTTAGCTGGTGACGATCCAACAAACTATTTCTATAGTTTTAAGAATCGCCGTCAACATTGTTGGTGATTGAAATAATTTATTAATTAATGTATTGTATTAATTAATTTGGTTTGGGCGGGGTTAAGGAGCTTTAAGGGAATATACATGTTCATGCTAGATTCGCCCCGATCTGCCCGGCAATTCGTTGTCTAACCCAAGCACTTAAATAGCTAAGTTCTTCCAGCGAAACTCGTTTCGTGTCTTTAGTTAATTAGGGATTAATCTTAGGTACATGCTATAAGGAGATATGCAGTTCTATTCGAAATCTCACTAACTTATCAATATCTTATTGATAAGTCAGTGGAATCCGAAACAGATCTGTATAGATAGTACAGATAATATGTTGGGTATGATTTGGTAGGTATGCGTATGACTTGGTGCCCAAAGAAAGATTATATCCATATCCATTATCCATTATCCTTTGTTCGTTTAATCGTTTATCCTAAGACTAAATACTTATGTATGTGCGCGCTTTGATTATCTGTCTTTGGTATTATTTTTCTATTCGATCTTCGATACTCTTATTTTTATTTTGTTAATAATATTTATTGTAATAATAAGCCTGCTAGAGGATCTGTTCTTACCTACGGTCTATTGGCTATAATGTTATCGATTTGAGTTCGCATATAAAAATACAATGTTTAAATTCATTATGTTTTCTTTTGAAACTGCGCAAGTTGACACTGATACTAGTATATAAAATACACACACACATACGCATACAGATACAATATGCGCTACATACATACATATGTACTTTAATTGTATATAAAAAGCAAATCCCATTAAAGTGCCATCATCTATTTGCAATTGTCACTGGCTATTAAATATATATGTATATGTACTCATTTAAAACATTTTGTTTCAATACATACATATATATACATATATGCGTGTTACTTTCTATACTTTTCCATTTAAATCAGCAAAAAGGTACAATCAATTTGTTAGACGCTTGTTTAAATTCAATATCTTCTATCTTAGTTATAATCGTGAGAATGCGTATGATTTCAGCTCTAGCTGCTAGTAAATAATAGTTATCATAATTGTATATATATCTCAATATAACATATTTTGTTTCGTTTTCTTTTCTTTTCTTTTCTTTTAATTTATTTTGTTAGGTAGGAAATATGCTAGTCTTATAAATTTCACACATCAACATTTTATCTTTTGGTTATGTTTAATCTTTCGAAATATTTTGTATTTAATAAAATATAGTGTATATATTTATAATATTTATTTTATTTTCAATATGTATTTGTATTTTGCTTTCTTTCTTTGTGTATATGTATAAATATATCGTACTTAGTTTTATTTTAAGTTTGTTTAATTTTTAGTTTATTTAAAACATCTAATATCAATCCGAACCACAATTTCAAGTGTTTTGTTTTCTTTTCAGCTAGTTAAGTGGAATTTAAGTCGAAAGAAACACGAAGATGAGAGCTTCTATATATTTTAAAGTGTATAACTATTTTTATTGAATTTATTCTAATAGATTTACCCGCCGACTAAGTATTATCTATGTGTCTAGAGAGACGTTTTGAATTCTGGAATTCGATTTTTCCAGTTTTCTATTTGGTTTCTTTATGGTTGTTGTTGTTAAACAAACAAAATCTAATTATGGACGGGTTCTTATCAATCTTGTTTGTCAGCGTCAATTGTTAATAATCGCTTCGATCCATGCATTTCATTATACGACGAGTCCAAAAATTTATTTGTGTGTTTTTCATTTGATTTGTTTTGTTTTTTAAACACTAACTACTCGTATTTATTTAAACGTGGCATTTACTTACTTAAATAAATTATTATTGGTATTTGTTGTTGTGGTTATCTCATTGCTTGATAAATGCACATAACTTGCGTATGAAACACATTCCAAAGCGACAAATTATTTATAAAAGCTCATTAATTGTTCGTCTTTGAATTGGTCAAACAACTTATAGATCCATGTTCAATACAATCGATCCAAATTAAGCATAGCATACTTTCAGGATTGTATCCGTATATTGACATCGGAACTTTTCCTAGAGTACTCGGATTCGGTTTCTTGAAATTATTATTTAATAATCTATTGGCAACTACAGAAACCTGATTTACCATTAACTAAATTTAAGTATTGTGTATAGCTGCACATCTAGAGCCTCGACAAGTCAAAGGAATCTACACAGAAGGACCTAATGAGAAGCAAAAAATAATTGTAATTATAATAATAATGTATCATATAAGTACTTATATTGCACAATATTCATTTGATAAATATATATATTAATATTTAATTGTTTTGCCCCTATTTATTTGTTAAAATTAATTTGGTGGGATATATGTTGTATTTGTTGTTGTTCTTGTTGTTGATTTCGTTTAAACTTTTTGATTAGCTTCATGATATACCATATCTCTTGCAGAATCAAACAATATGAAAATAATAAGAAAAACAAAAGAATTATGCTTTCGATAATAGTAGATATATGTATTTATGGTTTGGATTTAGGACATATGTAAGCAAATATATTATAATCATTTATGATAATAGTAAGTTATGTAGTATATGCATGTTGTGGCTATGTTTATATGGTATACAATATAAAAATTGATGCTTGAGTGCATGTGTTTGTCAGTAAGTAAAATACAATTTTAAAGTCACAAATTAAAATTTTAAGTATTAACATAAACATAATTGAATATTCATACAAGTAAAAGTAAAGGCAAATCCACTATTTGATACATAGAAATATTGTACGATCGATCTGCTATCATATCATATTTTAAGTATAGATAATAGATGATAGTTATTGTTTTACATAGAAAGTGTTTAAAGTTTGTTTTGTAAATTGATTTTAAGGCTACACAGTTAAAACATTATTGAATTTTAAAATGTAATTCTCTTAAATACAAACGATATATATGCATATATATGTATATGTCTATGTCCATGTCTGTGTGTATTTTAATTTAGTTAGTGAATGTAATTTATATACGTTTTCCTTTCTTTTTCTTTTCCTTTTCACTTTTTTTAAAGTCTATTAACGTTTCGTTTTTGTTACATTTAAAGCGTTCTTGATTTTTCTTTTGTTGCTTCTCTAAAAACATTGAGTAGAAATTGAAGAGTTTATTATCGTTTAACTTGTTCAGTTATTTTATATTATAATTATTTTAGTTAATTAATAATAGTGTATACTTTATGTGTATGTATATAGGTATATATATATAATTAAATAAACGACAAGTTTCCAAAGCACTTTTCGCTCTTACATCAAACTCTTTGATTTCTGACATTTCTTTTAACGCTTTTCGTTATAGCAATTGTTGATAGTTTCCTTTAATTAATGGTCCATAAAATTTCTATAAAAACACACCTAAAATGCCGTTAAGAACTCGATGAAATGACCAACAATAAAAACTATATAAGAAGTGAACTTGAAAAAAAGCAAGCAAAATTTACCGCAAGTGCGTGTCAACAGCTACATTTGACAAACGACAATTGCAATAGCTGTTGTTGTTCTTTAATACAATTTATATATATTCCACATCATATCGTATCATCTATAGCTAGATCTCTAGATCGTTACGGCGTATATTTGCATGTATGTACGATTATTCGTATAGTCACAACACTAACGTTTCATATTTACCGCCTATTTAGCTGCTAATTAAACGTTCATTATTATATTCTCTAATACAAAAGTTGTTATTTTATAAACTAAAGCATACAAAATAGAAAGAAAAACAGAATTAAAATAAAATAAATTGTTGTTTTGCCTTTTTGTTTAGTCATTTTGTTTTCATACTAAATAGTTAACATACATTATTAATTTGTTTATATTTATATGCCGCATTATTAACGGTATCGATTACATATTATACATATAATTAATTTGTAGTTTGTTTGTTTTGTTAATTTCGTTACTGGCTAATTACGACAAGGACAAAAATTCCGACGCTTTCAATTTGTATTTGCATCGATTTTTAAAAACTACATCACAATAATTATATGCTAGACTTTCAAATAGATCGGTTTTTGCATTTGATGTTGCAGTTTATGTATATATATTTATATATATATATGTGTATGTATAATTTTAGTTCATTTGTTACAATTATTTCGTGCACAGCTGATTAATTATCATATATTCATGCGTTATGTTCGAATAATTAATTTTATATAAATTACAATAATAAAACGGATCTGTTCACCATAAAAACTGGTACATCGAAACGTGTGTGTTGGGATTTTAGATTATATTTCTTGTTATTTGTTTAGTATCATTCTAATAGGAAGTGCCCACAATTCTAAACACTAACAAAAAAAATTGTACAGAGACTGACAAAAAAAATAAAAAGAAATCGACAAAGATTTAAGATTAATTACAAAAATACGTTAAGAAACCTAATTAACAAGAACATTTTGTAATATGTTTAGTTAGATAGTATGTAGTATATCATATATAATATATGTATGAATAGAATATCGATATAATAATAAGCACGGGCTAATTTATATACACAAAATAATTAATGAATATAAATGTATAAAATAAAATCTCTGCGTTTATAAGAAGACTGTAGAAATGAACGCACACACATACAGAAATAAAACTAATAATTTAAAATTAGAAACATTTTAAAAGCCTATAACTCTTCAATTATTGCTAAATTGCTTGCCATTTTTGTACTTTTAGTGAACATTCTCATAATTCGTGCGATTTCGTTTTTTAATTGAAACAGAGACCTAAACGCAGAGTCTATTAGATAAAAGATAAACCCAAGACCTTTGTTTCATTTAGGGGTTAAACACAGGAATTAAACAATAGATCGATTAAGTTTACATACATTGTTTCTTTTCTTTTGTTTGTCTCTTTGTAAGTAATTCGCTTGACCTGATACCTGATCTGATTTTAAAATCCATTACTAATTATAAAATGTTAGTTATTGCTAAATACAATGCATCTAATTTGTTTGATTCTATACTTTTTTTGTTTGTACAAAGCCCCAAGAATTCTAGATTCTATTTTGAGGAATTCAGCTTAGTTTAAGATCTATGAGAGTGCGTATGTGTGTGTGGCTGGTATAAAAAAAAAACACACAAATATCTATGTATATTGTATTATTAGCTATAATATATCGCATGTTCAGTTATCAGATATATATCGCTACGGTTTACCTACAGTATTGTTATTATTTATATGTATGCTTTGATTGCTAGTAAGGTTTTTGCGGTATCATATCATTTTTCTTGGTTAATGATTATCTCACTAAGTTTTTCATTTATACAATATTGTTTTGTTTTCTTTCTTTTTGTTGTTGTAAAAGGCAAATTGCATAACATTATTTGTTTGTTTGTTGTTGCTGCTTCTTTTTTTTTTTAATTTTATTCGTTGAGGTACTTGCTAAAAAGAGTCTAAAAAATGTCTATGCCTTTTTTGCACTAAGTATTTGTTGATTTTGTTGTTTTTGCTGTTGCTGTTATTGTTGTTGTGTACAGAAACTTGTTGCATTAATCATATAATTTGTGGCAATATTTAAATGTATATAGTATAGTATAATATTAGTTTAGTTTTAGTATTAGGATTAAGTTTTACATATATATGTAGGCATGTAGTACTTAGACATATAATTTTTTATCATAGTTATGCATATATGTATCTCTATATATCTATATATAAGTATGCATTTGCTTAGAAGTTCTAATAAAAAATATACAACACACATAATGAAACGCTTTAGGTTTTGTTTTTTCTTTTGAGAAATTTTTGAAAATACATATGTGTATAGAAAGTGTTTTAGTTCCTTTAGCATGTTGCAAGGTATTTGTATATATATATATATATATATATGTGTGTGTTGTTGCTTATATGCAGCAATATTTGTATGTATTAATTACATAAATGTATTCATGTAAATTTATGCATTTTACACTCCAAACTGCGTGTACAAAATGCTTTACATTTATTCAAATAATTAAAAAAAAACTTTATAATTATAACTCGAATAATCGAATTATTGAATATAATCGACAACCGTTTGAGGATTGCCGAAATTTAAAAGAAAACATTTGCCGGCGAGCGGGATGAGGGGGAGACAGACGAGTTGTTTAACGTTTGCGGCGATTACGGTTGCTGCTGCTGCTGCGTGCAACATTATGGATGTTGTTTGGTGTTGTTGTTGTCGTTGTTGATGCTGCAGCTGTTGGTTCGTGCAACATGCCGCTGCTGTTGTTGTTGCTGCTGCTGTTGTGTATGATGCTCTGTTGCATGAGCATCATAAACCACCAGCATTGTGTAAGTTGCAGTTGTTGCAAATCATTCTCGGTGTTGCAATTGTTGCTGCTGCTGTTGTTATTGGGATTATCATCGTCGCCGCCGTCAGCCGAGGCCATAAAAGATCTAAGCGCATGGAAATAGAATAAAATCTGATTAGCAAATCGATTGATTCAATGTGAATAGTGAAAAAAATAACACGAAATGAAAAACCAGCTTTAATTGGCGCCTTGTTAGGCCATCAATCTGGCATTTTCGACTCACTCGAGCGTCAATCAATCAATCAACCAATGAAGTTCTAGGCTCAAGTACTAGGCTGGATGGAGAGTGATGGTAATGGTGGTGGTAATAGGGAACAAGGCTGTTCTAGTCGATATTGTTGTTGTGTTGTCAGTGGTTGTTGCTCGCCAAGCCTGACCTCGCCTCTGGCATCCTCGTCATCAACCCGTTCACCCTGCAAGCTACTCAGCTCCATACCATATATTAGTTGGCGCAAAGTGCGCCGCATGCTTGCTGGCAGCTACCTGGGCGGGACTCAATGGCCCAAACTGGCTATATTGCGACGGGATTTGTATGTGCGCCGGCAACGGATGCGATGGTATGACCTATAAATTGAAGGAAAGAAAAACAGATTTAGTAACCATATTTAAAAAACAACAGTTTAATTACTTTACTCATAAATATCAATGAAACATTAATTGTAAAAGTAACTTATTTAGATTACAAATATGAAAATATAGCTTAAGATTTCTTTAGTAATTAAATAAATAAAAAGCTAGTTTATGATTTTTTATAACACAAATTTTACAAGATAAAGACAACAAAATTTGTTTGATAACTTAAATGTTCTTGAGAAATTATTCAAAGTTACAAATCAATATAAGATATTAACATTGGTACAACAAAATATTTAAATTATTGAAAATTATGTAATTACTTTATGAAATAATTGAATCAAAGCAATCAAATATTTAAATCAATATTTATAAAACTAGTATATTTTTTTTTATAATTATATCAATTATAATTGAATATAAATAAATAAATTTGGTTTATATTAAATGATTAAATGCCATATAGAATAATATAAACAATAATTTCAATGAATGCTTTTAATTATAGCAATTTAAATGTTTAAAATTTGTAAAGCTGACTATATTTTCTCACCTGTCGACTGGAGCTATTGTGTGCAGGTGGCGGCGCCACCACCGCTCGATTCGCATAGGCGTAAGTGGGCGCGGCCTGGGACACATAGACCGTGGGCCGTCGATACATGTCGCCCTGTGCGTAAATGTCCGTCTGCAGCATCGCCGCAGCTGCTGTGGATGACGGTGAGCCGCCCAGCGGCGTGCCCGCCTGATGATGATGATGGTGACTGTGGCCGTGGCTGTGCCCGTGACTGCTGTGATGATGATGGGGCGGTGCCGCTGGCTGCGGTGCTGCTGCTGGTGCCGCCACCGCGACGCTCGCCGGCGGCGGTTGCGATGGCTGGCGATAAACCTGCGGTGGTCCCCACGACGGTGGCCCAACACTGGCAGCGGCCGCCGCAGCCGCCGCCGCGGCAGCAGCAATAGCGCTGATCGAAGACGACGAACTAGAGCTGCTCTTTGAGTGGGCCAATGGTGGTGCCACAGGGGCTGCCACATAACTGACGGGTGCCACCGATGGTGCCTCACGTTTCGGATGCGCCAGCGGCATCGCTGAGCCACTTGAACCGGCTGCCCAGCTGCTGCGCTTTGTGTCCAGCTGTTGTTGTTGCTGTTGAGATGAAGATGGAGCATATTCCGGATAGAACTCGCCGGGTTCTTGCTTCGTTGGTATATGCGGCAAGCTGGCAACAGGCGGATGTTGTTGTTGTTGCTGTGGTGGTTGTGGTTGCTGTTGTTGTTGTTGCACCTGCTGCGGCTGTGGCTGCGGCTGATAGTTGCACTCGTTTTGTGCCATGGCCAAAATGCGTTTCTTTTGCGATTGTCCAGGCTCATACTTAATGTTGGGCTGCTGTTGTTGTTGTGGTTGTTGCAGCTGCTGTGGCTGTGGTTGCGGCTGATAATGCGGCGTCTGCTGTGCAGGCTGCACCACGTGTTGTTGCTGTTGTGGCGGAGGCGGCTGCTGCTGCTGCTGATGATGATGATGATGATGCTGGTGCTGATGTTTGGGACTGCTGGCAACGGCGGCTGAGATGGCGGCGTGTTGACGTCGACGTGCATCCTCCGGATCGTGATCACCTACGGTAACGCATGGAATTACTAGATGAACGTGTTGCGTTGGCTTATGACGACTGAGATGCGACTGATTTGGGACAGGGACGGGGACAGGGACAGGGACAGGGACATGGGCAGGGGCAGGGACTGAGGCGGGGACTGGAACAGGGACGTTGGCAAGACAGAGGCTGGAGGAATTGTTAAGGGAGGATGTGCTAAATTGTGTGCTTGTTGTGCTGGATATGGATATGGGTGGGTTAAGCTGTAGACTATGATGGTTATGGTGATGTTGTTGTTGGTTGGAAGTGGAAGCAGAATTGGAAGTGGTGTGATGACTGTTGTTGTTGTTGTTATTATTATTGTTGTTGTGGCTGTTGTTATGGGAGCTTGGCTGATAACATTGCTGTTGTTGCTGTTGTAATTGTTGCTGCTGCTGCTGTTGTTGCTGTTGCAGTTGCTGCTGTGACTGTAGCGAGCAGTTGTCTATGACAGCAGCACCACCAAATCCATTTCCATTTCCATTTCCACTTCCGCCCATCGACGACGTTGACGACGACGACGTATGATGATGATGATGATGATGATTATTGCTACTGTTACTGCTACTGCTACTGTGGATCAACTGCGACGACGACGACGACGGCGGCGCTGGCAACTGTTGTTGTTGACTGCTACTGTTACTGTTACTGCTACTGTTACTGCTATTGTTAATGTTACTGTTACTGTTACTGTTAATGTTACTGTTGTTATTATTATTATTGTTACTGCTACTATTGCTATTGCTGCCGCCGTGATGTTGTTGTTGTTGCTGTTGCTGGTTGTGGTGGTGGTGGTGGTTGTTTTGGTGGTGGTTGTGGTGACTATGGTGACTATGATGGCTATTATGATGACTAGCTCCGCTGCCGACCAGCTGATTATTACTACATTTGCTGGTGCTACGATTATTGGCATTGGAGCTGCCGGTTGTTGTTGTTGTACTTGTTGTTGTTGTTGTGGAGGACATGGAACTGTGAGCATTACCATAATTAACCGCCTGCTGCTGCTGCTGTTGTTGTTGTTGTTGCTGCTGCTGTTGCACATGCATCGGCTGTGCGCTGCTGCGACAATGCGTTGAATTGCTGGCCGAGTGTTGCTGTGAATGTTGTTGTTGTTGTTGATGTTGCTGCTGCTGTTGCATCAGGCTGCTGCTCGTCTGGGATTGTGCATGCGCACGCTGCTTCACGGGCTGCACCGCCAATGCTGCTGCTGCCGGAGCATCTGCACCCTCATCCTCGCTATCCGAAATGGTAATGACATCGCCAACAACAGCTGTCGGTGACGGTGTGTCATGTATGGTGATTGTTGGTTGCTTCACGTGCGGCTGATGGGCAGCGTGCAATGGTGGTTGGCTACTGCTGCTGTGGTAAGCACCACCAACAGCCGAGCCACCTCCGCTGCAATTGTTAACCACAATGTGATGGCCAGCATTGTTGTAAGCGCCGCTGCTGCTGCTGCTGCTGCCACCGTGTGGGGCATGTGCCACCGGAGCATGATTATGATGCGAGCTCGAGGAGCTGCTGCCACTCGCATTGACAATGTCTGAAAATGACGCGATAATTAAATACATTTTCTCTATAATTATTAGAATTAAGCTGCCACTCACTGTTCGCTGATGAGGCAACAAGGGTCCCAGCAGGGCCATAGCCGCCTCCATAGTTGCAGTTGTGGTGGGCGTGGTACTGCGGCGACACGTGGGCGGCACGCTGATAGCGCTGCTGATGCGGCGGCGAACTCTCCTTGACGCGCTTCTTAACCGGCGACAGCTGCTGATGCTCCTTCTTCTCGTGACGCGGCACGCGATAAGAGTTGCCCTTGCTGTGGATAAAAATTAAAAAGGTTATATGTCACTTAAGTTACTCTTTTAAAAGATTCAATAAAATACAATTAAAGTTATTATTGAAGATTTAATAATCTGTATATTTTTTAAAATATTTTTATTTAAAGTTTCATTAAATACGTATCTTAAAAAACAATATTAATTTTTTAACAAACATTCCTTTCTTGTTCGATCATTCCTATCACAAATACATCCTATATTCGCCACATATAAAATAAAATTTGGTCGGAATGTAAAGCATAACTTGGAATGGATGCTGGATGGATCATTTCATATTATATATTTAATTATATATTTATCATAGCACAACCAAGTGCAGATTTTCACCAAATTTGGTCAAATAAACAATTTGAGTTTAAAAGAAAAATTTCTAGAAAAAAATAGTTTTTTTCTAAGGCAGCTAAATAATATAGTAATCCAATCCAGCCGTTTTCGACATGTCTACTGAACCAACATAGCTTTAAGCCAAAGAGACTAGTTTGCATAAGAATCTGACGGACATTTCTATATCGATGCAGCTTCAGAATAAAAATAATGCTGTGGATCTGTCATTCCTTGCCTAATATTTAACTAATAAATAATAGAGTTAACTCGACAGAAAAATACTCGGTACTCGTTTCATCACAGACGCAAAGGCAATAATGAATAATGAATATAATATGTACAAATAAATAAAAATATAAATATTTACAAAATATAAACACAAATAAAAAAGTACAACCATTTTTAAATAAATATTGAAGTATTGGAGATCTAACTCGACAAAGTGCACATCAAAAGTGCGGAAAACTTTTCCGGGTTGTCTTCAAGTTCGCAATCCGGCTCGTAGTTAATTAGTTTAATACATTTGGGAAGGTTTGTTAGCTGTCAATACTCACGCCAAATGATGAGCCGGCGATTCCTTTTTGAGATCGTTGCGTGGCAAGTTAAGATGATGCTTGGGATAGATCTCCTCCACGTTGAACAGCGGCGTCGAGTCCACAATTAGCGAATGCGCCGGCGCCTGTTGTGGCCAAGACGGCACTAGCGCCATCTGGCGTCCAGTTTGTGGCCAGGCAACGCCGCTAGCCTGCACACGATTCGTTAGCAACATGCGCTGACCCGAGCTGGGCTCAACCATGGACACGGGCACCGGAACATTGACATATTGCTGAGGCGGCACCTGCAACGGCGGTTGCATCGTGGCACTGCCGACAACCACATGCTTGGTGGGACTGGGCATGGCCTGGTACGAGGGCGGACACAAGATATTCGACACCAGTTGATGCTGGAAGGTGTCGGTGCGTGCCTGGGGATATTGCCGGGCCACATTGCGTCCGCCGTAGATCTGATAGAGACCCTCGTAGGCCAACGTGGGACGACCGTCCCGCACAAGACGTTGCACCTGACTGGTCAGCTGATTGTTGATGGTGAAGGTCATGTTGTCGGTGCTGCTCGGCACAAAGTTGGTCACCAGCGTCGGAGCGGGTTGTACTCTAAAAAAGGAAGACAGCAAATTAGTTATCTGAAATGCTCTACTTAAACAAATATCGTTACTCACGTGTGGAAATCGCCACGACGACACACCTCCATCATTTGGACGGAGGCCTTCACATTATTGCAGTAGACATAATCCACCAGATGTGTGAGCCTCGTGAAGCTGTGATTCAATGCCTCCGTTGGGGTTAAACGTCGCTCCTGATCAATGGTCAGCATGCGTTTCAGCAGATCAATAAACTCCCTTCGATCCGTTTTCTCCGCCAACAATTGGCCACCTTCCAGATCTGTGGGCACATTCACCTGGCCAATATCATCGAGACAATTGAAGATATATTTGCGTGCCTCTTTGCTCTTCGTATTCGTTTCGGCCTCATGCTCTTCGGTGGTCTTTAAACGCCAAAAAGGATACGTCGAGTCCACATCCCGATAAAAGAACTTGGATGTCTTCGAGGCGCTATTCAACATATGCTCTGTGGGCAAACCCTGTGTCTGCGATATGTAACGTATCTGATCAAATTCCGAGCTGCCCGGATACAGAGGCCAGCCAAGAAATAATTCAGCTACCACACAGCCCAGTGACCACATATCGATCGCTTCGCAGAAGGGCAGACCCAATATGATCTCTGGGGCACGATAGTAGCGGGATTGCAGATACGTGTTGCACACAGTTTTGCTCACATGCGAGGCGCTGCCAAAATCAATGACCTTCACACGATACGGCTGACGAACTGGATCAACCAGCATTATATTCTCCGGCTTCAAATCGGCGTGAATCAGGCCCAGTTGCTTCAGTTTCAACAGAGCAGTCAGCACCTAGGGTAGAAAAATCAAAAGAGTGTTGCAAATATAAAAAATTATATACATTTTTTATATCAAATCAAATCACAAAAAAGAAAATAAGAAGGAGAGTTAAAGAAGGCAATTACCTGCTCCAGAATGGGACGTATATATTTAAGCGGCAGCGGTGAGAATTTGTTTTGCTTGAGAAAATCATAGAGATTCTGCTCGAGCATCTCAAAGACGAGGCAGGTGTGATTCTTGTGCTGAAAACACTCGAAAGCCCGCACAAAATTGAACTCATCCGCATTCTCCTGACTCAGTCGCGACAATATGGACACCTCAATTTGTCCCTGTCGCGCATACGATGGATGATTCTTTAGAATCTTAATGGCAACGATCTCCGAAGTGCCGCGTTTCCAACATTTCACCACCTGGCCAAAGGTGCCGCGACCCAGAAACTCCAGCACCTAAAATAAAAGAGTAAAAGTTTTAGAAATGAACTAAGATTTGTATCTTCTGGGTTAAAGTCACCTCATATTCAGCGGACAGGGAGTAGAGCACCTCGTGCTGGACCAGCTGATAGTCGCCATCGGCGCCGCTGCTGGAACGTTTACTGGGGGGCTGCGTATTGGCATGCCCCCCGGATGTGGCGACCTTTGCGTGCGCCGTCTTGAGGCTGCTGCTAACTACGTTTTGGGCTTTAACTGCCGCTGCCTGTGCCGCCTGGCCGTGACCAATTTCAACGCTGCCGCCGTTGTACGTGTCCACGCAGCCGCAATCGCAATCTGCAAAAGACAACAAATAAATGACAATTAATACAAAAAAATTCCAATTAAATCAAGTCTTAAAGTAGTTGGCTACCTCGCTTCAATAAGCGTCTTATCACTAAAGATAACATAATTAATTTATTTTTCTTTTTATTTTTTGTCTTTCTCTTTGTGAAAATTTTCCCGAGCTTCGCACTCTGGCAATTTTCCACAGAACGTTCAACGGAACGCTTGCAATGCTACTGAACGCCAGTTCGAATGCAATCGGACAATGTCTCATTCCAACAGATATAGACACAGCTATAGATATAGATATAGATATAGATACAGATACAGATACAGATACACATACATATGTAGCTGTATCTGTGTTGCTACTCAACGTCAACGTCGTCGTCGTCGTCGTCGTCTTGTCAACGCCCTGACAAAGAAAATGCGAAAATCATATTGCAACGCGCATTTGGCCAATTCAAACAGTCGACAACAGGATGACAATAATATTAATAATAACATTAACAATAACAATAAGAACAATAACCAAACAATGGAATTTTCAATAAGGAAACAACAACGAATCAACTTCTTCTTCGTTTTTATTTATGTATATTCACCTATACAGATAACGATACATTGTTGCAAATATCCGACAGTCATCATCCTTAATGCTACAGGTTGAATTCAATAAATATGTAAATATGTTGAAAGCGCCAACTTTGTTTAGTGTATAAACATTTAAAGATGACTCAAAGAGTTCGTGTGCAAGTTTAGATATATATGGATGTATATAACTTTAGGATAGAGAAACTGGATATTGGATTGGTCAAGTCTCTGAAAAAGTCTTTCTTATTTCAAAAATATCTAGAGTACTAGTAAAATTTAGCTATGGGTACATATTGGTGCTTTTCAATAAAAGAAGAAATCAAAGCAATAGCTTACAAAAATTGTTTTTAAAGTAAGAAATTAAAACATTCCTTCCTTTGATGTTGAGAAATGTAAAAGCAATCTCTGCGAAGAACAAAGCAACATAATTCCTCTCACAGAGTCACTGTTTTCATCATGTCCTTCCAACTCACTCTTGAAAACGGAAATGGAAACCTCTCAATCAGAACAATGCTCTTAATGAAGTGCGTCTGTCAATGGCCTTTCATATGCATCAATTTGTCCAACTAATCAAGCGTTGATTTGAGCTAAATTTAGAACTGGTTAAGTAGAATTGCCTGCTTCCCCCACCGCCTGCTTCCGCCCACCACATTACATAATTTAATTAATTTGCGTCAGAGGACATTCGATACACGAAAGCGAGAATGATATAAAAATAGCGAAAAGGAAAAAAATAATAAAAAGGTAGCCAAGCCCACGCGCTTACTTGGGAAATTATATGGCAACGCCGGAGGGGAGGGAGGAGAGGTGGGTGAAGGGTGCGGCTTAAGGTCGCTATGGGTCTGAAGGAGGGCGGGGGAGAAAGAGAAAACTTGGCGTGCCGAGCTACAAAACGTTGCTTTCGGTCAGTTGTAATCAAACCTAAAATTAAGGACACACGCGACGGCAATGTCCTGGCCAGGCACTTAAGTCAACAGAAAGCGGGGGAGGAGATCAGGTAAAAGTTTTGATGTGACTTGAAATTTATGACAGAGCGAATGAAAACTAAATGCAATAAATTATGAAAAAAACCGATGAGCAGTAGCACAAAATTCGAAAAACTAACAACGAAATTTAAAGCTAACCAAAAGGGGAAGAGAGAGAGAGGAGAGAATTGGGGAGGGGTGGATACAGGAAGGTCAAATGTCGGACAAAGCGTTGGAAAGTCAGCTCATTTCATGGACTTCTAAAGTACGTTAACTTGCAGCTGCGAGGGTGGACAAATTAGTCGTGGAAAATATGTTTTTATAATTGTACACTATACAATTTTCTTAAATTTAACAGTTTATGGATAACACTCTTTAGCAAAATTAGAATATAATTAAAAACTTCTGATAAAAACAACATTGACTACTTGAATAAATAACTTGTCAGTCCACCCTCGTTTTGGTAAGCCAAGGACAAAGCCAATGACAGGGACTTAACTTGCCCCACGTGGTCGTTTCACATGGTAAAGGCCAAAACGTTGCCTGCAACAAGTTACGACTGTGCCTAGGCCCTTTTATTGACTTGCCCCCGCAGATCCCCCTCCCCCACCATCAGCTCAACATCTTGTGCAACTCCAACGGCTTGACATTAATTTCCATATATTTATTGTTACGTTGCGCAATCAAATGAATTCGCTTACGCAAATCTCAGCCGCAGCAGCCGCAACTAACGTCAAACGTTGCAACGTGACGCAGTTTGGCCAAACAAAACGAAGCCGCTTGTTGCATAAAGAAACACACACAAAAAATCGAGGGGCCAACCAACTGTAAAGGCGGAACTTCCAGCTAACTATGACATGGTTTGGTATGCGGGTGTTTCACGTAACTGTAACTGCTACTTGGATGCAATCAACGTTGAAGAGGAAGCAGGACAAAAGGCCTTGATGGGGCACGTTGTGCTGCATGTTGTGTGGCAAATTGTGTTCCAAGGACTTATGGCTTAAAAGCCTGATCCTGACGCAACACAAACTGTGCCACCAAATTGTCATCAAAATGCAGAATTTATAGGCAATTTACGAAATGTGTGGCCACGCTCAGGTAACGAATAATGAATAAAACAGGGTGGCAACGTTGCATTTGCAACTAAATTGTAAATGTTTAACATATTAATGAAATTCCAGTGTTGGAGTTGCAATATTTAAATTCTAATGATAAAGCTAAATAGAATTTTAATAAAGCCAACAAAAAAAATAATGTAGTTACTATAAATTGTTACTCAATTTTTAATATTTGACATATAGATAAGACTATTTTTGCAGTAAAAACATTGCAAAATTCCGTGGTAAATTTAACATGAACTTGAGAATAATGTCATTTCAATCTAAAAGAAAAGTTAGAATATAAATTTACTATGGATAAAATTTTTGATTATTATTTCCTAGATCAGAGTCAAGACTAAGAATCTGACTTGTTTATAGTCTATAGAGAAAATGTACAGTTGTTTTTCATTAATAAAACAAGAGCTGAGTGACATTTTCATTGTATTTCTTTATAGCCCAGCAAATATCTTTAAAATGTATGAAACAAAAGTTCAGGTTATCGAGTCGAACTTATCGTTGGCCCTGTTGTTATCGGGTATTGTCATTGCATTGTTACGACAACTTAGACTAGATGAGATTGTATTGGGTGGGGCGTTCGGTTATACAATAGTATTAACATAATTATTGTAATATAACAGCACAATGCTCGTAGATAGCAACAAAAGCAAACCAGAGCTGCATGCTGATGGGATTAAATGCAATTAAATGCGCTTTTGATATAAATATATGTATGTGTTTAATGTATAAATAAATATATTGACAGATTGTGGCAGACGCACGTGTCTAACGTTATGAAAACCTAGGGATTTTCCTAACGAGATTTAAATTATAGATATAGAAACAGTTAGTTGAATGTTTAAATCACTGGAGAGAAAGTTAATTGAAAAAGTTGTGGTTAATTCACATGCCAAAAATGCAAATTGAATTTCAAGTTGCATGTTGGCAATTTAGTGAAAACGCAGCGGAAGTGAGGGAAGTTGCCTTTAAAGAAATTCGATAAATGTATTTTAAGCTTGCAGCACAAGTCGCTTAAACGGAAGCGGAAAGACGAGTAAAAGGAAACGAACAAAAATGAAGAGTGCGGAAAAAAAAACAATTCAACAGAAGCAACAGGTTATAGGGAAAATACTTTATAATGTTGTTGACTAGAGCGACTAGAGCGTTGATTAATCGGCGCAAACAACAAACAAGGGAACGAAAAACGGGGGCAAAAACGTAGACAATGGCTTGCAAGGAATGCTGGTGGATTACGGCGGTGCGGCCGGGGAAAGGGGTAATGGTGGGGTGGAAGTTGCGCAAATATTTGTCGCTGCAATGAGAGCAATGCACGCACAAGCATTTGCCACTTGTCTCGACGCACCTGACAACAACACCAACGACAAGAAAAGTTCCAAGCAAGTGGAGCAATAAAGACAGCAACATGTAGAGCAACAATGTTGCTACATAATTGAGTGCTTTTTTTTTGTTTGTTTCGCTTTTATTGCTGGCCAAGCAGTCAAAGAGCGCGCGCTCTCAAAATGGCAGCCTCCGCAGCAACAACAAGAGAACGTATGCAAGAACAACAACGGAGAAAGTTTTACGTACGAATGTTGCAGCTAAGGTAGACAGCAATAATTGAGGGAGCTGCAGTTGCTGTTGTTGTTGTAGCTGCTGCTGTTGAGCGAGTTGTGTGCTACTATTGTTGCTGCTGTCCGACTGAGACAAATGAATATTTCACGGGATCTGCTGCATATTTAACACTGGACGCAAGCCCAGCATCATTTACATAATACAACAACAAGCAGCAGCAATAACTCATGCTTTGTTTGCTGCACACTTGAGCGAGCAGAACAGTTAAGACACAAAATGCGAAAAAAAAAAGCCAAATAAAAACTGGCACACACACTAAAAGGCAGCCTGGCAACAAGCAACATGTTGACGTTGCTGCGTTGCAAAATTGTCGCCAATTGCCTTTCTAAAAAAAGAAGCAAATAACAACAACAACAACTACAGCGAATGCCTTTTATGTACTTTCACAACAAATACAGCCAAATAAAAACAAACCAGCTCAAACTTGAAAAACCAAAAAGGCGATTAAATGACAACGACAACGGCAACCGCAGCAACCGTTGAGTCGAAGATAAGCTAAAAGAGTGGCAAGGAAAAAAAGAGTGAGACGCACAGAGCAACCGCAGCTGGACTGCAACTTGTTATCAAAGTGTTCGGGTTTCATATTCTCCAGTTATTAATATTAATGTTGCGAACTTCTAGCAACATGCTGCTAAGCATTTGCATAGTCTTCTGATAATCGGAAGTTCACTTTTACAAAGCGGCTCTCTCCCTCTCTCGTTGCTTAGTCAGCAATAAAATCAGCCAAAAATATATTTTTATTTGATTTGTTGTTGCTGTGTTCATTTGTGTAATTGCCTTGCACACTTGATTGCGTCGACTGCGAATGCAACGACGACTGGTAATGACGCCAATAAACTTGCGCTCAGCAGCAGCAATAAAAGCAAAGCACTCCCCTCTCTCTCTCTCTCTCTCTTTGGCAGTTAGCTGCCATCTTCCTCTGACTTTTGCCAAGCTTTATTTTTGTTGTTGTTTCGATAAAGTTGAATTTTGTTTTCACATTGTTGTGATTGCTGAGTGCATTAACAGCCACAGCAACAACAGCAGCAGCTGCAACAATGACAACAACGAGTAACAGAATCAATTACAAATGAAATACGAACAAGACAAATGCATTTCAAGAGCTGCGTTACTGTTGTTATTTTACATTATTTTTATTGTTAACAATAACAACAAAAAAAGCATAAACAACGACAGCAAAAATTTCACTTACTCGTATAAAGCCAAACAAGCAAGCAGCAAAGGCAGCTAGAGCCAAATGTACAAAAATGCAATTTAAATTTAAATTGCGCGGATTTACGCCAGCATGATTTTCAAGAGTTTCGACAAAGCAACAATAGCAGCAAAGCTAACGCAGCAGCATCAGCAGAGACAGCGGCAGCAGCAATAAACGTTAATGAGGTAAAAGCCCACAAATACATGCACACATGCATAGACACATGTACAGAGCGTGTGGAACGCATGCCAGAAATGTGGGAGGTTTTGGGGCGACATTTTGTGGATCATGTGAAAGCTTCACGACGCCGACGCCGACGCCAACGTCGCAGTCAACGTCAACGACAACGTTAGACAACGATTGTCTTTTGATGCGCCGCGCTGTTTCGTATGCTGCTGCTTTTCTAACGTTGCGCTCATTTATTTTTGATCTTTTTTTTGGTTTTCGGATTTTTGGTTAAATGTTGCATGCAGTTGACAAGATGACAGGAACAACAACAACAATAACAACAAACATTAATGAAAGCATGCAAAAGCATTGCATAAAATTCAACATAAAGGGAAACTTTTCAATTGCATTGCAGTTTTTTGTTAATGCGCGGTGAAAGTTTCTAATAATAGGATCAAGTTTTACAAATAAATGCAACTAATGAGTATCAGTATTTGAAAAAGTATTCAATGATTCAATATGAATACTTATACTATAGCTGCAAGTAACTAACTATCCGCGACTTTTCTAAGGTCTTCTAAAGCGAACGTCTAATGTTGACGAACGACGCCGACAGCGCAGCTGGCTTAGAGGTCGGCGCGTTCAGTCTGCTGGCAACTAGCTTGAGAACAACAACAATAACAAAACCACTAACAGTATCAGCAGCAGTAGCAGCAGCAGCGACACTTTAGACGGCGTCCTTCAAGCGAGCGTTAGAAGTTGACGGCGACGTCAACTGAAATGACCTAAAGTAACCCAATGGGAAGGCAAGCAACAACAGCAGCAAGAACAACAACAACAACAGAAGCAGCGCGAGTATTGCACAATGCAAGTGGATGTCGTTGAGGTACGTATGTACATATGTATGTGGATGGATGGATGCGAGGGAGAGCGCGCATCTAACTGAGAACCGGCAAAGAGCGACAAAACAGAGTTGCCAGAATTTCAAATAGATAGTATTAATTAAATACGTAGCTAGAATAAGCTAAAAATAATCTTAAAATACTTAAAAGTTGTGAGATTTGATTTTTAAATTTTAATTTAATTTAATTAAATAAAGCAGTTCAAATTTAAATTGGTCTATTTATCTAATATAAATTGATTTCATTGCAATATTTCAGTACCTTAATTATATAAATGAAGTTTGACTTTAAAATATTTAAAATAAAGTTTTTTTTTACATTTTCAGTAGTAAAATCAGATTTTTAGCCAATTCACTTCTTTGAATTTTTCTTATCTTTTGCAACTACAATATTGAAGTCTAGCTACAAAACAGCTAAAATGGCCACACTGCTGCGGAAATGGGCGATAGTATAAGTATGTGTGTGTGGCGCGCAATTCGAGTGTGGGCGTGGCGTGTGGGCGTGGCGTGACTGTCGACGGCGCGACACTTTGGCAGCTGCAAACTAAAAACGGTCGCGAAAGATGAGAGCAATGAGAGAGGGCAGAAAAGCAGGGACTTACATATAAGTTATAACAATGGCAACAAGAACAAGCAAACAACAACAACATGATAGACCTAGTGGGTTGCAACTGCACCAGCAACACTTGACACTCCTTTCAGTCTCCCTGCCCCGCCAGAGTTGCAACTCTTTCAAGCCGCAAGCCAATTGTCGTTGCATATAGTACAACTGATATTTTTTTTATAACTAACATTGTTGTGGTTGTTGTAAGCGAGCAACTTCAATTGAGGTCAACTCTTTACTTGCGTCTGAGACTGCTGATGAGGCACTGATAGGGCGAAAAAGAGAGAAACAGAGGCAGAGGGAGAGAGATAGATAGCTGCCGCTGTCCGAGCTGCAGGCAGATAGCCTCAACAGGCAGCGCGACAAGTTAAACAAGTCATCCCAGAACTGGAACAACCAGAGCAACATCCTCATCGTCAACAACAACATCAACAACAACGACAACATTCTGACGCACGCATTGCGAGACAAAAGAGAGAGAATGGCAAACTGGACGAACTGCATTTGCTTGATCATTTACTTGCTGAAAACTGTAGGAGAATGTCGATCTCTTGCTCTCTATATTAAATCGTTCTCTTGCCTCAAAGTGATCATATGATAACGATTAAGAATAAACTTAAGATATTGCTTTTTCTGGAGAAAATTATAATCATAATGAATGATAAAAGTTTGGACAGATATAGCAGCTTCTCTGTGTCTTATTCTTAGAGACCAATACTTAATTTTCTCATTTAATAAGGTTTCTATCATATCTCTAACAATAGCCTTTAAAACTAAAACAATAATCATCGACTAAAACAAATTCAATTGAAGATTATGAAGACATACTACAAATATATACCACGAATATCGTCTAAAAAAATTCTACTACTTATATCTATTACATTTTTCTAAAGATATTTTCATTTTTTATACCACCTACGATTTCCATCTTTAATTGAACATTTTTCACACTTAATTTTATAATATAAAATATAACATATTTCAAAGAACTTCCTCTAAAAAAATATACAATTTTCAACATTAATATGATCCACTAAAGAACGGATTTTACGAGTTTTTAATTACAGTTCAGAGTATTAAATTGATAATCCGATCTTTCAACGTTTTCATGGTAGCAAAGTTCATTTTATTTCCCACCACCCACACACCCACACTCACACACAATCAGCAGCAATTCCCAAGAGTCCCGTAGCGAAAGCATTGAAAAAAAAAATCCAATGAAAAAAGCAACAACAACAAAAAGGTGACCGATTCAAAGCCAGTTTTCACAACGTAATTTAAATGCAAATAAAAGTATCTAAGCCAAATGGAAAGCGACGCTTGAGGGGCGGCAAGGCGTGGCAGCAAACAGGGCTGGAAATAGATAGAGAGCAGGCAGGAGGAGCGACAGGAAGGGAAAGCGTGTCAATTTGATTGGCCAAATGCATCCAAGAGTGAATTGAGACGGAGAAAGGGAAGAAGAAGAAGGAGTAGTATAGCTAAGGGAGGCAGGAGAAAGACAGGCAAACCGAAGCTATAAACTGAAATGAAATCTCAAATTGCATTTCGAGCGTTAAACAAAAAACAAAAGATGAAAAACAACAAAAGCAACAACAACAACAACGCAACACGACTTTAAGATTATTGATTCGCATTCCATTGATTTACATTGTTGTTATTGTTTTTGCCTCTTGTTGCAACGCGATTGCCAATTGCTATTGCAGTGGAAAAACCGAAAGCCCAACGGGGCGATTTGGACCTTGCCCCACCTCCTCCGACTCCCCACCCCACCTCACCACAGCACACACAGACACACCCTCCCATGGACATAGCTCCATCATAATTGCATCGAAACGCGATGCAAAATGACGCAAATTGTTTTAGTTTAATGATTGTGTATCAGTTATTTATCAATTTTAGCTGAAATTTCTATGATAAACGAATGGCGAATAACGAGAATAGTTAGCGGAAATTTATGACCAAATGGGAATGTAAGTATGTAGTTTATGTTTACAGTTATGTGCGATTTGTGTATAAAAATTACTTAATAATTGTAATTCCAATTAAATTTGAAATGAGAGGTCAATTTTTCATTCTTACATAATGCGTGAAGGTTTCACTAAATAAGCTTTATATTTTATTTTTAACACAATATTCCTACTTCTAGATACTGCAATAGAATGTAGTACATATTCGCATTATTGCCCTTCTATATAGTTGTTTTGGTTTTAAAATATGATATCATTTCAAGATGTTTATCACCTATGCATGTCCTGACTAATGTTTATTTGTTTGCTTGCTGATGACTGTGCCGAGTACGGAGTGCCGAGGGCTGAGTGCAACGACATTAAAGTCGACACTACCCTCAAAAACCGTACCGTCCAGCACCCTCTCTAACAACATACACAACCCATCAACATCTACACTCGAAGCACTTGCGGTTCCCACTGTGCAAACGAATGAAATTTGTGTCGTGTCGAGTGTTTTTTTTTTGAACAACAACAACAACGACTAACAAACTTAGACAACGTTGCATTTTGCATGACTGCGATGGCGTTTTGATACCCTGTAATCAAATTGCATTATGGCGGGGTGTAAAGTTTATTTGCTTGTGCAGACTATATAATTTAAACATTTCAATATTGCATGTCTGCAATACCCTGTAATTAAATGTATGAAAATGATTTTTCAATGTTTAACCAGACTTGTTTGTTTAATAATTTAAAATAAATTAAGTTACTATTAAATTTGCAACTTTAAATCTTTATCTAATAATAGTTGACTTTATTATCTCCTTAGTAGATTTTTAGTTTTTATATTTTACAGGGTATTTGGCCAATTACCTACCAAGATTTTCCCAATACCTTTAATGCTTCTTGCTGCCTGCCTTTTGCCATTTGTTGGCCCACAAATATTTGAAATGCATAAATGCAATTTTCGGCTTAGCATTTAAAGTGCTTAGAGGAGAAGAAAGGCAAAGAGGAGAAGAAGGAGAAAGGGTAGCTAAAGTGTCAGAGAAGCAGCAACGATTGCTGTCTGGCGATAAGAAAAATATTCAAAACTGAAATTTAATTCATTAGTTGAATGCAAATAAAAAACTGCAATTGCTTTCATAAGTTTCTATAGTGTTTTTCAATTGTGGTGATTGTGCGACTCCGTTGATAAGACGAAGACCGTTAAGACACAGCGCACAGCTGTCAATGATTGCAATGCTCAGCAGATAACACTGATAAGACTCCGTCGGGGAGGTCTACTTGATTGTGGGCGTGGCAGCACACGAGCTTCCGCCTGCATTATCAGCCAATCAAATCTCGCGAGGTTAATGAGATTGAAATTACTCAACTCTCCACATACAAAGAAATATATATATGTTTATGTGTACTTATATACATATATATTGTGTATGGTAATATTCTATTAGAGTTTCACAGAGGCCTTCACATATAGCAGCATCTACACAGTTACGAGCTTTCCAGGCATGCTGAATAATTCAGTTTGTAGCCTCGTTTTGCTACACAAATATAATCGGTTTAAATATAGATCGATGCAACGGGGCGTTGCTAGGGGGACAGACGCGGGCAGATGTGGAAGGGGAGAGCGACTGAGAAGCAGTTAGAGAGGAGGTACAGGGGGCTAGGGGCGTGCCAGAGTCTAGTTAAAGCAATTGGCACGCCTTTACATTTAACTGGCACAAGAAGAAACCAACGGAAAAGGCACTTAACCAAAATGCTCGACTTGGAGATACCATACACCATACACTCATCAGCTCATCAATATATAAAATCATACTGATAACTTATTTATTCATTAATTAATTTATTTTTTTATATTCTATTAACATAAATTTTTTATCACATTTAAAAGACCATATTATTCCCTTTCTTCTTCATTTATTGTATGCAGGGTATTTAGAAAATATAAACTATTTTGAATTTCATATGTGAAGCATTGGATTCGACCCGTTTGGCAATATTCCCAATTACCCAATTCACTCAACTGTCTCCAGCTGTTTTTTCAATTTTTGATTAGTTTGCCATGCTTTTCTGAGTGGGAGAATTTTCGCATAATTTTCCAAACTGAATGGCATAATAATAATAATATAAACAATAATAATATTACGCTCACACAAAATGTGTTTCACATCAAGAAAAAAAAATTGAACAAGAACAACAACAAAAGCCTCGAAAATAAATGATTATGAGCCGCAAAAACGCCAACAAGTTCAAAGACCCCGAGAAAAGGCCCTAAGGGAAAGTTCACCTGTCCAAAAATATCCTGTTCAACAAAATAGTTCAACGGAAATGAAAACTGCAAGCTTTTTTTTTTTTGGGCCGTATAATTTACGCTATGATAAATGGAAGAGAGAAAAAACAGCAGTAAAGTTGAATTTCGTATGGAAACATTTGCGAAAAACACAAACAAAAAAAATATATATATATAAAGAGCTAGGGAAAATGTACAGGGGAACGGGTTATTCCTATGCCTTATCGACTGGGCAACTATAAAAGCAACCAAATTCCCCATAAATTAACATAAAAAAAGAATACGACCCATTGAAGTAGCCTTCCAACACGAGTACAGGGCAAACTCGTATGAATGACTCTCTCTTGGTCATAATGAACTGAGGGAAGGAACTACAGGAAAAGAAGAAGAAGGAAGGGCAGGGAAGGCAGGAGAATTGAGCAGAAGTGACGCAGTTTGTTGAGGGGAAAAACCTAAAGCAAGTGGCTCCTTCACAGCTAGTCAAAACAAAGCATTAAAAGCCTGTCAAGGACAACGACAAGGATACAAAGACATGGGGAAAATACCAAGTACTGAATAAGCTTTTGTACCACCAACAAAACAAAAAAAAACCCAATCAATTTCGAGTTACATGAATATTCATGTAGGTATGTGAACATGTCGTACATCATATTTTCTTATATTATCTATCAATTGAGTTTTTAATAGAAACAAGTACTGTCCAGAAGCTGTTGAAAGAGACTACTTAGAAAACAAAATATCAATAAAACTGTCAATATAGGTGATTATTAATATTTTTTAAGCTCTTTTAATGCACATTCGAAACATGTATTTCAAAAAAAGTCGACATAACTATAACGTATTCTGCGTCAATTGAAACTTAAAATATTAATTTAGAAACATCCTTAATTTTAGTTCAAAATAAAGCAGAACTTTTTATATCAACAAAATTCACTTACACTTTATCTGATTCCACAACAAATTCAGAGTTTAATATTTATTTTAAAATTGATTAATAAATTTTCATTTACTTCTTAATAAACAAGCTTCTGTTTATATGTAAGTATAGAGGACATTTGCCTAAGGCTAATGACTAAGCAAAGCGGTCAGAACCAGACGACGACGTCATCAACTATTGCTGTGATTAGGGCTGGAGTTAGGGCCATGTATGAGCTTATGTTGCAACATTTGCCAACGGAATTGCCAATGACTAATAAGGCCAACAAATGTGTATAAAAACAAAACAGAGAAATAAAACTAAAGCTAAAGCTGCAAAGCATTTGAAGTGGGCAGCGACAGCAGACAAACAAATAACGACAGAAAGCAAAAGGCAAAAACATAAAATAAAAATAAAAACACTATGAGTCAGAAGAAACAACGTATGAAGAAGAGGAAGAAACAGAGGAATACAGGCAAGCGAGCTAAGTAAAGTGCTTCAAGTACAGAGGCGTGCAACCAGACAAAAGGAGGGTTGTGGCAGAAGGGAGAGGGGTCGGTAAACTGGCAACTGCTGCGCAGTGAAACTCACTTGGCGCGTCGAGTGGGCCAAGAGACCTGAAAGCTGAGCAGAGTTTGGCGCCGCCGACAGCTTTTCAATTTGGGTTGACAGTTGCCATATCTCCCCCCCCCCTTCTTCCTGCTCCTTTAGTTTTCCTTTAAATCTCGCAAAGCTAAAAACAGCCTACAGCTGAAAGAGAATGTTAAGAGAGAGAGAGAGAGAGAGAGAGAGAGGGAGAATCAACAAGGCTAGGAGACTTTTCAAGGAGGTAACACAACATGAAAAAGGCATTCATTTTACTACAATATTTAACCATTAATTTAATAAATTATACAAAATGCCTCAATTAATCTAAGGCTTGCTGGAATGTTATCGCAGAAACTTTCAACAAATTTATACAGCTTTCAGCACGAAATTGTCAGATATAAAAAAGTGTAAAGTGAAGCGAAAACGTTGGAAAATTAATAAGCGAGAATTATCAATAAATGATAAAAGCCGCCGTTGATATTTAATATCATGTATATCAATCTCTTTAATGCGTGTACACTTCAAGAAAACTTAATAGATTATGTGTCAATTTGATAGTTTATAACAACTTTTAGTATAAAAACTTGAAAAAACTTTAAAAATGAATGAATACATTATATAGTAATTTAAAGTATTTATAAATATTGTGTAATGAAATATAAAACAAAAAGGATTTATTTTTCAATCTTTTCAACTAAGAAGAAACTTGTCAGTCTTATAATGAGTTTTTAATCAAATCTTATACAAAAGTTGAATTTTTTCAATATTAAGAAAACAATTCAAATCTCAAAAGCTCTGTTCTCCTTACCAACTTAAAACTTTTATAGTGATTTTTTTCAAAGGGTAAATGAGAAGAAGAAACCTTTCTTATTGTTGGCTTTTTTCTTTGTAATTTGATGCTCTCATCATTAGTGAGTGTACAGTCTCTTGGCAATCAAGCAACCTCTTCACACAATCTTCTTTACATATACGTCTGTTCTCGTAGCATCTTCCATATGGGATAATAATCAGGCGTGTTTTAAAATAGAATCTCAGGCAAAGTTCTAATCAAAGAACAGCGACGGCGTGTAACAAAGCAATTTCCATTTCCATAAGCCACGACAAACAACAACAGCAACAACAACAACAACAACAACAATGGGCAACTGGCCTACTCAGCGGTCAACAACAGGGAAAAACGTCAGCAGCGACGCTGGCGCCGCTGTCGCGTAACGTAAAATGCGTGCAAATGGCCACAAAAAAAAAAGAAAACAAAATAAAGAAGCCACCAGGGAAAAGCAAAAGCCAAAAAAAGAGGGAGGAGTAGAAAAAGAAGCAGAGCAAACGAACGAATATTTTCAGCTTAATTACGAGTATGCTAAGGCAAACAAAAACAACGCCAACAGCAGCAGCAGCAACAACAATAACAATAATAAAAGCCACACGGAAGTCAACAACAACAACAACAACATCAACAGCAGCACCTTAACTCTTGTTGTTGTTGTTTGAACCGCATAGGCAAAGTAGAAACCGTTGAGTGGGAGAAGAAGGAGGAGGAGGAAGAGGACGCAGAGACGAAGTGGGCGACAACATTTTTAAATAAACGACACACTTAACTGAAATTCTGTAATAAGCCAAGAATATTTTTAATATGCCTACAAAAACAAAAGCAAAGCCAAAAACAAGAATAAAAATCACAAAAAAAAAGAGAAAACGTTAAGCAGCAACAACAAACAAAAAGCACAACAACAACTTGCCACAATGTTGCTTGCTGCAATTTTGCTCGTTGCATTTTATGGACGAGTTCCAACATGAGAATTTATCACAAATTGCAGCGAATTCGCCGAACGGCAGACAGAACAAACGCAAAAAGGGGGCGTAACACAGAAGAGAGAGAGGAAGAGAGTGAACGAGAAAGGGCATGGGGAATGTATTTTTTTTGGGGGGTAGGGGTCCAATCAGTGCGACATTTGTGTCGCATAACTTTGGCGTGTACTTTCATTTTAATATTATTCAGGTTTTTCTATTTGAGAAGACAAAGAATCACGGTATTATCCCAGCAAATCGACTTAGAGTTACCCTGTAAAATTATTCAAAATAAATGGATTGAATGTACAGAAAAATTTCTCTAAAAATATATCGAATAATTTAATTCAATTTTTCTAAGAGTTTCCTGCCTCTTAAGTTTCTAATCTTAAAGATTTTTTATAAGGTAGATACACACGTTTTTCCTTCTACATGTTAAATGGATATCCCTCCATTCACTTTATAATCTACAGGGTATTATTAAACATAAATGAGAGACTAGCGACAAATATTTTGTAATGCTCGATTTAATGTTGAAAAACAATGCATAAATCAAGAAAGAGACAAATATTTAAGTTGATTATAAATGCAAAAGAAATGAGAATATAATAATATCTCATACAATAAGCAAATGTGACTATAAAAAAAAGCGATTAAGAAGAACTCGGAAATCCAATTAAATAACTTTAATATTATGCGAGATAACCTTCAGTTAAAAATATTTGTAGACAGATCTTTTCAAATACATAAATATCCGCATTTTTATAGTTTCAAAATAAATGTTAAAAAAATAGAAACACAGAAGAAAACCTTAAAAATATGCAGAGAACTTGTGCAAATAAAGCTAAAAACACATTTGGAAATGTCCAAAACACTTAATATTGACAACAAATTTGATCAACAAAACCAAGACGAAGAGGAAGACGAGAAATAACAATAAAGGTTTAGGAAACGTCAGCTAAAAACTTGTTTTGCTGCTGCAAACAGAAAACTAATAATAGCTACAATAACAATATTTTACCATTAGTCATCGCTGCAGCGACGCCGACAGCGACGTCAACAGCGACTTCGACAGCGCACACCTGTAGAAAGCGAAGCGCAAACAATAAAAGCGCCAATAAGAAAATAATTGCAAGCTCAGTACAAGACGACAGCATTTATAGAAAGAGCAAGAGATGGAAAGAGAGAGAGAGAGAGAGAGAGAGAGAGAGAGAGAGAGAGAAGTGTAAGTGAAACATAAAACAAGACAGAATCTTAATATCCAATATTAATATTATTGGAAAATAATTATTTTAGTGCCATACTACAATCCTTAATAACACGCCTTTTTAAAGTTCAATTTCAGATAAAAAAGGATAAATCTATCTGGAAAAAGGCTAAATTGGCAGCACTGGTGGACAGTTGCGAGCTTTAAGTTGCTAAGCCCAACGCGCCTCAGAGCACAAAGCCTGCCAGCGGCAAAATAGATAAGGACACAAAGAGCCACGCAATTGTAAGCTCAGCTCACTTCTTGAATGCGCTCTCCCACTTCCTATCCCTCTCTGCTACTCTCTTAATACCATAAGGATTAGTCTGTAGTGTGAATTGAGACGCAGGCAAATGAGTGGAAAGCTAGCAAAATGGAAGGGGTAAAGCTTAACGCCCATAAACTCCAGAGAGACAGAGAGAGAGATAACTGTTAGTCGGCGCTAGGCGCAAGTGGCGTCGACTTTGACGTTGACAGCAACAGCGACGTCGACGCGACGGCCCCCAAGCGGCTTTTGCCTTTCAACGCCCGCGCAATTTTCTCATTGCTGTCGTTGTTTCTCAATTGACTTTCTATAATTGCGTTTAATGTGTTGTGACGGAGCCGCACTGACAATTACCCCCACCCCCTACCCTACTTGACTGTTGTGCAACTTGGTAATTCTATTTTTGTTCATTTTGTGTTCGAGTCTCTCTCTCTCTCTCTCTGTCTGTCGCTTTTTATCGCACATTTCACTGCACAGCGTTTTCATTTTCACAAAAGATTCCTTCAGCTACCCTTCATCCCCCCGCTCATTTCCCTTTTGCCCTGAAATGAAACTTAAGCAGCTTTGATATTATTTAATTTGAATCTACTTTGTAAGTGTTTTGTTTTGTTGTTTTGCACCTTTGTTTTTTTTTCCTTTTAGCTGATTTGCGTAATCTATGGCAAAGCAGGTCGCTAGGTGGCGCCACAGAATAGCTGTTGATGATTTCATTATGTTTATCAGCATTGATGCAAAGCAAAATACCAAGAAAAGCACTCTAGAAAGTTCATAATGGATCGTATTTCGTGAGTGTTTCATTCCATTCTATACCAAGCATCCCTCTCGTTTAGCTATATAACTGTACTGCGTGTTTACTGTACTTTGTCTGGTTCGTTTTGCACTCGGTGTGATGCATCTACTGCTGGGCTTGGGAATTGTCCATTAACACTTGTTAACCCAATTTAGATTCAATTTCCATAGACGGTCGCACGTCGCTGTGAGTGAATTGTGATTGAGTGTGTCTGTGTGTGTGTGTGTATGAGAAACATGGAACGCAGAGCGACTCACAAAACAGGCAGCAATGCCCTGCATTGCACTATGGGCACTTTTTTAAATTTTTTGAGTCAACTTTTTGGCATTTAGTCTATTTTGAAATCAGAAGGTCACAAAAGGTTACCGATATATATTTTCAAATAAGAGCTATCTTTCCAATGGACTGTTCCTAACATGGATTGAATGACTTATAAAATGAGATAGTAGAACTCGTATTATCTTTCCCAACTTTAGTTCTATATACCCAAAGCAAGAAACTAGAATAAAAAAAACCTTTTTAGTTTTCAAGTTCTTAAAGAATTCCAAAAATATGGGAAAAGTCTCCATAGTGCATTGTCACTCAAAAGCAATTCACAGGCACACACACACACACACACATATGGAGGAGAAACATCTACGTGCTGCAGCAACAAGAACAATAATAAAGCAACTGAGGCAAACGTCGACGTCGACGCTGGCTTTGCTGTTGGCTTCGCTGCCATTAACAAAACAACTTCAAGGCTTACCGCTCAAATGTGCGACAGAGAGAGAGATACATATATATAGATCGTAGCTGGCAAATTTTCTCTTCAACGCTTCTTGGAGCGTTTTTTTCGTATATATCTTTTTTGACTTGACCTCCATTGGCCGCCGCCCGAGGGCCGTTAATGGAGTTGAAGTTGCAGTTGGAGGCCGGCTCAATTAAAAAGCTGCCAAATAAAAGCATAATCATAGCAACATTGTATGTACAGGTAAATTGCGATCGTTGTGCAAGTGTGCACCCAAAAACAACGACAACGACAACAACAGAAAACGAGTTCTCAAATGAAAACTGGTCCAGCAATGTTTCAAAACCCAAATAAGTTGAAAATATAAAAAAAAGCATCAATGAGAGAGCGGGCAGTCGAGAGGCGCGATTGTAACTTTTTGAAAGTAATCAGCCATGAACTGAGAGGTTCTACCATTAATAACACTACAATAGCTTCACAATTGTATAAAAAAAGATTCATATATCATTCATAAAAAATGATCGTCAACTCACTTATTATTCAAATATTTCATGTAAGGAACATCTGCTTACCTGCAAAGAGAGAACAAGAGACACAAAATTAATTAGGATTGCAATTGCAAAATGAAAAGTACATTTAATAGATAATTAATAATTAATTATTATTTCTGTTTTCGCACTCATTTATCACATTCTTTTTGCCATTTATGTAAGTTTTGTGCTCTAGAAAACTCAATCAATCATGTTTACAAAATATAATATCTCTATATATACATACATACATATGTAGAACTCGACATTTCTAGGCCCAAATAAAAGTGAAACTGACATAAAGGCCGACAAGCACATCATTCAATTGGATTTCAGCAAAAAAAATAAGCAAAAAATGTCAAAAAGCAAATGCAAAAAATACATTGAGTGACTAGACGATACTCTCTAAATATTTTATTATATTTATGTATTTAGAAAATACATAATAAATAAACAATAATTTATTATAATAAATAATAGATTCAGACTGTAACTTGAAGCTAAGATGAACGTTGTGAATTTATAAATATCTCAAACTATGTGAATATGTACATATATATACCCGCTTTAACATGACATTAAATTCTGTCTCTGTCGCTCGTCTGACCGTTAGCTTATTGAAAATTTGCACACACTTGTACTCGCCTGTGCATAAATATGTATCTGTGTTGCGACAGGCAGCTGCTGTACCTCATAGATACACAAGGCACTACATGTTTAGCAACATTTGCATAGAGACACGAGTGTGTGCGTGTGAGAGAGTGAGTGTGTATGTATTGTAGTTACCTTTCGCACCCGCCCACTTCAAGTGGCCTTCCCTTAACCTTAGCTTAGCTAAGCTTACTTTGAGCCATGTTAAGCTCAGCACAGCGCACTGTTTTAGACCGACTCAATTCAACTGTTTGTCGAGGTCTCAGTTTTAACTCCCAAGGTTCGTACTATAAATATGATTAAGAAAATTGCGTTTTGCCAAATGGCAACAGTTGTAATCAAGTGAGCAACGATTATTGATTGCAGCACACCTACCACAAACACCTTTCGCACACCTTCCACAAATGCAAACAGTTCACAATCCATTAAGAGTGCCAATCGATCGATCGATGGGACTTTTAATTCAATTGATTTACATATCTACATGTGTGAGGAATTTCACCCGTTGCATTTCATTTGTTACCAATTAACTTGTCTAGGCCTAATTTCATATTCAATAGGGTCGGTCGTTAACTCTTTTACTCTCTTTGTTTACAAAGAAAAAATAAAATACAATTTCCATATGGATTGGATGTCATGGAATTTTGTAGTCGTGTCTATATTAAAGCTACGTGATGTCTTGCATGAATATTTCATTTACATTTTGTTGAATTTACAAGTTCTCTTACACCAAACACACACACACACACACACACACTCATACTCAGGCACACTCTTACGAAAATGAGCAACAAAAATAATAAATTCGAACTTTGCTGACAGCCGAAAATGTCACTGCTTTGATTGGCATATGAAAGCTTTTTTTCCCGCTCCCCGCGACGCTCCCTCTGCACTCTTCGCTCTTTAGCGCTGTCAAAGCTTCTACAGAAGTGCGTAGGTGTCGCTGTATTTGTTTTTTTTTTATTTTGTCTTTGAGTTTGACTTTGACTGCCGCCAAGGAGCCCAGGAAGCAAAAGAGCAAAGAAGTTTGTTGAGCTGTAAAATATTACAAGCACTAAAGAGAGCAGCAAGCACCAGTTATACCTGTATATATATAGACACATACATGTATGTGTGTGTGTGTGTGTGAATGTTGAGTGAAATTGCAACAGCAACATCGCCTACATAGAGTCTGAATTCGGATTCGCAGCTGTCTAACTCCTTTCACCCACTCAAAGACCGCGAAAAAAAGCTTTGTAAGCTAGGGCAAAGCCAGAGTTGCCGCCGCCATTGCAGATCACAAATTGTGTGATTTCTAGGCAATTTGTTGGACAAAGATTTATGGGAGAAAGTCGGAGTTACAGTGTAAGCAACAACAAAAAAAAGATAAAAACGGGAAGTTGAGAATTGTGTAGACTAAGAAAAGTCAAGTAAGTTGAGCAGATTGAAGCGTTTCTAACTTTCCAGAATAGTTATTAAAATAAGAATCTGAAAAATTGTTTACTTTATTTGTTATTGCCAAAGTCTTTCAGACACATCTGGTTTGAAAGCTCGAGATTAGATTAACGATCAGTTGGTAAACTAAACAAGTTATGAATGATTGCTGGGAAAATCCGCGAGTGACCATAAAAAAAAAGAAAAAGAGGAAACAAAAACAAATTAATTAACACGCAAGGCAATTGCCAATGACTAACGGCCAGCACTGGGGTGTTATTTGTGTGGTAAAATATGTTATGGCGGTACCGAAGGAAACTAGCACAATTTGCGGTCTCTCTTATCGTTCGGGTGGAAAAACATTTCCAAATAACAAAAACAGTTTATTTTTATGCAGCCCGCACATTCACACACACACATCGCAATATAAAAACAGCACCAAAAGTATTTAAACGTATTATCACGATAAACGCCAGCAAGAACAGGGCTGAGTAAAGCTGGCAAAAACAAAAAGCAAAAAAAAAACAATAAATAAATAAAAATATTCCAGCAACGCCGCCGATGACGACAATAAAAGCAAAAGCAACAACAAAATCAGTAATGGCAGCGCGAAATACAAACAACATTTTTAAAGTCGCAATAAGCGAAAAGCAAGAATAAAATCAAATCAAATAAAAGCGAAAAGCAAAAGAATTAAGTATGAAAAATACAAAAACAAAAAATCATTTTTACTTTGACGAGGAGACAATTGGGGTGGTAATTGCCTAAAATAGTTTTAGCGAAAGGCGAGAGGATTAAAAAGGGAGATACATATGTATGAGAGACTAAAAGATACTAGTAGGGCTCTATTTGTATCTCGTATCTTGCCTAAATATTTAATATATTTTTAAGAATACTTCAACATTTTTTATTTATTTATGTAAATATTTTCTCTTTTTTCTTTTTTCGTATACAGACTGTGAATTACAAATTTCTCAAATTCACAGATTATTTGTATGACTGTTATTTCAAAGAATACTTTTGATAATTACATCAAATGTAATTGGAACGTGAGGCATTGAGATCTAATTTCGTAAGTTTTTTTCGTTGCGAATGAAATCTTTTCCTATTGAGAGTTGTGGTATCAGACAATGATAATAATTTAAAAAAAAAAAAAAAAAAAGCGAGAATAAAATAATCAACAAAAGCGTAGGCAAGCGAATAAAAAAACACACACAAGATGAAGAAAAAGGAAGAGAATTTCAACTGATAGCCAAAAAAAAGGAGGGGGCAATAAAAACATCAACAAGCCGACTTAAAAGGCAAGAGCAGACATGCTTAAACTTGAAAAAGTAATCAGAGACAAAACAACGAGAATGGCACCGAGAAATGGAATAAAAAGCAAAGAGGATAAAAAAGAAAAGATAAGCGTTTGAGTTTTCATACGCGCCCAAACAAAACTCTAGAGTAAAACATTTTTTCGTTAGCTTTAGGGTCAATTTCAACGCATTCAATTGAAGCCCATTGACAACAACAACAATGAGAATAAAACATGACAATTTCGCATGGTTTCTCGTCGCGTTTTATTGTTTGATTATCAATAGAGTCGACATTCATACAGAGAGAGATAAGAGTCAAAATGAAGAAGAACGAAGAATGCACATGGTAACAACAATAAGTCGTACATACATATGTATCTCTATCTCTATCTATATCTGTATCTGTATTTAGTACCCATAATCATAATAAATTTGTGTCTCCAGGCGCTGTTTGTCTGCTCGATAAAATGATAACGATTATGACTTGGCACACATCAAGTTGGCAGCCCCCAATAAATGGCCTATATACGAGTGTCAAAGCGAAATACATATCTAACGATATTGCCAATTGCAATATTTCGTATTATATGATAGACCCCATTTCGATGAGCCTGGAGAGTTTGTCGACTATGTATTTAATAGCTCCAAAGAACTTTAATAATACGTTTACGGATACGACTTTAAAAAGAATTGACAACAAGAATTAACAAACAAGTGGAAATTGAGTAGGACTTTAAAAAGGGCATAGATACATATAAAAAAGAAGACTAAGTAAAATATTAAAAATAAAATAGCTAAAAATTTTGAACCAACTGACAGATTACTGACTAAATCCTTCCTAGCAATTGCCATTATAATTATTACACGTTAGAAGAGAGATAATTATCTAACAATTTGTAATTCAAAAGTAAAAGTTTAAAGTACTTTAAAAAATAATAATTAAATGCTTTTATGACATTTGCTCATTGACAAAGATAATGCCATAAACCAGCTGATGAAATAGTTAATCAGCAAAGCATCAGACATTTCTAATTAATTTCATGCAATTGAATGCAAAATTAAATGGAACTTGTTCCACTTGGAAATTCATTGAAAATTTAAAATGGAATTAACAGATGAAGTGTTTGGTAATTAATTAAAATTTTCTTTTCTAAGCAATTGAGAACTTTGAGGTAAAAATAATTTGAAATCAATGAGGTATTATAAGTGAATAATTTTTTTTTTATTATACTAATATATTCAAAATGAGGCAATCTCAACTCACCTGTTTCGCGCTTTCGCTTGCTGTTGGCCGCTGCTCCAGACTTGGACAACGATTGCTGTTGTTTCTGCTGCTGTTGTTGTTGCTGTTGTTGGTCCTGTGAGTGCTGCTTGATGAACACACTGCGCTGACGCGGCTGCTGTGTCTCCGGGTCCAGATAGACAATGGGCTTAAGATCACAACTGATGCCAATGTTAACGTGTTCAACAATCGTTGGCTTTACATCCACATTTACATCCACCGCGGCTGCATAGATGTTTTGTCGCTGACGCTGATGATGCTGGCTCTGACTCTGGCTATAAAAGAGTCCTCCTTCTTGACCGGAACCGGAACCGGTACCGGCAACGACGGCGTAGTCGACGACGAAATCGGACGCGTGTGAATGATGCGACGTTTTCATTGGCGCATTCAAATTAATTGAACGATCCTCTGGGCTCTCTATCTCTCTCTTTCAATCTTTCTCTCAATCTCTCTCTCGCTCTCTCTGTTCGCTTTCCTTGTTGTTTCTGATCGACTCGGTTCGTTTGCAATTTATTGCAACCTCGTTTCGGTCGTGTTTTCTTGTATTTGCCAGTTGCTTTTTTTTGCAGAATTTAAAATTCACTTCTAATTGGATTTGATTAGATTCAGTTGCTGTCGTGTTGCTCTTGTTGCTTTGGCTCAATATTCATCAGAATTTTGCCTTCTTACAATTTAATTTACTGTACAAAAAATTACTGTTGCTATTTCGACGTGACCAAATCGTTGACTTTGGTCTGCCTTCAGATTGTTATTGATGGATTATTTATTTACAAATATTTTTAAAGACATTTACAATTAATGTCAAATTAAAAAGTAGAATCTGCAAGAAGAAGAAAAGAAAATGATTAGCAAGAGAAACAATAGATAAATTACTTTAAAAAAAAACACTGCCAGTAAAACGTTTACGAATGTACAAATAGGGTTTAATTTAAAAAAATTACGTCAAATGCTGTAATTAAGAGAGATTTTAAGAGTCTAAGCAAAAATAAATAAATAAATCTGTTGTCAGTAAAACGATTACGAATGCACAACGAAAAGAATAATTGGAAAATTGTATGATCTATCATACAATTATGTCACACATATCAAGGGGCATGGAGAAAGCGTGACACACACACATCAGGGCTGATAATTTAATAAATTGATTAACAAAACTCTGATTGATCATTCGATATGAAATTTTCTAACGGATTTTCGTTAAAATGGCGTCAATTTGTTAATGTTTGCATTCATTTAAGTTTTGGGATATGAACGGAAACTCAATTAATTTCAGGTTACGGAACTATTTTCAGTTCTAATTAAAGTTTGTTTTTTTTTTATAAAGAAAATTTCCATTCTGAAATCTTTTGTGCAAACAACAAAACAACAACAATGAGAACAATAACAACAAAATTATTGCTGCCAGACGATGCGAAACAGCCAATTTGAGGTTTTTTGTTTTTATATCTTTCGGGACGGCTTTTGGGTGACTGCGTGTCAATGTGTGCGTGTCTGTGTCTGTGTGAAATATAAAACTACGCAAAAACTATAAAAACACTCGCCAGCAAGAAGAAGAAGGAGAAGAACGCCTAAATGTTAGTGCTAAAAGCAAAACAACGAAACATAATAGCGAAAACAAATTTGTAGATTACGCTCCAACACATGCATAAAGTTAGATATGAATATGTGTATGAGTGTGTGTATGCGTGCTCACAGATACGCAAAAACTTTTTCTACGCATTTCATGCTGAACGGAACGACAAAAAGTTCTTTGGAACTGGAACTTTAAAAGCACTTTGAATGAAATAACAAAAATTTGGCCAATTGGCAACTTTTATGTATGTGTGTGTTCGTGTGCGTGTTGAAAACAAAATTAACAACTTGTTGGGTTGGGCAAGAGGCTGGCAATTGAGAAGGAGCGGGCAGGCGAAACACACACATAAAAAAAGTATAATGAATATGTGCGGTGAGAAAACAAAAATTAAAGCAAGCGAAAAGCCGGTTCTCACACACACTCACACAAGTAAACATTAATAAAAGCGAGAAAAAGTTGCAAAGATGCTTACGTCGACGTCGCTGCTGGGAAGAGAGAGCGACGCCAAGGAGTTGCAGCTGCTGTTTGTTATATACAAATACATACAACCACATTCAGAGAAAGAGAGAGAGTGAGGAAGAGCGAAGGCAAGCATAACAAACAAATGAACACACACGCACACGCGTACACATACAGCAATATGGACACATGGGCGGCCGCAGCGCCAACGACAGCGCCACATCGACCGGCGCAGACGTCAACAAAGCAAAAACGAAGAAGAAGCAGAGGCAGGCAAAGCGACAGCGAGTATGGGAGCGAAGCTTCGGGATGTCTGCGTCGACGTTGCCGCTGCCGTCGTCGTCGAAACGGGTTTTTGCTGTTGGTTTGTTTTTGTTATTGCTGCCCTGATGTTGGGCGAGTCGCAAACAACAATAACAAATACAAGCGCTTATAAATAAATTGGATTTGTTTGCAAATTGCGACACAAGCTTTCGTTACACAGCAGACACAAACACACACTCACACACACACCTATATATACACACGCAGCAAGATCATTAAAAATGTTGACAAACAATTATTGTTTAAATAAATTTTAATGTTTCTGTCAAAATATTATAAAAATTCTTTTAAATGTTTTGTTATTTTTTTAACACCTTGGGCTGCAGTTTTTTTATCTTATTTTTTTATTTTGCTTGCTACTTTAATTATTATTTTATTTTTAATTGTATATAAATTTATTTTTGCTGCTACCGCGTGCAACGTCTGTTAACGACGCTGTGTGCTGCGACTCTGCCACGCTGCCAATTCTGCAGCTGCGACTGAAGGCTGCGACGCTGACTTTCGCCTTTGGGTTTTGCCCAGGCGCCTGCGCAAGCGACAATCTCACGCTCTCTCTCTCTCTCTCTGTCTCGCTCTCACGCTCCTTCTCACACTCATGCAGGCTCTGCCCGGGGGACTCGCGAAATCGTCGCATTTTGCTGACGTGGGCGCGCCACCTTGGGGAGGCCACAGGGTGTTGGCGCAAGGGGGAGGGGACAACTCAAATGTGGAGGGTGTGAGGGGAAAAGGGGTTGCCTGTTTATTTCAACAGACACGTAAGGATTTGCGTAGTTTCGCCGTTCGGGGAAGTGGATTACGGGCGCGTCTGAAATAGTTTCTTTAGCACAATCAACGCGAAAGTTCACACGAGGGGGGGATGGGGTAAAGGCATATGAATGTTGGGGCGCCACAAAGGTAGGGGTAGGTCGAGACTCGGACGCGGCGAAACTTGCGTTTGTGGGCAGACTTAATTTGACACACACACACACACAAAATCACACTGTGGCTAACACACACACACATGCATATTTATGTTTGTATTTTTAGCTCACAAAATGGCACAGTTACAGTTTTAAAAGACGTTTGAGGTCGTGGGTAGGACAAAAAGGGAACCAAGGGGCAAGCAAGCATGTGGCTACCATTTGTATGCATGCGTGTGTGTGTGTGTGTGACAAGAACACTTGAGAAAGCCAGCTAAAGGATTTCGAATGGTTTTTTAATATGCGGTTAAAGCTTATCGTGCTAATAGAAAGGCAGCAAAAATATTATGCATACATATATTGTATTCCTTGGAAAAACCCATATTAAGAGGTTTGATCGAATAAGGGAGAAAGTTGTTAAAAGGAAAATCCATAAAAATAGACTATGACATGGATAGGACTAATTGGAATAAAGCAAGGAAAAGCTGTAGCTACATATTTCTGAGATTTCTGGGAAAAAGTCTACATTTGCCAAGCTTGTTTAAGAATATCTTCTTACACATTGTTTTTAATATTAAAGATACAAAAAGTACATAATAACATGAAGATAGGAGATATACAATTTATAGCGTACAGTCTTCTAAATATGCTTTTTTCTGTATATAATATATTCTTTGGAAAATATTGTTAAAAACGTATCTAATTAACGTATTCATTTTCATGGAAGATTCATGGGATTAATTCTTCAACTAAGTTCTTTATAAAATATTTAACTTAAGTAAGGATTCTATATTTAAACTTTTAAGGTATCTTTATAAGGAATATTCCTTCAAATCTAAAGACCAATTTGTGTATTCAAAATGATATCAAAAAGCCAATGTATCTACGAGTACAGTCACTTTATAAAAGATCTTAAATCTTAAGAAACAGAAGAAATTTTAATCAAGTCTATCTATGTAAAATCAAGTTAAATTCAGTCTAATCTCAATGATATACTCCGGGCTTAAATTGAGTTTTAGCCGCTTTGAACCAGTTAGAAGCAATGTTAGCAACAGCCTGCTTGTCAATTAGTAGGCCAATAAACGCACCTCCCACTGGAAGCCAAGTTGTAATCTCATTGGCCAGTTTCTAACAGCTGTCGACTGTCGGCTGCCAGCTTGTGGTTCCTTGAATTTCACTTTGAGTTAACAACCCCACCTCCTGCCCCTCTACAAACTGTACATATGGCACAGTAACAGGCGTCGCTGTCAACTTGTTTTGGCCCCCTTTTTTTTGTTGACGACTAATTGACAAGTGTGTGTGTGTGGGGAAGGGGGTGGAGGAGTGGGGGTGGGGTTCATGTAGTGCTTCCTATGCTTCTTGGAAGAAAAAAGAAGCCACAACATGGAGGCAGCCTGTCGAACAAATTAAAGTTGTGCAACAATTTAAATCTTTTTTACATAAAATTGTGTAAAGCCCAATGGCAGGCAGCGACGCTGGCAGCGCTGTCAACGACAGAGCAAGCAGCAAATTGTTTTCAGTATCCTTTGCATGAATGGCCACGCTCTCACGCTCAAACAGCCGTTCTCTCGCGCTCTCTCTCTCTCTCTCTCTATGTTAGTTGCGCTCTCTTGCAGTCACGCTGTTTCTTCGTGAGCAGCGCGCACCGGCGACGATGGCGGCATTTTCTTTGATAATATTGTTGATGACGCAGCTCTGGGCAGGAAGGACCCTAAATACATATGAATATATACATAGACACAATCTCACACATACTATGCTTCCTTTAGCCTTGCAAGAAGCACAACAACAATACAGTCATCATAAATGTGAATGAATGTTGCGGGCAGCATGTCTGGAATTTCATTAGAATGGAAGAAGAACAAAAAACGACAACAACAAATACCACCAAGTGGTGGAAAAAGGAAGAAGACCGTGAAACGTCGCCCGCATTTGCCAGCATATGGAAAACCCTCAGCAAAGTTGGCATTTTGTCGTGAAAAATACAAAATACAAAAGCCAAATCAGAAAATTGTTCTCGAAGCGAGTGGAAAAACAAATGAAAATTGTAGTTTACTATAAGGACAAGCGGGGTGTTTTATTACCAACAAAAGCAATTCAGCTGTCAGACACACACACACACACACAAGGAGACACTCTTTATCGATATTATAGTGTACATTTAATAATTAAAATTATTGCCAAAAGCAATTTAAATATGTAATTGAAAACGTGTAAAAATTTGCTCGTTTACAAGCTCTCTCACTCGCACTCTTACAAACACAGCTACGTGCGCTACTTTGAGTTCATCGTTTTCAATTCATTTTGAGTTTCTCTCGGTCTGCTGCTTCTTCTTCTTGCCACTTGAATAGAGCGCAGCAACAACAACGAAGAAACACACTCAAACAGACACGCACACACATGCACAGTTACTCAATATACACATGAACGTTATTATGGCATATGCAAGTGTATTTGTGCTTACTTTTCATTTATTTTGATGATATTGTTGGGGCGAGGAAATTAAAGGAAAAAAAGCATTCACACTGCGCGCAAACACTTTGGTCGCATTACAATTGAAACAAAATTGAATTATAGAAAGTGTAATTGAATTTTCGTTATTAAAACACTCGCCATGTTTCGCTCGCTCGCTCTGTTTCACTCACGCTAACGTACACGCACACACGCACGCATGAATCACAATCAAAAATTTTTCTCACTTTTAAAACACGAGCCCGAGGACGAGCGACTTTCCGTCCGCGTTGTTCAGAGAGTTTTAGTAGACTAGATAGGCCAGTGTGACCGACCGCGGTATAGCTAAAAATTCAAAATATATCGATAAATATTAATTTTAATACCAAAAAATTGACAAAATGAATAAACAGTTAATCGAAATGGTATGCACGCTTGCTATCGACACTGTTTGGCGCACTTTTTAAATTGTAAACATTTGTTTTGCTTATTTGCAATAATTTAGCAATAAACTATAATTTATGAAAATTAATTAAATTATAAATTAGCGAAAATAAAGAAGTATATTTTGTAGAGTTTTGGTGCACGTCGCCCTTGGCGTGACGAACAAATTAAGTAAGAAAGTATAATAAAAACATTTAATAAATCGACAAAAATATTTACAAAAATCATATTTAACTTCTTTTTTTTAAAGTAGTTAAATATGGGCTGTGGCTGCCGCCTGTTTTTTTAAACTGAGATCAAGGTTGCCACCTTGTTTTTATCGTTAAATTTGAATTGTGTCAGAATCATTTTTTTTTACGCCGCAGTCTTTTTGATTTGATTGCCTTACGTTACCCGTACGTCTCTGCCGGGTCACGGATTTTCAAAATTGTATATTAGGGGGAATTTTTAAAATGCATTGACTTTAATTGATTTAATTTGATTTAATGCTAAAAACTATTTGATTTTAAATATTAAATAAACATAAAAATATGACTAGAACTGTGCATAGAATTGGAATGAACGACTAAAGAAAAGCACAAGGAGAGCCTTCCAACTCCAGGGGCGTGTCCAGCTGCAGCTGCAGTGCCACGCCCCCGACGCCGTCTTCCTCCTACATTGCGCTATCCAGCATGTCCACCAGGCGTTTTATCTCGCGTCTGGAAGGAGAAGGTAAAGTAATAAATAAAGATAGATAAATAGGGGATTCCCAGTTGCAACTCACATGCGTTGACTCAGCTGCTCGGTGGGCTTCATGGACTTGGATATTTCCTCGGTCTTGGCCAGCAGCTGATACTGACACTTGATATTGGCATCCAGGGCATCGGTGAGCTTCTTCACCGCATTCTTGTGCACCTCCACATTATCGGCTGTTATGGAGGAGATGGAGTGCAACAGATTGCCCAGATTCTCGACCAGATTGTCCACAGAGGTGGCCAGATACTGTGCCTCCAGCTCAATGTCACTGAGCACGTTTCCATCCACTTGGGGCACATGATGTCGCGATTGCAGAAATCTTGAGATCGGCGCCGTCGAAGTCGATGGCGTTGTGTGCTCCGAGGCGATGCTGTAATCTGTGGCCGCACGCAGCTTCGATTCCAGATTGTGTGCCACAAAATGATGCATGGCGCCCGTGCTACTGGTGGCGCCTTCTCCTTCCATTTCATACGGAAATGCTGCAAGGATAACAAAGCTAGAGAGGCACATACTTGAGAGGACTTCATTGGTACTCACTGGATTGCAGTGACTTTGGTCGACTCGACGGTTTGCTCAGCTCGCCGGAACTGTCTTTGGAGTTGCTGTTGCTTTGTTCCTCCTCATCCTCCTCCTCATAGTCATCCTCGCCAGAATCCAGATTGACGTAACTCTCATTGCTACTGCCCATCGGTGGCACCTTATTCGCTGTGGGCGTTAAGTCCTGCAGCACATGATCGGGCACTGGACCCGCATATTGCGCCAAAAAGGGAATCTCCGAGTAGGACGCAGGAGTTCCACAATTGTTTCTTTGTTGCATTTTGTTGTTGTGGCTGCCACCAGCTTCGTCGCCTTCCGCGTCGTCAGTGTAGCCGTAGCGTGGGCGTATGGGAATGTCCTGACTGCGACGCGACATCCTCAAACCCACAATATGAGTAGAAACTATTAAAAATTAATAAAAAACCAGCTGTTGAAATTAAAATTATCTTCAATCGTTCGATTGAGCTATTTATTCACGAAGCCCAAGGAACGAACTGAATTTCTGATCATTTAGTTCAGTTGCATAGTTGTTTTGTTCGCTCATTTCGTTTGCTACTGACCAGTGCTGCCATTCAGGTGGTGTATTTATATTCGCAAGCAAACAAAGCGTTTCGCTGCAGTGCGGTAGCCTTAGCTTGCAGAAAAAGAACGATAAAAGCTAGAATTAAAAAAAATCTGTTAGAATCTTAACCAATTCGCAGGAAGAATGTGTAATACTTCTTCTCCTAGGAGAGGTAAATGCTTTTACTTAAATAGTTCGCCTTGTTGACAAATATCGATATTATTTTAACAGTTTCCTAGCTCGCTTTAACAGAATTCTGTTAATTTGAATAGCGCCGTTATTAACATTCACTTGTCATTTAAGTTATTAACACACACACCATTATTAAAAGCGTAAATTGTTTAGTTACCTTATTACTCCTACTATTTTCTACCTCACATTGGGAAATAGTAAGCATATGAACTTTTTATTGTCTGCCCTGCAGCAGGAAGCACTCATCGTTCTTGAATAATAACAGACAAATATCGCCATAATAATGAAATCGATAGTTTCGCTAAAACAAATCCTGATAGGTTTCGATATTTGCGCGATACATGTGTGATAGAACATCCCTAATTTTACCATAAACAAAAACAACGTCGAGCGGGTTAGACGCGTGCGGACGATTCGCGTCGCTGTGTTGTATTTTCAAACAAATGGCCGCCGACGCGTGTGCCTAAGTCAAAAATAAGTGTTTAATGTTTTATTGTTAATGTGGAGCAACAATTGAAAAGTGTTTGGAAGCCACGGGGCAACGTATATTTTTTATTTCTTTGAAATCTTGCTGAAGCAGCGGCTAATGCAAAGTCGTTTTCGTACTTGCTTGTGTGTTGGTGTCATTCGTGTGCGCGCGTTTGTGTGTGTAAGTGTCGACAAAGTGCATGTGCACGGAAATAAAGTGCCGCAAATAAGGGCAAAATAAAACAAATTTAATGTTTTTCTGTGTCTAAATTAACAACGAATAAAGTTGATAAATGTGCTAAAATCAAAGGATAAAGCAAGCAGAGCAACTAGCAGGTATCGATACCCACACACAAATGTAGAAAAACCGACAGCGAATGCAGTGCGTGCATCTGTGTGTGTGAGGGCGACAAATTCGCTCGCGTGTGTGTGAGGGGAAAAAAGAAAAGAAGAAGAAGCAAACCATAGTTTTGCGTTTGCTTTTGCATTTGATTTTGCGATTACATGTGTATTGCTGCCTGTCCCCGGGGTTCAAATTCCAATTTGAATTTGCAAGTTGCGCATGCGTTGCCGCTTCTTTACGTTAAAACAAATCGTGTTTGTTCTTTGTGAGATTAATCATTTCAACGTTGAACGAATCAAACAAGAATAATAAAGAGGTAATAAAAATGAACACTTGCTAAATAAAAAAGAATTTATTGAGAGAAAGAGAGCAACGAAATTAATGTTACTTCTCTCTTGCTCTTGTCGATTTAAGTGCAGAAAAAACTTCATTTACGTGATGTGCATGCGTGTATGTGTATGTGTACTTTTGCCTGCTACTCTTTTCTCTGGCATTTGGTTCTTTGGCTTTTCTTTTCTATTTTGCTGCTACGTCCAAACTGCGGCCAACTTTTGTTCTGGCTGCTTTGCCAGTTACGCTTATTCGCTTGTTTGTGCTTTACGCCATTGTCTTGACATTCGCTTGGGCAGCCGCTGCTTCTGCCGCTGGCTCTGCTGCTGCTGCAGCTGCGATTGCACTGAATCGTAATCGTAAGTGGACGCATTCAGCTGGCAAACTTCGTTTACTTTTTCCAACCTATCACAATTAAGAATTTCGAGCATTAATATAAGTTATTATGCAATGTGATTCATTTTCCTGCCAATTTTACATCGGATACCTGTTGCTAAATTTATTTATATTTCTATTATCAATGAGTTGTTGATTGCTGAATGCGTTCAATAAATTTCTAGCTTTTGCTTGCTTTATTTGTGTGTTTCAATTTCATTTTGCTTTGCCTCCCAATTCCCATATGTAACTGTATGTGTGTTTGTACTGCTTTGCTATCTACCGTTATGTTTCGATTGCGATTTCGTAATAACTTTGAATTTACCCGACCGCCGACTGCGATAATATTCGCTCGCTCTCTCGCACACACACACACACACACACACACACACACACACCAATATGTGCTTACCTGCTGTGTGCATTTGTATTTGTACATAACTGTGCAATGGCAGCAGGCGGTGTAGTTGTTGTTGTTTTTGTTATGCGTGGGCTGCACTTTATTTATCTATCTGTCTATCGATTGCTATCAGCAGTGTGGGCCACAAAGCAAATCAAGCGATTGATGTTTAACTTGAAGTAATAAAATATTAATGAAAATGCAGAGAAAAGTGAAAAGCATAAGGACGCGTGACTAAAAGGAATCTACAGCAGTGGTTACATAACTAGGTGCGATAGAATTATATATAATGTTTCTGTTATTTTCGTTTATATTTTCCATTTCAATATGTTTTTTTTTTTCAATTGAATGATAACGATATCATTAAATTAATTATTTTCAAAGTATTTATCTATTTTAAACCCAAAAGAAAATTAAAATCGTGAATGCCTCGACAAGTCTTTAGTCAAAAGTTGTTGTTAGAAGAAATCCAATTAAATAATATAGCACCAAGAAGAGGAACATCATAAGAATGTAAACTTATTCAGGAAAATTAAGTTATTGACTTAAATACACTTCTGTTACTTCACCTACTTTGCTTTCACCCACATCAATTCACACATACAAACACACACACACTTCGTTTCGTAAATGATCCTGCTGAGGTTATCGAAATCTTCAAATTGTTTCTTTTTCCAGCTGTGCCTCGATCTTTGTTTATTTTTGTTTTTGGCTGTTGTTGTTTTTGTTACTATTTTATATGCCGCTGACAACCGCCAGAGGGTGACACTTGAGTATAAGTGTTCCACTCGTTTATTGCCTCTTTTGCTTCTACCCAACGGATTCGTGATCTTGCCATCCAGAGAATTTTTGCATTTCTTGTGCCCTTTACTTATAAACATATATATTTTTTATACTTATTTCATTGATCACCACACATTGTTCAACTGTTGTTACAATGACTGTAGTTATTATTTTTGCTGTTGTTGTTGTTGGCTTTACGGAACTTTCAATGGGCGCCTCGCTTTTGACCCGCTGACCCAGCAGACAAGAGATTCGTTTACGTTTACGGCGATTTCGACTTTTAACGTTTTCGAGGCAACAATAACAACAATTGCAAAAAAACTGCAAATGCCTTTAAACTGCATGCGGAGACAACGCTACTTTTGCTCTCTCAAGCGAATGAGAGCGACAGAGAGAGTTGGGTAGGGATAGGGAGAAAGAGAAAGAGAGAGAGAGAGAGTTGTAGGTGATGCCTGGCAGCTGATTAAAAGCGCGTCTTAATGCGATTTGCATTTGGTTGGTGCAGCCTGCGGGTCGTGGCTGGAAAATCTAATTGAGGAAATTCATATTTTTCCCGTTGACCCTAAAAAAAGTAGTGGAAAAGCCTTCAGTCGAGCGAGCTAGCCTGCGAGTCATCCTGTACTTTTTATAAAAAAAAGCAAAAAATTGTATCTTTCAAGTCTATAGTTCGATGTTAAAGAAATTTTATTTAATATCAACTGAGAGTAGCTAACCAGTATTATTTTATAGTGAGAAATACATTTATTTAAATTAAAAATAAAAAACCAATTCATAACAAAACTCAATACATCCTTTCTACTTTTAAAGTACAGGGTATAGAAAGTAAAGGAATGCCCGATCACGTGCCAGGTCTTGCCTGGTCATGGGAGTCTTAACTTCGTTTGGGCCTATGTCATGTGCGTGGCCAATTTGAGTGCTAGCTTGAACCCTCCGCCCCCAAAAATACTTTGCTTTGGATTTGGCCGATAAGCGTGTTAATGGCTCATTAGCCGCTTAGCTCTAAGAGTTTAGGCCAAAAGCTATTACACAAAATTGGTTAACAAAAAAAGTTAACGAGTTTAGCCGCAGACTCTTAACTTGTTCGGGCGTGGGAGACACCCGATTTGGCCCAAATCGGACGCTGTGAAAGCCAATCGAACTCATCAACTGCCATTTGAGAGACTCCTCGTGTCCATAAAAGTAAAGACTCATAACTGAAGTGCACATCATCAATTGAATTTATGAAAACAGGAAGTCGTAATGTCTTAAAAACAACTCTAATTGCAAGTGGGAATGCTCAGAGATATTTGATTGGATGAACAAATCTGTTTGATCTGTTTCTGTTAATGCCGATGTATCTAATTGTCGAGAAAGCGGAAAGACGACACGAAAGAACTGTATGACTTGATAAGTAAATAGATGATGACAAGAGGAAAAATCTATGGGCATGAACTTTAAGAATATTAAAATTAGGTCAGAGAATCGTGTTGATTACCATAAGCTGATTTCTTTACACTGGGAAAGTTGTAAATGGAAATAATAAAAATGATAAAGCCTTTATAATGCCGTTTTCTATGAATTTGTTTTTCTGGAAAATATGAAAAGCTTTTTATAAAAGATTATTTCATATTGTTTTAGAAAAAATAAGTCTTAGTTTCTTTAAAGCAGAGAACTGTAACCGATTATATTTTTTAAAATTAATAAAGAATTCTTGTTTTTATTTAAAAGCTAAGCAAAGAAAATGTGGGGACCCTTTGCGTCAAAATCGCATTTTGACGACTTAATTGTGGGTTGTATCAATTCTATATAATCGAAATTTTTTTTCATAATTATTTCTTTCATCTTAGCAACTTCTATTTTAAAAACTTCTTCCCCTTGACGTTTCTTAGCTGTTGATCTTGGTGAGAGTTTTTTACATATATTTTCACTATAATTGTTCGATCCGTTGCTTCAATTGCTTGGCTGGCGAACTTAGCGATGCATGACTCATCGAGTTCTCCCCTGTATACATTTTCAACATTCCCACTAACTGTATAAATCCAGTAATGAATTCCGCAACATTTACCTCACTAAATACAAATCGTTCATCAACACTAAGAACACGAACTTATCTTTCCCCTCAGTCTGTTCATTTTGTACTTATTTCAATTGCGTAAAGCGCTTGTTGTTTATTTTCATTTTGAATGCATCAAACGAATCTCATTTGAGGAAATTGTAAAGTATTTGAGTAGATTCCCACCCACTGGCAGCTCCTCTTCGTCTACTTCTCCTGCCCCCATTACTCGTTTGGCAAATGGAAGCACTTAAGAATTTTGCAATTATCGACAAGTTGGCAGTCCCAGTCAGCAATATCTTTGCCACTTACAACAAAAACAACTCAGCCATAAACTGTGCTTCGTATTGTTGTAGCTGTAGTTGTAGTTGTAGTTGTTGTAGTCCCGATCTGTGTGCCAATATAGTTGACCTCCTTTTGATTTGTTTACAGCGTTTGGCACTGCGGGAAAATCATTGAGGGGCAGAGGCAGAAGGGTGAGCTGTTGTTGTTGTTATTATTATTGTTGTTGCCGTTTTTCGTGGAAGGTGTAAAATGAAAAGCGAACCGTTTAGCTGTGGCTTATGTTGTTATTGTTGTTGTTTTTGCCTTTGTGGCGCAATATTTGACCCACCTTTTGTTGAAAATGTATCTCTCTATCTCTTTCACTCACTGGGTCTCTCCCTTTTGCATTTTTTCACACATTTTCCGTTTTGTTTTGATTGCTTTTGATGCGTTTCGCTTTTGCTATTTGATTGATGTCTGCGATATCATTATTAACATCTTCATCATCATCATCATAGGCAGCACCAACATAATCATCATTATTAAATCGCTTGCACTGGCCAATTGCATTGGAAAATGAATTTGTGGGCTCAACTTTTACTTTTCTTTGATGATTTCAACATTATACTCCAACAAACACATGGATATTTTTCCTTGAGGGATTTTTCCTACAGTTATTTTTTACTAATATTGTTGTTGATGTTGTTGCTGTAGGTGCTGCTGCTCCTTGGCATTTTGTGTCAAAATATTGTGTAGACTCCGCCTCCATCGTCTCCCTCAGCTCAGAGAGTCTTTTAACAATGTCCGCATTGTTTGCAGCTCATTAATTTCCCAAAGGTTTTATCTGCATTTCCGCATCGCTTTACAGCTTTTCTTAGTTTTACTTTAACTGCACGCACAGTCAGCTGTTGTTTTTATACTCTTTTTGGAGTCTCTTATAATTTGTCATGCTACTTGTTGTTCTAATCGGAAATTTCATGCTCAAAAAATCATTGTAAGCAAACGGAACTGTGTCAAGAATAACATATTATAATATATATTCTTTTACTTTCTGTTAATATTATTTATTAAGAAATTGGCCAAAAGAAAACTTTAGTTATCTAGCAAAAGTTTTTTATTTCGAGAGCGGTTATGTAATAGGGAAGCTAATAGGCATGAAAATAGAAATCACAAGTTTATAAAAATATTTGTTTATATATTCCAATCTTAAGAATATAACTAGTATAAAGTAAACCCTTATTTTTATAAATAATGGATAGTTTAGTGAAAACAACAAATAAATGTGTTGTTATTTGTTATTTTAGACTTTAATATGATGGTTATTATGCATATCTCAAATCTTTTAACATAATACATTTAATAAATGCGTTTTCGTAATAATTGGATTATACTAAGATTTATTAGGTTCAGTCAGAGTTTTACGTCAAACTCTGATAGTCAACTCGTCTTAGTTAGAGTATTCGATAGGCTGCAAGCTAAATTGCACTTTAAAACTTGCACTTGTGACTTGCGGGCGGAGTTTGTAAATTTCACTGATTGCGTGTTCAGAGATGGAGGAGAAGAAGGAGAAGATAGTGGTAAAGAAGGCGTAAAACAACAAGCAATGTGACACGCCTACAAATTGTGTCAAGCGTTGCATAGTTGCCAAACGATTATGTATGCCGATAGCTGGCCAAAGTCAATTGGTAGCTGGAATTTATTAGCAGACCTCTTTGGTAGTGCTCATCTTCTAAAAAGATTTGCAGTCTTAGCAAGAGGCCCAGTCCCCGAGACAAACCCTACTTATAATGTTTCTGTCAACTTCTGTCGCTTTGCCTTTTGCATACAAAATTAACCTTGAAAAGCGTAAAGTAGAAAAAAATCAAATTAATTTCAAACCGGTTAACAATTTTTCTGTTTCCCTTTTGCACTCTCATTCGCATTGTTAATGCTTTCGTTGTTGTTTTTGTCCAAATAGTTTTGCATAATTCACAAACAGTAAGCGAACGCATTATAAAGGGGCGCAGATTAAATTATTGTTTTTTCTGATTACTTTATTAAATAATTCGAATATTTTGGTGCAAAATAAAACGTTTATAAGCTTAATTCTAAGCTTTAAAGTTTGATAAATTTTTAAATTAGTTCTGGTATGTATTAATTGGTTCTTAAGTTGTTAAATGTTTACATTTTTTAAAGGTGTTGTCACTGTTGACAAATAATTGCAAAAGCTAATTGGACGTGCTTTGAAAACTAATTGGGATTATCGTTATCCTCTGACGTAACTTGGGCATTATTTTACAAATAGAAAAATTTAAGTTTTGGTATTTTTGACAATAGTAATTCATACTAAACATTACATTAAATATGTTCCCAAACGCTTACTTAAATTATTTTAGTTTTTGGAACTCAAAAGAGAAAAATTTAGTTAGTGTTCTAGTTGCTTTTGACACGTTTGTGATATGTTAGCCTATTATATTTATATGCCTAGCGGAAAATGCTGTCGCACACACAAATTTTCAATGGTAAATTTTCAAAAGATTTTTCTTACACGCCGACATTGGGCTCATGCATTTAAATAATCCCCAAAAACAATTCCATTGTCACATGCAGACGAAAAAGTATTTGGGACACGCCGTTGTTTTTAAAGAGTTTGGCAAAGTTTGTTGCTAAAAAATAGTTGCAATTAGCGTGGAAATGTTTGCAGTTTTTCTTTTCGGACTGCGGCAACAACAACAGCAAAGAGAATTTGAGGCATTAATCGACGTCATTAATAAAACTCAAGTGGTATTCCACGTCAGCTGTTAAGGAGTATCTGCAAGATACGAGTACTTGTGCTTAGACATAGATACATAGAGTAGAGATTCATGTCAGAAATGCACTTAATGCCACTTCAATGCCTGCCACACATACTGGAAATGAGCCAAGCCAATGGCGACACTTGCATTTTTCAATGCTTTATCTTTAGAATGTACAACTATTTTTGTGTATCTTTGTATCTGGGAATGTCTAGCTGGCATGTGAGTGTGTGTGTATCTGTGTTTTCTTGGGGATATGCGTCTTCATTTTTTTTGAATTAGGCCCGCTGTCACTGACGTTGACTAGGGCTGGGCCTGGGCCTGGCATTTGGCTATTCGCCTGCATCTTGTAGATACATTTCAAAGCAAAACTGCAGCGCGTGCTAAAAATAAATCCAAAAGCCCTTCCATCACAACACCAGAAGAAACATTAACAACAACAATAATAACAACAACAACATCAACTGCAACAACCTATGAATAGCATAAGAACACGCAGTGATCCATTTTTATTATATTGCTGTTGCAGTTGCTCAATTTATGGGGGATGGCACGAATTGACGATCATTTTTTCTGTATCTTTTCAACTTGTTTCTCATAATCGTCAGTTTGCTTCTTGGCCTCATCTTTAATTGCTGCCCTGCTCTTTGCTCTCTTCTGCTTCATTCTCAACGCTCTCTGAACCACAAATTTTGTTTTTATTTTTGTTGTATACTTCAAGAAGATACCAGCGATAAAGCGGTGTCTTCTCATCAGAAGTTGAACAATTTTTATATATGTACAAGTTTTGGTTTTTTCTTATTGGACGATTTTAAAAATAGTTTCGAGTACGCCCAAGAAATTGCAGATAAACTAAGGCACCAAGTTCACATAGGGGCCAAGTTTCAGATAAGTTAGGGGAGTCCATTTATGTTTTATGATTTACTGCGCATTCCTGGAAATAAAACGCATAACGGGTCGGGTTGGAATTTCGTTTCTGAGGGCGAGGCCGGCAATGAGTTGCAGTAAATTTTGAAGCAGGAGTTGGAATTTATGAGAAAGAATTCATTTAATGAGCTCACAAATTATTCACGTTTCTGTTGCCTAAAGATAAGACTTCAAGTGTGAGGTTAAAAGTTGAAAAGTGTGAAGAGAGTGATGGAATATTGGATTGTAATTAAAGTAAGCCCAATTTCAACTTCACCAAATATAGATTTATAGCTTTCCAACTAAATAATAATCATAGAAAACTTGAATAAATATCATAAGCTTCGAAAAAATCGATTTGTCATTTCTAAACAATTAACGCAACTGTTTTAATGATTGTTGTTTGTCTAAGATTAAATTCAAGCTAATTTAGGTAGGAACCGATGGCACTTTCCAATTTTACATAGCTCTCAATCAAATACTTTTAATAATAAAACTCCTCTGAAGTGTCAGTCATAAAGCTAAAATCTTGAAAACAAAAGTAAAAGTCCAAATATATATATGACCTTTGTGAGGCCGCAAAGAGACAAAGCATTTTGGCCCTGGCCCATGTCCAACTTTGCAAATTTTCCGAATTCCCACACGAATATTTGTAGGATGCAACGACTACCAAAAGCTGACTGTCAATTTTCGAATCGAAAGAAAAGCTAAAGTCCAGTTGCTTTTGTTGTTGTTATTGTCTGTTATTGTTTATTGTTGTGGCATTTGTTGTTATTCACACGCTATGAAGAATTTTTTTATGCCGGGCCTTAACATCGATTTAGTTATATTTTTTGCATATTTGTTTACCCTGTAAATATGAAACTTATCCAGAAAGTATTATAGTTTTTTAAAAATATAAAATAAAATTTACTTGTAAGTACGGCAAAGATATTATATTAAAAATGACTTTTCTGTGATCAGTTGACAATAAATGAAGGAAAATAAATAAAATCATATTCTAAGCTTATTAATTATTACCTTATTACCTTGATTGTTGCAGCAGGTTATTCACTTATTCTTTGAAGTCATTTTCGCAGGGTATTCACTTTTCTGCTACTCGATTTGAGCTCATTCCGACTGCTTTTCATACATTTTTTTTGGGCATTTCCAAGGCAGCGAAAGTCGCTGTTGCCATCGTCATAGAGGCAACGTCATGGAGTCTGGGTCTTGGTCTGGGTCTGAGTCTGACTTTGGTTGTGCAGCTCCTGCTACAATTTCTGTGTGTGATTTAATGCGCGACTTTTCGCTTTTTTTTCGGCAGCTGCCCGTGGGCTTTTGCGGGTATCTTGAGCTATGCATTTGCATATCGCATGCACCATCGACTGCAGCAAATAAAAATTTATGCAATTAAGCAAATCAGATGACGACGACGACGGCCGCCTCGACGATGGCAGCATTAGAGCCACAAAGCGATAACAAATGTGAGCTTGATCCTGGGCAGTCCACCTTCTGGTTGCCATATGAGCTGCCTTATCGAGTGATCAGAGCAGGAGGAGGAGAGGGAGGAGAATCAATGGGCAGGCCTAGACTTGGATAGTTTGGAACAGCGACAGGGCGTTACGCTTTGATAGTTATCTTTACTGTAATCATGGATAGTTGGGAATCGATGCACAGCAGCTCCTGCAGCTGAATCATAAATTAAAAGTCGACTTGTGCTTGCGCATTTGTTTGCCTGCTTTGTCATGTGAATGTGTGCCCGCCTCCTTAACTGGGCTTAAACTGGAGCTAGCTAGGAGTTTGAAATTGTAGTTGGAAATTTGGAAATGGAGCCAACACACCATGTCCATCAATTCTTCACTTCACTTCACTTTCATTTGCTACGTTTTGGACCTAGTTGGTTTAGGCCAACTTTGCGTCTATAGTTTGTGGGTGTTTTGGGGCATTTTGTTGTCGTAAATGCAGCTACGACTCTTTATTGTTGTTGTTGTTGCTGTTAATTTGCCTGTCTGCCATGTGAAAGTTTGCATGCCACAAATTGCGCGAACGTGTGAATCGAGGGTTGAAAGGGGGATGGGCAGGGGTATGCTTTTTTTTTACAGGTGGAGATTTTGCTGCGAGGGTTCAACATTCATTTTTCATGCAGCGACCATGCGGTGATTATCCTTTTAACGGATTGACCAGCAAACAACCAAAATAATAACAATAATAATAAAACAAGCTGAAACAAAAACAATTTTCGCCAGCCAAATTCACAGCCCATAAATCGTTTAAATGAGGCATTCAATCTTGTGGCAAGTGGGCTATTTAAATGGATTATCCGATATCCATTACACTTGGATAACAGTGAAGGATCTGTCCCATGTCTCATGCTTTATGTTTGCTTTCATTATGCAAATTTGATAAGTTAAAAAAAAATATGACGGGAAATTATGACTGTCAAAATGACTATCCGTTTGTCGCAATAAATTGTTTACCAACTAACTGCCAATCCCTTTTTTAGAGTTTGTTATAGCGTTTTTTGGTTTAAATTTTTTTTGCTTTATTGCGTTGCTTCCGCTGTAGAATATTTATTTTATAATACACTTAATCTGAAACTCGCTTTCGTATTATAACGTCTTTATTTATATTTATTTCATTACTGGATATTCTCTTAGAAAATGTTGGATCTTTATTTGAACTCTACTCTTTTTAGAGGTGCTGTTTTTAGTTTTAACTCGAATTAGTTAACGATTTTCATTAATCGTCAAGATAAGATATTGACGGAAATCGGTTGCGATAATTACTTTCAATTACTCTCTTTTAAAGTCAACTACATTTGCTATTTATTATAAATCTATTTTTGTTTTATTCTTTTTCTTTCCATTCATATTCTTATAACTAAATCCAAAGCATTTTGCACTTTAACCTCCAATGACAAGTTGCAGCTTAATTCTTTATATAGCCCTCTTAAATTGCAATTCAGCAGTTTTCAATTTTCAAATTCAATTGCACAAGTCTTTAATGTCTCAATTTAATTTACAAGAAAAGCCACACCCAGAAAAGATCATTCACAATGGGTGGAACACTAGAAAAACAAACAAAACGACAAACTCAACTTGAGATACAAAAGAATTTAATAGCATTTTTTAACGTGTTGCTTTTAGCAGCTCCAAAAAAGCTGAGAATGGGACACATTTGTTCACAACTTAATCAAGTGTGGCAAGGGGAATAGAAGAGAGGAAGTGGTGGGCGATGGGCGGGTTAATATATACCAGAGGGGACACATAAAGCAGCCACATAGCTGCGATCTCAGTGACATTTTCTGACATTTAAATTGCATTTTTAAATGACAAAGGGGGGAGGTAAAGGTAAAGGCAGCTGCCCACTCGTGAGAATGAAGCGTGTAAATGGGTCACAAATTTTTAACATAAAATCAAAAGTTCTGCGCATAAATTATTGGAAAGAGAAACAGAAAAAATATAAAAAAAAGAGTGCTGTGTGATTATTGCTTCCTGGCTCTGGTTGAACCGAGAAAGTGTATAACCCAAATATTGAAGCAGGTTGCATGTTGCAGGAACGCCTCGTTGTCCTACTTATGCAATCGCGCACTTTCCAAAAGTGTTGGGCCCCAGGCATCTCAGGGCCAGGCCAGGCCAGCCCAGGTCGATCAACAATCGAAGCAATCCGGCAATCGAGTGTAATCGAGCAATCGGCCAATCGATGATTGCCAATCCTCCCCCTGTGGACACACTGGACTTGATGGCCAGTTTCAATCACTGGAATTAATGCATATCTGAGAGACTTGATATTTGCATTTGGCCAGCGATAGATACAGTGCTAAAGGCGAACATTGTGGCTTAACGATAATGTGCCCAAGTGCAACAACAATAACAACATTAGCAACAACAACAACAATAACATAAAAAAATAAGCTGCAACTTTGTGGACAGCAAAGCAATTAGCGCTGGCCATTTATGGCTTTTAAGAGTTGGGAAAACTGGAAGCTGGCTGGGAAATTGTCCAACAGCAGCTGGGTGGCTGAAGAACCGTTACGCAATATTTTCTCTTCTCTCTCGTTTTTTTTTGTCGTTGCACAAAAGTCTCGCGGAGATCATGCTGCACAGATAAAGTCCACAATTTATGATGCCGCTAATCACCAAAGTGCCTCTGGGGATGACTCTTCAACTTGACCACTTTGCAGTTATTATGTGCTAACTGATAATGATTATCCTTCTAACCCGATCTATGGTTGTACGGAATAGCACTTGGGTTTGTTCACATTGCCTCTAGGCGACAAGACTCGAAAGTAGTCAATGTTCTTCTTGACAAGATAATTAGAAAGATATCAAAGTGATGATCGCTTGAGAGCATGAGAATGGAAAATTTAAACAAGTAAAAGGTGGGCAATGTCGGAAAAGAACTTGAACGATCTTATGTTGAATAGAAGTAACAGAAAAAGTGCTGTCAAACGGTAATAGCTTATCATGTGGATGGGAGCAGTTCTTAAAGACAATGTATATTTTTAATAAAAGAAATAGAAGCTAAGAATCAAGAACTTAATTGCTTGTGAAATTCATTTTTCAACTTATGATCTATAAAAATCAATCAGCCAATATTTTTTTCTGCCGAATAATTTAGATAAACAATTTAGTATCGGTCATCACAAAATTGAATATCACAAATTTTGGGGAATGGAAATGTTTTCGTAAAGAGGTTTTTTTTTAGACTTTTATTTACCAACAAAACATAAAATAAAATCGTCTAAAAAAAAGGAAATAGTTTTCTTTAATAACTTCGAAGATAATTTCCACAGGAAAGCCTGTACTAAAATCTTTGCAATAATAACGTTTATTGCTCGTTTTTCATTCTTTTCTTATTACTTATTACTTTCCTTTATCTTGAATCGTACGTAATGAGATCACTCACATTCGACAGATCAATTGAGAAGATGCGTTTTGCCTGTAAATATGTAAGTGTGTAGCAAGTTGAGGAGGAAAGTTTAATAGCATTGCAGCTGATCATCAGTCATCAGTTGGATTCGTATTGAGATAAGCATTTCCAGGCATCCACATACAATAATACTTGATTATGCAATGATCCTCTGCCTCATCTTTTGCTGTCTCGATCTGACAACGCCCATAATGGCTATTAGGTGGAGCTGCCACTGTAACTGGCAACTGGCAACTGCGACTCAGACCCAGACTCAGACTGGGCAGCTGCTTGTCCAGTTTATCGCATGTCCAGGAAATGAGGTGAATGCCTTCTTCTTTATTTTCTTGGTGGCAAAGCGACAATCGGAACACGAACGAAGAGGAGTCAACCGAAGACAACAACTACAACATCGAAATCGATATATTTTCAGGGACGAAGCTTCTGTCAGTTTGTTGCTTGTGTTTGTGCAGTTGCCACTTCCATTTAACGCTTGTTACTCGTATTCCCTTGCAGAGGGTAATTTAATTTTGTCACGAAACGTGCAACTTTAGTATACACCACTTTTTCAGATTGGTTATCTGGTATTGTTTATGATCGGTCGAAATTAGAATGCATTTTTTCATTGCTCGAAAATCTAATCCAATCTCACAGAATATGTATTTGGCATTGACCTTTATATCCTAACCAACTTTGGCTAAAATCCAAAAGCTACCATAGGAAAGATCAGTCAAAATTAAACCAATCTCACAGACTGTATATTAAGTATTATCTTTTACATTCTATTCATTTTTAACCCAAGTCAGAATACTATATCATATAGCAGTCATAAGTTCGGTCATAAATTTAATACAGAACTTTGCAAGGGTATCAGATTTTCGACGTGTCATTGCTATGTTGTTTTCTTCTCTTTCTGTATCTGTTTCTGTTTCTCCTTCTGTCTGTGTTTCGGTTTTAGTTTCTTTCTTCACTGCGTGCTGTATGCGGTTCAATTTTGTGCTCATTCGGCCATTGAGCGCCTATTTATTGAGGGGCTGGGTTGTGTTGTTTAGTGTGTTGAATGTTGCGGGGGGTGGGGTGGGATTGTGGGAGGGGTAGGTGTGTGACAACATTGTTGGTGACTCACTTTGGCAGAACATTTTCCAGCTTGCAGTTCGCATATGGACTTTGTGGCCACGTGAAGCCACATCAATCCATCAGCCGACTTTTAAACGTGTCGCCTGCTTGCCACATGCAACAACAACTGCAACAACAACTGGAAACAACAGTCAGAGACATAGACCGAAAGATTATCGTTAAGTGCGTACCCTAGTGAACTCTATAGAATTTAGAATATAGCGATAGATCGATAAGATACGAGAAACATGAAGTGATATGTTGTGCTGTAAGATATCAACTATTTATAACTTGCAAATACTTCTGACAAATATAACAGTCGTATTTTGATAAGACTTTAGTTCTTGAAATAAACGTTATGAGTCAATCGATTGCGCTTATCGAATCTAAAATCTAAAAAAGTCTTTTATTGATGGTATAACTTTTCATATATTGTTCTAAAAGATAAAATTCAATAATACCTTTATATAAAATTACAATAACTATAAGATATTTATTAAAACTTATGTTATTTTTAAGTTACATGAATGATTCGATTCAAGCGAATTCTTTTAGTACTTTACATTATTTGCATATACACCTTTTACCACCATCCACATAGGGTATAAAAATTGGCCAAGTGTCTAAAAGTGTCAATAAATTGTTGACTGTGTCAGTTTTGTGTGTGTTCGTGTTCTGCCAACTGAATTATAGCCACTTCTTATTGCCTGTTGTCTTGTTGTTATTGCTTGTCGTTGTTGATGTTATTGTTGTTGTTGTAGCCGCTTATCTGCAGCATGTTTTAATGAGTTTTCATGTTCTTTGGATATATTGACAAACTGTAAATTAATGTCGCTGCGAAGCATTTGTAAAGCAGCAGCAGCAGCAAACCAATTTAGCATTTAAGCCATCAAGCAACAGGCATACAATTTGAGCCACCGAACCGCAAATGCTTTCAGGCCAGGCTAAAACCGCTAACAGACAAAACTTGCCAACTCTTCGACTTTACCTGGAGGCCTCTCAATAGTCAATTCGTCAATTGTCACATTTGTCAGGCTTAATAAGTTTTGTGAATGTTTAAGCCCAATTTATGTTTACATTTTGGCTTTATTCATGTGGCGCATAACTCGGAAAAACTTGCACACAAGCAATTGACGTTAGATGCAATGGAGGCTAAGTGGCTTTTGGGTTGGGCCTGATGATGATTTATGGCAGCCACAGAGGCAAATCTTTTTTGCCAGTTTATTGGGCCTGCAGAATGTTGGTAGTAAAACTTTAAAATATTGCTTGTAATTCCTAAAATACATTTAAGCAATAATAGTAAAAGTAATAAGGAAAAGTATTATTTCTCCTAAATCGTTAAAGGAATATTTTTAAAAAAATATTTACCCAACTTGAATACAGCATTTCGAATGCTACAAGCACAAACATTTTTTAAATTATTTGACTTGTCTCAATATAAATATAATTAAGTAATTTTTCTTTATTTATTTTCAGGTACGTAAAGCTGATTGATAAGTGTTAATCATTTAACCGAAGATTATGGTGAGAAATCAATGTACAAATATGAAATAACAGCCGAACTTTTTTCAAGCACTTTTATTTAAGAATTCTTCTTTAACTTTAACGAACTTCTCAAAAAGCAACTACTTTTGATTTTATTTCTCAAAAGATTTTAATTCCCATTCCATTACGTTGTTCTCAGTTCTCTCATTTCAATATAGAGAAGTATGACTGTACTTGCCATAACATAAATCAAAGAACACTCAAGTAAATGTATGTACATGTTTTGGGTCAGTTTGAGGTCTTCATATCTGACACACCTTGTTAGGTTAATCCTCAAGCAATCTTCTCCTGAAAGTTGATTTTCCACTCGACGTGATCAAAATGTGGGCGTGGCATCAACAAGTGCAACAAGTGGCGCCAAGTGCTGTGCACTCTCTCTACGCCACTCACTTCCTCTCCCTCTCTCTGTCTCTTCCACTTTTTACATTTCTCATGAACACCTTGCACTGATTTCCATGGCTTTAATTACTAAAGTGGATGACCAACTTGTCCAACGTCATTGGCCCACATTTTGTGGCTGCTGTGCGTAAATGTATGTGTGTGTGTGTGTGCAAATCCCCTACGGCAATTTTTTGTTGTTGTTGGAAGTGCGTGAAGTGCAAGTTGCGTTGATTACAATTGCGGTTAGCGTTACACCCTCTTCTGTATATAAACTCTGTATTTAAAATTATATTAAATTAACCAATCTGTTTACTCTCTTTCTCAATTACACCCACAACATTTTTCTAATATTCCCAGAAAAAAACTTAATTATATTTTAAACAATATTCAAATCTTAAGCCGATAAGAATTAAGTTTCGTATATTTCACAACACTTTTTTTAACTAAGAAAAAAATTTTATGTGACTATTTAATCGACTTAAACACGTTCGGTGTGAAAATCAAAGAAGAAAGCCCCACGCACTGACTCAATGCAGTCGTTGGGACAGAGATAGAGAAACCGGATGTGCAGTATGACTATCGTATGATAATCAAATGACAATCGTATGTAGATTGCTGCGGTCACTTAACGAGTATGACCAAGTTTGGACTATAGGAAATATAAATTGTGCGCTCAAATTACTCTCAGTTATTCAACTGCATATTAATATAAATATTGTAGGAGTTTATATAGTTTTTATACATTTCACAAGCTGACAACTTTTACGAAATCCATTTAAGTGAAAGAAATCTAGCAGTAAAAGAGTTAAACTTCCATCACTTGAGTGAAGTTGACATTGTGTTAGCTGTCAAGTGTTTGGAACTTGGCATTAGTTCAGTTTTCACACTGCAGAACCGAGAATCGGAATTTTTCTTTTATAATAATTTTATCTTTCCAAAAGTACAAATTGGGTAACAATTTTTATTCCAATGGCCGACGATGAAGATGTTCAGTTCGATGCCGTGGATTCAGGAGCATCGAAAACATTTCCAATGCAATGTTCAGCATTGCGCAAAAATGGATTTGTAATGCTCAAGGGACGTCCATGTAAGATTGTGGACATGTCCACCTCAAAGACGGGCAAACACGGGCATGCCAAGGTTCATCTAGTTGGCATCGATATATTCACCCAGAAGAAGTACGAGGACATTTGTCCCTCGACCCACAACATGGATGTGCCACATGTTAAGCGAGAGGATTACCAATTGACCGACATTAGCGACGATGGATTCGTTACTCTCATGTCTGACAATGGGGAAATACGTGAGGATCTCAAGGTGCCCGAGGGTGAATTGGGCGGTTTCCTACTCACTGAATTCGGCGATGGAAAGGATCTGTTGTGCACTGTCCTGGCTGCTTGTGGCGAGGAGTGCGTCATTGCCATGAAACCCAATTCGGGGCTGGATAAGTGAGGGATCACTAGGAAATAATATGTTAATACAAGACGTGCTTAAACGTAAAACAAAAGAAAATGTATATTTTCCACATAAAAAACTAACTGATATTTTTTTTTATTAATTGTAAATACATATGCCATAAAATAATTACACGGTAAATGTAAATCGAAACTAAAGATCGAGTCTTACCATTGGATTATTCAACGAAGAAATTTGTCATTTCCATAGATATTCTATAAATATATTGAATATAGAAAGTTGTTCTTAATTCGAGTCTTAGTTTATATTTTTTTTTTAAATTTAATTTTTATGGTCTTAGATTTTAGCTTTAGCTCGTAGCATATATAAAAGACATTTATTTTGGAGGCGGAAATTGGCTAAAATCAGATTGCTGTATTATTTAGCTGCGAAAGGAACTATCTACTAAACTAATTTCTCAACCCTTGTAACTGACATGGTATAATTAAATAAAAGGAAGTGTACTTGGATTTAAATGTCATTAAACTAACACAATTTGCCAAATTCAATAACGTTGCATAAAATTCTTAAAGTTTAATTAGCTGGATAAATATTCCAATAAATTATGTATCCTCGACAAAAGGCACAGCAGCAACAACAACAACCACAACAGTCACAACAACCACCGAAGTCACAGCAGCTACCGTCATTACAACAGATCTTGAATATGACCCGAATATCTGAGGAGGCGCCGGAACCTGAACCGGAACCAGAACGAAATCGAAGTCAAATCGTTGTTATAGTCGACAAAGCAACGTTGCGATTATTTGTGCGAACTGTTTATATTTATGCGGCGATTTTCATATTGATCACATCAATATTTGTACTGGTTATGTCTGGCACGAAATATTCAATTTATCCAGGAGTTCTTGTGCCGTACTTTGTGTGGATCCTGTTGGCATTCATCTTGATGATGATCATGAATTGCGTTCCTAGAACGCGCTACAACTTTCTCATCAATTGGATGATGACGATCTGGATACAGATTTTTATAATTGTTGCAGGCGCGTGTGTAATGAATTTATTTCACGTTTTCTTCGTATTTGGCTCTCTTGTAGTCGGCATTGCGATAGTTGGGATATTTTATACCTGTGGTGCTATCGGCCCACAAAAACTGCTGCCTGGATATCTTGTTGTGTACTTTGTATCATGTATTTTTGGTATAACCGTGTTCATATTCGTTGTCCTGCTCAGCTTCATAAGCAATCCCGTCATCAATGTGGTGCTTGCCCTATCGGTGTTTTGTTGTACTCCCTTAGGAATGTCTTTCCACGCCCAGTATATTCATGGACGACTGGAGTTTGTGGTTCTCCGCGATATGCTGCACTGCGCCTTGACCATCTACGTTTATTTCGTAGCTATTGTCTTTGCCATTGAATACTTCAGCTATTACGTCAGATTATTATAATACAATAATCGCAAGATAATTAAATAAAAAGAAGGTCCTAAATCCATTTGAAACAATGTAGGCTCGAAATTCAAAATTTCGTTCCTATTTTGTTTCAGGTGAATATAGGGCTAAGTAAACGAGTAAGTATCGGAAATATAATTGGTAGCGAGCTATATTAATTTAGATTTGGCATGTTATTTAATTTTCCTTAATTTATTTGTGTTGAATTTTAGTATTTATTAGTCTTGAATTAAACTTTCAAATATTAAAGCCTATTAAAGAATTAGTTACAAATGTGTATTTTATTTTAAAATGCCAAACATTCCTGGGAATTGAATGTGGACATATGTTTTCCCCATTCAACTTTTTTTAAACCTTTTTTTGAGTTTATTTTTTATTTAAAAAGACAAGCGATTTAACATTGAACTTCATTCATGATTGATCTCGCAATGTTTTGATCGTTTAAATCTTTTCATATCTTTTGTTGAGACCCGCATTTTGGTCTAAGCTCATTTATCATGCCAGAAGAAAAAATAATTTGATAGTCTCGTATCAAATTAATGAGATCTTATTAAGGGGACGCGCCCAGGCATTAGGCCAGTTAATGCTCTTAGAGTAAATGTTGCTGTTGCAGTCATGAGGTTATCTACAGATTTTTGGGGTGTTGCTTCACATGGTGTTCATCATAGAGTGTCGCTAATTATGTGTGTACGCATTCTCATCCGCCGCTTCCCATGTCCAGATAGGACCAGTTCAATGGCCAACTAGCCGATAGTTGTAGGAACCGATTACCTGAACAATTAAGCTCCATTTGCTGCAACGTTTATTTCGTTACACGTCGTTTTCCATTTGCATTTTCATTAATTTGGCTTGCTGTTGCTGGAATTACTTGCCTCATCGTTGTTGTGGCGTCTATCTGGCGGCATGTCTCTCTTCCTCCCTCTCTGTATCTCTGTATCTCTCTCTCTCTCTCGTAGGTGCAACAGCATCTTAGTTGCTCCACCTTTTGGTTGCCGCCGGCGTCTCCTTCATTTCAATTGACAGGCAGCCGTTTTGCTTCCTTGTTTGCCAATTGCATTGGCAATCGACTAAATGCATTTGCATAGGCCAGAAGACTACTTCGACAGGCACTCACTCACACATTCACTCACACATTCACTCACACACTCACTTACTGATTCATCCATTCAGTCCCCCGCCATTTGCCAGTCATTCATTCAAATTTTGTAACTGTTGTTTTTTTTGTGCCTGCCAATTTGACATTTCTGTCAAGCTGTCGCCATTTACCTACCTTCCTCCCTATCTCCCCCTTCTTGGCCTTGTGGGTGTGTTGACTGCTTCCAGCTGGTTTCTAGTGCGTGGTTTTAAGTTCCCCTTCTTCTTCTCCTCCTCCTCCTCTAACGACTATTTGTTGCAGTTGCGTTGCAATTGAAAATGTTGTCATGTCTGTTAACAAATGCAATAAATTTGCTAATACAATTTAATATGACTTGAGCTCGACACAGGATTTTGTTGCAAGTCAACAACGACAGCCACTCCCAGAAATTAGCTGTGGGAATGAATCAAATAAATTCGAGGAAAAAAAATGAAGAAAAAATTCAGACAAGCTGCTAGGGAGTGATGTCATAGCCAAAGGCGCCAAGAACTTTGCAACCGTTTCCCGAAATTCAATTAGCTGTCAACAATATAAAAAAAAGAATAAATAAATAAAAAATATAAATTCAACAGCACCCGTTGTGTGAACAACAATTTAATACGGGGGCGGCGCAACCCGCATAAATTTCAGTTAATTTTTTCAATTCAACTCTGAAAATGTTGCTTCCTAACTTTGTCACATGTGAGAATTAAACGTTTTCAAAAAGGGGTAGGGAAATATTTTCTGTGACTGCTAAGCGAATGAATAAAGAAAAAGAATAAAGAAATTGGGAGAATTGAAAGTAATTGCTAAGCTTGATTGATAAATGTTTGTCTAATTCTTAAAATGTTTGGAATTTATGTGGGATTAAGATAAATAGAAAACAAAGAAAAGAAGTTGGACAACATTCCTAAGGGGAAATAAAGAGATTTTTGTTGATCATTCTGAACTTAACAGTATTATGCTAACAGCTTTATGAGGCATTAGAGAATATTGGTCAACAGAAAGTTAAGTTCTTTGCCTTAAAAATATTGTAAAATAGAGATATATGGTTGAGCTAATAAAAGACATAAATATTTCTTGTGAAAAGATGATAGCAAAGTTTTTTCTTATATGCTGCAATGCATTTATTATAATCTGTAAGTTTACTATTTATATATTTTGTAAATGATAATATTGAGTTTTCGAAATGTATTTCAACTTCCATAAAGTCTGTTATTTGCCATTTAAGTGACATTTGATTGACTTGTGCATTAAAATCGCTCAACTTTCAACTCACACTCCTACACCCACTCACTCCATTAAGCTGACAACTAATTGTTATTGATTTTAGCTTTGCATGCACTAGACTTATAAATAAAACATATGCGGAAGACTAACGGGAAAACTTAGTCATTGCACTTGGCCCATGGCCCTGTCAAGGGCTGTCTTAATGTTTTTCCAAGTGCAGCGCAAGTTTTCCATGAACCATAAGTATATATTGAATATCACTATGACTATGACAGTAACAACAATGTGGGGGTGGCCTAGAAGAGAATCTAATAGAACAGAAACCAAAACCAATTCCCAGACAAAACCAATTTTGCTTCTGCTGCACTTGACCTCCGGCCATGGCTCCGTCGACTGACAAAGTCGGCTGTCAGTCAATCAACAAGAAAACTGCATGCACCATGCACCGTCTAGTCGACTCCACTATCTGCCCCTATCTTCCCCTTAACTGTCAGCTGCATATCTGTCTATCCAAAACTAATTACAAGCTTTAATATGTCGGCTGTCGGGGCGTGGCCATTATTCAGCAATTTTTGGTTTTTTTTTTGGAGCAATGCGGGGCGTGAATGCGTGTATCATGATGATGATAATGTTGATGGCAGTCATGGATACAATTTTTACTGTTATTTATACACCCAAGCAAATGCATTGCATTGTCGATGTTTATCTAACGGTCATAGGTAAACACGAGACACGCCTCGCACTTTTCACCCCGCATTCAATTAGAACTCGAACTCGTGTTTGTGTTGTAATCAAAAAGGTGACAGTTGCCGGTTTTAATTACTCAATTTGATTGTGATATTATGTTGTTAGATCGATGTTGCTTTCTATTTTGTTAAATCGATTAATGAGAATTTATCAGATTTTAACTTTTATTTCTGAGAATAAAAAATAAGAAATTAAATCTGAAATTATATTATTAGAACTAAGCTTAAAGCTTAGTGATAAGTAGTTTTTTTTAACTTTTATCTCCTACGAATTTGGCTTAATTTACACCCCACTGAAGTTAATTTTTCTTAATATTTCTTTTGTTACAGGTGAGTGTTATCTTTATCATCTACGTCTGACTCTTATGATATATTCGGGTAAGTTGCCCAATTGCTTGCCAGATCCAGATCTGAATCTTATGGGGCAGCTGGCAAAGTGTTAATGATACAACGGCGCTTTACTGATTGGAAGATAAAGCATTAAGTTAATTTGAGTCGCTTGCTTTAATTAATAGCGGCCTGCGAGGCACCTTTTGAGAGTCTCAAGTTGCGTGAGGCAATTAAAGAGATTTATGTGTCAAGTCTCCAACCTATCTCCCTTTCTCTTTCGCTCTCTCTCTCTCTTTGAATAGGGCCTGGCTTATGGCTTATGAATATGTGCGTGCCCCTTTGGCTCACTCGATCGGAATAAATGGGTTAAGAAGACAAGTGTGTGTGTAGGTTTCGCACTAGATAAGGTACACACGGAATTAAAGTCGCACTTTGTATTATGGATAATGGGGTCATTGGAAAGTTGGGTCGTATTTTATCTGCATGAAGTTTCGAGTTGAGAAATGTGACTTGTAGGCTGACAGGTAACCGTATAACTTGAGCTGTGACACAAGGTGTTGATGGATGTGTTTTAGTTTGACTTTTAGCAGGTGCTTTCCATGTGGAAAATATACGGATCGCTAGAGAAATTTAATAGAGGCAAAAGAAGTTTGAAGCTGTGAAAGAAGTTGTGCAAAAGTGTTGATAAATTTAAATGAAAACAGATATGTTTTCTAGAATAAATACCTGACAATTTGGTTCAAGAAATGACAATAAACAATTCATAATTCTAGTTAATTTAAGGAAAATATTCCAGTATTACAACACTGTTTCTAAAGAGTTAATTTACAAGTTCTGTTGCCTAACCTTTATATTCTATATCACTTTACGTTAATGAGTATGATCTACAAATCATTACACAGCTTAATGTTAAGGTCAGAATTTCCGAGCCAAGGTGTTCCCCCCCCCCCCCCCTTCGTTACTTCCTGTCTCTGTCGACTTCTCGCTTTGACCATCTTTGCGTGTGCTTTGAAATTTTCAAGCCAAGCCCATTAAAATCGTTGCTGTGAATGAAATTTCAAACGACATTTGAAGACCTTTAAGATAAGCACAAAATTCGTATGCTAATTGTGTGCCAAGTGCGCTGGACGCCAAACGGAACGACCCTGAAGATGGGCCAAAGCGAGTTTCCACATATGATATTGAAAAAAAAAATATAAATAAATATGAAATGATATTGGGTAACAAACACAATAAAAAAAAAAACGTAAACAAATAAAACAATCAAACAAACATCAGCTGCCTAACAAGAGTGGAAGATGAGAGGAGGGGGACGGCTGCCAATCGGCTCGTAAATCAAACTGCAGCAACTTAAAAGACTTGCAAGTGGCGTCCACTCCACGCTCCACTGGCATTTTACAAGGGAACCGCACGCGTTTTAATTGCAACTTTGCATCGGATGGCGGCCAGAGTGAGTGAGAGATAGCCAGAGGGGGTAACTCTTCCCTCTCTCTCACTCTCTCTATGTGTGGAGGCGTGCGTGCGCGCAATGAGCTCATGGAGTGGCCCCCCAATGGCGACAGGCCACATAAATAAAATAAAAAACCGCGCACAGTAAACAAAGTTGCGACAGTTGAACGGAAAGTGCAGTGGCAGAGCAGACGTAGAAAATGGGATGGGAGGGAAGGGAAGGAGAGCACAAACGTGACCATTAAACACAATTGAAGCGCCACATTAAACCAAGAGCAAAATAGAGCAGGAGAAGCGGGAGGCGGCAGCTGGGGAATTGCTGACGGCGCATTCAAGTTAAAGTCTCCATTAGGCGCATGCGTGGGCAAACAGAGGAAGCAGCGATAAAGAGCGAAGAATAGATAGAAGCAGAGCGAGAGAGAGTGAAAAAAAGCTACAGTTAGCCTGTGAAATTTGCAGATTTTTGCCATTAAAATTTAATGATTTTATCGGCATTTGCATCCTTTGCACACTCCCCACATTAACTTTGTTTTTCTTCTTATTTTTTGTCTGTTTGTTTGTTGTGTGCGTTTTTCGCGTCAAGCCCAAAAAGGAAATTCATTTTCACTGACCAACTTATTTTTTCTTTTGGTATTTATAGCTGGGAATGGCAATCAGGAAAGGTTTCTTCCCCTTCAGGTTTTTACAAGTTTTTCTCTACCCATATTAAACTTAAGTTAGGCTAAGTTTTTTATCATTGTTGCTTTAAACTGGTTTTCAAGCCAATTGAGACTTAACTGTAGTTTAATACACATTAACATTTTCCTTGGGAATTATGTCAGTTGGCTTTGAGTTCGTCTCGGGCGTTTCCTTAATTCGAATTTGTAGTTAACAACAAAACGCACAATGTAGGCCCCTAGGGAATGGAATAGACAGAAATAGATATAGAGAGAGAAGGAGAGAGGGAGAGAGGAGGATGCAGGCAACTCTTCATTATATTGTTGCACAAATTTGATTGTGTGTAAATATGAGAAATATACTATAAGATCGTATATGTACTTAAAAGTATGTTAGACTTGTCCTAACTACGCTAAGTTGTGGGAATTTTTTTGAAAGTAGCTCAGAAACTCCCTAGACTGGGATAGACTCTCAGTTGTGAATTTTTATGAGTTGAAATTGAGGTCATCATGCACAAATTACTTTTTGGTAATAAGCAGGTAAATAACGATGATAAAATATGTTAATAGTTAAGCAGCTTTAAGGGCTTCACATTAGTTTGAAGCATGCAACATCAAACTTAACTATTTGAATATACATTTATTTAGATAGATGCGATCGAATAGACATTGGAAATTTTCCAATCTTCCTAGTCGGCTTGCGCACTCTTCTTAATGCTTCTGTCACTAGCGAGGACTGCCGTTTGCGGTGATTTAACTGCTAACCATTTGTGGTTGTTGCACTTGCTCTGCTTTAAATGAGCACCTTGTGGAAATAACAGTTGAGACAGCCTGCCAAATTAATTAAATTGCCTGTAAATGCAATCACAACAACAATTACAGCAACAACAAAAATCAACAATCAACAGCTACTTCAGCTTCAAGTCATGATGTCGCTTAAAAACGTCATTAACATTAACATTAAGCTAACCCCCAGACGATGGACTTTTCACCTTGGCCCCAACAGCAATTTTCCAATAATAGCAACAATAGCAACAACAACAAGTACAGCAACAGCAGACGAGACAGACAGAAAAAAATCAACTCATTAAAGTTGAGGAGACGTAGAGAAATGACTAAGGAGGCTGCAGTGGGAGGAGATGTTGCAAGTCAAATGCTGAGGCAGATAATGGCAAGAGTTGGAGAGCGGAGAGTCAAATCAATGCGGGTGTTGTCTTCACAGTCCGAGTCCACATTCACTTGTCTCCATGGCGCTGAAACAGAAGCAACAACTGCCTTAACATGCAATGGCCAAAATGTGGAATGCGGAGGCGGAGTTAACAGCTGGCAAAGATGAAGGTGTAGATGGAAATGAAAGAGAAGAAGAGGTGGGAGGTGGAGTCTGACTAGTGGCTACTGTCTGCTGTTTGCTGTCTAGTCTCCTATGGTCAAAGACGACGTATGTGAAATGTGAACGGTTGGCTGCAACAATTTTTGGCTCCTTGTCGAGCTTTTTTCCATTAGCCACAAATGAAATTTATATCATGTAATTTAGTAGACAGCGTCTCCCACGTAATTCACCGGCGCCATGTGTCCCACCAATTGACATTTCCACTTTGGGAAAGTCACTGGTCAAGTGAAACTTCCGAATTCAACTCTTTTTTGTATTTATTTATTTTTTATTTGTGGCACACCAAATCATCAAGTTCTCCACACATACACAAATCGTTGACTTACTTTCCTACCTGACTGCCTACCTGTCGACCTGCCTAACTGCATGCGGTTTGTTGTAGTTGTCGTTGTCGAGGTTGTTGTTGCTTCTAACGGGCTTTTGATCATTCTCACATTTTCACCTGTTGCCTGCTGCAATTTCTCCCATCAGTTTTTGGCGCATAGCCCAAAAAGTCTTGACAAATTAATAAACAAGCCATCAAGTGGACCCCTCGACACTGTTCAACAACTCTCAAACAACATATGCTCCTACTCCTGCCTTCCCCTTGCATCAGTCGTTGCAACCATTTGTCAGCCTCCCGGCGATTTTTGCAAATTGCATTCTTAATGGACAAATGCCAAACCGCGGGCTGCTAAAGTTGCTATGCAAATGACTTGGACAGTTCCAAATTTCCACACACATTCGTGTGTAAGTTTATGTTAAGCGAAAATTTCCTTTTAGAAACTATGTATTTGACGATGTGTAAAATTAATACTGCCCTGAGAGAATAGTAAGAGAATTTATACAGAACTTGGAGAAATTAATAGCTTTTGATCGTTTATTAACTTATTTACTCACCACTAACTCTAATCAATCTTTTTTATTATTCAAAAATTATATTACAATTTAATGATTTTGTTTTCGAGCACTTTCAATTTCACTTTTCTGCAACGATGTGCACATTCAGCACAGCATTTACCTCGTTTAGGCCTTGTTTAACTGTCATTAGCAAATACTTAATGTATGTATTTTTACTTTCAATTGCATTCAATTGAAATCTCGTCCATTTGAGCGCCTCAATACAATTGTCAGACACTTTTCATATGTGTTTGTATGTACTTATGAATATTTGGTTTCTTTAATTACCTGACAATTAACAATGCAAATTGCAGAGAAACGCCACCTGGTGGCGGTCGTTGAACGTTACTTGGACACGCTATTGCAACAAACGACAACAACAACAACAACAACATAAAATAACCAAAATGCCATTGGGAAATATTAAACATATGTAGACAAACAAAAATATCGCTGCTGTTGTTAGTCGTTGTTGTTGTTGTTGTTGTTAAATTTTCACGTAGAGCATTTCGAATATTTATCGCTGTTACAGTCATGAAAGACAGACAGACAGACAGACAACACCCACAATTCAGCTCCATCCCCGATTTACACACACACTCAAGTGTTGCTAATTAAAATGCAAAAACAAATGTTTACGACTTTTGTTCAACTAATTTAGGGGTAACTACAACAACAACAACAACAAATACAGCAATAACAACAAGCATAGACGCCGCTTTACTTAAACATGGCAAAGACACGCGATGGCCGCGAATTTTGCAGCCAAAGTCAAAGTTTGCATGTTAGAAGACCATAAAATAAAACGACTTAGATGACAAGAGTCCAGAGAGTCCCAACATTGACACTCAGTTGCATGCCACAACTGTGTGTGTGTGTCTCTAGTGGAGCCAAATGTCCAATGTGGCAGCTGTTTCTCATTGAACATAAAACTGCCCTATGATTGGGAATGTCAAGTGGGTTGACCTAAAATTAGAACAGTTAAAGCAGATGCGTTTTAGGTTTTTTCCTTAGATAGTTTTATTGTTTTCGAAAGCGTGTTATTAAGTATATAGTATATCTTCTAAAATAATCTATGATGTCAATCTTTATCTATTAATGCTAATCAAAACATATATTGAAGCAATTGAATATTTACATTAAATATGTTAAGTTTACAGAAAATATAAAAATATTATGTTTTTATTAAGGAATAATTTAATATTCGATATATTTACGTTTTTAAATTAAATTTTTATAAAAATTAACTTATTCTTATGCTACAATAAAATTTATTGCTCTTTCTTGTAGTCAACACTTAATTCGATTTAAATAGGATTTCTTTTTATGAATCTAACGAATTGAGGTCTCATGTTGTTGCACTTCCAGTTGTTTGCATGTTTCTTTTTTTTTTTTGGACTAGCTGCAATCTGATGAAATTTAACCCCTATGATTATTAAAGATTACTCGTATTAGAGTTAGGCCTCGGCTCATTGGCACGTTTCACCTGGCCCAGTGCCTTTTGCCATTAAGTTTTCAATGTGAAAGTGTGCAGAGAGTTGAGTTCATGTATCTGCTGCATACTTCTACTTATGAAATGAGAAAGAAACAAAAAATTCACATTTTTTATGCACTTTTTTATTTTAATTTTATTGTGTGGAATACTTGGACAATGAGAGGGGGAGATGATTTGGTTATTTGGCCACCTGAGGCGATGTTGGCAATGGCAGAGACTGTTGCATGTCATTTTCTGACCGGTATCTCAATAATTCATACGCAATTGTATTGAACAATAAATTAATCACACGAACGAAAGCTGCACACACGAATATAAACGTCATAAACAATGGCCAAAAGCACAGATGTAGTTTACACACATGTGTGTATTTGAGCATTTATATCCGAATGTATCCATTGGATACAGATACATGGATGCATTTGCAAATGAATAAATATTGAAACAGCGTGGCGGGAAATTAAAAGGCAATTTTCCGACCAGATAAAACAAAGATCGAACGTGTTTTCTACAGTGCAAAAGTCAATTAATCATTAAAGAAAATACTGTGTTCATGTGCATGTCGAGCTTGTTACCGTTGCTGTTGTTGTTTGCGGTTGTTTGCCGTGTTGTTGCTGTTGCTGGTTGCTGGTTGGTTGTTGCAGTTGTTGTTTGTGGCACAGGAAACATCGCTCGGCGTCTGTAAAGTAAAAGTAACAAATACAATAAGAGAAGCCGCGACAATGTGCAATAGTTGCACAATTAGAGACATTTCACAGATACCATTCGCAAATTCCAACAACTGACTTAATTTCAAAGGCCGCCTCGTTAGATCTCCTTGGATCTGAGTTCCTTCCTTCGTTCAGTCGCGAAACTTGTTTGCACACAATTTAATTGTTGCACTTTTCTATTATTTATAGCACCCGCCGTCATAAAGTTAAGTGTCTAGACTCTAAAGTCTAGAGTCTGGCCAATTGCCAACTCATGAGTCAGTCAATCAGTCGGCTAGTCATTCAGTCAGTCATTCAGTTAGTTCGCTAGTCAAGTCAGCACAAACAAAAAGTGGTTTTCGTGTCCAGTTTATGGCTCACACGCCTTTGGACGAGGACCTTACATAATCAGTCGACCTAAAAAAAAGTAAGAAATAAACAAATTTTATTGTGCGGAATAAATTTTATAAGGGAATAAATTAAACTCGAAGCGTAAGAGCTAGATAGTTGAAATTTAATAAACGTAAATGGGCAATAGCAGCACATTTCAGGAAAAGTTATATGTAATTCACTTTACTTGCACTGCAATCAATCAGTTATAAATTCATTTTCTAAGATCCTACATGAATCGACTCGTATTATAGCGTTTTCTTAAATTACTCTCCACTGTGTGGGAAACCCACTTATCTCTTTAACACATATTCTTATTAAAGTTATTTTAACTTTTTAATTGTTTAAGTGTCGTCAAGAGCTGTTCACGATTGCACAAATGTCTTATTCGTATTTAAGTTTGTCTCGTTTATAGAAAGAAATCGAAAGTGAATTGCCAAGCCAAACAAATGGAGCATCTAATTGTTGAATGTCTATATCTTTTGTCACACACACACAGCATGATATGATTTTAATTGAATTGAAGCAAAAGGAGCGAAAACGCAGTTCGAAACGTGGACGTTAATAAAGCTGTAAACATATCAATTACTGACATTTCAATGCGTTGCCATGGCCCAATTATGGCTCTGTCTCTCTCTTTAACTCTCGCTCTTGCTCTTTCTGGCACTAGAGACTTCACTCTTGCCACTTGGTGGTGCATTGTTTTCTTTCGATTCCACCGCCGCATTGACAACTTCAAAGATTTATCTGTGGCTCCCATTGACAGCCATACAGAGAGGCAAAACCATCAAATGCCAAAACTAAACTTGTCGCAAGCAGAGAAGGAGGTGGGTGTAGAGAGCGAGGGGAAGGGGGGTGGAGTAAGCCGCCTCTTTGGCTACTGTCAGTAGTCAGTAGTCGATAGACTGAAGTCTGTATCTTTCTCCCTCAGCTTCACTTGCTGAGTCACTTTTTCTTTCTCAACTTGTCGCCTGCCATTTTATCAAACGAATCTGTGGCATTTCATTTGCTTCTGCAGCCCACACATTTGCCGCAATGTCTTGCAGCGAGTTTTTCACATTGCAACTGCAACTTCAACATCAACTTGAAGCGTCGTCAATGAGAAGTCCAAAGATATTTTATCTATGAGCTGTGTGTGTGCTTGTGCATTGTTTGTTGTTGTTTGTTTGTTGTTGGACTTTCGTTTGGCATCGTCTAGTTGCGTCGTCGTCTCTTTCCTGAAAGTGAATCTCAAATATTTCTTGATTATGTGCAACCAAACAAGAGATTGTGCCAAGCGGCTGCTGCTGCGCCCAAGGCAAAAAGGCAAACAGAATTCGCATATCGGCTTCAATGCAATGTAACAAGGTCATGTGAGAGAGTTCCCCTCCCTCCCTCCAACTAACAATGTCGTTGTCTGTCCTCAAACCCTCTCCTATCCTCCCTCTAGCCAATAGCAATCGCTGGTCATATCTCCAGCATCTTTTGGCTCATTTGGTGTTTGTCTCTTGCTTTGGTTTTTTTTTTACTATATTGTTTTTGCTTTTCTGTCTATTTTTTTTATTTATTTTTTTAATTTTATTTTCCTTTTGCCAACGCATTTCACTTTCTACTGCATTTCGAATGCATTTTTGTAGCTACTGTTGATGTTATTGTTGTTGTGACAACAAGTGGGCCGAAATCGACAACTTTGGCTTTTCTTCTTGACGCTTTTCACTTTCATTAGCGCATTTTGGCGTTTCCTTTTACCATATTTTAACTGACCATGAAAAAAACATATTAATTTCATTTGATTTGAATTTGTTTTAGTTTGCAATTCCCATGGCGTTGCCTCTTGACATCCGAATCTAACCCTTCTCTAATAACACATGTCATGGCTTAAGCACTCGACTTGCAATCAGAGTCTCTCTGTCAGATTCTGTCGACTTCCCAACATCAACTCAGCTTCTCAGTTTCTATGTCATGCCCGAGTTACAGCTTTGTTTGTGCTCAGGCAGCCAAAAAAAAAACTTTGCTTTGATTTGAATTGTTCTTTGCTTATTCCTACGCGTTTGTATTTACACACCTGACAGAATTTCCGACTTGGTTCCGTGTTTTCGTTGTTGTGTTGCACTCGACAGGCGTATTGAATTTCATTTTGAATATGCACAAACAAAACTCAAGATATGAGAATACTTTGAAATGACTCTTGAAAGCTGAGTCTACTGTTATGCAATTCCAACTAAAAGTGTGAACAATTTATGAAGAAGATTAAGAAAGAAAACCATAAACATGTCAGACAGCCATACATTTAGGAAAACTTAGCGTATTTCCAGGCGGAAAACTATTTAATCAAGATTTGACCTCTAAACTAATTATTTATTAATTATGTTGTCTATTTTGAATAAATATTTAACTGCCATAGACAGTTGCTTTATTGCCCCTTAACGTTTTTTAAACTCTCATAACGTTGTCAAATTATAACCGATTATAAAGAAGCAAGTCGTATCAATCATTTTCTGATCTCATAATTGATTCTGCATCTAAATTTGAAATATCTCAAGTTCTCCGAAAATTTGCAAATTTACTTAAACTTTTCCGAAATTGGTACGGAATGTCTATTTGTTTTTGATTGGACCACAAAATTGTTCTACCTTTAGTTTTTTCTAGAATTAACAGAAAGCAATTAATTGTAAAGCCCTCTGACATATGAGTATTTCAAATTAAATTTATTTACACACGCAATTGAAAGTTATCTGTGTTAGACAACTTTCCTAGCCAAAAATTCGCCCGCATGTGTCAAAATCTTTAATGGTAAATCTTTGAGCTTAGCGACCTGCTGGCAAAAGAGAAAAAGATCTGAGAATTGTTAAATTGAATTTTCCCCAAAACAACCTCCCACCGTATCGCATCGTGGCTGGGAAAGGGACCCAATTATCGCCCGGAGATGTTGACGTCGACGTCGTCAGTTGGCCAACAACAAGCCAGCCAACTTTAGCCAATTGCCTTGCTTGACCGCTGACGATCGACGCGCTGTAGCGCAATTGTGCCCATTTCCGACTTCAACTTGACCACAAAAAAAAATATAAAAAAGCTAACTAAAGCGAGAGTGCTAGAGAGAGATAGAGATGTGAAAAAAACTGGGGAATAGACTTCCTCTTTCCCCTCAATCTCTCGTTGTTTTGGTGTGTTGCCAAAGTAAATCGACGTTCATTTGTTTTTTCATCGCGTTGTTCGTGCAAATTTCGCTGAGATTTCAGTTTTATTGCCAATTTTAAGTGCAGGTATTTTAACTATTTATTTGGATTTGTTTTAAATTAACAAATAAAATCGTTTTCTACGCTAACAAACTCACTGTTATTCACAATTTGTTTAACAATTGTGGGATTAAGGCTAAAGCTGAAAATTGTCCGAACATTGTTTCTAAATAAAGCAATTGTATTTAAAATTAAGTAATAAATTTCATAAAATTTGAGAAACACTATTTCCTATAAGATTAACAATTAGAGTATTCAAACTTCGACGCGACGAAGATTCTTTTATTAGTGTGTTTTTTTGTATCTTTTACAAATTGCCCGTAAATGATATTTTCACAACTCGCATCGATCGGTGGCCCCGTAGGCGCCCCCTTCCTTTTTTGGGGGACCCCAACAAGTGAGAGAGTTCGTTGGGGTTAATACGGCCAATAAATTGTTATGGCGATCTGTTGCTGATTTCTGCCCGTCGTTGCTTTATGGGCCATATTTTTAGTCATGTATTTTTGTTGTTGTTTTTTTCTTTCGATTTTGGAGTCGATTTTTGGTTTTCGTAAACGCCTAACGGCGAACCGTCGAAAGAAATATTGAAATTTCTGTTCAAATTGTTTTCAATTTAATCGACTTGGTTGCATTTTTCATGCTTAGTCGCCGTGGAGTGCAAATATAATTAATGATAATGAATTGTTATGGACATGGATGGATTTAAGCTGCCCACCAGCTCCGCATTTCCGAGACGCCCACAAAAGATCCAAGGGAAATATTTTTAGGCGGCAGGCAAATGTCGTGCGACGAATTTTTCGGGAAGCTTTGCAAATTATGTTTAATTTTATTTTAGTTACGTTTTTTTTCTATGCCTTGTTCATTTGTTGTGGGAGTTGGAATTGGAGTTGTTGTTGAAGTTGTAGTTGTAGTTGAAGTTGAAGCCGAAACTGAGACTGAAGTTGAGGTTGAGGTAAAGTTGATTTATCACTCGAGTGGCGAGCGAAAGGTTGCCATAAAAATGTTGCTAAGCAAATGTTGACGCAGCCCCAATGGAAAACTGTGGTAAAAGTTTTTCATTATGGTTCACTTTTGATTTTTTTTCCTTGATCGCTCGTTGTTGTTGCTGCATTATGCAATGCGCCTTGGCCAAGTGCTAATAAAATCAGTTAACAATTTTCATTTGTTGTCATTTGTCAAAAATGAAAGACAACGCAACTTGTTGTGATTTCCGCTCCATTCGATTTTCATTTTGAACACAATTTTCATATAATTTCTGCACATTTGTTTTTAACACGCATTTCAACATTTTTTTTCTTTATCTTTGCAGAGTTTTTGGCACAGAAAGTGAATTGAAAGGCAATTGCTTTAGTCACCGCACGGCCCTCTCTCTCTCTCTGGATTGGAGTGGAGCCAACAACATTTTGTTGGTCACTTTTCCCATTAAGGTATTTATTTTGTTAGTTTGTAAATCTCATACATAAATAGCTTTTAACGGCAAAGCAATATACAATGCAAGCACCTCAATAATATTCATTTTATTTGTTATTAATGCTTCAATGATGATCATAATAATGATGATTGGCACTTGACATTGAAAAGTTTCAATCAATAGGAAATATAGGTGTTTAGGTCAAGGAAATTATAATGGAGTTATAGAGATCGTGAGTAAATTTAATTAGAATGAAGAACGGCAATAACCTGCTGGATTTTAATGAAATCTAGTATATTTATAAGAAGAGGTGTTAATGGTATTATTTAAACAAATTTTTACACTAAAGACTCAATAAGAATTTAATTTTATTTCATAAATTGAGGGTTACCAATTACAATTATTATTTTAAGTCAAAGTTATAGTTAAACTCTTTTCTGTTGGTCCAAATATGTTTATAATATATATTAAATTTTTTTGTTCTTGGTTTTCCTTTCTAAAGACACAATAAGAATTTAATTTTATTTCATAAATTGAGGGTTACCAATTACAATTATTATTTTAAGTCAAAGTTATAGTTAAACTCTTTTCTGTTGGTCCAAATATGTTTATAATATTTTTATATTTTATTTTTTTGTTCTTGATTTTCCTTTTTAACCAGCTGTCACATCTAATAGGCAAGCAGTTTGATATATTTGCAGTAAGTGGGTTACAGAAGTCCCCAACATATCATTGGTACTCTCTTTCTCCTGTTGTCATTTCTTTGACTAGTCTCTTTTTATATATTTTGATTTAGTTGGCTCACCCAGTTTCCAAAGTAAAGTGTATATATCATTTCTTAAGACTCGAAAGAGTGACATTCCAGTTGCAGTAGCCTAATCAGCTCTGTCGTATCTGTTTCATAATTTATGCCAAGTTGCATAGAAACCGCTAATTTGGTAGCTTGTTTTTTCTCTCTCTCTCTTTTTTGGGAGTTATTTACAACCCGAGCGAGCACCTGTCGCTTGAACATAACAAACGACTTCCCTTTGACAGAAACAGGCGATTGTTGGGGGCGTGGTCGAATCTCTGGATGCTTTTCTGGTTTTTCATAATTCTATTTTTAAATATCTATTTAGCCACTGTGTGTTGGCTACAAAATGGGACGCAGAACAAATGGAAACATGTTGGAGCCACAAAAAACACGACACATTTATCATCTATAAACGTATGTATGTGTGGAATGGGGACCCCAAAATGTATTATAACTTGTAGACAAATTTGCTGGCCAACACAAGAAAAAAAGTTTTTGGGCGATTAGCGACCACTTTGGAGCGGGAGTCAAGACTCTGTTTGTTGCACGTTGCAGGTGCCTTGTTGTTTTTTTTTGGGGCGGCAACAAACGGTGTTTGCATGTTCAACATTTGTCCACACTGCTCGATAACTTTCGTTTCTGCCTGGACTACGTTCATGTGCTGGCAATTCTCTAATTGCTTGGCAACACAGCACCACCTCCTTTGTCTTTGTCAAGCATTGTCCCCCTTGCCTTGCCCCCTCATTTTCCCCCTTCACTCTGATCTACTTTGGGCTTTTCTTGTCTCGTTTCATTTCTTGCTCTGTTTTGTGTCCATGTTCCATGTCGCCCATATAACGTGGTTGCTGCCCTGCTCCCACCTTGCCAACTTGCCACCTTTGGCTTGCAAATAAATATTTGCCCCAACGCGTTGCATGTGTGGCACACATAGTAGGCCAAGACTTTAGCTTTCAATTTACCTAAGGAATTTTGCAATGTTTTCATTTTCAGTTGACATTTTCACGTACATGCTTGGACTCGTATTTGAAATATACCCTATGTGAGTTTGGCAGAGTTTATTAGCTGGATTTTTCAATGATCCTATAAATATGTTAAAGTAACAATCAGATTGAGACAGTTTAGTTTTTTTTAAAAACTCATAAAAAAAACTTCATTTGAAACATAGACAATATGTGTCAGATAAATTAAAATAATATTGAATTCTGACAAACGTTGTTGCAAGCAAATGCAAAAAACACATGAAATACTTTATGTTTGACTTAGCGAAAAAAATACTCTAATTTCAAATGAATAATTTGGACTATGACAATTATGACAATTGAAAAACTGATATAACTCATTGGACGCTTTAGCTGTCAGCTATGTGAATTCTTTTGTTATGTGAATTACTTTAGCTATACATGAACAAATCGCTTTTTATTGTCAAAAAAACAAGAGTTGTAGTTTAAAAGGAACTTTTTTTTAGCCATGTAGCGCATCGTTTTGGCCTTAATTTCCCACACTAGTTAACAGCATCCTTCAACTCAGCAAAAAGCAGACCAAAGCAACCACAAGCAACAAATTAACAATTCATTGTCTTAAGGTGGTAACTTGACCCCCTTTTCCCTTCCTTTCAGCTGGTTGCTCTAGTTAGCTAGTTGGACCAAAAGTTGTTGTTGAAGTTGTCGCGGTTGTTGTGGTTGCTTTGTGGTTGAGGTTGACATGCCGCTTTAACCCACCAAATCTTTTCCCCACTCACCCCTAGGGTGCCACAAAAAGGCTTTGATGGTTTTTTTTTGTAATTGTTGATTGTCTGATTGTTTTTTTTTACAAGTCAATATGGTTATTGTTATTGTCATTGGCGCATTGCCTGCAATTTAGCCATTTGGTAGCGAGGAACGACAACGGCAACTGCAACGGCGACAACTTCTCGTGTGTGTGCCCAAGTCTGGCAACATGTTGCCAGGCAGTTAACAATTCATTAGGTGTTTTTGTTGTTACTGGTTGCAAGCGGCAAGTAATAATTTATGGCATGTTGTGCCTTGCGGCTAACTTGATTCAATTGTGGTCAACTTGTTGGCCAACTTGCAATGCGCCAAATGCGTCGCCAACGATTCTTGGAAGAATTTCCAGAGCTTTAGCACAACACTGATCAAATAGATAATTTATGCAATACAATATTCAAACGGCCTGTGGAATGTCGTCTCTGCTCGTAGTTTGTCATAAATTGTCATCAGCAGCTGCTGCTGTTTTTTTTTTGTTGTCTGGCCAAAAAATGTCTGACCTCTACACCCAGTCTACAGTTTGTCTAGTTACATTATTTTTCTTGTCCAAATACCTGACGCTTAGTCATGTCTTATTGTTAGTTTCTTACGACAAAACCAGATGTCTGAATTGTGGCCAAGTTTTAAAGGCTGATAAGTAGAACAATGCTTTGGCAAAGTACAGTCAAATTTGGCAAAGTGAACAAGTTATTTAGGTACATGTGATATAATCATGAAGTTGGCTAGCAATAATGACGAACCTAATTAAAAATTATCGATAAATATAAAAGTGTTAAAGGTAAAGTGTTAAAATTCTTTATAGTATCTAATATCAAATCGTTTTCTAGCAGTTTTAGTTTTAGCAAAGTTCTACTGTATTTATGCGCTACCAATTGATTAGCCAAAGTTAATTGAAATCGACGCTCCCCTGAAAACCTTTAGTTATCTTTATTTCATTGCGGCTCTTAACTAATCTAGAGACACGAGTGCTCAAAGGTCACAAACTGAAGCCAAATAAAGTCAAGTGGCCGCACAATGGCTTTCAATTATCTGCGGTATTTGCTTCAATTTAGCGTGAGAACATTAACATTATTCATACAGAACGCAACATCCGCAGGAAATAAGCACCAAATATTAGAGAATATGAATAAAGTAGATCAAAAGATTTTAAAACAAAAGCAAACGAAATGAAAACGAAAGTTTGTTTTCATTTCCATTGAATTTAAGTTCTATTGTGAACTCGTTTTTATTTATTTTTTGTTATTTATAAAGAAAACAAAACTCTGGAATGTCTTTGCTTTTTTTTTTTGGCAGATTTACGAGTTTGTCATTGTGTGCATAACGCATTCAAGTCTTTTTCTCTTCTGTAATATTTTTGTAGAGTTTTTCTTTGGCGTTTTAGGAACTTGACTTCATTTTTGGTTTGTTGATCGCTTTGTTTGTTGTCGTTTTGTCGTTTGTGGTTGGTTTTTAGCTCTAGCCAAATATTTGCTGTCATCATTTTATGCTTTTCTTTATCTCTTTTCTGTTTTGCTGCTTTGCTTAGTTTATTAATTGCGACCGCATGCGTTTTGGTCTATAGATGGTTTTTATTTTATTTTATGTATGTGCGGTTCATGTCTGGCATAAAACTTGGGTCCAAATAACTTTTCCTGGAATTAAGTCGTCTATTACCGCATGTTTGCTCACTCGTCTTTTTAGTTCCAGTGGCTTAGTCGCTTATGTAATGTCCGACCGACAAAAATACAGGTGACTGACGACCTCCACACACACACACACGCACACTGTCACATACACAGACACCATGAAGCACTCGGAAATGTGAATGGGTTTTTATTTTTGACTTATGGGCGAAAGGTCTAAACACTTTTGTCTGTCAGTTAATTTGCTTAAGACTCATCAACAAAAATCTGCATAAATCTGTTGTTAAATTTTTTGGTTTGGGCGTATTACTATTTTTGTCACATTATCGGTCATCTATATTAATTAAGTTGCTTAAAAAGTTTGATTGATTTGCAGCGAATGTTACATTTTAATGGGTATTGAAAGTTGAACGTATGATAAAAGACATGCATCAAAGTATTTTAAAATGTATTCTTCATTTAAGAAAATAAACCTTATGCTAAGACTAAGAATAGGTGTTTTAGAAAATTACATTAAAAATAATTTTCCTTTATTGCTTTTGTCGTCTAAAATTTGACAAAGCCTGTATTTAATTTTGAATAAATTTCTTACACCTTTTATTTAATTGTATATTTCTTAAATTTTTTATAATTATTTTATCTTTATTGCCTATTCCACATTTGCTATAAATAAATCTCTGCTCGTTTCTTTTCCATATAATTTGAACATTAAGTAAAAGGGTTCCGCATTAAACTTTTGCAAATGTAAATACATAATAATAAAATAAAAATGCACGTCAAGCCTTAAAATTGTAATGTTTCTTAATGACTCATGGCCTGGACACATGTGTGAATGACCGTGCTGAGGAGGAGTAAGAGAGAGAGGGACAGTCAATGTGAGAGGGCTATGACGAGTTTTTGGTTTATGCCAAACTCGCGATTTGCATGCACGACAACTAACAGGAGGAGGAGGAGGGGAATAGGTAGTACCTGGTTGAGGGAACTACGGTTGCTCTTGACTATTTCTCGCTATTTTTGTTGAGTGACTAACTCAAAGTGTTTCTTGAGCTGTTGAAGTGGTTATAAGGCCTGAGAAGGCCCAGAGAAGTGCCGAGTTCCTCCTCCTCTTCAATGTAATAATCGGCGACGTGGTAAATGCCATAAATACATTATTTATACGTAGACAGACGTATTTATACGTTAACGATATGTTTTATGTGTGTGTGCATTTGTGTTTTGGCCAATTCATTCGGCCATGTGTAGGTTGGCAGTTAAAAGTTTCGCTTTCGCTTGACCAAAATCACGCTGTAGTTGCCAACAATTTTTTTGTAAACACAAGAATTAACAAAAGCGAAAAGTGCAAGTTGAGACAGAGAGAGAGATGGAGAGTGAGAAAGAGAAAGAGATAGAGGCAGACAGAGTCCCCTTTTAAATGGCCCCGAGGCTCAGGTTTTGCCTGAGGCCAAAGTCCTAACAATTATAATGGCTGTAAAAACAGAAAAATAAAACATTATTTACTGCTTTTAGCGGCGATTTGTGTGTCGTGGCACGCCCCCCTCCTCCCCTAACCCCCTTGTGCTGCCACCTTCCTGTCGACAATTGTGCCACCCCCTCCCAATTTTTGTGTGGATCGTTTTGTGGTTTTTCGGCGCTCTACAGTTTTTCAATGCGTGTTTTTCAGTTGTTAGTAAGGTATATTAGATTAGCACTTGAATATGAAGTTGTAAATGTGAACGAATAACTTTTAAAATTAAAGATTTAAAATTTTATAAAGATCTGATTATCGACCTAACAGCTTTACAAATATTGTTCTGACAATTACCTCAAAAATCGCTAAATATAAATATAAATAATATATTTTTATTAATAATAATTCTGTAATATTAAAATACATTAACTAATTTTTTTAGTTAATGCAGTACTTTTCAATGCCTTTTACAGAGTATACGCTAGTCTGCTTCAACTCAGTATCAGTTGGCGTAATTGTTGTTGTTATTCCTACTGTAGCTACCTCATATCTTAAGTGGCTAAATAAACGCTCGCGGCCAATTTTAGAGACCCAAAGTTAGGCGTGCAACTCGATTTGGATTTGCATACAAATATGGCCCACAAGTGTTTCTGCGACTAATTTCGTATGAAAATTTGATTGCTCGCGATTAGAATCGTGTTCATTGTTTTGGGTGCCGACTCAACGACTCCCCCCGACCACGCCCCCTGCCCCAGCACCTTGATCAACTGCCCCAACAATATTGTAAAGTGTTTGGTTTTTGTTTGTGGTTGTTGGTTTCTTTGTTTGTTTTTATGGCCAATGTTGGTTCTTTTTTGGAATTAAGTAATACTCGTGATTATAATAATTTTTTTTTGTTTTTTTCTGACTGCAGTTTTGGTTTTTATGCGTCCAGAGTCGTTGGCCTTCCCCTGTAATTATGTAGTTGTCAGTTTACAGTTGGCTTTAATTGCCATTTACAGTTGTTACCATTGTTGTGTGTTGTGGGTGTGATATAAGATATGGATCCGGCCTAACAACTCTTAACTGTCTTACACTGCACTCGAAAAGCCCCTTTTAATGTGCTCATTTGTCAACTGATTGGATGATAATAGTTGATTTGGTAATCCCAATTAGCAGTGCTCTGATTTCTAGATGAATGAATTACCTATGTGTTGAAATGCTATCAAAATGTTTGAATTAAAGGTAGTGCGAGAGAGAAAGATAGAGAGCATAGAAAGATCTGGAAAATTAGTAGGAGCTATCTATTAAAATAGAGACCATTATATCTGTGAATTTCATCGCTAATAATACGTATCAAGTTATTAATCATTTTCTTGAAATTCATTTAGATTTTAAAGACTCTTCGAACAACATCAGTATTTTGTATAGTTGGCATTTTATATATAGAAAGTATTACTGCATTTAAAATGTAATTATACCTTTTTTCATAAATTTTAATATAAATTTATTTCAATTCAAGCTTAAATTTTATTAAATGTTACTTGAAATAATAAGACTTTCTGAAATAATAAGACTAGTTTCTCTTATCAATTTAGGGTATTTCCTCTAATTAAAGGTATAAATTAGTACTCATAAGTGTAATATCATCACACAAATATTTATCTTAATTATTGTAATTTTTATATTTTCCTTTTAACTAATTCGCGTTAAACGCTTTTGTTGTTTTTAATTACAGTGAAATTGGCAATTAATTTTTTTTTTATCAAAATAACGAAAAGCGTATTTTGCATAAAAGCAAGCGAACGGAAAAGCGAAGGAAAAAAGGGAAAAAAGGAAAACGAAAACGAAAACGAAAACAATCAAAAAATCGAGGCAGGAACTGGAACTGAGCCCACACACAAAGGTCGTGATTCACACAGCGGAACGGTGGCATGAAACGAAACCGCCAACAACATGATGCCAGACATGCAAATTAGTGCATTTTAAGTGCAACAACAACACACTAACAACAACAACAACGAAACGCGAATAGCAACAAAAAGCAAATTTTAAGCAAATTAATTAAATTAACATACACATGGAAATCGGAACCAAAAACCAAAATAAAAGCAAAAACAATTAGCGTCCATCACTATGGAAGCTGTTGCCGCAAAAGCGACACATGAAAATGTAACAGAAACGGGAGGAGTAAAAGAAGAAGGCGAAGAACTTGAAGCAAGAGCAATGACAGAAACTGCGTCATTTTGTAGCAACCAAGAGACTGAAAAAGCGGCCATGATGAAGTGCGGTGGTGCTGTTGCAACTGGAACCACCGACAACACCATCGAAACAACAACAGCAACAACTAAAACAACAACGACCACAATAAGATTGGATGATGTTGTTGCATTTGTCATGCCAGCAACACCACCAACAACCACAACAACAACAACAACACCACCAACAACAGTCACACGCACCACCACCAAATCGGGCATTATGCCCAAAGCCACCAAATCGGCCGGCAGCAGTCGCAGCAGCTCACTAAAGAAACAACGACGTGGTGTTGGCATCCACTTGGATATCGAAGATGCTGCTAGTGGTGGTGGTGGTGGTGTTGGTAACAGTAACGGTATTGGTATTGGCCAGCCAAAGGGCAGCGGCAACGATATGAAAACATCGCAATCGATGACCTCGCTGCCAGCGGATGAGTTGCAACAGGAACGCCGTGATGTCATTCAGGCCAAGTTGCATCTGGAGCGGCCCTACAACAGCCTCAAGGTGAGTGTGGTGCAAGTGGTGCAGGTGGTGCAGATGATGATGTACATACATAGTTGCCGAAATTTGCTGGTTTCTCAATGTCTCTCTGCCGTGGGCTGTGCGCATAAATTTGCAATTGAAAGTTGAATATTTCGTAAGACTACACAGAGAAAAAATTCGAGATTCTAAAATGAAAACTCAACTTTCAATTTATATACAAAATTCAATTTTAAATATTTTTTGTAGTATTCAATTTTCAAAGATTTTATTATCTTTCATATTACTTAAATAATTTATTGAAAAATTGTGTGTTGACTGACCACAGCTTATAATAATTATTTAAATAATATTGTAGAACTAGGTGTATCCCTAAATAGGCCTTATCTAGCACTTATATTCTGAATTCATATTTAAAAAAAATACATGTTCAAGTCCGGAATTTTAAAGTTTAATTTTAAAGAGTTCTTTCCCGTGTACAAATCTTTTTACCTTCTTCACTCCATCTCTCTCACTCGTCTGCGTTCGACACGCTAACGAGTTGCTGATCTTGTTCAAGAGGGGGAGTGTTGATCAGGCGGTGGGGGGAAGGGGGACATTGCTCTATTCATGGTCATGTCTCCATGGCGGCGACTTAAATGACAACCTGCCGTTAGAATATGAATTCTTGTCCATGTTCTTGGCGCTTGTTCTTGTTCTAGTTGGAGTTTTTTCTCTCTCTGTGTCAGCGGAAATTGCTTTAATAAATTATTAATAAATTTTCATTATTAGCATATGCTATTAAAGGCGACATAACGGTATCAAATTTGCAACACGTTTCAAATTCTATTGCATTCCACAAGCACTTAGTCATCCATTTAAAAAAACTAGACGTGAGCATTAATTAAGCGAAACCATTTATTTAAAATATTTTGAATTGTCAAAGTTTTTATTTATTTAAAATCATATTTATATTTACAAATTATAGAACTGAAACATCCTTTATAAAGTGTTTAATATTTGATTTATTATACGTTCTTTTTATTACCAAGTTTGTGTACTGTTACTGCATTATTGAACACTTTATTCGTTATAAATTCTATAATACTCATAATTATAAAAATACGAGCACTAGATTTAAAAACTTGTTAAGGAAACATTCCTAAAAATCACACGTTCCAATTCCCAACATTTCTCATAAATAATTATGCAATTCAACCATTGATTTAAAGATTTATTACGCATTCTCAACCGTTTCGCAACTGAAAAATGCAACTGTATGCAAATTTACTGCTGCCACTGTAAGCGCTGAGTGGGCGCGAATATTTCGTTGGAAAATCGAGTCATTCAGGGGGCTGGTACCCCGAGCTGTTGATTCAATTTAATTAATTACACATGGCGCCGCCATTTAAACATTTCAACGATTTCAGATCAAACTTGCAAAGAGTATATTTATTTTCGGCATTGTTTGAGCATTGCGAATTTGTGTAAATTAGGAATTTCCTGAACGACTTTGATGACTGAAAATTGTGAGTGTAGTTGTTTGAAATAAAAATTCAATAATTAATTGCGCGCGCTTTGCAATTTGGAGCGTTGTGAACCGGTTTGGGGAATTGAATTAACCATAAATGGTTAAGCATATTATCGCAACCATATTTGGCAACTCAAATTACTTATTTATTAACAACTCTTAATGATTTCTCTCACCCACTCTCTTTCCCTCCATTTCTATTCACGCAGAAAAACTCTCAAAGCAGCGGCGGCAACAAGTGCAACAACAACAACAGCAACAACAACAACAGCAACAACAAAATGCATCGTTACTCTTGGGGCAGCGGCCACAGTCATAGCAGCTCCACCAGTCTGCACAGCAGCGCCACCCTTGGTCTGGGCTCGTCGGGCAAAGACGACCTCTGGGCGGCCATACAGACAAACTACAATTATATTATGGACACAAACTTGCTTGATACGTGCAAAGAAGCGAGGTTTGAAATTGAGGAGGCGCAGCCGACTTCACGTGAATGTAAATTTACGGGCAGTCAACTTCATGTGAGTACAGCGCCATCTAGCGTACGCTAGTTTATAATGAAAATCATTGCATACTTTTAGCTGTCATTTAGAACAGTGATAACAAATTGTAGTTTAAGTACAAAGCTAGTCAAGTTGCAAACCGATTTCATGTTTTTTTACCTTTTGTAGATTTTGGACGAAACCCAACGACAAGAAGGTCTTTGCGAAGATCCGAAGGAGTTGCGTCGTTGGCTACGCGACATGGAAAGCAAATTGGAGAGCTCACCAACTATTTCGGAACTAACAATGTATAGTAATTCGGAGTTGCAGCGCCATCTAGCAGTACACTCGGTAAGTGTTGACATTGTATGAAATTTGTGTAACATAATTTGGGGCACAAGTGTTGCTGCAACATGCGTATTGCTTGAACATGAGGCAGGCACAGAAACGATTAAATTGGAATTTAATATATTATTTATTGGAGTTTATTTACTATATTTCAAAAACCTAAGCCTTCCAAAGTTATGTGTTACATTAATAGCTTGTTATTTCCTTTATTAACTTTCAAAATAAAGAAAATAAACCTTGAAAGATACATAACGATGATAACAAGCCATAATGCCAGACCAGTTAAGACCAGACCAAAATTGAGATACTAATCGTGGGTAAAAGTGTAACGAAGTGAACAGAGAAAAAATAAAAAAATTACACGCATTTCATTTTTTCTTTTCATTTGCAATGACTTTGACTTTATTTTTTATTATTATACATATTTGATTTTCGTTTTCCGTCAGTGCGTGGCACATGAAGCTAAAGAAAAACTGCTGCCACTTGTTGCCACTAAAGTTGCCGCCCATTGAAAAGCAAGTATCTGTAAGATTGTGTAACCGAAGCTCAGACAGAGATACAACCTAAAAATGGGGGAGGGGGGAACAAGTAGAAAAACAAGAAAGCAAAGAAAAAGGGAAACAATGTTCCCTTGTTTTCATTATTTTCACGATAATTTATTGTACTGAAAGTGAAAATTGCTGGCCAAGAAAAAAAAGGTGCCAGTTGTTATTGTTGTACATTGATAACCTGCAGCTTCAGATTTTGGCCCGCAGAAATGGACGACACTAAAAGTGGCAGCCGTTGTTGCAATTTGCAACACCTTTGGAGAGGAGTTTGGCAAATGTTGCCTAAAGATTTATTTTGTTGCTGTTGTTGTTGTTGGAGGGGGATTATTATCTATCTGAACAATATGTTGGCTATATGCTGCATTTGTTTTGTAGGTGTTGCATGCAACGCTTCATTGCGTGGCTTTGGGCCTTGCAATTATGCAATGAAAAGCCTGTGAGAAAAGCATTCGATGTGTGAGTATGAGTTATTGAAGGGGGAGTAGGGGAAGAAGAGGAGGTAGACAAATCTAAGACGGAAGAGCTGCTTGAGCCTTTGGGCTTGGCTTCAGTCATTGCATTCACATTGGCTGATTGAACATGACCATGACAGCTCCAGACAGCTGCTTAGCATTGTGATGTGTGTGTGTCGAAGTTATATAAGCAGATACTTCAATATAGACATGCATAACAGTAGATAGAAATTTCTCTAAAAAAGAAGAGAGTGTTTGTTGGGAAAATAAATCGAATTGCATCGAAATTGAAAGTTCTTTTCATTGAAAACACTTAATATTTATTTAAAGTATTTGATTCTAAAGACTTATTTTAATATATCCAATTGAGCTCTCTTTAATATATTTTAATATTAAATGTGTCGAAAATACCTTAAAATCTTAAATTTAAATTTTTTTAAAAGAACTTTTCTATATTTTATTTGCACTGTTTTAGAAAATTATTATATGAGAATTCATTAGTCATTAGTTAATTGCACAAAATGTCTATGTTAATCTCTAATTATAAACAGAGAAAGCTTCCCTACAAAGAAGTTTATTATAGAAATTTATTTAAATTAATTTCCCAGTACTACAAGTATAAACTTATATCACAAGGAAATTTCTTCAGACTGAAATCGAATTTAACAGAGGTTTAACTCCTATAAGAAATATAAAATTTAAAAGCATCGAGTGTAACTTTTAGCATCGTAATTGTATAACAATCTTTTGCTTTTTCGAATTTCTTCTCAAAGTAAAACTCGCTAATTGAACATTCCTTTAAAGTACACTTGGAATTTCGCTGCTTCATGCTTTTTCCATCAACTATGTACTTTTTCTATCTTTTCCTCTCTCTCTACCTGTTCCTCGTTCCCTTTCTCCCACGCTGTTCACACTATGATCTAAGCTCCCCGCCAGCTGTTGTTGTTATTTGCACAGAAAACTCTCTTCGGCCACGAGCCAAATGAAAGTAAATAACAAACAGACAACAACAACAACAACAAACAGACAACAACAACAAACAGTCAACAACAACAACAAACAGACAATAACAACAACAACAAACAGTCAACAACAACAACTCAATGTGGGCTGTTAACCAAAATGCTCCATTGGCCAAAAAGTGCAATCACCTAACAGTCAGCGTCGCCTCCGTTTTGGCCCACTGATTTACGACAATTGTTTTGTCACGTAGTCGATTGGGGAATTGGGAGGCAAAGCTAAAGCAGAGAAAAATGTGGCAGAAGGTGGAGGGGTAGTCTACTAGGCGAGGGAGTGGGGGAGGGAAATTTACAGGGACTGCCAACAAGCAGCCGAAATGTCAATTGCCCAAAATAGTTAAACATATTTTCAATAAGTTGTTAGGCGTTTGTCTCTGTCGCTTGTTGTTGTATTTGTTGTTGCTCTTGTTGTTGCAACACGCATCTACACCCGCAACTTGCAACTGCCACCTGCCACCCTTTCCCTCAATACATTTGCCAAATGGAAAGGCAAAAAATTTGTCAGCCTACGGCGTCGACAGTTGCCACAAATATGAAATACAGAAATACTTGCCACATTCAGGCAAGGATGAGTTGCTGCTTGCCCCTTCGAGGCAGCCAGCTGCCAATTCGATAACGAGCTCATCGTTTGCTACATAACTTGGACTTTCCAAATATTGATTGAAAACAAAAAACATAGCAATTAATTAAATTGAAATTATTTTATTAATTGAAATCTAATTTCTGGTCTTTTATAGGGTACTATACAGTAAAATCGTAAGCTAAAAGAGTTGATGAACTTTCAGCTACCCTATGTTTGCAAATGTTTCGATAAGTAGATTAATGATTGTTAACTTTTTTTCTCGAAACTTTTGGGACTTTACAAAGTATCATACAAAGAAAATCTTCAACAAAAATATATGATGAACCTACAGATATCCTATTTTTGCGCATTATGCGTTGAATAAAATGTTCGTCAGCCTATTTCATATAATTTTATTTATAGACTTATTGATACCCTGCATTCAATAACAGTTCTGAGATTTGAAAGAGTTTTGCTGTTTATCAACTCTCTTACGGACTCCTTTCTTAAAAACAGGGTGTTCATGCAAAGTCTTAAATAAATATTTAAAAAAAGTGAAGGTGGCGCAATTTGGTTGCCGGGATTTTTGTTGGCCAAGAGCCTGGACCGCCGGCTGTCTGGTTGGCTTGCTTATACAGACTGTAACCTAATGACAATGACAATTGATTATGCGGGTTCCAGTTTTGGTCGCCCAGGAAATGGTCGAGTTTGTCGCTAGTTTGGCTTTATGGCCGGCCATAATTTAAAGTTGCCGCCAATTCGATTTGGATCTGGCCAGTTGCCAGTTATTTTGTCGAATTCTACCCACTAACCATTGTTGTTGTTGTTGTTGTCGTTTTTGCTGTTTTCGATGTCCTCCATTGAGCCGCAATCTCTGCTCGATTTGCATAACAATTGCTGGCCCAAACCTTTCGCCCAAGTTAAGTTACAGGCTCCAGTGGACACCAGTGGCTGACTTGGCCTGCGGTTACCATATGGCCCAGCTGACCAATAAAACATTACCGAATTAGCTGTAAAATCTGTTGGCCACATTTAATGCACTTCCAAGAGAGAGCGAGAGAGAGAGAGAGCGACTCGAAACTTGAAGGTGGAAAGATTGTGCCCCAACCAAATGAACCTTAAAATAAACTTTCCATTTAAAAATCTTTTTTATTTTCTTTTTCATAATTTTTTTTAACTCCAGTTGTTGCTGGTGCTTTTCACATATTAGCAACATAATCATTATATGTATATTGTCCAGTTGAAGTTAAATTACTGCAACGAATTAACTAGTCATGGATATTTTTAACTAGGATATGAGTCGTAGTTTGAGTTTATTACTCAAGTTGCTTAATGATTTGATACTTGGTTACTCATAATATCTGCACTATCAATTGTATTATAGTTGAGTTATCGATACAGGATTATTGACTACTCTGAATATAATCATTACAGATGCAATTTATCGATAAACAATGACGTGTAATCATCGAACTAATATTTGAATCGATATCTTCCGCTCCTTTCCATTATGAATAATTTTAAGCACTATGCTTTCCATCAGTCTTCCACTCTGACAATCAATCAGAAACCACTTTCAATATTTGTACAACATCAAATCGATATTCGATTTGCACTTCTAACGTGATAAGAAAACAATTCAATCCAAAACTGATCGCAATCTCTTGGCCGTCCAATCAAACTCAAGACAAAAAACCTTTCTCCTAGCTGCCTCACAAAACTTGACATTGCTTTGTATTAACACGCCCAATTCATAAGAGAATCTCTAGAGAGGGGCATCGATAGAAAGTGGGGGGGGGGGTGAATATCGTATCCAATTTCATCAGAGTTTCACTTTTCACCATTGTTAATCATCTTGCAATTATTATTACAACTTTTTTTTTCATTGTGATTTAAATTAACAATTAAAGTCGATAATTAACAAAATGAAAACAACAACAGCAACTCAAACAGACACACACGCCTCCAACGAAAACTACGTAATAAAATTATTAATAACAATAATAATAGCAACAATTTATCACAAGTTACCGTCCATTTCCATGAGCCATTTTTCAAATAATCTGTGTAACCTCAACTTGAAATCGAACAACAAACGCGATGACGACAACGAGGCACAAAATGAAGTCATTACCACGGACAACAAAAGCTCGACTCGACCAAACCCCAAATCATTGATGAGGTCTGCCCCAAAAGTCGAAATCCAAAACCAAAGCCACGTCATATGTGAGCAAATCAAAGTCGATTTCGTCATAACTTAAAGACGTCCCCAAAGCAATTTTCGAGTCAAATAAAATTTATGACCAAACATAATTACATTTTACTAAAAAAAAAAAATATATATAAAAAATAACTAAAGAGACCGCACTTGAAGTATTTGAAATAAATTGGTCAAGAGTTGAGGAAGTAAAAAAAGGAAACTGAACACCAAATTCAAGTCAATAAAATGCAAAAAAAAGGAAGAAGAAAAAGTTTTACAATAAATCTCTAGCAATAAAATAAAAAAAGAAAATCAAAAGCCTGTGATAATAAAACTCACTTTCGAGCACACATCAATTTATTTTGATATCATTTTGCCGCCATGAAACAATGAAAAATGCATGTACGCTCTGTCGATTCCGAAACTATTCATTCAGGTTCATCATTAGCACCTAAAGCATTGAGGAAAAGGGAAAGGCGGACAGCAAATGTCTGCGAATGTCGCCGTTTAATTGGCTCAAACTCGACTCGAATCAACGACGCCACTTGGATGAGCGCCAATTTCTTAGCCAGGCCAAGGAGGATGAGAGAAGAGCTGTCTGCAAGTGGGGGGAGAGGGAGGGAGTACTCTTTGGTTTTTTTTCTTGCTGATTAATGAAGACAATATTTTTGTATTCGCCACCTTGTTAACGACTTTATGTGCAACTCTTTTATTATTACTATTTTTTTTTGTTTTGTTTGTCGCAAATGACTATGGAGAAAATTAAATTTATGAAATAGCCCATAAAATGATAAACATTCATGAAATGACGACTGCAAATTGGCTTTGCTGTTGCAAATCGTAGAGACTCTTCTATGCTAGGGTTATAAATGTGGCTAAGCTTGATATATAGCCCAGACACTTCAAAGCCGTTAATACCACTTTGATAGAAAGTGCGTTGGGAAAACATTTTACTGACCCACAAAATTATCATCTTTACCTTCTTGGATGTAGTTGACAGAACTTAAGTTGAAAGCAATTTATTTTTTTCATCCCTTTATTAACACAAATTTAAAATATGCTTTTTCTATAATATTTTAATAATATAATTTAATTATTTTACAATTTAAGCATATTTTTTTCTTGATCTCATCCATTAAAAAATGACCTAAATATGTTGATTATTTCTGTTATTCAGTATTTATCTCTTCAACCATTTATCTTATCCATTATTTTTATTTTTTATTCATATTAATCATTCTTTCGTTAATCTATAACTAGCCTACATTATTCATTCATCTTTTTTATATATCTTTCAATTTTTTGCAATTAATCTTTTTATATTTTAATTGTCTTCTCCTGTACAATATTCTCATTTTTGTCATTATTTGACACGTTTCTGCTTCCGTCTAACTCTTTATAAAGATAAATAGATAAACATTTGTCAATTTAACACTTAACATATTTAAATATACTTCATATTTTTGCAACTTAACTAACAAATCAATTACAATTTGTTAATGGACAACGATTCGCGTTATTTTGACCTCAGGCTAAGAAGATTGCACGTTTATCTTGTTTTCCGCTTGTGTTTATTCTGATAATTTGTACAATATTTTGGTATATAATGTAGTGAGTCTCTTGAAAAATCAGCATCAGTCCATCGACGTCTTCTAAACTAGCAGCAATACCTTAAAAATTCTTTTAAAAAATGTTCCGTTTCGTAAGTAGCTGAAACAGCAAAAACTCATGCATTAAGGAATAACTTAACTTGGCCTTTTACCATTCGCAACTGCAGCTTGTCGCGTTCTTTGCTCTGGTCTCCATCGTTGTGGCAGCTCCTGGATTCCTAGAGCAGCGTCATGTTCTAGTCTCCACTCCCGTTGTAACCGTTAAACATGTGGCTGTGGCTCCAGTGGTGCCTGTGGTGAGGACTGTGGTGCCCGTGGTAAAGACTGTGGTTCCTGTGGTGAAGACTGTGGTGCCTGTGGTGAAAACTGTTGCCGTGGCTCCTGTTTATCACCGCACTTTTGTGCCCGTCGTTAAATCTTACGCCGTAGCCGCATCTCCGTATGTCCATGTCTATCACGGTTAGATTTTTATCTGGTCTAAAACTAGAAATAAATTGAATAAATTATGGAAACATTTTTAAACATGTCGAGAATATCTTTTTGAAATAACGAAGTATGTAAGTCTTATGGATAATATGCTTATATTATAACAAATAACTGCAGATTAAAGTCTTACAGACTTCAACAAATAATTGATATTTTGAATTAAATTAAATACATTTACTTGTGCATATATCTATATCTTATGTAAAGTTATATAATTAATTTAACGTAACTAAGTTTTGGTGGCTCCCTGCGGCAATTTGAACTCGAATAATGTGGATTTACTGCATTTTCTCAATATTCTCCCACTTGATTAATGTTGATATACTGAATTCTCTCTTTATTATCCTGCAAAGCTGCATGAAATCCATTAAAATTGCAAAAATTAGCAATAGCAAATGCTCATAAAATTTTTCACACTCAAAAAAACTAGAGAATACTCTTTTCTCAAAAATAATAGAGTATTTATAAAGCAAATAATTTGATGTCGACTAAATAGAAGATATCATCTTTTCAAAAGAAGAATATTAAAGGGATTAATTGTTAGAGGAATTTCTAAAATTCGTTTGAAAATTGAAGCATACTCATTTCTATTGACTGCAGAGTATAAGAAAAAATCTAGAGCAAATATTTTCTTTGATTTCAACAGTGCAAATGTGTTTTGTTGTTTTTTTATTCTGCTGTTGGTTGCTTCATTCGAGCGTTAAATGATAAAAGCCAAATGCAATTGCGTTCCAGGCACAACATCCAATAGTCGGATGGTCTATGGTCTATGGCCAATACAAGCTTATGGTCAAATGTAGTTGCACATGCACGAAATAGATTTACCACGAGATGCAACAGTTTTGCGTCAGTCTATAAAAATAATCAGTGTGGCAGGTTGCAGGAAGCAAATGCAGTGGCAGTGGCAGGCACAAAAAGAAAAAAACTGAAAACCATTTGGTAAGCTGTTAAGAATTGCAGTGTGAACTGGCAAACTGATTGAAATTGATTAATGCAACACCTGCAACTGACGGGAAAATACACTGAGAAACTAGAAGTGCAATAAAATGAGGAAAAATCAGAGCAAGTTGTCACTCAATTTGTTAATCTTTTTTGCAATCTAAAAACTTCTTGATACCATTTTGTTGTTTACACTTTGTTTGTTAGTTTTCCAGCAGTTTCTTTCAGTGTATGTGTGTGAATTGGCAATGGATCAGCGGGCACTTCCTCTAAGCTGACCCAAATTTGCCAGACATCTCTTGCGTTCTGTCTCAATCTCTCTTTCTCTATGTCTCCCTCTTAACGTTATCTGTTTTGTTGGCTTGAAAGAAATTAATGTGCTTGACTTGCTCCCAGAATTGTTAACAACAATTTAAGCGGTTTGACTAAATGCTCCTCTGATTCCCCTTTCAATTTCGCGTCCCTCTTGTTTTTCGCTTATTTTTCCTTGGTTAAAAGTATTTTATTGTCTGACGTTGCCAATTGTTGCTGTTTGTTTTTACTTGTTGTCTTGTTAACGCTTTTTATTGCCTCTTCCATTTGGAGTTAGCTTTTTGGATAGCCGCTTTATAAGTCTATTATTTGTCGTAGTCACTCGACTCCAATGCAGATGTATCTTTCAGATACATTCATTAGCCTGCTTTGCAGTTACAGTTGACTGTTTGCTGTTTGCTCTGCCTGCTGCCTGATTTATGCCCATTTGGCAACATAATCTTGGCTTGTATTTAGACATTTCCTATGTTGTCACCCCAGTTTGCAATTCCCCTCATTGCTCCCCTTGTTTCTTGTTTTTTGTTTCTTTTTTGCACACTTTGCTTAAATTGTTATTTTTTGTTTCCTTTTTTTTGGGTTAATTAAAATAACTAGGCAAATGAGCTGTTAGTTAGTTGGTAGCTATAAAGTGGCAAGAGGGAGGGTACAATAAAGAAGAGTAAGAGGGGGGGGGGGGCAGTGGGTCAGCTGCCTCACGACGTGTGAACATGGCCAAGCAAATTAAATCTACAAGCAACAACCAACTACAACCTGGCCTCATCTCGTTATGACTATGAATATGCAATGTGGCTTTGATGAGATTTGCCTAACCGCCCCCCTCTTCCCACTCTAGGCAATTTAGCCATTTTCCTGGCTGATTCCAATTCATTGGAGGCGCGCCTGCGCAATTAGTTGGCCCTGCAGCTGGCGTATTGCAATTTTGGCACGTTATCACAGCGGAAAAAGCGGAAAACTTGTTTTCCTTCTTGGTTCTTCTTCTGCTTCTTCTTCTAGTGCTTTGGCCTTCTTCCACTTTTGATGTCTTCTCTATTAAAGCTCAGTCGCTGCTTTGTCTTGTTTCGTGATTGTTTTTAACAAACTCTGTTGGCCCCCGTTGGCGGTTCTATTCTCGGTTATTGTCTTTGGCCTGAACTGGTTGTCAACTCTTGGCTGGCATCATCAAATAAGGGAAAACTTGTCGGCACATTGCATCGCATCGCGTTTCCTTTGCTCGCTTCTTGGAATACGAAAAGAATCTGTTGCATTTCCTTGGGAAATATTTGTGGCATTTGTCTTTCATTTGATTCGAGATTTGATTTGATTTGTTGCAACTGGAATTGGCTACTGTGATTCTCTTCCTGCTCCGGTTTAACATTCAGTGCCACTTTTTCCCCATTTGCACTCTGTCTGATCTACTTTACTCCAAGTGTTTGCTTTCTGTTTGGTCAAAAAAACGAGGAGCTTGCAGCTGTTTGGGGGCAACCGAAGCGACCACAAATCGTTGCAGGAAATCCGATTTGTGGTAAAAGTTGTTGCACTAAGCAAACTTGACAAAAGCAGCGTTTTGTGCGGCTTCTTGGTGTGAAATCTAAGCGAGTTATGTTTTGTTTTCTAGCCTTGTGGGTGGTGCGGTGGTGCAAAAGTGGTTGGTGCTAATGTTAAACGACAGCTTACATAACAGGGGTCAGTGGCTTGGATTAGCTTTTTATTGACGTAAAAAAAGCTAGAAATGTGAGTTTGGGAGAGAGTGAAGTGAGTGTAAAAGTGTCAATAATAAAGGAATATCAGATTTGCAAAAATTAATGTTTTTAACTCTAATTTCACTAGAAGTTTGAATTTATAGGTCTCCAGAAACTTTATCAGCAAAAGAATGACAATTCTTTACAGTGAACCACGTTCTTAATTTTATTACTTTAGATACGAGTATCAAAGACTTTTCGGGTCTAAACAAAAGACTAAATAATATTAACTTATACATTTTAGAGATTTTGTTTTATAATATCTCTTATCTGAAGTTGTTTCTAATCAAAGTTCCCGTATACATTGCAATCGTGTAGGCAGCAAAAAAACTTAAGTTGTGACAAATCGATAGCACATCTTTCGATATCGATAATTTCAACGGTTGAAATAAATGTCTGGAATCATTATCTAAATTTGGACAGTTAAATTGGCAGTTTTTAATGCTTTGTTAAACCGAGTTACAACTAATCGATAAAAAATTGTACATGAATCAACGATTTCTTATACCAATTGTATCGATAATTGAAATTTTTAAGCGCTTCATGACATTTGCATTTCCACAACGCTTAACAGAGACAATATCAATATGATATTCACATTAAAATGATCATCATTGTTTGTTTAGCACTCGAATCGAGTTGATTCATTAATCATTGCTTGCACACTTGCCTCATCTAATGTTATCGATAGCTCTACTCTGAAGATCGTAACCCCTCGTCGGTGGCAAGTTCAAGACTGCAAAGACTTGGCAAGTCAACGACTCTACTACAACAGATTCCTGCCATTTAATGTGTAATGTATTCCAAGTTGAGAGAGTCTCGGACCGAGTGGGTGGCTGTAGCAAACTGCCGTTATGCGAAACTGTGAGGCAGTTGTTGCACAGCTGCATAAGTTGCAACTGCAACACTCGCTCAAGTGGTGCGTGGGTGGCCCCAGACACCAGACTAAGACGAAAACGAAGACAGACGAAAACTTGAGCTCATCATTGTCAGGCAACCTTTTGCCGACTGAGCTGTGCTTCATTAACACTCTCTGGTTGTTGTTGTGTTGTTGTTGTTGTCGGCTCTTTGTTCGTCGCTTTGCCGTTTTGACACTCAACACGCTGAACTTCAAAGCGCAGCGATTAATCTTGGCCAGAGATATTGCCCGGATACGCTGTGCTTCCATCTGCAATTTGCGTTTATTTTGCTCGCTTGGCCAAGATTCTCTTGGCTCTTGAATTGGTACCTGGCCATATTTCACACCCAGCCTTGACACGAGAGGGACTGAAATTTCACTTCTGGCAGTGCACAGTGGAGCAAAAGGTGCATATTCTATAACAAACATACATGTGTCAAAAATATCCCCTTTTTCTTTTTAAGTTATTTAATCATAATTCAAAAAGTAAAGAAAATTTTGTATAATTACTTATGCTAATTCGAATCAAATTATATTGTTACAGGAATCTTTAAGTACATTTAAAAATTACTACGTAAATCTCCGTAATTTGTTAACTCATTATACACGGCAAGCTAGCTAATTTGTCCCACTGTGCAGCGACTTCAACTCGTAAATCATCGCCCAGGCGACTGTGGGCGTTGCCAGAGTCCATTAGAAGCTTACGCAGGCGCAGCTGTCGCAACTTTATCTCTCCCTTCAGCTTCTCGACTCCTCGGGTCCCTCATGTCCTGGCCCTCTCTCTCCTGTTGCATTGTCAGTTTCTCCCAACTCATTGTCAGCTGCAGAAATTGGTTGGAAAACATTCGCAGGCGTCGTGCCGAGTGATTTGCTATTTTCATATTGTTCCAGATTGGCGTTTTGTTTGCCACTTTATTTTTGTTGTTGTTGTTGTTGGAGCTGTCTCAGATTGGCCAGTCTATGGGATTAAGCGCTTTGTGGAGCACTGGGTCAGTCAACAGCAGATTGAAAGGCATTGAAGTGCGAAAATGCTGTGAAAATTGTTTATTGTTCAATGATTGAATTCAATTTGGCGTGCGAAATGCACAACGCAACTCTTTTGGCCAGCATTTAACGTCAACTCAATGGGATCTGCATCAAGATCTCTTGAGATTTTCAAATCGTTTTGCAGTTCAAAAGTTCACTGGGTTTTTGTTATGGGAACAAAACTTTAAGGCGTTAGACTTTTATGCAAATTGGAAATGAGAGTGCGATTTGAGCTGGAGCTGAAAATTTACTATGGATAAATTAAAGTCACTTTTTGACTAAAGTTAATTTAATGATCTTCACAATGACTTATGGATTGATTCCTTTATTTGAACAATATGGTTTTTTAGTTAAAAACGTATCTTTTAGTATTTTTGTATAACTGGATCTGCCAAAATGTATTCAAAAAAAATTACAAACAATTACTATGTATATTTTTAAATTTAAGTGATAAATTTGACATTGATTTTCAATGACTTGTAATTGATTTTTTCACAATATGATATTCTATTTAAAGCATTTTCCAATGTAATTTTTTTGCCTAAATCCGATATCATTTCAAATGGGCACTGAATTAAGAAGAATAGTAAAGTTTCTTAAAATGTATCTATGAGCTTAAAGTATCTGAAGCATTGCGAAACCTCTTTGCCATCTGATGTAGCTATCAAAATGCAGAAGGCCTTGCTCTATTGACTTCTATTTATTAAAGCCATTACGTTAACTGTATCATTAAAAACGCTAAATGTAATTTCACACTTTATAGACCCAGTGCTAGGCAGTAATTTCCCTCTTCCTCTTTCTCTCTCTGGTTTTTTTTATAAATTGATACTCACATTCTTTGGACTTTTGCTCTAGATATTATGCAATTCGTTGGCTTGTTGGCCCGTTCAACTACTTGGCCAGAAGAGCAACCAGATTTGAGACCATTCTCATTATCAAATTACAATCGGTTTGCCATGGCTTTGCTTTGCTCTGCGTGTTGTTTGTTCGTTCGTTCGCTTGTTCGTTCTTGGCCAAGTTATAAACATTCGATTCCAGGTTGCCTTTCATCTATCGGCAAATGGCCATAACTTTCCAACCACGCAACACGGCTGCGGTTTGATTATTATTTTTATTGCAACGTTCAAGCCAGGCTTTTTGCTTGGAAAAGCCAACGACAGCAATTGGCTTGTCCTCCTCCTCCTCCCCCTCATCTTCTTATTGCTGTTGGCATTTTGTGTTCATGTTTTATCTGTTGACTGTTGTGCTCCTGTAGCTCTGCGCTCCACACGAGAGCCTCGACAGGAAAATGCGGAAAATTGTTGTACACATTGCTTCTAAACTGATGCCTTGAAATGGAAAACTTTACGACGCATTTGCTCTTATCATTTGTCGCATCTTGTCCAGCAGGAGACGCCGAGTGAAAGAAACAGAAAAGAGAACTGCTGAGAACTTGAAAGTCTTGCAGATCTATTCATTTATTTATTTATTTATTTTCCAACTACATGCAATTCACTTTTCCATTTATCATGCGAGGAGAAAAATTAAAGTAATTGTCTTTTGGCAGCAAATGAAAGCCAAAGAATCGAAAACTAGTGCAACGAACGAGTCAAAGGAAGAAGATGAAGAAAGTGAAGTGTAGAAGCAACAAAAACTTCTCATAAAATGGCCAACAATTAGGCACGAAATCAACTACTGAATGTTGAGTTTCAACTCTTAACTGACAGCTTCCTTTTGGCCAATTTAATAGTCGTGTGGGCGGAGAAAGCAACCATTTGTTGATCTTTTTATACCCTTGCAGAGGGTATTATAATTTTGTAATGAATCTGCCTATATAATATAGATATCTTAAACAGTTTTACAGAATTGTGCATATCGGATGTTGTTTCTTCGGATATTTCAACATAACTTGCAGATTGAGTATTTTCTAGTGAAAATCTTTGGATCAATCAGTCGAAAATTAAATTTATGACTCTGCAAGGATATTAAATGTTCGTTGTGCCTTAGATAACTTTTCTGTCTTGTTTTGGTAACTGTTTTAGTTGCCATCAATTAGAGCGGAGCAAAGGGAAACGGTATTGGGTTAAAAACTGAGAGAGAGAGACAACTTCAATTAAACGACTGAGAATCGTGCATAGACCATATTTATCAATCACCATTATTCTAACTGTTTTCCAACGTTGACTTCGCTATGTGTTTATAAAGAAGCTGCTACGATTCCGAATCCAAATCCAAACCCAAAGCTGAACTCAACTGAACTGGGAAAACTCATAACAAACGCAGAGTTCATGTGGCAGTTCAGTAGAACGCGAGAGGCATGAATTCGCTAGTGAAAGGGAGGGAGTGGTAAGGAGGGAAGGAGGAGAGTTAAAGCGAGGGGTGTTTAGACAAACGGTGGCTGGCTGACTGGCTGACTGCCTCTTTCGGTCGCTCGGTCGGTCGGTGCATACCACAATGAACTCGCAACTTTTAACTGTTTTTCCACATCGCGACGTCGCCGTCTGTTTGCGATTTTGTGAAAGCTTCTGCCATGGCCGAGGAAAATGAGTTTGCGCTTCGGCTTCTAGCTTATGTTGCTGTAGTTGTTGTTAAAGTTGCCGCCGTGCCGCACTGTGGTCGTCACGGCTCACTGGCAGCTTGCAAGTTGGCCAACAGTTCCAAACAGTTCTATCCAAAACAATGCATAAATTGTGCGCAAAAGGCCAAGCGACATTCACGAAAAGTAGTTCAAACTCTCCCGCAGTTATGCAAATACTAAAATCGCAAAAGACTCCAGTTAAAAACTCTGCTCAATACACCCCCTCCCTTCTCTCTGTGGACACATCTGCTAATTAACTGCAGATTGCAACACTAATTTGTATCTCGAAACGCGCCATGACGTAAAAAAAAGACCAATAAATAATTCAAACGACCCCGAAAGATTAGATCAAATATTTAAACCGGAATGGGGAAGTCGACTTTTTACGCATTTTAAGCTAATTTTTCTTTTTTTTTGCGTAGCATTTAAAATATTGTTATAAAAAATCTTTTCTCCAACTATTTTCTTGTGTGTTAATTTTATATCTCACTCTCCAATTCTCTGTTTATTTTCAGGTAAGCAAAAGCAACTTTTACCCACAGCTGATTTTTGGTTTACTCGTATTTTATTGCCACGTAAGTAGCACGGTCATAAATCAGGCGACGGATTATGGCGGAAGTGGTGGAAACTAAGGGAAGGGGTAATGGGGGATGGGGGTAGGGAGTTGGAACGGGTTCGGGAGAAGACTGGGCGGAGATACATTCTCCGCTTTGATGATGTCAATATTATTATGCAAAACCCTTCCAATATAAAGTTAAAAGAAGATCGATAAAAACTATCTATTACAATTATGAGTTGGAAATAAAATACCAAAATGATGAAGTATGTTAGAATATTTTGCAACAAAAGGAAAAAATAAATATAAATTTAAAGGGAATTAAAAAACTTCTAGTTCATAAAGAACCAGAAAAGCAAACAAATATGCTCCAAATTAATTTGGAAAGCAAAAATGCTTAAAGCAATTTCTTGTAATTGTCAAAGACTTGTTATAAGATGTTTTATGTTCAAATTGAATTTTAAAATTACATTCGATTTTAAAAAAAATCTCTTTCTGTTCGATATTTATACGATACTTTTCTACAATTTATAGCAACAACAATATTAAGACCTCAACTGACCATCAAAATGCGCCTTTCCATCTCTGTGAAAACCGAAGATCTATTTTAACGTTGGACACAATTTGTCTCACAGCTTTGACAAATGCCCAAAAATTCATCAACGTTTTACGAGATTTCCCTTTTCTTTCGGATCATCAAGGCCTGATTTTATTGACTTTATAGCGGCAAATTTGCCATAAACCTTTATTTTTTTTTCCTGAAAGCAATTTTACGCATTTTTTTATATAAATTAATGAGGTTTTTGGTTTGAGAAACGAACGAGCTTTCAATGGTTATCAAAGTTTGTGCAATGTTTTACAATATAAATAATTGGGCTTGTTATGAAATTTACATAATTTTGATGGAGACCTTACTCGCTCCCTTCCATTCTCTTTCTCTCTATCTTTCTTTTAAACTGGGCAGGGGTTCTACACTGGGGCATTTATTGATGTTTTTGTGGGTCTGTCGATATGTATCTTTCGCTGATATTTTGACAGCTGCTGCGACCCGTTCTCGATTTTCTGGGTGCCGATCATTTGTCAAATCTCTTTTCTTTTTTATTTTTCCTCCTTCTTTTTATTAAGATTGTTTTTGCCGTGCTGTCACCGCCCGCAGCTAGTTTGAATTTGTTTTTATTTTTTGACTTTTAAAAATATACATTTGTAAGGCCGTAAATGACTTAATAGTTTGTAAAAATTAATCAAATTGTTAAACAAAATATTTTTGGACGGAGCTTTTGCATAACTACAATTTGTTAGTTGACGGACATCTGGCATTAGTTGATTTGGTTTGGATTTCTTTTGTGTGATATGATTAATTTGCAAAGATAATCTGAAGAGTTGGCATTAAAAGATCATTAGTAAAGTGCGTTGAAGGTGTGCAGATTATGCAAACGAGAGAAAGAGAGAGAGAATTGGAGAAGGAGAAGGCGATTAAAGACTGTATATATTACGCGAATTAGAGTTTTGATCGTTGTAGCCGCAAGGTATATATGTAAAGATCAGGGTAATTTGGAGAGTTGAAAGATAGCTATTGATAAAAAGAACCACATCTCTGCATTCATTTTTTAATTAAATAATTACTGAAGCCAATAAATTGTACTTAAAGACAGTTTTTTTTAAAGTTGCAACTAAACAAAATATCTCCTTAAATATTTTTTATTTTGTAGACTTTAAATAAACGTTAATTTGACTTATTCATCTTTAATTTTGTTCTTCTACTTAACACCTTCGAGCTGCTTTGTTTTATAGAGTCAAAGACCTTGTGGTAAAGATCCCTCTGCGCTCGTGAGAATCTTCTCCTATTCGCCAGGCATTTCCTACAACAATGTTAATGCGCGAAATTCCAGGCGCACAGCACAAAAACAGATGACTTAGCACCCACACACACACTTACACCCACGAACGCACAGTTATAGATACTTTTTTTTACAGATACATAGATACATTGTAGCTGGCAATTATCACAATGCATAGAGCCCCGGGGTCATAAAATATAACCTAAGCCGCCCGCCCAGACGCTAGAAGTATGCGTGAAAAACCTAAAAGAGTGCAACAAACGTTGCCGAGCAACAAATGTTGCTAAGCAACATGACAATGTTGCGGGCGTAATGTTGCATTCGATTTGTGTGCTTCGAACATGTTTGAAGCGAGCGCGACTGAGTATAACTCTCCGAGTGTGTCTCTGTGAGTGTATGAGAGTGTTGTATCTGACGGATACGCGAACGCGCAGATAAACACTCCAGCCCGATAGGCAGCAAAATGTATCTGCGCAGTGAGCGTTGGCCTCAGTAACACGCGAGCGCTACTCAAATGCAAACGTCGCTACGGACACTCGATGTTTGAATAAATTTCGAAGAGCGCGCGCGCGTTTTGCCGCATTTTTTAGTATTTTTTGAATGATTTTCAATATATATTTTCAATACATTTCTCAAGAAAGAAAAACGGTTGCTAAAAACACGTGCTACAAAATTACGCAAAGTAATGCATAAAATATATTAAAGTGAAAATGAAAAATAATAGCTGAAAATTTGTAATGCATTTACCGGCATTTTATAATTAAATGAAATTGCATTTTATTTTGAATATAACAAAACTGCTGAATTAAGTGAATAAGAACGAAACGCCAGCATAAAGATTCCCAAGAAACATTCACTGCACACACACAGATACTTCGGCATACTCACACACACACACATAGAGAGAGGCAATAAACTGTATAAAAGTGCATTAAAATATTGAAAGAGAATTTCAGGCGGCATTTCTGTTTGCCCGTGTATTAGTGTGTTTTGTATGTTTGTTCTTACCCCAACTTCGTTTCTGTGTATCTGTGTGTCAATGTATCTGTATCTGTGAGACCGCTTGCAGCTGTATCCGTAGCGAAGCTGTTGTTGTCGTCGGTTGTCGGTTCTGAGTTTTGTGTTCTGTGTGCGTGCGCAAAACACTCGGACGAAATATACAAAATAAAACTCAAACACACAAGAAAAATAAAAAGGTAAACTACCTACTTTGCCTGTCTTTTGGCGAAGCAGCCGCAAAAGTGTACGAAAAACATACCGAAAAAGTTATATACAACAAAAAGAAGAAGAAGAAGAACAAAAACAACAGCAAGAAGTATCTCATATACAACATTGCGCTATATAAAATACTAAATCAAAGCGTCTCCGTCTCCTTTTGCGTCTGCTCTGATTTACTGCCTCTTTGGGAACTTCCTCTTTATCGGCGTCTGCGCTTCGCTTTGCGTTTCATCTTCTGCATCTTCAGCTTCAACTGTTGTCGCCTGCTGCATAAAAAAAACATACATGAAAAAGTTGCGCACGCGGTCGCATTTTGTGGATACTTTTTCTTCATCTTCATCATCGTCTTTGTTTTGTTTTGTCGATTACTCAACCCGGAATTGGATTTAAGTGACATTAACGCAAATCTTCTCTACATAGTTACTTGGTATGTCTTCATATTGTTTTTTGTTTGTTTTGTTATTACTTTTATTTCTAAAAATTTTCTGTGTGCTTAGCAGTTTTTTATTGTATAGCGAAAATATGAGGGCACATTTTTGGCATACGTTTTATTTTTGTTTTTATAGTTTTGTGAAGAGGTATAATAATTTGATGATGAAATGTGTAGCTCATAAAAGCTGATTTCCTAAATTATATCAACTATTGTTCAGGTAGAGATTTTTGCTGTTTCTTTGCAAGTGTGTGAAAAAATCAGATTGAGCTTAGGACTTTCATTCTTTCATTCAAGTTTCAATTGAGCAAATTGTTTTTAAATTAATAATATACATATATTACCTAAACTATTTCAATCTCAAAGTTATCTTTTATTTCCACTAAAAGTTTTTCGCAGAATTTTTATCTCTTGCTTTTAGTTGAGTTTCTCGTCGTACATATAAAATAATTTTTTTTTTTAGCTGCTAATAACTCGACTCGTGAGTGTTCTTTATGTAGTACTTCTGTATCTAGATACATTTTTCGACATGTGTGTAAAAAATCGTGTGTGCGCGTTATTTAATTATAAAAGTGACAAAAAGCGCAAACACATATACATAGATACAAATGTATCTCAACGTGTATATATAGTTAAGAGGAACCAGCAAAAACTTTTGCCTCGGCTGGGCAGTTAATTTATAGTTCTTTTTGTATGTTTTGATGTGGAATTTTCTTAGTCAAATTGTTCGTTATGAGGCAATCGATGTTCAAGGCTTGTGTCTGACAATATCTACAATCTAAAGCAGAAGAAGCGATGTTCTGCTTCTTAAGGCTTCACATTTAAATTAAATCTAATTGGTTTCAGTTGTCTGATAATTATTATATCAACAGATGTAGCTTATACAAATCTCGAGTTACTTCCTTACATTAATCATAGCCAAAACAAAAAAAATACTACAATGAATTCGTTAAAAAAGTCAAACAACGTTTCGTATTTCCTCACATATGTTTCGAAAAAAATATTAAATTGATTTCCCTCTATAATTCGATAAATGCTGTGCGCAATTTGCGACCCGGAGCTTATCCCTTATAACTATAAGAGCTTAAGCCGCAACCCCAACAAGAAAACAACCATAAAATGTTAATGCGTGTTTTGGTTTTCTTTTTTTTGTATTTCTTTGAACCTCTCGCACGCAAACACATTTAACATCTGCTTTGGTGGCTTTAAGTTAAATTTGCAACATCCTGTTGCACATTGACAACATCCTGACATATCCTGCAGTGCTCAGAATCCATACTTTCATTGACACACAATCACAATAACAAACCCACAAATTTAACAGCTGAGTCACCCCCAGGATTTTTAGTAGTTTCCCCTTTGCAACGTTTTGGCAAAGCACAACAAATCCAAGTGCGATTCATAGCATTGCTGCAGCTGCTCACAGAAACAGATACAGATACATCTGCAGATATAAATGTGAAGATACAGATACATCTGCATCTATATCTATAGAGTACTCACAGCTTTTTGAATGACTATAACGACAACGACGAATCTCATTGCGCGTTTCGATTCGTTTCGTTTTGTTTTGTTTTCGGTTGCGTGTTTCGGGTCTCGAAAATTGCCATGCGAGGGTTGCTTCAATTCATTGTGGTTGCTGTAGTTGTTGTAGTTTTTCTTGTTGTTGTTGTTGCTATTGTTATTGGCACAACAAAGCGCAGCAATTAAATTTGATGGTCGACAGCAACCTGCATGCCAGCTGTATGAAGGTGTTTGCCATTGTTGTTATACTCTTTCTAAAAGGGCATTGCCATTTTATTGTAATTTTTGTCAGGCATTTTAAAGTTCCATGTTTGGTTTCCTCAACTGTGATAAATTTTTATCAGAATCTTAAATGTATCTTTGTATCTATAAGAAACGTTTTATAGATGTTAGTTTTTATTAAGCTTAAATCTATTGATCTTTCCATTTTTAGTTTGTTTTTTTGCTTACTATTTTAAGTTTGCTTTTAGAGTATATACTGTTCGTTATTTTCCCAACAAGTACAATCTCTTTTCTATTTCTGGTCATGGCTGTTAGTTATCGGTGGTTGGTTTAACGCTCAGCAAACTTTAATCAAACGTTTCTTTCATTTTTTTCCTTTCAATAAGTGAGACGAGTGTTGATAGAACTGAACCCCTGAAATGCGATTCATCGATTATTTTATTACCACTTCAGCCACCCACATGGCACACACACGCACACAATCACAAATATATAGATAAAGGTACTTTCCCAGTCTGTAGAGTTGAGTCGTAATTGTTATGAGTGTCGCCCTGTCATTCTAAACCAATCTGCAGGCCCTGAACTTGTCAACTTGTGCCACAAGTTGTTGCACCATAGCAAGACCCCAAACTCCATCCATTTTCCTCCCTCCCCTTTCAACACATATTTTCATTTGGTGTGTCGCCTGTTTGGCGTTTTCCTTTCGCTTCTTTTCTCTTGGTTTCTTGGCTTGTGGTTCTTCACTAATTTTCGGCCCTTACCTTTTTCGTCTTTATCAGCTGCTGTTTATCGTTGCTTCTTATTGAATTTCGGCTCAGTTCGTTGAGCTGTCTCTCTCTCTCTCTCTTGTTCTCTCCTTCTCTGTTTTGGAAGATTCTCAAGTTGTCTTCACGACAAACTCGTGCTACGTGCAGCTTCTGTCTGTAGCGCGTTTAGCCCCAGGTTTTTGCAGTTCCAAACCAACTGAATTGATTTCGTTAAGTTAACAAAACTTGTTTGTGTTTTCGGACTCAAAAACTCGTTTTAAGGACGTTCTTCATTTCCATTTCCATCTGCATCATCTTCTTGCCTTTAATTTGCGTAAAGTTTTATGACTCATTTTACCTAGTCAGAGATTTATGGTCCGCGAACGGATATGCGGATATGGACAACAGATGTAGCGTTCCTAATTAAAAGTAAATACCTGCCTTTGGGAATAATAAATAGAAATGGAGTTGAGGCAAAAGATATTGCTTGAGAACAAAGGTTTCTGATAGTTTCGACTGACCTAGGAGAACTTGAGACTGCCTATACTAGGCTGTTGACTTTTCTGTCTTAGTTGATAATTCTTAATTTATGAATACATTAGACAAATAAAGATTGCTTCAAGAAACCCCTTACCGCTCGTTATACAATAAAGGTTAATTGAAAGCTGCACACTTATTATTAACGATCTTCCCTAATGTTTTTATTTCCTGAATTCCCCTTTCAATCTGTTGCTTCATTAAAATATTTGTCTCTTTTTATATGATCCTTAGAAACGTTTTCTTAAGTAATTTTTTGTCTGTTGACGTGAAGAAATTTCGCATATGTGCTTCAAACATGCAGATTCAATTAACGCATAAAGTTCCTGCATTCTCTCTTCCTTCCTCTGTCTCTTTCCTCTCAATCCCTTTAAAACGCTTGATTGCTGTCTCCTAGAATGACAAACGCGCATTCGCATTTGGCTGGCAGCTTTTTTTTTATATATATATTTTTTTTTTTTTACTGTTTTTGTTGCCTTTAGGCTCTTGCCTCGTGCCACATGCTGTGGCATGCAACACGTGCCGACCCCTTTGGGCCATTGAATCTAAGTACTTACCTCCTGAGAGCCAAGAGCTGAGGGAGCTGGCGTTTTTTAATTTTTTTTATAAATAAAACTCATTTGCAGAATTTTTCCAGAGTTTTTCCAGCTGCAAAGCAAAAGTGTAGGCTTAATAAAATGCATACGTAATCATAAAAGTAAGTGGAAATAAATGCAGCTAGCACTGCAGCAATAAAAACAAATGATAAAATAAAGATACAACATAGATGCAAAATGGAAGATGGAAGATTTAGTTATAGTTATAGAGAGAGGAAAAGGAAGAGAGGGAAATGGTCATTAAGTTGCCACTTCAGACGGAACAACTGGAGATTTTATGATCACACCACAAGGCAAACCAGTAAGAAAAGTTACCAAAAGAACAACAGGAATCTTGAAAGAGAGACTGAGAAAAGAGAGAGACTGACTGCCCGAGAGCGAAAGAGAGAGAGGGAGAATGGCAGGCTCCAGTCAGGCTGTTTATATTATTTAAATTTCTTGGCATTTATGTTGGACCTCGTCAAAGATTTATGAATATTGCGTGCCGCTGACAAGTCGTTTAGCCAGTTGTTAATGAGATTTGCTTTATACGTTTCCTTCCTACCTTACAGCGTGTTGAATGGAGCAGCCTACAATTGACACTGTTTATCAGAAAGAAAAGAAAAGTGAAGCAAATAGTAGAGAAAATGAAAATGGAAAATGCAAACAATTGAAAAATCTCAACTTAAGTTTAAATGTTTACCCAAGACCCGACAATCTAATCTGAAAATACACTAAGCTTCCCTCTATTCTCGTCTTGGCCCGAAACAAAAGCAATTTGGCCAGCCCCACGCTTTAAATCATTGACATTGAAATCTTTCAAGCCACAAAACTGTTTGAAATTGCCCACAAATTCCATATCAAATTGCTCGGTCGGCGAAAAGTGAAATCTTTCGTTGCCATAAAGCAATTTTTCCATTGAATAAACGAAGGAAATTTGGAAGTAAGGAAAAAATCAACTACAAATCAAATTAATAATCATATGTCTAAGCTAAACCTAAACTCGTGCCCCATTCAAATTGTTAGTAGAGACGCCCCCACCAAGTCTGAATAGCTATGAAATTCAATTGGAATTTGCACGTAATTTCAGCTCTTTTCCGATTTTTTCTATTTTTCTGGTATTTTTTATTGTTGATGTGCTTTGTTTTTTGTGGTCAGTACTGCAATTCGGAACAACCTCATTATTGTGGAGTAATGAGTTTTCCAATGCTCTCTTTTCTCGATCATTATTTTTGCATTTGCTTAAATTGTTGGGGGAGTCGACGCTCTTATAAGTTTTGTAAGTGCCTTCATATTATTTTTGTTTTATTTTGCTAACGATGATGATAATAAAACGTGATGTTTGCATTAGGTCTAAACACACATATATCAAATAACTAAAGCTATTATTATCTTTTGATTGAAGGTTCTACCATAAAATTATAGTGAAATAAATTGAAAAATTTAACAAAGATTGAATAGAATAACTTAATTTTTCAGTTTCGCTAAAAATTAATGACAAATTATACATAGATTGGAGTTTCTACTATATAATTAAATTTATTTATAGTAATAAATAAATAATAGATTTATCAGGGTGTAGGGTATATTTTTAATAATAATAATAATATTGAAAAATTATTTAAATATAGAAAAAAAAAGGAAACTTAATTGTTGAGTTAACTTATAAATGGATATTGATAGGATCTGTCTTACCTGATTTATAACGTCAATTAGACCTCATCTAATTTCATAGGATTTATTGAAGTACTAATCCCGGTTAATCGTTCCGTTAGCTTTGACAAATGTTAATTTCGAAAGCGTTCAAATGTTTATACTTTAGTCAGTTTTGAAGCTAGAGGGATTTTGATTGTTCAACTTACATGAATCATTAATCATCGATTGATGCTCCAATCTGGCCAGAAGCTCTTTAAGTTTTCCAAAGTTAAATAGCCTTGGGGTTATATTTTTTAGTTCGTTTGGGTTTTATGTGATACCGAATCGATTTATGGCTTGTCTTGATCGCTATGTTCTGTAATTAGTAAAAAAAATAGTAAACTAGTTTGTTTGCAGCGATTTGCCGCAAAATGTTGAGAAGTTGGACAAGGCAACATGGGCAACAACATTGGCAACATGTTGCAATGCGGACGGGCGACAAGTGTGTCGAGATGTAAGTCGAAGACGACGACGTAGTCAAAGTCGTCATGCGCCGTGTGTCTCGAATTGAGTTGGACTGTGTGAAGTGTGTGTCGAGTGTTGGGCAACAACACAAAACGCGTTCTCGCAATTCCAGGGAACAGCTGAACGTGTACAACGTTGAAACGCGTTGCAGCTGCTGCTCCTTCAACTAACGCGACTCCGAGTGCGAGTGTGACTGCGAGTCCAGGCCAAGGCAAAATTGGCGGACAGTCTGCTCTGGATTTATAGCCGCAGTAACGTCAACGTTTGTCGTTGTCCAGAGCGACGACTCGAAGTTACTGCTTTGCCCCTCTCCCCCGCTCCTCGCCACTCGACAGACTGAGAACGATTCCCGACTGGCGACTGTCGACTGTCGACTTGGGATTCGACTTGACTCGCGTTTTGCCTTGCCTCGCTTTGACTTGAGGTCAATGGCATTTTCTTTACAGCAATTCTTGTTGTTGTACTCATTTTAGTTGTTGTTGTTGTTCTCAGCACATTGGCAGTTGTAAAACAACGAAGCGCGAATTATTATTTCAGCGAAGCGAAATGGAAAATGTTGTAATAATAAAGTGGCTACACTGATGAGCGTCAGACAGTCAGACAGACGGACGGACGGAACTAACTAGAAGCGAGCCAAGCCCCAAGTCTTTATATTACACTTACCCAATAGCCCAACCTAGCCTAGCCCATCAGCCTTACAAGCTTACATCACATATCAAGACCAAGACAAACATTTCCGTTATAGCAACAACAAAACACGCAAGCCCAAAAAAAAAAAATAATAATAATAAGAAAAAACGATAGAAAAATCAATCCGGTGATGTTGAAAACTTCTTGGAAACCAAATTAAATTGTGTTCAAGCCAGTTACTTTGATTAGGGATTGATGTGTTAAACTTCAGTTGCAGTTATAGAAGATACAGCTACAAGATACATCTATCTACAGCTAAAGATACATACTTACATCGTTGTATTCAATTACAGTTAATGCTGCCATTGAGTGGAAAGTGTGTGTGTGCGACTGTCAAGTTTCAGTTTTAAATTATTTGTTCTCTTCTTAAGTGATAAATTACTTACAATTTTTTATCTAATCAGTTGCTGTACCTCTTGCTGTTGTTGTTGTTGTTTGGGGAAAGTGACGCTTCGACTGTGCACTTAATGAGTCAATTAAGTTAAGTTTATCTGTCTGACTTCTCAGACTGTTGTCAGTGTGATTTCACAGTGTAGCTTATAGAACGCAATTGAATATAAGTAGCTTGAGCTTAACTTTTAATTGCCAGCAGAGTTTGTGTTCTTTCTTTCTGGTTTTGTCAATCTGATAAAGCTGAAAGTGACGTGAAAAGCTGTGAAATCTTTAGATAATTTTGACTTATTCATAGCTGGGTTTATTTTTTTTGTCATATCTAAAAACTTGTTTATTTATAATTTTTTTTATAAGTAAATATAAATTTCTTTATTAACGCCCTATATTTTGCAAATTTCTGCCTACTCAATAATTTATAAGAATATTTTCTTTTAGCTATTTCCGTGTTGATTTCTTAAGTTTATTTTTAAAGAACCATTTACATCACAATTTCTTAAAGCAATATTTTGACTTTCCATTGGCACTGATTGACTTATTTCAGATTTCCAAACACAGTTCTTGCCCATTTCTTTTTTATAAGATTTGCCTTTCAATTTTCTTTTGTTTACTCATCAGTGAGCTAAGAACCTTTTCCATTTGTCTAATTATGACATTTGATTGACGCATTGAAGTCTGTCAAAGTAAACCAAAGAAATCTGTATCTTTCTTTAAAGAAACTGTTCAATCCATTAGTTCATTTGTTTTGAATTTGTATAGGCCTAAAGAGCGCTCGCTTCTTGTTATGTTTTTTTAACCATAAATTTCACTTTCAACCAACGGATTTCTTGGCGTAGTGTAGTGCAGTTAATTGGTTTATCACGCACACGACTTGCACTAGGCAACACTTGGAACTCTGAAATCATCGGTACCATGAGGTACTCAAAAATGTTTTTATCTGTATGAAAAACACTTTCGTTTTTTCTCCCTCCCTCTCTGTCTGTGTAAAACAGAAACGAAAGTGGCCCTTTTAGGTTGGTTAGTTGATCTTTCATAAGCGATAAGAAAAACCCGCTGTTAAAAAGCTGCCAATTCCGTTGACTGTGCCAGGTTCAAGACTCCACGTCCGACTTGCTATTATCACATCAGCTGTGTACATTTTGCATGACTGACAACATAAACAATTTCCAGTTTCATAAGAGACAACTCGTATCTCTCTCTCTCGTTCACTTTTGCAGTTGTAATGCATTAATTGATACCTATGCACTTTAATATGTATAATTCAGCCCTTTTGATACCTTTGCCATAGCCACAAATTCCATTTTGATATGTAGAGCTCTTAAGTATTCCATTTTTTATATTCTGTTGTTTTTTTCAGCAAGTAATTGATAGGCTATCCCCCTTAAATCTGCCTTCTCCTCTGCAGCCGTTCTTTATGATCCTGCCCACAACAAGAGGCTCAAAACATATCAATTTGCCGCTGACTCTTTAACCGCAAAAACAAAAACCAAGAGAAGAGAAAAAAGTTGTGTTGTTTTCTTCTGTCTTCTGTCATAAGGCTGACAAGTTTCTTTAGCCTGTTGCTCCCCTCTTGAAGAGGAAACATCTTTCGGTTGCAATCTCTGCTTGTTGAATGTCTGGGCTTGTTGTGCTTGGGCTTGTTGTGTCTTGTGTTGTGTCTGCCCCCTGCTGTGATTGCATTTTGCATAATTTTTCGAGCTGTAAATGAAACAAAGACATCATCGATATCAAATGCCACGCCAGAAGAGACCAACTACAATACAAGCTCCAGCTTCGACTCCACAATATCTTTCGACGTGCTGGGCAACTGTTTGGCTTCCCCAAGTCAAGACTTGGCAGCTGCCTTACGGCGGCTAAGGAAAGTCAATAGCGCCAACAAAAACAACAACCCCAACAACAACAACAACTTGGCCCAACAAAAACAATGCATTTGCCTCTGTTGTGTCTGCATTATGAAGCAATTCAAAAAAAAAACTTCATATTTCTGGGTCAAAATTAAAGCTTACAATTCGGCTTTAAAAACTCTACATTTTGTTTTTTAATTGATTATAAAGCTCAGATTAAATGTGTTGCCAAACATTGCACAGCTCAATTAAATTTTGTCCTAGTTTTTGGCCAAGACACACCTAGCACTTTATCTAAAACCCCTTCCCAAAATTATGGCCCACACATGCATAGAATATAAGTCTATAAAGCCAACACCATTCCAGTTGGAGCATTGATGTTGTAATTTTAATAAACCAAATGGTCAATTTTGTTTTGTTTAACTTTTTGTTGTGGTCATTAAAAACAAAGCTTCAAGAAAGAGGCGGGGCTGCTGTTGGCCACAAAGTTTTCCCGCCGTCTTTTTCTTTCCAATTAACGCCAAAACTGTGAAAATATTTATTTTCGATATTCAGTAATGAAAAGCATTGCCAGAGAAAAGCAAAAGCCAAAAGCATTTAACTCAACAAAGTCTATCGACAATGGCCAAAAGACAACGGGGCGGCTGCGCAATATAAAAGCCATAGTCGATTCGATGCTACCGTGTGTGAAGTGACTTGGCTTAATGATGGATGAATGCTATGTCGAGCGAGTGAGTGAATGAATGAATGCTGTTATTGGTTTTTGGCCAGTTTCATTTGATTCACACATTGTTCCAGCGACGGCGGCTTTTTTGATTTGCAGCGAAACAAGAAATTGTTTTTGGCTAATGCAATAAATGAAAGTAATGGCAATGGTAGTGCAGTTTGGCTTAATTGCAAGTCAATCTATACAGATTTTCATTAACAGTGTTACTATAATGAATTTTTGTACAAAAAAAGAGATGAATATAAAAGAGGAAATAAAATTGAAATTATGATTGAGAAGAGTTTTTTTTATATTTCCTTTCCTTCATCAGCATCATGATTATCTTGCCATTACTCTATTTCAGACACATCTTAACCACTAAAGAGCCACTATGATAGTATACCTTTAAACTTTATTTGTAAATTTATATTCAAAAAATATCAACAAAGTAACGGAGATAAATGAAATAAAACTAAAGTAACTTTAACAAAACGTGGAATAATTGAATGCATGAATCACATATGAGAAGCATATTTATTCAATCTCCACTCAGTGAATGTCTGCACATTTTGTGGGCGTTCTTCTTTTTTATTATCATTCACATTAGCTGAGAACAAATGCGTTTTTACTGCGCTTCTATCAACAAATTGCTCTTCATCGCGACCCAGAATTAATTAAATTAGTATAAAATTTATGCATTGCATTCACATAAAACTCTGTCAAACTATAAAATTCTACTCAACTTTGTCGTTAAATAAATGTGACTCCACCTCGAAAAGATCTTTGCCCTTTCTTAATGGACTTCTTTTCACTTTACGATCTTATTTCTTTTTACTCTACTTCAAGTATATATAACATTATTTGGTCTCTGATTTTTAAGAGTGTGTGAGTAGAGTTAAGGTTCAAGACTTTATGTGTAGTTAAGAGATAAGTTTTATGAGATAATAATAAAATTCTAAAGTTTTTCTTCTTTTCTCTCATTGCAGGTAAGCAAAAAGTTCCCAAAACTACGCAGAAAAAAATTACCATAAAAAATAATAATAATTTGTAAGTATGTTTTGTGTAATTGTACAACACAGAGCTGAGCTCGTTTGCTATGCTTTAATATAGGGGTATTATGACTTTGTCATGAAATTTGATAAAAAAAAAATGTATATAGGTAAAAAACTTATGGAATAATTTGTTATTTTCATTTCATTTGATGAAATGTACAAAACTTTTATTTACTCCGCTTTTTGAATAATATGAAATGGGTATTTTGAAGTTGGGTTATACCCAAGCAATAGACTTACTCTCTTGTTGTTGGCCAAGCCTTTTGGCCGCTTGTTTGATACAAACCGCAACAAAATTCCATGGAAATCATTTTGTTTTGTTATTTTTCTATTTTTTTTTCATTGTGTATTTGTCTTAATTTCTGTGGCTTAAATGGTTATCGATAGGCTGCAGTCGATGGCAGTTATGAAGTCTCGACGTTGCATTTGGCTTTAACAAATTTTGTGAGCATTATGTGATTATATATGAATGTCAGAGGGAGGCGGGGAGATTTGGCGTTTTGGCGGGGAGGCAATTGTATCTGCATTGCTCTGCGTGTCCCAAATGAGCTGTCTTTTGGCAAATACCGCCACGGCAAGTTGCACAAGAGTCCGTTGCTAGTTGCAAGTTAACTGTAACTGTAACCAAGTCGAATAAACTTTTTGCCTAGACTCGACTCGATTCGAGTGCGATTTGCGTGCCAAATTCAGCACATACTATATGCATAATGAATGGCCTTAAAAATCTAATTAGACAAGAGAGCATTGTTGGCTTCAAGTTATGGCCATAAAAATGCTGGCTAAAAATAAAAAGGCGCACAGAGCCAGAACAGAGCTACAGTTGTTTGGGCTTGGAAAGTTGTTTAGTTCCGGGGCCTGTGTTTCGCTCTTTGCAAATAAAACAATAAAATCTGACAAACTAGAAGAAGGTGGAGTATTAAGTGTAGTGTGTGGGGGGGGGGGGGGTGCAAGGTAAGAGGATCTATGCCACAAAACACGTGCACTTGTGTTTATTGTTGTTGTTGTTGCTGCTGCTGTTGTAGCCGTAAATGGCTGATGAGGCCAACTTAATTATACCGTTGCAAAGACCTCTTTGTTTTGGTCTTGTGTCTCTTTTTTCTATTTTTTTTTTTTTTTTGGCCATACATTTGCCTCATTTGCAAATTGCGGTACTATCAAAAGGGTCTTGGCTAGAGGTAGAGAATTGAAGGGAGGGCAAACACGACGAGTACTCTTTTGCCTACTGGCTCAAAAGAAAGATTGTGCCATTTGAGGCGGCGTCAACTTAAGCGCTTTAATTGCCACTTCTTGACGCCGAGAAGGGCTTCAATCGGCAGGCAAAAGTCTTTAAAACGGTATCAAGTCTCTTTTGCATATACGTGAGACTGTGGCACTGGTTTATAAATAGCACAAGCCTAGAAAAAAATAGAAAGAGAAAGAAAGTCAGAAAAAAAGAGTGGTGGAGGAATAAAGGTAAAGGGATAGAGTCATACAAAAAGAGATTAATTTATTCAAGATTGTTTAAAATAAAAGTTTCTTTGGGAGAAAAGTATTTTAATTTATTTAGTTTTTGCTTAGGCTTTGTTAGACAGATTAATAAATTAGTACTTAAATTGAAACTGCATAGAGTATAGTATTTTTATTTGCTCTTTATAGTGACTTTTCACCATTATTAATGTGTATTTTATCACAATTTTGTAAATATTTGTGTCTTAACCTTAATAATGTATTTGTGAAATGCTTTAGAATTTATAGAACAGATCTATTAATTTTAAATATTTGATTGACTTAACAGAGCATTGATTGGTTATACTAGATTATTATATTTGCGTTGCATTTTTGTTTCTCTACTTTTTTTTTATAGTTATCTAAGCTTAGCGTTTAAAGACATAAAAACAACAAACATTTCTGAAGCAACACTTATCGTTTAATATGCAATTCACTGTGGAAATCCCATTAGGCACGATACTACGAGGGTACAAAGCTCTCGGAAAATTACTTGAGGTGCACCTGCCATTGGTCACATACACAAATGACACAAATGCAACGCCCAGAGTACAAGTTCCGACTACATTTATCAGCTAATGCCCTTATATAGAGGGTCTTATTATAGCATGATATATGACGTGCGATGGGGGAGGTTTATACAACGAATGCAACTGATAAAGAACTGAGAATAGGGCAGGGACTTTACTCATTAATTGACCAACCATATGGCAGGGTTTGCTGGCATTTTTCCTGACCAAGCGGGAAAAGAAGTCAACTTTCCACACAACTCATTTCATAATTTTAATATAAGCTCAACTAAAAAAAACAAAAATAAAGCACAAAATGCGACCGGAAACCGCAAACATCTACAGGAAAAAAATATAAAACGAGCTCACAACTCGCAATGCGTAACGAATAAAAGCCAATGGGTTTAATTTAGAGAATTATCTATGTAGTACCCGAACTTGCTACAAAACTGCTTCGGCTTCAGCTGCAACTTTATGACAAAAAAAAAAACAAAATAACAAACTAACTGCCATAGCAATTAACCCACTTTGTTTTTGTGCGCTTCACAGCTCTGTAACATCCATTAACAAAAAGAGACAAGGAAAACAAAATAATGAAATAATCTAATAAATGTGAAATTCATCCTGTAATTTAAAATGTAGGTTTGAGAACTTTTAGTTAAATTTGAAAACAAGACTAAACATGACAGCTTTAACAATTTTAAAATGTGGTAGCACTTAATAGCCAGTTAATAGCACAGTCTGAGCAAATTATATTGTCTGCATTCATCTAAAAAAATGATGTCATATGTCAGCCCCGACTTCTAGTTCCGTCTTCTGTAATATTTTTTTACAATAGCAACAACAATCGAGACCCAGTTAGGGTCAAGTGTAAGTGCCGGCAAATGCCAAACCAACGCCATGGAACCATGCTGTTCTCATTCACATTTTCCATTTCCATTCTTATTTTCTCTTACTCATTCCATTCTCATTCTCATTGCCATTCCAATTCAACTTGCCAGCGTGCACGCGGAGACTGTTTAATAGTTTCGTTCCAGTGACTGATCTCTCACTCCATAGCAAAAAAGAAACGACTAAAAACAATTTCCTTTTATGGTTTTCTGCTGCGGTTCTAATGAAAATTTCCCATTTGCTTTTACACCACCAAAAAATGTTATTTTTATTTTTATGGAAAAAGTCAAGTGTTGCATCGTCAAGTTGCATTTTCATAATTTTTGGGTAGAGTTCATTGTCGCTTGTGGCATGCGGCAGATGCGTGTCCAGTTGCATGGTGCATGCAACTTGCGACTTGCCACGCCGCCCCCAACAATGAATACGAAGAGGCATTTGACGCAGCTGACCTTCAGCTTTGGTCCGTGCACTATTGTTAATGTTAATGGATGGAAGATGCCGACACGGCTGACGAGGATCTCATCTCCTCCTACTCCTCCTCAACACCCACAAGTTCAACGGAAGCCACTAGGGAAAATTTTTAGACAGCTTTTGCAAGAGGCGAGGGGAGGAGTAAACGAGTCTTGGCAACATTGCGTAGTGCTTGTAGCTCTTCTCTGTTTTGCATTTGGCAAAGATGTCTTGCCGTTGATAACCTCGGGTAAAAGTGATGACAACAACTGCAGAAATTGCCAAATGAAATGTTTTTCTTATTTTCTTCTGCCAAAACTAAGTTGGCCGCAGTTGCTTGTTGTTGTTGTTGTTGTTGAGCTTATCGCCGTGGGGCCATCTCGACAACAGGGGGCAACAGAGCCGTAAAGAAATTAATTCGCCTAACCCTGTCGACACCTAACACAAGGTTGAGCTTAGCACCCACCACACACCACATCTGTGTCTCTTTTTTTTCCATTTCTTGTATTTTATTATGTGAAGAAGACACTGCCTCAAGGCTTTCACTCTTTCTCTCCCTCTGGCGTGTAATTCTCTTGGCCACCCGCATCAAATTCGTGGCTTGCACTTTTGACTAACTTATGCAAATGTGTGGTGGCAAGGTTCGTCATAAGGTTGCAGGAGGTTAACTGCCAACGATAACTACTGAGTCGACCCCTTTTCCTCCACCCCACCCTGCTGTCTAATTATGCAAAAATCGGCTTAAGCAAACGCAACGTCTTGACTGGTCTTAGACATGTCCAGGGCCAAAAAAGGAAGCCAACCAATTGTCGAGAGTCGCCCTCGCAATTTGCATGATTGACGAATGCTATTTGAGCATTTTTATAAAATGCAAAAAGAAACGAAAAAAGTAGAGAAAAATAATGGAAAAACTCCCCGGAAATTCCTTTCGCAAACTCTGCGAATTTCTGCTCGTTGTATGCCCCATTAAAATGTAGTATGTGAAAAGTGCGGAAATGCAAACCGAAAAAGTTTTTCGCAGCGAGTGTGAAAAAGTTTCAAATGTTTCATGTCCGTTTGCAGCAAAGGAAGCAGCTAAAGAAGTGAAAGAAGTAAAAGAAGAAGAATGCACTTTGAATACTATGAACTGCATTGTTCCGGCCGAACGGGCAGCGGCAAGTACACTGAACGAAATAACTTTGTAACCAAAGTACATTATAAATGTTTTAACCTAGACAATTACTATGATTAGGGAAAGAAAATTTTAAATTAAAATCAAGGTTTCATATTTAAATCGCGACTGCACTACAAAAAAATTATATATATAATACTATATTTTCTAAATGGCTTTAATTTTTCACTGATTTTCTAAAGCTATCAAATTTTGTAATAAAGAAATGTGTAGAATTTATAATGAGATTTCCATGTTTTTAAAATCAAGCTAAGATTTAATGTAAATAATTATTATTTTATATAAAGAGAAAAACGCTTCAGTGTCGAAACTTTTCTCACTGCGTAAATTGCAAGTCGTTTTTAAAGTCGCAGGTGCACTGCCCAATGACAGGTGAGCAAAGAGAGCTTGGAAAAGGGGAACATAGAGAGGAATAGATATAGGGAGAAGACGTTAAAGAGAACACAAGTCTAATCATGAAGTAAACGCTTCCTTGCAAACCAAGGAACCGTGGAAGGAATGTTGGTTAAGCGAATACTCGCTGATTGTGGCACTTGGACAAGTCATTTGGCTGTTGGCCTGTTGGATTCCCACTGACATTTGGCATCGTGTTGCAACACTCGTTGCACCACAGTGGCAGTCCTGAGGGCATGCAGCCAACCCGCCTTGATTACAGGTTGTTCTCGTTTAAAATGGAAGGAATAGAACATTGAATTAGTAGAGAAAAAAGAGCAACAGCTACTGAATTTGCCACGTCTCTGGTTGTGCTGCTGCAACATCAATAGCCCAAATTGGCGTAACATGCTCAAAGGCATTGGCAATTTTTATAATCTCTAGGAAATACAACATCGACACGCTTCGCTGTTCACACTCGTTGTCAATATGTATTGAATTGACGATCTTGTCCAGCGTTTTGGTCTCAAATTCAAACGAATCCAATCGCTTCCGGTTTGAGATTTGAGAGTTGGCCAACTCTCTGGTGTCACTGCGGCAGAGAATCTCGTGAACGTGACCAGAGAGATTCGAAAATGAATCCCAACTCAGCTCTGTAATTACGAACAACAATTGCTGCAAAATTTTCACGCGCCAACAACAATAATAATAACAACAAAAACAAAAACAACAACAGCAATTGCAATTAGAGTTGCCAGCATTTGTGCAACTGTAAATGTGGGCGTGTCGAGCTGTTGGAAGTGTTGCCAACTGCGTTGGAAAATTGCAGTGTCTGTCAACATACGGGAATTGCTAACCCACCTGCTGCTCAATCCAAGCTCACCTGTGTGCAGTCCAGAGATTCGTGTATATTTTTTTTGGGTAATTGAAATTGTGTTTCTGTAATTATGTTTCGCTGTGAGTCCGGTTTAAAGTTGATTATAGCTGCTAATAATTAAATTAATAAAAACACGAAAAAACATTAAAAATTCAATTGAATTTCGGGGAGGAGCGAGTCATACTTTAGATGGGGGTGTAGTTTTATTTGCCAAATAATAAAAAAATATGTTAAAAAAAACATAAATCGATATGTGGGCGGCTCCACACTCGACTCGGGCGTTCTACAGCTTTCTCCCGTTTAAGAAAGAAAGCTCATCATCATTACAAATTTTGTTTGAACTCGGCCCACCTGGAAGCCTTTCCTTTCGCCATGTATCAAAGTTAAACATCTATTACAATTCTGTTTATCGCGATGCTCTTGAATTACAAATACTCCCCACCAAAAAAAAAAATAAAAATAAGACAAAGATTGTACCACGATTTGAATGATGGAGGAGCAAATAAAAATGATGAGTTTCAGTCTGGGTGCGGCATTTGTTTTTGGGATTGTCTTTGGGTCATATCTAAGCATCTTTGTCTCAAGTTGAAGGCGCCAATAACATTAAAATTTAACTGTTTGGCATTAGGTTAAAAGTAAATTGCATTCGATAAGTCGTCATCTTCGGAGGTGCGCTGAGTTTTATTGAAATGCAGCTCATTTTGATGTGGAAAGTCTTCTTTATTTTTCAATTTCAAGTATGCGCATTTTTTCATTTCCATTTTATTACTGATGCCAAAGCGAAATCCTTAAAGCCTTCAACATTATAAACATATAAATTGAAGAGCAATTGAATCTAATCGAATTCGTGAAATCGTCACGCAAACAAAATGACAAAGTCATCACAGTTTCAATTGCAATTTTTGCAGCATCTTCAAGTTGGATGTTGCATGCAGCTTGTGGGTGAATGCGTCGTTTTGGAAGCGTTGAAAACTTTATTATGGCATCAACACATTCAGTGAGGGGAGAAAGCAAAGAAAGAAAGATTAATTTGTGTCTTTGACAACTCGCGATGCTTTTTTATGCAATTCCCTGCGTGGGTTCAATATACATTTATTGATTGGGATATATGTTACCAAAAGGGAATCCAGATGCAACCTTTCATCAAACAATGGATCAATAACATGTGCAGCGGCAGCAGCAACATGTACCATTTTCCGTGGGTTGTTTGAGAAATCATTTAAAAATAATTAAGCTCATGTTGTTTTCTTTCCAATTGAGCAGCAGGGGAAGCAAAACCCACGTTTTTGGTCTCTCACTCTCTTTCTCTCTCTCTCTTTATTTGACATATCTCTTGGGGTTTATTTAGGGCTACAGCTGAGGATGCGTGGGGAGTATGATCATAAATCAAAATGCAACGGAAGTGTAGAAATCGAGACAAACGATCTTGTGTTATACATTAAGATATCGTATTTCGCCGTTAAACAGGGCTCTAAATTAATCAATCTTGTATACATTATATTTAAATGTATATGAATGATTTGTTATTGTTTTCCATTGTTATTTAAATTTGGATATGTTGAATAAATATAAAAGATAAAGCTATAAATATAATGGTAAATATTATGATTTCGCATATATTCTATTAATTCTGCTTTTCATGTGAACTTTTATTATTCTTTATGCCTTTTATTTTATTTGCACATTTACTTTGCCTTTAAATTAAATACTCTGATAATTGTCTATTCATATTGAACTCTAAATGAATTTGAGCTTTGACTAATTACAGAGAAGTGAGACTGATTAAACTTAAGTGCAGTACTTAGTTAGTTAGCTTTGCAGCGTATAGCTTAGTCAGGCACTCCCTTTTGGTATATTTGTGAAATGCTTTGCCACATGTTGATTACTCATTTGTTGATGCTGTTTTTCAGCTGCTGTTGCTGCTGCATTTGACATGTGTCCATTTGGAATGACAACACAACTTTAAATTACAATTCAGACACCTTTGACTCTCTCAATTTTTTTTTGGGGGGCGGTGTGGTGGCTGACAAAGCTAACCGACTGCTAAACGCCACAGCAAACTGCAGTGCAAATTAGCCAACAAATGTTGGCAACATGTTGCCGCGCAGCATGTTGCTGACTGCGCCAAATGGGAATGGGACTGTTGAACGTTGAATGGGAAAATGGGAATGGCAATTGGAATTGCAGTTGCTTTTGCTGCAGTTGCAGTTTATATTATTTTTCTTTGCTTCTTGCGCATGCCAAATGATATCGCAGTAAATAATTTATGACTATTAATTTGCCACTTGTGCAAGATTTATGGCAATATGAAAATTGAAATGCAATCAAAAATATTATGTTAACCTCTGACACTGTGTCTGCACAGCATAAAATTGAAAATGTTGCACAGAATCGAGACGATTGGAAAAAAAATATGAAAACTATTTGGCCACAAAAGTCAGCGAAAATGGTACATAAATCAGTTAATGCAGCGACAGTTTTGGCCGCCTTGTGGCGCCCTTTTGCCACAAAATAAAACAACAACGACAACGAAGCCAAACTGATTGACAAGCCATGAAATTGCATTTTGGTTGCCTATTGCCTCGGCTCCTGGCGCTGACAAATTTGTAATGGAATTTTTTTTATTATTTTTCTATCGGTCTTAGAAAGTTGAAGACTGAACTCTGACCCCCCATCGTTGATTTGCCTGGGAGCGTAGCGTCCTTTTCTCTTCCTCTTTATATGTATGTATGTCCTGTAAACAAAAGAAATTGTCTTATCATTGTCGCATCTCTGAGAGAGCTTCCAAAGTCGGTTTCGATCTCCAGCAGCGATTTCTGTTTTGCTTCATGCATCATTGGATCAAACGATCAGTTGTTGTTGTCGCTGTTGTTGTTGCAACATGCAAAATATGAACATGACAACAAGTCTGCCTCACCACCACCTACTTCACTTTATCCACATCCTCCTCAACTTGCAATGCCACCCAAGCTTTTGTCTTTAGCAAATACATTTCCTATTTGTGGCCTTGGCTTCCTTCCTCTTGGCCATTTTTTTCTATTGTTGTTTGCATAAACATTTTGTTGCATTTTTGCAGTTTGCTTTGTTGTTTTGTTTTGTTTGTTTATTATCAACGCATTTCAAAGCGATTTATTTGCTAGCAGAGTTCGTCTCTGTGATGTCTTTCTCAGTTTTCTGCTGTTTGTTGACTCGTGCAATAATAAATTGTATGATCTTTTTTTGTTTATATTTTGCCATTCTGTTTGCCGTTGGAGCGCAACAGACCCTGGAAAAAAGACATTCAAAAACGTGTTATGAATTGAAAATGCGATTGCATTAAGAATTGGCCAACTTTAGAGTGTTTGTTTGAAAAAGGGGCTGTAAGTGAATAAATGTGTGAATGAATTATCGAACGACTAGAATTGTTTTAAGTAAACAAACAGCTGCAGTAATTTTCTCAGTTCTTAGTCTTCAATTATTAATAAAACTTAAGCAATTAATGTAAAGCTTTGATAATTAAATTTTCATTTTTTGTCAAACTCATAATTATTAAAAAAAAGAACAGAAAAATTGTATTTGAGTTGAAAAAAAACTGACCTTTAAAAACATTTAAAACGTAGAACCGAATCAGAGATTTGTCTATATATTTTATATCGCCTGTCTACTTCCCATTATTGTTATCTTATCATTTGATACTCTGATATATTAGCTGCTTTTATTGGCTGATGTTACCACAGTTTATGGCACTAATTAGTGCACTTCAAACTAACTGCGCTTCCCCCATATGTTATATGCCCACTTCTCGTTGAGTGATGAAAGTGGGCCAGCTATATATACGCTTTATCGATTTTTATGCTATCGCTGAATCAGCAATGTCAACAATGCTATCGAAAGCACTTTCCAAGCGTATAAGAATGAAATAAAATGAGCCACAGTTCATTTCTAAATGGAAAATTGCTGCATTTTGTCGCGTGCCTCCCCCGCACCTTCATGCCTCATATATTCGCCTCCTTCTCATAGACATGGAAAATGTCATGCACCATCGCCACATGCACAGAGCCAGAAAATTGGGTGAAAATCTTTTTTTTTTTTTGGTCATACATAAATTGTTCATGGCTAGAAAAAAGCTTTTTCTTTCTCTCTCTCTCTCTTGGTAGATTCAATTAGCATAACAAACTATGTCTTGTTGGACTTTCCCCCACTTTGTGCTACTCCCCCTAATTCTCTCGCTCTCCAGTCAACACCCACTCTAGAAATTCAAATACGGCGCCCATATTTGGTTGAATGGAATGGGGAGAGACATGAATACTTTTCCCATATCAGGGAATATTTTTATTTTCCTGCTTTTTGTTGTGGCTGTGTTGTGTGTGTGTTTTTTTGTTCTCGGCTGTCAATTGGAGATTTGTTAGAAATGTTGTAGGTTGCGTGACTTTTGTTGTTGTTGGCTGCATCTGGCGATTATTTGGGCGTCAAGTGTGTCCAAACATTTCACTTTGAATCGATGCAAACAAATCATCAAGTTCCAAAAGCAAAGCGCCCCTATTTAAACATAAATTATAAATTTATAGCGAAGGCAATGTCACTTGCTGTCTAGAGAAGAAGAAATAGTAGTGGTTTCTTCCTCATTCCCCGTCTCTGCCCTCCTGTCAACTTTGTCTGCTCTCCATAAATTTTCCATTTGTCTTTGAAGTGTATTTTTAATAACTATGCCAGCTTTATATACTATATTTCTAACTAACTCTCTATTTTTATTTCTTTTCTTTCTAGGTAAGAATCATCAGGCTCACATAGATTTGTATGAAAAGTATATTTGCACATATGTTGCGTAAGTTTATCCAGATTAGACTATTTTTATTTTTTATTTGGGATTTCTGTTTGCATTTTGTTTGCTTCCGCAATTAAAATTGCCATTTCTCATGTTAAACTATCAACAAAACGAGATGCAATTTTACACACACACACACACCTACTCAATATTCCCTCCTTTCCCCCCTTTTTTCTGCCCCGCCAGCAGCTCGTCATAACTTTAGTCTTGGCATTGCGTGCAAATTTCAATTTTTCATGGCAATTTCCAGAAAGGGGGAAAAAAACGTTTCGTTTTAACGAAAACACAAAAAATGCAACCAAGATTAGCTTAAAATGTTTGTATGTATTGTACATTTGTACATCACATGTGATACACACTCCCCTCCTCAATGTATGTCTCTTTCATTCGTCGATTTGTAATTAACATTCATTCGCTTTCACTCATCTTTTTTTTCGAATTCGAATTCGTGCAATGCTTTAATTGTTGCGATTTATTCGAGTTCGTTCAGCACTTTCGCATTTTTTGTCTGATTTATTGCCAAATTATCTATAATTATTGTCTCAAATAATCGATATTTTGAGAGCTAATTAAAATGTAACTTTACATTTTGTAGAGAGCTGACAATTCGATGAACTTAACTGCAGTATGTGATTTCTTTTAAGTTTTCCAGCTAATTTTCATTTTCCTTTTAGAAGTTTTCACTTTAGTCATCTTTTCTATTCAAGTTTCTATAATTTCCGCCATCTGTTGTATAAATTATTTTATGAGCAGCTTTTCAGTTTAATGATATTCCACTTGCTTTTGCACTTTAGAGTTTTCCCCAGAAGTTTTGCTCATTTTACTTTCATACTTCAAAGTGTTGTTGGTTTTCCCATAACTAATTCCAAAATGTGTTAGATGGTATTATGATTGCATTAATAATTGTGTCAGGAGATTTTTATTATACTTATATAAACGTTTTTGAATTGATAAAATACAGTGTTTCTTTCTTAGTGATCTTTAACTTGAATTAAAAATTAAAAGTGTGATGAAATTATTTGTATTAATCAGCCAACTTATAGAAAAGGGTATTCAATGTACCATACCTTAAAGATATGTTAGGGTATTCAGTGTTCCGCACTTTAGAGATGGCTCTTTATGCTTGTTTCCTTATCTGTTCCCATATCTCAATGCAGTTCATTCAATTAGCTAATTACGCAGTCGCAACTTATCGATGCAATCTCTGCTCACAGATAACTTTTATTATTAGCAAATGCCGATCATCATGATCATCATTATTATGATCATGTTCATGATCAACATGGGGCAAGCAATTACTTTGCTAAAATTGAACATTTAGTGGCAGCTACCAGAGTCTAAAACGAAGTTTTTCACAAAGCCTTTGATTATAAACGGAGAAAGATGCGCTCGATTGCAGGGCATATGAACTGAAGTTGCCCCATGCCACATGCCCCCTTTTATCCCCCCCCCACCCCCCTTTACTGCTGTCTGCTTCTGTCGCTGTCAGATTGTATATCTCTGAGTGCAACTGACTCTGACTCTCGAATCTCGGAGACTTGTCCGGCTGTCTGTCAAAAGGCAGCAAGAGCATTTGGAATATGGAGAAAAAAATCAAAAAGAAAAAACAATTCGTTTTTGCAGACTTTGGCAGCGTCTGTCTTCCGGCAATGTTACAATGTTTTTGTTGCATCAATTTCAATTTCAGTTTCAGTTTTGTTAGCCGTCATTTATTTTTTTGTTGTTTGTTGTTGCATTTGCCAATCGCTGTCAATGCAAAAAGGGGAGATTTTGGTCTGCTTCTGCTTGCTGCTCAGCGATTTGCAGTTCGATATGTCAAAGCTTTAAAAGAAATAAGAAGACAACACGGTTTTGTTTCCGTTGTTGCCACTCAAAAGTTGGAGTTGCAGTTGAAGTTGGGCTGGCAATTGAGTCACCACGATTTGGGGAACGTGTAACTATCACCTCGTAACTTGCCACCTGGCTAACCCAAAAGCATTGTGCTTTGAACCCTCATATTTGTTGCGATTTACGTGACAATCCCGACACAACGACTAAAGGACAGAAACTGTGGGGAAATTATCATAAAATCGCCACGTGATAAATTCACTTTGCCTTTTTTTTCAGGTGAAAATTGAATATGCAAATGCAGCAGCAGACTTTCTAATACCGTCAGGCTGCCTCTCAGTCTGTCCAGACTTCCCACATTTTGTATCACAAGGGTGCTAAGATTTGTCTCTCCCACACACATACATATGTGTGATGATGACCCAAAAATTGATTCCGTTTAAGTTGTGGCGTGTGGCGCGCATGATTAACTCTTGTTAAGTCTTGCAACATGCCACAAAAGATTGCGCGACATCATAATCCAATGAGCTGCTGTCGTCGTCGTCGTCGCCGACGCGTTTCACTTGCAACATTCAATCATCATGCAACAGTTGCAGTTGCAAGTGCGACTGGATGGAAGGTGTGCTCAATGTGCCGCTCTGCCCACTGTTGTTGCCACAATCCATCCCCACAATCTGCAGGCACATGTCGCTCGACGGGTTGCACTCCTCGTATTATTCAAATTGTCGTATGGCAAATTGCTAATAAAGTTGCCAATAGTCGCGTTGCGAATAAATAATGCTTTTATTTCGCAGCTATGACAATTTTAAGTTCGATCACAAGGAGGCGTTTGTTATTGTCTGAGTGTGCGAATGTGTGAATGTATTGTCAATGGCAGACAAAGAAGGATCAGCTAAACTTTCACTGGACAGCTTTACTTTATTCAATTTATATATCATCAAATTGAAAAGTAACGAAAGTTGAACAATATTATTGATTGAAAAGGCTATTTAATACAGAAGTATATTCAGTGTGTCTGTGAATTTTTTGTTGACTAGAAATTAAAATGAATCTCTTAATTGTATGTTTCATAGCTTAGCTTGTAAGGAATCCAATTCAAGTGACTCTCAACTTCACTAAAAGTTGAATAATTTTAGTTTTCTGTGATTTCCTTGTTCTTTATGAGAAAGCAAATTAAATATTATAGTTGAAGCCTTAAAACTGATTAGGGATTTGGGCTATTATAATTATAAAAGAACTGACGATCGGCAGTAAAATAATTATAGACTACAGTATTTACTTGTAGATATTCTACCTCTAAAAGAAAATTCCTTTAGTCTCTAGTACCTGTTAGTTACTTTAACATTTTTGTTGGCCCTTTTGTGTTAATTGCATTGACTTGTTTATCGTTCTCTTTTTTCTTTTGTTACAAATCCAATACAACACTTTAGTCAGCATTGATCTCAGTTTCTCAGTTAGTTTTCGCTGCAGTTTCAGTTCAATGTCCTCTAAACAATTGAACATTAACCACGGTTAGCTGCTTGGTTGTTTCGTTGTTTCGTTGTTGGGTTGTTTGGTTTGCCGGTTTGTTGGGCTGCGGTCGGTGCTATCTCTTTCACATCCCATCAAAACGTAATTCCCGATAGACCCATAGACATAAGTTATTTGGTTTGTTTGAATGTTATTGAACCGAGCCCACATTATTAACGCCCCGAAAGGAAGGAAAGAAAAACAAAAAAAGAAAATATATATATATATATACTTATATTTATGTTGGCGATTAAATTGAGTTTAAATAATGTCGCTGGGGTTGCGCACAAATTGCTGTTGGTAGCAAATCACGTCCAAAGTGCACAGTGTACAGGAAAGTGTTGCCAACAATGGACCACGTCCAAGTCAACGCCAGGTTAAAGATTGAGATTGAGATGGAGATGGAGTTCAGAGCATGACCAAGCGGAGCTTTAACTTTTACTTTAGTTTTGTGGGCAACCGACAAATGGATGATGTGGTAACCCTTGGATTTCATATAGAAGAGGATGCGCCTTTTTAGTTAAAAATCAATTTATCCAACTCTCACTCTCTGGAAGAGACTATCCCAAAGTGTCTGATCGAATCGTGGCTACAAGTGCACTCACATGTCGTTGATTGTCGTTTATCTTTCGGAAGTGCCAGCAACAACAACTCTGACAAGCTGCTGCTGATGTTGTTGTCGTAGTTGTTGTTGGTACTCGGTGACCCCCATGTGACTCCAGTGTGCGGTGAGTTATGAACCCGTTTGTCGCCTAATGAGTTGCAGAGCCTATCGCTCTGGGCAGCAACTCTCAAGCAGCAGCTCAAGGAGGCGGTCCAAAAGCATTTTTTCTTTTATTTTTGTGTCTTGGAATTGTGTATGTGTCTGTGTTTTGATTTTGTAGCTTCTGGGCATGAAGGCGCCCCTTCACCCCCTCAGCATCCTCACAAATTGAGGTGTCGTAATTGTTGGAAAACGGAAAAACGCAATATGCGATTCACTTGGTTGACTTCACTTGGCTGTCGTTTGTTGTTCATCTCCACCTGTTGATAGTGAAAGTCAACCAAAAGTTTTTCCATTGTCTATCCCCACACTGTTGTTGTATTTAAAAAGTCTGGCTTCAACCCCCCAGGACCAAAAACAGACCAACGAAATGGCAACTAAACCCAAAAGCTCATTTGCAATGTTAACGAAATGATAACAAACATTTTTGTAGTGTATATTAGATACTATATATAACGCTAACAAAATAAGCTTATCTTTTAAAATAGAATTTAACTTCTTTTAACTAATTTTATAAATTTTTCATTTTATGTGCAATTTTGTTCATTTCGTTGATAAATTTGTAAGCGTCTTTAAACTTCGGTTTGTCACTTTTAGCTTTTCATTTACTTGTCTTTGCTGTGTTTACTTATTTTTTTTTTTGTATTGCCTATGCGACTTTTGGCTAGTTTTTGGTAATTACATTGTCCATTGTACAACTCTTTTTATGGGCACTTAATTTGCCAAATGTCGGTTTTCAATTATAGTTGTTTACAATGCTTGTATTGCCACGCCCACTTGCAACTTGTCAAGAGAGTTGTAAGTCGAAATGTGAAGATGAAGTCGATGTTAACTCTTATAAGTTGGTTTAGTTAAACTGTTGAAAAGTTCAGTAAAGTTTAAATCAATGATCAAATAGTCATAATCTTGGGAAAATTATGATGATAGCTGCTTGTATCGTTTAAATAAACATTAAAGAGGTGTGTTTAATGCTGTTTGGAAGGAAAATTATTATAATCAAAACAATTACACATCCATTATTGATTACATAGAGAGGGTAAAATAGTAATAGATAGAGATAACCAGAAGATGATCGATTATATTTCAATATATAACTAATAGTATCTACACAAAAACAAATGTCCAAGTTAGTCAAGTTGATCTATATTATTTAAAGTCAAAGTTAATAATTTACTTTCATAATTCTTGAAAAATATAAATCATAGTTCCATCTATTTCTATCTCTATCAACTTTACCCTCAGTTCAATTGGGTCATAAAAACTCTGCTGATTAGCTGGAGCTACAGTCAGTTTGTCTGTCAGCCACATTTCTTATCATTTTCTTAATGGACATCCCAACATAATAACAAACGATTAACCCAATCGATGACCTGCAGTTTTACATGCTCAGATTAATGAACAATAATCTACAATATTGCCCTTGACTTGTATACAGTAAAGACTCGTTGCAATGCACGATGCAGTGCAACACTCAATCAGAGCTGCCTAACTAGAAATTGTAATTTTTCCAATTAAAAGTTGCAAAATATTTATAATTATTATTTCAGTTTATATGCTAATCAGCCAAAATGTGCAGATCAGTTAAATCATTTTCCATTACCATTTTCATTTGTTTTGACCATTTGCATTTGATGGTTACGCATTTGGTCAGCGTCGATTATGACCATTTGTCAATGGCGGCTTATGTTGCTTGTGGACCATTTGTAAGCTGTCGAACTGCCAGAAAATTGTGAAAATGCCAAGTGGAAAGCCAGCTTAACAGCTAAGAAATGTGTCCCCTCCATGTTTTTGTCCAGCCTCCATTTGGTTTTTAACCATTTTCGTATTGCGCTGGAAAATCAATCACAATGGATTTGAAATCGGATTTGGATTTGTGTAAAGCGGAAAATGTAGAGTTATTTGATTTTACTACAATAATTTGTATACACTTTCTATAATGACGCTGAAGATGAAAAATTGGTTCAAGTGTTGACCTTCTGGAGTTCACTGAACTTGTTCACCTAAATCTAAATCTGACACCACTTGTGTATGAGACTCTCTCGAAACAGATCAGATTACCAAACAAGGCCCCAATAACAACATAACAACAACATTACTGATGACCACTTTCAACACATCAAAAAACAACTGGTCGTGTGGTCTTTAAGCCAACTCAAGTGCAATTAAGTGCTTGGCCAAATGTGGGCTATAAAAGGCAGCGCCAAATGACCCAACTACCAGCAACTTTATTCAAAAACAACCATCAAAATGGTTTTGGCCAAAATACTGACAAGGTCATCTGTTAGCCTGGTCAAAACTTAAGCGTAATTACTTTCATCTGAAAGGTTGTATTTTAATCTTTATTGCCCGCAGACTAACTAAGTGAATAGTTAGTTGAATTCGGTAGTCGAAAGGTATTCATTTTGTGGTCTGTCTCTGCCAGCCTGTGGCAATTAAAATGATATTATTACCAACGGGCATTTTTCTTCTTTTTTTTTTTTTTTTTGTTTCTTGTGGTCAATGTACCAGGTACCGCTAGCTGGCTACTTGGTAGTTGGGGAGATCCCAAAAACTCTTGGGCTAACGACTTGTTAATTGTGCAATAAATAGAAAGCGACCCAAACTCAAACTCAAACCAAGACAAAGACCTCTCTACCATATCCAAAAGTCAGCCCCTTGATGTTGTAATAATTGAAATTGAATGCTTCAGTTGTTGCGCTTAGCCAGAGAGAAAGCGACGACAAAAGGATTTTCGGATGAATCATAAGAAAATTTAGAAATAATGTAATAAATCAAGGCAGCAAAAGTTAAGAACTTAACAATGGAAGAGGAGTAATAAAGTTGTACTTAATATTTTAACTTTAATTTCAACTCAGTCACTCAGTCAACATCTTTTTTTTTTAGCTACACTCAAAATATTAATTACATAAACAGTTAAAGTCAACAATTTTGTAATCAGTTTAAGCATGTAACATGTTTTTAATGAGACCACAGCGAAAAGTCAAACATAAAAACTTTACCAAACGGTTGACAAACAACGAAGACGAATGAAACTTGTTCTCAGACGTTCGGGCCAAAACTTTGTATGGACCACATGGGGGCTGGCCAGCGTCAGCAAGAAGAACGTGACGGCAACAAAAGCATTATCATCTTCTTCATCATCATCATCATCATCATCATCCTGATCATCATCATCGTCGGCAACTTCGTCTCGGTCGTCGTCTTATCGTGCCCCATTCCGAACGTGACACTCGAACGTGATTATGTCAACCGTGTCGTTGTCGTCTCTTTAATATCAACCAGCCTCTTGCTCTCTCACCCCCTGCCAACTGCCCGCCCCCTCCCTCTTCTCACATCTCTCTATTTGTCTGATATGTTACTCAATAGGCCGTGTCGAGCCGGGTTTTAACTGTGCTTGGACGCTCTCTCTCCCCCGTCTCTCATTCTATCACATACCTAGAACAGTTTCCAGAATAATTCTCAATGCCTTTGTGGGTTAATTCCCAGTGCATTTAATGCCATCACGTTGACATCATTTCCACTGTCTTTTTGGCCTATTTTTTGGGTCAACACTTGGGTCATTTGTTTGTTGTTGAAAGACTCCCAGGCAGATTAATTGTCGTAGGTGAGAAACAACAGACGAGAGAGTGTTGCACTTAACACCCAAAACACACGAGTGGCTTAAATGCACTCATTTCAAATGCACTATGAGGTCCCACCTCAATATACCCTAGAGTATAAACTCTTGAAGTGTATACCTCTTTAGATACTAATTCAACTCAAACTCTATCTAAATTTGTGTATAAATCTTTCAGTTATTGATTTAAATCAATAAACTAGATAGCGATTTATTATTATGGGGTATTTCAAAGCTTTATATTCAATATTATTTATATGGTATATTTTAACTTCCATTTAAATTTCTCTTAAGATTGTATAATTTTCGTTTAAGTTTATACGAATTTTTTTCAAAATTACTGACTATAGAAATCAGTTTCCATCGATACTTAAAGAAATAAAACAAAACAAATATAGGAAAAAATACTCATGCTAAATTGATACATCTGTAATAATTAAAAAAAAATGTATTTAAATCTATCTTTAATAGTTTCCTGCAATATCTAAACTTGACAATTTATAACAGGATATATCGTAGTTGAATACCCTCAAACAAGTATCGCTTTATTTATTTTTTCTCACACCTCGCTGTCGCAAGTGTCAATTTCGTTGTCTCCGTCTCCATTTCCATCTCCATCTGCATTGTTTCCGCTTGTCATTTGTCATTTACCTTGTCAATAGAGAGAGAGAGAGATCTCAACTCCCCCAACAACATGATGTTGCAGTGTCTTGTCCAGGTAATTAGAGTCATCGCATCTTCGAGTTGCTTCGCTCAAATTAGTCTTCCAAAACAAAACGAAAGAAACCAAACTGGGCAGATTTTTCTGTAGTGTATTTGGTCTATTTAAAGGCGCTTTCGATGGCGATTTGGAAGTGTTCCAAATGCCGTGACTATTTCACTTTGAAAAAATTTCCGTGTGAGCAAAAAAAAAAAAAGAAAAGAAAAAAGTTGTGCGCGTTCCAATTTATGTGACATGTTGGAAATGTTTGTTGTTATTATTATCGTTGTTGTTGTTGCTGTCTTGGGGATTCGTTCATTGACTTCCTGCTGTGGAAATTCTTTAGCTTTTTTGGCACGCCATGTTTAATCCATAAGATCAATTTCTAATTCTCATAACTATAACTTAAGCGCGACTTGTGAATGACATTTGTGAATACAATTTGTAGTCACGAATAGCTGGCGAAATGATTCACAAAGAGAAGCGAATCATCTGTATTTGCAGCTGGGGCGGAGGCGGTATAAAAATAAAAAAAAGAAGCCTAGGGGCGATAAAGAATTTAAGAAACGCGGTCGAGGTCACGTACTGACATTTTCGATAATGAATGATAATGTTGTTGCTATTTTTATTGTAGCAGCTAGTTAATGATTGTAGTTGTTGTTGTTGTTATTGTTGCAACAATGATTGCTCAACTAACTATAGGCACACAATTCTGAGTCAACGAACCTCACACAACAACCACGTTGTTGTTGAGTCTGCCAAAAGATCTAGAGATAGAGATACGTGCCCAGTATTTTGTTTTATAAATAGATGCCGCATTAGAAGATCTTTGGCCAGACGCAACACACGATTTCTACAACTCGCACAACATTTGCATGAATGTGCCCCGAATAAAAAATAAATAAAAAAAAAACAACAAAAATTGTGCGTCATGATGGTGGGCAAGCAGACAACAATTGGAGGACACTGTGTGTATGTTGCAATCGACCAAAAAGCGAAGACGGTGTGGAATTTATGTCTGTGCCCAGCACATTTGCCCAATTAGCATTTAGCTGGCAAACTGTGGCAAACTTTAGTCAGAGCTCATTTTTCATTTTGGGCGCCAGCTGGAAAAATTGCTCGAGTTTATGCTTAATGGACTCACACAAATCATAATCAAGCTCAAAAGTTATGAGAAATAATAAAAAAAAGGCTTGCAACGTGATTAGGGCGCAGTGTAAAAGGCAAATTGGGCATATCACGTATACGACGCGTTGCGCGAAATGTGTACGAAAGCGTAAATAAATGCGAAAATTAAAAGATTATAAAATTGGAATAATAAGGAAAATTGTAATTAAAGCATTGAAAATAAAAACAGACTTTAATTACTAAATTTAATGAAAAATATATTTTTAATTCTATTAAATTATTAAGTTTCTACACAACAACTGTAAAGATTTTAAAAATGTAATATGTGGAACCAATAAGCAACATTTAACTGACTTTATTTTTACCATTATTATTATTTGATCGCCCACTGTGCATTCACTTTTCTTTAGCCATAACTTCTGAGTAACTTCCTCCCCTTTTGTATCGATTTTCAGCTTTTCTGACTTGTGTCTTTAATATAATTTTCCAATGTGCGCCGCTGCTTGAGTGTCTCAAAGTCTCAATTGCAATCACAACAGTGCAGAACATCTCAAGTTCAGTCGCCGATTAGTCACGAACCTTTTGCATATAAAGAGATTCTGGCTCATAACTTTTGTTTAGCCCAGAGTTTGTTCTTCGGTTCTTGGCTGCTTTTGTGGTGCAGCTTTTGCTTGGTGGCCCCAGTTTTTCAGGTGGGTGGGTGAATTGAGTGAGCGTGTGCAAAATGCATTAAGAGGCTCGCCAAATTGCCAAGACCAAGAGTCGTGCAAAGATTGGGAGTGGTGGCTAGCAAAGCCACCGCAAGGCAGGCAACAACTGAACTCAACTCAACTCAACTTCAAACTCAACTAAACAAAGAGAAAGGCGTTGCTCTATGGCAGCCACAATGTGTCTTGCCTCGTGGCATGACTCTATAGAGTCTTATTGTTGTTGTTGTTGCTATTCTGACTGTTTCGCTCTCCTCTTCAGTCCAGTAATGAGCCGCAACTATCGCAAATAAGCAGCCGCTTTTAGTGCCACACCCCCAACCGCCTCCACACACCTGCCCAGACTCCAGACTCCGCGGTTGCTTCTCCTCAAGAACATCAACAACTTGCGATGACTCGACTCGACTCACCTCAAACTCAACTAATGGCTACGAATTTGGCCGGGCGCTGAAGTAAAGTTGATTTTTATTTGGCCAAGCCTCTAAAAAATAAACTCCCCTCTCCTTCTCCTATAGCTGAACTATCCCCAACAAGTTCTTTTGTTTTCACTGCAGAGTCTCGGCTTGCAGCTCATAATTAGATATAATGATAAAAAAAAATATCATAATGCAAACAATTTCAACTCGTGTTGTAATGACGCAGAAAATTGTCTAGCGGAAAATTCCAAACATTGAGAAGTTCGATTTTCTCAAAAGTGCCAAGCAAAATGTGCAGCTCGTTTAAATATTTACTTAAACTGACAACGATCAAGATTGTTAACTAAAGGCATTGAACTGGATGGGAGTGTTGTGGGGGCTCTTTTGATGGTGGGGGGAAACTTGCTTATGAACATGATGGCAAATCGTTGAAGAATAATTTCTAGAAGATAAAAATCCTACTCGGTTAGAGGGAAATTGACATGTGAGTATGTTGGAACAGACTGCTTACAGCTGACTTTAATTAGAATTTATTTTTTATATAATATAGTTTCATATAGTTCAATAATTTCAAGAGGAACTCTACCTAGAAAGAAATCTACCCAATTCAAATCTGGCATATTTAACATGAAACAAAATTTTTTATATTATTTCTGATCTCTAAGTGTACAGATCGTAAATAAATCTTTAAAGTTGTCATTTGTGATTGCAGTCGAACTTTGATTAGAGTAAAAGTAAACACAACCCATCAAATTGATCGTCAAAACTTTCCCGCGCCAGACTTTCCATAAATTGTCGACTGCAGCTTTTCCAGCAGCAAACAAATCATTCTGTCTGGGAGTTGAGGTCTTTGCCAGTGTCGGTTTTGGCCAAGGAGTTTGTTAGTCCATTGGACAAGGCAGCTGTCGAAATGTTTGCCAAAATGTCAAAATGTCGATGGCAATCATTTTCATAAACTCACGAAAAACTGCTTAGAGGGACTCAAATTCGAAAAAAATGGTGATCGCCTTTTGTGACATTTCAATTTGTTGAGAGGCAGATGCAGGGAATAAGGTAAGGAAAGGAGGGTCTTTAACAGGTGAAAATTGATATTTATGACTTGAGCATTTCACCAAAAAGCTACACATTAAAAGGTGTGTAAGTTCACTGCTATAAATAAGCGCCCAGGTGTTGTGGAATTTTTGCAATTGAGTTGAAAATTCAAATATTTCTTAGACGCTTCATCATATTTATCGATTTCTAATGCCGAACATGACAGCCAGTATTATTGTTGTGTATTTGTATCTGTAATCGTTGTTGTTGCTGTTTATTTAGCCAACAGACAAAATGATGCAAGAGTTCATTGGGGTTAAACTGTTGTATGAAGATCAATGTACGATTACCACCGACTGAGGTCTCATGTGTGTGTGGTGTGTGTGGTTTGCCTGTCGTTGGCTATTTGGTGGGTGTCATTGTGCGGCACTTGGCACTGCCACGCCTCCACCCAACTTCGCATTGCCTCCTCTAAGGTCAACTTTGACCGGTGCGTGTCAATTACATTGTAATTATTTTTATATTTTTTGATAAATTGAATATCGCACGCCGACGCTTGGGCAATGCCACAATGCACAATGCGGAAAGCCAAAGCCTTTTCGCCAATTTCCATTTATCGATTAATCTTAAAAGAAGAAGAAGAAAAACAATGGATGGATGCGCGCTTATGCAATATAATGTGTGGGATTTGACCTTTGTTTTTTTGGGGGCGAATATGACAAATGAGTGATGAAAATCTAAGACAATGCTGCTGCCTATAAACGGAAATGCAGACAGTCCAAGGAGGAGTTGACTACACTTGAAAAAATAGTGATTAATAAAAAGATAAATATCTTTTAAAGTATATAAAAATATAAATTAAATTTATATGTAATGCACAATTATTTTTAAAATAAAATAAAATTGATAAAATTAAAATAAATAAATAATAACAAATACAAACAAACAAATAAAATTAAGTATTTACGCTTAATTTTTAGCTGAGTTATGTTTATTTGCCTTCAAGCTAGTATATTTTTCGCAGTGTATGAGGTGCAGCCAAGTCATTAGTGTTCTGAGTTCTAGTCTGCGCTCTAAGCTGCATCCAAAGACAAAGGCAAATAAAGAGGGTTTTAAGCTGGGAAAACCCACGCAAAAAACCACAACTTCATCTGCAATTTTCAGCTGAAAAGTCAGTCATATCAAGTATACGTCATGTGTTCGCTTTCCAATTGGTTGTCAACTTCAATTAAGACTTTTTCTCTCTCTATCTTTTTATATGTTTCCAGGTGTTGTACCATGAAATTGTATCACACGCTCGAGTTGTAAGCGCTTGCATACGTGCCGCCTCTGAAAGGGAACGGGAACAGTCACAGTCACAGTCACAGTTACAATCGCAGTCACAGTCACAGCTACAAACACAACAGCCCGCCTCTCTCACCAGCAATTGCTCAAGTGAGTCGACCAGCGAATCTGTGACTAATAAATCGAATAGTCTTAGCAGTGGCTTTGCCTCCGATGCAGCAGCGCCATTGATTACGCCCATCACAGTACAGACAGCAGGCACTGTGCCAGCAACAGCAACCACAACATCTCATCCAAGAAAAGGTGAAGGCAATTTGGAGCGTCTACGCGATCGTTATCATCTGCTCTACTTGAAGGCCTTTGAGCTACAACTCTGCCTGGACAATCTACTGCGCAAACGCAGCTCCACAGCGGTAAGTTTATAGCCCGTAAATTAAGTATAGACTTTATACGTAAAAATCTCTCACCTTGACTCTGTTGACTTGAACTTGCACAGAAATAAAAAACCCTCCAAATGTCGCCCATTTGTCACTTTTAGGATTAGCTCCGTTTTCTATTTTTGTGTTTAGAAAATCAACCGAAAACGCGTTGCATTTCTTAAATTCTTGGAAAAAAGAAATATATAAAGAAGAAAGAAAATGCAACCACTTTGATGGCTCATTTCGTGTAGTGTATTGGCGCCGCTTTCCTTTTGGCCTTTTTTGTGTCCGCCTCTGCCAAATGCGGGCATTTCTAATTACAAAAGTGTCTCTGCTCACTGATTTAATTAATTCATTTGGTGAAAATGCCGACGATGCGTTTGCCAACGAGCCACAAATGCCACAAAAGCAATCAACTTGACCAGCTAGGCAAACTTGAGTCAATCGCAATGAAAGATACTCCAATCCTAAGACAATGAATGCATTTCTAGAAAAGTACAATTTCACCTTCTGGCAACCAAAGATTCCGTCGTCGATTGCTTTGTGATTGTAGCTAATTAAATTATTTATCTTTTCGTTGGGGAATGCACTTTGATAAATGGTTAATTTAATAGCTGTACAAATGATAGACACATGTCATGAATTCGCAACAGAAGACAGTTAAAAAAAGGTAATAGTGAATTTTGTTTGCTGTTTTTTGTTTTGACATAAGGAGTTATTTTTAAATATTGTTAAAATTAAAGTACATTTTAGAATTAAGACAGGAGTAAGACAGTTAGAAAAGAAACAGTTCCAGAAATTCCAGAAACTCGGCATTAACAACTAAGTTACCAAGTTCAAGTTATACATTAACATTTACTTTTACTTAGAACACGGCAATGAAAAAGAATTCCCACTTTCTATGCATTGTTTTTTTTTTTTTACACAACAAGTTCCTTTCTAGCCTTTCCACAACAAACACAACACCAACAAGAACTACAACAATCTCTCAATTTTGAGCTCAGACCCCAAAACTCTCTACTTCTATGTGCATGCATCCCACTCACTTGACAAACAGCTGGTAGTGAAAGTTTTTTTTCTTTCCTATAATCACATTGACCCAGTTTTGCAGTTCTCTTTTACCCACTCCACCTACTCCTCTTTTTTGCCCAGCTTTTCCTCTGGCACAATGCTCTGATTTAAAGCACTTTAAACGTTTCCTGGTCCAAAGTTCTGAGTTGTTTCCCTGGCTGCCAGCAGCCTGCAGCATTGTTGCACATACAGTCATGGAAAAATTAATAGAAACCAGAGTAATTTTAACATTTTAAATACATTTTTAATAATACAGATTCTAAATAGGTATTAAATCAAAATTGTAAAACTAAAAAAAAAATATTTATTCGGAAGCATTTAAAAAAAATACATAAATAAAATATCGTTTCTAAGATATTTTCCATCACCGTATAATTGCAATCGCTTTGTAAACGCTCAGTAACAACATTTTAATTGTGTATAATTTGTGTCGGAGAGCAGGAGAGAGAGAGAGAGAGACAGAGATAGATATAGTCTCTACACAGAATAAAGTGGACTACCTATTCCCGGCTTGGCTTCCGACTCGTGCCAGATTATTTACACTGAATGTCGTAATTCATGCAACGCACGCACTCTTTCAACCAGCAAAAAGGCCAGAGTAGCCGCTTTTGACCCACACAGCCAACTTGGCTGTTTCTCTCTTTGTTGTTGTTGGGTCTGTTGTTGTTGTAGTTGTTGTAGTTGCTGTCTGTCAAGCCTGCGGCTCTGGAGCAGTTCATGATGCAGCTTTAGATCGCTTCATTTGACTCGAGTTTCTCCTTGGCTTCAAGTACTAAAAGAAACAATTTCATTTTAGCCGCTTTTTGGCTTCGCTCTCTGATGCAACAATTTGCATTTGATCGCCTGCAGCTAAGCACAATCCCCCTTGCTTCCATTCCCCTCTTTTTTATGTAGTATGACCAATTGACGCCGCCTCTGCATGTGGACACGATGTTGCCTTATAATTTGCAACACTTTCCTATCGATTGTTGTGCTCCACATTCAGCTTTAGCTATTTGGGATAAGCCTATAGATTATTCGCCACATGTGGCAGCAACATGTTGCGAGAGCGTGTGGCAACACGTAATCAACAAATGTCAAATGTGATCATTAATTAGGTGTTTTTTTCGATGTTATATGTTTTTTTGCCAGCTGTCAATAAACCAAGCAGAGCCACATTAAACAGCTGCCAGTGTTGGAAAATTTTGTTAAAAAAATTATGCCCAGTATAAAATCAAATTACATGCAGTCTCTTAACGGGGGAGAGTAAAAGTGAAATTTATGGCGACCCGATGCAACAACAAACTTGGCCCAGAGGTCGACTCTTCACCTACAACTTACCACTTCGAACTTGCCACATCAGCTGCTGCTGCTGCAGCTGCCGCCAAAAAGTGGAAAGTGGCCAAAGGAAGAAAACAAAAATGTGGAAGGAGATGGGGGAAAAAAAGCGAAGAAAAATAAGCACAACAAATGAAAATAAACCAAATCAAATTTACGACGTGCCCAGCGAAACCATTGCGACTCCTCATAAAATGCATTTTTCTGTTATGCATTTTATTTCTTTTGGCCTTTGTCTTGTCTTCCCAGCACTCCCTCCTACTCCCTCCCTCCCTCTAGATACTCCTCTTCCTCCTCGATAAACAAATGCAGTTTGCAGTTGAATTACATTGATTACACTTGATTATTATATTTGCTTTTTGTGGCTGCTTCCATTTTTTTCTTCATGGCCCTTGTCTTATTGTTTATTCTTGGCCACAAATATTGAGGGCCAATGCACCTTTTGATTGATTCATCATCAGTTAGCCGGTTGAAGGCCACAACTGCACAGCAGACATAGGCAAGTGAGAAAGTGTTGAAAGCAATTCACATCTGGCAACAGCTGTATAACTGTATACAAATTATAACAAATTTTACATCGGGAAAGCTTCTCAGTTGGTCTTAAAATATGAGTCAAGCAAAGGTCTATCATAAATTAATTAACAAGTCAAATGGCAGTGAAACGCTTGCGAATTAGACACAAAGAAGACTCAGAGAACTCAATTTCATTGAGAGATAAGCGAATAAAAATAATAATATTTAAACGAATACGACATGAAAAAGAATCGCAAAGGGTCATTAAAACGTTTGCGAATATGTCCCAAAGAGGAACAGAGAGAAACAGTCAGTAAGCTTTAGATACTACCCTAAACTGACTTCTATTGCTTCTCATATATTTATTTATCAGAATTAATTGTCAAGATTTTTACACAAAAGCCTTGACATTTCAACGTTTGCGAATATGTATCACAAAGCAGGCTAGAAAAATCATATGATTTTGAGAAAGCATGCTTCAAGTAGTTTTGAATACTAAAATAGACTGTATTTATTTATCAACACTTGACGCACAATGTGCAGCTAATTGGATTTGCAGTCTGGAACAAAACGAGCGGCCAATTAACGTCGATCAATATAAAATTATTTACAATTTATGAATTTAATTGGCAATTCGTGAATTAAAAAAACAAAAAGCATTTAAATGTTTGCTGCGGCACATCAATCAAAAGCCAAAAAGCATAAATCAATCTTGCGATTCCAGCAAACGGTAGCGACAGCAAATCGCAATAAAATTCATAAAAAATAGTAAGAAAATGGAATATGTAAATTAGAGTGGCCAAAGTAGCGCCTATTTAATGGGTATTTATTGCGTTCAAAAGGCACGAAAATGAATGAATGCGCATTGAATAAAAATTGACGTGCAACAAATGTTAAGTCGTTGTTGTTGTTGTTGTTGTTGTCGTTGTTGCATGCAAATCGTGTTGGGAATATCGGAACTGCATTTGCATGTTGTTGCCACCGACAGTTACAAATTGTGACTATTTAATTTGTGGGTGTGTGTGTGTGTATTTGTATTTTGCGGCAATCCCCGGAAGATGCGAGTGCCGCAAATTAAATCACAATAATTATGTAAATTTTTAGTGGTTGCCTGTTGTTTTTTGGGGCGTGCCACCCACAACTGCAATGCGGAAGCACACACACACACACACTCATACATTAACTTGCTTGCTCGCTTGCCACATGCCACAAAGTTGAAACAATGGCCAAAAAGCTTAAGTTTCACTTTCAGCTTGACGCGCGTTGCAAGGCCGTTAAAAGCGTGTTGCAGCTGCCACACACACAACACACAGTTCAAGCCAAAGTAATTACCACACGAGTCTCACTTTCTGCCTGGCCAGACTCGGTAATTAGCCGCTAGCCAACACTGACAACAGCAACAACAGGAACAACAACAACCACAACAACAATGGCAGCTAAAACAGTTACCAAAATGCCTCATGTAATTGGAAATTTGGTTGGTCGTGTGTGCGGTTAGCAGGCAAATTGGGTGGGTTTTTGTGAGAAATTGTTTTATAATGTGGCCACATCCCCAGAGCAACCACAGCACAGCACATTATACTGCAACATACACACACACAACAACAATAACGGCAACAACAACAACAGTTGCTGCAAGCCGTTAGTTGATCTACTTTTGGTGGCTGTTAATGATGCAGCTTGAAATCGAACTCAAAATTGTGGTGCAGTAGTGTGTGGTGCTGTGGTGTTGTCTTATATCTTATGGTGGTGCTGTCTCTTGGCTCATTTTCAATTACCCAGATAATGTGGGCTTCCATGTGCCATTTATTGTTCATTATTCGTGCAGATTGCCAAACTGCGAGCTGTGATTATTAATCAAACTTCATTGAGCAGGTTGTACATTATCAGTTACATATATTGAATGCGGCAGAGAGTATTGAAAGTTGCTTTATAAGATTAGAAATGGAACTCAGCAAAAAACAAAAGATTAAGAGATGTTGTAGACATATTTTATGGAGTATTTGGTCGTTTATAATATACAAGGAAAAATGTAATTTAAATATATATGTCTCAATTGAAGTATTTTTTGAACTTCCCTTTTGGAATATGCATATTTAGACTGCAGTTCCAACTGAAAGAATTGTAGGCGTTAGTTAATAGATGAATTCCTTTTATGGATTTAGGTAGATTACTCGAATATCAGAAAAAATTACCTATCATTTTATATCTCGAAGTCACTTCACAAGTTCACTTCTCTGTAGTCTTGCGCTTTTTGCAGCTTCTGTTCATATTTCGATTTCTCTTTTATAACCTTTTAATGGATGTGAACAAAGATCAAATTTAAATAAGCAGAAGTGCAGTAATTTCATAATATATATTTTCTTCCGTCATACAAGTAATTGTTTCGATTTAATGACGGATTAGTTGTAAATTAAGTATAATAAACCTAAAATAAAATAGAGAAACTAAGGAAGTATTTTCAGCATGTTTTTATTGAGAATTTCCAGTTAGAAATGCAATTCACAAATGATTAATTGCAATGACAACAAGGGGAGAGCGAGGGGGTTTCCCCACATGCAAACTAGCCTGATTGCCATAAGCCATAAAAAGAAGCCCAGAATAATAATAACACAAGTAAAAGCAGCAGCAGTGGCAACATGGCCAAATTGCTTCATTGTGGCAGCAGCTGGTAAACACACACGACTTTCAATTCCTATAATCCCCAACAACAACAATAAAAACCACAGCAACAACAACAAGAGCAACCACAACAACAAAGACGAGCACAAGTCAAACGAGATGTGGCCACCAATATAATCAATGGGGGGAAATTACAATGCAGAAGTTGCAGAGAGGCTGCTGAAGCCAAAATGTAAACAAAAAAGGCAGCAATGGGAGCAGCAACAACAACGACAACATCAACAACTTGCAACATGTTGCCGCTGTCAACGCGTCCCAATCACACACAGAGAGAAAAGAAGAGAGATAAATCAATGGATAACACAAAAAAAAACAATGGCAGACAGAGACATCTTCAATTGCAGCAATGTGTACCGAGTGGGGCAAGGGGAGCGGTAGGGGGGCCACCTACTCCTGTTGCAATGCCCTGTGAGATGATGCATTTATGGCATATTGACATTTTGGCCAAAATGTCAATTTGCTGCCTTTGTTGTTTTTTATTTATTTTGATTTTTCTTTTGCATTGTTTAACTGCTTTTTATTGGGCTGCAATTGTCACAATGATGTGGCAAGCTGTGCCACAAATGGCATACAAAATACTGCGCTGTTGCCATTAATCAACTAGCAACACCTTAAATGCAAATGTTGCTGCCACAAAGGCTCAAAGGCAAACGAGCCGCCTGAGGAGCATGCAGAGGGAGAGAGAGAGAGAGAGAGAGAGTGAGTGAGTGAGAGGGGGGAGAAAAGGGGCATGCAACACATCAACAATAACAACTTGCAAATTATGAGCAATTGCTGCGTGGCTAAAGAATCATTACGCTGCTGCGTGGGCAACCAGAGTTGGCGTCGACTGGCAACATGCTGCCAAAACACCCACACAGCTAACATGTTGCGGCAACATGCTGCCAATGGCAGGCGCTGTCAACATATTCGGGTCATGCCAAAGCCATAACAAGAATTTGCCACACAGACATTGCTGAAATATTGTCGCCATTCTGTCGAATGTTGCAGCGCTGCTGGAGCTGTTGTTGCTGCTGGAGTTGTTGTTGTTGTTACAACAGTTGCTGCTGGCGCAGCTTGGGGCAGACGCTTGGCTAAATTTAGCGTCTAATGCGATTTGTAATATTTGCGCTAAATTGTGGACAATGTGGATGTTGAAGTTGCTGCAGCCACTGTACCAGGAAATGTTTTGTCTGCAACAGCAATAACAGCAACAACAACAACAGCAACAACAATGAAAGTAATAATATTGTTGCTGCTGCGGGTGCAACAGTTGTTGCTAGAGCGGAGCGATGGGAGGGAAAGGCAAGTGGCAAGTAAGCTTTGCATGTTGTGTTTTGCTTTTTTCTCTCTCTGTCTGTCTGTCTGTCTCTCTGTCTTTCATATGACTTGGGAAATGTTCATGTTGTTATCGTCCAATGTTGCCTGTGGGTTGTCAACGCGTTCGCTGTTGTTGCAATAGTGTTGTCATTTGTTTTGGTCTTTGTTATTGTTGTTGTTGCCGTCTGTTGTCTGCAATTTTCGTTCGCACCATTGCGGACTTTTGCATGGCATTTGTTGACGCTCTGTAAATGGGAATTTGAATTCCAAACGAATTATTTAATAATTGCTGGCATTTCAATTGAATTGAATGGTTAGATGATATAAGGAATTCATTTGTGAATGCTACATAATATTCATTTCTTACTTGATCAGACAATAGAACCTGTTAAATGCAAAGCAAACAATAAGAACTTTACATATAGTGTGAGAAAACTATTTTACAGTGAGAAAACAATTTTACACTGAATTAGACAATAAAATTCTAGCAAATACTTCATTAAATTGGATAAGGATACTATTACTTTGTGATTATATTGAAAACATGACTAATTATTTCCTATAAGTTTTTTATTCGTTTTGAAACATAAGAAATGTAGCTAGATAAATATTTTTTTATTATAAAATAATGATGTAAATGTTAAATCGTATACCAAGATACTTTAAATTCACTGCAACTTTCAACAATTTATAAATAATATTAATTACATTAAATAAATCGTAAAAACCTTCCTTAAATATACCGAGTGTAGAGAGTAGAATACCCATAGAGTCTGAGCTGTCAGCGAATAGACATGAACGAATACATGTATTCACTTGTTGTGCTCTTCAAGCATTCATTATACTACGAATAACAATTTCAAGTTGCAGCTCACGTTTTTATTGCACGATAATTACATACACAAACGTAATATGTTAATAGAGGTGTTCCCCCCACATCGATGACACGAAAGTGTTTAACGATAATTAAATGTCGGCGTGTGAGAAATTCATAATTTTCAACAAAAAACAAATAGACCTCTAAAAATATAGTAAGAAATGTGGGGAAAAACAAAACGGTAGCCAAAACAAACAAAGAAGAAACTTGACAAAAATGTTCCCATCAAAGAAATAGAACAAGCAAAAAGACTTATCGAGTAATCGGCTTTTGTAGTACGCTTAACAGAGAAAATAAAGTTCTTTGGAACTTGGGTAAATGACATGAGAATTGTGACAGAGCGAAAGATTGCGTGTTGTTGTAGTTGTTGATGTTCTGGTTGTTGTGGCAGATGCTTATCGAGCATGCCCCAAAGGTAACATTAATGATAGTTTACCAGAGCAAAAGGAAACACACACAGTAAGAACACTCGGCTCCAAGTTACCCGCAAATGAGGTGCTAAGCTGCCAACACAACAACGTCACGTGTCCCGCTGCAGTGCCACGCCCCCTGTGCGATGGCGGACGCCCCAGAGTCGCAGAGTTCGCGTGAAGTGCGTCGCGATAAACTTGAACTTAATTTCCAACTAAAGGCAACACCCGCCAAGTTGCACGTTGCACGTTGCATGTTCTATTGCCATCTCCTTTTGCTGGTTGAAAGTGGCAGGCGTTGCCCGTGTCTCGATCAGCGAGTCTGGCGTTTTGCATAATAAGTTCATAAATTGTGTAGAACACAAAGAAGAAGAACAAGACGAAGGTTGAGATCAAACGAGACTCAAGCGTCTGTGGGTAGATGATTTAAATTGGGAAAGTGTCAGAGAAGCAGCAGAAAATTTCAGTGAAAAGAAGAGAAGTTTAACTGTCTTCTAGAGATGCGCAAGTTTTGAGATTCAATTCGAAATTAAACATAAATAAATAAATTACTATTTTAAATTTCATTAAAAACAAAAATACAATTCTAGATTTTTTGAAAATGATTTTTATATGTATGTATATATTACTTATTCAATTTTTAATTCAACATAACTAATCCAAAACGAATAAAACATTACACAAAATATTTTAAAGATTATACAAAAGATTCTTTTATTGATTTCAGTATCAGATAAAAATTAAACATAATTTTAAAATAATAATAAATCAATTAAAAGGGTATAACTATTGTTTATAGAAACATAAAACAAAATTAACTATAAATAAATGTAAATATTTTTCTTATCCGTTTCTATTCCAACTCAACGACTCTCCAGCTGAGCCCAAAATAAAAGAAGAGTTTGGTCTCGTTTGGATTAAGTTCTCTTATGTCGTCTTTAGCAGCTTGTCGTTAGATTTTATTGGATTATTATCATGTTTTTCCACATCTTTTTTCGTTTTTCTGGTAATTTCGAGAGCGTTACAAATGCGGGTGAGCTATGTAAATTTGTAGAAAGTGTAGATGCTGTTGGGCAGTTGTTCAGATTGAGCTCAAACTGAAAAGTGTTTACAGGTTGAGAGATCGTTGGTCTGTTGTTACATTTTGTTTATCATTAAAATGATGGGTAGTGTCCAGCTGAAAGCAATTTACAATTCCCCCCTGACTTTATTTGTTTGTCTGACCGAATTTCACCTGCTGTTTTCAAAGGAAAAATGCTGTAAAAAACTGATGTTTTGTTTACCATAAACAAACTCAATCAAAAGGCGCCTCCAAGAGCCTAAAGTAGTCCGAATAACACGATTAATCAATTATTTTTAATGCCTTGAAAGAGTTCGAAATGTAGAAGAGGCTGCGAAGCATCAATTGACCTTCAGAAGGCCTCGTTAACATGAAAATTCTTTTGGTCAGCATTACGCAAATCCGCTGAAAGCCAGAAATGCTTGTTAATGCGCCAGGCATAAAATAAATCGAAACGTTTGAATGAGGTAATAATGAAATGCTATGTTTATTATTATGAACAGAAATTTTTGGAAATTTTTAGCAGCATTTTAGAGCTGTGAAACGATGGAAAGGGGGTAGAAAGAGGAGCGTCAAGGTCAAACGAGGTTAAGATGCCAACAAGTTGCTTTCCCAAAACAACTAAAAAGCTTTAAAAAATGTAACACTTGTGTGTTCATGTTTCAAGGGGGCGTCAAGGCCCGCCCCCGGATATGATGAGTACCCCCTTCTCCTTCCTCCCTTCACCCCCTCGGCAGCCACCCACATGACGTGTGCGCCTCGTTTGCCTCTTTTGTTTTTCCACAACACTGTTTTCTATTTATTTTTTTTTTGAATTATCTGTCATCTGTCTGGCCCAACAACTGTTTGTCTGTCTCTCAGTTCGTCCATTTGTCTGTCTGTCTGCTCATTTTCCTTTTATTTTATGTCTGTTTGTCTGGCTCTTGGCCCCGTGCAATTGAAAGCAATTATAACATATGTGAAGAAGGAAGCTCAAATCATGCCAGCCAGGCCAACACAACAGGCGAGATGGTTACGTGATGGCCAAGTGAAAAGCGTTGAAAAACCAATGGGAAAATTTGTGTGGAAATTGTGAAAACGCTCCAGCGCTGACCAACAGCATTTATGCTTTTTCCTCAGATCGCTATCAAGTTGACCAATTAAAAACTGAAATTCATATTGCCAGACTAATAAGCTGCAATAATAAATTGAGGCTAAAACACACTGTAACTGATGAAAATAGATGTAAAATGAATTTATTTATTATTTGTGCAACTTAATAATACCATAAATCGGAATTGTATTATGTTATATAGAAATCAAAGATTAAGTTAAGTTTTGTTCATTGTTAAGAAATGTACATTGCATTAGTAGACAAACAAATTTCAAATCAAAGAAAAAAGTATTACTCAATTAGAGTTCTTGTCTTCTTCAGATCTTTAATAATATTTAAATTAGTTTAACTTATCTTAAAAATCCAATAAGCATCATTTCTTTTAATTTATTTACCAGCAAGTTTGATAACTATTTTAACTACCATTTCAAGTTCAAGTTGACCTATTATTTAAACGTATTTATTCGAACTTATCATCAGAATCTCAAACAGTTATTCATGCAACCCATTTTGTGTCTTTCTCTTACCACCACAGAACGGTTTGGATGACGACGACGATACGGAAGACGATTCATTTGGCTACGAGGGCGAAGGCGACGCTGCCACCGAGGACGATCTAAACGAGGTGGGCTCCGATTTGGATCTGGAGTGCGAGAGTGTTGCACCCAGTCACAATTCAACCGAGTTGCTGCAACGCTGTCAAGTTGCTGCCACGGAGATTGTCTCCGCCAACGTTCCAGCTGAGGATCAGTCACGCGATTGTATCGCAACCCAAAAGGTAAGCAAACCAAAAAAACAAAAAACCGAATACAATTTGCATATACTTTTGTGCCAAATTTGTGCGTTTGTTTGTAGTTGTTGTTCTTGTATTCTTGGTTTTGCTAGTTAGAATTATGCATGCCTTCTACAGTATTGTCAACTTTTTGAGTCCAAAAAAAAACGTAATGAAAAACCTAACATAAACCGTTATCCTTAAGTCCAAAATTGAGAAGGAGAAAAAGAAGAAAATTTTACTTTGGCATGCCGAAGATTTGATACCCTTGCAGAGAGGTGTTTTTAATTTTCGACTGATCATTCCTATGGCGTCTATAATTTATAGGTTTCTGGTTTTCTTCATAAGATAACAAGAAATAGGAAATCCAAATAATTGTTATTCAAAATTTTGTTTTTAGACTGATCATTCCTATGGCAGCTATAGTATAAAGTGATCTGATCCAGACGGTTAAAAAAATAAAAACAAAAAACAAGAGTGATAAAATTTAGGGATTACAAACAGATTCGACTTAGCTCGTCATACTGATCAAGAATATAAATTCTTAATGGGATTTTTCATGTGTTAAACACTTTGTAATAAAATTAAATTACCCTCTGCAAGAGTACAGAATACAGAAACTACCAAAAAAGATTCGAAATTCGCCCGAGTTGGCAGCACTGCAGCAGCATGTAAATTGTTATCGTGTGTGTCTAAATATCTGTGCGTGTGTGTGTGAACTTTTGACCTAACTGCCTGCAATTTTGCATTTGCCTAACCGTAACACACATAAATAAAACTCTCTCAGCCCGGTGACGAGGCCGACGAGGAGCCCGAGGAGGAGGACGACGACGACGCAGACGTTGTTGATTTTGTGATTGCAAAACGCGGCTGGCGTCCGTCGAAAGTCAACAGCAATTTACCCACCGCACCGGCGACACTCACCGACTTTGAGGCAGACTCCGAGAGCAGCGATCTGGAGCAGGTGCAGCAGCTGCGACGAAGTGGAGGAGGAGGCGGTGGCATCATTGCTGCAACTTCCAGGCATCATCATCATCATCAGTTGCAACATCTTGTTCATGTCGATATGTCGCAGACTAACGGCAGCAGCAGCAACTCCACGCCCAATTTAACAAATCTAACGCTGTTGCAGTCGCGACACGGCAACAAAATGTTGCCGCCACAGTGCCACAATCACAGTCATAGTGCAAAGCCCAAAAGCATTGCTGTCGCTGTAATTACACCCAATAATACCCATAATCATCACAATCACAACAATCATCATCATCATCATAATGGTCATGGACATGGTCATGACCTCAACAACAAGTCGCCGACGGTGCTGAGAAAGTCGAAAGTCGGCCACAATGACACCTCCAAGTTCAATCGTTCCAATCGCAAGTCCAAGAATTGCGCCATCTTCTATTTCAAGCATCTGGATACGGATAATGAGACGAGCGGCGCGGGGACGGATGCAACGGGCGAGGGGGAAACTGATGTTGCCGTTGCCGTTGCCCAGCAACAAGTAAGTACCGTTATCAGCAGGTGTTTCTCTATTACCTGGCGATCGGTCTCACTCACTCTCTGAAATCTCTGGTGTTTGGTCTCTTCGCTCATCAGCAACGCAAAATTCGTTGCGGTTATCGGTGTGCGACCTCGACTTATCGACAATCGACACACAATTCGATTGCCATCTCATTAGCAACCATGGTACATTCAAAAAAAAAAATACATCTCAACATATATTCATAGATTCATTCGTCATGAATGTGTCCCGCTTTTTTGGCCTCAACTAATTTGCATGATCTTTTTGCATCTCTTAATTTCGTTAATTTATAAACTAATTAATATATTTATAACATATATATTATCGAATTTACATTCATACTCGCATATCTATGTAGTCTTTGGCATGCCTCTAACAATTTCTTAATTAACTTTGTTTGCCCCATTATCTGGTAGTCATAATTATTATGCCGCATCATCATCAATCATTAATCAAAAATCATCAATGGACTCTCATAAGGTTCAATTTACAGTCCGCCTGCACCTAAGGCAACAGTTTCTTGAACCATGTCAGAGGCCAATAGTTTGTTAGTCTGAGCTAAAAACAAAACATGTCTAGTTCCGTATTTTTATTTCAAGGTATTAATAATTAGGGTGCGTTATCAATAGCAGATTAGAGAGAATTAGATTAAATTAAGCGATGAAATTGAATTGTAAAATAAAGTTTACTTCAAGGAGATCAGATATTCTATTCGAAAAATGAACTTAAAACAATCTTAACTTTGAACAATGTTTCAATTTCTTTTTCAATTTCTAAGCTCTTTTTCAAACTGTGCTTCTAAAAAGATTCAAAGTATTTAGATGAATGGAAAATATTTAAATTATAAATTAAATTAATAAGTTAATACATATTCAGTATTACTTTGTTGATAAAGTCACGGAAAAAAATTACTTAAATATATAGCTACTTCTTTTTATAGAAAGTGAATAAGTTTCCACAATTTTCATATAAATTTGCTTATAAAAGTTTCGTTACACTTTCAAAATGCAGCTAATGAAGTGCACTTATTTGCATGGAATAATTGTAACTTTTCGCGGCAGCAGTTGTTGCTGTTGTTGTCTCACGTGCAGCAGGCAGAGTAACGACAAGTGGCAAGAGGCAAAGCAAAAGCCTAAGGTCGCCGCCTTGCCAACACAATCCAAACGAAACGTCGCGGCATTAATATAAATGGCAAACATAGAGAAAACGACAGCGGCAGCAACTGTTGCTGCCACTACGTTGAGGGCGGCAACTTCTCCTCCTCCTCCATCTTGTGTCATGGCCAGCAGTTCGAGGAGAATGAAGTTGGAGGATGCAACCGGCATTTGAGACGAAGCTCAAAAGATTTTTGCCACTCATGCGACGTGCTGCAACAGCAACAATTTGTAACTACAATTGTTGTTGTTGTTGTCGCTCTGACTACAAGATACAATTTGCCATTTTGCGCAAGTAACGCTAATTAAACTTCATTTTCTACTACTTCATCTTCATCTTCATTTGCTGGCATTGCCATTGCATTGCATTGAGCTGCAACTTCAGTTGTTGTTGTTGTCTGCATCCACAGCCCACACAACATTTTTGCATGTTGTTGTTGCTTGACTTTAATTTTTCAGACTAACTAAATATATGTATATTTTTTAAATTTTTTTTGTTTTGCCTTGCAACCTTTAGATACTCAAATCGGCTGATGCCTCTTCAGATGACGACGACGAGGGTTGGCTCTACACAGCTGCAACATCGACAACAACAACAACAGCAGCAACAATAACTGCAACAACAACAACAGTTGATGGTTTGCAGTCGGCTGCCATTTCGTCGACAACCTCTGGCGCCACAGGAGCAACAGCAACATTGCCCAGCGACGACTCTGATAAGGAGAACAAAGAGACGCTGGTGACCACATCGACAGCAGCAACAGCAACAACAGTTGCAGAAACAACAACAACATCGGCTGTTGTTGGTGTCGTGCTAGTTGGCAGTGGGAGTGGCAGCAACAGCAACTACGACAGCAGCAGCGCCTGCTCATCGTCAAATTCGAACGGAGTTCATACTGAGACCTCGGCAACATCGCGAGTCACTCAAATGCAGCGCAGCAGCGTCATGGACATGGACATGCAAATCAATGGCAACATCAACAGCAACCACAACAACGATCCAGGCAGTCTAAGCAGCGACGGCAGCAACAGTCGCAGCAACACAAGACACATCATTAGCAACAATTGCTACAAACAACTGCAAAGCGACAACAACAACAGTCAACAGTCCCAGCAACAAATGAATGCCAACCACATCAACAACAACAACAACAATAACAATAATCACAGACATCAGCAACAGTCGCGCTTTGACTCTAAACAGCAACAACATCAGCATCAACTGCAACAACAACTGCAACAGAACTTTGATGAGGCAACTGCTGCTGATAATGCAAATGGAAATGGAAATGCAGCACAGGTGAGTGAAGTCAAGTGATTCTTTTGGGATTTGAATTTCAATGCAAAGTTGATGTTGAAATAGAAGATGAAATTTAAGAAGAACTCAGGCAATGTGCAGTTAGAAAAAGCAATGAGAAAGGTTAACAATCATAGGCAGCTATAAGAATTTAAATATTCGAATGATATCTACAAGAAATTCTTAGAAACTTTACTAATGTTAAATAGTATTTATGATAGCTAACAGTTAAAAAATATACACAAAATCACAAATAAAAATATTATTGTGATGCATTAGAAACAATTTAAAAATTTCATGATTTTTAAATGTGCTATCGATATTCTTCAGACATTTTTATTAATTAAATTTTTCATATTTATGAATATAATTTTTATATGCGTTTCATTGTTCAAAATTAGTATTTTGTCGATATCAAAACCTTTTTAATGATTTCATTTACAATGTTTTTCTTTACCATATTGACTAAGTTACCGCCAAAGTTCTTAAGCTTAATGCAATATACACATAACTTAAATTTCAAAGGTTGTCAATTCATTAACATAATAGGAGAATATGTTTTTTTTAATCTTAACTAATCATGCTTGGCTTGGTTTTAGCTTTGGCCAGTTGTTGTAATGGGCTGATATATCAGCTAATAAGCAAGAGGCACTCCAAAAATGAGCTGAGAACTCAAGTGGATGTTGGTCTGCCATTTATAGACCACAATTCGCAAATACAAATCACAGACATGCCATGCCAACGACGCCACAAGTTGCAAGTTGAGGGTATTGCACAGTTTCCCACAGTTGCCACAGTTGGCTTAAGACTTGAGTTGCATTTCGATTCGATCACTGTCTGTCTCGGTCAGGTCTCTTGACTTGTGTCAATAAATGTTGCTTGGTTTTCTTGCAACATTGTAAGCCCAGCAAAAGCAGGAGAGAAGGGGAAAAATGTTGAACTAAACTGGTCTAAAAGGGGGGCGCATTTTCAATAAATGGCTACCGCCTCTTATTGCCTGCACCTGATGATTAAGCAGTTGGGTTAATGAAAGCGAATCATGCACCGACAGCAGCTGCCATTCAAATATTGCTTGCCAACTACCGTCTCCCAATCCCGAATGCTGACAGACAGAAAGACAGACATACAGCCTGTCTCTGGGTCCAGGAAAAACTAGTGGAAATTGAGCAGCTCACGTCAAAAATGGGAAAGTACGAAATTAACTAAAAACGTGTGATTTATTTCTTCATTGCGAGACAACAATAACAACAACAAAAGCTCTAAGAAATGGCAAACAGTTTACAATTGAAAGGGACAACAGAAGACAGAAGACAACGACGACGAGGACACGTTTGTTCATTCGTTCGACTGGCCAAGATTTATGGCGGGAATTTGGGGCCAACATTGTAATAAAGCCATGCACACGAAATGCTGCACAGGAAGTGCACCCAACTCCACTCTCAGCTGATTGATTATGAGAAAGACATTCGCTTTTGCCAATTTTTGATTTCATTTTTAATTAAAGTTTTCTTTTATTATTTATTTTATTACAGCTGCATAACAACAACAACAATTGTAGTTTCTATAGTCGCGCGGACATCTGCAATATTAGCGTTTGGCCCAGTGAGGTGAACAATGGAAATGTCCATCCAAATGCCAATGGCAATCGTTTGCCGCCAAGATCGCCGGCCAAGTCGGCCAAATCTCAAGCGAGCAGCAGCAATGCCACAATGTCGCCATCGAAGGTAAGCCTCGATCTCCAGATCTCTCCATATATCAATTGGTACATTTATTATTTATATAGATAGCTATAAAAATCAGCTAAAGGAAGCGGAAGCATTTCCTGTGCTCAAAACTGTAACACAAAGAGGATTGACTTCTTAGTCTGCTTTCTCTATCTTTAAGTCGCAATTGGGTTTCACGCTGACAAATGTTATTATGTTTAAAAATAGTTGTGCACTGAGAGAAATCAGGTCGTTAGTTTGGCTTAAACTTAAGAAAGATTGACAAGAGTTCTTAAAATTTATGTCACTCATTTTTTAGAGTGATAAGACTGCTGTGAAAATGAAAGCCTTCTAGCTCTTACCGTTTGCACTGTACGTCGGTCATCTGTCATTATTGATCACTGAGGACATAGAGATCTTATATTTTTAAATGCAGCTATAATATTATCAGAGTTACACTTTGATTTTTGTCAGTGTAGCTGCCCACAACTGAAACGTTTTCCCTTTCAACGACCAGAGTAAAATTCACTTGCAATTTGTCATCAGACGATGGCCGACTCCGTTGCGAATCCTACATTGCGTGTCGCACGTTCACACAACCATGACCATGCCCAGTTGAAGTTAAAGCCAGGCCAACGATGGAGGCCAAGCTCTCGATCATTGGATTGTCGACTCACCAACTCGGCAGCCGGCTTGCCTTTGTTGTTGACTTGGCTTAGAGGCTCTCATGGTTTCAGTTTCGCTTGAAATGCATACGAGAGCAGCATTCGATCGATCCATCGAAATAAACTCAACTCGACTGGCCATGTTGGTGGTCCAATGCGCACGGTGGTGCAAATGTGTGTGGTGCGTGTGTCGATTCGCCTCAAATTTCTCTAAGCTCTTTTTGTGGCTTTTTCGTGTCGATTTGCTGGTAAACATGTCCCCAAACATGTCCACTGACAAGTTGCTGAGTGTAATGGGCTGTAAACGATCATCTTTGGGTAATTTAAGACATTTCATTGGCGCCTTTTGGAAAAAGCAGCGGGTGGAAATCTGTAAAACTGGCAAATTGTTGTTCGACTAATAAATGTTGACACAAATGGGAAATTTGTATGTGGTGTAAATTGTGTATCAATTAATTTCCTTTGGTTTTGATTATACCGATTAAAAAAAATAATAGCCCAACATGTTTTAAGAATTTTACTAGGGAAAGATCATTAATTTTAAACTTTTTTCTATTTTACTACTAAAACAAATTTTACACGTTTTTTGGAGATATTGTATTATTATTATTTTGATTTTTTCTATCAAATTTGCATACTGAAGTTCTCCAGATGGTCTAGGGGATCATTCTTTCTTGATATTCTTTGTAAAGTTTTTAGAAGAAAACAAATTTATAATTTTATTATTATAGACGCATATGTTTTTAATATCAACTTATGTAGAGAACTTATATTTTGTAATTATCTGTATACGTTTTTCACAAAGTTCACAAATTGTACAAATTAAAAAATTAATGTGAAATACTTTTCGCTCATGGTAATTCTTAAATTTTCGAGCAAATATTCAACTCTTTTTTCTCTGTTTTTTTTTTGTCTGAAATAGTTATCAACGAGATATCCAACATGTTTTGGCATTCGTTCGACACTCTCACTTTTTCGCTGTCCCCAACGATCGGTAACATTCATCAGCAACATGTCGCCGCGTGCAACATATATCGGCAACATGTTGCTTGGCTGAGATCGTGCGTTGTGTGTGTCGCATTTGCATTTGTCGTTGACAAGTTGAATCCCCTTACTTATGCAGACACTGTTTACGCAGTTTCACTGTCATCCACCCGAGGGCAGCTTCAATTGCAGCTCCATCTGCAACTTCAGCTCCAGACTTCTCCTGTCCCAAGCATCCGCTGCGTTGATTTATTGAGAGTGAAATTTACGCAACATTTGATTAATAATGACAAATTTCGGATATATATTATGTATATAAAGCTAGTTGGGTTTTATTTCTACTTAATTTATGCATTTTTGGAGTGCAATGCAAAGTCGTATATCAATTAAAACGACGCCTCCCATTGCGATGAGTCCGAGATAAGCGACAAATAATTAAAAAAAAAATAAAACCAAACTCAATCGATGACGTTGCCTTTTGCCAAATGGAAATCAAATCAAATCGACGCCTAATCTAATCGCAACGCACTCAGTGTCACACATTAAAATGAAACGAGTACTAAATTGACTTGTTAACAAAAAAAATTAAATACTGTTAAAAAATTAATAACAATTTTAAGCAAATAAAAGGAAAGTTGCGTCCGTAAATCGATGACGATCGATGATCGATCACAAGACCAGTGCAAATTTCGATTGTAAAAAATTTGCCAATAATTTTTTTTCATATTTGCCGGCGTTTATCTTATCGGCGGTGGCACCTGTTCCCTGCACCACCGCAACCAGATCGTCGGTGGTGCTATTATCAAACGCATTCGTTTGACTGTCAGTTTGATTTGAATTCACAGCTAACTTTCAGTACGTTTTGCGACGTCGCGGTTAACGGTTGAGTTACGGATACTCACGTACAGATGCAGATACATTCAGAGATTCAAAGATACAGATACACAGTTACAGTTACAGATACAGATACAAAACGTAACAAACAATTGTCGGGCAACAATAGAAAGCCCCAAAATAAAATTTAAAAAAAAATCGCAACAACATTCGCTATTGTCAAGTGTTTATTTTACTTTTGCCCGCTTTTGTTGCAATTTATTATTGTTTTAGCTATTGTTGTTTTTGTCGTTTTCGCGTAATTTGCATTTAGCTTAACAAAAATATAGTGTGTAATTAAGCCCGCTCAACGCTTGTCAAACTGTGCACAAACACACTCATTGCGATTAAATTCGCGATTTCGCGATTTGCGTTTGGCGTGCGTGTCGCAGTGCAATTAAATTAGTTTTTATTTTTTTGGCCATAAAAAAAACAACACGGCCAAAGAAACGACTATTGTCAAGGCCCCCAAAGAGTTAAAGTCAACCGAGTTTCAACAGTTTGTCAGCCACTGTTTGTTGCCAATTGTCTGACTTAGAGATGGACGCGTGTCAAACAAAGTTTTCAATCAAACCAGGTATAAACTTGTAGAACTGTTCAACTCTTGAATTAAGCTAGTATATAGTAAGTATAGTTTGTATTGTGACTTTTTCTAAAATTTCGGATGCGAAAATTCCATATCTAAAACAACATCTTAAAAACTAAACAAAAACTATCGCATAAGAAGATTGCTTTTTAAAACGTCCAATTCTTAAACTATTCATACTATCGCCTAGTTAAACTAACTAACGTGTTGCCAGCTCTAGTTTGCAGTTTAAGTTTCCAGTTTGCTTAATTGGCCATTGGCTAAACAAAAAGCCAAACTCATATAATTGCCTTTAATTATCGCAAACGCCCAATCGCAAAGGCCTTTCAGCAGTTGCTTTTGTAGTTGTTGTTGCTCTTGTAGTTGTTGTTGCTGTTGTTGCTCTTGTAGTTGTTGTTGTTGCTGTTGCTAGTTGAGTTGTTGTTGCTCTTGTTGCAGCTTCCACTTTGGCTGCAAGAGTCGTAAAACGTCGACATTTTCACTGGCACAGCATTTGGAAAATTGTTTCCGTTGTGTGTGTGATTGTATTGCAGTTTGACAGTCACTAAAGTGCAGCTCAAACTGTCAGCGTGGCGACAGGAAACTGTTAATTAAATTAAACCAAAGATTAGCAATAAAGTCAAATGTTCAATCGACCAAAAGTCTTGACTTAAATGTGATAAAAAAAAAACAACACATTAGATGTACATGGAGATTTTACATTATTTTTACTTGTGATTCATTTGAAAGCCAAATAACTTTGAAATTGTTCAATTGTGCAATACGATTTGCAATTAACCATTCATTTATTTCATTTAATGCCTTTTTGTCGAAAGGTTAACCCCAAAGTTATTCGTTTCAAATACCATTTTCGAATAGCTACAAATTTTGTAATAACTACAAAAAAGAAAAACAAGATACAAGCCAAAACAAAAGGCAAATGAATCATTATCAACGCTTCACTGAGTTTCTCTCTCTCTAATTTTCTGTAATTTTCGATAGTCTTTTGAGTTTGAATTCTATGAGCAATCTTCTGTTGATTATGTCAAATTAACATTGAATTGTCAAGAAAAGTTTCCTAGTGGGAGGTCAAATGATATCGCAGGCAACAGCTGTTAAAATTCATTAGAATTTTTGACCTATCTTAGTCTGAGTCTCTACAACAATTTCCAAATTGTAATTTTATCTCTCTTTAGGGTGCTTAAAACTATTTAGCAAAACTAACATAAGTCCAATCCTATGAAAGACTCCAATATATATTAAGATCCAACTCAATCACTAAGCCCGATTACAGGGTATGACAAATGAAATCACATTTATGTAGACAACAATTAGGCAAAGCTTGATTGAGGCGTTAAGACACAACAGACAGTGAGAACAGCAGAGATAAGCAAAAAGAAAGAAAGCAAAAATAAAAAAAGTTGAATGAGTGTTTGCCAAGTGAATAATAATATGAATAATGAATGCACTAAACAAACAAATGAGTATATAGAAAAAAAACTGAAGCGATAAGCGAACCTTTCCCTAGAATCTGCTAAAAAGACTGATAAGCAGTGGGAGGAAGGAAACGAAGGAAAGAGAGAGAAAGAGAGTAGTGGAAGACTAGCTAACTCTCTCTCTTTTCTCTCTCTCTCTCTCTCTCTCTCTCTCTCTCTATCTGTGTCTGCGTCATTTGGGAAGTGCGACCTAAGCGAGGCCATTTCAATTCGCCATGCTCATTAACTTTTACTCATTTATTTTTTATCTAACTCTCCCGCTTACACTTCTCCATTTCTCGCGCTCTCTCTTTGTCTTTTAGGGCAAGGTCTCGCATGATTCAATCAAGCAGCTTGTACTCGAAGCAGAGCATTTGGTGCGCGACGCTCAGGAGGCAGCTTTGAAGACGCCAACGAAGCAGAAACATTCCATCATCAAGATTTCCTCGACGGTCAAGAAGCGCGACATCATCATGCCCGGTCCCATCAAGCAGCGTGTCGAGGTAAGTTCTCAACTCTCCAGATTCCCTATCCAACACTCAACTAATCATTCATAATTCTCGACAGGAATGGCTGGAGCATCAGCCCTCAACACCGCAGCTTTTGAACCGCAATCATCATTCACATGAGGCGCCCTCAAAGCCGGATGATTGTGAAGCCTCCGGCGAAGCATCGGAAACAGATTCCATGCCACAAAAGGATGCAGTTTGTGGTGTTGGCTCCGATTCGTCGGAGGGATTCACCGACTCCATTGCCACCTGCATGCAGACGAGCACGAACTCGTATGGCAACTCAACGGAACGCATTGGCGGCTCCGCTGAACCCATTGGACAGCCAGCGACTCCGCTTGGCTTTGGCAGCAGCAATCAGAGTCTGAATGTGAAGATTGTCAAGCGTCCGCAGACGCGTCGCAAGTCGGAGCGTCCTTGGTCGGTGTCCTGCCTGTCGCAGTTGACCACAGACACTGCCCAGTTGACCACAACGATTGCCGCCGTTGGCCAGAGCTCGCCGCCCGGCTTGGCCAGCCATTCGATCAGCGAGAGCGCCTTGGATTCGCTCTCGCCGGGTCCGCGTGCTCGGGCGGCCTCCTCCTCGGGCACGGGCAGCAATGCCGCCCGCAAGGCGGACAGCAAGGGATCCTTGCGTCGTCGTCGGGCGCGCAAGAAGCGCATGTCGGCCGCCTCCGGCAGTGGCCGGAAGTCCGACTCGGGCTCCGAGGCGCACGGCGATCTCACACAGACCCTGATGAAGTCCTGTGAGTCGATGTCGTCGCAGCAGCTGCAGGAGTTCACCAATGCCCTGCTGAACATACAGAAGGGCGGCCAGTCTCCCGGCAGCCCCAAGTTGGATGAACCCGTGCCCGAGGGCGACACAGAATCCCAGCTGATGGTGCCCAAGTTTCGAGTGGGCTCCTTCACCACAGCCGCTCTGATGGCCAGTGAGATTCGCTTGGGCGCTTTGGCGGCACTCTCCAACTATATGAACGAGGATGAGCAGCAAGCCGGTAAGCGAAGTGGGAATAGGATTCAATTGTGACATCACTTGATCTTTCTAATTAATCGGAATAACGCTTTTGAAACAATCTTGAGAGGTTTCTTCCTGAACCGCTTAAAGTCATTAATGATATCATCAGTGTCGTCGTCCAATCTCTCTCTAATTATTATTATTCATCAGAGTATTTGAAGCAACACAATTACTAATCTAAGAGTCATATATAGTCTATATATATGTCCACAATTTCCTTTGTTTATTGCATTCTACGAATATCTAAGGTAGAGGGTATTTTTTACTTATCAGTTTAAAGAGCTATCTCTGCTCATATTGATATTAGAGAGTTGAAAAATAGAACAGAAATTCTCTTTATTTTATTCCTAATCAAAAAAAATTATTAATTGAGATTGAAATAGAGTATTGCTCTCTTACTTCTAATAAATTTCAGAAATATTCTGTTCCATAGAATATGTAGTAAAGAGTTCATCTAATTATCTGAATATTAGTTTTGAGTTTATGTGACGCATTGATCAACTCATAATAAATATAAGTGAGATTCTTAAAAAATAAAAATTAATTTTTAAAAAATTACTAAAATAAAAAAATATAACAGGGATATCTTTAGCATGATAGATCCTATGTGTAAGATCCCTTTTCATGATTAAATCCTATTAAACTTAAATAACTCTCATATCTTTGGTCAGTTGCAAGAAGTGATTCTCTACTTCCCATTTTTAATTATAAAAAAGTTTCTTAAATTAATTTCGAATATTTTTCTTTATTAAGAAAATACTTTATTTCACACCCTAGAGAAATCTTGATTGTTTCAAAAGCGTTCTATATTAGAGCTCTGCTGTTTGTTGTAATACTTTCAATCTATTGTATACAAATCTTTCTCTCACAAGCACTCACTCCTGTACCCAGGCCAAAAGGTACCACGACTGCACCCTTTCCAAGATCTAATAATACTTTTTAATTAATAAACTAATCAACTTTATTAATTTCTTTGATCACAGAACTGAGCACTGAGGATCATCACAGCAGCATCTCGGAGACCGCATGGGATAATTACCAAGAGAAATACAATTCGGAGAATTATTCCGAGGGCTTTGATTCGGATGCGGCGCGTCGTCTGTTGGAATTTGGCGATGACTATCGGTGAGTAGAGAAAACTGTTCTCTCTCTCTCTCTCTCTCTCACTTCTTGGTCGACCTTGATGTGGATATTTATAGTTGGCTCAGAAATCATTAAATATACTTTTTGTCTGGGTTGCAGCAATTTCATTGATTCGCAGTCGGACTGCTGCAGTTCGCTGTCGGCGGCCAACAACCTGGACTCGTTCTCGCCACCTCGCATGGATTCACTGCAGCAGCACGAGCTGAAGGCGCTGCACATCAACCAGGAGACGATCAGCAGCAGCGTCGATCACGCCCGCCGTCAACGGGCCCTCGAGTTGCAGTACGAGCGTCGTCGCAAGACGCTCGAGGTGCGACGCAAGTCGTGTCAAGGTATGGCTAATCCTCGCTAGAATTTATCCCTTTCTCATGCTCATCTTTCGCTTACAGACATGGCCGAGGCCATCAGCTCGCAGCAGGAGCAGCAGCAGCAACAACAGGTGACCACCGCGAATCTTTCCTCCTCGGCCAATGCGCTGATGACACCCAAGAATCCGCCAGCTCAGCTGCCAGTGGCCCGCAACGAGTCTGTGGGCCGTAAACTGGAGTTTGGAGCCGGCATGAGTCACTCGGCGCAGTCGCTGCTGCGTCGCACCTCCGAGAGCGACACATCGACCCGTCGTCGTCGCACTGTCACCGCCGACGAGCGCAGACGCTCCTCTCGGAATCTGGAGAAGTGCATCAAACTGATTCCAGCCACCTCCTCGTCGAGTGGCGATGACTCCGAGGATGGCGAGCAGGAGATGCGCTCGCTTCTCCAGCAGAGTCGCGACAGACTCGAGGATACGCGTGCTCTCAAGATACGCTGCCATCTGCTGAGACCTGAAGATTATGTAAGTGATTTCAGTTCGGGGCAAGATTGCTAGAGATGTGAGTGTGAAAATGAAAATATAGGACAGAAAAAGTATTGAGAGAAGGAAATAGTAATGTGAAAAATATAATGTTGAAGATGAACGTGAGTAAAGAATGATACTTAAATTCCAAATAAATAATGTTAAAGATGAGAAATTATGGTGCAGATCGAGAATAGAAAAACTAAAAATAATATCAATTTAATAAAAAGTAATTAAGTTAAGTTATGGGATAATGAAGGAATACAATTAAATAAGGCTACGAACAAAAGGGAGTAAGAAAAGTAGTATTCTAATAGCAGTTGATTAAATATTTGGAGTATAGGAAATATTATAACAATATGACTTAGAAGACATCATATAAATTGTGTTTAAAATGGAAGCGGATAAAGCGTTACACTTTATTATTCGCTGAGCTGTCGATTAATCTAACAGAGATGTAAAAGATAAATAAGTGAGAGAAGAAAAACAAAATATATGTTACTCAGTTGAGCTGAGTATTCTATAAGTATTTTACTTGCAGTTTTAACAAGTAAATATAGCTCGAAGCTTGAGTAGAAGAGGAAACTTAATCTTGCATACTTTCACACTTCCATCTATAGTCTAACTTTATACAAAAGTAAGAAACATATTAATTTGTAAAAACTTTTCTTCAGCACGAGATTATCAACACTTGCCGGGATAACATCCGCTGCCTGGAGGCCGTGCTGAGGGGTCCGCCTGGTACGGTGCTGTCGACGCACTGCGCCGGCCAGACAAAAGGTGAGTCGTTGCCAACAAGCTGCCGTCTGATTGTGCGCCTGGCTGGTGGCACTTCGTCTGCATCAGCCACAACTAGAGCCATAGCTAGAGCCACATCCACATCCACAACCACAGCCACAACTAGAGCCGAATTGCAGCCGATGGTCGAGTGCAAGTGTGCGCCCATCACACGATTTGTGGCCCGTGTCATCGAGTTTGTGTTGGATGTGGGCAATTTGCTGGAGCATTTTACTCTCTATAGATTTCTGGCCGGAACGTTGAGGTCGCTCTATGCGCTGGTCAATCGGCCATTGGGGCGACTGGAGCGTTTGTTCGGCGGCTTTCGAGGCTTGCTCTAAAAGAGCAGTGCCTCTCAAACCGCTGCGGCACAGAGAAAATGAACGTGAGCTTTGCCTTATTTTTGCCAAGCGAAGCAGCAGCTTTTAAAGCTCATTAATTTTGTATTATTTTGTACGATTCTGTATTATTTTGTATTATTATAATTTGGAAAAATTTTGTTTTTGCATTTGACAAAACGCATTTTGCATCGAATTTCTATTTTGCATTTGTTTAATATTATTAATTTTAAAACTACATACACAAAAAAAATATTATTTATTTTGCGCATTTATTTCTTTTTTTGGCAAATAAAAATTACCGTTTTTTATATCAAGAAAATACACCAAAAGCATTTAAAATTGTTCTCTAGTTTTGATTACTTTATTTTATATATTGTACATGAATATGTTTATAATCTTATTTATTAATTTGGTGTCATTGTTTCGTTTAACTACTCGTAATTTGTTAATATTATTATGCTTGTGTTTTTGTCAAATGTTTAACCAAAATTAATTTAGTTTTTTGATTTTAGTTTAGTTTTTGCTCTAATTTATTTTGTAAACGTCATCTTCACTAATCTATTTAAACTGGCGCACTTTGAGCCTGGTTAATGGGTCACACACTTCTACTCAAATTTATATTTAAAATGTTTGATTTAATCAAGTTCAAGAAAACTGCATTAATCACAGTTTTGAAGTCACCACATACAGTTGTGATATCACTATGACTTGACTAAGGTTGTAGCTGCACTGTGCTAAACATATTTATATAGCCTCAAACTGTAATCATAACAAAATGCGTAGAAGAAAATTTATATTGACCATTAAGTATGGGAATGTGATAAATTTACCTAATGTTATGGATTATACAGACGCATTAGGAGAACCAGCTGCTTTAACCCCAACAAGAGCAAATTATTTTGGCAGTTGACGTCATTTTTAGCAAAAAGCGGAAATGTTGTTGGGTGAAAATTTATTGAAATGTATGTTGAAGAAATGCCAAGAATCTCATAAAAGTGTTGAGTTGAATAATTTATTTGTTTTGGCATACAGTAGAGGTCAAGAGTACCAGAAAGTAACGCTAGATGTCGCGCTTTAAGCGCCGCTCCACGTTGTTTGTATTGTGCTTGTCCAACTGTAGCTTAAAGTTAGTGCATTTGTATTTGTGGGTCGCCGTCATCTGTTTTTGTTGTTGCTCTTGTTATCTCGCCATCATCTGCTTTTGAAAATGACGTCGTCGCTGACTCTTCTATATATTGACGCATGCGCTGCTTGCTGCTTTGAGTGCTCTCTTTGCGGCACCGTTGTTTGTTGTTGCTGAGCTGCCGAAACTACGAATAAATGAGTAAGCTTACACACACACTCAGACAGACACATGCCTAATCCGAATAGTATTGCGTGTGAAGCCAAGTTCAAAAGTTTACTGTGACTGTCGCCTCTCCCTTCGTCACTCTCTCTCGTTGTCGCTCTCTCTTCGGCTGGCTCTCGCTACCTGAAAGCTGCTGCGCCAAAAACAATTGAAACGGCAGACGCAGCGTTGACGTCTCAGTTCATTTTTAGCGTGCGTTCCAAGCGGTTCTGCTTCCGTCGTCGTCGTCTTTGTCGTCGTTGCTTTTAACTGTTATTCAATGTGCTTCCGCGAGCTTTAAGAACTCAAACTATTTTTCTTTGAATCTCCATATCTATTAATTACATGTAACTGTGATAGCAACAACAAAAAAAAATCCCAACTAACTTAATAAATCTCCTCAAACAACGAGACTTTTGCCACCATTCATAAAAAGTCGCGTGTTTTCGATTTCGTATAAGGGTGTAAAAAGTGTATAAGAGTGCATGTATTATGAGAGTAATTGCAGTGGCAAACGTTTGTTGGTTTTTCCTATTGTTTACAATTGAGTTTCCCAACTTTTCGAGGTCATCGCGCTGCTTGTAAATAAATCTCTAAAAGAAACTTATCTCTTTGTGTGTGGCTGTGTTTTCCAAGTAAACAAATTAAAATGCTTAAATACGCAAATTGATTACGAAAATTGATTTCAAGTGGCGCCTGGCGAAGGCAGCTGGTAAAAACAAAAAACCACATCGCTTAAGTGGGTCACACTCAGTGCCTAAGGGTTGCCAGGAGCAAAAGAGATAGCAAGAGAAAAAGCTCCAGACAACATGGGTAAAGTTAGTGTCGCCATTCAAACGGACATTTCTGGAATGCTCTCTTCGACCAGCTCATCGGCCTCCACATCGCGCTCGTCATCGGAGCAAGGTAAATACATGGACACAATACACAATCAAAGAGCGTTACCGTTATGTGCATAGAGATGAGCCTATGCTAGAGAGCAAATAGAGACAACGAAAACTTATCACTTGAATTGAAAACAGGTGTAAATGATGTTAGGAAAGCAGATGTAGACAGAGGGAGAAAGAGTGACTGAGAGAGAGAGAAGATGGTACACATGAGATAAGATGAAAACGAATAAAAAAGCTAATTGGACACTTAAAACTGACGAAAGTGAATCAAAGATGTGAACGAGAGATGAAGGGAAAGTGCTGTAGAAAGGGATAGCTATAACTAATGCATTATTCATAAAAAATAAAAAATACAGCGAGAAATAAGAACAAGCTAAAAAGTTGAACAATTCTTGATTTTCCCTCATAATAAATTTGAGATTAGAAAAATTATAAAGGGAAAGCTACAAAGTGCTGTAGACTCCTGAAGCACCATTTGGAGAAACTACAAAATACTCTCCACTTATGTAATGATATCATAAATAAGTATTTTGAGAAAATTCCAAGAGACTTAATAGTGATCATATTTAATATTAAATTTTTTACGTTAGTAACAAAACCAAAGTTAAAAATATAAATATTGTATACGCAATGACAAAGATGACAGAAAAAGTTGACTATTATGATCATCAATGACAGCAATTATGATATAATCTCTATAAAATAGAAATGAGAGAAACTCGACAAAAAAAAGAGTGAAAGACTCTATTAAAAATTTAATCATTTTCAAATGCATTTGCAATTTATTTGGCATCATCAGAGCTTTTATTACCTGATGGATATGCAGTTACCTGTTGTGCCACATATTTTTATTGTGTTGTTGTAGCTGTTGCTGTTGTTTGATAGACAGTTTGGCCGAGTTTGGCTGCCACTTGTTGCCCCATTGGGTTGGCCTGGTTCTTGCCACTTTGCAGTTGCCTCTTCCCGCTGCATTGCTAATTAAGTATTGTTGCGAGGGAGAAGAAGAAGAAGATGGAGGGACTGCAATGGAGTTGCATGTTCAGGGCGTTGCATTATGGCCACATTGCTTTATGGCCAACAATTCGAGTTGTATTCACTTCGCATTCACGCTTAGCTTGGCACTCTCATTAACGGTACACGGGGACTCCGCTTTTATGGTCAATTGTAAAGCGTTCCGCTTTTGAAGTTTTATGGCAAACTATGTAGAAAAAGAAGAAGAAGAAGAAACCGGAACCCGGTTCATCGTGGGTCACAAAACAAACAGTTGCCAGCTTTAGGCAGGTTCTAAAGCACAAAAAAAGTAAATGCTGTTATACAAATTGTGGCGTCATACTTTATACATTAATTATAAATGAAACTTAATTTTGTTGTTTTTATTTTTTTGCTTTGCCCCCATTTGTGGTTGACCTTGAATTCGCTGGAAATATTAAGTCATTGAAAAATTGAAACCAATTCGCATTCGAAACTAGAAAAGTGTTGATAAACGGTTTACAGTTACAATCTTGTGGTTGTGTTGCATTTTTGTTGATTGGAACACACCTTTCCAATTACCATAATAGCAATTGCATTTATTACCCGAGTTTGTAGGGCGTGTTTCCGCCCCATCTGCCGTCATTCATTGCATTCAAGCATAAAACAAATAAATTTCCAGTCGGGTTAACGACTTCTCTAGAGTTACGACCTCATGCGCTAATCTCAACTGTATTTCACAAATATTTTTTTTCTTCTTCTTCGTTTCACTAATCAGCATTTCTTAAACATATCCAACAATGCTGTTATTTATTTTGTGTATATTTTTCGCTAATTGTATATAATTGTTGTCTGCGCTGTTTTCGTTGCTGGTGTCACACATAATTATTCAAGATTATTTCTTTTGTTTTAAGTCGCCTATTTTGGTCGCTGACTTGTTGACTTTCAAAATGTTGGCAACTCTGGCACTTGCCTCATCTCTGGCCCTCTGCTCCATTAGCAAATAAATACATATGTTTATTCGGTTTCGTTTACATTAAGTTTGTTTATTTAAAACAAGTAAAACAAAAACGAGAGACGGGGGAAGAATCGTTATCGTGCCTGGTAGCAAATTGGCACCGCCTTCCTTTTGGCACTCCCCTTTTGCCGCATTCCCTTTTATTTATGGCTTCTTGTCACGCAGGCTCAACCGAGAATAGGACAAACAGGCCAAATAGTTAAGCCTTAAGCCTTATACAAGGTTCTTGAGTTCTATGAAGGCTGTTTTTAGCCAAGTTAACTTCAATTGTCATAGGCATAAAGAAAAATAATGTGCAATCAGAAATGATAGAAAATGAATTTCCTTATAGAACTTCAAATGAATCTATTTGGATTTTCTGTTCATTTATTATTATTTGATTTTACTGTAATATTTCTAAAAGATTTTAGATTTTCATGACGTAGAATGACATGACTAATATTTTGTACCACCATAAACCTTAAGAACCTTAGTATTCATGGGCTCAAAATTTTTATATAACAAACCATATAAATAAATAGAAGTTAAGCTCAGTTTGGGTTACAATGTAGTATTCTAACTCTGATAAGATTTCCATTAAAACTAGTGACTAGTGCAGACCTGTGTTATTCAAATCCATAGTCTCGTATCTTAGTTTTAGCATCGAAAGTTGCATAAAGGTGATTGTACTGCATTCAATAGAATTTAAACAGCTGGATTTCGAGTATAACAACAGCTGTTCTGAATCAAAAAAGGGAAGAAAGAGTAATAGATAGGGAGAAAAAGAATTATATATCGAGCGAGAAAGAAATCGACTATATTCTTTGGCAACTGAATGTGAGTAGAGAGAGAAAAATTTGGATTAAACCTCCCACACGAAATACTCTGTGAGTGTGTGAAATTTATTCGAATGTTTTGCCAAGTTTTAAGTGTATAAACTCACACACACAACCACACACACACACACATGTCAATGACCTTGCTTATTTGGTTTTTTATAGCTGCAGTTGCATTTTATTGTTTTGCGGTTAAATTTGCATTTTTTGTTTTGTGCTTTATTTATTTATTTTTTTTGTTGCTATTTTTACTGCGTGACGAAATGTAAACAATTTTTCAATTTCACTTGTCAGGCCGTGATGAGTTGGCCAAGTTAAGCCGGACAGTAGCCGGAAGAGATTTCTCTCTCCGACTGCATTAGAATTTGCACTTTAAGCTCAGTTCAGGAAAATCGCCGCAATGGGCAATTAATTTCTGATTAAAGTGAAAGTCTTGTGCAATTTTTTCTGCATTTACATTTCCATTTCTGCTAATGGCTAATCAATTTTATGCACAATAAACGCCCCAAAGTCATTAAGTTGGCTAAAGCCATTTGAAGCCAACTGAGCGGAGATTATTGAAAATATACACTGAAAGTAGTCATCGTGATGGTCGATAGTCTATAGTCGACGCCCCTGTATCATTTTAAGTGGCCGGGTTGATGTCTGATAATGTCTTCCTGCAGAGAGATTTCCCCTTCTCCTGCTTCTGCTTCTCCTTCTCCCTCTCCCTCTTGTCTTCTATCACTGACCAAACCTGAACGCAAGTTGTGCAATAAGTGAAGATTACGACTCGGACTTAAAAAGTGCGTAGTTGCAACGCATCCACCCAAGTGGCAATCATCTAATGCAACATGTACAAGATTTTTTAGTTGTGTCAATTACCTCCCTATAAATCTCTCTCTTTCTTCATCTCTCTCTCTGTCTCTTTCTCTCTCCGTTGCTTGATCGTTTTGTTGCGCTCGAGTTGCTGCCATTTGTTTGTAGGTTGTTTTTGCTTTGCAACTTTTGCAGCCACAAGTTCAGTTAACCAGTTACGATTCAGCTGCCAACAAGTTCGGTTTTGCCTCTAGACCTGGTCCTGTTCCATCTACAGAGTGTTTACTGTGTGCGTACTGTTCGTGATTTGCTTGACAAGTGCGTTGCATTATCAACCAAAAGCCCAACTCCACCTGTTGCCGCTTCCAACTGAATTTATTCGGGGTGAAAGTAATTGCAGCGATGCATCGACAATTCAATTAGTTGTGTCGCGTCCTTCCATCGAGTCAGTCGCTAATTTTGATATTGTATATAACTTTAATATTTGTGCGCGTTTTTCAAGTAAGTTCTTAATCGAAACTCGCACTAGATTCGTTTAAGTTGAATCATTTCCTGCCCTTACGTAAATATTTCCAATGCCAGTCCGCCCAATGTGGACTTGAATCAAGTTTAAGATTTGCCCACCCGAATGTGTTGCAATGTCAAAGACGTGAATGGGTGTAAAAGAGTAGCTGACTTAAGTGTACCCTGTAAAAGGTATTGGTATTCGCAATAACATCTTAAGTAACTTCATCGCTTGAGTTTCGTCATCGTTATTTCACTAATTATTAAATATGCTAATTATCATTATTAGCATCATATGTTATTTTGCTATTTTGGTTATAGAAACTAATCATTTTAATATAAATAATCTTTTATTCGTGAGCAAAGATTTAGCAATGGCTTAAACAAGTTGACTAATTATATTAAAAAGGAAACATACATAATTGATTTGGATAAACATAGATAGAGAAAAACGTATTGAAAGGGCTTATGAATAATATATTTCAGATGGCTAATAATCGAATAAGCTTTACAATTTTGTCTAAGGTATACACATGAATTCATTAAGCAAAAGTTCGTTAATAGACTTTTTGTTAACCGAAATCTAAGTTATATTTTTTCTTTTATTACTAAGTTCCAGTTTATATTTATTCACATGATACTGATCATATTTAATTTTGATATCTAACAAACTTTATTAACTTGAAGTACACTTTCAATATACCCTTCTGCATTGATTCACTGTTTACAGGGTATTACAGATACTTTTCGCCATTGGGCGTTACCTAAAACTGCATTCAAAGCCCCTTTTGGTTGCAATTGAAAAACCGCTGCTCCCACACAATTTCAGAGCTCCACATTACCATACACACACAGCCACACACACCACATACACACATACACACACACACACACCTTTCCCCGCCTTTATCTGCTCTCAAGCGTTTAGTGGAAAACTTTGTTTGTTTTGCTGCGTTTTGAATTTTTTTTTGGCTTGTAAACAAATAAAAGTTTCACTTTTTGGTTTTTTGCTGTCGGCAAGAAAAGCGAAAGGTCTTTATTACCTAAAGGGCTGGGAAATGCCATTGCCAGAGCGAATCCGCAGATAAATCACAAACTAAATCCCATAACGAATCTCCCGCAATTGCAGCCACACAATGAAATCACTTAACAAGAAGCGATTTGGCTTTCACTGCAATTGGCGCGCACCAATAACTTTATATAATGACGATCATCATTTTGTTTGTTGCAGATCTATTGGCCGCCTGGGAGGATCTGCTCAACTGGAGCGAGAATGCAGCCGCCGCACGCAAGCTGCAGCAGGAGATGAGCGCACTGAAGCTTAGTCTTCGAAGACTCGGCGATAATGCCACACCCGAGTTGCTCGACACCGAGCCGGCCATTCAAATTGCCGTCGAGGCATTAAAGGTATGAGTCTAAAATTAGCTGACAAAGTCAATTATTTGAGTTCGTTGAAATCGGTCGATAAAATAAAATACATGTATCAAAAAAGAAGTTTTGAAATGCTCAAGACTTAATAACTGCAGCTCACTGTAGATTTTTATTACAGTTAAATAGTCTTTCAAAAAATTAAAATAATAAAGGTAAAGAAAATTAACTTTCGCATGCCGAAAATTGAATAATAATGCTGATCATTGTAGATTTTTTTTTTAAGTTTTAATAACATGTAATACTTACTAATTATTTCCAGAAAAAAACTTTACTTTACCTAATTTTGTTGAAATAACTTCAAAATACAATATTTAAATATACAATTATTCCTTAAAGAGATCATCCTAATTGTACTACTTAATATATATTTTTCATAATTTTTGAAATTTAAATATGGCGGTTAATTATTATGTTTAACTTAAAAAGTAGTCACATTAATAATTTAAAATAATAGTAAAACAATATTAACTTAGGAATTTACAAATATTTTATTATAACTTCTTATTCAGAAACTAACTTACCCTTCATCTTCATATTAATTTCGATTTCCAGCAAGAGCAGACACAACTGGGCAGCTATCGCACCAACATGTTGCGTCTCAATGCCTCCGTTCACAGCTGGCTGACACGTCAGGAGCGGCGTCTGCAACAGGAGCAACTGCAGCAGCAGCAGCAGCAGCTGCTGGAACAACAGGAGTCCGAACAACTTCAACAACAAATACAAAAAGAAAAGCTTAAGAAAGAGGAGCTACAGCAGGAGAAGGTGCAGAGGCAACAGGAAGAGATTGCCACTGGAGGTGGCACTGCTACAGTGGCCATCACGGTGACCGACAGCAATGGCAACCAGGTGATGGAAGCCTCCACTGGCACCTCTTGGGATGTGCACAGTCTGGTGAACGCCGAGCAGGAGTTCCACAAGCATCTCAAGGACGAGGTCAGCGACATGTACAGCGCCTGGGACGAGGCGGATGCGAGGTAAGCTACGAAGGAATTTGAAATGGGTATCGAGACATAATTTATTTAAAGAAAACCAACAAAAAGTATACATTTCATAATAAAATTGGAAAATAAGATTAGAAATTAGTTATTTAATAATTTTTTACTTAAAAAATAGATTCTTTAACTTAAATACGCTTTCTCTTTATCGATACATTGTCGATATCCACATATTTGATCTGTTTTTAAATTTGACTTAAATATAATTTTTAATAGCCAATTCAAATCTTTAAAAATAAAATAAATATCAATACCCATTCCAAAAACCAAATACTATATTAAAAGAAATCCTCTCTAATCACAATTTAAATTCGCCAACAGAATCAACTCGCAGCTGGAGATGCTCACAAATTCACTGATTGCCTGGCGTCAACTCGAGTGTGGATTAAGTGAGTTCCACTTGGCTTTGGGCCAAGATCGTGGCACACTTAAGGGCTTGGAGGGCGCATTGGACAAGGGACAGGCAACGCCTGTGGAGCTGGCACAGAATGTAAAGCTCGTGGCCAAGTTGCTGTCCGAGAAGGTCAACGTTAGCCAGGAGCAACTGTTGGCCGTGCAGCAGCATCTCGATCCCAATCACATTTATCATATTGCCAAGTTCACGGCCTCCAATGGCTCCCTGTCCGACTCGGGCATCTCGGACGGCGGTGCCACCTCCGATGGTGGTTTGTCCGAGCGTGAGCGTCGCCTGGGCGTGCTGCGTCGCCTGGCCAAGCAACTGGAGCTGGCTCTGGCGCCTGGCAGTGCTGCCATGCGCTCCATTGCCGCACGCATGGAGAGCGCCGAGGCGGAGTTGAAGCAATTGCAAAACACTTGCCGCGATTTAATTGTGCGCACAGCTGCCTCACATCAACAGAAGCAGCAGGAGCAGCAGCAGCAGCATCAGAAGCAGCAACAAGTGGAGCAGCAGCTGACCAATGGACACGTGAAGCAACAGTCTGTCAAGTCAGCCAATCCACAAACCCAAACACAATCCTCGCCCAGCAAGCGACGAAACGCGCGCAAAACGCGTCAAGCGGCTGAAAAGTTGGAGTTGCAACAACAGCAACAACAACAACAACAACAGCTGCAACAGCAACAGGAGCAACAAGTGGTCGAGCAACTGCAGCGAATTGTTGCAGCTGGCGGTGGTGGCGATGATCCAGCTGATGATCCAGCCGCCCCGCTTGACAGCTCCGATGAAGACAGTGATGAAAACGCCTCCAAGTCGCCACGTCGTGGATGGGCGTGGCGCATTGCAAGGGCGGCGGTGCCGATGCAGTTGGCGCTGTTCACCTTCTTCTGTGCTGCCTGCATGATGCAGCCCAATTGCTGTGACAATCTCAACAATTTGTCCATGAGTTTTACGCCTCAGCTGCGTTATATACGCGGCCCTCCTCCAATTTGAGCGTCGCGTGTTGCGCGCGTTTTGCACGCGACTTTTGTCTTGTAGTCGCTGCGCGAAACGCGCGCGTTTTTAAGTAGGCATCAAATAATTAACAATATGAACGTACGTTAAGTGATCTACAAGAGTTGGATCGAAAGCGGGTCAACAGATATGTGTATGCCCGATATACTAGGCGACCTCCACAATGAGGCGCCTCCTGCGCGCGTTTTGCACGCGCTTTGTGCGCGTTTTGTGCGCGCGTTTCATTGGCAAACGCGACTTGGAAGCAATCGTAAGTGAAAAAAAAGGATTTATTAGTTTTTTTTGGGTTGTCTTTTTATGAAATGGAGGCACTTAGTTTTTTATGCGCAACGCAAGTTATACTTAAGCTATACTTAAATAGATTTTGATTCGTTTGATTAATTCATTTGGTATTTGTCTTAGGAATTTAGTTTGCGGCTCTTACAATAATGTGTTTTATTCAACTGAGAAGAAGCGTTTAAAATTAAGTGCAAGATAAAAAAAGAATACGAGTATAAGCTCAACTGTATGTGCAGACAGATCAAAGGATCATTTATTGCCTGACATATGAACATAAATTCGTTATGTACTTACAACCAAGTTAGTGGGAGCACTTCCCCGTCCCGCCCCATCGAGAGACCCATGACAAGCTCCAGTTACTAGAAATACAATTTGTAAAAAAAATAAAAGAATCATTTTGATTTTGTTGTGAACTTTTCGGTTTAAAAAACACGTAAAGTGCCTACAAGACCCAACAACTAAAAGGGCTCAGAATGAGACGGAAGGAATTATAAAGCGAGAGAGAGAGAGAGAGAGAGTGATTGGAAAACAAAGTGCATATCGAGCCAGGCATATAGAGCTTAAAAGAAGCTAAGCCAATCTATGGAAGGCACCAAGAGAGGCCTTGGGCAATAATAACTTCAACAAGAACCAGTTGAGAATTAGAGTTTCTATTTTTATACAAAACAAATGCAAGAATGCAATTTATATATGGAACGAGCATTGGCAACATTTTTTGTCCATCTTAAGCTCTACTTAATTCAGTTTTATGTCTATTATATTAATAGGATAAATTCAATTTAAAATACAAAAAAAGAGAAGAAAGAAAAAGAAGCAAAAAAAATCCACTAAAAAGAGAAGAACAGATAGAATATATAGATTCATATAAAGTATCTGAATAGTTGTTCAAACACTTTTGCAGCAGCTAAACTACATTTAGGATCTACTACTAAATATGTACTACTTATTTGGCAAAAAAGCAATTAAATTATAATCTACTTTTAAGTTTCGTATATCTTTGTGCGTTTTTTTCTCAATATTTTGAATGCAAAAAAAACAACAAAACAGAAAATTACAAAAAAAATCTATATGAAAAAGCAAAAAATAAAAAGTATTAAAGAGACGAAAATACAAAAATTGTTTTTAATTCTTTTTAAAGCTTAAGATCGTGAGAACGTTCTTTTAGCTTTAAAAAGCAGTGATAAAATCTGTGTGCTTAAGGGGAAACCTCCATGAAATATAAATAGAGGTTCATTGCGTAAAAAAGGACTAAGAAGAGATCCATAAATATATGATTAAATTACGACATGAATTGTCATGCATTATTCTTAATATTCTTTTCTAATTTGTAAGAAAACATAGAAAGTAGAGAATATTTAAAATTCCAGCAGGTTCAACTTTATTGAACCTTTTTAATGTTGATTTCTTTTCTCCAAATGAAATGGTTTTCCATCAGATTTTACACTTTCACTTAGTGAAATTTCTATTTCTTTGTTTTGCTGAAATCCTTGCTCTCGACAGTTGAATCTGCCGAGAGATCCGCCACAAGCTGATGATAAACCCCCTCGGGCACAACGGTACCGACAATTTTCCGATTGTCATCCGTCTTGACCCGTATCATTTGTATTTTGCGACCATCCTTCTCGATGATCAACGCAATGCGATCCCAAATGGGCAGCATGAGACCCGAGAGGACATGATAGGTCCTAACTCGGAGACCCACACCGCACTTGATGCCAAAGGGACATCGGCGATTCCAATAGATGTGGGAGCACATGCGCAGGCATTGATTATACTGCATGTCCCAGAACTGTTGAACTGTCTCGGGATTGGCCTTCACATAGCGATTGGTTATCGAGCTCAGGGTTTCAGTGCGCACTTGAGGTCCTGTATTCGGTCTGTAGATCTTCAGGTTGATCTTGGTGGGATCGGCGCTCCCTTCGGTTGCCTCCGACTGGGCATCCAGGCAAAGGATAGCGCAATTGTTGTTATTCCGCTCCTGTTTGTAAATGTAGAAGCCCTCGTGGCTACGGCGAGTATCCTTGTTGTACCTGTGTGGGGCAATAAGATGAGGTGAATACAAAAATAAATACATAAATTACAAAAGTAAATAATCAAAGAAAAAATGAAATAAAAATAAAAACAATTAATAAATAATGAAATAAAAAATAAACAAGTTACAAAATAAATAGATCAATTTGGAAGGTTAGTCAAATAAATGACAAATAAGTAAATTAAAATAAAATAATACATAAAATAATTAAATAATATTATTTGATTACAATGAAAATCATAATTAATTTAATTTAATTATATGTGGAGTGCAAGTGACTTTACATCTTTATCATTTTGTACGAATCGCATTGGGATAAAATTAATATTAAATTGAAAAAAGCATATATAAATAATAAAAAAATATCTGCATAAATTAAAAAATTAGTAACAAAATAAATATTTAATTAAATAAATAAAATAAGCAATCAGACAAATAAATAAATAACTAAACAAATAATCAACTAATGAAATAAATCTTCAGATGTCACTCACTTGGCCAGTGCCAGGTCGAAGACCATGCCACGCACCACCTGCATCGTGTGGAGCTCTGTGGCAGCTGTGCCCGTGGCATGTTGCCGGATGAAGCGAATCAGCTTGATGGCCGTCACATTGGCGCCGTGGGCATCCAGGTCCAAGATGCCCAGGTCAAAGTGACCCGAACGCTTCATCTGCAGGATCAAGGAGTACATTTTGTTCAGGAAGAACTTGAAGAGCGCATTCTGAACTTCGACGCGACAGCCGAGGATGCGATTGAGGAATTTGGGAATATTGTTGCTGTCCTTCTCGATGACAAACATCTGTTGTCCCTTCGTGTCCTCCGAGACACTCAGGATGCCGACACCCGACAAGGCCACACAACAGTCGAAGCTGAAGTCGCCTTTGTAGTTTTCAGGCACATGAATCGATTCCAGGGGCTTCTCTCCCGTAATCTGCTGGAGAACGCTCTCCAGAGCGCTGCGTCCGATGTTGTTGTCAATGTTGAACTTGGACAGATCCCGGGCATCGGTGGCACGACGATCTCCCTGAGTCAGAGCTCCCAAGCTCTCCAAACGCTTGGCAACTGTCGCGGCAAAGCGGCTCTCTCCACCCAGGTCCGAGATGAGGAAGACATATTCCGGGGCATTGGCCTGATTCGAACGATGTGTCCGGCCGAACTGCTGGATGGCCCGATCCGCACTCCAGGGCAGTTCCAGGGTGATGTGTAGACGTCGTCGCTGCACTGAGAGGCGTCGGTCGCTCTGCAGGGAGATGCCACTGGATGCTGCCTCCGAGATGATGGCCACATGCTTCTGATCCTCCATGAAGCGTTGCTTCTCCCTGTAGTTGACCAGATCCATGGTGGTTTCAGCCTCCCCTCGCTGCTCATACCTGAACGTATTGTCGTCTGTCCGGATGACACGTCCCCGTCGGCCCGTCATCTCGGCGACCACCTTGGTGCCCAGCTTGGAGATGATCTTGTCGAGGGTATTCGGTGGCATGCGACGTCCCAGGTGCTCAATCTTGTCCAGCAATTTCTCCCGCACGGTAATGCAACGTTCCACATCCCGCTCGGTTATTTTTGCCGCCTGGGATTTGTTGAGATCGAAGCTTCGATTGAGTTCACTGTCGTTCTTGGCATTCATGTTGTTGCACAGATGCTGAAGGATGCGATCCTGCATCGTGATCTTCTCCACTAAGAAATAGAGGATTGTGTAGTGTGGGACAATTGTAGTGAATTGTAAAAGCAAACGGAACATCAAGTTTAAATTTGAAATAATTCCTAAATTATGTGTATTCTGCGCCTCAACTCGAAGCAGGGCATAAGCTAGATTCCGAGTAAAAATAAGCTAAAATAAGCTAAGAATTAAATAAAAAAATGGTGAAAAAGATAAAGCAAGGGACTCAAATGGATTATTATTCCCTTGAGCACCTCTGCTCAAGAAGATGAGTTAGTGATGAGTGATTTAAAATCATCAGTGTGTGATATAAGATTAGGTGAGAAAACAAATTGACGAACATATGCATAAAGTTCACGTAAAAAAGCCTCCAAAAAAGAACAAGCTCTGAAGTTTTTATGCTTAGAAAATATTTCGTTGATGTCACGAATACATTTTATGCTAGAATGCCATATATACTTTAAAATATGCTAGATTTCAGGCTAAAAGCTATTTGCAAATTGTATAAGCTACTGCATTTTCCAATATGCTAGATCTAGCCTGAAAAAAGCTAAACTGGCAACACTGCTTGGAGATGCCTTAGCTTTGTCTGGATTAATCTTTGTGTGACTTCTGGAAAAGTCTTACCTTTGTCTGGCTTTGGGGGACGACCGCGTCGCTTGCGTCCGAGCTTGAGACGATCGTCGTCATCGTCGTCCACATTCCAACTGTTGTCAATGTCCATGTCACTGTCGCCCGCATCGGCGTCCATGTCGTCGTCCGACCAGTCGGAGATCATGCGAGCCCGCTTCGAGCAGGAGGCGGGTCTGAGGCGGGTCTCGGGCTCGAACTTGCCAGTGTTGAGTAACTTGTAGAGGGACTCACGTGAGGGGGCCGGAAAGTATTTCTCGACAAACGATTGGATAATCATCTTCGAGGTGGACACAAAGTTGGTCAGCTCACCTTGATAGAGCTCCAGATGCTCGAGGGTTCTGGACTCCCCAGTGGATTGCAGACCAATAACCACAGCCTTGCCCTGACGGGCCGCCTCACGGACCATTTTGACCACATGATTGACCTTGGACGCAATGCAGAGATTCTTGAAGAATCGCTGATGGGCGGACCAGAACTGGCAGGTGATGATCTTCTGGACTCGATTCTCGATGCACATCAGGCGACAGGCCTTGAGGAACTTCTCGTTGATCTCGGCCCAGAGCTCGGCCGAGTGGTTGTAGAGCTTGTGAAAGTCCCGAGACATTGGCACCTCCTCGATCCGAAAGCTGACATCCTTGAAGCTCAGCTGCCTGGCAATGTAGGATCCTCGCAGCTTCATGTCCATGGCCACGATCTCCATGGCGCCAATGCCCCGTTTCTCCACGGTATTCACGAACTTGAAGAACTCAGAGTAGGAGGTGCCAGGACCCCACAGACCCAGTCGCACCATATAAGCCATATTCCTGGGCTCCGAGGCACCTGTGGCCGAGGCATAAACCACCCGGGCCATCGGCAGGAGCTGCTGCAGCTCCAGGACTGTGGTGCCCGTCTTGGTCGACTTGCCGGCATTCATCAGGCTGAGATTCTTGGCCTTGTGGCATTCATCGAGCACAATGACGCCGGAAAAGTCGGTGCCCAGCCAGTTGATCAGTTGACGCAATCGCGTGTTGTACTTGGGATTCGCATTGGCCGATTCTCCAATCAAGGCCGTGTAGGTGCAGAAGATGACGCCCTTCTTGAAATACTCGTTCTCCTCGGAGTTGATCCGACTGTACTTGAACTTGCTCATCGAGGCCACTTTGAGGTGTTTGCTCGCTCCAATGTCCAGCAGATCGCGTTCCGCGTCGAACTTCAGATCGTTGGACACGGATATCCACAGGGCGCGTTTCCGGCCCCTCAGATAATTCTCATAGATGATGGCCGCAATCGTGCGTCCCTTTCCCACGCCGGCGCCATCGCCGAGCAGGAATCCGGCGCGTTGGCCGCTCGGCAGGAGCTGCTCGTGGGCCTGGCAAGCGTAGGTGACCGCCTCCAACTGCAGGGCACTGAGCCGATGCGAGTTCTTCACCTTCTCGGGCAGAGCCAGCTCATAGTTGATGTCGGGCAGTTCGACGGAGGAGAGTGTCGCCGTCTCCACGACGGGATCGGGATGCCTGGAGCCACCTTTGAGCTTGCTCGGCCAATAGGAGGAATATGTGTCCGCCACGCCAATTTCCTCAAAGTCCACCTCGTCGTCCTCCACAAGTGGCACGTGCATCGGAGTCGCCTCCCGTCGCACCGACGGCTGTCGCTCGATCTTCAGCTGGTTGAGGAGTGGCTTCTGCATCTGGATTTGTGACACATTCCTCAGCTGGGAGGGCATTGCGCCCAGGTTGCCCTTTGCCTTCATAAAGTCCGCCATTGTCTTGTTAAATGTCATGCCCGTGGATGGGACATTCGTACTGGAATTACACACAGAACCGGCACGTGGTTTGTTTCTGAAGAGCTCGTGCATCTGCGGATTCATAACCATTTTGTACGGATGCGGATGGGTAGCTGCTCCCAGTTGCATCTGTGGTGGGAACTTTGCCTGTGGCTGCATCTTCAATTGCATCGCATAGGATGGGAGCTTCTGGGTTGGAGCTGAAGCATCGCCGGGAACTTGAACCGAGAACTTGGGTGCATCCGGAACTGTCTTGAAGAACATTCGGTTCGGTTGTCTCTGTTGTTGAGATAGTGGCTTCTCCTTAGGTTCAATTTCCGGCTCTGGCTCCACCATGGGCAGCGAGTTCAGCTCCTCCAGAAGTCTCGCATCGATGTCTGCATCATCTTCCTTAATTGGATTGCTGGAATCAAGCTCGAAGAGTTCCGCAATCTCAATTGGTTCCACTTGTTCCTCCGGCTCCTCTGAAATTAATGGCATCGAATCCAGCAGAAATCTGAGGTCATTGTCACTATCATTAGTTGGTTTGACTATTTTTTGGGTTTCTTTCTCAAGCGACTCTTCGATCTCCGCAGTGTACAGCTTTTTTTGTTCTTTGGTCAATGGTTCTATCTGGGTTTCGAAGAAAGCTTTATTAAATCGAAAATGCCAATATATAAACTACACTTGATTTATATTTTGAACATCGAAATGGTACATATATCTCAGAATATAAAAGATTCATATCTGAATATTTATTTTTCGCTTTTCTTTATTCATTTTTATCTTTCTTATAAGTTAAAATAAATATTTTAAATATATTTAAAGCCCTATTATTACATATTGTTTCTAATTTACCTCGAGTTTAACGAGTGTGTCGGATTTTTTTATTCTTTCCGGTTTGAGCTCTTCTATGAATTTATCAAGTCTCTTCTCCGACATTTCACTTAAAATAATTCACTTTTATACCTTTTTAGTTTATTAAATTCAGATTTTATATATTTTTTATATATCAATTTTCACTTTGCCGGCGACATTTTCATTTGTACACAATGAAAATCATTTCAGTACTCATAAACCAAGCAAAGCCTTCTTTTATGACATTGATAGAAAAAGTGTTGTCATTTTGATAACATTTATAACTAGTGTTGAGTAACGTCGATGGTAAACGGGTTGTCGGAGTGAAGTTGATCGATTTAACCGAAATTGTGTGATAGAGTTGATTAATATTTATTTTTTATATTTTTAAAATATAAATAAAGTCTATATAATGTATAAATAATCTTATACAAATTCATCTAATGAAGAAAACGTGTATTTGGATCCCAAAACTTCTAATATTAACTTCAGATATTTGTACGTAAAAATATTTAGTTTCAAAAGGATATAAGACTAATTAGGTAAACTAAAGTATAGCATGAAATGTTAATTTCAACGAATTCAGTTGATTGCTTTGCCTTGTTTGTCAAACAGAAAGTAATTACTGACCAGAATGTAATTTTAAAACCAATTTGGCGATAATTAAAGGTGCAAGACATGCTGCCAGAGGGACGGAAACTAAGAAGCTGATGTCCTTGACCCAATCAGTCCAAATGACGGCACATCGAAATGACCGACAAGGACAAGGACAGTCTGCTCAGCTTCAAGGTATCCGCCCAGCAATGGCAGAGGAAGGCATCGGAAAAGCGGGAAAATGACGCTCGACGTGCCGGAATTGGACCTTCAATAGACAACCACTACTCGGAATACACACGGAATACACAGAGCTCACGAAATTCAAAAATCGATTGCGATAATGACATGAGACATGACTCGAGAGCTTCGGTCGAATTGCAATTGCAGAAGAAGAAGCGCAAAACCCTCGATCCCACAAGGATCAGCAATGCCGAGCACGGCTTCGAAATCTGTTATCATGAGCCGATCAAAGTTCGATTTAAATCCACTGTTGAAAGACCCAACATTTTTTCGAGATCAAGTCTAAACTAATTTTTAAGCTAACTATAATACATTTTAGATGGATAACGATAGTTGTTCAAAGGAACAGTTTAGAAATCAGCTCAAAAAATTGATGGTGCCCTTTTAAATTAATATGTACATACTTATATATATTTATTGTTACTAAATTATAGATGATCCTAATAAAATGCATTGACAAATACATAAATGAGGTGAATTATGTTATGCATCATTGAGTTGATTCATTGATTACAATCACTCGAGCTCATACCTAGACTTTCCCTTCAAAATCTCTGCTGGAAAATCATTTTTCCAGTCAGTTTAATTGTTTTCATTATGTTCAGAAATTAAAAAAAAAATAGTATACATTTAATTTGTGTGTACGCTTGGTTTTTGGCATGCATTCATGGTTCGTTCCGGCAAGTTGACCTCTCTGAAGCGCGGGCTTCCAGAGCTGGACGACACCTACTCCAAGAAGAAGAAGCTGTATGCGGAGAGCAGTCACCAGAGCGTCAGGGAGATCTTCCAGCAATGGCGAAAAGTGGCTGCCGAGCGGCGTTCGAGTCAAAAAGATCAGGAATGCGACCTCAGTATGCCGCCCAGTATGGCGATAGTGAAAAAGGATTCAGGCCCCAAGAGCAGTGCAAATCGACGTGGATCCAATGCCATATCTAGAGGATCCTATCCGGGACCCGTTACCGTTACCAATTACCCACAATCGCCCAGAAATAGTATGAATGCAACTCAAATCGAAACGGACCAGGGAGCTGCCCTATACTATCATCCGCCAGTCAGGGGAAGTTTGAATGTGGAAAATGCCAAGGAAAAAACTGCAGTGAAATCATTTAAAAATAAACCAAAATAAAAAGGCGGCACTCAAATTATTCCATGATTTCGATTCCTTTTTTTTCGTTGTGCTTTGTTTGGCAACCTCAAGAGGTAATCCAATAATTGGTAATACGCATTATTCACGCCCGGCAAATGTAATGGCAAATGCATTACCAATGGATCCATCCATAGTTCATAAATAATCTATGAATCAAACCTCAACCCTCCTCCTTTAATATAAAAAAAGCACACAAAAAGTGAGCAAATTTATGCGGCTTTTTTCACGGCATTTCTTTTGCGTGTTGCAAGGGTTGTTCTGGCCTTCAAGTGGTTTTCCTTTTATTCTTTGTTCTGTCTGGCTATTCGCTGTTGAATTCCAAGTTGTTCGTTATTTATTTTTTATGTTATTAATCGTTTTGATGTCCTGGCTGCTTATCGACTCATCACAATCTGCAAGTCGTATGTTAACTCGAACGTCTGCTGACGATGATGGATTTGTGCGAAATGAGACGCGTTGTTTTAGCGGCGACAATTCACCCACAATCAAGTGGACACCCTGTGTGAATGTGTGTGAGCTTCAAGTTCACTTTTGTATATAGACACCTTCGCCGCAACCAATCAGAGTGCTCGCTAGTATATAGCAATTTCCCCTTTTGCTGTTATGCATATAGTGTGCTCTTTCTATCGCATTGCATTCTGGTCGTCAATTCAGCTGCTTGCACTGCTCTGTAGCACTGCGCTGTCTAACGCTATCCTTGTCTGCTCACAAACGCTTTAGCGGGGACACAAACCACTGTTAAGTGCATGTTATAGTTGTGTTTATGCATAGCACTTGTAAATTTATTTTTAGAAAAGCAAATAAATTTATTTTTTAGATTTTTCAATGTTTTTAAAAGGGTTTCATTACTATTTCATTGTAAATTTAATAATCATTAAGTTAACCATACTTAGAAGAAGCTCTTTCCTTATTAAATTGAGAGTAAAAACATTTTAAGACTACATTTAATCAGGCAGTTTGAATGAATTCGATTGCAATGTCTTAAATTTTAAGGCATAAAAAAAACTGCTTCTTCTTTCGGAGATCAAAGTAATTTCCGCTAAATATAATAAAGGACTCTGAGGTCATTAATCATAAAATCAAGCAGTTGACAGTTTTCAGACCAATAAAAGGCTAAACGAATAAAGTATTCTATGGATCTCAGCAAAATCAACCCTGATTATTGGATGCTTAATTCTATGCTCTGTTTTTGCCTGCGGACACAGCTGATTCGACTTTGAATTGAGCAGCAACAACACTAATAATAATCATACGTTGACTGCCAAAAAGAGGGCGTGGCAGCGCAAGGGCGGGGGCACAAGGAGAAATGTTCGCGTGCCAAAACGGAAGTGTCTCAAAATTGAATTTGCATAATGTTAAAAAATAAATAGGGAAAGAAAAGAAAGGTAGCAAGGGAAGCAAGGGAAGCAGGAAAATAGAAAGAGAAGGTCAAGTGTCAATTGTATTTATAAATAAATTAAAGAAGTAAAGTAAGAAAAATAACTAAAATTTTATTCATATATAGAATTTACCACAATGGACAATTGGCAAACATACAATCACTCATTTACAGGGTATACAAATAGCTAGCTAAAGTCTTGGTCTAATCCATTCATTAAACTTTGTGATTACACTGACCACAGAAAGAAAGAAAAAAAGGGGATGACATGGACAGACACACGCCCATGTTTAGCTCCGTAACCCTTAGGTCCAGCCTCAACCCCAGCCCAGTTTCAACTGCAACCCCAACCACAATCTCTAAGCCAAATTTCCTATGCAAGCAGATGAGGCTGAGGTTGTTCAGCCAAGTGAATAAACTGACTGCTGACAGGCTCATTAAATGCCGCATTCAGTTGGCCCTGACCAGTTGAGGATTGTTGAGGAGGTGGAGGAGGATTGAGAAGGATTCTCCCTCTCTCTCTGTCCATGTTTGTTTAGCAACTGCGTCCACTACTTCAGGCTGGTCACACTGGCCCCGGGGCCAAAGTCAACAACACGTCAAATGGAATGCCTCCCCGTTTCAACAACTGCTCTGTTATGAGTTTGCCACGCCCACACGCCCACTCACAGAATATGGCTAATTTCCAGCAGCGAGTTGCAGCTTTAAAGAAAAAAGTCCATAAATAATGCGAGGAAAATTGTTAGAAATTGCCAAAACAATTTATGTTGACATTATCTCAAGAGACATTTTTTTCTTTTCCCCTCAGCGAGAATGATTAATTACCGCAGCGAAGTCGGATATTTGAATATGAAAAGCGATAAAGTCGTGATAAGTGAGCAAAAGAAAATGTGGAAAATGCAGAACAGAACTGAGACTGAGGAAAAACTTTGCTTATTGCTCCCCAGTTGATGATAAAACCTGCACGACGCTTTAATGAACTGAAGCATTTCATCATTTCCGGCCAAGATTTCCACACCGACGGTCCAGTTGAGAATTAAGTAGGCAAAAAAAGGGAGAGAGGGTGAGAAAGGTAGAGAGTGTGGGGAAGTTGGAAGGTAGAACTCATTGGTATGCCTGGTAGAGAACTGCAACTGAAATTCACAGTTGACATTTGGGATTCCAATTGATTTGCCGTTCGATTTTTGTTTGCTTTGCTGATTTTCGCATTTTGTTTTTGTTGGCTTTCTATTTGCCTAAAAAATTGCGAATTTTCCAAATGAAAATCCTTGTGCGAAATGTATTCAAATGAGCGAGAGAACTCAAGAATATTGACATTTGATTTGCATTTATAATGGAAACGTGATTGAAGATTTCAGTGTGCAGTTTTGAGATTGCAACCAAAACAAAAAAAAAAACATTAAAGATCTGTGTTTATCGCAGCAAAATCATCCTTACCACCGAATGTGTTAATTTCTCTATCTCATCTTTGCTTCTCCCAACTCTCCACTTCTCCCTCGCTTATTTATGAGACATATTGCGCATAAAAAATTGAACAACTTGGCCTCGGGATGTTTTCACCATAAAATAATCTTTTTAAGCCGAAAACAAATTACAAATAAGAGCCCCTCCATATAATTTGTTCCCATTTTTTCCATTTTGTTTCTTTCTTCTTCTGGCTGTTTTACATATTCTCTGGTTTTCGCCTATGCGTTCCCATTCCGGGGTGGCTCTTTCTCTTAACAAATTATAATGTATTGAAAATTGACAGAATTATGTAATGAATAGAAAATTATGCAAATTACAGTGCAGTTACATTTAATGGTAAGACCTTTTCTCTCGTTTCTCTTCTCTCGTTGTTGGCTAAGGGCAAATCGAACGACCCGCAAGAAAACGAATCGAATTCCAATTTTATTGGCAGCTCGTAAGCTGGCAAACCCTTAGAACCCAGAAAGTCCCATAAAAGGTAAAAAGACCTGTCAAAGCAGAGGCAAAGCTAATGTCAAAGAAAGCAAATGAAATGCAATGATAACAACATGGAAAACTTGAAAGAAATTCACATTGAAGCCAAACAGAAATTGTTTTAAAATATGTTTTATAAACTGTTCTAACAAATTTAAGATGTGAATTAAAAATTCTCAAAAATCTGGTAGGGGCTCTTATAGAAACTTCTTTATTAAGACGCGAAATATTTAATAGCATTCAGTTAATAGAAATGTTAAACAAAATCGTACTTTAGTTGTCCTTTAAGATTCACAGAAGTAAATTAAACAAAATACTTCAATTTCGTAAGTTTCGGATCGTGCTAAAATCTCGAGTTTTCTATACCTCGAATATCGATAACTGTCACAACTGAACTCAAGATAAAAATTAAAAAAATGTAAAAATGTTTTATATTATTCCTTAATTCTTACTTAATTTATACAAGCGCTTAACATCACTGCAAACTACTGTGTTATTACATAAACGAACTAATTTGGCCGCATCTTTTTGGATCCGAGAACTCTGTGCAAGGTGTCAGCTTGTGAACTCTACGTGCCAAGTGAGAGACAAGTAGTTTTGTCAATCAGTCAGACCCACCCACAACCCACAGCAACTAATTAGCATTTGCAGTGCGACAAACTTGAAACTTTCGGCAGATGAAATTTCCCAGGGAGGTCACACACAGCACAAAGGGTTAAAGAGGTGGAGAGGATTGTCATGATACCTGCGCCAAGACAGCAAAGTTGGCCCAAACTTCAGCTGTGGCATAAAGAAGTTGTCAGCAAGCGCGGAAACCTGACTGAGTATCGAGAAAGGGGAAACCGAAATATTTGATGCCCGTAACATGAGATTTAGTCAAAAAAAAAGAAGAAAGAATGAAATAAAATAAAATCTGGACTCTTGTCCCATGTTCATTTGCATTCGTGACTGAAATCATGACAGGAGACAACGCCAGCGACGCGAGTCACGCGAATTGATTCAGCAACAACAACAGCAACAACAACAACAAATAACAATAACAACAATAAACTTAAACACATATTTTAAAGGCACAAAATGCTCATAACTCTGTCAGAGGTTTCGCGGTTTGAACCTTAAAATTATGATGTTCTCGTTGAAGTATTTCAAGCAGAAGTGGCTGCAACTTGCCAACTTGTTCATCATCATCTTCATCATCATCTTCATCATCATCATCATCAGTGTTGCCATCGTCATAATCATCATCAGTGTCATCGCGTTGTGCGTCATCATGTGATGTCCTAATGGAAGACAAACATTTTATGGTTGCCTCAAGAAGTCACGGCCTCACGTTGACCTTAGACCAGTTCCTTGACTGCCCTTTCCCCTCTCTCAGCTCCTTCTCTTCCTCGTCACATATTCGTGCACTCGTATTCATTCATTCAATTACATTTTTGCGCACACTCAGCACTAAAGGGACCTCATAAAGCGTCAAAAATTTCAGCAAATGAGCAACTTCTGTCCGCATTCGAACTGCGACCTAGTCCTTCGACCTCCTGCTCTCTTCAGCCCCATTCACTGTTGTCCTTCATTAGAAACAGCTCCCGTGGGTATTGAGTATTTGCGCGTCCAAATCGATGACCAACCACACGACTTCAACATTCGACAACAGTCAACGGCCATCAAAGTGTTTGCCTCTATTAAAACCGACAGTTGCCATGTCCTGTGACCCCACAGTGTCAACATTGCGGCTGCCACAATAGCTTATGCAATCCAGAGTGTCCTTAGACTTCTATCCGCCTCATCCTTCTGTTGCTACTGCAATTTCAAACTGCTGACCATCGCATTTCCCACAGGAAAACCAAACACTTTTACGGGAACCACACACGAAGTTCCATTGCGGCACAACATTCAAGGATAACTGGAAGAGCTCCGGCCTCATCAAAGGACTCCCTGATTGTAGGTCATATTTGGAAAACTTATTGCCTTCTGGAAGTATTCAAAATTGAGTGATGTTTAAAAAAAGTAGCAAGATGTTGGAAGTTGTAATCATAGTATATTATAATTATTTACAAAAGTTGATTGCAAGTCAAAACTTAAGATTCCAGACTTTTAATTTTTGACCTGACCCTTTGAATTGAAATTGCAAACTGGCGACAGCTTGTTTAATTTTTTGTGGATTTTTATATTTTGTCGTTCGACTAGATGGACTGCTTGAATTTACTTCACAAATTTCTACTTTCGTTTGGTTTTTAATAAATATTTACGATCAACTCACACCCAAAACTTCAGTCAACTTCTTAAATTTCATCACGTTTCGAGCATTGCGGGATTAACTAATTTCCATCTGTAATTTTAGCAAGGCTTCTTGGAACTTTCAGAAAAGTTGCTCTCATCTCTCACTTAACTCCTTCATTGGAGTTTTCGCTTCGTCACGCCTGAAATTGCACATAAAAAACGAGAGAAGGAAAATTTTTACGATTTTCCTATGCAAATTTCCGTTAGGGGGCTGAACAGAGTTTTTTAAGCTCGCACTTTTTTGGGGTACATTTCAAGGTTTTTTTTTTTCTTTTTCCTTTTTTTTTTGTTTCTTTTGTAACTCACAGGTGGATGATTTTACGATGCATTTTATGGACTGAGAAATGTTTTTCATTTAGAGCAAATGCAACGAAATGAATTTGTGAATGCGATAAATAAAAGAAAAAAGTCAATTAGAATTCGTTACAACGTGAAGCAATGAATGGAACTGAATTGAAATGAAACGAAAGGAAAGTAAAGTAAACTAAAGGAAATCAAGGGAAATCTTTATGCTTTGTACTCGTGGCATGCCCCCAGGAACATGCCACACATTATCTGTGATAATAGCGAAACAAACTTAACCCTAATAAAGTACAAATGGGAGCAATTCTATTTCATTATGGAGCTCGGCTTATGCAAATTTCAGATGTAAGGACTACACTTATGAGACTGAGAGATAAGCCATAACTGTGAGCCATAAAATATGTCATATTTTAGCCAAATGTTGCAGCACAATTACAATAAACGCATTCGCCATGGCAAGGACTTGTCGTTTGCCAGGACTCGGCTTCTCATATGGGACAGATAACGACGACGGTAATTAACCCATTCTTCCTTTTCCTTTCATCTGCTCAGCTTTGAGAGTGGCGTGAAAACATTTGCCGCACATACACACACACAATTGTCCTTTGAGGCAGCAACATCCTGTCGTTCCTGCCCCCGTTTGGCAAATAAAAAGTGCGCTCAACTCAAGTTAATGCTTTGCAAATTGACACTTGGCCCAAACGAAGGCTCGCCTCGTCATCCATCCGAAAAGGACATCAGTCGATTGCGAGTCCATCACAAAGTGATGAATGTGCAACTTCCTGGACCTCAACGAAGTGTCCAAGTTCATGTCCGGGCCAACTAAATTGGATTGCATATCATTATTTTGCACTTGTCTGAGCAAATTTTCACACTTGCCAACTGTAAGAGAAAAGACAAGAAAAGCAAAGGATAATTTATGCGCCTTCTCGGCCAGTTTGAGTTCCCTTCGCCTTTTGATGGACATTCCAAGCAATTGTCCTGGGACTTTGCCAAATTCCTTTTGCAATTCAACGAAATCCAATAAATAAAACTTGCAGCTACCCAAAAATATTCAGCTCAGTTAAATTTCAGTTCAGTTCAGTTGAGTTGAGTTGAGTTCAGTTTCAGTTCATGTGTGTAAGATAATATTTGTCTGGCGCTAATCGAAGACGATCTGGAGATGTCCTGGACAACCCTCTTGGCCCACTGAGCAAATGGCAGAGACATTTGGTCCTTTAGGAGGACTGACAAATCTTATTTGTTGAGCTTCACTTCGATTCTTTTTTGAAGTTTTTGAAACTGTCACTATTGAAAATGAGACTTAATTAGGAAAATTTTAATTTACAACATTAAGAACTAGAATGGCTTACTCAAAAGTTCTTAATTTTTGTCGGTCTTAACTTAACATAAGTTGAAGTGGCTAGACCAATTGGGATAGGCTATGATATTATGGATATTTTGACTGAATAATATAATTTATTTAAGAATTTCTTGTCTAAACTGACTTTAAACAAGTCAAAAGTAGCAAAACAAAGAAATTACCTATTTCGCAATTTTTCTTAGTGTATTTGGCTTGTAAAACTTTCGAAAACAATAAAAGAATGCAAGGGCAGTTCAATTAACATAAAAAAGCGATTTATTTGCCAAGAAGTCGAAGCAAGATTAATGGAGTACTTGCGATTTCTGTCTCACTCCCACAATTTCCCAAACTCTCTCTCTCCCTCTCGCATTCACTGCTTCTTTGTCAGGTGTCAAAGTTTAAATGCCCGCTGTGGCATTTAATTGGGCGTGTCAGGACCTGGCTATAATTAATATGCTAATAAAATATCTCATGACAGCTGAACAAGAACTTTTGACAGTCTCCCCAATCCCCCTCCCCCTCCCCCTCCACACTCAGCTCCCCCTCTTGCCACTGCCTGTGGAATGTTGTGCAATAAAGTTCTTGGCATGTTTGACTGACATTCCGTGCTACATATTGAGTCTGGCTGTAAATCATGATTATCTTTTTATTGCTGACATTTGCGGCCTCTTTATGAACTTCTCTCTCTCTCTCTCTCTCGCTCTCTGCTCTTCCCCTTGAGGGGAAATATTCGAAAGCTGGCTAACGAGATTTGCAATGGTTTTATTTATTTTTTTGGATGGCACTCTAATGGTTATGGCTTAGCTTTGGGGTCACTTGCAGGACTCGCAGGACTCTCAATTGACATTGCCATTGCATACCTTGAGGCGCACTTTGCAGTCGCTGCCAAAAGGCATTCCAATCGAATGCCATTCGATGATAGAAATCGTGCTACACGTTAATCCAGTCAAACATTTAAGCATACCCATTGCCAAGTCCTGCCAGGAGCAGCAGCAGGACATCTTACATTGTCCAGGCATGAGGCCAACTGCCAAAGATTAGTGCCAAAGGACGGAGGGGGGCGAAGACTGAGGGGAATGCGCCGAAATGGACGTCCTGTCGTTAGCCAGGCTCAAAGTGCCATCCGGGCGACAATGCAACATTACAATAATGTGCATTTTTATGGACAGTTAACGGCTGCAGATGCCATAAACGCATTATCCAACGCACATCAATGGAATGCCAATGCCAAAACATGTAAGAGATCCAAGCTGACAGCCAAGTTAGCAGCAGAAACTTTAAGAAATTCCTAAGAATCAAAACAGAGTTTAGATATAAGAACTTGAACTCTATGACGGTTATAATAAGTAAAAAATATATAATTTTTAAACTTAAAAAATTGGACTAAAAATATATAAATTAAAGCGTTAACAGATTCAACTATTTTATTAGTTGTTTTACTTGAAGTAATAATTTTAAAAATACATAAATCTGACTTAAAATCCACTCATCAAAATTGTTTCCAAAAGTGTTTATAAGTTCATTGTCATAATTTGTTAATAGTTTGTAGAAATACTTTCAGCTTACACCTGTTTCAACCCAGTCAATAATATTAGCCAACTTTTGCTTGAGCAATAAAATCTAATCTCATTTCTTAACGGTGTTAGCTGAGTGAATCATGGCTTGATCTATAGGACGATTCTGTGTCCCAAATGGTGACCACAAATCTCTCTGGTTGTGGAAGCAACAGTTAAGCAGCTCCCACAAGTGGAGCAGGACAATAAATAAGCCGGGAAGAGACAAAAGAACCATCTAAATTAATTATTTATAGAATAGGCGTCCACTGTGGTGCAATTGGGCTGAATAATAAAACGATTTGCAAGTCCGAACTAAACATGAGTTATGCCCAAGGATAAACGAAAATATTACTTACTGGCAGATAAGATACGAGTTTAAGTTATGACGGTTAAATGTTAAATGGAGCCAGAGTCGAACTTCAAGAGAGACTTCTGCAAAGTTACAACTTAAAGTGGAGCTCTTGGTTAGGATAACAAACCCAATAAATACAGGAACAGGGAATGGGGAGAAACAACAAGGACAACGGGTACTTTTGAATGGGAGTAAATCTAATTTTAAGAGCTGCTTTCTCCCCCCTCAGGGCGCACCCACCAATTATATTAATACAGTTACTCGAATTTATGACTCGACTGCGGGGTGGTTGGAACTGCTAGAGGAATAGAGGAACGGGAGGTGACAGGGGAGGGGGAGTGTCGCCAAATTGAATTTGCATAATTTTAAAAGCCGACTGCGGCTTCCAAGTGGCTAAGTGTGTTGGGCATATTGACAGGACACGGTGGCAGGACTCACGGATCCCGCACGGCGCAATCGGAATGGAAATGATGTTTTTGATTTTGATTATGCAAATTTAAGTGTCGCAACAATGTTGTTGCTCATTCGACTTGAAAGTTGACGCTCCATGAACTCTCACAAAAGCCCCCAGCAAAAAAAATATATCTTTCAACAATCAGTTGCAGCTCAAAGTCTAGCATGTTAATTACAAAGTGGCCTCTCAAGATGCTATAGATACAAAATATATATATATGTATATATGTCCACTTTAGTCGACAGTCGACATACTTGCGTGCAGCACTGTTTAATTGAATGTGACCCTCCAACAATTGCTCACTCTGAGGTCAGCACGCTTGTCAACTTGACTGAGTTCTTGGCGACAGTTTAATGGTCACCCTTAAAGTCGGACTCTGATATTAATCCATGATTTTCATATAAATTACTTCATTAGAGATGTCCTTCAGTTGCCTTTCTGCAAATGTTTGTCATGAAAGTCCAACTGGAATTTATATCTATTTCGTTTCTAGGGAAAGTGTTGACATCATCGCAAAATAGCTTTCTATTTATTCTTAGAATATATTAAAGCAAATAACAATATGTTAAGAAATAGTATAGGGTTTTCTTAATTAAAAACGCTTTTTATATATTGTTCAGCCCTGAATGAAATTTAGAATTTCTTGTCATATTCAAATTATTATCAAGGCATATGGAGAACTTTTCTAACTTTTATTTTTATTACAATCCTGCCTAATGAATGTTTAAATGATCTTCTTAAACTTTACTTTTCTACAAACTACTTTAGACTTAACTCTCTTAACTCCAATATTTTTTAAAGTGTTAATGTAAATTTAATTTAATCACACTAAAGTGTGACTTTTTAACCTATTCACCTAAAAGAGCATTCACCTCTGCCATTCCTAGAGCATGAAAAGAAATTCTTTTGTTAAACTTAAAAGCGACAGAAATCGGCAATCAATGGGGATGCGTTTCAGTGAATAGACTGAAAAAGACTTCAAGTTATCACAAAGCAGAAGGCTGAAAGTGTTTGCATTTGTATTGACAGATTTGCAAAAATATTTCATTGCCGTCTCTCTCTCTCTCTCTCTCTCTCTCTCTCTCTCTCTAGGGTCGCATCCTGGGCACGGTCACGTTTTATACGAATTTGAACGGTAATAATCGATCCCTGTGGCACTTTTAAAAAGAATAAATCCGATTTTCAATGCCACTGAGGGTTGAATTGCTCTAAAGTAGAAATCCGAACTCAGAACAGATAAAGAAAGCTTAAAGTTCAGGTTTAAGGTTAGGTAAGCGCTCGAATTAAGTGACAGCATGTTTCCAAGTTTTATTTATGTATATTTGTTCTTTACTGTTGACTCTTCGTTGTGGGCAAATCCGAAAGGATTAAAAACAAATCCACTCGAAATTGAATGCGATTAAATTCGAAATTGACCTCTGGCTGACCATATGCAAATCCCTCTCCCAGTTCCTTCCCTCATTTAGTCGAGCTGTGAAAGTCAGCACAACCCACAGAATTGGGCAGAGAGAGGGAAAGGGGGAAATCCTCTTCTACAATTTTCATTGTTGTCGCAACATTTTAAAATCGAATTTCAAAAGGGTGTCTGCTTCACATGGTCACGGCACACACCGCAATCGACGGCATCTCCTTTTTTTTTATTTTATAGTCATGCAACAATGCGAAGGGTTGCAACACTGGCACGAGTCCTACTGGGAACTCCGTCTCTCTCAAAACATAATTACGTACATGTAAACAATAATTTAATTTCACACTAATGCAACAAATTTGTGGGCTGATTGCGGGTTTTGTTTAACAAGACCATGTGGCATGCAACACTTGCGAAGGTATTTGCCACCATAAAGTGTATGTATGTATCTATAGGGTATACATCGTGTTCCATTTGTGACACACGCTGGTTGCCTTCTATGTTCGATTTATGGGGCTACCCTTATGATTATTCCCCTTAATATCAATCCTTTTTCATATTTTCAATCAATAAATAATATCAAAGCCAATGACATTTAAAAGCAACCAGTGTTGGAAAACGCCAAGAAATAAGCTATTGCTACAAAATTGATATATGCCTATTTCTTTATTAAAATTGATAATTCGTCTAAAAAAATTGAGCTTATAGTGTTGAAAAGTGCCTAAATATGCGGCTACAACTAGAGTTTAATGACATTCAATTATATAAATAGTAAAATGCACTATTTTCTATTGATTTTTGTTAGTACCCTTATGACTTACAAGCCAATCAATCCTTTTCTGTCACTTACACAGCTCGCAGTGTTGCACAACGTCTTAAAATACAGCTAGCACTTTAAGTTAAAGTCAAGCCAATGCTGTCACATATCAGTTAAGGACAAGCACTGATTTTGGCAACTGTCCTGGTGGGCGTGGCAGACGTCAATGCCAAAAAAGCAAAGAATTTCAATTGAAAATCATTCAATTGTGGAAAATCTAACCGAGGGATGCATGGATGGTCCCCAAAAGAACACAGAACACAGAACTCAGCTCGATAGTTTATCCATCACAATCACAATCAGAATCTGGATCAGAATCAGCGACAGGGAATCGCTTCTGCTTGAATAAAGCTAAATGAAGAAGCGAGTCCTGGAACAGGATGTTCATTAGGTTCGCTGCATTCGGTTATTAAATCTAGATATCGCACCAGCCTCGATGAAACATCGATGAATAATACATGAAACGGTTAATGGTAGAGAAGTGCATGGTTCCAGGATTAAATGATTATCTCTCCACATGTGGGTGGATGGTCTTTAATTCCTCTTCCACGAAGGGCAGTCGTAATTACCCAGACCGAAGTTCGGGTGTTAATCAGTCGAGAACCGGAACGAGTCTTTGAGCCAGGAACTTTGCAAAATGATTTACTGCTGCGGCAATATTGGAAAATGAATTTGTGCAAAATATTTGCGCAAATTAGTGGGCAAGCTTCGTTATTTGCGCAATTCATCTGGCCACAAATTGTTGTCCATTTGTGTAACCGGATGCGACAGAGTCCCTGCTCCAACTCCTGTTTCTCTCTCACTCTCTCTCTCTTTCTGTCTCTGTTGTTGCCTCACATCAGCATACGTAATCCGATGAAACGAATGCTTTATTGGCTTAATGGAGCTGACGAGAAGGAGGTGGAGGAGGAGGAGGATGTGGAGGAGGAGCAGAAGGACAGCATGTGGGCATCGGCTCGGCCTCCAGAGGATTCGAAAGTGTATCGAAATGAAAAAGGACAATTTAATTTAATTTGCCGCAGCGGACAGCCTGAAAGGATATGCGCAAATGCCAAAGGACTGCGCCCATAATTCACACTTGTGGCCAACATATTTGGCTTCCCTTCCCCTTTCATCCCATCCCCTCTCATATGTGGAGAGCTCTTAATTTATGGCCACTAATTACGTCGATGATAAATTTCATTTCGAATTATGACTGCGAAATAACGCTCCCGGAATTTTATAATCCGACAGGCAACGGGGCGAAATCGCTTCTCCCCCTGAAAATGTGAGCAATAAAAAGATAATCATGATTTACCGACAGCATCAACATTTTCGGAATTCCAATTCGGAATACTTATGTCAGAGCACTTTATTAGACATCCTGGCTGTCAGCATGTCCTTGTTCAACTGTCACGCGACATTTTATTAGCATATTAATTACAGGGGGAAAAGAAAATGTGGAAACTTGGAACTTGGAACTTCAACTGGAGCAATTAAATGCTCCAACGACCATTTCAACTTTGACACCTGCCAAGTCTCTTTGGGCAGGCGCAACTTTTCATTTGCTCACCTTGGGAGAATCTCATTAATCTTTGTTTCTCCCACTTGCCCAAGAACAGCAGGCGGGGTAGGTGTAAACTCAAACAAATCTCTTTTTTATGGTAATTGAAGAAAGCTAAACATTTTTTTTATTGGTTTCAGCTTTTGTGTATTTTTACAGGGAAACAATTGTTAGCTTTCTTATCGATTTCATTTAATTATTTTTGCATAAAAGAAACTAATTAAAACGCTGTCGAGGGGAGTGGCAAGTCACATGTATGTGTGTATGCGTGTGTGTGTGTGTGTGTGTGTGTGTGTGTGTGTGTGTGTGTGTGTGCTCGGGGAATTACCCAACTCAACAATTCCCGAGCGGGCGGTAAACTAATTTGTATAAACTAATTGAGAGATTTGTTCGTACGAAGCAACTTCATTTTATGACGTGTCTCTCATTAGCAATAAAACCAGAAAAACCTACGCATATAATTATATACATATACACATACTGAAATGGGGGCCATAAAATTGGGCTGATTTGCCAAAATAGCATTGCAATTGTGGACATTACTTAGAGCAGGAACTCATTAAGTTGCGCTTAAGTAGAACTAATTGCCAAGTTGAAATAATATTGTGCGAATTAAATAGTTTTGGGCAATCAAAGGGAAACCACAGAAATTAATTCAATATGCAATACTTCAATTCTGCTTTGTGTTGTATTCGTAAACGTTTTACTGACTGCAGAATTTAGTTCTTGAAAGAATAGTGCAAGCAACTTTCTCTCTTTCAACAACAATATCTTTCTTCACTCCCCTTTTACTTCTTAAAGGTCTAACTGGCTTAATGACTATCCTATCAATTTTACAACTACATTTTTTGATCATAATAAGCTTTTTTATTCTGTTAACTTCAGCCAAAAATTGACCAATTAATTTCATTTGCTTTATTATTCTTATTTTACATTAAAATACTCTATGGCATAACTTTAAAGCCAAGTTATCTTTGTATCTACATTTATGGACTAATAGATAATGTAACTTTTGAAATTGTTTTCCAGACAGAGGCAACTCCTTCTCCCGCCTGTTCCGCTTAATTGGAGGCAACGCACCGTCGACATTGTCCTTGTTATCCGACCATGTCCCATATGAGAATCAGGCCAAAAGCAGCTGAGGTAAGTGGAGTAGCGGGCGGAGGGGGGCGTGGCGAATGGGTTTATTGTAATTGTGTTGCAACATTTTGTTAAAATATGACATATTTTATGGCTCAGAGTGCTTTTATCTCGGGCCCACATGTGTAATTTGCATTTGCATTTTCAGCCAAAGACAGAAAACAGGAATTTCCATCTAAATGAAATAGAATTGGTCCCATTTGTACTTTATTAGGGTTAAGTTTCGGTTCGTAATGAGTCCAAGTTGGAGTTCTCTTTTCTCTTTTCTCTTTTCTCTGTCTCTGCTCTGATGGCAATCGAGACACATTAGAGTCACATTTCAGGGCCATGTGCGAGGCTGAAGTTGATTTTGTATACTTTTGTCTGATTGATTTTTTTATTGGGTCTGTCTTTTGGTTTTTTGTTTGGTCATCTCGTTTGGAGGGAACATTTCAAATTGCAAAATATGCGCGGAATTTCTTGTACTCGTGGTATAAAAATCTTTTTAGTTGGCGTCTTTTGGATCCAGAGAAAAACTCAAATATGTTTTCTGCTCAGTTTTTTGTTTGAATGTCTGCGATGTCTTTTGGGCCCTTTAATGCTACTTTTGTCGAACGCTAAAAGCGTGTACCGATGGTTCCTCGAAGCTTCCTTGATTTGGCCCGGACGGACGGGTTCGGTCAGGGGCGTTGTGCAGGTGAATTGAATCGAAGCGAATCGCAACGAATCTCAACAAAAGTATCTCTCGATAAATTAACTCACATTTTTTACATTTTCCTGCATGTTTAACGCGTGCAAGGAGTGAGGACAAAAGGTTCAAATCGAAATGAGGCTGATTCAGTTGTAGCTTGAGATGGATTGCTCTTGAAGACTGTTGGTGGTAGCAATTTTAGTTGGTAGCTATAAGTTCCGTTTTCCTATTAAACCTGTCTTAACTATCTCTCTCAACTATAAATATCTTTATTTGTCTTACAATGATTTTATTCTAAATGTGGTATCTAAACAATTTCTCTTTACTTGTCATTATTATACTTGCTTTAAAAGGGTTCCATTTCTTAACTTCTGTATTCTTACTACAGAATATCTTCTAAATTTCCCAGTGCACTATAATGTTTCCCATTTCCTTCTAGCTCAATCTCAGCCTTAGATTCCCTTTCCATTTCTAGCTTCCGTTTTCGCATAATCTCTTATCAGCATTCCTCTATGCTTTCATCTCAATTGTAGTTATGCTTTCTAATCAAATAATCTGTTCACACCAACGCTTTAACGCCTGCAACTTCGACTTGGCTTCCGTCTGGATTCCCGAGTCCGTCTTCCTGCTCAGCTCAGCTTCTGGTGATTTGATGATGATGCCCGGAGCGCAGGCTTTCATGTGTGTCATCGGAAATTGCTTTGGCAATTTCTTAACTCGTTCCTCTCCCCCTTTGCCTTTCCCTCTCTTCTCATCGCTAACTCGCCTCATCATTGCCGCCGCACGCTCGCTAATAAACTCCGAGATCTGGGACGTAACCCTTCCAGAAAAAAGAGGCGGGAGGCGTATCGTCTATAAGTCGTATCTGGGCATGTCATCGCTCAAATAAATGTGAAAATGCTAATTTAACCCTTTTTATTATTCATAGTCTTACACTTGGCCAAGTCTCGAATCGTCGTCTTGATATCATCATCCTTAACTCTATTTGCATGCCTTGAGGTCTAGTTCCTTGGGGGATCAGCAGCCAGTTGAAATTATTTTAACTCATCTGGCGTGACAATGTTGCAGTTTTGCTTATTAAGACATTTGTCAACTTAATGTCAAGCCATTTAGTTAAGATTATTAAACTTCAGCTCAAGGATTCAACTAATGAAATGCCTTTATTTTTTTTCAAAGAATTCTGACTTCCTTCCCTTCCGCATCCTCACATATCCCTAATAGAGTCGCACACGCCCCCAACACGTGTCAATCTCACGGCAGTTCCACCACAAAAATATCTGCCCAATTTTTGCCTCGAATTTCATGTGAATTAGTCGTGAATCGAACGAATCAAACGAATGCCACAGCGACGCGTGTGTGTCAATCAAACAAATACAAAAAATCCATTGTGAATAATTTACTTATGACATTTGCGGAACCTTGACAACTTTATTGAATTTAATGCCGCTTTTTATGCCCAAAAAAAAAAAAAATTGCCAGCTTTTAGAAAATAGGCATTAAATGGGGGATGTCATATATAGAAAACATATTATATTCTCCATCAAAATTGAAAAAAAGAGATGGTTAAATTAGTTGCAGATTAATTTGCTGATTTATGAAAATAAAATATTAAAATTTACAAATGAGAATAGTTAATAGTATAAAATTTGAGTTTTTGTTAAATTTCTACTAAAACTGTTACTTATACAATTGAAGTAAAATCAATGTTAAGTGCGATCCTAAATCAATTCTTGTGGTTCACTTAGTGAAAGACATTAACACTGTTGGTTCACTTCATTTGTCGGCGTTGAGCGGAGTTTTCAATGCCAACAAGGATTGCCCATTAAAAATGTTAATTAGTTGCACAAACATTGAGCATCGGTGATTGCAACGACAGAAGTGGCCAGAAGTGTGTGGAATTTGGTAGACACACGACCAGGAACAGGACCAGTAAGAGGAACCACAAGGCAAAGGAGGCAACTGAAAACTGAAAACTGGAAACTGGAAACTGGTAACTGAAGACTGGAAGCCAATGCCGACATCGCGTGTATGCAAATTGAATGCGTGGCCTGTCCCCTGATCTCAGGTGTCCCCCAATTGAATGGCAATTAAGATAAATGTTCGCAGCTTGTCCGCACTTAAGCCAGCTACCAATACGAGTGCCAAGAATGAGTGCGAATACGAGTTTGAATACGAGAATGAATACTGAAGTTACAGGCAGACTTTTGGACGCTGCTCTTAAAGTGCCACTAAGCGAAAGTAAAGCCAATAATTATTAACTAATTTCTTTGACACTTTGAACTTGAAGCAGAGGCTGAAGCAGCGCTTTTGGCTTTTTCCTGGTTTATTCTCTTGCCGCCCTCGCAGTCGACATTCAATTCACAATGCTCGTCACGTTTGCGACGCCGTCTGAGTAAAAAATCGATACGAATGCCACCGAACGGACAGAGGCCAAGGCAAAAGCAAAGGCTGAACAGCTGCTGCAACAGAGGGCAATGCCACGCCCTCCAGCCCTAGAGCCCGTACGCCCACACGTGTAACGGTGCATTGAACCAAAAGCCTAGTGTGAAACTCTTTTACTCACTTTTCGTGGCTTTAACTCGAAATGACAACCATTAATTTTCCTAGAGATTTCGCAAAGCGTTGCAAAATTTTTATAATTTTTTGACTTTTGACAAATCACAGAATCTCATTTCTTGGTCGCGTCATTTGTCAAAAACAAGTGCATATTGGAATCTAACCCCAGAACTATTCAGCCAACCACTCGCATACAGAGACACACACACATACGTAGCTGGGGTCAAATGTGCGACACTTTCGTCATGGGCCAAAGTTGAATTTTTCGGGGCGATTTCAGCTGGAACATAACAAATGACCTTCTTCTTCGCCTTTGAGGGCCAAGATGAGTTATGAGTCGTATTGTTTGAATCGAGAGAGGCTTGGGGACACTTAATGCCCCCCAGAGAGCGATATTAGGTCCTGCTAATATGCCAGGACACGCTCTGAACCCTTTGGTCAACTTGATTAGCTGCATTTGTAAGAGAGCAAACAAGATAAACATAATCATATTTTGGCATATTTTGATGGGTTGCTATTATAAATGAAGAAGAGAGAAAATGAAAAGAATTTGAATAGAAATATGAAACCAAGAACTTTATTATTTAAAGTACTGTGTGCAGAGATATAGATATACTGAGATCTTTTTAATTTGGAAAATCTTAGAAATCTTAGAATTAAAATATGTTGACTACAGGAAACATTTTAATATTTTGATGGGTTGCTATTATAAATGAAGAAGAGAGAAAATGAAAAGAATTTGAATAGAAATATGAAACCAAGAACTTTATTATTTAAAGTACTGTGTGCAGAGATATAGATATACTGAGATCTTTTTAATTTGGAAAATCTTAGAAATCTTAGAATTAAAATATGTTGACTACAGGAAACATTTTAATAATACAATAATACATATTTCTATAAGCTATACTTTCCACTGATTTTCAGCTTTCTTTACATTGCATTTTCTTCCTACTTTTCATAGTAAAATCCCCCCTAAGTTTATGATTTATCGATTGTTTTATGTATCAAGAACAAGTGGCATTGGATAATTTGCAACCTGCTTCTAATTGTGCTGACAATTTTTATGGCTGTCATATAAAATATTGGAAAATTATGCAGAAATAATGTGTGTGGCAAATGTATGTATGGAGTTTTCCATCTGCTACCAGAGAAATGAAGTAGCTTTTATCAAAAAATTAGAGCGTGAAATAAACCGAGCAATACACACAGGGAACTCAATTTATTGGCAGTAATAAATCATGGCTGAAACTGAGATACAAGCCGAAAGTTAACCTTGGCAAGGCCAGGGGAGAGATGGGAAAAGATGAGGACAAGTTACGAGTAAGAGTTCGAGTATCTTCTGATAGGTAGAGAAGCAATTTCCTGTTGGATGCATTCAAAGTTCTGAGTAGTTTCAAATGTATTAATGAAATTTATATATTTAAAGGTATCCAAGGAGTTTTCGGTTCACGTTGTTTCATTCATAAAATCCAAAGAGCTGTGCAGCATTTTAAAATGTGAAGCACGTGCAACGTCGCGCTATTTGCTGTGGAAGTTGATAGCATCTTAAAACTTGATAAAGAAAAGACAAAAAGATAAAAAAAACAAAGTGAGGAGTCATAAATGAAACAGAATTTAAGATAGAAATTAAGAGAAAGAGACGACAAAAATCACGGGACAAAACGGATAAAGGTGCGGGAGTAATTGAAATCTTGAGAAAAGTGAATGAAAACTTTTTTCGATAGGTAAAATTCAGAGCGCGTGCTACGAGAAGATTGGAATCAACATGAAATCACCATGGAATCAACATGGAACCATCATTGTTCCCTAGACTTGTTAATTGTCGTGCTATGAAACTGTAGAGAGCCCCAGAGATGGCTTCATTCATAAGAAATTTATTTAGTGGCAGGTAGAAAGATCTCTGGAAATGGAACTAGTGATCATCTCCAGTGGCAGCGGAAATGGAATATAGAGGAAATGTTTATCAATGAAATACTATCGAACCATAGTTTATAGAGATTTCTAAAAAAATCTAAGACAATCTATAGTCAGGTTCAGGATTTATAAATAACAGCATAGGCTAGTCTAAAAAAATTGTATCAAAGTCAAACGATCCTCGATCCCTCGTTATAGATAGAATTCCCTAAACTGTATTCCTTTCAAAACTTAATGAACTGATCTTGAAATCGTTGAGTTCGGATAACTCTTTGGACTATCTGCATCGAGATATCGAGTATTTCCATTTCAATTATTGGCCAAATTTGGCTGAAAATGCGTTCGACGGGGCGGCTAGAGAGTTTCCATAATTTAAAATAGAATTCCACGTATGATCGTTGGCATCCTTATAAGCTGATCGCCGTGATCGAGCCATTTAAGGATCTCTTTGCCAGAGAGTCTCCGACCCAGAGGCAGACAACTTCTAAAACAGACGTCCAGTGATGGACACGTGCCTTGCCGCAGTTCTGTAATTTAAATTTTAATTTCCTTTTTAATTGCATTCAATTAGCGAGCGAACTGCATTTGGATCGCAACGGATCCACACTGTCAATCATCGTCAGCAACGGGGCTAATAAACTGTCATAATGGTTGTCAAACGGCATTAGCTCGAACTGATCGAGTTGGATTCTAATATTATATATTATAATATCAAGATACTTTAAATATCTTTTTTATATCGATTCATTATCTTCAAATAGAATTTGATCAAGTCAACCAATCATAATTTTATTCAAATATAATATCATGTGTAGATCTTATTTTGATCAACGAAAGAACTCAAATTTCGACTTCTGCTTCGGGTTCAATTCAATTTTCTTTTAGCTGGTTGAATGCCTGTGTATCTGTTGTTGTTCTCTTCTTGCTGTTGACTTGTTGCCGTGGGTTGTATCATTCTATTGACCATTTATGGTATGGGACATGTTTTTACCTTTGGTCGTGTAATGTGACTAATTGGAACTGCTGCAACTGGAATTGTTGCTCATTGTTCAACATAATTACCCAGCACTTGCATCCATCCAACAAGTTTTCACTGAGTTTGACTTTAGCGTTGACTTTGACTTTGATGTTGTCATCCCACAAAACTGAATACTGAATTACAAATAAGTTTAGTCCATCAACTTGAATCAAGTGAAATAAGAACTTGTTCCTCTCGACACGCTCAGGTAGATCTGTCTCGGGCAGGTGTCTCTGACATTTCATTTTCTTTTTGGAAATTTATGACATTATTGTGTCCACTCGACCTTTCCCTGGAATAATGTTTCGGTGGCTAACAGTACTTGTTGTACTCACAGCAGGACATTCTTCAGTCCTTCTGCCTTATTATGAGTGTCATAATATTAGCAATACCATCATAATAATCTCAACTACACAGATCTTAACTGTTCTTTCAGGCGCCATAATAATGATATCCTTGTCGAACATTTAATTTACCTGAGGCTGATATCAAAATAAGAGTTTTTTCAATATGAAAATTAGTCACTAAGGATGTGATTTAAATTGTAGTGAAATATTTTGTTCTCAGAGCAAAAACTCTCGCACTTTCACAATTCTCAATTGTGTCGTTTCAATATGTTCGGAAATTCGTTTCAAATTAAGTATTTGAATAATTTTTTCATTCAAAATTTATGAGCAGGCTAAGAGAAAACTCCGACCGGACTCAGCTGTAGTTGAGTTACAGCCAAATTGCGTGCAAAATAGAGAACCTTTTTGGCAATTGTCGATGGCCCAACCACCCGTTTTTGGGAGCAGCCCAGGCAATTGGGGAAAATGAAGTGTAGTCAGATCCTTTGTCAACATTTTAAATGCATTTTTATTGAGATTCATATCGCGAATTCGCAGACTGTGCAAAGAATTGAATGCGACTTTGAATTGACTTCAAATTCCTTAAATTATTGCCTACCCCCAATGCACAGGAGTACACCCACAGGAGCTCATATGCAGGGACTAAAGGAAACCCACTCCGATTCCGATTGTAATTCTGATTCTGATTCTGATTCTGATTCGTATTCCAATTCGAATGCCAATTCCGAACACTGTCGCCTGTTTGCCGTTGCTCGAGTTTAAAATCGTTTTGGCAACTCGCACGTTTTATGCGAATTTGAACGGTAATAATCGATCCCTGCGGCATTTTAAAAAATAAATCCAACTGCGAGACTTGCTTTCTCCTTTGGGGTGGTTACGGAGTCGGAGTCGGACTGGGAACACTCTTTGAATTATTGCACTTGGCTTAGTTTTCAGCAGGCAGCACACATGGAGCCCGAATCGAGTCGAAACGAGTCGAGTCTGGGCCAAGTTTTATGCGTTTCTTATCGCAATTTGATTTGGCAGCTAAACTGCACTAAATTAAAAAGTGCAAACAAAACACTTTTGATAAGCATGTCTCAAAGTTTATGGGGCTCTTAAATCTGAACCCAAACACGCAGCTACTTAATTAGAAAGAGATGCGAATATGTTTCGATTTCAAGTAAAAGTGTGAGTTGAAAGAATCAGAATTATTTAAAAAATTTAATGTTAAGGTAGAAGGGTAAATGGGAATTTCTAAAAATTAGTTTGAAATGTTAGTTAGAACTAAGCTTAAGGAAGTTCACCATAAAGTTATTTATCTCTTAAATAAATCTCTCAATTCCTTTGCCTTTCAAATAAATGTATTTTCTGTGATTACTTCAACTGTCGCAATTCCATTGTCTCAATGTTTATTTAGGTAATTAGTATAAAGCCAATCACAATGCTCAAAGTCAAAGCTAATGAATGTCAGCAGCACTGCATGTCCTTTCAACTCCTTTGCCATCTCGACTCCTTGCCGCATGCAAATTCGGCATTGTTCACATATTGACACCCGGAAAACTCAACCCCTAGGGTTTGTCAACCCTTTTTATGCCTTCGGCTGGTAACAATTTAAATTGCGCCCCTTTTTTTGGCGAAATCGAATTTGAATGGGAAAGTTTTTGCTTAACTGTGAAGTGTGTAAACAATAATTTAATTTTGCACTAATGCAACAAATTAGTGGTTTCACCAGGAGCTGAGGGTCGGAGGGGAGTTGAGACTCGGCTCTGATCCATGTTGAATGCTAATTCGATTGGGGAGCGTTGATAGAGTCGTAGCTGGTCATAAATTGCGAGAGGAGAGAGGAGAGAATTTCTGTCTCATTAATGTCTTTTCTGGGGGAATTCTAGCAATTAAAATACTTTTCGCATACAAATTGATCACGTTCGATGTGCCATCATATTGAAGATGATGTTGGGATGTAAATCATGATTATCATTTTATTGCCGACACATGTTTTCATTAACAGTTCTCTGAATGGGTCAATAACATCCACCGAACGCTGACAATGATGTCCAGTTGCCAATTTTCCATAATTTCGCAATTCTGCACACTTGCTGTTCTTAAGGCCATGACAAGGGGGCAAAGGTCAAACGGGATTTACATAATCTTTGGTCCCCATCAATCACATATTGCACTATAGAGAGTCATAGCAGCTGGCTCCTTGAAATCACATTTTAATACCTTAAGGAAAGTACTGCAGGAAGATCCATAAAAATGTCCATTGAGCGTTGCGCTAATTAAGCAGCAAGTGCCACCAAATGTTGCAAGTGAAACGAGACGCAACGCGAAAGGGTTGCCAAATTAGCATTAATTGGTCATTGAAAGCACTCAAAAGGTGGCTTCTAAATTGTGAAGCAAGCCAACAGTGTCTGCCAACAATGTTGCCCCAGGGAACACTGCAAATCGAAAATAAAAATAAAAACTAAAGAATTCGTTCGATTGTCCTTTAAGGATGAGACTGGAGTACACAATAATTTGACAAGTCATAATATTGATTACATAAACAAAGATTTATGGTCTACATATGCGATTTGAGGTCCTTTTTAGGGTTTTAGCCTGCGATTATGGCTTGTAATCGAACTGTTCGACAATGTGGGCTATAAATCTTCCGATGACTGCGGCCTGCTACATTTTAAATCGAAATGGAGGAAGATTTATTTCCAGCTACAAGTGTACCCCCTTTTCCTCTCCCTCTCCCTTTCGCCCTCTCAGCAACCTCAAGTGGATTCTAGGCAACATATGTGCGGGTTTTCTTTTTTTTTTCCATCTTTCTTCTCTTTTTATATTCCCAAACTCACCCTTGGCAAAAAGGGTTGTTCAGGGGGTGTGGCAGCTGGTTTGGTTTAGTTGAACTAATTTCGTGCATTTTTTAACAGTTTTTATTTGCTGCCTTTCACAGACGATAAATTTAACGCAATTTCTCAACAATTGTTGGGTTCGTGTTTTATTCTTTTTTTGTTTTTTGTTTTTTGTATTTTTTTGCTCAAAACGCCTTGGAATTTATGCAAATGGGCGTGAAATAGTCGTGCAATTGGTAGCTACAAAAAAATGCTGAAAATAAAAGAAATTAACAAACATAAAATTAATGTTTGCACCCCACAACATTTCAGCGAGAGGACAACGGGAAAACACAGGACTCTCAGTGTCCTGCACGTGTTTCCATTTGCTGTGTTTCCGATTCGATTCCATTTTCCGCATTCGACACTCGCAGGCATTAGCTGAAATTGTTTTCTTTTTCTTACACTCTTCTGTCTTTCACTCCGCTTTCGTCGCTTTCTCTTTGTCTACAAGTATTTCTGTTGCTTAAACTGTCAACGATGTGTGATAGAAATCAGAGAGACACACATGCGAATCCTTCGAGCTCTACCTGAACGGAATGCACATCAAAATGCAGAGATTGTGGCCAAGTGCCAATAAGAGCGTCAGCTGAATTGGCCAAATGTGCAGATAACTAGAAAATGAAGGCGTTGCAACAGCACAATAAGCACATAAATACGTCTATAACGGCACACAGTGATGATGCTGATGGGATTAACTCGACGACGACTTCTGCCAATCGATAAATTTGAGCTCTAATCGCGATAAACGAAATTCAGCAGCAGCAACTTTAATTGCTCTTCGATGGGGGCTCAAGCATGTCCAGTCTTAAGCCTATCGCCTTCTCTTTCTCACTTTCTTTCTGTCTTTCTTTTGGCCAACTAATGACCAGCAAACAGGAAGTTCGTTAGTCCTGAGCCAAACGTAGACAACGTTTAATTTTTCTTTATTAAATTTTGACTGGCTGACGACGCGCTCAGACAAAGGGAAAATATTTCGGAAAAACAAAATGAGGAAAAATGTGTGAAGGCGTGTAATGAATAATGCATGAAATTGTTCCAACAAAGCCTTTTAAATGAAGCTCGGGGGAAGGAGAAGGCGGCACGCAGTGATTATCTGTCTACAAATGTGAGTGAATGTGTGTGTGTGTGTGTTTAGGTGTGTGTGTCCAATCACTCCCCCGCTCATACATAGCTACAACATACAAACAGGAACATAGAATCATAAGGTCAAAAGAAGATGAACAAATGTAGATAAACTCTATCAAAATGTTTCAGATTTTTTTAATTTAAATTTTGTATCGTAAATTTGCTTGTTTTTCCAAATTTCAATCTATCATAACTTTTTTAGAACTTGACCGATTTCCATCAATTTATTCTTGATTTAAGATTTATGTTGACCTTGCTTCTAAAGCTTGTTCGTTTTCGGAATTCAATTTATTTTGAAAATTTTCGAGTACTTCCTTACTTACCCCTTAAGGTTTTTAATCACTCTGCCAAATCTGTTCCGATTTCAGTGCGGAAAATCAATTTGATCTGTGTATGACCTCTAAATGTATTCTGCACTTAAGTCTTATTCATTTGCTGAGGCTACATTTTTTCACATGCTCACTCGCTCTCTCAGTCTCATTCTCTCTCATTCCTCACAACACACTCTCGTCTTGTACCTTTGATTAGAGCTGTTATTGTTTCCTTCTTACTTCAATTAGACACCGAGCAGGTTCCGCTCATCATCTAAGCGCGTTCTTTGTTTGCACAAATTGACTGACACTGATGTCTCCCCACCTCCCTCGACTCCCTGCTCACTGACAGCAAACTGACACCAGTCGAAGCTTAGAACTCCTCCTCCTCCCCTATAAGCACACACACTCGCTCACACACAGGGACACATGTTACCAACGTTGTACGTGGCACGCAACTTGCAACTTGCGTTTGCTCCCCATCTACATATGCTTTATTAGTTTATCCATCCCGGGGGTTGTTGTTGTTGTTGCTGGACGAGCGCTAATATTAATTTATTGTCAATGTTGCCAGCTGCCCCTTCCCCTGCCACTTGCTCAACTGCCACACACTCTGATATGCATCAGGATGAAAAAGGACAATTTAATTTCATTTACCACAGCAACCACACGAGGCAAGGACTTTGAAGCAGGACAAATGTGCCGTTATTAACACTTGCGACCACAGAAAGTCGGTCAAAAATGGTGGCAACTGTTTTTCGGTTGGAGCCAAACTCTAATTACGGAATGATGAATCTCGTCTCGAGGCCAGCGAGCAAAAGTCAGCACATGTGGCGCCCAATGCTGTGATCCCCGCCCCCTCTGTGCCCTCTCTCCCCGAGGCGGACAGCGTTTCATAATTCATTTTGAATACTCGTACTTTTCGCTTATCGCTGAGGGAAAGATTTATGTCTGGCACTTTGGTAACCCGATACCTGGGGCACTCAAACTCAAGGCTCAACTCCTTATCCGCTCGCAAATGATTTAATGCTCACTTACAGTGGCTACTGCGCTCCGTGTTCCTCGTTTCCGTTCCAGCTCCCAGTGGCACCATTAAATCTCATTAAAAAGTTGCCTCCGTCTTGGAATTGTGCCCCGGGATGCAAATGGAGCACGAGCTGAAAAGTGCGGAGTATGCAAATTATAAATGTTGCCGCATTTCTTCGTGTCGCCAAGTTGACATTGCAACAAAGCTAAGAAAAACTGGCAAAAGTTTTTCACGCTCCGAAATTGATGTTGCCACTGAGTTTTCATGCATGCGGCATGTGCAACTTCATTAGCTATGCATGAAATTGAAATGATGTGGAACGATGGCCATCATTGATTTCAAATTGACGAATGAGCTTTCAATCGGATTGTGGGAGGGGGAGAATGGAATGGTCGCCATTGTTGAAACTCTGCGTCACTGTAATGGGAAATAAAACTGACTCAGCGTCGATTCTGTTTATTAATCATTAATAAATGTTTTCTTTATTATTAAAAACGCAGTGACAGCACATAAAAATCAGCATAATAAATCCACGCAAGTTGCCCCCTCCCCTCTTCACTCCTCACTCCTCGTTCACCCCACCCACTCAATGACAAAAGCAATGCAAACAAAACTACATGCATGTAAGTATGTGTGCATGGCCACAAAGAGAGCGCATTGCTGATAAGGAGCGAGAGAGCATTTTGCATTAATATTTCAGTCACATTTCAAACGGAGAACAAAAAAAGAAAATGCAGACGAGCATACATAGAAAGACAGACTGAACGGCAGACAGACAAAACAGACCGCCCGAAAGTAAATAAGTAAACAACAAGGAGCAGGCAGCGCAGAGCATAGAGAGAGCCGAAATCGAAGAGACAGATAGATGGAGCGAGAGCGCGAGTGTTTGGAACTCTGTGAGAGACGTGGGATCCATGTTAACGCTTCGCTTTACATAAGCAAATAGAATACAAAACTTTATGTGCATTCCAGCGAGGGGCGAACGGGCGAGAAAAGGACGGCGCTGTTACATACCATGCCCAATGCTTATATACTACTAACGCACTCCTAAATACATATATGTATGCACATACATATACATATCTATGTATAAAGCTCAGTCACGTCCCGCCCATTCACTTGGAAAGTCGATGCTCAATGTGACTGATTACTGCGTCGCCAGTTGCGCTGTTGTTGCTGCTGTTACTGTTATTGGGCTGCTGCTGCTGCTGCTGCTTCTTCTTCCCCTGCTGCTGCTGTTAATGACAAACAATGTCTGCCATTTTGACAATAGATCGAAATTTTGGTAGAAGGAAAAGTCTGCTACGTTCATAATAAGTAAAAGTGGAAGGTCAAGTCTAAAAACTGCAACAAGCAGCTGAGATTGCTTAAAAGTACATACTCAATCATTTACTTAAAGTCCTGTTTCATAATATTTGAATAACATTATCCATTATTTGCAACGTCGAAAATGTTTTTCACATTTCTCTGTAAGCTTCAAAGATTTTAAAAGAAATTAAGTTAGATAAATTATAATAATTTAATATTTCAATGTCTATAACATTTGGTTAACATGCTCAACAATTTTAAAATTCCAATGAAATATTCGGTAATTTTTAAAATTAAGTCTACAGATAGTTGGAAATAATAGAAATGGCATGTTTCGTAAATTCCATTAACATACTTAGGCTATTCAAACTTGTGAAAAACAACCACATTATAAAATCTAGAGTTCGCTTCTATTATTCCGCAGACAGGTAATCTAACATATTTACCTAGAAATACACTTAAAATAACAATGTTTTTTTGTTCCATTTCTTAACAAGATCAATACAAAAGTTTATATTATTTCCAAAGAAATAATTGCTGCTTTTTAATATGTAGGCTGCGTTCTGCTTTTGGGGTCTTGATTTGAATATTTACTTCTGCTTTGCTGCCTTATTCTCAGTACATGGCGGTAATTTGTCTGCGGATCAAACAATTGTTGAATCAAACACCGAAAACAACCAGAACTTTAACGAAAAAGGTTTATGTAAATTTGACATGAAAAAAGAGGCCAAAAAGCAGGTGGATTCAAAGAATCAACAATTGTGTTAATGTTTATGGTTGTTTCGTTGATTTATTCATCAGGCACTCGACACTAATCAAGTAAAGTAACTAGAGGAGCTTGAAGGATGCGTGCAGTCCTTTGAGCAGGAATTATGCACTTGCCGTTGAGGGAAGAAGCACATAAAACATTCCGTTGCATAATTGAGCAAGTTGGCAGGGCTGCCGCAGTGGCAAACAGTGTGGCAGGACGACGCCAAACGAATTTATGGCAGCACCCGCCCATATGTCTTTGGAGACTTATTTGTTGTGCGGCTGCTGGGTGTGTTCTGGGTGTGGTTCTGGTTGGGTCTGTGTCTGTGGAATGAGACAATTGTCATCCGGATGGCAGCTCCATGACAACTTCCTTCTCCATCTCCTTCTCCTGCTACTGCTCCGATGCCTTTGCATTAAATATTTTTATGGCCTTTGCTACTTGAGCTTCATTGTTTTATTGTCCTGCTGCTCATCAGCGTCATGAATATTTCAAAAATCTACGCAGCACTATGCCGGCGAATCGGGTACTCAAACTTCAGCATGAATATACTCACAAGTAAACCGCATTTTTTGCATAGAAAAACTTAATCTTTTTAAGTAAATTCCTTGCTGAAATTAAAGTACAAGCTGCTTTCTTTGGCCCCAGACGAGGAAGGGCGGGGAGAGGCAATGGGGCGGGGCAGTTGTAATACAAGCACACACACGCACACACACACACACACATACGCACTTGAGTGTGTTGCATGCAACGCTCGTAGACAACGTCGATGGCGGCAGCTCCTTTGCCAGAGACAGAGACTAACGTTCCGCGCACGTGACGCGCATTTCCAATTAGATTTATGATTTTAATACTTCGTATTTTTTCATAAAGTCTTTGAAAATGAAGCAGCAGCTCCACCAGCTCCAACAGCAGCTAAAGTCTTTGGCTGGAAAATTATGGCTGCTTCTGGCGATAGTATGAAATTTCCCAGTTAAGCCAAGCGAGCAAAAGTATTCAGTTAATGCGAATGGGTTAGCACTAAGTTAAGATCTTTATGGAATCTCCTCATCTGCTCAACGCTTGTCTCAAGAACACTCTTATATGGTTATAAGTATTATTTACAAGCCAAATTTGTCATATTAGAGGCTTTGTGTGATTAAAATCATCGGGAAATCGAGCGAAGTGTTAAACAATTTCGAAATCCGATTCCGCTTTTGCTTTTAATCTCTGTAGATCTGTTAATCGGCTGAATCACTGAATAAATGTGTGAAAAATGAGCACTAACTCTTTTTTAAAAGATCTCTGTCTAATGCAAAAGGCAACTTTTTCTGCAATTTTGGAAAATTCCTTCAGTTGTGGAAAGAATAATGTCTAAAGGTCTATTAAAATAAGTCTAATCGTTTTCGTCTGACTTCATTAGGCACAGAACAAAAAAACAGTTCTCATAAGTGTTTTACTTATTTAAGATCGTATTAAATGTACTTGATATCCGTCTGCCCCGTCGACCCTCTTAATCGTTGGCCTCACATCGAAGGGGTCGTGAAATTTGTTAATTTTCCACAGCAAAACCCCAAAAAACAGATAAAAAAGAAACAAACTGAAAATCAGGGCAAATCTAAACGAGAGCAACTTTAGAGTCTCTTTCTCGGTCAGTTGGAGGTTTCTCGATGGGTTTTTACGGTGCACAGAAGCACGAGACGAGGAGCAAGTGGCCGTACAGTGAGTAGAGTAAGTTATACCGCACCTTATCTCAAATGGGAAATCATTACCGCGTTTTTATTGTTTTACAGTTTGCAGACAAGCAACAACAACACAAATCAGAGTATTTTTTTTTTGTTTTGTTTTAATGTCGCAACTTTTGCTGTAAAAATATTTTTAACAGCATTTCACGTAATTTCAACAACAAAATAATTACATTTTTAAGTGCACTTACAAAGTATTTCTCACATTTGGAACGTAAACGTGAAGAAATCGAGAAACCCAAGCAACTAATTCGACTTGTAGATATCCTAGAAAAGAGCAAATCATTTTCAACACAACTCTGCTAAATGTTAATAATCGCATAACATCAAATTAACATTGCTCGAGGGGAGGGCAGACAAATTGCAGTTTTATTCAAATATCTCAACAACGCCCCGAAATTGCCAAACTGAATAATACGCCGTGAAATTGTCATATATATATAATGCAAGGCGGGAAATTGTGGGTGTGGGACTTTTACTCCCGATTCGCGACTTGATAAATTTGCAACAATTTCGCACACTCGCGTCTTTTTTTCCTGTTGTTTCCGTTTGCTGTTTTGTTTTTATTTCGTTTTTTTGTCAACAGTTGCCCGGCGGAAATTGGTGACAGTTGTTGTTTATTGACATGCCCGCAGCCACCGTGAAAACATTTTAAAATTTGTAAAACATAAAATCAAATCACTGTGGGCTAAAATAAGCTGAAAGGACGAAAGGAAGGCAAAACAGAAAAAAATTCGCATAATATTTCACACCATTTATTTTAGAGCTCGGGGCTTGTTTTGTGTCCTTGTAAGCGGCTTGTTCCGGGAAGGAGCTGGGCGGGGATGCCGGAAGATACACAGAAACACAGATAGATCGGGCCATATGTTCGTGATGGGTAGCAGCCCTTAAACTTACCACAAATTGTCGCTGAGATTTTTAAAATTTATAGCAAAATATTTGATATTTTATTGCCAAATTTTTGTTTTTTTTTCGATTTTACTTTATTGAAAATAGTTGGAATTTTAAGTTGAACCGAATGTCTGTCCATATAAGGTATTAACGAAGCTATATGCAATTTTTAACTTGCCCAACTATTATAAGTTCCGAGTTCAATGAGAATATTCAAACATCATTTATCAATTTATAGTGTTTCTGCCTTAAAATCTAGCTATCTTTAAATGTACTTCTTAGGGTTGCTAACTCAACATAACTAAAGAGGTTATGCCTTTTTGTATATTTTGAAAATCATAAAAAACTCATTAGGCATACGACAACAACTGGAATTCTTTCTTCTAATGGAAACTAAATTGCGTTCTTTACTTACCTTGTGCACATTATGCTTACTCTGAAAACTTTCACCTAAGATGCTTTTGTATCTTTGTATCTTTATGCTGTTTGTCTCACATGTCGAGGGCAGCCTTTCAATTAGAAATTTGCGCAGAGTCAGCACTAAAGGGACATTCCTCCAACTGCTCCTTCTCATCAGACTCATCACTCGCAGGACGTCATAAAGCGTCAAGGAAGGCGTCCAATGTTTGGCCTCAGAGTGCGTGACGAGTTCAGTTCGAGGAGCTATGAAACTATTCCCTCGGGTCCTCAGCTGTGACAAAAGCAAACTAATGCTCGGAATGGACAGGGGATGGCTTTTGGGTCAACACACAGAGTGCAAAAAGTGCTGAGAGCTTCTTCTCCATTTCATATAAGAAATACCAATTCGATATCGAACTTATAAATCGGTTCAGCACGCTGGATAATTGCCCTACAAATTTTCGGCACTTCTAAATAATTAATTTCAATGGTCAAGCAAGATTTACATGCTGGTCAAGTTATTTATGTAAGAATCTGAATTCGAATGCGACTCGGATTTGTGGCTACTGTTTGTGGGTTTCTCTCTCTCTCTCTGTCGGCGGACAGTAGCCAACAAAAGTCAGTGTACCGTGTCTGTGGTCATTTAGATGGGAGATTAGTTTTATTGCCCAACTTCTTGCAAATTGTTCACATAATATGTAAATCGTGATTTTAAACTATGATTTACGATTTGGGAATGCTTTTGGATAAAAGACGGCTTAGAGAGAGCACATACTAAAATATTAATACAATATAATCTCAGATCCAAGACAAGGGCCAGGGCAACTTTCCGTACTTTTCCTTGGCCAAGTTTGAAATTTGCATATGTTGGCAGAAAGGCAAATCAACTCGGCTCACTTTGATGTTGTTTGTTTTTGATGTGGAACGCTTCGCGAATCTATAACTAGCTCCTCCTCAACTGTCTCAGCTGTCGCCGGCTTATCTCTAGAGACAACATGGCCAGCGCCAGGTTTGTTTATCCGCCTCTTTTTTATTGCAGCAGATTAGCCCGATTATGGCCCGCAATCCGACCGGCAGCTTTAACTTCACCCAATTTGATTTCTACTGCCGCGCTCGCATTGATTGACCCCTGACCCCGCCAAAAACCCGAAAAACTCATATGCGCCAGCGGCATCGAAGTGTGTGCGGACAAGTGAAGGTAATTTGCTTCCTGGCCAGCTTCAGGACCCTCGGGCGAGAGAGTCTCCATGAAGCGAAGTCTAATGAAGCGGAAGACATCAGACAGGGCTGTAAATCCGGAAAATCTCTCTACATTTTCCCCAGCAACAATAACATTATTGTGAGGCAAAGGAAAACACTTTGACAGGCTGTTGATTAAATAATAAAATACCCTGTAATCAATGGGTAGCAAAGGGTAGCTAAGTCAGATGAGCAAGGAATTAAATAGAGTATTCCAAAATCAGTCATACTTATCTCTTTATTCATTATATAAATTGATGAAGCAATGCAAAAAGGATTAAAATTAAAATGGTAATGGTGACTGGGTAACTGTGACTGCTACTCAAACTGCGACTGCGACTGTCTTTGGCGATTTGACAAATTGAGTTATTCGCATCTACATACGAGGTACAAGGGGTTAGGGGTACTCGTAGTCGTACTCGTTGCGAATATATTTCATTAGTATTCGTGACACAGATTGCATTTTAATTAACACGGCGCCAGTCCACGGACCTCCAACCCCTCCAAGGGGGGGTCCAACCCGTTTGATTGAATTAAAACCGAGAAGCGATCCGAAGCACACGAAAAATTGAAAGAATCTTTTAATAACTCAATTTGTGCATTTTGTATGTGTGTAGCTGGTTATTAAATTGTTAGCCAACTAGCCAACAATTTGTGTGTTAACTGGATTTAAACACGATCAGAGATATGGGGGTGTCTTAAAGTGATACATCTGTATGCTAATTACTTGAATAAAAGACTTCTGGCTGAAGAGCTGCGAAAAATACATTGAAATTCCCAACAGCTTTAATCAGCAGGGGATGATGAGGATGAGGATGATGTTGATGTTGATGTTTTCGATTCCTGTTTACTGTTATTGAACACTCGCCGTTGTCGATGACCACCAGCAATAAGAACAACAACAACAACAACATCATCGAGTATTCGAAATGTTCGAACTGGGAATTTCATCGATCATAAAAATAAAATGGAAATTGCTACTTCAATTTATTTGCGGCATTGCCAAAGCACATAAAAGAGTCATGAATTATTAACAGGTATGTGTTGAGGAGTGTCCGAGTCGTTGGTCAATGAACCACTCAAGTTGCAGTTCTTTTTACCATTTATTGTAGAAAAAAAAGAAAAAAAATACTCATAAAGGAAGCTTACATGTGAAATATATATTGATTTTGGGCACAACAAAAGGGAAAACTTTTTTTATTATTTATATAGAAGCAAATTGTTTTTAGGAAAAAGAATATTTAAATTTTCTCATATCTATTTATCAGATTTCTCAGATCTATCTAAATTTCCTGAGTCAATTGTCTGATTTGAACTTCCTTAAAAAGTAATTATCGTTATCAAAATTGAATCCTGTAGTTAAAGATCTGGAAAAATTCTGAAATGGCTACTTAGAATTTCTTATTTTCATTTGAGATACAATTTTTATTTTGTAAATATTTTGGAACCCCCAAGTCCCGTTTTACTTTCCACACTTCCCAGGATAAACTATCTGCCTCCGTAGGACAATCGTTTATCTTGCTCAAGAAAAACCATTTTGATTGCCATTCGATAAAGGACAAACGCCCCTATGGACAATGCCCGAGTTTGTTTGTCCGTTTCAGGTGTTCCTTTTGACACTTTATGAAATTTATGACATTATTGGCCTTCTTTCTTTTTTTTCGCTTTCCCTGGAAAGTGAATCTGGACGAGTAACTGTAAAAACCTGCCAAGGACACCCTTGCAGGACACTCAGCGATACGATTGTGACTGGCGATAAGCGCTCTCAGTCCTGTCCAAATACTCGTATTATTCCGAGTGATATATTTCTCTATTACAAACGGCAACCGCAACCGTTTGGCAGCTGGCAACTGCAACTGAAACTGAAATTCCAGTCAGAGTCGAAGTCGGGGTCGGAGTTGGAGTTGAAGTTGAGGAGGTTGAAGATCGGAGATCGCAGATCCGAGATTTTGATGGACTCTGAGACTGTCTCAGCTCTCGAAGCTCTCTCGAATCGGGTCTCAAAGTCGCCGCCCGTCGCCAGATTTGTTATCTACAAAAGCGCGCCCGCTTTACGAGCATATGACAACCCTAAATCAAAAGCGCCGTCGGCAACTTTCATGGCCAAAGCCTCCGTCTCCGTTTGTCTGCCGCAGGCCCGAAGCGGAAACTGCAGAGAAGCCGCATAAATTATCAGGCGGCATGAATCTAAATTAAATATAAACAAAAAGCCAACAGCCAACAACAACAACAACAACTAAGACAACATTTGACATTTGCCAGCGCAAATCCTTAAAACACAAACAATTTTAAATTTGCCTGCTCTGAAGGTCGCCCGTTGTGGCAAGGGACAAGTGAGGGGGAGGAGACGGAGACGGAGATGGAGATGGAGAGGGGGCAGCAAGGTGCGGTATCAGTCTTAGTCCTAAGTTTGCCACTGTGCAGCGTCTTACAAGGATTCACCATTAAAAATGTTAATTAGTTGCGCAAACATTGCAAACATTTGCGATTGAGCATCATCCGCAACTGTTGCGACCTGCTGACAGTGGATCGAGAGCTGTTAAAATCTTGACAATATTAAAAACAAATAAATAAATGCAGATTAATGTTAATCTATAAATTTTATAGAAATATTAAGATATCTATTGAAAAAAAACATATATTCTTATATGAAAGATTTCAAGATTCAAAAAAGATTCTAATGCTTAGTACATAGACCTTATGGTAGATAAATGGTCTTATACAGCTACTATTAGTATATAACACAAAATTGGATGGCTTATAATATACAAATATTATCCGTAGAAGATGAAAGAATTAAGGATGCTGTTCTAAATTAACAACACAAGTTTCCTATATTTTGTGTTTAGTAGTAGTCTACAAATTTGGTATTCCCTTTTTTATTTTAAATATAATAATGTCCATAAGGATCTTGATAGAACTAAATGAGTACTTAAAATATAGGCAAAGTCAGAGATTTATTTTAGAAGTAACTAAAGGTTATATTTTTTTAAATAGGTGACTATTTTGGATTTTCCCAATGTAATTTAGAGTTGAACAATATTTGAACGCACACTTGGCCACACTCAGACCACTGTGCAGGAATTTGAGAGCGTGGCCGCGACTGGAGCATCGCGTGCATGCAAATCGCAGGCGGGATACAAAGATTGAACGCCAATTAGGATGAATGTTTGGCTTTTGGCGCACGCCGCTCTCTGCAGCCGAACGCCCCACAGTTCCAGACTGCATGACGCCTCGTGCCGCAGTCAGAGAAGAGAGAGAGACAGAGAGAGAGAGATGGGTGAGGGAAATGGTGATGGAGTAGAGAAGTTATTGCAGGGAAAGGGAGGAGGAAGATGCTCAAGAAGTGGCTCCCTGTCTTGCACGCCTTAGTTAATTGCTAAAAACTGTTCACACGTTCTGCAAACGCGACTTTTGCATACAACACCTGAGAGACGGAGAGGGACGGGGAGGGATGCAGGGAGGTAGGGAAGCTGAGCCTGTGATGAGGACCCGCTGACCATCTGATGGTCACACTTGCCACTTCTCATGCTGGTCACGTACTCATCAAGCGCAAGAGTCTTTCGGAGCAGGAAATCAATATCAATGGGCCGGTTTCATGGCCTGGCAGCTCACCTTTCCTTTTAGTTCCTTTCAGTTCCGTTCCGTTCCGTTCCGTTCCTTTTGACAGAGTCTCAACTTCCGTTGCATCCCTTACAGATTAAAGACGCGTTTCTTTTTCGAAAGTTTCTCTCTATTATTTGGGAAAAATTAAGCATGTATGGTATGTCTGAGACCCAGTTATGCAAATCCAAATCGAAAAAAAAGATACACACTCATAAATATCGGCAATTCTACGAATTGTGTGTTTTTGTCGCCGACTCCAAGAGAGTCTTCAAGACCCTGGCTCAGTCCCAGTCCCAGTTCCAGTCGCAGTCCCAGTCTCAGGCCCCAGTCAGGTGTGCGCTTTAAATGCACGACATCAACTACCGAAATTGTAGGCCCAACTGGGTAAGCCGAGTACCGATTACCGATTACCGAGTACCGAGTGTTATCCAAGTCGCTTGTCGGGATTTAATATTATAGACACGTTCCCATCCAACGATTCAACGGTTAGGTCGTTAAAGCCGCGACTCGAGTTATTTGTTTATTTCTACGACTGTCTGTCCGTTTAATTTCCATTCGACTTTCAGCGAATCAATCAAGTAACAACACCCCAGGGAAGGTCTTACAGTCTCTGATCCCAAAGATAAAGCTGTCAAGCTTGGCAGGTGCATAAATCAAGTTCGTATAGTTTTTTAAAGTTTCTAAATGAAAATCGCAAATGAAATTTCATTAAACTTCTGTGTGACCAAAAGAGAAAATCAATACTCGTACTCAACTCGACTCGCCTCAACTCAGCTTTGGCAGGAAAGCAAATGCATACCTTCCTCTTAGAAAATTGTAATCCTGACGTGAAGCTCTTAGCTTTCCACACTTTTCCATCCCGTATGCTCATCACGTGCCATCACGGCGACGTTGGCAAAGTTCCCAGCAAATATCCCATCAAGAAGTTTTGTGTACTTTTTCGCACATATTTCGAGAGTTTGTCTGCTCGTCGTTATTTCACAGCCGATATGAAAAGCATATCCATCGATGTATACCATAAATATATATATGTATTTATGGTATAGGTACGAGCATATAGCTTGGCTAGTTCTATGTGCCGAACCATAACTTTATCTCAAGCTAAGCTGTTCCCAGAAACATCTTTTATATATATTTTAACATAATAATAGCAAAATGTCGAAATAAGAGTTAAGAAATTTGTAAATTATAAGCAGAAGTTATTGTTGCTAGTGACTTTCACAGAAGATGCCTTCAAATCGTAGAGACATAAAGTTTTTATTCATTTTGACATATTTTTTATTGTTGAAAATTTAAAATTTTTATAGATATATTATTTTTAAATATATATACATGAAAATTGTTGCGTGAAACTCATGATTACATAATATAGAATATCGATAAATAAATGTTTGCTAATCAGAAATCTCTTGATGTGACGAAATGAGGCTTTCTAATTTTAATATAAATATTTTATTAAGAATTAATTGTGTTCTATTGCAAGAATATGTTAATTATATTGTACAATTCTCGAAAGTTAGCCTCAATTTCTATTCCATTTTCCCTCTGCTTTAATAGCTAAAATTATAATTGAGCTCTTCTGTCTTGAAATAATTAAGATGATCAAAAACCTTTAAATATTTTAATATTTAAGCTGCCAACACTTGGAAATGCGACATTAAGAACTGGCGATTAAATGTTGGTGCTGTGTAACCGTTGACTTTACAGTCGAGTAGCTAAAGTAGATATCATTTTCATTACAATGAAAGGTCAGCAACGATTCGGATGCTGGGGGCAAAGCCTCATTTTGTGCTCTGAGGCGCAGCAGCAGCAGCAGCAGCAGAAAAAGCAAAGGCAAAGGCAAAGGCAAAAGCAGCACGCTCCAACCACATTTGCCATGTTTAGAATTAAGACTTTACTGAACCGGCGACAAACAAGCCAAGTTAAAGTCGAAGTCGAAGTCAAAACAAACCAAAAGCATACCAAATGCAAGGCAAGTCTCAAGTCTCAATTCTCAGTTCGCAGTTCTCAGGGTTGTTGTTGTTGTTGCTGCTGTTGCTGTTGTTGTTGTGCCTCGGGCCGAGTCATGTTACTCACGTTCCAAACGAGCTTTTGTCAACTTGTCTAAATGATTTTTGCACACTGTAAACAACCCAAGACAGTGGGACAACGCAGACAAATGGACAGCGGACAAACGTTTCAGTATTGACGTTGACCCTGCACGACTCCCATACAGAAGTTTCAACTCTGTGTGTGTGTGTGTGTGTGTGTGTGTATCTGTGTGTGTGTGTGTGTGTAAAGGATTCTGAAACTCAACTCAAGTCGTGTGTGCGATTGCCGTGCCAAAAGAAGCTGCTGAATCAGAGGCAAAGCCAGAAAGAAACCCGAGATGAAGACCAGACCAGACCAGACCAGACCTGGCCAGAACAGAGACACAACCTGGTCCTCAGTCGTTCCCCGTGGGAGTCTTTTGTTTGTTTCGTATTATTGTTGTGCTGATCTTCGATTTTCGTCGTCGATATTGTCGTGTAATCACGAATTTATTTTATTGAAAATCACTTGACAGGTGGCGCCTTATTTAACTAAGTTGTCAGCAGATTGGCCCCTCAGCGGGGAAACAACAGGGCAGGGGAAAGGGGGGGGGGGCAGCAGTCTGAGAGTTGAAATTGAATTTTGTGAGTTCGGGATTTGATTATGAATATAAATGCAATGCTTGGGAATTGTTCGGATTGTGCTTATGGCAATGAGAATTCTTATTAGAAAAACTATTTTAGTGAAAATATATTTGAACAGAAAAGGAAAAATAAACAATATGAATGAAAAGAGAAACTAATGATTAAAATTATTTTAGCACTCTTAATTGAATTGTTGTCTTCTAGACATATTAATAAGACAAGAAACTCAGGTAAATAAAAAACTAAAATATATATAGAAAATGTTATTTATTAATTTATTAAAACATAATAAGAAACAGAGATTTGAAATTAATATTTAATTTAATTTGTTAACTTAAAACTGAAAGGGATAAAGGAATTTTTAAAAAGTATATAAATATATGTGCATAGAATATATATGATTATCATCAGATATTGCGTAATAATGAGCTTTGAGAAAATTATCTAAACTTAGTAAACTCATACAATTATTTTCTTGTGTTTTTTAGATTGTTTAATTTTTATATCAAATAAAAAATGTTTATCAACTAAACATAAATAAATTCTGACATCAAAATATATTAAAAGTAAATTCTAGTAGAGTAGAATTCTTTATCAAACACGGTCCATATCTTAATTAATAGTATTAATAAAAGGTAATTGAGAAAATAATAGTAATGCTTAAGGAGCGTAACTTATTACCATAAATCGAACAACGATCTCGATTATCATAGAAAAACAGCTTTTGTAGGCTCCCAATGCGGCAATTACAAAATAAAAAGTTGAATAATACTTAACAATTTAACAATGCAGGTCTTAAACAACATTGCAATTCCCACAATAGCCAAAAAAAAGAAAGAGAAGAGAAGAGAAAAAAGCGGAAAAAGAGGAAGAACCGCAATGGCACAAATGACTCCCCAGTAGGTTTGCTTATCGCCAAGAACACAACTCAATGTTGTTGTTGAGGCAACGAAATCTCCAGAGGATGCGGCATCCTTGGCTACCTGCGAAGCGCAGCTGGGCGAGAAAGAGAGAGGGAGAAGAGGACAGAGAAAGAGATAGAGATAGAGTTGGAGAGTGAGAGAGTGTGTAGTCAGACTTATGTGAAGCTGAAGAGCACACAGGTAAGTGGCAAGTGGGGCAAGTGGGGCAGCAGAGTTGTTGTTGTTTCGCATTGCCATAAACATGTGGCAAGTGTTGTTGTTGTTGTTGCTGTCGGGAGAGTGTCTGCCGATTTGTGCAACACTTTGATGGCAAAAACAGCCAAACGCAAAAACAATAAACAAAGCCAAAAAGCCAGCTCAGTGTGTGTGTGTGTGTGTGTGTGTGTGTGTGTGTGTGTGTGGATGCTGCTGGGATGCTGCTGATGCTGCCGCTGTCGACGTCGACGCAGCGGGGCTGGCCTGGGAGATTTGCGAGATTGGAAGATTGCTCTCAGAGGCAGCAATCGTTGGCTGCGCTCACTTGGGGACTGCGAAAAACCTGCTCCACCACCATTTGCAGCATGCAATCGTTGTTGCAGCAGCTGCTGCCGCTGGGAGCAGAGCTGATGATGTTGACGATGATGACGATGACGTGGAGACTGAGGCAGAGACTGAGACTGAGACTGAGGCTGAGGCAGCGGCAACCCGCAAAGCGCAGACCAACCGTCCAAGAGCCGACCAAGCGACCAAGCGACCATGTTTCCTGATGCGAGGCGATAGTTTATCGCCAATTTTCGTGCCGTGCAGAGGTGAACGCGGACCAAAAACGTGCGAAAAGCCGAATCGAGAGACGAGCAACGAAAAACGAGAAACGAGAAACGAAAAACGAGAATCGAGTGCCGAGAATCGTCGCCAAATTCGTCCTGTTTTTTGTGCGGGGGGAACCTACAGTAAAAGCCATAAACCGACGGCAGACGATACATTTCCATTTGTTTTGCTTTCCTATTTATGTATTGGAGTGTGTGTGCAAGTGTGTGTGTGTGTGCGAATTCGCCGTCGCTTCGTTAACAACATCGTCATCGTCCTTGCCGTCGTCGGCGTCGTCGTCGTCGTCGTCGTCGCGGCCATGCGCGTTAACGGTAAATAATGGCCGCCATCTTGGCGTGCCAGTTGAGTGCGACATCAAATCAAAGCGATAGATAAATATATATGTATATAATACATAAGAGATATATACATATACATAAATATATACATATAAGAGTTAACAGTGCAAGCGATTAACGATAGCCGATTACCGATAACCGATAACACAATGGATCATCATGGCAGCGGCTTTGTTGCCTCCCCGTGGGCAGCTGTCCTGGGCCATCATTCGATGGCCTCCGACGCGGGCTTCGCGGCTGCAGCGGCTGCGGCGCATGTCCAGAATGTGGCCGCCGCTCATCACACGCATCCCATGCATCCCGGTCATCACCATCATCCGCACTCGCATCCGCACTCGCATCCGCATCCGCATTCGCATCATCATCATCATCTGGCGGCGGCGGCGGCAAGCGGAGGGATGCCAATGGATTTGCATGTGCCCCAGGGATTTCCCTACTATAGGTAAATAACGCCACAATACCAATAAAGAATACATGTACACACATACAGGTGCATTCCATGTCTATCTCTGTGTGTGCGAGTTTTGTCGCCTTTGTTTTGTGGGCGTTGCCATTTATTCAAATTGTCCTGCCAATCGCAGGAAATCCAACTGCACTACATATAGCAAATTATTCCACTTAAATCCCTATATACAATACTAATGGACCCCATCCGGAGAGTGAGATAGACACAAAGATTTAGAGTGTGAGTGCGAGTGCGAGTGAGAAGGACAGTCAAATGAGTGCAAATTGCAAATAGATTGGGCTTTAATTGATGGTAAATAAATCAAGCTTACGATGGAGGCAGCTACTTTCTTAGAATATGAAAACCAACCTATAAGACAGGAGGCTTGGAAAATGAAATACTTGTCTTTCAAATGATCATAGCAGAAAAATACCATTATACTGAAAATATATTTTATAGATTAGGGATTCATACGAAATTAGCAGGGAAATTTAACTAACTAAAATACTCTATAATAAAGTTTATATGAATCATAGAAGTGAAAAATCAAATTATATTTTCAGCGATCAGTTTAGTTAGAAATTCAGAGACTTATAGTTCCCCATACTTAGTTAATAAAATAATTGTGACATTAATAACTAAACTGAATACCTTCATATTATAAATAACACTCAAAAGCGCAATTAAAAACATACAAATTTATTATGAAAATAATATCTAATATATCAGTTCCGCAATGGTTTTGTGAAATCTTACTTTTCATTTAATAATGCGATAACTGTTAAAATATTGTTTTTTTACTATAGGCATAAGCTCTATTTGTAACAATTTAATTTTAATTATTTTTCGAATTTTCTTAATACTTGAAACATCCAGCCATAGCCCCTCGATGATTGAAGTATCTGAAGCTGACAGCCAATTTCTCAATTTGCAGTTCAATTGAATGGGCTGTCGAGTATTGTTGAAGCTTATTAAACATTTAGCTTAACTGGTTGGCCATCGTGACCATCGAGTTACTTCACCCACAATCATAATCAGCCACTTCTCCTTTGGAGCAACTCACAAAACAGAAAAAAACCAAACCACCCAAGTCCAATTTGTAGAACGCGATAAACTTCAAATGAGTTCGAAAACTTGCGCCTTACGATTGAATTTAAAATGACCGAAATAATAATATTAAAAAGGTGAAAGGAGGTGGCAGAGAGAGGAGGAGGAGGCTGGTAACAGGAGATAAAGAGAGGAGGGGGGTGGGGGAGGTAGGACCGTTACAGAGGTGCCAACATCGATGAAACTTATAATTAAACTAATTGAATTTACGTGACAATAACACTTTCAACGAGAGAGAAGCGAGTTGAGATTGTCACGAGATGATAAGTTGAACTTCTCCACTTCTCACTCCCTCTCTCCCTCTCTCTGTCTCTGTCTCTCTTTCTCTTTCTCTGCACGAATTGTCTGATTCAGTTAGGTTCAAGCTCTCGTAATGCATGGTTATTTTCAATATCGAAAAATGAAATCGGCATCAAAGAACATTTTGCCGGCAACAGGAAGAGAGAGAGAGAGAAGGGAGAGAAGTGAAGAGAGCAACAAAGTGAGAAGCGCAGAAGGGCAGACCGCATTAAAGACATTCCCATAACAATATGGCGATGGCGATGTAATTCATGAACTGTGATTGGTGGCGCGTCCATTAACTCAGGGCCAGAACCGAGACGGACCCCGACCCCGACTCTGAGTTGGCTAAGACTCCAACCGAGAGCTACCACTGCCAACTGCTGTTCCAGACCGGACAGTTAGTCAATCTGCCGCCTCGACTCGACTCTCAACTCAACTCGACTCGACTCGACTCGACTCTTGACTCTGGAGTCGACTCTTGGAGTCGACTCGACACAATCAGCGTCTATCAGCATTTTTCAATTATATCGAAATAGCGTTATCCGTGGCTGGATCGCGTCAGAACGCATAATTACTATAATCACCTGAGTTATTACCTTGGCGAATATTGGCGAAGACATACGAAAACGCCAAAGTAATATTAAAAGCAACAACAACCAACAACCAACAACCAACAACCGACAACCGACTACAACAACAATAACAACAACGACTGAATACAGAAATCTAAACTGTGATTGTTGTGTTCCCCACCTGCGTCTTCTCCGCGGAGTCGCCGCTTCATGTGGATGCCTCAATTTCATTTTAGTCTTTTTTCCCATTATTTTCATATATATATATTTTTTTTTTCTTATTCTCTCCTTTATTTTTGTGCACTTTTCTTTGCACAATTCGTTAAAGCTGCACATTAAAAATTACACTCAGCGAAATGCGAGGCAACCAACAAAAGAAGAAGAAAATGATTCTAAGCTGGAATTAAAGTCAAAGTCAAAGTCGAAGGCGAATTTTATGTGATCTAACTGGAAAATTGCTGGGACGTTTGTTTTTCATTAAGCTGTGCCGACTTTGTTTTGGCTGCTGAAAGAGAGGGGAGAAAGGGGGAATGGGGACGGGGTTGCGGGGTGGGATTTAGACTCCCAGTTGTTGAAGTTCGTGGCAGAAGCACGAACGGCATTTTCATTCCGCAAAGCGATCGCCGTACAGCGCCACACAATTTTCCACGGCGTTGGCCCCAAAAAGCTGGTCAGCGTATTAGCGGTTTCGAGGTCGACTTGGCCATCATCATTTCGGCCAAAAGGAAAAGGGGGAAATGCAGAAACTGCAGCAGAAAAACCATCATTTCCACAATTTATATTTCGAACGTGATTGGTGGAGTTGTATTGCTTGGTGGGAATCTCAGAGGGGAGGGGAATGGGAGTCGAGTCTCTAGAGGGGCGAGGGGCAAGTCGGCCATTAAGAAATTGCAGTAAAGCATAAAGAGCAAAATGAAACCGAACAACGGCCAAAAGCAACAACAACAACAGCAACAACATTGCGAGAAAATGAAATAAAATGCTGCAGATTATGATTGCGATTATGTTGGAAGCGCAGCGAAATGAGGTTTTCGAGGGAGTTACGAGAGGAGAGAGAATGGGTGGGAAGGGGAGTTACCCATATGAACTCATATGCAACTCTGGCATATGCTGGGAATAAGCATATGTGATGGCTATAGATGTGTGTGTGTGTGTGTGTGTGCAACAACTACAACTGTGGCAATTTCGACGGATTGACCTTATGGGAAGCGTCTTCAATCGATTTCAGTGGCGGCATTGAGAGCAAATTCACAGCTCACATTCTGCCCACATATTTGAATGGTAATTTGCTAGAATTAAACCATTGGAAAATGCAGCAAGTGTGGACTGAAAAACTACTAAATTATTTACATGAAATCTTGGGTGAAATATTAGTATATGATAAGTGTATGAAATTATTTATGCAATTGAAATGATTGTTGGTCCTAAGTGTACCAATAGCCAGAGATCAATCATCTCAATATATTTAATATTTGTTCTTATTCAAAAAATGTATACTTTAATATTTAAAGATTTTTATCAAACTTCAATCAGTTTTCGTATTTCATATTAAATATAAATTAAAAATTATAATTATTTGTCCGTTACATATACATATTGTTAATTAAAACAATAAATAAATACTAAATAAGACCCAAGTAAATCTTCAATTTCTTTTGCTGTATGTTACTTAAAGCATATCTAAAAGTATTCATATCTTAACTAATTATAATTTTTTGCGATCCATTTCGCCTTTTCCATTGAAAACCAAAACCCAGCAGTTATCTGAAATTGCCCTTTCCCATTTGCAAAGCGGTTTTTGATCATAAAGCTGAAGGTGTTACAAGAGTCCCACCCCAAATGCATTACCAGCTACACTTGTTTCGGCTGCAAGTGCCCAAGGAGTAAGGAGTCTCGGGTTGAGTCTTCTCCTTACTTCTCTTCGTCTCCATCTTCATGCCAGTCTCAGTTGGGGTCCAGCCTACGTCACATTCAATTAAATTATGTAAATGAAGCGCAACACTTGAGCCAGAACAAAGTCCGGCACTGGAAATTGACTTGGCCAAGAGCAGAGGGACAAGAGACCAGAGAAGAGTAGAGCCTGAAAGCCAATGACGAAGCTGATGTTGAAGCTGAAACCAAAACCAAAGTCAAGTCACTCCACCCACTCCGCCAGAGGCTGATGCTGGGAAAAGAGCCAGGCCAAGACGTTTCAGCCAAGTTGCTGGTTGCCGTCAAGTAGAGTAAATTACCGCTTCAATGTTTGTTGTTTGTGTTGCATTTGCCGCGGCTGCCGTGGCGGTTGTAGCTTGATGAGCTTGATGTTCACACAGCCGCCAGGCATGAAGCTATTACACACACACACACACACACACATACATATACATATAAGAGCACTGACTGATGTCCTTGCTGCCGGCAAATTCAAAGTGAGCCAACAATTTCATCAACGCCAAGCGACGATGGCAACGTCACCAGCCGAGTTGCCTCCCCCCTTTTTGCCCCTTCTGCAATCCACCAACTGTTTCAAGTACTTGTTGTTGTTGCTGTTATTTTTGTTGTCTTCTGGTAGCGCGCACAAATTAATTGAAATTCATGCCGTGTTACAATAACAATGATTAAACGGCACACACATGAGCCACATTGCCAGTGCCAGTGCCAGTGCCAGTGCCAGTGCCAGTGCCAGGGTTGGCCCTTGGCTCTTAACCACACCCCCTGCCCGCTGCCCACCCCCTGGCTATTCCCCACCTGGGCTGAAGAGGTGCGACCACCATCTGACCACCACCTGTCCTCCAGCTGCACTTTTCACAACTGCAACACACACCCAAAGTGCAAAAGTACAAATCCCTGTTTGGAATATCAAATGCAATAACTTACTCAATATAGTCGGTTGTGATTAGCGTTGATTCATAAATCGATTTAAGCGGATATTGAACATTGAACTTACCCAAAAGTATTTTAGTTTTTCGACTCTTGCTCTCTGTCTCTCTTTAACTCTTACCCTATTCTTTTATTACTTCCTTTTTGCGATCAAATAATTGAGATAAATATTGAGATGCCCAAGAACTGCCTCAAAATCAAGCAACATCTTAACTAGTTATAGTTCAACCGAAATAAAAGTACTCTTACATTTAAATATTTTATTTTTTTTATTACTTACTTGGTGGGTACAAATATATTTCTTAAAATAATAACTAAAAAGATGATAGGTATTTAAATGTTGCATTTCTTTTTAATTTGTTTTATTTTATTTATCAAAAATTAATTTATTTTCTGCATCCATTATTCACTCAATTACTTCGGAGATTCTCTCTTATCATTATTTAAAAATCAAATTATTATTTATAAATCAAATGTTTGTTTATTTATTTCATAAAACTAAAAAAGGCAAATTATTTATAGGTTGATTCCTTTCCCATTTTTCATTCAGTTAATAGTTTCTCCATGATTGCAATTTAAATTAGAAACTAATAAGGAAATACTATAAAATCAATCTGTCAACAAACACTGCTAGCAAATATATATACCCATTGCCAACAGGGTATATCCGCAGAGTTGTGGGCAGAGCTTTACACATTTCGCAAAACTTTGCCAACTTATAAATATGTATGAGAAGTTTTGAAATTGCTGGAATCCCTGCCGACAAGCAGTAACAAAAAAAATACGTATACCAACAACAACAACAACAATAACAACAATAAGAAGAAGAGGGACAACAACAACAACAACAACAACACAAGGTCGGTAAGAAGACAGGCGGCGATCGGTCGATGATCGTCAGAGTCGATCAGTCGAACAGTTCTGTTCAGTTCAGTTCAGTTCAGTTCAGTCGATCATCAGAGAGTCAGTCAGTTCGTCAGTCAACGACTGGGACTTGGACAGACAGTCGAATGTTTCAGCAAAAGGGAAGAGGGGAAGAAGCCGCCAAGGGAGGGGCGGGAAGAGCGGGAAGGGGAGTGTCGATGCAGGAAGGCAAAAGGCAATCATTGATCAGCGGAATTTAGAGCGAAATTTTGATATTAAGGCCAAGAACCAAAAAAATACAACAAAAATTACTGCAAGGAGGAAGCAAAAATATAAAAGAAAATAATAAAAAAGAAAATCCCACAAAATTGTTGAAATAAAATTAAGCAGAAATAAACGCTTCAATATGAGTGCAGAATTTGATGTGCCCTCAGTGAGTTGATTGCAGCTGGAATTGCAGTTGAACTGAGTGTCAAGTTTTCACCTCCCTCAGTTCTCAGTTCCCTCTAGGTCTATCAAACTATTCGCCGATTGTTCGCGTCTTTCGCTTTAATATAAATAATTGTTTACGGCCACCGCAAAGTGGATGTGGCAGCCACAAAGTGGATCTGCGACATTGCAACAGAAACACACAGTGCATCTCTTTTGGGCACAATCAATAATGATAGATCAGCCTCCTTTTCGCTGCGGTCGAGGGGGTGGCTGTGGGGGTGGAATCTGGAGGGGATTCGGAGGCCTGTCGACAAGGGGGCAACGCGTGCGATCAGTGTCTGACCACAAATCGCTTTGGGGACTTTGACAGCATCATTCAAAAAGTAAACGCGAACTGTTGATCTTCGAGACACCAACAACTTACAGTGGAGTGGGATGTGAGAAATTTATCGAAATATCGACAGCTCGATTTTCGCGGAAGTGATTTTCAAAAGCTTTACTCTAAAATGTATATGCTGAATGAATTAAAAGGCAAAACCATGATCTAGATGACATTCCGCTTGGAAATCGGAAAGTTATCCCAACTTTGACCCTTTAAAATTCGAGTGAATTTCGTATTAACAATTTCTTTTTCCCTTAAATTTTTTTGGGAAAACTTCATATAACGGTATTATCTGGAGATATATCTACAACACGATATAATTATTTTGAATAAGTTTCACATCATATTTCCCTTTAGATTTCCAGATTTGCCAAAGATAATAAAATGAATTTAAGTGAAAAGATTGATTTGTTATTATAATTATAAAAATATAGTTTTAAGATGTAGAATATAAATTCTTAAATTCCAGCCATAATTTGAAAGAGTCTCGTAGTTCCTATAATCCTGTCATAACCTTTAACAACTTCAGTTCAACTTCAATAAGCTGATTTCATCAAGTCTCAGTCTACAGTTCATTTGGTAGCATTTAGATTACTCGAAATATGAAATGCACTTGGTGATAACTTCTCGCATAACTTCTCTAAAGAATCTGCAAGTACTTCAGTAATCACGTGTCTAGTGGAAAGAGGAACAAGAGAGTAAATACTGGAAAGAAGAAGGGACTACTTATAGATGGTCAGTTAATTGGTTGCACATTTCGTAGTCTAGTTAAATGTGGAGATTACACACCTTATTATTATGAAATATGTTCCATAATTATGGCCACTTTGGCTGTGCGCCGTGTTTGAGCTTTGAGACTGGGACAACCTCTTAATAGTCCGTTGGCAGACCCCTTATGTAATTTTAACTGCCAACTTGAAAGAGCCCTAGCCCTAAAACTCAACTGGCAAACTGGCAACTGGCTAAAGGCTTTGAGCCATATACGAGTATTGGCAATGCCGGCGTCTCTCGCTTGGCGACAACATCTCAACGACGTCGCGAAGCTGTCGATGAAGACGATGACGATGACGATGACGTTATTCCCCCTCTCCATCAGTTCTCTACCAAGTCCCTAGGTCTGTGTCTGTGTCTGTGTCTGCGTCTTTGTCTCAGTCTCTGTCTCTGACTGTGGCTCCTGTTTTCCTCATGCCAATTTATTTATGGTGCGGTACAAGTTTTTACGCACTCAAGTGCTCTGAGACTAATTGGGCACGAAACGCAATCAAAGTGACGACGACAACGTCCAAAGAGAGAGAGAGAGAGAGAGAGAGAGATGGACTTGGCCAGAACCAGACGAACTATACACAAAAAGCCAAGTCGATCGACTTGGTATCACGAATCGATCACTTGAACTTTATAACGCTGATGAGGCTTTGATTTGTGGCTTGTTGCAAGATCGCATTGTGACCAGCATCAGTCCCTGCCCCTCCCCTCCCCTCCCCTCCACAATCTCAGCCAACTCCACATAGTTGTGGCAAAATAGTTGGGCCATGTTCTACACAATTATCTGTTATTATCAGCGTTTTCAGTGGTCTGTTTTTTTATCTTACAGCGACAATGACATCTCATTGTTGACTGCTCCCCTCTCCCATCGATCGCCCCTCCCTTGGCCATTACGAGCGAACCGTTTAGGCCAACTCTTAAAAATAGCTGCCTCTGGAGATGCAATTGTCTCTCTATCCAGTCGAAAGATCGATCAGTTGTTGAGGGAGAACACGTGTCTCTGGCCAACTTAAGTTACAGAAAAGGGCTGTGGTGGCAAAAGCTGTTGACTCCGTTTCGACATGGTCCAAAACACTGTGGAGAAAACTTGGAGATATTAAATTTAATCAAAATATGTGGAAACTGAAAAGAGGCTAAAAGGAAAGACGAGGAAAATCTTAAAACTGCTTGGAAAGTAGAGTAAAAAAATTCGACTAAAGATTTCCATTGTACAGTCAATGTAAAAAAAATTAAAGAAATGACTTTTTAAGCAATCTGACAATTGGCCAAAAAATCTAGGACTAGATTAGATATTAAACATGGTTATCTTGAGAAATTGAAGACAGTAAAGTAATAAAATTGTAAAGGCTAATTTTTTAGTTGAAATAAAAGCAAATATGAAATTTTAATAATGTTTTCGGTGCAAATTCATTAAAGATATGTCATGGAAAATGGAAAAGTATTAAGAAATGTGATATGAGCTAAATGAACTAAAGTATTTTATGATTGTAATTCAATCTAGAGAAAGGTCTCAAAATATAACTTAACTTAGAAAGCATGCAAAAATATGATTTTATTAAGACAAACACTTCAAGCATTATGATAAAATTATAATTATTCATGTTAAACTGATCTAAAAGAATCTCGTTAAATAGACCTGCTCTATAATTTCGAAGCAGTTCCATGGAAAACTGAAACGGTTGTACATAATTGGTGATGAAAGGAGGTGTGTAGCCCCTTTTTGCGGAGGGTAAGACATTTGGCCAGAGCTTCCGCTTTTGACCCTCAAAGAATCTTGGCCAAAAAAGCAGTTGGCAATAATTGTTTAGAGCTAATCGAACTTGACCTACGATTGTTAAACTGCAACAAAACAAAAGAGGCAATCAAAAGAAAAAAATAAACAAGCAAAGGAAACTTATGAATATTATTACAATTTTGATAATTGCCCTGGCGCGTCGAAGATCTTTGCCCTTCCCCTACCCCTTGCCCCGTCTCAGGTATCGATTGGGACTTCGACTCCATCAAACCTCGATCGATTTAGGGTCAGACAATTCGCGGTTTTTTTTGGCGGTTCCAAAACTGAAAACGGGACAACTTAAAAGGATCGAAAGTCGCGGAGATTTTGGGCTAATGATTTACGGGCTGTTCGACGGCAATGACGAAAATTGACTCAGACTCAGACACAAAGGGGGAAAGGGGACTGCAGAGAGGGAGAAGCGGTAAAAATCAATAAATTTTATATACTGTTGCACTTGATTATAAAGCTGGCCAATAATGCGCAGCTCTGTGGCAGCTTTGAAGTGCAATTTGCCACAGATTGTTGTTTATTAGATGATCTCAACTTCCTGTTGACCTTCTCCAAACGAATAAGTAAGAGAAAGAGAGAGGCAGTGTGTGTGAGAGAGAGAGAGAGAGGGAGAGAGAGAGTTGTTTGCGAAACTAATCGACTATTTGTACATTGTTTGATTGCTTGCAGGTATCGCGAGGATGCACTTTGCTGGGGCGACAGGTGAGTTTTCTGCCACGCTGCGAACGCCGATAGCCGACACATTTATCGGCTAATTTAATTTATTTAGAAAATGTCAACTTTTTCCCCAATGCGCTCGCTAATCGAATATTCAACAGGCCCCAAGTTGAATGTATCTTTTTGTATCTGTATCTGTATCTGTATCTCTCTTTCTGTTTCTGTTTCTCTTCGCAGAAAGTCCATGGAGGAGATCGGAGCTGCACAGTCCTCGGTGAATGCGCGGTAAGTGTTAATGTTACCGTAAACGATTCTCTGTCACCCCCCTGCCCTCCATCTCTCCAATTCCCCTTTACTTCTCCACTTCTCAACTCTCTTCGGTCGCTGGCAGCTTCTCAAGCAGCGCCACTTGGCGACGCATTTGTTAGCATAAAATTATTGAATGCCAAACCAAAGACGTCGTCGCCAACATCGCCGCCAGACGTCAAAGGCGCATGTCGCATCTATGAGATACTCCGACTCAGTCTGAGACGCGTAGTTGTATCTGCAGCTTAGCAGAAACCGTTGCTGTCAACGTTAATGTGATGATCTAACTGGAAGTGTTGGAACTTTCCTACTCAGTTTGCAATCGCAGTTGGATTAGTCCGAAATCTTAAAACCAACACTATCCATAGAAGCTGAAAGTAGGATAAATTATAGCATTAATAGGTTAGCTATAATTTTTCTGAATGCTAAATAAGTTTTGATGGGAATTAAGTTATGCATTTATAATAGTTTGAGAAATCTGTAGATATGCATACACATGTCTTAGTTTCAGTTTGTTTAGCCTACCAAATCTTAACTGAATTTAGATATTTATTTTATTATTTATGAATAAACTTTATATTGCACAATAACATTTCTAATTATCAGCTATAATCTGTCAAAGAGCCACATAAAATATGAATATTAATAAGTTTATTAATATTTAGCAATCGAAAAGAACTTTTTCTCCACAATTTCTACATTTCAAATGCTTTAACTTTGTGAAAACTGCAGCTAGCTCATTCAAATTTAGTACACATATGATTTGGCTGATATGTGATTAGCATACCAAGTTTCAACAGAATCGATCGAGGTTTACATAAAGCCCACACCTGTTGCACGGTTATTTTTAGCGTATTATCAGTGCGGCTAAGCTCAACGCTAGTCTGATAGCTGATGTTGTTATTGTTGTTGTTGTCGCTGTCAGTTGCAGCAACTGCTGCCGCTGCCGCTGCCGCTGTTTGTCTGTTGTCTTGTTCTCGTTGTTATGACATTTTACATTTTTAATGGGAATTCTCACATAAAAAGTACAAATATCAGACTAATTGGATTTATCTCGAGGCTGTCGCGCGTTGTCACACTCTTTTTGCCATGCTTGGCTACTTGCCGGAAGATGTTGCAAGGCATCAAACGAATCCTAAGACAAGTTTCTAGCCAAGTCTCCAGCTTGTTGGCAATTAGCACAAACAGGAGGGGGAACGGAGCTGTGTTAACTGATGGGCTACGCACCCAGCCAATGCCAATGGTAGTCCCAATTCCAAACCAAAGGCACATTTCCAATGAATCGATCAATGCAACAACAAACCAACAACAATGTCACAATGAGGCAAAGTTGCATTGCTTAAATTGATTTCTGCAATTAATTGAACAACGCAAATGACAAACTGAAAGCAACACGCAAAAACAAAACAAAAACTGAACCACCAACAACAACAATAAGAAACATGCTTGGAATGCACTTTGCTCCCGAACACGCTTCCAGCTCGCTTCGGCAGCCTTAAAAACGAGGCAAGAGCAGCGGGAGACACAAGGAGACTCCAGGAGACACAAGGAGACTCCAGGAGACGGACAACAGTTGCAGCTTCCTTGCTGCCTTTTTCCTCTGGTGGAGTGACTTTTTTTTGTTGCTCTTCATCCTTCGATTTTTCCTTTAATTTTTTGCCAACAGCTGTCACGGTCATGTCTGGGGGCTGTTGACTCTGCTTTAACTTTTATCACACTGATTCAGTCCATTTGTTCACTGCTCAAAAGTCGATTTATTGTGGGTCTGTCATACAAACTTTGCTTCGTTTATTTCGTTTTATGATTCCAAATAAAATTTGAATTTTTCAAATATTAGAATCGCTTAAATTTCAAACTCTTAAAGATACATTTCGATTTAAAAGAAATAGACAATGAATACACTATTTTTCCAATTTTTCCAATTTAACTTATTCTTTGTTATATTTTTTAATATTTTCGAGCATAATCTTAATGAGCTACTTGTTAATATATTAAACTTAATAATCGTTTAACTCTTTTATTTTCAATATAATATATTCTTCTGACTGACAATCATTTATTAAGGCTTAGAACTATATACATATATTCAAATAGTTTTCATTCACTTACAATCTACTTACATTTATTTTGACATCTTTCTCGAGCTTCCTCATTTTAGTGTTCAGATATATCTTTTCTCAGACTAATTTAGAATTATTTTCACATCTGTTTGAAGTGTTCTGAGTCCAGTGTGCGGATTGGCCTCGTTGAATCTTCATCAGCACTGTCAACGTCTGAGTTTTGAACTAGATTTGCACTGGCGAGTCGAGGAGGCGGCACAGTTTCGGAAGGTGCAAGAATATTAATTATCAATTCCGATCACAACTGCACACTTTGTGTCGCCGCAGTTAACGGCTACGGTTTGGCATGCGAATTATTTGCTAAATACCAGAAAAGTGAACGACTAACAAGCAGATCGCCACTCGCAAGGAGGGGCCACTGCGAGTGGTGCGTGGAAGCACCACCAGCACCACCAACACCACCAACACCACCAACACCACCAGCACCACCAACACCACCAGCACCACCATCACTTGATATTTGTGTGCTGCAGATTGACGAGTTGGCTTGGCCTGTGAATTTGTTTTGCCTTTTCGAAGCTTATTTATGGCTCTTATAATGGCCGAGTAAATAAAAACAAAGAGTCAACAATCGCAGCTGATCGCTTTCAATCAAACGATCAATCCATCGATCAATCCAACTGACACATCCAAATTTATGCTCTGCTTTTAAAATATCTGAAAATAACAATTAAAGTTGATTTGCTCATTTTGGGCATTATCTTATTTGAAATTTAGTAATTATACTTACAATAAGGAATTTGCTAGCAGATTGATTCAATCATTGCAATTTCTTTAAATTCTTTTGAGTCATTAGTTTGTCAAAAATGTTAGTAAAACACTATTCAATTAATACGATGTAGGAAATTTAATATTAATTTGTTTTAAACCAAATAAAAAAACAATAATAGAACGAATAATTTGAACTTATAAAAAGCATGAGTTTTATCTTTCGAAATACTTAAGATGTGCCTAACAAGTTTCTTCATCTGATCTGAATTCATAAAGTGCTAAAGGCATATTTCAAGCTAATTTCCTACTCAAAAGTTTACAAATTATAATTATAAGGTCTGTGTTGCTAATCAAAAACGTTGAATAAATGTTGAAAAATAATAAAAATTACCACTCTTCTGGAGGAGTCAAATTTGTGGTAGCTGACCAGGGGAATGTGAATGTGTTTCTTCAGAAGCACGCAGAGGGTGATAAGAATCTAACTGCTGAATGGGAAGAAATTCTCGGCTCCCGAGCTGAACTGTCTCCGATTTCCAATACTCACCCTCTCGCTCACACGCCATTCAGTCTGTCTGTCTCTGTCTTGCTTTTATTGCTTAATTGTTTGTTTGGGCTTGTGGTTTGTTTTTGTTTCTGTTTTTTTGTTTTTGTGAATTATGAATCGTTTTGTATTTCGATTGTGTAACAGGGCCCAAGAACAGTTATGGTTCTACCTTTCACTGAGCCATAAAATCTTACCCTGACAGATCCTACACGCTGATAACTCCCATTTCTCTGCTACTCAAAACGAAAATATAAAAAAAGAGGACCAACAAACAAACGAGAAAACGAATCATCTCGTTGTGTTATTTTATCACCTGTGTCAGTTTTATTGCTTTCTCCCGTGGGCTTGTAGACCGGAGAACACAGATCGTGACAGATCAGCGATCGCGGTTAGTTTATTGCTTCCTCTGAGCAACTGCGTCTTCAACTGGCGCTTCAAATTGAAATTGAGACTGGAACTAGAATTAAGGCCATTTTAGCATTACCTGTACAGGCAACAAGACTCAGAAGAATGTGTACAAACAGGATATAAGTTTAAAGCATACAAACCAATCCATTATCGTTATATTGTTCTACTCTTGGAACTTCAACTGTATCATGAAAAATTCAATCACATATTATTCTCTACATAATTTATAATAAAATATTTTATCGATATTTATCAAACACCTTATTTAGACATTGTTATTGTTGTGTCGATATTTGTATCGATATTAGCTTTAACCGGAACTGGCAATAGAATGAAATATGCAACTTCTGAATATATTTCTAACAAAAATGATATATGACATATAGGGCCAATTACAAAACTTTAAATGTCTTATCGAAATTTAAATACAAATATTGTGTATCGAAAAGTTGATTTTATTTTTTGCCTTTACAGGTTTACCTTTATTTGTTTATCTATTTATTGTTTATCTATTTAGTTACATTCAACGACACGTAGAACCAACTTTTTATTGATTATCCATCGATCGCAGCGCCTTAAACTTGGCCCAAAGCGTTAAGCGCTTCGTTGAATTTGTTTTGATTTTGCTCAAATCACGTTGCCCCGTTTTGCAGCTGGCTATTTGAAATGGATGCCTCGTGTGTCCGAGAAAACGTGATGGATAACTGGCAAGTGCCAGTTCTTCCCCCTCTATCCCTCCCACGTTGTATCTTGACCAGTTCACTCGCTTTGCGGTTCTTCCTGCTGTATTGTCAGGCGAAGGGTGGAAGGGAGGTAGGAAGGGAGGGGGTGGTGGCCAACTGATTAGAGAGAGGCACTTGCATACGTGCCGGCGACTACAGACGGCCCATTCATAAAGTCATGCAACAATTGGCAGCACGCAGAGCAGTCAGAGGGGTTGGGTGAAGGGGAAGGGGAAGGGGCTTGTCGGAGGACTCCTGACTGGAATAAACATTTTGTGTGCGATATAAGCGCCGTCGTTTGGTTTTTGAAAAACCAAAACCAAAACAGAAACCGAAACCGAAATGAAAAGTCAAACTCATGTCCAATAGGTCCATCAACAGCCGCAGCACGCACTCGAGAACGGCACACGCACCTTTATATGGCCATGTTGCTCAGCAGACTCTCCAACTGGGATTCCAGGAGAGCGAGAGAGTGGGCGCGGGGGGAGGGAATCAGTGGCGCCTCATACGCATCGCTGCACGTTCACGTCCGCGTCCATGGCCATTGTCCTCGAGGCATCCACACGCATCAATTTCCCGACCTACACTCGCCGTTTGGCAACTTCAGCTCCAGTTCAGCGGCAATTTCAATGTCTGGCTGATGGTCTGGTCTGGTCTGGTCTGGTCTGGTCTGTTCGCTGTCTGCACGTGGATTCATCGGTCCGGCTGATGACGGAAAAACCGGAAACGCTTTCGGCTCAGCGGGCCACGTTCACGTTTTCGATTTTTCGATTTTTATGGCAAACGGCAACGGACTCGGGCAACTGGCGTTGAATTTAAGTTCCTCATTCATTGTCTACTCGTACTTCGCGCCTTCCCACACCTACACACGTCCCTTCTCCTCCAATTGCTTGGCGCGTTTGCCACTTGGCACGTTTCCTTTTTAAAATTCACAATTGCCGCCAGCGACGCGTAATTGTGGGAGAATTTGCTACGCCAACTTGTCTGGCTCTGACTCCGTCTCTCTCTCTCTCTCTCTCTCTCTCTATCTCCTCCTCTTGCCTTGTCCCTCTGCTGGTCTCCTTTGTCCAAGTCTGCAACTGGGCTCAAGAAATCAATCACGTTTCTACACATGTTCCAGTTACGTTCCGCTGCGCTTACGTAATGTCTTTATAACTGCTGCAACTTAACTCGAGGATGTGGCTAAAAGCAGAGAAAATAATACGAATAAAACTGCAAGTCACTGGGTGCTCCAATTAGAGCAGCGCCGCAATCGATACTACAACTTAGCGAAAGTGACTCAATTAACTCCAAGTTCCCATCAAATTGTAGCATATGTTTCACATAGTTTCCAGATAATCAAACATTTTTACCCGTACGGATCCAGGACATTCGAAATATCAATGCCCATATTGAAGTATTACGATATGTCTACGTGTAAACGCAGAGTATTATGTTTTGTTACTTTGAAAAACAAATAATCTCAGGATATTATTTGCTGATGTTTTGCGGACAAACTTCATGATATTATCTTATTGGAAAGATAGCGAATTCTGGAATCGAATTTCTTTTTGAAAATGTTTCTACAGTTTCGTTATAAATTGTATTTATTGCAAATTATTATCTTAATATATATGTAGATAAAGAAATTTATATTGCTTTAACAAATATTCTGCACTTAAGTTATTATATACATATATATTTGATAACTGATTACGTAAACAAATTTAATAGAGCGTTTTGAAAGAATTTCCAAATTAAATTGTTGCTTGAAGCGAATTCAAGTCATTCAGGACGACACTTAAGACACATCCTGTAAATGATTAAATTATTCTGTCTATAGAATTCAGTTTATACGACGCTGCCTTTGAAGGTGATATGTTTGAGGCGAATTGAAACTTTCGCCAGAACAAAATGGCTGCCAAAGACTTTCACAATTTGTGGCTGCCCTTTGCCCATTGATGAAATTAAACAATTTCTGGGATTGCTTGAAAATTATTATAAACGCATAGTAAAACGAGGCGAAAAAGTACAACTCTGGCCGGGCCGCTGTCTGTGCGGGTTCGGAATATTAAAACTCCCCCCACTACGATGGCAAACGATTTGTTGGAAGGTATCTGTAAGCCCCCTCCCTCTTCCTTTCAGCACTTCTCCACTTGCACGTCAGGAGTCCTGGCAAAGGCTCGGGCTTGGAATCGAGCTCGTACTTTTGGGGCTCAGTTTGTTGGCTTTGGCCTGTTCCACCATTGGCATTTTGTCATTGGCATTTCGGTCACATACACAAACACACATAAAAAGCGAACAACAGACAAAACTCCCACTCTCAAACGCACACACACACACACATACACAACGAGAACGGGCGAGAGCGAGAGACAAACAGCGAAAGAGCCGCTAAACAAATTCCCAAATGTGTAAAGAAGTAAACTAATTGCTGCGCGTGACGCAGCTCCAACAACAAAACCGGGGCTCCACTAAGTATATAATAGAGTGAGAAAGAGAGAGCTTCGCCAGTCGCACTATACAAATGCGGTGGTGCGAGCGAGAAGGCAGGCGAAACCAGTTTTAGTTTACAATACAAACGCGTCAGCACGTACACATACTCTCGTATACATTTATAGAGTTGCGCTCCTTTACTCACAGAGCATGCTGCTCTTTCGCTCGCACACACTGTTATGCTCATTTGGTATGCGCGCTATGTTGATTCCGATTCGACGGCAGTCACGTCCCGCCCATTTGCACGCACACACAAGCACATGGACAATCACAAGCACAGACAACACCCACACAGTGGCGCTGGCAGCGTCGACGGCGAAACAAGAGAGAGCTTGCGGCGAATTGGAGCGTGAGGCTGCTTAAAATGCTACTGGTGCGCCCAGTACATGACCAGGCGTTGTGTCAGGTGCTCGCACACAGACACAGGCACTCACATACACATGCACATATACAAGCATACGCATGCTGGCGCCGTTGCTGCTCACGTTCGTCGGCCGATGTCGTTGCTCGTCGCATTTGCTTCGTATCGAGTCAAAGATGTCACCCCCAAAAATTGTCTAGTTGTGTGCGTGACACACTCTCTTTCTCTCTCGCTTGCTCGCTCGCTGGCTCGCTTCGGTCGCTCTTGCTGTATGGCGAGTGTTGTTGTAAGGGGCAGCAGCGCTGCCTTTTTTTGCCTTACTTTGGTTTTGTTCGTGACGTGAACGTGACTCTGAATTATTCTGCACGTATTCGTCGCCCGCAACGGACGTATAACGTAAAGCGTAAGCGTAAGCACATCTCTCTCGTCTCTCGTTGGCGCGTAGTTCTAGTTCTTCTTCATTTACGTTACTTTCATCATCATCATCGTCGCTGCAGTTTTCACGTACGCTGCCCGGCCGTGCAACTGTAGCTAACGTATCCGTATCCGTATCCGTATCCGTGTGTATCTCTATCTGTATTCCAAGTGTGTGCCGTGTCCCGTGCGTGCGTAATTGGCGCCCATTTGTTTGCAGGCCGCGACGCGACTCGACGCAACACAACTCAACGCAACTCAAACCCCAAAATCGAACCCCATCACAATCAGAATCGCAATCACAGTTCCAGCTTTTAGTTGGATGCTGCAATTTTCGCCCAGCGACGTGCCGAACGCGTCTGACGTGATCCGTGCTCCGGACCAAAGAAAAAAATAAAAATTAACTGGCCAAAGTCGATAGCTTGCTAATTTGAATGCCAATCGAAGCTGTCAGTGGCACTCCGGCTTTAGTTTTCCGTGCGTGTTTGGCCCACGCCACCCCCCGTATCTGTGTTTGTGTGTGTGTGCGTGTGCTCGTCCAAGGATAATTGAAGACAGCAACTGACACGTACGCGTGCTCCAATTGCCAGACAGACAGACAGACAACAACATAAAAGCCACAAAAGGATGCGTCGTTGACCTTTCAGCCCAGTTGGCTAAGAAAAAGTGTGCCAAAACCAAAACCAAAACCAAAACCAAACACCCAACCCAACCCAAGTGCAATATTGAAAAAATGTGCCAGTGCTAGTTAAACGTCAAGTGTTACCAAGCTCAATTAGGCCAAAACGACTTGCGTCACACATCTGCTAGCCGAGATCAAGTGCAGAAATGTTGCCCTATCAGGCGGTGGCCATGGACTATGCCGGCTATCAGAGGCAGCCAACGCCGGGTCATCCGGGTAGTCACATGGTCGGCTCCCTGGGCATGTCGGCGGTGCCATTCACCCACTCGTGGATGGTGCCCGCCCAGGATCTGTGTGGCATGCCACCATACAACAAAATGCCCAATCAACATCAACCGGGCGCACCTGGAATGCACTCACAACAGCTACCCGTCGAGCCGGGGTTAGTTGACACGGGGTAAATAGCCAACTAGACATAATTCAAACGAGTGTTCCCCTAACCAATGTTAAATATCTTATCAATGTAAATGTATCTTAAAAATGTAGGTATCTTCTACGAATCTTGATGTATTTATGAATTTTGCTGAACACTTTCGAATTTTTTCCATGACTCTCAAGTTGTTGGGGAACGCAAAATAAAATAATTAATCTTTAACTCAGGAAAATTGGATTTCTAGCCTCAAAGTAAATTATAGGAATATTTTTCTGAATACTTCATTTTTCCACACATAAAAACAAAACATCCTTGCCTTATTTTAAACAAACTTGTCAAAATCAAGGACATTTTAAAATCTTCTACACGACATTTATTATTATTTTACATAAAGCTTCTTATTCACTTACTATTTAAATACATAGGAGCTTAAAAAATTTTAAAATATTCAAAGCATTTTGAATACTTAAGATACATTTTATTTCATTTGTTAATAAAAGTCTTCATCTATTCAAAAACTAAAGATATTTATTTTACCTCACATTCTTCATGTTTTTCTCATATTTCACTTTCAATTTGACAATTCTTATGAGTGTTTGTCAACATTTTCATTTGACTTTTTTTCTGGGAATTACGATTATACAATATCAGCTGTAGTCGGAGTTGTCCTGCTGTGTTTGTTGCCAACAACAAAGAAGAACTGATAAAGCCATAACGGTACTTCTCACAGCCCATAAACAATGGCCTGATACAGTCTTATCCTTTTATGTTGACATTCTCTTGTGTGGGAAAACAAAAAGAAAACATTTGGTTGCAGTTTTCATTTTTCGAACTTCTTTTCATTTTCTTGCCCTTATCTTGATCGAATGATTTTTAAGTTTGATTGGCAAAATCATGTGCCAAAATGATGTAAGGAAAACCGCAATGTTAGGGAATGTAATCCGCTTAGGTTCTTAATTCGATCAGACGACAATATTGAGCGCTAATACCCTAAATTCCCTAACAATTCAGGCAGTCCCAGCTAATCAAGTGGAAAGGTAAGGGAAGCTTTCACACAGACACGTCACACGCATGAGAACAGAATCTAAGAGCGTGGAAGACTTGCAAGGCAGAGCTTTAAAAGCTCACCAATACACAGACAACTAAAGCTGTCTGCATTCTCCATTCGGTCAATTTGCTAATGACGAGCAATTTACACGCCTGTTAGTGGTAAAATTGCAGCCCCTGTTTGCCAATATTTTTTTTGTTTGTCCTCTTTCGGTGCGAAATTAAAAAGAGCACAAAAATCATTTGTCAAGGCGTCACCTTGATGACAAATGCCAAGGGATCTTTCGCCGTTCTCTGGGGTACTTACTCTCACTTATGTGTAGCACGTCTTCGGGACTAATTTGAATGGAGTTTATATTGATGGTTGCAAGATTGATGCTTTCGATATTTTCTCATCTAAACTGAAGAAATGTAATTTGCCCAGCGGAACGTGTAGCGAATTAGCTGGCAAATTATATATTAGATTTGTCTGGATTCTAACAGTGCCTTTTCAATAAGTTCTCTGAACCAGACGTTTATTAGGAAACCAGGTAAACATCGTTTCAAACAGAAACACAGCTGAGATTTAACAAACTAATTAAAAATTTGTTATTCGGAAAGCAAGTAGAGTAAAGTATTAAAAAAAAAACAAAAAACTGGCTTGGCCCGTGGCAGACGCATGTTGTACGGGTTTCATACGCGCTCTTTGCGTCGGTTTCATTTTAATTATCAAAAATAATTTTATAACCCAACGACAAAGTCTCCGATAAGCATCAGAGATGAGCAGAAGCCGCCGCGGCTCAAATAAAGTTAACCAAAACGGGGCTCGAGCTTGTGATGAGCGCATTTACAGATGCCCCACAGACATGAAAATAAAAATGAAAATAAATCTAAAAGACCACAAAATGCTGCTGAGTCGACTCAGAGATCACTTGGGCCATGGGAACAGTTGTAATACCCTGCAAATGTGTACTTTACGAATATCATTTTAAGTTTAATGTTGCCTACGTGTTTTGTAGTATTGTAAATGTATTTAATATAATAGGTTTATATATGGATCCAAGTTGTAAATTTCCTAGTGTTTATTTATTACGACAAAATATATTTAAAAAAATAAAATATTCTTAGTATTTAACCTAAAACGGATATTTATTCAATCAATTTATTTTATACTCATATATTTAAAATCTTTCTATTCTATAACTTCCATTTCTATTACTATACCAAAACTCCTGATACAATTATATTATTATATTAACTGCAATAATGTAGACAGACTGCTTAACAATTTCCTTAAGCCCTTAATTGGACAGAGCATGAAAATTTCACTACAATAACAAAGAAAAGAAAAAAGGGGAAGAAAAAAAACAAAAACAAGATGTACCGAAAAAAAGCCGACGACAACGAAGATGACAACAAACTTAAATTATGAACGCTTAAAGCCAAGTTTCTGGCGAAGCTGATGGCCAGATGCTTGAGCTCAGATAGCGAAAGATCCGACTCCGACTCCGACTCCGACTCCGAATCCGACTTTGACTCCAACTTTGACTCCAGTTGCAGCGGCGGTCTTTGGGTCTTTCAATCTTTTGTGGATTGCAGCAACAGTTGTTGAATGAAAAGTCTGTGCATTAAGGGGAAATAAAGCAAAGACCGCGACTTGAAGCTCAGATCGAATCAGAGTATCTGAGAGTCGGCATCTGCGTGTTGAGGGGCAGCGAGAGGGAGAGAGAACTCTCGGAAAGACTGTACAAACATGTAAGACAATAATAATACAAATATCAACTGCCAACTAAATGGACAATGGAAAATCTGTAACGCATTGAAAATGAGGCAATTTTTCTAGCTGGCTGCTAGAACCGATCCGAACCGATCCAAACCGATCGTTGAGTGTGAGAACAATATTGTCATGGTCTTGGGAGAGTCTTGGGCTGTCTTGGATTGTCTTGGATTGTCTTGGACTCGCCCTCGTTCCACTGGCTGTTGAAAGACTGACAAATGTGTGGCAATTTGTTTGGACTGACACCATTTCATCACAATGCCACATGAAGAGAGGGGTGGGTAGGGGCAGCCAAACAAATTGCCAAATTGTCTACGCTGACAGCTTCCACGACAGGTGAGAGCTGCGAGAGGGAGGGAGACAGAGGAAGGGAAGATAGTGGAAAGAGATGTGATCCTCTCTACGGCTTCTTCTCTGTCAATTCGTCAGTGTCTACTTACAGCTTATATCAATATTTATTGCCACAAATTGTTGCTAATGTGTCCATTTGTTTGTCTTCTTCTACTTGCAGCATTCTTGAGCTGAGAAAGGAGAAGTCACGGGACGCAGCGCGTTCGAGACGTGGCAAGGAGAACTATGAGTTCTATGAGCTGGCCAAAATGCTGCCACTACCCGCAGCCATCACCAGCCAACTAGACAAGGCTTCCATTATAAGACTGACCATAAGCTATTTGAAATTGAGAGACTTTTCCGGTCACGGAGATCCACCATGGACCCGCGAGGCATCCAGCAGCAGTAAGCTAAAAAGTAAGTCTCTAATTGATAACATAAATATAATAGTATTTGAATGGATAGTCTTTAATCTATAAAATACCACTGACAATTGGTTATATTACAAACTCATAAATGGAATAAATAATTTGTTTAAAAACGTATTGTACATTTATCCAATATAAACGAGAGTTTCCCAGTCTGATTCGATTTCCTATATTTAATACACAGTTTTCCCTTCAGTTTTCAACATGATCTTTTTATTTTCAATTTTTTGCTTAGGTATTAGAGAGATTCTTCAAAATGTTTCCAGATTATCGAAGATAATGCTTTGATTCTAGCTATGCAGATCTATAAATTAAATTGATAGATAAATTATTTCTTTTAAAAATTGTATTTTTCAAATGGAATTCAAAATCCCCTATGAGACTTTAGATATATTTTTGAAGTCTTACTTCTGCCTCCTTCCGTTTGTTGCCAAGGGGAAGACTTTCCTGACTTATCGTATTGTATTTTAAGTAAGGCCAAAACTGTAAGTGCAGTGAAATTTCCGAGCTAATTTGCATTGACGACTGTACTTGAGCGTGGGCGGCCATATTGGACGCCATTGGCGAAGAGGGGAGCAAAGTGAACGGCAAAGAATGAGCAATAAAACCGAAAGCAGGAAACACATTTGCCTACATTTGATGGCCAATCGGCAAGGAGATTGAGGGAGGGAGAAGAGGGAATACTACTTGGTTTTTTGGATGCCTTCAGTGAAATCAAAATTTGTCAACTTTTCTATGCCAAATATTAAGAAAAACGAAAAAAATAAATGCGCGCGCACCTTAAAAACGCTTGACAAGCGACCAGCAATTTATTGGTATTATTTTTGGGCTTTTGGCCCGCAGAGAAGACAGAGACAGAGACAGACAGAGAGAGAGAGAGACAGAGACTTAAGCCATGGCGGTGGGGGCCTCGAGTTCCCGATTTGCATAAAATATCGCTATTAAGCGTAATTTATTTTATTTGCCGCGCATGCGCAGCCATTTTTTATATATATATATATATTTTTTTTTTTTTGCTCACGTCACTGGAGCATTTTTATTGTCATTGTCGCAGTTGTTGTTGTTGTTGTTGTTATTCATTTATTTATTTACTATATAGTTTTTTATTTTGTTGCTGTCTTTGCTGTGTCATCGCTGCCATTGTGGAATTTCAGAAGGCCAATCGAAGGGGCCAACGAAATCCAACTATAGAGCCCATTAACTGTGTCTAAATTAGGCAGCCATCGATTATAGTCGATTAAAATCAAAACAAGGAATGGGAAACAGCTTTCACAGATTGTCAAGGCAATGATTTTGATGACGATTGTGCTACTAAATATAATATGATCTTTAGCAATTGAAATAGCCTTCAATTAAAGTAAAAATTTCACAACTTTTCGAGGCAATAAAAATAAAATATATGAAATGAGACAATTTAAATAAAAATTCTTTCATACTTCAAATAACTTTCTTGTATATTGAAATTTGGAAGAAACGACGTTTTTCAGCTCTCAACTCGAACTTTTAAGCCACTCAGCTGAGTTGATTTCCATATGCGGCTTTAAATGGTCTTATGGCTGAACATGGAAAGCCCATCGATTGAGTTAGCCAGTAAATTGGCCAACTTTGTCAGCTTGAGGTGGTAGCATTGTCAGTCAGCCATAGCCGCGTCATGGATCGTGCATCGTTGGCCACGTCAACAGCCAGTTATTGTCACGTCAAAAGCATTCCAAGCCACATCGACGACATCATCGAGGGTTTCAGTTGCCAAGAGACGACTTTGAATGCCAACTGGCAACTGGCAGTAGCTAAAAAGGTAGACAGGCCACTAAAAAATAATCCAAAATCAATGGGGCGTTATGGTTATGGACAGATAGAGGGGGCGGGGCGGGACGGAGCACAACTGAATTGGATTATTATGCGAAACTAAACCCAAAAGGCGGCAACAAGCTGCGGGCAATAAAAAGCACTTCAATTTGACCCACAGCCACAAAAAAAAAGAAAAAGAAAACAAAATATAAAGAAAGGAATATCATATATATGAAACGGAAAGGGGGCATCTCCGAAGGTCATTAAAGGCCACAGTTGTGTTGGAGAGGTAACGCCTTCCCGCCCACACTCACACACACACACACACACACACATATATATAAACACACATATGGTCAGCGGAAGCGGAAACTGTTTGCCAACTTAGCGACTGCGTTGAGGCATTGAAATCGCTGGGGATTTGCCACACGGAACGGCAAACGGGAATGGACAAGGGTAGAGAGATATATATTTATATATCTATAGATTCTTGGGAGTGGGTGACTAAAGCGATTTGCACTTGTGCGAATTATGACCTGAAGTTGGTCAGCGGCCAAAGTTGGGGTTGCCCTCACATAATCGTAAAATTCAATAATTGAATTAAATAAATACGCTCGAATGGGCATCAGCTGAGAAAATATTGAACTCAGCCCATATTTATGAGTTTGAGTATGACACTGCGGTTCTGTTATTCTCTGGGCCTGCTGGATTGGGAGAATGGGCAGCATTTATGGCTTTTCGGCAACATTATAGGCAGTGGCCATCCATGACTAGCTAATGAAGGACCAAGGATGAGCGAGAACAAGATTGAACTTGACCCTAACGGCGCACAAGTGTAGCACAGTTATAGCTATCAACTTCATATCAAATTGCAAAAGTATAAACAGAAAAAATACTATTTTAATATTCTAAAGTTTTATCCCAATTAAAATTTGTAAAAGGTTTTTTTTAAATGTCAAATAAAATAAGTAATTGAAATGTAATGCATAGCTTTATTAACAAATTCAAGTTATTTTAAAATATTTTAACTATATTCTGGTATGCTAAGCTTTACTCAATCTGAAGATAATATGAAATCCTTAAATTTATTTAAATATTAATTTTAATCAATTCAAATATTCAACTCTTTTCAATAGTTTTTATACATTTTTCATTTCTAGAATTCTCAAGTTTTTCTTATCTTTTTTCACTTCATATACATTTTATTAGAATTATTTCAATAGGTATTCATCGTTTATCTTAAGTCGATAGAGTGTTTATAATTCGGTCTGGCCGAGTTGAATTCTTATGCTTTAAGTCGTGTTTACTCGAGAATATTCACAGTTGTTTACCCAACACTCATCAGCATTCGGTTTGTATTCGTTTCCAGGTGCAGCCATTCGACGCAGTCCCGCCGTCGATTTGTTCGAGCAACATCAGGGCACCCACATACTACAGGTAAGTCGACTTGAGCTCAGGCAGTGAGAAAGAGAGAGAGAAAGAGCGATAGAGTGGGAGAGATGGCAAACTGCTGCCATGTTTGTACTGAATATGTTAATGTCTTTTAAGTATGGAATTCATTTTTCTTCTTCTTTCCTTTGCCCTTTTCATTTCAGTCGCTGGACGGATTCGCCTTGGCGGTGGCAGCGGATGGACGCTTCCTGTACATATCGGAAACGGTGTCCATCTATCTGGGACTGTCGCAGGTCGAGATGACGGGCAGCAGCATATTCGACTATATCCATCAGGCGGATCATGCGGAAATAGCCGATCAGCTGGGCCTCAGTCTAACGAGTGGTGCGAGTGGCGGCGGTGGTGGTGGAGGAGGCGGTGGCGTCGGCGGCGGTGGCAGTGGTGGCAGCGGTGCCGCTGGTCTGGCATCACCCACATCGGGCGCCTCCGATGATGGCAGTGGCACACACGGTACGAACAATCCTGATGGTGAGTCGAGTCCGAGTCGTTGTTCCGTCTATAAAAAGGGCTTTCTTCCTGTTCCCGAGCATAGTTAATATTCTCGTATATATTTTTCGAATCTTTAGCTAATCCTTAACTGCTTTTTCTTCTGTAGTTGCCGCCTCCATGACGCAGGCTTCCACAAGTGGCTACAAGGGCTACGATCGCAGCTTTTGTGTGCGCATGAAATCCACTCTGACCAAACGTGGCTGTCACTTTAAGTCGTCCGGCTATCGGGTGAGTTTTCAGTTCCTTCCTAGACTATTTGTTTACCACTATTGTAAGCTCTTTACGGTGCCATGTAGTGTAGTGTGAATTGCGACGTTTATCGTAGAAACTAGCACGGTTATTTTTCTTTTCTTTTCTTTCTATTTTTGTTTTTTTTTTATTTGTTGCGGTTTCGTTTTCGTTTTGGTTTTGTTATCATTTTCGTAGTGCTGCTAACCTTTGCCCGTTGGTTTCTGGGGTTAGGGGGCAACAAGTACTTAGACTAACCTTCTTTGGTTGATTCGTCAGTAAGGATAATTGTGCTTTTATTACGTATACGTATTACCATCCCATCCACTGCTTATCTACAGGCCAACGATGCAACGAGCAATTGCAACGGTAACAATAACAGTAACAATGGTAAAAATGTTAAGAACCCGGCCTCAAACTATTCGGTACGTATCAATTGAAATCAGTGCGAAAAAAAGCAAGGCAAATTTAAGCAACAAATTTTAAATATTACAAAATTCAAATAAATTTATGATTTACCCGGAAGAAAGTGATTTCTGCAAAATCAATCAGTTTTTTGAGTTTCAAATTTCGGCCATATTCTGTTTTGTAAGGCAATGCGAAAACTGATTTTAGATTGATCAGTATCGAATATTATCATGGCACAGACAAAGGCTCTTCAGCTTCATCACCTGCAGCCTCTCATCATCATAATCATCATCTTTATCAACTTTATCAACTTAATCGTCAGCTGCCAGCGCATTTGTCACTTTACAGCGAGAGCTTTTCAGTTGCCTTAGTATTGGTGAGCTTTCAAAAGCAGCAGTTGCTGGTATTCGATTTTTAAAAGCTTCGCCTATGCGTGTGCCCTGTCTGTGTGAAAGCTCTCTGTACGCTGACAAATGCTGAAAGTTCTCTAACTCTTAAGCTGCTTTCTTCTTGTGGATTTTATCGCCTGCAAATTTGATTTTCGATCTTGTTTCTCTTGTTGCCTTTGCAGGTTGTGCTCTTGCTCTGCAAACTGCGTCCCCAGTACACATTCTCGCACACACGCAAATCGCAGCCGCCTCTTCTGGGCATGGTCGCCCTGGCCATTGCCCTGCCCCCTCCGTCGGTTCACGAGATTCGTTTGGAGTGCGACATGTTTGTCACCCGCGTCAACTTTGATCTGCGCGTCGCCCACTGCGAACCCAGGTGAGTGGAGCTTTCACTGCTGTCCATTTTGGAGTATTCTTCAAGTGCTTTTTTTTTTGCAGAGTATCTGATCTGCTGGACTATACACCCGAGGATCTGGTCAATAAAAGCTTGTATTCACTGTGCCATGCCGAGGATGCCAATCGCCTGCGCAAAAGTCACACAGATCGTGAGTTTTCACTTGAATTGTTATTACTGAAGAATTATTATTACTGTTGTATTGCTAATTATTCTTACAGTAATTGAAAAGGGTCAAGTGCTGACCGGTTACTATCGACTGATGAACAAAAGTGGCGGCTACACTTGGCTACAAACTTGCGCCACTGTCGTGTGCAGCACGAAGAATGCCGACGAGCAGAACATCATTTGTGTCAACTATGTCATCAGGTGAGTACACTGGAAAACATATTTCAGACCTATTATTATTATATAAGATTAATATTATTATTAAAAAAATAAATTGTAGAACAGCTTTAATTTGAAGCAAATTGAATATCATAGTAATGTTAAGACTATAATATTCATTTTGTTTCAAATTAAAATTATTCTCTAATTTTCAGTTTAAATTTAATTGAATTCATAATATTCATATTCTTTCAAATTAAAATTATTCTATAATTTATTAATAATTTTTAAATATTTTCGAAATTTGTATTTTATATTTAATTAAAATAATTAAAATCAACTTCTTACGCTTGCTTAGCAATCGCGAGAACGAGAATCTCATCCTGGACTGTTGCCAGCTGGAGCCCAGTGTGGACAGTATTAAGCACGAGGAGGGATTGGGCAATGACAAGAGCAGTGGCTCGCCTGGCGGGGATGCCGCCGGCGAGGGCAACGCCCATCTCAGTGCGGGCGACATGAAACTGGGAATCGGATCGCCCAAGACGGATCCGGAGGGACACTCGCAGCGGGGACGCGGACGCAATGCGACTGCCTCGCATGGCAGTAGTCTGAATAGCCTGGCCCTGATCAAGGACAGTCCGACGCCGCTGGGCGTCGAGGTGGACGGGGTGCTGCCCGTGACGGTGGCCACGCCCGTTCCGACGCCCACGCCGGCGAGCGGCACAACCGCCAAGCGGAAGCGGAAGAGCAAAGCAGCGCAGCAGGCAGAGGAGCAGGCAGAGCAGCAGCAGCAGCAGCAGCAGCAGCAGCATCAGACGGAGCAGCAGCAACAACAACCGCTGAGCAAGTTGCCGGCATTGGAGCGGGATTCGAGTAGTGTCCAACCGCGGAGTCGACTGCCGTCCATTGTGGATGAGCAGCCGGCGACTGGCGGTGCCGACTCGGCTGTCAAGGATCTGGAGCATGCCATGTCCAAGCATCTGCCATCGCCAACACCCAACAGCAACAACAACAACAACAACAACCAGCCCAACACGGATTTCAGCGCAGATGCATTGCTGAAGCAACAGCAACATCAACAGCAGCATCAACAGCAACATCAACAGCAACAACAACAGCAGCAGCAACACGATCCCAACGAGAAGAGCAGCACCATCCAATGGATTGGAACACCTTATCAGCAGCCCGCTCCGATGCCAGCGACGGCGCTGCTCCGCCAGCTCTATGCGAACCGGGAGAGCGTCATCCGGGCCACGGCCCGTCAAACGCCCACCGGAGTGGGCGTGTTCTACGGGGAGCAACAGGGCGGTCCGCTGCCCACGCCGCCGGGCAGCGAATCCTCCTATGAGAATCAATATCTGCAGCTGCATTCGGCGGCGGCAGCGGCGCCATCGGTGACGCATCCGGGCGGCCAAAAGGCGGCCAATTCGGCGGATGCCTTCACCAATCTGGTGTCCACATATGGTGGCTATCACAGCTCCATTGATTACCACAATGCCATGACGCCGCCCAGTTCGGTGTCGCCGCGCGACAGCAACAACTCGGCCAACAAGGCGCCTCCCTCGGCCGCCCTGGTCGTGGCCAGCAACGGGGGCTACGACTATGCCGATCCGCTGCGTGGCCAATACGCCACGCCCGTGGATGGCTCCGGCTCCAGCGGCGCGACAACGCTGCCACTGAAGCCGCAGGCGTATTCGGCTGCAATGCATCCGCATGCGGGCCATGCCACGACCACAACGGAGGGGGGCGTCACCTACAGCAATCTCGATCAGCCGCAGTATTTCGCGCCCCACTCCAGCTTCCATTTGTATCACAAGGGCAGCCCGGCGAGTGGCTGGTACTCCACACCCTCCTAGGTTCGGGATGAGACAGTGCCAGCGTTGCCGGCGTTGCCAGACTGTCAGCATCAGCAGCAGCAGGAGCGCTGGGACTTTGTCGGCGCCTTGGGCAAAGTGGCGCGCATGTTTTTCAGTGCACGCAAGAACCATTAGCAGCGCCATCTAGCGGGCAGTATCTGTAAATACAGAAAAAGGAGGAGGAAAACAAACACTTCCCACTTTAAATAAAGTAAGCGGTATTTAAATATTTACACACATTTCTTTACATTTATTTAGTACCTTTTTATATAAACTATTTTTTGGCTAAATGCAAATGTTAAAACATTCAATGTTGTTAAATAATTTGTAAGCTTGTAAATGAAAAAAAAAACAAAATGATATGCTCAGAAAACTCACACGGCAAAATGAAAACCCATTGAAATTCTATTTAAAATACTCGGCATAATTGCAATTAACTAATTAAATTAAATTAAATTAACATATTTTAAAAGTATTGCATAAGACTTGGATAGAGTGCCAACAAGACAGCAACAACAATATAATAAATTATATTTAAAATTATAACTAATTAATTAAATAAATTAACTATAGCATCTAATAAACGTCAAGCACTCGTAATTAAATCAAAAACAAAATCAAACAAAAAACACAAAACACAAAATCAATGCTTATTCGCGTAATTCTAATTCTAATTGTTATTAATTATTTAAATTAATTGTACATTTTTAATAATTACCCAGTTACTACGGGCATACTATATTATAATTAACAACATTTTTACAACATATCAAATGCTTCCTCTTCTAGATTACGATTACCCATTAAAAAACCGAGCCCAAAACTCGAACCTTTTTGTACCACTCACAATTCTACACTTTCCAGAAAGATAATTAAATTAGTTTTACTTAAAATAAAGTGAAGAATTAACATCTAAGAGTTCTGCAAAAGTTCGTTGTGTGTTTTGTTTTTGCATATGTGAAAAGTGAACAGTTTTAAAAAAAATTACTATGTATATGTATTATATTTAAAGGAGTCTATCAAATTTTTAGCTATAATGTGTAATTAAATTTTGTATAAACAAATTCCGTCAAAGGCTTAAATATTAAATATGAAGATAAACAAAATGGACTTTAACTTGTATTATAATATTTATTGTTTTGTCTTTTCTTTGAACCTTTTTTCTTAAGCAAAACAAGTTGCTCTTAATTCTTGATATCCTTAAGCGAGATGAATTCAGCTGACAAAAATGTTATGCTCATTTTGTCTCTCACTCTCTGGAGAGCGTCAGACTTTTTAGTTCCGCTTTGTGCGACATTCTTAAACGTTTTACCTTCCGCAAATGAAACTAAAATCGCATCAAACTAGGATTAGTGCAATATACTGAACACATGTCCTATTCTGACATATTGACAGTCGCCCATCAGGCGTAATGTCCATTAGGTTTCTGATTAACATAAAAAACGCATAAAATACCAATTTACCGCATTTGTTGCGCTCAATTCCTGTGTCCGGTTGTGCTTATTTTTGCCGTATTTTTTGCAAGGTCTAACCCTGAATCGGAGACTTACTCGACCGGCTGAATGCCACATTTTTATGATGGCTTTTTAAGCGAACTGATTGCTTGACCGAAGGCAATTAATCATCATACAACTTGGCTATAAGGAATCATAACTCAATTTATTACAGCAAGAGACTAGAGGAGCAAACATTTATCATCGACTGTAAGTGTGTGTTTGTGAGTGTGTGTGTGTGTGTGTGTGTGAGGTGTGAGGTGTGCGAATATGTCGTCAGTCAGTGTAGACAACTTTCCTTTGACATTTTCTCACTTGCCATCCCTTTTTGCTTGGCGGCCTCGAGTGAATTACGCTGCTCCATTTCTGTAAACGATTCTTCTTTAAAGGTATGTAATAAAAATCTTCTCCCTACGAGTTTGCTTTTTTTTAAAACTAAATATTACTCTTATATGCGTTTCAAGAGCTACGACCTAAAGCTGCTTTAAATATGAGTACAGAACCTTCGACACGAGTCATTAGCTCAATACAAAGAATGTTTTGTTAATGTTCAATTAAATAGCTTAACTTAAATTGAACGCCTGCACTGCCAGCGACAATCGTCCCGAGTGCAGTAGCGATTGTTGTTGCCTCCGCATCCTTTGTAGGCCATTTGCCAACAGCGTCGACTTGGCGCATCGTAGTACCACATATTTCTATTGGCATTCCTAGGACAATGACGCCATAAATTGTGGCCTTCATTCAAGCCGCCAACACAGGTTTGATTGACTATAAAAAAGATATATAGTTACAGATCAGATATTTGAAATTGCCTTACCAGCTGCAACATATCCACGACAAGTGCTCTGAGCCTGAGATTGCACCACATAGACCGCCAGAGAGGCCAGGATTAAAAGGAATTTCATTTTGAATCAAGCCGTAGGTCTACTTTTAGTTCAAACTGTTTTGAGTACCTGAGATCGGAAGACTTATATAGCAAATCGATCAGATAAAATATACGTCGAGTTCATTAGTCAAACAAATGGAACAACTTTTGCAGAACGTGCTCAACAATAGCCCCAAAATGTGGATCTATATTTAATCGGTGGCATTGGGTTGTGAATGGAATATTGGAATCGAACTTATCACGTACAACTATTTAATAATGGTAGGCGATGATTAAATTTCTATAAGTTTTGTTTAAGATATTTCAAGGGTTTTTAAAAAAATTCAATTGGAAACACAAAAATTGGTTGGATTACTTGAAAATCATGGGCTAATCCCATGATATTGATTGTAATATCAATAGTATTATTGAATTACTTCTAGTGTTGAATTCTTTTTGTGCCATTGTTTCGGTGCAGCTGAATCAATAATGTTAACATATTTCTGCATTATCAACTTACTATATAAGGTGTAATAATTTCAGTATTAAATCAGTTCAATTTGAATACGGTTTGGTAACAATATTCTTCAGAATGAAATTCATTTTAATCTTGGCTTGTTTGGCTCTCTACGTGGCTCACGTACAGGCTCAGAGTTGTCCTGGACTTCCCCGTAAGTATCTGAAAAAAGTTTAACCTTCTTCTTTACTACCATATTCTGCTTTACAGTTACCCAGAACTGTCGGGGTGGCAGACATTCGGGACATCTGGGACACGGTTGCAGGAACAACTTTAACAACAATATGTGGTACTACAATGCGGACAGGCGCGAGTGTCTGTCGATGTCCTATCTCGGCTGTGGGGGAAACAACAATCGCTACTGCACCAAGAGGCACTGTGAGAGCAGTTGCCTTCGGCGGGGTTAAAGTTCAATCGAAATGGGAATACTGAAATAAATTTGATGAATACTCGCGCTATACAAAGTTTCGTATTTTAGCTCCTTGCTATTTTTATTTGGCATTTTCTGTAATGCATATTTTAAACTTCTTATGAGAAGTATTGAATATAACAATAACTGTTCTACCTATTTACAGGTATCATCAAGGTTTTCAATACACAATTGAGTCTTTTAGGTGCAATTGTTTCAAAACACTTGAATCAACAATCTTAACATATATTTGCCATATAATGAGTAATAATATCAGTATAAAATCAATTCGAATTCAGTGCAGCTTTACGAGTTTCTTCAATATGAAATGTATTTTAGTCCTGACTTGTCTAGTTTTATATTTGGTCCTTTGTCAGGCCCAGAACAGTTGCCGTGGATATGTTCGAACAAGTAAGTAATTCAATATACAAACTATATATATATATTCACATATTCTGGATTGCATCCTCTAGTTCGACAGACTTGCCAAGGCCAAAAGAATGAAGGGCATAGATTTGGCCGACTTTGCCATAGGCATACGAATAACGATATGTGGAATTACGATCAGAGAAATGGAACCTGCTTGGAAATGATCTATTACGGCTGTGGAGGCAATACGAATCGTTATTGCGATCTGATCGATTGCCAGAGAAAGTATGTTTCGATGTCAAAAAATATATATGGATTAATGTAAATAAATGAAATTTTGAGATAATAATATTATATAAAGTAAAAAGAGACAGTCGAACTTCAAAAATGGAAAGTGGATTAAAAACAAGTTTCCACATTTTTTTTGTTGATATTGTTTGTTTACTTTAAGACCGCCTGCATTTAAAAGACACAAATTAAGTCCAAAATCGTTTTTTGATTTTTGTAAGTGAACGTTATCATAATAAGTATAACAGTTAAGAGTACGAAGTTATTGTTATACTTTGCATTTTCATACAAAGCTTTTCAATATACTGTGCACTAAAGATTAAATAGAAGAAAGTTCAAAAATAAGTTATCATTTTTTTTTTAAATAATGCCAGTATCAATTTATTTCAATATTATCATTCCAGTTGAACTTTAACCTCGCCGTTGGCAGTTGCTCTCGCAAGCAGCCTTGGTGCAATAGCGATTTTGGTTTCCTCCACAGCCATTATAGACCATCGATAGGCATTGACGGCCATTCCAGTACCACATATTGTTGTTGGCTCTGCAATGACGTCCTGTTTGTCCCGAGTGTCTGCCACCTTGACAGTTCTGGTTATCTGAAACACAAACAAGCATAATAAATAAAAATAAAAAATACAATTTTCTCAGATGCTTACTAGGAAGTCCGTTACATCTCTGGGCCTCTATGTGGGCCACGTAGAGCACTAAGCAAACCAAGATTAAAATGAATTTCATTTTTAAGAATATTGTGATTAAACCGTATTCAAATTGAACTGATTTAATACTGAAAATTTTACACCTTATATAGTAAATTGATAATGCAGAAATACGCTAAGATTGTTGATTCAGTTGTTGCTTCGAAACAATGACGCAAAAAGTATTTAACAAAAAGTGTAATTCAATTGTATTTAAAACCTTAATGCCAATTCAAAATAAAAATTTTAATGTATAACAGTAACATCAAAAGTTTTACATGTGTAACAGCGAGCATTTGTCAGAATGTAAGACACCGACAGATTTCTGATTGACATTAAAAAGTTGCGATACCAACCAAAACTATCGTTGAAAAACAAAGTGGCAACATTGGAACCAAAAACACGGTGGCAACCATTAAGACACAGAAAAAACTCCATAGCCATATTTAACTCATTTCAGTGTGCATGAGCAACCCAACTCTATCGCCTTGGTTCGTTCGGTTCCGGAGAAGAAAAAATTAAATTTATTTTAATTTTTTGTTAATTTTGTTCGTTATCGAATGCATAATTTGCTTGCGGTACAGCAACATTAAAGCTTACGAATTTAATTTCAATTGCGGCTTTATAGTTGAACAGTTTTATATTTTGTTTCATTGTTTTTCTTTCAATTCGCGTCCCTGTGCGTGCGTGCGTGTGTTTGTGGGTAGCGGTGTTTTGTGACCAGTCAATGGATGTGTGTGTGCGTGCGTTTATACTTTTTTTAAGTAACGAAGGAGCTGTTTTTGCTGCTTAATATAAAACAGTGAATTAACAGTGTCTCGATTGCAAGGAAATGCAACAAATTACGTATATATGTACATAAGATAGCGATAGCAGCAAATCAAGGTAAGCACTGTGATCTCAGTCGAAAGAGGTTCATTTAACTCTTTTGTGTATGTGTGCTCTTATCTGCTACCGCAGGCAGAATCAACGCCACCGCAGCCCTTTGATTATTATTATTATTATTCTCTTCTCCTTATGCTCGACGGCTGTCGCTCTCGCTCGCGCTCCCCGCTGCCATCTCAAGAGATGCCGCCTACTCAGCAAAGCGTCTTTGCCTGATTTGCTTTAAAATCAAAGTCTGTACATAGAGAGGGAAAGAGAGTGTACTCTCACTTATACATGCACAAGTGCATCCTACATTGATTTGAGGAAGCAGATGAAGAATAGATGCAATGCAATGAAGAAACAGATAGCCTGCATGTAGACATACATACATACACATGTACTTCTCTTTGTATGTGCAATTAATCATTGCATTGTGTTTACAAATCGTTTAATTAATTAAACTAGTTTTGTTCTCGCATTAAGCTTAGCACAGTTTTGAACCACAGTCTTGTGAGGTGGAGTAAAAACCGTTGAGCAGTCGAATTTCTTGGGGTTTTTCACAAGAAAATATAAACAGTTGAAGAGCATTTAGAATATCGCAAGCGTAAACAAGTAGAATACTGTCTGTGCGAGTGTGTTGCCTGTGCGTGTGTGTGTGCCGCCCGGGGCTGCTTGGGTCTCTTCTGGGCCTGGGGGCTGTTGACGTTGCATGTGAAATATGAACACAAAAATAGCATAAGAATTTCGTTGTCGGGGTGCGCAACGTTCGTCAGCAGCAATAAAAATTAAAAGGCAAACAGCGATAAGCGGGAACCCAGCCCACCTAAGCCCTGCTCTGTCTTGTCCTCCCCTTTTGGTTGTGCGTGCACATGGCAACCCTGAAGCATAACGGTGAAGCACATAAAACCAAACAAATGCAAATGCATGAGGCAACATTATTGATGCGTCTCTGGCACGGCAAATTCAATTGCACTGCTCTTCCCCCACTTCTCTCTCAGTCTTTTCAATTTGAAAAGCCCCTTTTGAGCTTTGACTTTGATTAGGGTTGCCACCATTTCGAGCTGCTGCTGGTGGCTCCTGTAAACTTTGATGGACATCATTGAGTGATGTGCCCTAATTGAAATTGAGTGGCAGACAGATACCTGCATCCTCTCTCCTACCTCTTTTCACCTCTTCCCTATCCGACTCATGTTCCCCCGCTCTCTTTTTGCTGTTTGTTTGGTTTATTATGTTTATGTGGCTTGCAGTTTCATATTACGTTTCCTATCGCGATGTTTGACAAGTTCAACGCCTGCGGTTTCAATTACGAACGACGAGTTCCGAGTACAAAGCTCATTCCAAAGTGGGTTCTACTTCTCTGGTCGCTCCTTCAAGTACAGTATGTCAGATAATTTATTTAATTAAAAAAAATACAGGTATATTTCATTAAATGTTTTTAAACAGATTAATCCAATGCACTTCATAATTTCATTTTCTAAATATTTTAAAATAAACAGCAATTAAAATAAGAACAAAAATAAGAAGCCACAACAAATTTAATTTTAAAAAAATAGTGGTAATATTTTCTTTGTTAAATAATTATTTAACATACTCTTAATGATTTCTTCAAGCAAGATAGATAGAGAGAGAGCAATGTGACCTCTTGGGAGATTGACAATTGTCGGTTCCCAGCCCCGTTACCTCGCTCACCTATCATGTTGACTCATCTTTAGTATCTGTACCAAATCTACGTGACTGACCAACTGCCTGGCAAACATCAAAGCTTAATTTTTTTTTTCAGTTGGCGAATTCTCAACCGGTTCAACATCAGTTAGTTTCTTCCCCCACCTCCTCTTGTTGCCCCCCTCGATCCACTTCCAGCATCTGCCAGCAAATTGGATTTGCTTACGTTCCCATTTCCCCCATTTGCTCAGCGGGTCACGCGAACAAAGAAAAAAAAGCACAAGTCGCACATTGGTTTGAAGCCTATTTAAAGTTCTGTTCGTTTTGATTTGCTTATTTGTATTCGCAAATAAATTAAAAATATAATAATTAATTACATAATTAATTATGTTTCATAATTTTGACAAAACACAATAAGTAAGTGTATTTAATGTACTTTTATTAAATTTTTTTAAATTCAATATGATTTTAGTAATACTTAATAAATATTAAATTGTATAAAATCGTTCAACAAATATTTAGATCAAAGCTTTTATAGCTTTCTAGATACTACATATTATATATTTTAAATATGCTTCGAACCACTGTAGATCGTAACGGAAGCTGCTCCAACAGCGTTTCCAGTTGCCGAAGTGCTCAAATAAACAAAAGCAAATCAAATCTGCATACAATAACATAAGCCAAATACATCTGCACATAGTTTCATACACACGCACACATATTTATATAGGCTTGAACATAATAAACAAATTGGCACCATGACTCCCACTTTCAGTGAAAGGGGAAGGAAAGAAGTAAGGACAGGGGAGCTACCAAAATGTCGGTCAACGAACCAAAAGTTCAGCTGTTGTTGTCAGGAAAATGCATTTTAAGTATAGCATTGTGATTGTGTGTGTGAGTGTAGGTGTGTGATCGCTTACTTTTGTTTATGCAATTTAAACAATACAATTTTGTTGTTTTTATTGTTTATTTCGTTTTCAATTAATGGCAACAAAGCAGCATAATAAATAAGTATGTAATAAATGCAAACAAATGAAGTCCCGTCCTACCACACTCTCCCCCCTTCATCTCTCTCTCTCTCTCTTTCACTCTTACTCTTTCTCTCTCTGTCACTTCTGACTTGCATTGTCCATATATAGAAGTCGTAACTACTCGACTCGAACGCGGCGTATTACAAAAGCCGTCATAACCACAACATCAAGTCTATAAGGCTTCCGTTCAAATATGGCCAACAGTCGATTCGTCGATTCCCTGAAACAGTTGACAACAAACTGAGAAAAGGGGTGTCGGGCGGGAGCGGGGTGACTTGGCCTCGTGGGCGTCAACGTCGCAAATGACGCAACCTCATTTTGTTCAATCGTTCTTCAACCTGTTGAGCGCAATCTACAAAATTATCGACCCATTACAAATGCGAGGTGAGGTTAAGCGCAGCGCATTAGGCTTCTTCTTATTCTAATGTGTATGTGTGCCTAACAAATTTGCATTAATTTGCTGATAACGTCAAAAAAACACTGTATAAAAAGCCTCCAAATGCTGCCTAAGCAGCTTAACCCATTCTGCCAACAACAACTGGGTCCAAAATTAGACTAACGATTGTAATGTTCGATATTGTTAATTAGACTAATTGGAAAGTTGAATTTAAGCTCCTAGTCTCGTGTTCTTCTATTGAAAAAATAAATTAATTAAAAAGTTTATTGAAATTTATTGAATTCATTTTGATACTTATTAATCATTGTAAACTAAAACAAATTTAATTCATGCGATTAGTGTATAAAACACAACAAAAATTTTATATATTATTTATAAGTTTATTAGTTTAAATAAGTGTACCAATATTTAATAATTTTGAATAAATGAAAATAATAATAAAATAATAATAATCTTTAAAAGCATTCGTGATCAAATTTCCTAAAGATTCGTAGTGCCCACCTGAATATCATAAGTGTAGATGGTCTTAATGGTTTATTTCCTGTCATCTAATACATAATAATCGCATAAACTCGAAATAGTCGGCTCTTGATAAATATTATATGAAAACGTTTGTTAATGCGCAGAAATTTATGTACTTGACTTCTCCTCGATTGAATTTGTTGCTCTTTGGTTCGACTGTCAGCCGGAAATTGTGTATTAATATAGAACAGAGAAACAAAAATATCTTTATCTGTCACATGTATTTACGAGTACTACGTATAGCAACATTTGTATTTGCTATAACTAATAGCATATATGTATGTAAATGTTTAGTATGAGTGAGTGTGTGGGTATGTGTGGGTGTTTGTACTAAGTTCAATACAAAGAAAGAGTGCAGAGGAAAGCGACGACTAACAAAGAGCTTTACTTGCAGTACCCAGGCACAGTGGTTAAAGACTGTGATAAGCAGTCAATAAGTCCGATTAAAAAAAAAAGAAACAAATTATTATAAAAGATATAGGTCATAGGTCATTACCATAGAAATACTAATAAATTAAAGATCTTTAAGTTATCAAAAAGATACTTTCTCATGAAAAACCCAGATACAGCGCTAGATTGTTTATTTTGTGAAAAAAAGATGACAATAGATAATAGAGAAAATTACTAAAAAGGTCAACTAAAGCAAAAGAGACAAAAGAAGCAACTGTGACCAAATGCATAATTCGATATTTATAACTAGTTCGTATATCATTTGAAAAGCTCTTAAGCCAATAACACGGTGCATCAATCATCAATGAAGACAGACTATGTGTGTGTATGTGTGTGTGTGTGGGTATATATGTGGGCCAGTGTCTTATCTACACACACACACACAGGTTCAACTGAATCAATTGCGGGGAAAAGACAAAAAGGAAGTCGACGAAGACAAAAGTCAAAGACGATATTAGTCACTCTACACTTGTCGATGGCTTGTCCACACCACGACTCTGTGTGTGTGAGTGTGTGTGTGTGTGTGCCTAGGTGTGTGTATGTTGTGTGTGTGTGCCTTGTTCGCTAGCGCGTGAAGTTATGCGCCCAGTGAAGACCTTTAGGCCAAAACGTTGTCATGTGAAGTGTTTTCCCGCACTCGCACACCTGAGCAATAGCTGAACAAAGGTAAACAATAAACGCAGGCAAGTCAAAGGGAAAATCCATGACAAGCCAAGACTCTAGAAAGACTAACAAATACTCTAACAACTCACGGTGACAGTGGGTTAAATATAAATTAAAATTTATTAAAGACGCGTACGAAATTTAATATTAATGTCATTGTATAAAATGGGATTTAATTGTTAATTTTATAAAAAAAAAGAAATCTTATTGTACTAAATGTCAATTTATATTAATTATTTTTTAATAATTACAAATTGCTTAGTCTATGTTTGTAATAGTGACTAGTGCCTTGAATAATAGAATCGAAGTTATTAAATGATTATCCTATTTGATCAATTTATTTTCAATTAAAAATATAAATTAACTTTCGATTGTTCTTTTTAATTACAGAACGAGCTCAAGCAGCAATAAAGAGACAGAGAGAGAGCATTATCCTTCCAAAGTCTTAGCCATAACGTGAAACAACACGTCCAAAGTCAAAGTCTTGCCATTTTATCGAATAAACAATCTCAACTGCCAGCCAAACCGAAGAAGAGCCTTGCTTTCAACAACAACAACAACACAGAGGAGCAAACACACTCGCACATACAGATATATAAGTTTAGCAATTAATTGGGGGCAGTATGGAGCTGGGCCATGTTTGAACGCTTCCGTTTAGGCAACCTGAGCAGAAACTACCGATTACGCTCCGGAATCTCCACAGAACTGGCGCGCGACAAGAAACAACAACGGCAACAATGCGTCACCGTACTGTTCCTAGATGACATCACGCACACCTTTCGGATTGAGGTGAGTCCTCCAAGTCCCTAACTGCCCAACTCCCCCTCCATTTAATTGCACATTCAAAGATTGCTCATTGAAATGCGCATAATCATAATATTATTAATAATAATAACGATGGCAAAATGTGTAAATAAAACAAAGACCTCAAAGACAGACGTAGAAAGTCGTCTTGTCGTGCATTGCGTGTATTATCCGTCTATCCATTGTTTTCTGTACTCATCTTCAAATCGAAAAGTGCATCTCAAACTGAATCTCACTTTCATCTAACGTATTTTTTTTTTGGGCGGAACAAAACAGACACAACACGCACTTGTCCAAATGCCAAACACGATTCGTTTCGTTTAGTTTCGTTTCTCCAACTCAAGAGATGGCTAACAGCGATTTGCCCAGATGAGATTTGTCTACCGAAATTGCTGCCAAATTGCCGTCATTTTATGTGGCAGGCATTTAGTCAACTGAAAAGTGAAATTTCTCAAGTAAAACCTTTTGAAATCATTTCAAGCTTAAGTCAATTAACACAGTTATTTACGGAGTCCAAACTATTCTCAAAATTGGAGTAGCAAATGACAGTCTAAAAAATATAGTTTGGTAACTGAACTTACTGGAATAGTTTCTATTTGTTATAAAAAATATTTTAAAAATTTCAGCCCAAGAGGGTGCTCAACTTCAAAAATCTAGAATCGAATTTTAAAATCTTAATATGTATATCTTAATATCGATTTGATTTTTGGATAATTGCAACGCCAAGGAGAAATTAAGATTGTCTAAAAATGCATTTATAAAGCTGGGGAATTAATGAATTAATTAATATACTATATCTAACAAATATATATTTTTTTAATTATTGCAGAAACGTGCGAAAGGCGCTGAACTCTTAGATCAGGTCTTTCAATATCTCGAGCTATCCGAAAGGGACTATTTCGGTCTATTGTTTCCACAGAAGCCTGGCGACGTTGTGGTAAGCGAATCAATGAGTGTATTCATTATGTATTCAATTAATTCAATTTTACCTTCTTTTTAGAGATGGGTTGACGCACAGAAGCAATTCAAGAAGCAATGCAGCAGCGTCTCGCTTGACAATGATGCCGTTCCATTATTAGAGTTTAGAGTTAAGGTGAGCCAACTTCTCATTCTCCTTTCTCCTCCTTACAACTCTTCCTACGACTTTTTCTTCTTCAATTGCATTTTCTACTTCTATTTTACTGCTATTACTCTTCATCATTCTTCCCCAACTACATTTTTCCTTCCTCCTTCAATCCATCCTCCTTCTACTGCCTCCTTTTCTTATCCAACTCTTTCTTCTCCCATTGCTATTTCATCCTCATACTCCTCGTCAAACTACTTCTATCCTAACTTCAATCCCTTCTTCTCAATCAAATCCTACATCTGTTTCCAATAATTCTTTGCCTCTTCTCTCTGTTGATGTGTCTTTAATCCATTCCCTTCTGTCACTATTCCAGTTCTTTGTCAGCGATCCGAGTCGCTTGCAGGAGGAGTTCACACGCTACCAGTTCTATCTGCAGATCAAGCGCCACATTCTGCTGGGTCAACTGCCCTGCTCCAGCAATACCCAGTGCCTGCTTGCCAGCTATACGGTCCAATGTGAGTATTATCCACAGCTTTAATTGATTCCCAGAGTAACTAATCTTTGTCTCACAGCTGAATTGGGTGACTTTAATTCGGTGGAGCATCAGCCGGGCTACTTGAGTGGCCTTCAACTGCTGGCGGAGCAAACGCCGGAGGCGGAGCGTAAGATCTGTGAGCTGCACAAGCTGCATCGTGGTCAGTTGCCTGCGGACGCGGAGTACAATTATCTGGAGCATGGCAAGCGATTGGAGCTGTATGGCATTGATCTGCACAAGGCGACGGATTCCAATAGCAAGGAGCTGCAGCTGGGCGTCTCGGCGGTGGGTTTGCTGGTCTTCCAGCATGGACTGCGCATTAATACCTTCTCCTGGAGCAAAATGGTCAAGGTGTCGTTCAAGCGCAAGGATTTCTTCATCCAGTTGCGCCGCGAGCCGAGCGAGAGCTATGACACCTTGCTGGGCTTTGGGATGACCAGTCATAAGCATGCCAAGGCTTTGTGGAAATCCTGCGTGGAGCATCACAGTTTCTTCCGCCTGAAGAGACCACATCGTTTGTCGCGATTCCTCAACATCAGCCTGGGCAGCAAGTTCTATTACTCGGGCCGCACGGAGCTGCAGGCGGTGCAGGAGTCCAAGCAGCGTGGACGCATTCACAAGGTCTTTGTGCGCTCTCCCAGCAAGCGGCTGCTTGCTGCTGGCTCCGGAGCAGGAGGCGGCGGAGGAGGCAGCTCCATCGATGGAACGCCGCTTCAGCTGCACAATGGCAACGGCAGCGGCTCCGACAGCACCGTCTCACACAATGGCAAACCGTCCACCATACTGACCATCACGAAAACAAGCCGTCCACACGACACGTCCAAGGTTACGTCCAAGCAGGCGGATTCAATGCCTCGCAAGGCCTGGGAACAGCACAGCGACGAGTACGACATTCAGCTGTAAGTGTTCCTAGTGTACACTTTGGAAATATTTGTATTTGTATACCCTAAGCTCTCATCGGAGTCTTATATATTTATGTTGGTCTTAATGTATGTACTTTTTCGTAATTGTAGTCTCTGAGATCTATGTATCTCAGTGAGTATAATGTGTAATTATAGCTATCAAATTTGAGTTCCAGGTGGAACTTTCACTTTATTTTTAATTTAATTTGTTTATTTTAAATATATTTCTTAGTAATATTTTAAAATGATTTCTTTATTCACAGCGACGTTGGCTTCATCGAGCAGTGCACGCGACGCTTTGACTCCGGCACGCCCTCGCCGATGCCGCCCGCCTACAGCTCGGGTCAGCACAGTCCGATGCTGCTGCCCACGACGATAGGGGATGCAGTGGGTCAACAGCAGCCGGAAAGTGGCAGTGATTTGATCACCATGCGATTGCTGGCCGATGAGCAGGGACGCTATGGCTTCAACGTCAAGGGTGGCGTTGATCTCGGCCTGCCCGTACAGGTGTCCAAGGTGGTGCCGCACACACCCGCTGATCGCTGTTCGCCGCGCGTCTGCGAGGGCGACGAGGTGCTCATGATCAATGGCCGTGACGTGCACGGATTGCGGCACGAGCAAGTGGTGGCCATGATTCGCGACTGTCGACACCAGTCGAGTGGCGAACTGTTGCTGACCGTGCGGCCGAAGCGATCGGCGCCTCTGCTGCTGGAGGAGGAGCCACTGTATCAATATGTGCCCGAGAGCGATGAGATTGGCTCGCACTCGAATCTGCTCGATGGCGATGCTCTCTTCACCCAGAGTCTCTTGTTGCTCAGCGATGGACTCGCCTCGGGCGCTCTACTTGCCCAATACGAGCTCATGTACCGCAAGAATCCCGATCTGGCCATCACAGAGGCCCGCAAGCCAGCGAATGCACCCAAGAATCGTTACCGCGACATATCCCCCTGTAAGTGCATCTCTTAGATCCCCAGATCTACAGTTGAATTTTTATATAAACTTTGTTTTATGGCAGAAGTTGCTTACATTTTAAATTTTTTGAACATTCTATTATTAATGCATAAATCTTTGCAGATGACTGTACGCGTGTGTCGTTGGTTAATTCACTGACAGGCGACTACATCAATGCCAACTATGTGAACATGGAGATACCAGGAGGCGTGGTGAATCGCTATATAGCCACACAGGGTCCCCTGGCCAGCACCACAACGGACTTTTGGCGCATGGTGCAGCAGGAGAGCAGCCATCTGCTGGTCATGCTCACCACAGTGATGGAAGCGGGACGACAGAAGTGCCATCAGTATTGGCCAGTGACGGGGGATGAGCTGCAGCTGGCCGATGGCTTCTCGGTGCGTTGTCTTAGCGAGAAGCCCGATGAGACGGGCAGCTTTGTCTTTCGTGAATTTGTGCTGCGGGATAAGCACGAACAGCGGCACATTCATCACATGCAGTATCTCGCCTGGCCGGATCACTGTGTACCCTCCGATCCCAATCTGTTCCTCGAGTTCACCGAACGTGTGCGCGCCGCACGCAATCGTACTTTGCTGCAGGAGATCGAGGAGAGTCTGAAGCAGGTGCGACTGCTCGATGCAGATGCCGACGAGAATGGCGGCCTCATGAGCGAACGCAAGTGCGCGGCCAGCAATGGTGCGACGCCCGAGGACGAAACTCCAGTCTCCACCAGCGTGCATCAGTAAGAAATGCTTGATTCCATTCGCCCTGAAAGAGTTGAAATTAATGAGTTTCTTTTGCAGATGCATTAGTGCTGCCAATCCCCCAGTGATTGTGCACTGCTCAGCGGGCATTGGACGCACTGGTGTGCTCATACTCATGGACACTGCCCTGGCGCTGATGGAGGCCCGGGAGCCCGTCTACCCGCTGGATATTGTGCGCACCATGCGTGATCAACGTGCCTGCATGGTCCAGAATGTGGTAAGTATCCAGATACGTTTGACTCTGAACCATTTCTAATGATTAATTGGTATTTTCAGAGTCAATATCGCTTCGTTTGCGAATGTATTTGTGCTGCCTACATGAAAATCTCGCGAAGCAGCGCCGCCATCAATGACGACGACGATTAAATGGGTTTCTCCCTGCTCCAAGAGTTCTACTAGTGGACAATCTATAATACACATCTTCCTGTCTATATATACAAATATATATATATATATCCCGTCGTGCTTGACGCCTTCGATTATTCTCAATCAATCAATCTTTATCAATTATTATACAAAAATACTTATGATATCGATCTTATTGTTAGTAAAACCCGTAGAGACATAAATTCTTAAGTATCTATGCTTGCAATCATTATGTATATCCTTACGATTATAATTATTATTATGTATTATCTTTATTGTCTATATATAATAATCAACTCAATTCTGTATATGTCTGTCGCATATGGGCAATAATCCACGCAAGTGCTGCTGAAAACTCTAAGAAATCAATTCTAAATTTTTAAACACACAACAAAGAGAAAAAAACTACCTAATTCAAAAAAAAAAGCTAAAGCTAATAGTGTTTGCGAATTTAATAAAATGCATTATTTATTTATATCCCTCAAGTGGAAATTACAGAGAATCTATTCATAAACAAACAAACAAACAATAAATTCATGCATAGATTTAACGAAAAATAAGAAGGAATAAAAAACAAAAGTAAGAAATGAGAAAGTAAAAACTGTTAGTATTTTAGCACCAAATTCAAAACGTATACATATATGTATTTATGCCGAAAACAAACCTAAATAAATATATTACAAATTAACTTTAATATCGTTTGTCACAAAATTAGATAATCCATTCCAATAAGTATTATTCATGATAAACATTGACTAACTCTTCTCATTTTATTTTACAGGGAATGTCTCTAGACTTGATAGTCAGTAACCATTGGATACGATGCTTAACCGTCATAAACATCGCGCAGGGACTTCCCCTCTATAACGGCGATCATCTTATAAAACACAACCGGCGACTGTGCAGCTGTTAAATAGAAATCAATTTTTGTAGCATTATTTGTGTAATGTAAATGAATATGTTCTTTAGTTAATACCAGTAAAAATGTATTACATTAAAATATTGTACATTCTCCATATATCGCAAGATAAGCATAAGAATTATATACATGACAATGTTACAATGTTTTAAAAACATTAAATCTTAAAATTTGAAACAACGGTTTTTTTTTTACTGAAATGGCTTTGTTTTCAGATTGAGCGTTAGAAAGAAATAACAGCATTAAATGTCTGCGAAAATACCATTTGACAGAGAAAGAGAAACTCAGGCTCATATGCTCACTCAATTTTAATTTGGTTCAAGAAACATTTGGTTGCTTTCTGCTCATTTCTGTTCGCCTGGTATTTCAGCTGATATTTTGACTTTTTTGGTCTCGCTGCCCTCTAGTTAAGAATGTTTGTATGTACGCAGGAATGTATGTATGTACGTGGGAATGTATGTATGCATGTATGTTTGTATGTCTGTTTTGCATTTATGCAGCAGCTCGCTGCAGCCAGAAAGGCTGCTAAAATACCAGGCGAACAGAAATCAGCAGTAAGCGAACATTTCATATGAGTGACATAAAAATTGTTCGAGTGAAAACATTTGAGCTCAACTCTGAGCTCTGAGTTTTTTCGCTCCACTCCAAACAATCGTTAATTTTGAATTTTTGCCTGCTAATTTACTTTAATTTCGCCTGATATTTTAAAAAATTCTCTACCTTTTTGATGAAAAATTCTTTGAAAATTAATATTAAAAGCTCCTTTTATTCTTAAAATCATATCCTTATAGACTAACATCCTTTCCTTATAGTTGATTAAATTTTATTTTAAGGTTCTTAACAAATTCTTTTCTTATTGTGAGAGTCTATGCTATTTTCAAGAATTGTTATAATTTTATAAATATTTAGCTTATATTTAGATTATGCCAATTTCCAGATTTCTTAGAATCGTATCCTTATTATTCTTAATCCTCACAAAGAGCTCTGAAAGCAAAAGAATAATTAGAATTATAATGAGAAAGACGAATACCGTTATCAAAACTCTAATCTTACCTTGAGGTAATAATGATTCGCTATATATCCTTCTGGGAGTGTATGGAACAGACTTTCCCGTTGGGCACCGCCGCGAACCTAAGGAGGAGAATATACATGGAAAAATCGACAAATTTCGAACAATTTACATTAGAAAATAAGTTTTTCTTAAATTTCTATTGCTTTCAGCTGGCGTTGAAATCTTCTTGAAAATATGTGTTATAAAACAAAAAATTCGGGGCAAACACAATTAAATTATTTGTAAAAATGGAAACGCCTAGCAAAAACGGATCCACGACTGAGGAAATTGAAGTGGAAGAAACCGAAGACTTTCACGATTTGGAGGAGTTCAATGAGGACGATGTGGCATCTGGCAGTAATGTTCAGAAGAAAAGCGAACGCTTTGTGGTGAAAAAGTGGGTGGCGCATGCGCACTGGTCCTGGGATGTGGCAGTGGACAATTGTGCCATCTGTCGTAATCACATCATGAATCTGTGCATCGAATGTCAGGCGGATCCCAATGCCAACAAGGACGAGTGCACGGTTGCCTGGGGGGAGTGTAATCATGCGTTCCATTATCATTGCATTGCCCGCTGGCTGAAGACGAGACACGTCTGTCCGCTGGACAATAAGGAGTGGGTCTACCAAAAATATGGACATTAGTTGAATTTCGGTACAAGTTAAAGTGAATAAATTGTGTATTTGTATTAAATAATTTGTTACTCTTGGGATAATTGATTATGTAAATGATGACTGCGTTTCTAGGCCTGTTGTGGCTGCATCTCCTCATCTTGATTCTGATCCTGGTCCACACCGAGTAGTTGCTGTGACGTCGGTCGCACGCCGGAGAGCTGCTCGATTTGATTGAACATCGTGTCACGTTGCTCGGCCAGATTGGAGTATTTCTGTTGCAATTCCTTCTCGCGCTCCATTTGGCGGCGCACATCCTCCTGCAGGGATTCGAGGCGTCGTGGCACAGCGATGGCTTCCTGCTCGCCAAGAAACCGGAATGTGGACAGCGACAAGGAATTTTGTTCGATCTGCGCATATGTGTCCTGGAGCTGCTTGATCAGCACTTGAGCACGAGCCTGATATCCTCCAGTGAGTATCTTGAGTTTCTTCTCAATCTTGCCGCATCGCTTGGCCTCCTTAGCCATGTGTCGGCGATTCTGCTCCAGTCGCTTTTCCGCCGACTCCAGGCGATCCTTTTTGCTGGCCAAATTGGCGCGTGTATATCGATGCTGCGAGGGCAGGTAGAGCACCTGGCCGAGACACTCTTGCCACACCTGGGCGTAGACGTCCAGCGGCAACTCACCATGTGACATGCGCTCCTTCACCACATCCATTTCATCGGCCAGCATTTGCTTGGCATCCGCCAGCTCCTCCTCCGATATCTCCTCATACGGATTGGCCTTGAAGTAGCTCTGCAGCTGCTCCAGCTTGTGCTGTGATTGACCCGGCACCGGATCCTTCACCGAGTCGTAAACTAAAAGAAAATAAATAGATTAGACTTTTTACTTGAGAAAGTTTTCTTGTTCTTACGCTGCATGGTGATCATTTCGTGTTTAATCAGCTCCTCGGCCTGCTGCTGCTCGGTAAGATTCTGTTTCTCCGACTGTGGCCGTAAGATCTTTGTGTTGACCTCGGTGGGACGCGGCAGACTGCGCTGTATGACCTGGGATCGTTTGGCCAGGTCGCGTTTACGCTGAGCCTCCTGTTCGGCAAGCAGACGTGCGTCCACATCGGCCTGGTCTTCGATAGCGGGCTCTGTGCCCGTCTCCATGGGCTCACTGTCCTCCTGCTCCGGTACCACAATCTCATAGTCGTTGCGTGGCGCCGGCAAAGTGGCCAGTCCTTCTCTCAGCGTCGACTTGAGCTGCTTTTGGTAATTCTTGAACAGAGCTGGTGTCTCTGTGACGCCCATGCTCTCCTCGGCATTGATGCTCAGCTTGTCCCGCACCAAGGCGGGTGTTGTGGCGTTGCCAACAGCTCCAGTCTTCAGCACGGGCACCAGGGCTCCCGATGCGGGTGTCAGAAAGCCAGCGGGCGTAGCAGCTCCGCCTCCTTCACGTTGGGTGCGAAATGGCGTGGAAATGACGGTGTTGGGCGTGGCAATGGCCGCCGCTTTGGGCAGCACGCCGGAGAAGTCGGATTCGTGCAGTGGCGTGTTGAGGCCGCCCTTCAGAGGAGTCTCCGTGTGCGTTAGCGCCATCATGTTCTGGGCCTCCTGCATTATGCGATCCGTGTAGGGAGCCGGCGTGCGAGGCGTAGCAGTCACTTGAGGTGTAATGGAGTAATCGGCCAGCAGAGCATCCGTCGTCTCGATGCCACTCTCGCCAGCAATCTCCTTGGCCATCTCACTGGCACGACCTAGCTTGACCACCTGCTGCAGCTCCATGTCGGAGATTTGGGGCGTGGGCAGCACCAGCTTGGAGCGCTTACGCTCCGGCTCCATGTTCTGCAACATGGCCGTGGGCACCTCGTTCTCCTTGCGCTGCTTTAGCTTCTGCTTGTCGCGTTTCCGTTCGCGCTCCTCCTTCTCGGAGCGCAGCTCACCATCCAGATCCTGCTGTCGCATCTTATTAAAGTCCGGCTCCTGCTTCTGCAGATGCTCCTCGGAGGTGTCATAGAATCCAGCTGCCGGCCGCTTCTCAAACGGAATTTCCGCATTGTAGTCGATGCCTTTAATGCGTTTCCGGTTGCCACTGCCGATGCCAGCGGCACGCAGCTCGCGACGCTTCTGTAGAGTTGCCAGACGGCGCGCCTCCTCCAGCTGCTTCTCGCGTGCCTTGCGCTTCGCCTTCTTGCCCTGGGTATTTGCGAGGCGGGCTCGCGCTTCCGACAGCATTTCCAGCTCATCTTCGTCCATGTCTTTGGGATCGGGTCGCGCAGGCTTTGTCTCCGGATTGGGATCAATTTCACCGGGCTTCAACTTGCGCGGATCGTCCATAGTGTCCTCTCCATCCTCCTTGCGCTGAGCCTGATCGCTGTGCAGAGTTTAAAATGAATAAATATCGAAGGGATTACCTTAGCAGCTTTGTACTTACAGCAGATACTCATAGCGCTCCAGGCATTGTGCTGCAGTGCGTCCTATAATGGGCGCTATTGTGCGCCACTGCGTCGGCATCAACTTGGCCAGATGCAATAGTTTCTCATCTTCCTCGCGGGACCATTCGGTTTTCTTGATGCTCGGATCCAGCCACTCGTACCAACGTGCCTTGCACTGCTTCGCCGACTTGCGATGCAGCAATGAGGCGATGCGGCTCCATTGATTTTTGCCATATTTCATGACAGCCGCCTTGAGAATTTCATCCTATAAGAGAAACAGAGTGGGGGAGAGCAGAAAACGCGTGGTTTGACTTAAGTTCAATAACAAATGTTTCGCACTCACCTCTGTATTGCGCCAAACGCCGCCTTTGATCATTATGCGCGGCATTCTGTCGTTTTTCTTATTAATAAACTTTAGTTAGTAGAAAATTATTAAAAACACATAAAAAAAAACTGCAAGTTTTGCACTGTCGGCGACCGCTAGTAGAGTTGCGGCGTTTCGTTCTGAAAAATTCAAATGAACGGTTCATTAAGATGAACGATTGAACTTATTCAGCAAATTGAGCTAAAAAATCTTGCCTTGCCGATAAAATACTAAATCCCTCACTGTGCTATCGAAAATTGGTGCCTTTTTTTTGTCTTTATTTTTTTCAATTAATTAATTTTTGTTAAAATTTAAATAAAAAATGAAATAAAAGACAAATCACTAAGCTAGAAAAATTAAAAAATTGTCTAAATATATAGTTTATTTTAGAACTCATTTGGTGCACCTTACCCATTGCGTGGTGAAGTTAGGTAAGAAATTCTACACAAAATTTAGAAAAATTAAGAAAAATATAGTAAAAATTCCAGTGAAATTTAGCAAAAACCATATTGCACTTCTTTTCTAAAAGGATTTTTTTTAATTGTATATACTGATGAATAGAGCTGTGGCGTTTCGTTCTGAAAAAGTTCAAATGAGCGGGTCAATAAGATGAACGAATAAACTTATTCAGTCAATCATGAACTATATCGTTCAATTGTTTCGTTGTTGCTGTTGTTGTTATCATATGTTTTGATATGCTATCAGATCAGTTTTTGCCACTGCTTTTTGTCAGCGAAATGTAAAGCGAAATTAACAAAATGCAGCAATCAAATTAAACAATTCCAAATGCATTACAACATGAACGACGCGGATGTGGCGTTCTCGAGCTTCTATAGCACAGTGGGCAACCAGGTGAGCACTTTTTGCCAGTTGTTGTTGTTCCCAGTGAGAGTTGATCTCGCCATGCGCCCGTTGTGGCTGTTGTTGTTTAGCTGCAGCTTCACAATGCCGATCTCTCGCTGTCCACGCCAATTCACTCCCTGGATCACGACAATTTCACCGGTTTATTCGATGACGACCAAGCCCTGTTAAATATTCCAATAACAACGACAGCAGCAACATCAACATCGCACAAAGGAAACGCGGGAGGAGCTGCTGAGACTACGTGCATACCCTTTGTGCAGATCCACACGACAGACCTGCAGCAACAGTCGGAGCCGGGCCGAAGTTATCGCAATGGATTTCGACGGAAGACAGCCGAAATCAAATCGGAGGCGGAACTCATCAAATCCGAGCTGGCCGAGGCGGCGGCCAAGGAACGCATCAATGCCACGCCCACGCCACCCACATCCAAGGCGATATCGATAGGCGGTGATGTCTGTCCCGACACGGATACAGCGATGGCGACGCCTCTCAACAAGTGTCCCAACTGCCCGTTTCTCAGCCTCTGCCAGGTGAGGACACAAACCCACGTCAGCGGCTGCTTCGGCGTCGATGCACAGAGACGTCTCCAGTGTCCAGGTGAGCATTCAATTAAAATATAATATCAATAATTAAATATTCAGATAAATTAAGAATATGTATTATATAATTACCTTTTGAATTTTACATTTTTGAAAAACCCAAGGAGGTTTGGAGGCTAAACCATGATCAACATGGTATTCCACTTGGAAATCGGTCTTCACTATAGCACTCCTATCTGTTAATTGTCCAATGCTGTTTTGCAGGCTGTGCGAATGTGTTCTACAACCTGGACGTGCTGAATCTGCATCTCAGTGAGGATCATGAGCTGGAACCTCAGGAGATATCTACGCTGTTGCAGTCGCTGAAGTTAACGGGCAATGAGGCGACCAATGAAACGACGGCCAAGAAAACGCAGCTGCCGCCGACGAAGAGTCGCATCTTCATCAAGAATGTCGACTGTCTGCGGGAACCGTTGCGGGAACAGGATGTCAATCAGTTGTCGGACTTTCTACCGCTCTTGTCATCGCCGCCAGACGGCAGCTCTGGGAATATACTCGACCTGCTGGACGATGTTGCTGATGTGGAGGTAGTGAATCAACAGCAATCACAGCAGCAATTACAGCATCAACAACACCAGCAGCAGCATCAGCAGCACCATCAGCATCAGCAACTACAGCAAGATCCAACAATAGTTGTCCAAAAGCCGCCGGGTCAAAAGATATCCATCAAAAGTGTCGATGTGCTGAGGGAGCCAGCCTTGTTGCCCTTTGACTTTCAGCTGCCCAGCGCTGTGGAGCAACAGCAACAGTTGCCGCAGTTGCCCACGCTGATGATGCCCAACAATATGCTGAACGTAGAGCCGGAAAAGCCGCGTCAGCCCAAGATCTACATACGCAATGTGGACATTTTAAAGGAGCCTATGTTGTTGCCTGGCATGGGATTTAATGGCGTGGCCGCTTCCAGTGTCACCAATCCCGTGGAGATATTTCCCGCCGAAACGCTGTTAACGCCGACGGGTCCAGTTGGTCCGTTGCCCGGATTTGAGCCCGCTCTGGCGCCACTGGCCAACATGTGCACCGAGGCTTTCAACTTTGAGGCCGTGCTCAGTGGTGCAGGCACCGCCAGCAACGCCAGCAGCAGCAACAACTTTAGCGCCCTCGACCTCGACTTTGGTGTGGACTTTGAGCACAGTGTGCCCTTGGTAACGGAGCCAACGCCACCGCCAGCAGCAGCAGCAATAGCACCACAACAACCACCACCTGCACCGCCAATGGCCAGCGGCGAGCAGCTGACCGATTTGAGCATAATCCAACAGGATGAGCTCAACAGCTACTTGCCAGTAAATCCAGTGGCAACAACAATAACAACAACAACAGCAGCAGCAGCAACGTCGTCGACATCCAAGCAAAAGATCTTTATCAAGAATGTGGATATATTAAAGGCACCACAACGCGGCACATTGCATCTGCGCACGGTCGACGAGCTCAATCTGATGAATCGCAACGAGGTGGAGCATCTGATTGTGCCCAATCGTGAGCCCCTGACCCTGGAGCTGCCTCTGAGTGCGCCGGCAACAACACTGGAGTCCTCCCTGGTCGATTTTCATCAGCAGCCACAGGGATCGGCGCCATCCTTGAGCTATGACGACAGCTACGATTTGGCTGAAGATCTGGAGTGTTGGCCCTGGATGGAGGAGGCGGCCACAGTTGGAGTTGCATCGGAGCAGGAAACGGGAAACAGCACGCAGTTGGAGTTGCCGCACAATGCCGAGGATATACTCATCAAGGATTTCCCGCAATTGTATGCACCGCAGACGCCAGACGTGGCCACCGTGCCACCTCTGGTGCCCGTCACAGCCTCTCCAGCTGCGACTGCGAGTGCCACAGCCACTGATAATCTAAGTGGTCCTCCGGTGCCGCCACTGGTGCCGTTGGCAGCTGAAGCTCCGGCCGAGAAACCCGCTCGCATTTATGTGGCCAACAACCTGCTGCCCGCTGCCGTGGAGCCACCGCTACCTGGTGGCACCTCCGTGCGGGGTCGTCCCTATGGCGCCAAGCAGGCGGGTCAGGCCAAGCGACGTCCGGCACAGGGAGCTGCTCATGCGCTGGAGGGTGGCAAGTGCACGGTGGAGGGTTGCATGTTCCGGTTTAAGTCGCCGGCGACTCTGGAGTATCATGGACGTTGCCACAATGGAGCACTGGGCTCGGCCCAGCCGATGATCTGTCCGGAGTGCAGATCGACGCAGTTCAGCAACTGGAATTGCCTGCACACGCATCTCTGGCGCACACACGAGATCGATATGGAGCTGTATTGCTGTCAATTGTGCAGCTTCAAGACGCCCATCTACTCGCGGCTGGTCAACACTCACGCCAAGATCCATTCCGAGGAGCGCAACTACAAGTGCGAGCAGTGTGGCAAGGGATTCAAGAACACCAAACAGCTGAAGAACCATCGACGACTCCATCGCACTCAGGGTCTGGGCATGGCCAAGTCCACCATCTCGGAGGAGCAGGAAACGACTGCCACTCCCACTCCCACTTCGAGCACAACTCCGACGTTGCATCGCTGCGAGGATTGTGGTGCCGCCTTCAAGCATCGGAAAACGCTGCGCGAACATCTCTGCAAGCAGCGCAACGAGCAGCCTCAGTGCACCAGTTGCCAGGTGAGATTGGGAGCCTCCATTCCGCACAGTGTTGCCAGTTAAGCTAACAAATCTAGTCAGAAATCTGGCTATTTTTAAAAATTATTTACCCGATAAATTTCATATTCAGACTATTAATTTGAAATAATTGAGGTTCTTGAATATTTAAATGCTATTTAAGAAATAATATTGTATGTGAATAATGCAATTTATTCGACATGAATCTTTGCATCCATAAAGATAAGATAACTTATAGTTTGGAGTGTAAGCCATTAATACTATTTAAAGCAGCTATTAATATTATTTATATATATTAGAACTTTAGCCAGTTCTCGATCTTCAACTCGAAGCAGCGCATTTGCTGTGAGTTGTTTTTCTTTTTTTTTTTTGTTATGGTCAACCATTTTAATGCTTAAAGCATTTTAGGAAATTTCGTAGCTCTTTTTAATGATCACTTTAAACTATTTTATTGATTTCCATGCCTATTTCAGCGCGTCTTCGGCTCGAAGAGCAGCCTCAAGCTGCACATGCGCAGTCATCAGGCCAACAAGCGCTTCAAGTGCGACAAGTGCGAGTTTGAGGCAAACGATCACAATTCCTTTCGACGTCATCTTGCCACACATCGGGATCCCAAACGCTATGCGTGTCCACACTGCGACTTTAAGGCCATACAGAGCACTGCGTATCGGGTAAACTTATTACTTACTTTCATTCCCGTATTTCTCTTTCTTAATCAACGTTTCCACTTGTAGATACATCTAGAGAAGCGGCATCCGGAGCAGGAGCTGTCCACCATTATCTACAAATGTAACGTGTGCAATTTTTCCAGCATCAATCGTGGCCTGCTGCTGGTTCATCAGGCCAAACATGAACCAGCCACAGTTGAATCTTCAAAGATCAAAGTGAAGAGCAGCCTGCTGCTCGCACATTCCAAGGGACAGGATGAAGTTGCTCTTCTGCCGCCAGACACCGCTTTAAATGCCTAGAACATTGTATATATTTATCGGTTTTATATATAATATATCGCATATGGTTTTGTACAAATGGAACACACAAAATGCCGTCGTGTCACGGGGCTGTCACAATTTGAAGTGCAGCTTTTAGATAATTTTATACCAAAATTACATATGCCAATGTTAGTTATGTCTAGAAATTTCTTCAATCTTTTCAAGCAGTGCAATTTTGCTTGGTTAAGTCGAACCGATTCAATTAAATTTATGTAAATACTAAAAGTAAGTCTATTTTGTGATCTGCCTTTAAGCAACATTTGCTAAAATTTCTTAACAGAAAGTTTGAAAAGATTTTGTCATCTTCGGACTACATCGAAGATTGGTTCGTTTTCATTTGATTGTCAAGATCTTTTGAGTTTCTCCGAATCATCTGTATATTGTATATAAGCATTTATTAATAGGATGATTTGCTTTGTTATTGTAAATATGTATATCGAACAACACAAATATAATATATATATTTCATAAATTTAAAACAAACATTCATTTTGAAAATAGCTGAACTCGTTATATATAGCCAGATTTGAAAAAGGTAAGGTGTTAAAAAAATATATATATTTCATAAATTTAAAACAAACATTAATTTTGAAAATAACTGAACTCGTTTAATACAGCCAGATTTGAAAAAGGTAAGGTATTAAAAAAAAGATATAAATGATAAGGTGCTTAAACATAAAGAAAAAATGTGTGATTAGTCATTGGTTTTAAAAACTTTTAAAAAGAACTTAAATAGTACAAATATCAACCGTGTTGCACAACGTTCAATGTGCAAGTATTTGAAGTTTGAAATCAAAAAGACGGCAGCTCTCTCGTGTTTATGTATCGTAAGATACAACAATCTCTTAAGTCTCACTTTAGCAGTCGTTCGGATAGCAAGTTTGTCGCGTATTCCCAAGAGTCGACTTACATGTTATATATACTATGCATCAAGTATACATACTAATTTTTAAAAAATGCATAATTGGAAGAAAATAATAGAAATACGTGTATCAGTGATTAACCAAAACTCATCTAATACAAGACTTTAAATGCAACTTGTGGATAAGCTAATCTAACAACAACCTTCTATATCATAACCTAAAAGTGTAAAGGTGATTTTATAGGTTATAGCTAAATCATTCAGATAATCGACAGTTTATCACACAAGTCGGTCAATATTGTGTGATTAAGCATTAGACTAGGCTGGACAAGACAACTATGCAAAGCAGTTAGTGTTAGTGCCAGTTGAGAATACTCAACTAGAGGATACCCTGTAATTAGTAATGTAGCCGCCAGGCGGCACTATGCTTTGTTTTTATATAAATTAATTTCGTAGATCAGAAATAAAAAGATACCGTTAAGGCTGAAATTCGTCATACCCTATTCTTCAAATTGTTAACAATATATTAATCCTTGTTGCACTTGAGAACATTGGAGTTTAAAAATACAATAATATTTTTAGCATAGCAAACTTGTTTTATTGATAATGAGACTGTCAACTAAAAAAGCCACAGTTATCATTATACCCTGTAGTTCTGATATAAGTCACAGGGTCGTCCATGCTTGTATTCACTTGAATTACAAAATTAAAATTATTTTAAATTAATTAATGCTTACAGGGTATCAGCTAGAGCTCTTTTGTTTATGTGGCTGGTTATTACTTTACAAAGTTTATTTGGATTTTTCCTGAGTATACAAGTACTCTATACATATATGAAAGATTTTAAATGAATCACTGTTCTTCTTAAAATATATATATGTATAAGGTTTTCTGTGTTCTTTGTTTGGAGCATAATAGATAAGAACGTCGGTTGAATCACCGCAAAAATGCTGTGCTTTTACCTAATCATTTAAATTTTCTAGTTTATATTTAGAGCTTTATATAGTACTTAAAAGCAATTTATGATAAAGGAAAGTATAGCACTGAAAATTTGAAAGTTACAACCGTCTTAAGCTTAAATAAATAATATCAAGAGGAATCAAAGAGTTAGACTAATAATACACATAAAAATTAATAAGCCTAGAGTATCGAATAATTCTTGTAACTGCAGAGAGCTTTAAGCATGTACAAAATGTGGATGCTCTACCTTCTGCTCACCGTAAGCAGCACAAAGGGCGAAATTCCCGACTGCGATTACTTCGACACAGTGAAATTGACGGATAGTAAACAGTTTTCAAATGGATCGTATCTTTACGAGAGTGTGATAATTCCCAAGGAGCAAACTGGAGAATATGATTACGAGATTCTGGCAGATGGAGAAAGGGTGAATGTGCCAAGGCATCTGAGAGGATGTGCCTGTAAACTGAGCACCTGTATAAGATTCTGTTGCCAGAGGAACCAAGTGCTCGTTAACGATGAACGCAAGTGTAGTGAGATTAATAAAGTGGTCAATCTAGATCCTTTCGTGGAGCTAGCTCTGGCCAACGGCAGTCAGGCGAGGAAACATTTACTGGATGAGTTAATAATACAGGAGGATCTGCCAGTGCCCTGCTCGGGACACTTTTACCTCGATGCCAATCAGTACGAAAGCCATGGATGGACATTATTCGAGGTTTGATTGAGACGTTGCCAATTAACTAATTGCAAGTCAATAATAAGACATTTTAAAGGATGGAACTCTGCTACGCGAATTCGATAATCAGACGTTGTCCAAGCAGGAATATTGCCTACAGCCCCATCCGATCAGAAGTTCGGGCAGCGACAATATGGTCACCCTAGTGCCGCACTTTTGCGAAGATCCCCCACCAAATCCATGGCCAACCACAATATGTATGTAATATATCTCAATCTTACAACCATTTCTTCGATCAATTTCAATATATTTCAGTGCTTGTTCTGACTATTATCTGCCTGATTCTGACGATTGTCGTATATCTGTCGCTACCAAAATTGCGGAATCTTCACGGAATTTGTTTCGTTTGCTACTTGGTCTGTTTACTGGTGGTCTATATGTTACTTCTTTCCGACAAATGGAAGTGGATTATTTCCATCAAGGCCTGTCAAGCAAATGGTATGTCATATAAGAAAACTATTCAAAATCCACATCTTGATCGAATTCTTAACTTTCCTATAGGTTACATTGGGTATTTCGCAGTAATGGCGGGATTTCTCTGGCTAACTGTCATCAGTTATGATCTATGGAGTAGCTTTCGCAGCAAAGTCAACAATATTCAACAATATACGCCCAAATATCGGTTCGGGATCTATAGCATCTATGTTTGGGGAGTGGCTGCAATTCTAACCACAATTGTGATTATTATGGATCATACTTTGGATGCAGAAAATGAGGATCATTTGCCCTGGATACCAGGAGTAGCACTCTATAACTGTTGGATCAAAAGTGAGTTGATCAATTGAGATGCTGATAGACCGACAGATTTATAATCATTTTCAGCCGATGACTGGTCGGCGATGATCTATTTCTATGGCCCAATGTCACTGCAGATTATTTTCAATCTAATAATGTTTGTTCTGACGGTGAGAACAAATATCTTTACTTTATACTTGAATTTATTATTTATAAAAATTATTGGCAGGCGGTCTATATTCTGCAAGTCATGGGAGAGACTATTATGGCAAGACAGGAACGCCAAAATCGACTCAATTCTGATAAGCAGACGTAAGAAATGCACTTGAAATCGATTATAATATATTTTAAATATTTTGATTTAATTATTTTAGTTATAGCTTATTTGTACGTCTCTTTGTCATCATGGGTGTAACCTGGACCTTTGAAATCTTCTCGTATCTATCACAGAGCAATGCAATTCTGGAAAAGATATTTTTATTCTTCGATTATATCAACTATGCCCAGGGTGTAATCATTTTCATTATGTTCGTGCTCAAACGGAGTGTTTTGAAACTATTTTCGGATCGGTAAGTATTTCCCGAGTTGTTGATAAAACATATTTTGTAACGGGGATTTCTACAATTTATTGTAAAGTTTAATGGGTATAGAATCAACATCTGATGATGAAGATGAAGAGATTGTACTTCAAGAAAGAGACGGGGATTTAACAAGAAGAGACATCCTACCAAGTATTTTAAATTAGGTAAACTAAAAGATGGCTTCTAATTTACTTTCATCTTGTTCCTTGGTGTTTGTTGATTGTCCCTTTATTAAATTTAAAATATATAATCATTTTCCATACTAACGGTGATTGCATTTTTGCATTTTCTTGGTATTTCTTCCGCTCGGTGTGGGTGCATTGTATTATATTTAACTTACTATAAAATTAATACAATTCCTTTTTTCTTTCAGCGTTTGTCACAGGCAACAGAGTTACCAAAATAGTTCAATGGGTTCAAAGAGCTCTTATTTAAGATCGAGTTCTTCGAGAATTTCTAACAAGACGATTCCAAAACCGGTCGGAAGTGAAATATATTTTATGAAGAAAACTCAGTCTCCAATTTGTACAAAGCAATTATGATTTTTAGCTTTTAATATTCAGTTCTTATTATTCTTAATGCATTTGACAATTATTTTGTATAAATAAAAGAAAACAATTTAAGTAAATGCATTAGAAAACCAAAATTTTAGATTTCCTTCCTTTACTAGACGTGTTATTCAGTTCTCTTCCACATATTCATGCTGTGATTAGTTTATTTTTTATTAGAGATGCTTTTTTTAATTCTTATAAGTCTGAATATTAAAGTAAGACGCCTGTTTCGGAATTTTTTGGTCAGTTCATTGATGTGATTATACGAGTAAGTACATATCATTATCATCCAAAACTTTAAGGTATTATTTATTTAAATGTAGGCCGGCGATAAAAACACGCACTGGGTAGAGGAGTCCTATAAAAGGACATGTGGTAAGGACTTGTGCAGATAATGATGGATAAGTTGCTGCGGGCAAGTCAACGAATTCTGCCCTCCAATGCGGCTGAGGGCAGAATTGGATCTATCGAGTTGAATTTGTGGCTGGCACAGTTGGTCGGGCTGCCTCTTCTTGGCCTGAAGCGGGAAACGCGTCTCCAGAAGATCGGGATTACAATATTTGGAGCGTTTGTGCTTTTCTCACTCTTTTGGTATGTAATTTTTGAGCTCTACGATCTCTGTCTAAACTGGCGAGACCTCGATAAAGTGACGCAGAATCTTGTGATGTCACTGACTCATGCGATATATTGGTTAAAGGTAAGATCCAAGCTACAGCTAAAATAAACCCAAGTGCCGTATTAAAATTGATTCTACTAGGTTTTCAACACCTTCTATCACTATGGAAGTCTAAAGGATATTGTCAACCAGTTGAGTGCCATCACTCGAGCCTGTGTTCTATCCAAAAAGCAAACGGAAACTTTTCATAAAGCTGAAATGGAAAGCAAGTTGGTTATGCTCATGTATTTTCATCTTGTGCTGTTGCCGGGCGCAATGGGATTAGCCTGGATCCTGATTTGTAAGTAGACTAGAAGTACTCATTTATTTTGTGTTTCTAACGACTGATTAGTTCCAGACGATTTAGCCGGCATTCGCTTTCCGTACAGGGCTAAACTTCCAGATTTTCTGCCACCGATCGTAAAATATTTTTATATGGGAATGAGCATTGCCCTCTTGGCACTGGAAATCACAACTATAGACTATCTCAATGTATTGCTAATGAGTCAGATTTGTATGCATCTAAAGGTCCTCAACCTGGCCTTTGATGAACTCCACGTGACTCCGGAACAAAATCTGAGAGTTAAACCTTATGACTGGCTGCTATCGATCGTCAAATATCACTGCGAATTAATTGTGTAATTGTGATGAAGTCTAGAAGAATGATCTTCAATATATTATATATTTAATATATTTCAGTCTACGGCAAAAAGTTGAGCGCATCTATAGACTACCCGTGTTGTTGCAATTTGTCAGTTCCGTGGTGATCGTCGCCATGACGGCTTTCCAAGTGATCGTGGGAGATGGCTCAAAGAGTTCAGTTATCATGGATCTTCTGCTCTGCTGTGTGCTATGTCAGCTGTTCTTATACTGTTGGTTTGGAAACGAGGTCTACGAACAGGTGGATAGTAAATACAATATACACATATTCAAATTAATTTAGTTACTATCATCATTCAATCGTCTAGAGCAAAACCCTTTCAACCTCGGGTTTTGGCTGTAGCTGGCACGAGTTTGACAACAAGTGTAAGAAGACTCTGCTCATATTTATGATTAATGCGGACCGTCCATTTCTCTTCACTGCTGGAGGATTCATGGGTCTCACTTTGCCAAGTTTCACATTCATCATAAGCAAGTCCTATTCCATTGTGGCAGTGCTTCGCCAAATGTACAGCAGGACTTAGAATATAAATGTCAAATGCCAACTATATCAGTCATTATAACTACACCTAACTACTTATAAATAATAAAGTACTTATCACACCCACTTATTGACTTTGAAGACTGTTACACCACTAAATACTTCGCACTTCAATGGTATCATTATCCCATTAAGTCCACTAAATGTCATTATTCATTATTTATTTAGAGCTCAGACTATATCTTTTTTAAAAATATAATCTATGCACCTATGCAAAACATTTTTTATTCTTAGAACCAATTTAGTTTCTTAGTGAAATCTCTTCATTTTGTTTAGATTGAAATCGAAGAACTAATTGACTCATATCTTTAAAATCGAACTCGAAATTAAAGATCTTTCAGAAAATGCGGGAAAAACAAATGGAAGAGTCAGAAAAAAAGAGCACTGAGTCGCTTTTAAGTTTGTGATCATTACACTCTTATACTATTACTCTGATACGACCGGCAACTGTTGCGATTGTTTATCCACAACAAGATCCACTCGCTGCATTTGTATACATGTACATATGTATGTATGATTTGTTTGTGTATTGAATGTATGTATATATGATTCGACAAAACTCGTATGCGATAGAGAATATATATTTCAATGTTCTCAGCAATTGGCCGGGGTTGCACAGTGGTTGAAATACTATTATAAAACTTGTCACTAAAACAGTCGAATTTCCATTACGTCTATAATGTTCAATATGTATAATGTATAAACGTATAATGTGTCAATTATTGTAAATTTTCTATATTTGAGAAATGTTGACTTTTCGGACTTTCAACAAGCACAACTTTATTAAAGCTCATCCGATTTCCATGAGGAATGTCTTATTTTTCATAATATTAACCCTTTTTTAACTTTGCATTTAAATTTTTTGATTCTGAGACAACAATTTTTTTTTCAAAAATTTGTCGATTTTTACAGTGTTACCCCTTTAAATTTTTCGAAAATGTTCAAAAATTTAAAATCTTATTTTTATTGTTTAAATCGACTCCAGATGATAAAATTAGGGTAAAAAAGTACTTTTGAACTTCTTTCCACATTTATTCATGAAAATCTTAACAGTTATTTCGGTTGGAATAATTTCGGTTTTTGGTTTTTGGGCTTCGGTGTAGTAAAAAAGTTTTGTTTCGGTTACGATTTCAGGTAATTAATAAATGCCCAATTTTCGATTTTGCTTATTAAATAAAATAACTAGGTGCAATAACATTATCTTTTTTTTGTGTCACTGTGAAACAACAGAGCTGAAGCTTTTTAACACAAAGAGAGGATTGAGAGACAGAGAGCGAAAGAGCGAGAGAGTATAAAAGAGATTTGTTAAATATTGCAATGTGAAACTTAATAAAAGCCGCATTTAAAAATCAACAGTGGACAGTGGCATAAACGCACATTGTGGTCTCGAAGCGTTAAAAGCCTCAATTAGTAAAACAAATAAAATGAGATTATTGAATAGAACTCTTTGCACGACCAACTGGTGTGTGAGAGAAAGAGTGAGTTGCTCTTTGCCAATTCGCGAAAGAGAATGACTAACGCTGACGTCGCCTGACTGCGAACATATTAAAAATAGCGTTGTCAGTTTACTCCTGTTGCTCGCCGCTGATTGCAGCTTTTCTCATACTTTCTCGTAGTAAGATTACTCGCTAAAAATACAAAAGTGTGTGTAAGTTATTCACATTATCACATTATTTAGTAAAGTTTCTCAATGGACTTTGTTTACAAATGTATTTAACCACTAACCGGCATGAATATTTGCAACTACAATTTAATTGAGAATTGTTTGTGGCAAAAGCTCAGCAGACAACAAAGAAAATACTTGTGTGGTTTGAGTGTATCTCAGTGGGTTCTTATAAGTAATTCACCTCAGCTATACAAATAAGGAATAAGCTGATTACTGCAGACAGTGAGAGAATGTGCAAAAAGAGGGGAAGAGAGCGAGAATTTGTTTTTTTTTGGGTTTGGCTAACATGATAACGCCCACAAAACCACCGACAGATTGGACTATGTTGACTCTTCCTATCTCTGGAAGAAATTGCATTAAATGTTTTCTACTTCTTTTCGTAATACTTATTATTAATTTTTTTATTTTGGTCACATGAATAACGTTAGTGAGACACTGTGTCATATTGTTTATTACGTACTAAAAACAGTATATTATTCCTGATAAATAAATTTGCACACCACTTTACTATCCTATTTGTTTTTGTCAATTTTCTATTGAGTCAAAGTTTAAAAATAAACTTAACGACTATTTTATAAAAGTATTTAATAATGGATGAAAATGCAATATGTTCTTTTCAGCATTCTGTTAAATTGGATTCTCATATGATTTTATACATATGTATGTATATGTACGTTTGAACACATGTATGTATACATTTTGGCTTTGGCTTTGCTGCCAAATTAATACAATGTGTTAAATTTCCAAAATCAATTTGTGTTCATTGTACAGCCGGCGGGTTGGGATCAACTGAAAGCACATTGCCATAAATTTGCACTGTAAATAGGAGTATGTATACATTGACAAAATGATGATGTCAGAGTAACGAGATGTAGAATCATCATATATATTCACTCAAATATGCATTTTTATTATACGAGATATATTTTCCAGAATTCAATTGATTATATGTTTGATCACGATCTGCACAGACATACTGAGGGGCATTAAAACTTTGTTATGATATGGATGTGCAAAGACAGAAACGCGATCAGCTTATAGATTCAAGTTAAACACAATAGCTGATCAAGTTGAAGACAATAACTTGAGTCTATAAGCTGATCACGTTTCTTCAACTCCTGTGAGTGGTATAGTCTGGAATCTACATCAGAGATCTCAGACAGTCTGGCTCTTTATGTACGAGAGCCTTTTATTTTATTTTATTTAATTTTATTTTAATTTTATTTCTTACTTTACTTTTATAGGGAATCGTGTCGTCGTGATTCCACCGTGTTCTCTAAAAGCAGATGTATAACATATGTATAAAATATATAAGCAATTGGCAGCAGAGTCTAAACTTTTGCGGTCTTGAATTCATTTTAGTATTTGCGCATTTTTTTCCGAGCATCGATGTTTGAAGTTCGGGCAGTCAAAACATTTTTGATATTTGTGCAATTTCAAAAGTACGAAGGTGGGATATGTGTAAAAACTGCATAATCCGATTTACTTCAAATTAATACTACTACATACGAGAAATGAATCTTTTTGTCCCGATTTCAGGACAATAAAACATCAAATTTGATAACCCCGGAAACTTTTATTTCTTTTCCGATTAGTTTCCACAAATACTATAAAATCTAAACAAATTTATTAAACAACGCCATGGGTTAGTTAAATTATCAAATAAGGTGTTGAATTTATTTGGATTCTGCGATCGCTGTCTATTCTAATTTAAATAAGCTCATGAGCATACATTTGAACAATTTAATGGTCTAACAAAGGAACAATTACCAGATCGGAACAAACAAAAATTATCTCTTAGCAAAATTTAAATGCAGTATAAAATGTGATAGTAATTTAAAAATATTTTTTGTATTTTTGGTATTAAAATTGTTTACTAATTTCTTACTTTCCATAACTTAACATTGGAATTGACATCCCACATATATTGTCATGCTGAAGGAAACTCTCCGAGAAACATTATGCGAAGTTGGATAGGACTTCTGCTAGCTCTGCTTTTCATAAGCAGCATTAAAGCCGAAATTCCCGGCTGCGATTATTTCGACACAGTGAAATTGACGGATAGTAAACAGTTTCCATATAATACGTATCTTTACGAGAGTGTGATAATTCCCAAGGAGCAAACTGGAGAATATGATTACGAGATTCTGGCGGATGGAGAAAGGGTGAAAGTGCCAAGGCATCTGAGAGGATGTGCCTGTAAACTGGGCACCTGTATAAGATTCTGTTGCCAGAGGAACCAAGTGCTCGTCGACGATGAACGCCAGTGTAGAGAAGCTATTTCTGAGGAAATCAAGTACGATCCATTTGTGAACATAACTCTGGGCAATGGCACAGAGGTCAGAAGACATGTTCTCAATGAGTTCATTGTTCAGCATGATTTGCCAGTGCCCTGCTCAGGGCATTTTCACCTTGATCCACGGAACGATAAATGGAAATTATTTCAGGTTTTGTTGATTTCATTTCTGATGCATTTTCAATTTAATATAATAGCATGCTTACTGTTCTAGAATGGAGACTTACTGCGTCTTGGGGACAACAAGAGTCTGTCCAAGCAGGAATATTGCATGCAGCCCCATCCCATTCAGAGCTCGGAAGACAAGGGAATCAGTTATATGTTGGTGCCGCACAATTGCTTGGATCCAGCTCCGAGTCAAATGCCATATCACATACGTAAGCCAAGGCGACGACTTTTGCTACTGAACTTGTCGATCAGCGTGATATAATTTCATTCGCAGTAAGAATTCTCTCGATTATCTTGCTGCTAATTACGTGCTTCGTTTACCTGTGGATCCCGAAACTTCGGACTCTGCACGGATACTGTTTCGTTTGCTATATGCTTTGTCTCGCTCTGGCATTTGCATTACTCACTAACGATCCTCTCCATAAGAATTGGTCTCTTTTCGGCTGTCAAGTAAATGGTATGCAGAATTAATTCTAATGTGTATATAGTTGATCCTTAAAATCTCTCTCTCTCTCAGGTTACGTGGGCTACTTCGCAGTAATGGCTGGATTCTTCTGGCTAACGGTCATCAGCTTCGATCTGTGGAACAGTTTCCGGGGAAACAACTACAACGTTCGACGAAGCACAAACCTTAAACTGTTTTGCATGTACAGTCTATATGCCTGGGGAGCTGCCGCTGTTCTAACCATTATTATAATCATTGTTGATAGTAAACTGGATCGAGACAATGAAGATAATTTACCTTGGATACCGGGAGTTGCGATGTACAATTGTTGGGTCAAAAGTGAGTTGATTTTTAAACTAAAGCTGCCTATTCTCATCCTATATATCAATTGCAGCTAATGACTGGTCTGCAATGATTTATTTCCATGGACTCATGGCACTTCAAATCATCTTCAACTTGACGATGTTTATTCTGACGGTGATAGCTAGACGACTCAATTTTTCTAATTAGTACATATTTATAAAATTACATTATTCTGCAGGCAATTCGAATTGTGGATGTTAAAAAGGAGCTGGAGAGTTTGAATTTACCCGAGGCACGTGAGAAGCATGTCAAATCGGATAAGCAGACGTAAATATATTGAAAACTTAAAGAGAGAGACTGTATTATAGATAAACAATTTTATTGTTCTCCTTACTTAGGTACAGAATGTTCGTACGTATGTTCGTCATCATGGGTATAGCGTGGACCTTTGAGATAATTGCATATCTGGTGCAGGGCAATAGTACTTTGGAGAGTATCTTCAAGATCTTCGACTACATCAACTGCGCCCAGGGAATCATCATATTCATTTTGTTTGTGCTCAAACGTAGCGTTCTGAATCTCATTATGGATCGGTAAGTATCCTATTCCAATTGATAAGTGAAAAATGAAATCTTCCCGACGTTATTACAACTCAACTCAACATTTTATGGTAAAGAATTCGGGGTATTAGCTCAACTGATGATGATGATGGATCCGACGAAGAGATCGCATTACAAGACAGAACCGGCATTGATAAAAATATTGGCCCTAATATCTTGAATTAGGTAAAACAATTGGCTTTTCGATTACTTTCTTGTATTGTTTGTTGTTTGATCACGAAATTCTAAAATTTAAGTTGTCTGTCCTTCATTTGTACCACTCTGTACTAACAGATTAATCAGTATATGTCCTGCACGTGTCAACTCTGTTTTGGTTATGGAATACATTTTTTATTTATTATTTATTAACGTAGTGTTTTGGCTTGAGTTTTGAAATGAATATTTTAATATGCATACCTAATGAGTCTTATTTTTCAGAATGCATCACGGGGCATTCCCAAGAACAAAAAAACCATTTCCACAGCCAGCCAGAAAAATGCGAAAGAAGATCACAAGGACTACCGAAATAACTTCAGCTTAGGTATTTAACATTATTCAGAAAACTAGGTCAACCTCAACTTAAATAAAATTTTATAAATGTATAAGGTCTGTATATGAAACAGTGAGCATCAAAAAGTTTTTGCCAGCATTTGTCGGCTTTTTGTTCCCTTTGCCCATGAAAATTATGAAAAACTGGTTGGAAAAACCACTGTGGAGTAAGCTTAGGTAATAATAAAATATAAATATTTTCTTGAGCAGTATTCGAATTCTCCCAGAGCTTCTTACACAAAATTCGTTTTTAAAGCAATTTCTATATTTTTATAGTCTTTTATACTCTTTTATACAGAAGTTGTACAAGAGTAATAATATTAATATACAAAAGTTTTCCAAGGGCAGGGTATCTTATAGTCGACTATTTTATAACAATTGCTGTATGTGAAGCCTTAATAATACAATACAGAGTTTTATTTATAATTGCATTTAATTTTATAGAAAGAAGAAGTCATTCTTATACTTCCAGTTGTGGAACAAATTTAATGTATTGTTTTTTTTTAAATGATGCCTTTGTAATATCTGCATTGGTTTTGCAATATTTGTATGTATGAAGCATGAATAAAAACCTATAATGAGCCTTATTTACTTAATACGAATTTAATAATTCACATAATTTTGGCTTTAAGTCCGTTTTTTATTAAGCACGTTCTTCTGACATCTGTTCATTTCAACCATACATATGTGTATGAATTTCGAATATAAGCTCCAATATTTGCAGTAATCAATCAGTTCGAATTGAGTAGAGTTCTACGATATCTTCCAAAGATGAAGTTCATTTTAATATTGGCTTGTCTGGCACTCTTCGTGGCCTTTACTCAGGGCCAACGCTCTTGTCGAGGCCGTGTTCCTCGTAGTAAGTACATTGAAATGTTATTAATGTGTTAATTATTTTAATATTTACATTGTTTCTTTTTCCTTCTAATAGACGAGCAAAATTGTCTTGGTGGCAGAAATTCTGGAAGTGGACGTCGTCGTCAATGTCGAAGGAATGCCAATGACGATATGTGGTACTACAACCAGAGAACTCAGTCCTGCCGGCAAATGTCCTATCGAGGCTGTGGTGGTAATAGGAATCGCTATTGCTCTTTGGCAGATTGCGAAAGGAAATGCAGGCGTACCGAACCGGAAGTGGTAACTCTTGCAACTGTATCAGTTGAAGCAGCTACAATACCATAATTGAATCTTAAATAAATTATAATAAATAAAGGAATATTAAAGAAGATAAACTAACAAGATAACTGAGTTTTTTGTAGTAAAATTATTTTAAGAAAGTCGAAACTATTCATGAATCAGACTCAACAACTTGTAATTCTGTCAAGATGCATTGACAACTTGTTGAAGTATTTTCAACTCGACACGAGCTCATGCATTTTTCATTATTGCTAGGTTGGGTTTTAACGACATAATGAGTAGTGACTCGGAGAAATAATTATAGGTAAGGCTGAACAGTTTCCCGTGAATAATGGGAATAATAGGAATAATAAGGGCGTCAACCCTTCAGAGGGTGTTACAATTTTTGTCACGAATTATGTGACACGCTAATAGACCAATTTAATTAGATTACAGGTGAGTATGACGAATTCTAAGAATATTATAATTTAAGTTAAATTTAATTCAATTTGTCAGATCGTTCACATTTCATTTGGCAAGCCTTCTGAGAGCAGAATCGATTTTTGTTACCACCACAGCCTTTATAGGACAGTTTTCTACAGGATCCTCTCTTTGAATCGTAGTACCACATTCCATTATTGGCATTCCTAAGACAAGAGGGCCGATAAGTGTGACCTTCATTTCCATCGGCGATGCATTTCGGATCAGCTGTTAAACAGTATAGTTTTTGATGTAGAATCTTTTATAAATATTTATAAACTCTTCTATTTACCGGGACTGACACCACCACGACATTCATCCTGAGCTTGAGTTTGGAGGAGATAAGGAATCAAACAGACAATGATTAAACCTAATTTCATTGCGGTGCGACTTGTTTAGCTCTACTTTATATCTGCGACAGTTTATATAGCAAATTTATCATGGATTTGCATACATTAGACTATAAATCAAGATCATTGCTTAAACGACAGCTGTTCTTGAACAAAAGCAATATTTAAATTGTCTGGAATTCTAGATCTTTAACCTTTTTTTTAATCGAACTTTTCTACTATTTTAATTTTAAGTTGAAAACTTGTATTTTAAATATTTTTAAAATATTATTTTAACTGTTAAATGTTTTATAAATGAAATAAAATGGATTTTGTTTATCCTCCCTTATCAGATTGATGGTCATCTTTCGAGGTTATACTGTATGTTGTTGCTAGTAGCAGCTGTCGCTTAATGAATGATCTGGGTATTTGTAATTTCCCTAGTCGCTATATAAGCACATATATATTTAGAGAAGTGCATTAGTTCAAACTGGGCAGAGTTGGATCAGTTCTTTCAAAATGATATTCATTCTAATCTTGATGCTTTCCATAGCTTACGCTCAGGACTTGGACGGTTGTGCTGGATGTCCTGGTCAGTAAAATAATTTGATTGATATATTTTCCACTTAACTATTTGCTCCTCAATCAGTTGATCAGAATTGCGATGGCGGTAAGGATGTAGGACATGCGGATGAGGAGGGATGCGATAGGAATGCCAACGAAGAAATGTGGTTCTACAGTGGCAATGCCTGTAACCAAATGTATTATCTTGGCTGTGGTGGCAATAGAAATCGCTATTGCACTCAGTTTCAATGTTTGCTCTTATGTGAGCGTATCTATAATAAAAAATTAGTTAAATGGGAGCATAAATAAAAAGATGCCAGAAAATAATTCAGACTTTTCATAAATTTAATGTCATCATGTAGCTAAAGCTCCATTTTGATATTAGTTACAACTAAACACATTTTGAAACAGCTGTTGGGAAATATTCATTAAGTAAATTAAAACCAACAATTTGCTATATAACGCTCACATTTTTACATGTTGAAATCAGTTTAAACAGATCTGAGTTTTCCTAAACTTCTCCTCAAATGAAGCTTGTTTTAATATTTGTTTTTCTGGCGATCTACTTTGTTCAGACTCAGGCCACCAATTGTCGGGGACGACCTCGTGAGTCTTTGATTTTCGATACATATCTAGTTCCGACAAATATCTGATTGTCTTTAGTTAAACAGAGCTGCGATGATGTTAAGGATAAAGGCCATTCAAATCTAGCCAGATGTAAGGCTAACAGCAATCATAGAATGTGGTACTACGATAAGAGCAAACACGGCTGTAGGTTCCTGGACTTTGAAGGATGTGGAGGCAATAATAATCGCTACTGCACTAAGTCAGACTGTGATTCAAAATGCAATGCATAATATTTTAACAAGAATTTAATTATATTAAAATATTAAATAAATCATATTGAATTAACATAAAATATTAATAGTTTGGTTTGCATGTGGGCTTAATGGTAACGAACTTGCAGAAAGAAGCGACAGATGAGAAATTTGGGGAATGGCACAATAGGTTACAGAATATGTTGAAGTGAAGTTATATAATCAAATCAAATATTATCCTCTGTGAATATATAAATATTAAATTCTATCAAATGCTCCCTAGTCAAGGCAATTCAAAACTACCAGCCAAACTGTGAGCGAATATTCGGGTCCATATATTTAGTTGATTAAAGCTTTGTTAAAAATTGCTGCATACTTTTCGGCTGCAATCGGAATGAAAGCTGTTGTCAGAGCTTGCAAGTTCGCCACTGTTAGTTAACAGTGGAAGACTTCGGCAAGCATTGCTCACTAGCAGCGAATTCAGCATTTCATATGTTCGGTAGCGGTTAAGCAAACAAGCAAACAAACGGAATAAGCGGAAAATTAATTAAGTGAAAAATACGTTAAGTTTGAACCTTCAAGTTAATTGTTTATATGTTTGTATGTGAAAGATAATCTAATATCAACTCGTTGGGCTGCTCGTTACCATAAAGTGAGTGCGTTTTCCAAACAGAATGCGTAAATATTTGATAAATGTGTTTGTGAACTGTGAACTGTGACTCTTAATTCGAGTATTTCGACATCTGCTTTGCTTGTCGGGATTTCAGTCTCAAGGCCAGCTCTGTGGCATCCGTTGCACAGTGATCTTCGAAATCGGAGCCTTGGATATATTGCCCGGTCTGACATGGCCTGGCCATTAAAATGTGATTTTTATGGCTTGCAAAGAGAGCAAGAGCTACCCACAAGTTTGTGTTGTTGCTTTTGCGTTGCTTTTAATTTTCTGTTTTTTTTTTACCGTGTCTGTGAACACTGCATACTTACTGAATCTTTGAATCTTTGACAATATATACATATGTATGTAAGTAGTTACCGGCACTTGAGATTCAATGTTAAGCGAAAAACCAGTTTATTTTTTTTTAAACTCTCGTCTTCGACAATGCCGAATATAATTCGGGAATACCATGGAATAATTTTCCCCTCCCTGAATGTTGATCCGACAAGATGGCATAGACAATACATACTCGTTATTGTTTATACATATACAAATATTTATAATAATTAGCAATTGAATGCTTTCTGCGAATCGAATCAGTCGAAGACCACCCCAAAATCGTTTTCAATTCGTAATCTTTGTGTTTCTCCATTTGGATCGCAACCACAACGAAATTATCGAATTAACCTATTATATCATAATGATAATTGCTTTTGTCGTAGCTGGCTTTGAACACGTACTCGGGCACAAGGCAACTTTAGTATATTAACCATGTTTATTTAAAATACTAATAAAAAAAAAACGCCCTACGTGTCATTCGAAGCTACAAGGAAGTAATACCAAAATAGTATATCCCAATTGAACAGTTCTCTACATTCAAATTGATAATTAATTTTAGGATATGAGTAAACCTTTAATGCTTATCTTTTCCCACTTTCGTAACTGTATACGATGTATGTAGAACTTCTTACAATGGCAAGTTGAAAACAAAGAATGTGAAAAACAAAATCACAACAAGCATACAAATATTTTTTGGCAAGCCGAAGTTGGAATACGCTTCTAGACAGGTTGAGTAATGTTATTATAATGAACTCCACTATTTTAAGATAGATTTATAGATACAGTGTATCTGTAGAACTCAAAGTAATGAATAGATCCGTCTATTTGTTGTATATTTTACAAATAATAGAAAACATATACATACAAATTATTCAATTACCTGAGAGTATACAATTTATACTATGAGAATTGCGATGAGACTACTATGATAGTCAGTTTTACAGTTAATATTGAGCTTTCAACTCTCACACAGCTAAATCACTTGGAAAGCTTCACTAAGTGCTGATCTTTGACTCATTGTAATTAGTTTGTTTTTGTGTGAGCTTTTTGCCAGCTTCAGCTGGCTAATTGAATTGCAAGCGGTGGCAATTAAATTGATAAATAGACAACATCAAAACACTTTGAATCACAGCTTGAAACTGTTGCCTCAGGCGAATAACATTTATTGGAGAGCAGGTTTCTTTTTTGACCATTCACGATCCACTTATCGGTTTGTTTACATTTCAACTGGGCAACTGTTGGCGCTCATCTATCAATTGGCATGTGGCTTTTGTTTTGCCACCTACACAATGCTTGGCGATGGAATTTTAACAGTGCGTCGAAAGTCTGATAACAGCGCGGATTTAGATTTTTAGAGCTAGCTGACAATGCATGCGATCCACAACTGCAATGGCTTTCCACCTACGCAAGGTTCTTTAACAGTTGCGCAGTTAACAGCGCGTCGACATTTACATGCAATACTTGCAGTTTTATTTGGTTAAGGGTTTAGTCCCTGTATTATTTGTAAATTATCTAAGTATGTATGAGAAATGGTGACTCTTTGGACTTTCAATAAGCACAACTTTATTAAAGCTCATCCGATTTCCATGAGGAATGTCTTATTTTTCATAATATTAACCCTTCTTTAACTTTGCATTTAAGTTTTTTGATTCTGAGTCAAAAATTTTTTTTCAAAAATTTGTCGATTTTTACAGTGTTTCCCCTTTATATTTTTCGAAAATTTTCAAAAATTTTAAATCTTTGTTTTAGTCTTCTAATCGACTCTAAGTGATAAAATTAGGGTAAAAAATTACTTTTGGACTAAATTTCGATTTGTTTCTTTAAGATATAAGCCAAAATCTGCAAAATGTTCTCTGATTTATAGTACATGGTATTCTCTTAATTTAAATAGATTTGTCAAATCTTGATCGATTTTAAAACTAAAAATTGTCGTCACAGGAAGATGAAAATGTGAAATACTTTGGAAATATTATGTGTCGGAACTATAGGCCTCTTTTTAAGTGAGTTTTCAAGACAGTGCAATCGCATCCACACAAGATCCACTAACCCGTCTACGTTAGCTTGAGAAGGAACTTTAACAGCCCAGCAAAAGCCGACTAACAGCAAGGTAGTCTTAACGTTTAACAGTTGGCATTTAACAGCGCTGACAGCGCAGAGCAGAAGTTTATCAATTGGCGTGTCTCCATTTTGTGCTCAGTTCGCTTCAGTTCGTCGCGCTGTGCGGAAGCGTCGTGGAATTGAGAAAGAAAGAAGCGTTGATAATAATTATGGAGTTGTTGATAACTCATTAATATTGTAAATTCACATAAGTTTTTGCTTTCTTAATTGCTATGATAATCTAACCGGTTGGAACGAGCGTCACACAAACACGCCTAGGTTGGTGATCAGAGTGTTATAGGGTGATTCCCTGGAAGCACAATATAAATTATTGAATTTGTTGATGATTTCGAAAGATTTGACACTGTGAGCTTCGCATTATCAAAGTGCATTGTGTGTTTAATCCATATTTTATGTAATTTCGTCGACTGACCACTTAGATTTCTGGTTTTGCAAGTGTCTTAACATATAAATATAAGCCATTTGCGAAAACGAATGCGATGAATTCGCTTTTGTGACAGCATTCCCGGGTACTTGTCATCCAATGTTTATCAACGCCAACGCCAACAACAACAAAAATCCAGTTTGCGAAGCATTTAAAAAAAAAACCCAACTCGGCAAATACTTTAAAGAGAACCGCGAATCAATGCGTTTAACTGTTGAAGCTGTCTTGCATACTGAACATCGGAGGGTTTAACACAATTTACTATCAGTAATATATATATGTATATGTATATACATACAAATCTATTCAAATACAGAATTTTGTGAAGGTTTTTCAACTTGAAAAGTGACAAAAGATATTTACAAACAAAACTGAGAAGTAGAAACAACGTTGAGCAGAACAAACAACTTGATTGAGGCAAATATTCTATATACATATATCAGAATATACTCGTATAGCCCATAGGTAAGTGCAAACTTCTGAGAGATAACGCTTTGTTGAACCACCTCAAGAGCATTTTGTATACGACGCAGAATAAATAGTTTAGATGCCATTCTGTGGGCGTTTACAAAATATAATATAATATAAATAAATTATAGCACATGTGCCATATTCATTTATATTACAGATATTTCCGGCATTTAGGTTTCTCTGACACTTTAATCCCTTGCTAATTGAAGAAGAAATTCTTATTGCATTTTTTTCTATTCACAAATAGCAAATCAATGAGGTTATTTATTTAAATATTTTTGAGATATTTCTGTATATTTAGCGAATTTTCCGAATTTTGCTGATGATAATCTATTTTCAGACAATAATCTAATTAAGATGCTTAAACTAATGAGTCCATTTATACAGAAAATAATTCATTTGTCTATTTACTTAATCTCTCATTAATTAGGAATCTATTTTGGTTAAGTAAACCAATGAAGTCTTTGAAAATCTTTTGCTGTAATTTTAAGAAATGGGATCATCAGATAACATAATCTGTAGCCAAGTGTGATAGTTAATTTGGTATTTCTATACTTCCTAATTGCCCATTCAATGTGTATTTAATTTTTATGGATCATTAAAACTAATTTATGAACTGGTATATTACTCAAATGTCAGATTTGGGCATAGTTAAATGGGAGTTCATTCACTGAGTCAGTAATTAGTTGGGAATTCCTAGGCAGCTGTTATATAGTTCGAATTAGCGGCGTTAACTGCATGACAAATAATTGCAAGTGTCTTTAAAGCTGTTTTCTTAACTGGTCTAAAATCAAACACTTGTTTGAGTCATTGCAGTTGGCATTTTCCGGGAGCACGTAACCCTTCGGACCCACCTAGAATTTTTTGATATAATGGGAATTCACCTTGAAAGTGTTGTGCTCATCAATTCCGTTCCCACTTCTGTTTCCATTCCCCATTCCGCAACACTTTCAACTGAATTTGTTTACAATTTGCACATTTGGCGATTGCCTGCCGATTGTTCATATGTTTTCTTTTATTGTTTATTGTTTGCCTTCAGCTTTCAGTTTTCCGTTTTGTTTATTTCAATTCCCCTCATTCGGCCGGCAATAATTATTTGAATTGAATGCACGGGTTTTTAGAAGAAGTTCAAATTTGACACATACGACACGTCATTTTGTTTTTGTAAGCACAATTCATCTGGAGCACATTCGATATGATAAAACTGAAATATATACACACCATATTGTGGGATTATCTCCAATGACAATTCAGCTGCATTCAACTGCTGCTTATCACGCAGGTGGAAGCTCCTCTGGGCTGCACTCCTTGATAAACGTAATTAAATTACACTTTAATTAGTGAATTGCATATATCTATCTATCTATCTCACTCTCCCACACTCTCTATCATTCATATTTATTATAGTACATAACAAATTTATGGCTTTTGAGGTGTCATTAAAAGACAATTCATTAATCAAATATGTATCAGAGTGACTTTTATTGCTTAAGCCGAATTAAGCTTACTGAGAAAGTGACCATGGAGGGTGGAGGTGTGGATTTAAATACATTTTATAGCTGCTATGTTTCTCCTATTCTTCAAACACTTAAACAGTGCTTAAGAATTAAAGAATTTATATGTTTTTATTAATTGGAAATTGAAGAGCTTTTCAAGAAATAAAGAAATAAAAATGAATATAGTTAATTTGGACCTTGGACCATGACCTTAGCTTCAATATTAGATTTAACGAATTGATAGTGTATATGTTGTAAAAGTTGAATTTTAAGTAGAGGAAATTTGAAGAGAGGAAATTCAATTGAACATAATTTGTTTACTGTTCCCTCTTGATTGATTTATGGAACAGAATGGCAACACATGGAAATTGAGGTAGAGGTGCGTTTATGTGTTTAATCCGATATTGTTTTAATAATATTTGGCAAGTTGCAAATTACCAGAGAAATTGGGGATATCCCAGGGCAATCAATTTGCTGGCTAGGGTTTGGCCCAATCTGTTTAAAGAGGACACGTGTGTGTTTTAGTGTGAAAAGCTAAAAATACTTGGAAACATATTTGTATTTGAGGAATTTTCACGCGAATGAAAAGTAGAAGAAAAGCACACACATGCAGAGTCAAATTGAGATGGAAAACCGTCAATAGGTCTGGCCATAACATTGAAATCTATGGGCCATGTTGTTGCCGAAAACGTTTTTGTTGAATTTGAAAATAATCGCACAAATACAAACAATTGTGGAAATACTTTTGAAGGTGTTGTTTATCTATCTCACCCCAACCACTGTGCCTTGTGGTGGGTTTCAATTTTGAAGTTCTCTATCTTTCAGTTTATTTTGCGGCTGCGATTAGTTAACTGTGCTTTTCGCCCTGACCGAAAGCGTCCCGTCCCACTGATAAAAGTGCACAATCGAAATGGCGAGCGACACATAATTAAACAATAAAGAAATAAAACAAAACTCAGCCACGCTATCTGACATCAACAAGTATATAATATACTCTACTCGTACGAGTACGAGCTCGTGTATTTAAAAAATAAAATAGAAGTAATCATAATTGTTGTGAGTTTCGATTGATAATACTAACGATATTACATTTTATGGGTTTTATTTATTCCGTGAAGTTCATAAGTGATACGCTAATTAGCATAGGGAAATGGACCCCTGAGACAGCGCAATCGTCGTCGCTTACAGAATTCGAATATATTGCGCATACGCCGCGTGACACGTTCCGAGTTCTCGTATCGTCCGTCCGACATTTTATCAACAGCCGCGTCGATAAATCTTGCCTCGGGGGCTTTATGCATTTTAGCATACATAATTAATAAATGCGTCGCCTCCATTAATACCTCGACTATCCCCTACAGTTCACCCCTTTAGACAGCTGCGACTATTATACAATTATTTTGTGTATATTCTTTGATCAACAGTGTTGTTAGAATAATGAATAGTATTCCCAAAAATAAAGTGTGGATTTTTATGGCTCCAAATGAATCAGAGAGTCGTGAGTTTTCGTTGTTATCGAGCAACTTTTGAAATTTTGGATTAATCTCAACGGAAGCAATTAAGCAGCATAATTGATTAATCATCAACTAGATCAACTTATAGCATTGTTTTTACCTTACTTAAGAATATGTTCAGTAATTGCCGAGTTCTGGGAAATCAATAAATATCTGGTAAATACTCTTTGTCTGTCATTAGCCCCTCTTGGCATTATCTTATCGATAACAATTTCAGTTCTCTCTCCCTTTCCCTCTCTCTTTCTCTCTTGATTCGCATTACGCATTGTGTAAACTTAAATTGTACATTTTATATTAATAAGTTGATACTCGTATTATTGACAGTTTGCGGACATTATCTGATAATATCAAGAATCCTACAATTAGCATTCAGATAGGAGAGAGAAAGAGACAGAGAGAGACAGAAAGAGACAGAGAGACACACCCATCACACGTGATTCATGAGTCGTAAGCTATGTTTAGCATTTTAAATCAATCGATGGCACATCTGTTTTCCGTATAAACTGAAAGAAATCAGAGCTAACAATAACAATAACAATCGCAGTTGTTGCACTTATTAAACAAACATCAAAATTATTATTCAACAATTACAAAATTCAAATGGAAATCCGGGAAAATCGTAATATTAATAGCTGAAAATGCCGCTCATAATTCAATTTAATGGCCATAATTCTGGCAAAATTTCGAAATGCTTTTTGATTGAATGTGTAACAGAGAGAGAGGGAGATAGAGGGAGAGTGTAAGAGGGCAAGAGAGAACGATAAAGAGGGGGGTTAAATGTTTTGATTGGAGTCGAAGGGTCGGTGTTGAAATTTCAATTGCATGCGAGACGATTAATTATGCTAATTTTACCAAATACTCCCACCTAAATATCTGTTTGCCCATTGGTGCCATAAATTTAACGATAATTCTTGGGTGTGCACAGCCCCTACCCCTAACCCCTCTCCTCTCCCCACTCCCCGTCAATGCCAATGTCGCCAATTGTTTACTCCGAAGTCCACAATAAATGCAAATATATTGCGATCAATGTATTAGGCCAAATTCGACTTTCCTTTATAAGTACTTTGTTGGGCCCTAATGATGTTAGCCCGATAAGATAGTGGCCCACTCAGGAAGGGGGTGACTTTTCGCATTCGTAATGAATTTATTATTGGCCACAAATCGAGAGAATGGGAAACGGGAAGGGGCATTTGGAGTGGGAGTGGGAGTTATTAAGCCAACTAAACATTAGACCAAGTGGGGGCGAAAATGGAAAGTGAGAAGGCGCATTTGACAGGATATTGACAGTTCTCGGCATTTAGTATCAATTTAACAGAAATTCATATGTATTCGGTGCCTGTATGTTTTAGGATGATTAATGCCCCGCAGGACATCAGGACGCCCATTGCGTGTGTCCTCTCTATCCATTCGCTTGTTGTCCTTGCCGCCGTTACAACATTACCCATGTGACTTGTTACCCTAATTGGCTTCAACTCAAACTGACGCCATTAATGTCCAGTTCCCTCGGCTGCTCGATAACCTGTTGAAAAGGTTCACATAAATGTGCTTAAATGAGAGTTGAGACTGAAGCTGATTAGCTTTCAAATAAAAGTATTTCTAAGCTTATTTGATAAAATTAAAGAATATAAACTCTATAGAAAAAGACCATTCAAATTAAATTTAATTTAAAAATGTAAACTCTATAGACCATTAAAACTATGTACTAAAACATACAGGGTCTCTCACAGTCGAGTTCGCACGACTTTAATCCCAATCATTTAACAGTTTTTTGAACAGCGTCTTTTTTTATTAATTATAATTTAAATATACCTACTAAATTGTACTTTAATTTATATATTGCTGAACTTTACTTTAATTATTTTTATTTTAATAATGGTCAATTGCACTTAGTTGACATTAAATAATTTGTTAAGGCATTTGATTCCTTCAACCCTTTGCAGAGTCCACAAAATGCGAAACCAAGTCCATCACAGAAGTGGATCCCTCTACTGTGGCGTCACAATGATTGGCGTCGTCTTCCTGGTCTTGTTCCGCCTGTTGCCCGGAAGTCCCTTCGGGGTCTATGCCCTGGGGGAGGAGAGTAACTACCACGAGCGCAATGGAATCCACACGAAATGCAGTTTCTTCGACACGGTGAATGTGACGGGATATCCGTCGTTTCCCAATGGCAGCTACAGCTATGAGGGAGTTCTGATACCGAGTCATTATGTGGGCACCTTTGACTATATCTACAAGGATCTGGTGGATCGCATTGATGTGGCGCCACACACTCGGGGCTGTATCTGCAAACTGAAGCCCTGCATTAATATCTGCTGTCCCTGGGAACAGATCTTCAACGGCACCGGGTGTCAAAGGGATACGAACACAAATCAACTGTGGCCGGAGCCACTGATAAACATAACACTCCGAAATGGATCCATTCAGAATGTGAATATGCACGACCAATTTGTGGTGCAGAGCTTCAGACCCTGCACCGAGATGTTCTCCCTGATCCCGCAGCTGAACTCTTTCGATAACTACAAGCTCTTTGAGAACGGTACATTGCTGCGCGAAGACGATGTCCAATATATATATAAGAACGAGTTCTGTCTGGTGCCCACATATGTCAACGACACGGATGTTTACTACACCATCAATCCCGCCAACTGCGACATGGTGAACGAGAACACCACGGTGAAGATCATCAATGGATTCGGTAAGACTTGAACTGATTAACAAAATTGTATAATAAAATACATATATAATATTAAAATCAACTGAACAACACTTTGATTTAACTAAAACCATACTTAGATGTCAAAGTTAATGCGAAAACACTTACAATTAATAATAGTGTAATTTAAACATATTTTTTAATCTTAATGTTTATTTCAAATTAAATTGTGCCTGATTTTAGCCTGACATTAAACAAATTATTAAAAATAAAAAAAAAATTACATAGTTATTTCAAATTGTATTTTTTTTGTGTTTATTTTATTTTCAATCAAAAATTCATGATAATCATAATTTATAGCATACTTAATTTACATAATTTATATTATACTTGTAAATATTTGTTATATGCCTATATTCAAACAGAGATTGAAATCAACAACAAAACAAAACTAGACATGAAACGACTTGAATCAAAGTGCAAATAGTGAGATTTACATAGCTATTTTTCTCTGTGTAGATTTCAAGTGTTCATTGTGATTGTTAATTGTATCTTTCTTTTAGCCATGCTTTTTTCCATACCCTTCATGCTGCTCACGATTGCCGTGTACCTGTTGATTCCGGAACTGCGCAATCAGCACGGAAAGTCGTTGGTCTGTTACCTGTTGGGTCTGACAATCGGTTATACCCTGTTGTGCTGCCTGTTGTTGATTCACGACATCGATCCGGTCGAAACGCCCTGCAAGATCTTCGGCTATACGGCGTATTTCTTCTTCATGTCCGCCTTCTTCTGGCTGAATGTGATCAGCTTTGACCTGTGGCACAATTTCCGAGGCACACGGGGCGTCAATCGTTTCCAGGAGAAGAAGCGATTCTTACTCTACTCACTCTACTCATGGGGATCGGCGCTGGTCTTCCTAATCTTTACGGTCCTGGTGCAGGAATATACAGATTGGCCGGAGCATCTGAAGCCGGGCATTGGAGGCGGACAGTTCTGTTGGCTGGACATGACCAATTGGTCGGCGATGATCTACTTCTTTGGGCCCATACTCATCATCATTATGGCCAATACCATAATGTTTGTGATGACGGCCTTTAAGATTCACGGCGTACAGCGGGAGATGGCCAGGATAATAGCGAGAGAGGATAGCACAAAGAATCTGCGCACCGAGAAGGACAAGTAAGCGAATGTGGTTCGGGAATTGAAATCTCACTCAAACAGCAATCCTTTAAGATTCGGACTTTTCTTGCGACTCTTCCTGATCATGGGCGTCACCTGGTCCTCGGAGATCATCTCCTACTTTGTGGGCAACGACAAGCAGTGGTCGAAGATCTTCTACGTCTCGGATCTGTGCAATGCGATGCAGGGATTCCTCATCTTTATGCTCTTCGTGTTGAAGAAGAAGGTCAAGCATCTGATATCGAACAGGTAAGTCTTTGCTTCGATTGTTTCGATCTCGATTGTATTGTCCATATGTCTAAGTTCATAACTGTGTGTAAGTCCTTGAGTCTGAGTCTCCACCTTGAATGTCTGATTTGTATCTGACTTGTTTGTTGACTCGATTGATCATTTGTCACCTGTCACATTGTCACGTGACCTACTCAATCTGATCCATAGAACGGTGCGAGTCCGTAGTCTGCACCACACGGAGAGCGTCACAGTCGCCGGAAGCAGCTTCTCGATGCGTCAGCGCTTCATGGATGCCTCGAATCACATTCGAAAGCTGGTCGTCATACGCAATGCATTTGCCAGCTCGACGAGCGCCGTTCACTCGCATAACGGTTAAGACGGGAGATAAAGAGGCCTATGTAAGCAGTGATCTCTCTCTTCTCTCTCTTGCTCGCTCGCTCGCTCGCTCGTTCGTTCGTTCGTTCTCTGCTTCCTCTTCGCTTTTGAGTGTTGTACAACGTGACAATACTAATATGACGAGTGTCGTAGCTGACAGCTGTCAATTGTGCATGCAATTTTGTAGAATTTTAGTTAGCACTCAACCAGATTTAAGTATTTCTGCAGCTAGTATCTAAATTGTATCTCTTGTATTTCGTTGTCAGAATGCTTTCGGTAACGCTAACGCTAAAGAACCGCAACAACAATATCAATATGAATACCAATACAATACCAATACAAATACCAATATCAATACCAATACCAATACCAACAACAATACAAAATCACAAAACATAAACCCAACAACAATAATGAGAATGCAGAAAAAACAACTGCAAGAGGCTAACACACAAAAAAAGCGAAACCAAATCCAAGCCTAACGAATTAAATCCGTCCATTTATTGTACAAAATAGCTAATACCATGTAACAAAAAAACAAACAAATTTAATAAAAGTAAGCTAAGTACCATAACTATATACATACCTACATAGTATATCCATAAACATGATATCGTCAATATGTTATCGTCGTCAGACTCTTGAAGCAAAAGTCACCAAGTTCGAGTCAATCGACCTCAACGAACTCAACATCGACCGACATTAGTTCGCAGCAGGATAAGTTAAAATTGAAGTCATCCTTCCAAGGCAATGGCAAGAGGCCGCCAGCTACAGCGGCGATCCACAACAATCCCAAGACTCGATCAAAAACATAAATCAAACTAAAAAAAAACGAAAAGGTAAAACCTCCCATCTTCCGTAGTGCTACGAGTAGTGTTCGACAATACCGTGAATAACCCGAATTATATTATGCAGCTCAACAAAAATGCTACTAAGTATCCCTCCCTCTTTCTGTTTCACTCGCCATCTATCTATGTATGTTTCAATATCAATAACCCTCTAATCGCATGTAAATCAATTCAAATTGTACTACAATAACTAATTCTCGTCTGATTTCTGGTTTCTGGTTTGTGATTGCTGATTTCCATGAATAACCCAACCAACCATTTGCATTTCCAGCTAACCCTCGAAAATCATATCATACTTATCGTACTCACTAATTATATTTATCGGTGTATCGGTGCCTCTCTCAGTGTTATCTAATAATTGCCACTCCATTAACTAGTTGGCAACGATTATTTCTAATCTAATTCTCTCCCCCTCTGCCCACCGCAATATCAGATGCTCGAGTGCGCGAGAGGGAAGCCATCAACGTCAGAGTCAGTATTCCACAAAGACCACGTCCAGCAGTGTGGCGAATCTATCGCTGCAGGAGAAGAGTTCCGCGGAGAAGCCTCTGGTGTCATCTATAGATCAACAACAACAACCACCACAACCACAGCGCACTACCAACATCCGTTGAGCGGGTCTAGAGTTTAGACCATGACCATGATGACGTCACTGCGTCGTGCTTATCATCGAATAGCTGGGATCCAGTGCCCCCTCCTAGCAGCCATATTATATCGTAGACTTACATAAAAGACACTACTTCTATATAAATACTTCTACTACTACTAATACAACCATACATGCATATCTATTTATCTATATGTGCGTGTCTTGTGATGTTGTTATCATTATCTTATTGCCATATTATGTATATGACAGTGATTTTCGGAAATTACTTAGATCTGTCTACACACTCTCTCTATCTCTCTCTAGTGCAGATCCTAAACGTATTACTTAATATACAAGTCCTTGTTAATCACATACTCACGCACATATATACACATATTTATGTATGATTTATGTATTTACCTAAAATAAAATACTATTTTATGTCAATTTTAAATAAAAAGCCAAAGAAACCAAACACAGCACTTTTTTGAAAACAGTTGAACAATTTGTTATTTCCATTTAAATGCTGACTAAATTTAGAGGCGAAACAATGATGAACACCCCACTGTAATGTTATGGGTACTAAGAACCTTTAAACTGTTCCCAATCGACTCAGTGCGCTGTTCTCATACAACATAATCAGTCAGCAATGTCACTTCCTTAAACTGTCCCCATTTAGCTCACTGCTGTCAGCAATTGCATACATTTAAACTGTTCCCGCTTAGCTGAAATAGCTTGCTCAACACTGTTCCCACCAATAGCATTTTAGCGAGAGCAACAACCAACCGGGTGCTGTTACTCGCTGTAACATAAAAGCTTTAAACTGCGCATACAACTTAAAGTTTTCAAAAGCCAGCTGAGCTCATTGTAGCTGTTCTTGCATTCTAATTCACACTGTTGTTGCTTTAACTACCAACAACAACAACAACAACAGTGAGAACAGCAAGAACAACACAAATGAATTTTGAATGAGGCTCGCCGCACTTGGCGTTGGCTGAGATTCCAATTCGAAACACACAATCCAAATCGACTGGGCTATTGGATAAATGTGTGTGAGTGTGTGTGTGTGAGTGTGTAATATATGTATATGTGTGTGTGAGTCTAGGGCTGGTTCTGTGTTGCTGTTGCTGTTGTTGCTGCTGCTGCTGTTTCTGTCGCTGGGGCTTTGCTTTTGCTGACAGACTGGCTAATCAGTTAGTCTGTTTTTTATTCTTGGCCGGCATGGAGCGTTGACGGTTTGCCGGTCGTTCAAACGCGAGAAAGCCAACAACGCATCAAAGTTCGTTTCCCCTTCCCCTTCCTCTCTCTCTCTCTCTCACGCAGACACACGAGTTTCTGTTGTTGTCGCAATCATAGCCGTTTTTAGACGTCGCCGCGTGCGTCTGCGTCTGCGTCAACGTCTGCGTCAACGTCTGCGTCAGCGTCGCATTGTTGCTGTCAATTCGTTTCGTTGTTGTTATTTGTCTTTTGTTTGCGCTGACTGTGCGTGCGTGTGTGTGTGTGTGTGTGTGTGTGTGTGTAAGACCAAAAGCTGAGAGCATCCAAAACGATCGCGACTGTTTATTTATTTTATTAACAGCGACAGCGACGCCATTGAGTGTGACGTCACGGGCGTGCAGAATTAAGAGTTTGAGCCACAAACATTACCAGCAGCACACCTTGCCACTCCCCCTCCCCCCACTCCAACCCCCTTCAAAATTTACAACCACAGCGTGTTTAATTGTGCAATTAGCAAAAAGATCAAAGAGAACACACAAAATGTGGGCGATGCTCGTGGGGATTATCATGCTCGCCATCATTAACATGGCCACAACAGCGGCAACAACGAATACAACAACAACAGGAACAATTGATACCAGGCCTGGCAAATTTCCCTGCGCCTATGCGGACACCGTTAACATAACGGACGGACTGCGTCTCAAGGATGGCTCCTATTCGTTTGGGGGCGTGGTTGTGCCGCCCCAGCTGATGGCCGAGTACAACTTCAAGGTGATCGATGGCGTCGAGTATCGAGCACCGAAGCATCTGCGGGGCTGTGTCTGTCTCATCAAGCCCTGCATTACGTTCTGCTGTCCGGCCGGACAAGTGTTCAGAGCGGACACTTGGAACTGCACGAGAACGGAACCGGAAAGACAAACGACACACATTGAGTTGACGAACAGCAATCGAAGTGTCGATCAGGTGAAGATCGCCGATCATTTTGTGGTGCGCACGGAACTCGGTTGCCGGAATAAGTTTATTGATAAGAAGCACGACTCGTTCTGGCAATGGGATCTCTTCGAGAACGGATCGCTCCTCAGGGATGGTCGACTCTGGACCACCGATGAGTATTGCTTCACGGCCCTGGAGCATGAAAAGGTCTGGACACTGACGCCCCTCAATTGTGAGCGCTTTCAGCGTGGTTATCGTATCTGGATCTATGCCATCTGTAAGTCTCAAAATGGAATCCTTGCCAGAGTTAATCCCTAATCCTTTACTTTACAGGCAGCATCATTGCCATTCTGATCAACATCTTTATACTGGCCCTGCTGAGTTCGATTAATGAGGCACGCAAGAGTCATTATGGCCAATTGATCATCTATTATCTGCTCTCGGTGATCGCCGGATATTCCCTGCTCGTCTATCTGACTCTCAAGAATCCCATGAATCTTTCACACGAGGCCTGTCGCAATATTGGTGGGTATAGAGATCTATAGTTCGATCTGTTCCTTCTTTTAACCTCGTTCTTTCTTCAGGTTTCCTGGCCTACTTCTTCATTGTGCTCTCGTTTGTCTATCTGGCCATGTGCAGCCTTGACTTCCTGCTCAAGTTCCGCCTGAAACCGATCCGGAATTGGGTGCGCACCTTGTGCTATTTTATAGCCTTGGTCTTTGTGATCGCATTGCGGTTTCTCGTCTCCTTTGCCCAGGACTCGAATCTACCCAAACACTTTAAGCCCGGCATTGGCGAGGATTACTGCTGGTTCGATGGTTTGTAATTTATCTCCAGCCCATATACTGTATATCCTATCCAGCAAACCCGTATCATCTTTATACTTAGATCAATGTTCGGTCATATGTTTTTAAACATTTAAGATCCTGCAATCTGTGATTTAGTTTCTTTTCTTTTTATTATAAACTAGTTTAACAAGTCTAACGATCATCATTGGTCTTACGATCATTGGAATTATTTCTTAATTTTCTTCATTCTGTTCTATGATCTTTCGATATAATCTTATGATCATTGTAATTATTTCTTATTCTATCCTTTCAAACATTTATATCTATGATCGGTTAATCCATTGCAATTCTCTACTCGGATGATGATCTGTGATATAATTTAATATGTATTGAACTCTTGATTTTTCATTTAGCTTAACAAATTTTCTTTTCTTTCAGTTCGTCTCTGGGGCATAGTGATCTACTATTACGTTCCCATTCTCCTGCTGCTGATCTTCAGCATTGGCTGCTGTATCAAGGCGTATTTCGCCATCTTTGAGTTGCCAGCAGACACGCAGTATGTTCTGGGCACTCAACTTCGCATCATGAAGATCCAGTAAGATATCCCAAGTGATCCATTCCAAGTGATCTCTCCAAATCAAATCTCGCTCTCTTGTTCCCCTCTTCAGCTTCTACGCCTTCACGGGGTATTTGGTGGGCGTGTTCGCCGTATGGGTGCGTGAGATGATTGTCTATATTTTGGCTCGGATTCGGGAGCATTTCTTTATAATAGACTTCTGGAGCGGCATTTGCATTCTGGGCCTGGCCATAGCAGGCTTCACACTCCTCCTGGGCAGGAATATGCACGTTAAGACCTGGTGGTCCATCAATGTGTAAGTATTATGTTTAAACTATCGATTACCTAAACTGATCTTGATTTTCTTCCAGCGAATCAAGTCAGACCGATCTGAGCATTATAAATGCGCGTGTTTACAAATTCGATGAGAAAGGAGATCTGAAGTCCCCAGGTTAGAAAACCAAACCCAAAACTAGAAAACTTCAGCTAATTGTATTCAAATTTATTTAATTATAGATTCGCCTTATAGACCAACAGTGACATCACTTTAAATGACAAACAACTGCCTCAATCTGAACTCTGGTATTCACTCCAGATGATTCACCTTTGATTCATACTGGAAGTATGCAATTATTATTCAATACTTATAAGCAATATTAAGACTTGTTACACTATGAACTTAATTCATAATTAAGCATCAATTTCTTCTCGAAATTACTTCTTAAGCCTTGACTTTATAACGGATTCCACGTAAACTAAGATTAAACACAAACAAAAGTTTAGAATGTTCAATAAATGTCGATGAAAAGAATACAATGTTATTTTATATAGATAGTTTCAATTGAGCTCATTTAAAGCAAAAGATTAGTACATTTTTTTACTTCAACTCAGCTTGACCCTATTTTTTTTATACTCGATTTGTACTTTTTATACCCTTAAGTCTTCAATTATGTGGAAATATGCGTATAATTTTAATTTAAATTTTTAACTATAAAATTTATTTTAATCTAAATCAACTTATTCGAATTGAACTTTAATTGAAATACTTAATTATTTCTAGTTAACTTCTGTTATTGACATTGAATAGATAATTAAATCTGATAATACAAATTCTCTCATGTCCTAAATATCTTCCTTTATTTCTTTCTTTAATCCAATAATAATCACAGAAACTAGGGTATCTTTAAGCTGGACACTCTTAGCTGAATCAACACTTTCACATCAACCCTTTGTATAGCGTGAATAAACCACAAAGAGTCCCAGTTACGCCATGTGTTATTTCCCTGAATTAATTCTTGATTCGCAAACAGGTGACGAGCCCCCAAAACTCAAGTAAACCTGACCAATGTCCATTGTCCAAGTTAAAGGATATATTCAAAGTGGTAAGTCGTGAGGTCGGGGGTCGGGGGTCGGGGGTCGGATTGCTGCTTAACCTGGTCAACGGAAGAGGCAAGTCACAAGCCAAGTGGCACGCAACAAATGTGCTGTTAATGACGCAATTACCAACTGTCCGTCCGTCCATCTCCGTTTTAGCCCATTGACGACCTCACAACTACGCGGTCTGTAGCTTTTTATGGCTTTTCCCCACAATTCGAATACACTCTCTGTACAGAAGGATCTATACGAGTAGTGAAGACACTGCATAGAAAAGAAATTGTAAATTTAGTTTTGGATTCACCAAGTTAGTTCTATGAATCTATCTGAAAAGATTGTAGTCTTTAAATATAGAAAATATACGTGTATGAAAATATAAGATATATCTTTAGCTTGGAGATTGTACTTTACTAATATATTTTGTTAAATATAATTCTAAAACATAACTTAATCTAAACAAAATTCACAGAATTGTACAAACTACCACCTTCATCTAAAATCGTATATGATAATAACTTAAGAATCTATAACATTTAGAGTATGTCAAAAAGATGATTCTGATTATTCTTCGATGAAAAATTCTTCTATTAAGGAATTATGGTTTCATAGTGTTAACATTGTGATGAAACTTACTTTGTTAATCACCTGACTAAGATTATAGAAAAACCTGTTGTTATTGCAACTCTTAGAACTCCCCTAAAACCCTTAAAATTCCCAAGGATATTCCGAAGGCTTTTCAATTGTAGAGTAATCCCAAGTTCATAGTTCTCAGCCTGTTGTTGATGTTTCATGCTCAGTTTCAGTTTTCCTATTGCCCAATGTTGTTGTAAACAAATCGCCGGCAGCAGCAACAACAACAACAACAACAACAATAACAACAATGTGTCTGGCCAGACGTTCCATTTCTTTCCATTCCATTCAATCTGATTCGATTTGGATTTCGCTCAGTTGAAGTTGAACCTGCGCCAGGTGCGGATCATCTGATTCCGAGTTGCCAAAGTTCCTGACACGCTTTCCAGCCGAATTTTCAATTAGTTCGGGAGTCGAGTTTTTTATTTTCGTCAATATTTGATATACGATTATTGAAAATAAACAAGCATAAATCGGGCATAATAAAGCGAAACCGAAAGCGAAACATAAACATTCGAGGTGATTAAGCCAATACAAATATGTTTGCTTCAACCACAACGCAGTTGTGGCCTTTACTATTTGGCCTAATGTGGCTCGTGAGTCAGCGCGGCACGTGTGGCAGCTACCACGAGGAAGGTCGCTATCCGTGCGCCTTCATCGACACGGTGAACATCACCGGAAGCTACAGCATGGGAAGCACTTTGAACGGCTCCTACATACACAACTGGACGGTGATACCCCGGGAGCTGGTCACCCCCTATGACTTTGTGATCGAGAATGGCATCAGGATTCCGGCGACTCGACACCTCCGCGCCTGCGTCTGCCGCCTGCGGCCCTGTGTCCGGTTCTGTTGTGCCGCCGGACAACTGTATCACCTGGGGCGACGTCGCTGTGAGGATCAGCTGAATGCTCCCGGGCACAGTCACATGACCGTGGAGCTGCACAATGGCACTCAGCTGCATCAGGAGCTGCGTTCTCGGTTCAGTGTCCACGTGGAGTTGCCCTGCGATCACATGAGAGCTGTCATTAGGGACTCGGAGTATCTGCACTGGACACTGCACGAGGTGAGCCTATATTCAATTCTGATATACCAGTTTAAAATACGGGAATTTGGGAACAAATCAATCCCGAACGGTGTGAAAATATCGAATACAAAATACTTGACTCAAGTATGATTTTTAGTCAAATATTTTGACTATCAGGGCTCCATTAAATTTTTTTTAGTGAAATCAAACTACTTGGGCTTTTTTATACTACATATTTTAATTTTTATTTAACAATAATTACCTGAATACATACTTAAGGAATACTTGATAAAATCAATAATATTAAATTTTAATTTTCAAATTATATTTTTTTTCTTATTCTTTTCTTTCTTTAATTTTTTTGTATCCACTTTTTGTTCGAAGAACGGTTCCATCACCCATCGTGAGCATCTGTTCACCAAGCATTATTGCTTCACCCCTTTGCTAATTGGTAACAGCACCTGGAGCTGGCAACCCCTCGCCTGCGCCCCCGAGAAGCTGCACTTTGTTCTGGGAGTCCGCGAGTGGACCTATGCTATATGTGAGTCAGTGTAGCTCATAGATTCCACACTTAATTGGCCCTCTTTCCTGACTCTAATCATTGGAAAAGTTTTGGGGAATGTGCGAATTTCTGAAAGGCCAAAAATAGACACAGATGGCCAATAAAAATAATTGTGTAGACTCTCATGCGTGGCGATCGATCGATAATCATCAACAATTTATGAACATGGCAAATATATATTTATTATAGGGGTAGATCAGGCATTAAAGATGAAATGGAGAACTCTTGTTCGTTTTAAAGAACTATCTGTTAGATACATGAACTTGAATCGGTTGATCAAAACTAAAAAATAGATGGAACAGTAAGAAAAAGGATAGAATTGCAATAGTAAAAATATCATTTAGGAAATGCACTGATCAAAAAAAATTGTTTTGACAAAAAAATCTTAATTTGTAGACATTTTGCCTACGCATTGAGGATCAAAAATCATTTATATTTATGTCTAATTTTAAAAGTAAAATAGTTATTCTTGATATTAGAAATCAATCTTTTTTATGAATTAATTAGTTTCTTAATATCTCAGGAGATAAATTCTGATTGTTGGCTTGAATTGAAAAGTCGCCTTAATCGAAGATCATAAACGATCTTTAAATTCTGCAGATTTCATAATGCATTTCCTAAGAATTTAGTTCTCGCAACAAAGAAATGGGAAAATAATATATTACAATATATACAAATAATGAAATCTCAGTAATAGTCATAAATTAAGTAGTTTTCCCAGATTTCAGCCCATAAATCGAATTGTCTTTCGCTAATATTCTACATTTCAGGTCTGCTGATCTGCATTATATCGATGTTAATAGTGCTGGCGGTGCATTTGATGTGCTCGGATATGCGCAACAGTTTCTACGGCGTTGCGATCAAGGCGTATACGTTCTGTGTTATCTTTGGCTATGCGATGTTGGCACATCTCACGTTGCACGATCCGGCAAATCTGTCAACAGCCGCCTGTCGCATTCTACGTAAGTGAATTGGCTCAATTCTCCAAACAGTTGATTGTTGATTCAATGATCTTTTGATCTTTAGCCAGCTTCACATTGCTCTTTTTGGTGTTATCCTTCTATATACTGAGCTTCATCTCGTTCAAATTGTATCTGAGCTTCAATGGCGTTGTCCTTACCAAGTTGATGTTCTGGCTGATCCTGGGACCGATCGTGCTGATCGCCATTGGTTGGTCCTTCTTTGTGGGCTTCAGCTACCACGGGGCCAAGTTGGTCTTCGGCGGGGACAGCTGTTGGTTCGATCGTAAGTCTTTGAAGTATCTTAATCTTCAGTCTCTCTACAGAGTGTCTTTTGTTCTCTTCTTAGCTCGTAACTGGTCTGTGATGGCCTATTTCTTTGCCCCCATTTTCATAGCCTGTGCGATCAGCACTTTCTTTTATATACTCACATTGATAAGGATCAGCGAGGAGCCCTACGTCGATTCGGAAAAGAGCTTTGACTACTTGGAAAGGAATCGTCTGGAGTCCTTCTGGAAGTTCTTCAGCTACACAGCCCTCATCTGGTTTGTCTTCGTTTGCTCCTTTGCCGTCAACTATTATCGCGGTGAGAAGTCCCATTTGAATTATGCCGTTTGCCTCTGCACGGCTTTCCATGGATTTGCCGCACTTTATGCGCTCATCGGAAAGAATCAACAGATACAAAACTTTCTGCGTCGTTTGGAGAATAAGTAAGCTCAAAACTTTCCTGGAGAGTTCTCTGATATAATCTATTATCTCTTTTATCTTAAAGCGATGAGGACACTGTGGAAAATTCTGTGCCAATGTACATATATTGATAATTGTATAATTTACCAACTGCAGTGTCAAACTGTTGGTGTAGTTTTGTTGTCACTGTACAGTTTGAGGGCCACTGTAAGCAATAAGTCGTGTCTCACACCTTTCAACAACAGCCAACAACTGCGCTTCAGCCGAGACATGAACCCTTAAGCAGCTTGCTTTTTGGTTAGCGTAGCGGATAAAACTTTTTCAGAACCTAACGGAAAATATGAAGAGATTGTAAATTTTTAAATTTGGTAATAAAAAACTAAAAAAAAGCACCACAAATTAATTATGTTAATTGTTAATAAAACATATTGCGCAAAGTTTTAGATTAAACATATAATTTTTAAAAGAATTTCATAATTTCAGAAGAGAACTTTTAAGAGTTCGACATAAGAGATCGGATCTTGAGCTTGTCAAAAGGTCAAATTAAGACGATATTCTGCGAATAATGGAAAATATCGTAGTTTTTCTTAAATTTATTATAATTTCATAACCAATCATAAAAAATCCATATAAAGTAGTGAGATTAGAGTAATATCAATATATACATATATCTAGAAAAGATCAAATAAATCTACCTGAATTGAGATTTAGCTGGAACATATTAAACAAAATTACGCATACGTCATGATATTAGGAAAAGTGCCAAATATAGAAATAATCAATTGAATCTAAGTGAATGTTATTTCAACCGCGGAATGTCGTGATATACATGCAACAGATTTCAACAGGATAACAGAATCAGTGCTGGATAAATTAAGCATGTTTAAAGTGTTTCGTGGCGGTCAGGCGGACGGCGCGGCATTCTGTGGCGCAACCCCCAAAAACAAATACAACAAATTTGTAGCTGTAGCTGTAGCTGTAGCTGTAGCCGGGACTCATTCGCATCGAGTTCAGCATGCCGAGCATCCAAAACCCAAAAAGTATACACAATACATAACGTAATTTACACAACAAAAGCAAACTGCCGCTGGCCAGAGCAACTAGCTCGAGAGCGAAGCTACCCCTGCCCCGTACCCCTCGTACAGTCCCGCCCTTTGAAGGGGGATAGGAGGTTAGGGGGGGCTGGCATCGTTTTTCAACTACGAGTTGAAGTTGCCACTAAAGTTGCATGAGAGTTTGTGCTGTCCGTGGACCGTGGACCGTGGCCGAGAGTTTGAAACACAACCCCACCCTGCCACCCCTTGAAGCTGCCTTTCCCTTTCCCTTGGCCACTATCACTGCAGCATATAATAAGTGCACGCCGATTTTGTTTGACATCAGAGGTCAATGGCCGAGCGAGAGAGAGAGAGAGAGAGAGAGAGAGTTAGCCTGCCGCAAGGGAATGCCAAGCACAGAGATTGCCACAGCAGCCCTGCCACATGCATCCTGCATTGACTGCAGCAGCGACAACAGCAGCGACTACAGCAGCAGAGGCAGAAGCAGAGGCAGAGGCAGCGCCAGCAGCAGATCCCCCCACCCATTCATTCAAAATCAGCCGCCCAGTGTCGCTCTGTTTGGCTGTCAAGCGCAAGGAATCAAGTGGAAAGTGAAACGAGAGCGCCAGCTAACCATGCTACCCCTCCTCCTCACTTACTCTCATACTGACGCCTCCTCTCTTGCTGCTACTGCGGTGGTGCTCTTTTGATGTGGCCTCGCCCTCGGCCTCGCTAACTAACCAGACTCCCTCTCCCACTCACTCACCTTACGCTCTTCGTCCAACACCTCTCTCCCATATGCGTTTCATCTCGTCACCAGCAACAACAACACAGCGTCGTGTTTCGGCTGTCGTCACAACTTCGTATTACGCTTCGTTTGCTCTGCTCTTTCGGCTGGGCATCCAGCAGCTTCTCGTGCTCCTTTGCCAGCTGCGTTGTGTATCCACACAATCCACACACACACACACACATACACACATACATACACACACACACACACAGCATGCACAATTGGATCGATAAAACGTAGTAAAAATTCGTAGTATTGGAAGCTGGAAAAGGCGGCATCATTATTGCCGCTGCATTCTGACCGAAGGCAGAAAATGACGAAGTCGACTGCGATGGCGACTGCGGCAGTGACTGCGACAGTGGCAGCGGCAGTGACTGCAGCAGCGACTGCGACAGTGGTTTCGGCATTTTGTATCCTGACGTGCGCACTGGAAATTCATGCGAGGTAGGACATGTTTGGCGCGTTTTTCAAAGTGCACACACAACGAGGGGTGTGTGGTGTGTGTGTGTGTATACAGTGGAGTTGAGCGAGGTTGCTTTACAGTTAGAAAGGCAGGCACAGGAGCAGCAGCTACTCATAGATGCATATCAGAAATGCGTGCATGTGTGTGTGTGTGTGTGTTGGCTTAATATCGCTATCGGTTACTCACACACACACACACACACACACACGTTTATAGTTGGAGTGTTTGGGGAGACCGCGCCCCGTTTTTTGCTCTGGGCACTGGGAGCAGCACCTGCCTGTGGTCCCGAGAATGTCCTGCTCCTGCTCCTGCTCCCGCTCCCGCTCCTTGTGCCAGTCGACAGAACATGAAAATTAATTACTAAATGACTTTATGCTTTTTAATGGCTTGCCCGGCAGTTAAAGGATATTAGACAAGCCATTTAATGGCCAGCTATCTCCTTGGCCAATGCCTTGGCCACGCCCACCCAGCTTTGATTGGGAATTCCCATTTCGTTTGTCTCGACTTTTTCCCTCCATTTGTCGATTTTGTCAACTTGGGAATCGAAGTTGCACTGAATCGAAGCTTTTCCATGGGGAATTTCAGTTGGGGAATCACAACTAAAAACTTGAGCACGAAAAATGTGTAATTAAAGTTTTTACGGTTATAGTTACACTTACAGTTACTGCCACAGTTAGTGTTACTATTATTGTTAGTACGAGTGATTAGAGAGAGTTACATTTGCATTTGCATTTGCATTTTCATTTTCATTTGCTTTTAGTATTATGTTTGCACTTCGAGTTCGAGTTAAACGTGATTTTGAGAGTATGGCATGAAATAGTTTCAAAAACATTGTTTACACCTAACATTTTTTATACTACAACTATTTTATAATTTTTAAGAAAATATATAAAATGATTTTGTTTACTATCTTGTTCCATTATTTATTATCTTGATACAATCGGAAATAACTATCTAAGTTTGTCTGATTCTTAAATATTTCAAAAATTTTAATTTCAATCGAGACTCGAATACAGAAAAGATTAAATAAACAATTATCTAAGATAGGGTGGAAAATATGCCACTATTAAAGGTAAAAACCCATAGACTAGACCAAACTCATTGACGGCTAAATCGAATCGATGTTAACGTTAATGTTTTTAGTTAATGTTCCGCTCGATTTCACATCGTGGGAATCCGTCGATTGTCAAGTTAAGTTTGGAACTGTTTTTTTTTGTTTTTGGCTTCTAGCTTGGCCCATTTCCGGTCACATCCATGGCTAATGACTTGTTTAGCACCGCAACGAATGGAGTTTCCAGCAGCTAATCAAAAATGCGAAGCACGCACCTCAAATCAAATGCAATAAATTATTTATAATTAAACATTTCGATAAATTTACAACTCGAATAATTTATGTTCACCATATGATATAGACATATAGGTTCAACGAGCAATTGACCAGAATTCTATATAACTTTTATATTTATAATTTATGAATAATGACAGCAACAACAACAAGGCTTATCCAAGTGTTGGACATGGAGTGAGAAAACTAAACAACAAATACGCCAAGAGGTGTAAGAGTGTGTTAGTGTGTGTGTCTACGTGTTTGATAATAAGTCAAAAGCAAACTGGCTCAATGGAGAGCCAAGCAACAGCCCCAAGGGTAGGAGGAGGAGGACAGGAGAGAGGGGGAAGGGTGGAAGGGTGGAAGGGGCACCCATGAGGCCGTCATAAATTCATTCATGAAAACGCAGCTCCAACAAACGCAACTGGGAGCTGATTGAACACGACGGAGAAATACTCGATGTACAGCCAAAAAAAAAGTAAAGAAAATTAATTAACGAAAAGCGACTGCACGATCCCCAGCACGTAATCAGCTTATACCCTGCGGACTTTGTTAAATTAATAAGAATGCCTAAGATACCCTACATTAATTTAGGACAGCTTTGCATATTTAATACTGCACACAAACTGATCTTTGAACTTGTTAAAGTTTACTAAGTAATTGAGAGAATTGAATAAGCTTTGAAGACCTCAGAGTTACTAGTCTTTTTTGAGTATAATTAAGTTCTTTTTTTTTAGAATGACTTACGATTCAAGTCTAAACTATGAATTTCAACTTAATTTCTTAATCACAATCAAATGTCTCCCGTCTGTTAATTTAATTTTTAATGATCCCAATTTTTAAAATGCTCGTATCTTAGTCATTGTCACACACACATACCCACTGTACCCACATTTTACAGGGTATACAAACACTTTTCACTTTTACACATGTCGCTCTTTCGGATTGTACTTGTATTTTTTTCCCCAAAATGTCCAATGGTTCCGACTTTGACTTCGGCATTTGTTTGTGTTCGGGCTCGTTTTTTTTTTATTTGTGTTTGGCTTTCGGTTTCGGTTTTTTGTATTTGTATTTGTTTTTGGGTTTTTTAGATTTTGAAGTTTTGGTATAAGGCACACGCGTGTGCTCCCATTTCTCACCTTCAATGACACCTTGCTGTAATAATCATGAAATTTATATATGACTTTGCTTTTCTTGTCTTTCTCTTACACATATTTATTTTCTTTATATTTTATTTCATTTCACATTTTGTTGCGTATTATTATTATTCGTTGTTGTTGTGGTTTGTTTGTATGCTCATTGCTCTTGTTGTTACTTTTTTTCCAGTGTGTGACTCTTGAGATTTATTTCGTGCCTTGCCTAAAAGTTTCGTTTGTCCAACTTACGCTACGAAAATTGAAGCTCCGACTCCAGTTCTCCCACCAGTTGCGTTTCGCTGGCGATTTCAGCGGGAAAATGGTTTGTGGAATGCCCTACCTGAATTGGTTTTCGACAGATTTTTAATTCTTTACATACAAATTTATTTACAATTAAAATAAACACCTTAAATCTATATATATATTTTTAAATTTCAATTCATTTCAGTTCAGTTTATCATGGTTTATTCTATCTAATTCTGATTCTTACAATACTTCTCATATTGACCATAAATATGATTATAAATCAAGCTGTATATCACTTTTCTAAATGATGATTTATATTTGGGCTTTTTCATATGTATATAAGATTGATATTTAATTAGAGCCCAGCTTATATAGTTCTTTAAATTATATTTGATGGCATTTTCTAAAAAAATTAGCTAATTACTTCCATATCAAATTTTGAATTTTCTTCTTCATTTATTCATATTAGATATTCAGTTAAATTTTCTTCCTGTATTTCGATTTATATCTGAGCTTAGATCAAATCAGTTCACATAATGAAAGAAAATTCATTTGGAATGCCAAACTTCCTATTTTTGAATCAACTCGATTTAGTTCTGCCAATGACCATTGACAGATGTGTTTATGGATCGTCTATATCTGTCTAATTGTAGAGCAACTGTTTTAGCCTTCAACTCGTGGCTGTCATTTATGGCCAACGCGCGTGTAAATACTTAACACAATTTTCGTGGCCGTTGCTTTGGTTTTGGCTTTTTGACTTTTGGGTTTGTTGTTGTTTTTGTTTTGGTTTGTTGTTATTTTGTTGCTTTCGTTTTGCTTTCTATGGCAATGCGCAATAATCGTTTTACCTGTAGAAATTTTAAGCGATAGCAATTAAACTTACACACAAATGGCACTAACTGGGCCAAGAAGATGGCCGAATCGATTGAGAGATTTCAAATTCAATTCCGATTCCGATTCGAATTCGGATTCGGATCTAACGGCCAGAGATTGGAGAGTGAATAACTAGCACTCAATTAAAAGACTCGACTGCCAGATATGGCAAAAGTAAGTCGACTTCTTTGTTGCCCTGTTGCTCTGTTCAGCTTGCCACATTCCCATGCAACATTGTTGCAGCGCCTATCTGAACACATCGCAGAATGAAGAAGACGCCGACGACGACGACGACGACGACATTTTTGTTGTTGTTTTTCATGTTGTCGAACTTTTTTTGCGGGTCAACGCAAAAGAGGCAAAGTATTTGTTGTTGTCATTGTTGTTGCTGTCTGTGTTGTTGTTGTTGTTGTTGCTGCTGCGGATCCATTAAGCCAAACACCAAACGAGGCCTTGCGCAACAAAGTTGCAACTCGCGGACGAAGACGGAAGCGGGGAACTCGCAACATGGGGCAGGCAACCATGGAATGGGGGCGTCGCAGTCGCAGTCGCAGTCGCATTCAGAGTCTCAGTCCCAGTCACAGTCACAGTCACAGTCACAATATGCAATGCATTAATGAAGTGATTTGCACTTTTTTACGCGAACTCCTTTTGACCACCAAGAGTGGCCAAAGAAAGCAAAAAAAAAACTGAAAGCCCGCGTAAACCACCAAACGATTCCGGGAACAATCCCATCAAGTGCCAAGCCGAAGGTGGGGGATATTTATGACAGCCGTTGTGGATCATGTCACTGTCAGTCCAACTCACCAGATTAAGTGTCCAGAGACTCTGAAACTCTGCCTCGGATTGAGTTGGAGTTTGAGAGAACCCTGGCTAATTGAAGTGATCGCATTGCACTCGGAACTGATCGCGATTTGGATATTTACGGTAAATATTTATTAATTTGCTGGTTTTTAAGTGGTTCCTTAATTTAAATGTCAGTGAAAAAAAGTGGAGTATTAGTTGACTGATCGTTTTGGCAATAAAGTAAGTCGAACTGATCTAAGCCACTAATATTTATAGCTGTCCCTTCTGGACATCAAGACATTGGATTTTCAATTTAAATATGTATAAACAATGATCTGTTGAATAGTAAATTTTACGATAATTACCAGGAAACGCAATTATTAGTTATTAAAAATAAATCAAATTTAAAAAGTATCCTTTATAAAATTTGAGAGCAAGCGAAAGATCAGTTGAATGATCAGTTATTATAAATGCTATCATAACTGATCTTTTTCTGTCTTGAAATTGTCTAATCTATATTAATTAGTTACACTTATCTATATAGTCAGCTTAAACGATCGCAATCTGATGCATTAGTAACTGATCTTTATGCGGAAATTTACAATGAAATTTAGTATATACAAAATTTAATAAATTGATAGCTTTAACAAACTTTGATCTTAGATTAAGAAACGTTTTGATAGCAAGCGCAAGATCAGTTTATAGATCATTTCAAATGAGAGTATGTGTCGAGCTGATCATTGCACTATATACATTCTGATTGTCTGAGTTGCACTTATCTGTTTGATCTGCTGAAACGATCGTGATCTATTGATCTCACATAATGCATTGTTTTTAGCTTCTGGCACACGATCTCACGAGAGCCTCGATTCGATTCGATTCGATTCGATTCCTTCGCTGTCCTGTCATCACCGTCAGCTGCGGCAGACCGAAACCACATTGTGCGCATAATTCACATTTTCATTTCGTTTTCGATTTCGGTTTCCATTCTCGCTTCCTATTCCCAATGTCTGTTGATCTGTTTGCCGGGCGAAGTGGACATTGACCGTCTGCAAGGCGAGTCAATGATCTTCAAACGTGTCAACATTATAAATAGCAAGCAAATGCTCCAATCTGTCTGTCAGCCTGTCCACATGTACCCAAAGTGTACCCAGTCTCGGTCCCAATCCCCATTCTCAGACCATGCCCTCCCCTGCCCGCCTCTGCCCCCTCCGCAGCTGCAGCCCCAGCCGCCGTCGCCCCATGACAGTCAGATATGTAGACGTGCAGACGTTTGCAAAATGCCAAACCAGAGACCAAAGACCAAAGACACAATCGAGCCAACAAAAACAACAACAGGCACAGACATAGCAACAACAACAGCAACAACAACAACAACAGGATGTTTGGCGGCGCTATCAACGGAATTCCAGCATTTGATCGGGGCAAATGTACAGCTCGGATCGAGAGGATCGCAGACAAAATGCAAAGAATCAAAATTTATATACATATGCTTGTAAATATATATGTGTAAATACAGTCGACATTTTTATATAACGAACTTTTTTTTGCAATTAAATTTGACAAAGCCTCTACATTTTATGCATTTTGATATCGCTACAATAATTAAAATTATATTGCTGATGAAAATAATAAAATATGTTTAGAGGATTACGAGTAATTCATGAGAACAACAGAAATTAAAGAAGCAAAACTTTCAAAGATTTAAGTTTGATGAAAAAACTGTAATCAATAATTAATAAAAAATAATTATTACAATGAATGAAAATACTGATGAGTGAAAAACAAGTTACCATAAAAAATACTTATTATTTTAAATAAAAGTGCCAAATATTCAAAATATTTATTTTATATAAATAAAATTGTTTCTAAAAAAAAAAGCAGTGGCAGTTTCTGGTCGACTGTAGGGAAGTATGACTGTATAAATATAGCGATATATATGTATATATATATATCCGATATACACATGTTGTGCAGACTGACAAAGCCATTAATTACTGATTGCCGATACTCGACGCTTGGCGCTCAATGAAATTTGCAGACACTGTCAAGGGGGCGGGTCAGACACAGAAGGAGACAGCAAGAGAGACCGGGGGGGTTGGGAAGGAGAGGGGGTTGAGTCAAGGGGCATGTTCATAAAGTGGAAGTGGCAGCAGACGACCAACTTTGTGGCGCTAAGCGAAGCAGAAAAAGAACCGCAACGGGGGCCACGTTGCAAATACGACGCATTCGAAAACATAAATCACAGTTCTCGTTCTCCATCTCCATCTCTTTCTCGTTCTCCTCTCTCTCCCTCTCTCTTTCTGCAGCGATCGCTGACTCTCTAATCGCTCTCTGACCGTTATGACTTCCGCTCGAATTGAGATGAGCTCAGCTTCAAAGTCAACGCTCTCCAAACAAAATTCGAAGCTTTGCACTTACATATAAATGTCTGCATATACATATATATGTATGTATGTATGTGTATGCACAAAAAAACATCAAAGAGAGAGAGAGAGAGGGAGAGCGAGAGTGACAGAGATGGCGAGAGAAACAACGACTTCCCGTGGCATATTCGATACGTCGCATTGTCCTTGAGCGTTTAGTCGAAATTTATGAAATACATTGAACTCCGGCCAGTAAATTAGTCACTTAAGGCCCCAACAACAACAACAACAGCAACGGATTGAAGAACAAAATACAACAAAAGGCAAAAAGAAAAAAAATATGATATACAACATAACAAAAGTTTTGCCGCGCGCGACGCATTAACAAAAATTTCGATGTGTTCCATGTTCTTTATTTTTTTTTTTTTCATTTCATTTCATTTTCTTGAATTTTTGAATTTGTTGTGTAGACACAAACACACATTTGTCATGGTGTGTGTGAACTTGTTGTTGTTGTGCTTGCAATCGTTCAGTCAAGTCGTTGACCGCTGATTTCAGCCGCTGTCAGAGGCCAATTCAAACTTTCAAATGCAACGGTCATCAGCCTTTTAAGAAGCGGCAACAGAAGAAGATCAAATTGTGGGAAACCAAAAACACAATTAAGACATCATCATCGGTGGGTTCAAAAACAATATATTTCAACAACAGTATCTTGTGTAATTTTTGACGCAGTTAACTGTCATATTAAAATTCTGGGTGGTTTACATTTTAGCAAGAAATAAGTCAAAAGTTTATTATTATTATGATTTTTATAACTATTCGGTCAGAGTTAAAAAATAGTATTTCCCTTGTAATAAATAAAAGAACTTGAATCAGTTATAAACGTGAAAATTGTTTGAATTTAATGACAAATTAATTAAAGATACTCTTTAAAAAAAATCTGACTTCAGATCATAGAACGTTCGGCTTCCGGAAATCTTTAAATATAAATAAAACAAAAAATTAATGGAAATTATTCTGACTATTTAAGGATTGGGAATTTGGAACCGTGTTTAACTATAAGAAATATTACATTAGATTTGAGGAACTGATTTAAAATCTCAATAGTATTAACTTGATTTGAAATGATTGGATCGTAAGCAAAAAACATTCGATAAATTTGATTTGCAACCCAATATTAAACATAGCGTCATTTTCGCAATTAAGTTCTGAATATTTAAAATTAAAATTCTGCTTATTTTCATATAATTTGTGGACTGTTTTAAGATACTTTTTTCAGACTGGCTCCTACAGAAATATATCTTTTTTTATTTCTGACTTTCATTTGGTTTCATGCAATTTAAAAGTGCTTTCTTATGCATTTTGAAAATAACATTGCAAACGATTCTTTTAATTTGATTTAAATTCGTATTAAGTGCATCATTAAGTTTCCTTGCATTACGTTCTTAGCTTGTTTAGCTAGCTTTAAGATTTATCCAACTGGTTTTAAGTGCAGCTAAATTGAAGTCTTTACATTATCAACTCCATTCACTTTATGGCAGATTCCCCGTTGAACAGTCAGTGTCATTATATTTAATATGATGGTGTTTGTGTTTTGGCATTGCCATTGGCCGACGTCTAGTGTTGTTCCGGCCAGTGTTGCACAACATCAAAACGTTCATTGTACTTTTTTTGGCCTAAGCATTGTACGGTACACGGCTCTAACCTCTCCCATGTTAGCCATTTCGTTCCGTTGCAATAAAAGTCTCATCAAAGTTAATGCGCCAGTTTATAAGCTCCCAAAACTGCACTTTCGTATTGGGCACCTGGGCCGAGCTGAGCTGAGCTGAGCGGAGCTGAGCGGAGTTGGCCATGTGGCAAGTGGCAAGTGGCACGTGGCAAGTGGCACGCCCCTAAACATGCTGGTCCGCTAGCTAAGCGGCTGGTAAACTTTGTCCTGGCCAAGGACTCGCACGGCAAATCCTTTGCTTTTGTTTGCGCAAAAAATTGCATTAAACTTTTGCGCAAATTTCATTTTCTTCTACTCTTTTTCCCCAGCTGCTTCTTCTTCTTGCTTATATTGTTGTTTTTCCCATTGTTGTTGTTGTTGTTGTGCAGGCGGAGCATTTTTCTACACGTAATTCATATTTATGATGCTTCTTGGAGCTCCCAGGATGCGACTTACGCGCGCCTCAAAGTATGCAGCGGTTTTTCGTAAGGGAAACGTGAAACGCTCGGGATGCCAACGAAACGGAAAGGGAAACGGTGGAATGGGGCATCGCGGGGGAGGCGGAAACAGCTTGAAAACGGGGCTGGGAAGCGGGTGAAAAACTTTGCTCAATTTAAAGTCAAGTGTCAACGCAAACTCCTCAAAGGGGCTCAACAGCTATCGACTCTTCAGGACCTCTTTGACTAGCAATCTTCACCTGCTTCTGCCTCTGCCTCTGCCTCTGCCTCTCTTCCTCTTTCTGCTTTCTCCACAAGCTGCGCACTTTGACATGCAAAACGCGCGCTTCATTTGACATTTTCTTGCATTTTCTAGTTTTTTTCCTACATTTTTGTTTTTGTTTTTTGTTTCTGATGGAAACGCGACCAGGATCGAGTTCTTGCTTCATGCTTACCAATTTGCTACCCCTCAAATTCAGGACCTGTTTTCGCTGTTTGCTTTCTAAACCCTTTCATCAAAGGCGCCACGGCATTTTTTGCGGTTGCTCTTAATATGATTTTCCGCCCTTGCTTTTCCACTCATTTTCTTTTATTTGCTCTTAGTTAGCTTGATACATTTTTTTAAAATTCTAATTTGGTTACTTGTTCAAAAATTCAAGCGAAAGTTCTGTTTGGCACTGTGAAACGATGGAAATGAAACGAAACGATGGAAATGAAACAACACAATGGTATATGCAACAATTAAGCATCGTTTGGCAATACTTTCTATAAGTTCCAGTCAATTAAAATAAGTTAGTTAATCATTTGTATTTACAATAACTTGAAACGTTGAAAATGAAACGAAACGATTGGGAATGAAACACTTGAATGTTGCCTGGACAACGAGGCTTAAACTCTTTTTAATTACAAGCTGTCAATTATGATTTTAACGATATCCTTGCACCTTGATGTTGTCTAGGGTTACAACGCCCGTCAGCTGAGTGTGTGTGTGTGTGTGTGTGTGTGCGATGTGTCATGGCAACCCTGTCAAATTCAGCCGGAAATTGTCGCCTCGTTCAACCCCTTATCACTCATAATTCTTTTGCCGAGCTAAGTAATTGGCGATGTTCCATCAATGAAGTTGCTGTCAATTGCAAGAGGCCCAAATAAAGTCGCCCGCTCGTCTGGCAGGGGATTAACTGTCACGGCAACAACCTGTCAACCTGCTACCCCCATCCCTTCTCTCACCCATTCAATAGAGAGGGTAAAGAGTAGAGAAGAGAAGATCTCGGCTTGTATAAATAAGGAAATCAATTGTTATGCCGACCAAAGCCAGCAATTGGCATTAATCTTGAGCAGAGCCAGGACTCGAAACAGGACCAGGACTAGGAATGGAGTTATTGGTGCAGGCAGCAGGCAGCGTTCAAGTTCTAGTTAAGCTATTTGGGGCGTGGCAGAGAGAGAGAGAGAGCTTAGAAATGGGACAATGCGCTTTGGAAATGAATTCAGGAGCAGAGAAAGCACAACAACAGAAAGCCAAAAGCGAAGCAGCAGCAGCAGCTGCGAAGTCAAAGTCGAAGATAAGGACGAGGAGCAGGAAGAGAGATGAACTAAATGCCAAAGTACAGTCAGCGAGCGTGGAAAACAACGGCGGCCATAAAGACGTCTGCGCCGGCTTGTGGGAGCGGAGAGCGGGGGAGGGGGGCAGAAGCTGAGCTGCTGCTGATGTAAACAGCACCCCCACCCACATCCCCACCTCTATCTTCTGTGCTCTTCCCACACAGACGACATGCTTGTGACTCGACATCTGCCCTAATCATCAGTCCGCCCCCCAAGCAAAGTTCCACTCCCCCCCCCCTGCCAAGCCACTCTCCATGCGTTAGTTTCATGAAAGCTTTTAGTTGTCTGCAAAATTTTCGGCGCCCTTTTTTTTCTGCTCATCGTGCGTGTGTGTGTGTGTGTGTGTACGTGAGTATTTTTGGGGGTTGAATTTTTGGGTTCAGTGATAAGCACCAAGACAGGCGCACAGACGACAAGGAGAGCATGCTTCGCTCTGTCTCTCTGTGTGTGTGTGTGTGTGTGTGTGTGTGTGTGTGCGAGAGCTGTAAGCAGGGCATTGCACTCGTAGCTCCACTCTCCACACTCCACACACCTTCCACACTCCACCTTCCACACTCCATCTTCCACACTCCTCGCTCCCCGCTCAATCCACATTCGCCGCTTTCGCATCCCATTCGAATTCCACGCTGCTCTCAAAGAGTTGCAAAAGCTCTTTTGTTACTTTATGTTGTTTTTGCTGTTCTTTCAGTCAGTTTTTACCGTTCTTTTTCGGGCTTTTTTCGGCATATTCTTGGGCAGCGCTTAGTGCTCTTCGTGAGCGTAAATTTATGCCCTGATATAATTACAAGATAAGCTTGGCAAGTCAACGGCGCACAGAGTTGTCGCAGGTGTCGTTGCTTTTGATGAAAATTCTTTTCCTTCTGTGAATGAATCTTAGTAGAACTAGAAGAAGTAGTGGAAAATATTTACTATGTGTGAAAAGGAGAAAGAGAGAGAGCGAGATAGAGTGTGACTGGAACTCGACTTTAAATATTGTAGTTAATAATTGAGTTTTAGATCAAGACGATTTCTTTGAAGCAAATTTATTAATTTGTTTTATTATTACACTAATAAAGCACAATAATAAAAGTTTACTAAGATTTCTGCATTTTTATAAACTTTACGGGTCTTTATCGGTAAAAGTGATATACTTGACTTCGTTACAGTACTTCGTTACTGTGCAAATAATAAAAAAAGAATTGGTTTCTCAGAATTATTTTAAATAATTGCCACTGCAAAACTTCTTAAAAAAACAAAATACATTTTTCTATTATACATTGTTTTATTTCATATATATTTACTGCTTTTCTGTTTTATTATTTGTTTAGTATGAAACTAAAATTGTTAGTTTAATATTTTGTATCCTTAAAAAGTATATTATACTTAAATAGTAAGACTCTTTTTTTTTAAATATTTTTCACTAAAAAAGAAAACATCTAAATTATAATTATTTATTTAAATGAATTGTTGCATTATTTTGGGAACGTTGACAACCCTGGCAGCGTGCAACAGTGGGCCACTAAAGGACACACTCATTCCCATTCCCATTCACACTCAGACTTCTTCTCTCAGATACTCATACTCCGATTCATTCAGATCTATCGTATTATAGTTACGTTTACAGTTGCAGTTACAGTCACAATTACAGTTATGAGTACATTTACAGTTACATGGCCTCGTGAAGGATTCAAAGTAAAAGGCGCTCAGGAAAGCGGGCAACATGATATTACAATACAAACAGTGGGCGGAATGAAGCGGAAAGTGGAACGTGGGGGGCAGCCGGAATGTTGTGGCAACTGAAACAGGGGCGGCGTAAGAGGGGTGAAAGGGGGAGGTCGAGCAAAAGCCGAGCGATTTCCCGCGCAGCAGCAGCAGCAGCTGAAAATTGTTGTGCAAGAGAAAAGACGGGAAAAGGCAGTGGGAAAATATCGATTGGTTTTTTTTTCTTTTTTCCATTTTTTGGTGTGTGTTTTGTTTTGTGTTTTTCTATTTGTTGGCTGTGTGGGAGCTGAGTGGGAGGAGGGGGCTGGAAAGAGGCCTGTTGGAATTTCCGTGTTGTGTTTGCTTTGTGGCAAGTGGCAGGCGGAAGGGCGAGGGAGGAGGTCGAGGGACGGGGGTGGAGGTCGCTGCGTATTCGTTGACTTTGGCGCGAATTTTCGATTAATGAAAACGCGCGCGCACAAATTTCCATTAAGGTTGCAGCAACGGAACAACGGAACAAGAGAAAGCCATGGGGCAGCTGCAACAACAGCAACGGAAAGCTTCACGTCTGTCAAATGCTGCAGATGCCGTGTGGCATGTGGCATGTGGGGCAAGATGGCAGACGGAAGGGGAATTGGACACATTCCAACTGCGCTTTCAACTGCCAACGATGGACGCCCGGCGAGCAGAGAAATCACACAGACTCCAAAACGTTGTGGCCATAAAGAACTCGCGAATTGAACAACAACAAGCGGCAGAAGAAGCAGAAGAAGAACAACAACAACAATAACGTTGAGAACAACGCGAACAACGACAACAAAATCTGGCAGTCAGAAATGCTGACATTTTACCAGCGACAGCTGTCAAAAGGACGAAATGCCAAGGGAAGGACCTTTCGATATGGATAGGGATAGGGATATGTATATGTGAATATGGTTGTAGATGTGAACATGGATACGGATGTGGCATCCAGCGAGGCTACTTTAATGTCTTGCGGTAGGTTTTTCGGGCCAGCGTCTCGTTATGCAAATTTTATTGATATGCCATGGCCAACGATTACGATTATGTAAAAGTTTTTTGCATGGTTAAAACGATTTTAATACTCACAGTTTATGGGAGTTTCAACCCCCTACCCGTTTACCCCCTCCCCGTTTTACACAAGGGAGCAATTCTCGTTTTTGGGGGCCACTTCTTGCCTCCTGCCACTTGGGGCCAAAACAGAACTGGGGACTTTTCATGCTAGCTGATTATGACATGCCAATGGGAAGATGCCAATGGGAGGAACGTATGCACTAGGGTAGTGAGTGCGGGGGGGGAGTATGGGCAGGGGTAGTGGGTAGTGGGTAGTGGGTGGTAGGTTCACTTAAATTGTTTGTTTATAAATAAAGCAGGCAGCTATTGATTAAAATTGCGCTTTAAAAATTCATTTAATGGTCGCTTAGTTCAAATTGTTCACCACACACACACACACACACACACACATACTCTTTTGCATACATACAGAATGAGCTTCATGTTTAAGATGAGCTTTTTTGGGGTCGCATCATTGCGGCTTTTCCGGGTGCACATGTTGAATGCTGCAAAGGCTTTAAGAGCCGCAAAAATATCCCGAGAATTTGTGGAAAAGCGGAGAGAAAATCTGTTGAAAATCCAAAGCGTAGAATTTAACGATTTTTTAATATAGAAAAATATGTGTATGATATGATAATATGATATAAAATATTTATTTTATTAAGAGAGATATATTTTGGAAAACATTTTATAAAGGGCTAAAGCTTAAAATATCTAAAGTCAATATTCATCATCATTCTTTTATCGGTTATATTATAATTTCCTATATACTTATTATTTATTATGGTAATAATATTAGTAATAATAGTAATAATGAAGAAAATGTAATACATATATTAAGATCAAATTCAATTTTCCAACTAGATGTTAATAATAATAGCTAAATTGTTAATTATAATTTTGGGATAATTTATATAAGCTTATCAAGCGTGACTAGTGCACCAATTTAAAAGTACTCCTACTTGTAGCACTAGGAAATAGTCAATAAATAAATATAAGAAAATATAATATACCTTAATTAATGCTTTCTTTGATCAAAAGTCAATAAATCATTTAAGATAATCTAAGCTACCCCAAATATTTCCATACATTTCCCACATTGATACTAATCGCAAATATTATAAATATATTAATACATATTATAAATATATTTTCTAAGTTAATCAAGTCGTTTTGTTATTTAAGCTAGGCATCCACTATTGGAGCCCCGAACAAGTCCAATATTTTTGGAGCTTTGAAAATTCCCAAGCTATAAACCTATTCGTGCCCTATTAACTCTATATATCTTAGTAAAATGTATCTGTCCCTGCAGTTATGAAAACGTTCTTATTGCTTAACAATTTGATCGATGTCTTGTGATTTACTGAATGAAAAGTATTTCAATGATGGAATTTTCATGGTTCGCTTATCAGCGCTGTCGCCCGCTTATCACTGATAAGTGAAATTCCCCAAAGGCAGGCGGAAGATATGAAGAAATTCATTGAGGAAAAAAACCTTCTTTTTTTTTTTTTGGAAATTACGAAAAATGTCAATAATCAATTGGACGTTGATAAGTTATCGAAGTAGCGCGTAATTGTAACTGTATCTACAGCTGTGTGGCGGTAACTGTAAATCCGCCCACAGTGTGTCTGGAATTCCGGGAAAGAGAGGGGGATGGGGAAGGGCAAGGGGAATGGAAGTTGGACTGAGACTGCGACTGAGTCTGAAACTGGCAAGTGGATGGATTTGACATTATCTGCAATAAAGATTACAAGTTGACTTCTTGTTTGGCTTTGGCTTTGGCTTTTGACTGCATGTCATAAAAAGGTTTTATGATGCCGACGTCAATGGCAGGAGGAGCAGCAACAAATGGAGTAGGCGGGTGGGTGGGAGAAGGGGGAAGGGGGAAGTTGCCCCCAAAGACGAAGGCAACTGTTTAGTTTGTTGCATGTCTTTCGCTCGATTCGTTTTAGAGCTGTGATTATATTATCTTGATTTACGTTTACATTTTTTTTAGTGGCACTTTTCCCCCTCCCTGCCCCGCCCATTCACCCACCGTTCTCCCCTCCTCCTGCCCGTCAAAGTGAAAGTGCAACGTCATGCAACTAGACGCTGAGCAGTGGGAGTTTTTGAGAGTTTGAGGTCGTTACAGACAATTTCTGGCTTATCTTTTATTTGCATTAAAAAATATTTACACAGCACTGTGAATGAAATGAACCGTGGAGTTGGGGCCGAGAGAGCGGGGCACAAAGGCGACAAGACGAGGCAAAGGAAAACCGTCGAGAAATGTAGCAGCGTCAGGTTGCAGGTTGGAGATAAAGCAAAGGCTTAATAACAAAATACGCTGGTAACTCGAGGATAAACGAGCGGAAAAGTTAAGAAGTGCCCAGTTGGAGGGTTACTCAAATGAACGAAAGTTCACAGAAAAAAACACAAAAGGAAAACAATTTCATGGAATATTGCATTTTCCAAGTGAAAGAAAAACAATTTGATCCCCTCACAAAACACAGACACCTTAATAAAAATACAAATCATTCCATATTTAGATCTATAGATTTAAGATTTAGAAACACAGTAACTTATTGTAAATAATAGAATTTAGTACCAGAAAATGTTAATATAATATTGTGAATACTTTAGCTATTTCTGATAATTTCTTAACCAAGTCTTACCCAACATCCAAACAGAATGTTGATTTAATCAATTAATGATCTCTAAATTGATGCTGCATTTAAATATAGTTAATTTTGAGAATTTTAAAATTTTTCAATATTTTCATATTTTGCATACTAACCCCTTGATAAACTTTCAAAAACTTTGAGCTCTCACAACTTTGTCAAAACTTCACGGATTTGGATAAGTAAGGTGTCTTTAATCATTTAAATCATTTCAATTCATTCTTTATCTAAATTTTGGTTGATTTTAGGAAATTTAAATATTTTTTGAAATTATTTAATTACTACCACATAAAAAATAAAAACATTCCATTCTCGAACCAACATGGACTTTCTTATCGTATGAATAGAAATTGAAAACTGTCCTTAAATGTACTACAAAATAATTCTGTTAATCGTCTTAATTCAGTGAATTGAACTTCCAGCCATAAAGTCGTGTTTTCTTTCGATTTCGCTTCAATTTGAATTTGTCCCTAAGCAAAGTCGAACATCTTGCGGTATAATTAGATTAACTATTGGCAAATAAAATTGTGTGATTTTAACGTTATTTCCCATTTACATTCCCCAAGCAATTAAAATGTTCTCTCTTTTGTTTTCATCTTCTCCGTTTTCAATCATTAAAATCGCCCAGTTGCCTGAGCAGTTTGGGAATTGTGTGTTAAACTGAGGAAACTCTTCGATATGGAAGCCCTCGAGGGCAGCCAAGACAATGACAGCACTTAGAGACATCAAAAAGCGATGCAAAAGGCATTCAAAGGCAACCAGTTGGCATTTGTCTCTCCGTCCTCGCAGTTTTCCTCCCACTGCCAACGATAATGCCGAATGCGTCGCCCTTTTCATTTAATTTAAAGCAATTTTCCTCTCAAATTCACTTCAATAAACCATTTTAGGCAGACACACAGATACACACACACACGCACATATATATATATATATATATATATATATATATATATATATATATATATATACATATGTGCACAGATCAAAAGCAAACAAAAGCGCGACTTTTGAAAGGTCCCACCGCGAACTTTGGAATCGCACCACCCATTTCCCAATTACTGCACCACAATTGAATCGAAAGTGGGTGGAATAGTGGAACAGCGATAATTAGACGCATTTTCATATCATTTTCCATTTTCACTGACTGCAAAAGGATTTAAGTAAGGAAGTATCTTGGCGAATTTCAAACTATCAATAAGTCAACATTCGATGGAGTTTGAACATCGGTTTTATATTAAGAAAGTCAAGTCGTTCTAGAAGCTTTTAGAGTTTGATGATTTTTATTATTTGCATTTATTTCGCAACTCGGACAATTCGGTCTTTAATTTTCTTACTTGATATCTTAATAAAAATTGATTAACTTAAGAATTTTATTTGCCTAAATTAAGTGCAGATGAATCTTATTTAAAAAAAAAAAAAAATTTTATTCTCTAAATTTAAAGCATTTTTAATTTTATCACTTCCCAGTAAGCACCTCCATTGTCACTTTATTGAATTGATTTCTCTACATATCAACTCAAACTCCATTTTTCCATACTTAAAATATAGATAATTATCAGAATAAATTAATTTGGGGTAATTTTTCTCTCTATTATTCCTACACCTCCATTGTCCTTTATTCGTACTTATTTTCAATTTATTTATCCATCATTTACCCCTTAGTATTATGTTTAAATTCTGATTCTTTCAATTCCAATCACTTCGATTTTATGTCCTCCATGTTCCCATTCTTCTATCTCATTTCACTTGAAATAGCTTTCAACTGGCATTCTTTATATTGTAGGGTATTTGATTAGCTGGCAGATCTTCCGTTTCTCTCTATTCGTCTCTTCGTCCTTTCGTCCTGCTGTCCTGTCATTCTTTGGTGCTTGCTCGTGGCAATTATTGAAAATTGTCAACTGTGAAAACAACGCATGATTCACAGGATGCGATGCTGCGACAGGCGAATTGACAGGCGAGGACAAAGCAGAGAACGCGTCCTTAAATGATGAATGGCTGGAACATGGCAGGAGCAGGGGAGGATTGCGATTGGGGGTTGGGGTTGGCGCTTGGAGGGGGTGAAAGGACTAGTTGTGGAACTGGCGCAAACAACGTCAGACAAGTGGCAACTGCTTGGCCTCGACATGACGAACAAGAAAGTCGCCCCGAGTCGTCAGTCCTCAGTCCTTCGTGCCGAGTCCTTGGTCCTTGGTCCTTGTTGTGTGTATGTGGTTGCCTCATATTCTGCTGCTGCTGACTCGTTGTCTGTCTCAAGTGGGAAAAACTGTGCGGCGTTTATAAAGCACACACACAGCCATTGACACACACACGCACACACACACACACACTCACACAAACTTGACCCAATTCCTGCGCATTGTGCGTGTGTTTATCCTTGACGCTGGTGAAAAATGGCGTTTATGAAGCGCTTATTGTGTTTGAATTGTGGCGCCCGCTTTCGGAGCTGCTTCCGTTTCCGCACTCGAATGGCGTGCGCCACAATGGACAACCCCACCCAACCCTAGACAAGCCAAACCACCCTCTCCACCCCTTGATCCCTCCCTTGCCACATTTGTTGCTGCGCCGTTGCCTTTGTCCGGTTTTTGTCGCACGCTACTCCGCCTGCCACTTCCCCAACTCCAACCCCTCCAGCCCAGTGGCATCCGTAACATTTTACGCATCTATGGGCCTAACCCCCCCCCCCCCTACCCACTACCCCCTTCGCCCTCGGCTGGGCACTTTGACAGCAACCGGGAAACGGAAGCGGAAATTTCGTGCCCATGCGTTTTCATTTTTCGTGTTGACACCCCAGCGGTGAATGAAAGCACATGTGTGGTGGTTATTTGTGGTATAGATTGACCAACCATCCCCTCAATTTAGTTGCCCCCTCCCCCCTTTCCGTCTTCTTCGTCTTCTTCGCTTCTTCGCTTCTTCCCACGGCATAAACAAGTCTTAACAAGCCATTGAAAAGCAACCGCAAGTGCTTCGAAAATAAGTTCTGGGTGAGTTTTCCTATTCTTCTTCTTGCCTTTCAGTTGGACGGTGAGCAGGATTGAAAGTCGTTTTAGAAATTCCAAACACGGCAAGCTCTTCTTTTTTTTTGGAAATTTTTGTAAACTTTTGTTTCGATCTATTTCGTTTGATTTGTGGGCCTGTCTTGTCGCAGGACAAACAACAGGACGAAGGGGGTGGGTGGTGGCTTAGGAAGAGAGAGAGAGACTTGCCCGAAACACCCTACGATTTTAGAGTGGGGCATGTGAACTGACAGCAGAGGTTTGTCAATTTATTTTTAGCATTTTCTGACACTTTTTGGGTTGGAAGGAATAATAAATTATATATAAATACAGTCAGATAACTTATCAGTGGCTTCTACTTCAAAATATTAAATTCAAAAATATGAAAACTTAACGTAAATTTAAATTGTATCCAATTCGAAATATTTATTAATTTAATTAAAAAAGGTTTGAAAAATTAGCTTATATGTTAAATTTGTTCAATTTCCTTTAAACAAATATAGATAAGTATATTCACTTGCTACTTCATTCCTCTCTCTTTCGCTTCCTCTTTAATCATTTTCCTTAAACGTTTCATCATTTAACTATCATTGCTGCAAATGCAAATTCAATAGTTCAACTTGCCATTTCCCCAGTTCTTATCTGTCGGAACTGTCAAGCCTGATTACAGCTCATTCCCAGTCTCCAGCATGCTGAATCCCTTATCATCTTCTTCTGTTCCCTTCTCCTTTTCCTTTTCTGTCTTCTTCTCCATCTCCATTTCAATCTCAATCCATTTCAAGAAATTTTTTAATAAAATGTAAATTATGCGTCCTCGTTTGATAAATGTCCATTGAAAAAGTTTTTTAGTTCAATGTGTTGCCTTTGTTTTTGCCTTTTTTACAATGTGTGTGTGTGTGTGTGTGTGTGTGTGTTTGTTTTATGTGTGTGTGTTTCTCTGTGGTTTTTCAGTGGCTCCAATATTTTATGCACAGTTGACACGAAATGCGTAACAAATCGTTTCAAAGTCGATGCTTCTGCCACGGCATTAAATTTATAGTTCCTCCCCCCCTGCACACGTCAGGGGTGTGGAGGGGGGTTGCTCAAGAGGGAGGGGGAGGGGGGTTGTCGTAGATGCTGCCTGGCAGATCTGTTGGCCATTTCCATTGTTGTTGCTGCCGCTGGCGCTCAAATCAAAAATAAATAAATATAAAACCAGTGACAGGCGGCTAGAAAGGCGAGAGGGGGGCGAGTTGTGAGCAGAGGCTGAGGGATAAAGGCTAAGGGTGGGTAGAGGGGGCAGATATGTGAATAACTAGAAGCAGCTGGGCTAATAAAAAGCGAATTTGCATTGAATTTCCACGCACGTCGCGCATGAGAAATGCAGAAAATGACAACGAAAATGGGTGTGATCGACTTGTGAATACCCTAAAAAAAAAAGAGTATAGCTAAGAATGCACTACAAAACTTGATTTTATTATGTGGGAATATATTCGGATAACGATTAATGAATTAGCTAATTTCAAGTAAAAATCTCTCCTTGTCCTCCATGGTCACTTTATAGTCTATACCAAGTCCTTTACACGTAACTTTGTTTATTAAAAAGTGAAAATACTGTACTAGATGATAATATATTTTATTATTAAATGTAGTATATATTATTCATTCCATTGATTTATGATCTAAAGTTCCAATCCTCCATTGTCAGCTTAAAGTCAAACTGACTACGCCGTTATTCTAAATATTTATTCTGTTTATTTCGAGAATACTGTTCTAACTAATATCCATATTAAATTCTTTAATGATCTAAATTTTTTCCTCTCTCGAATTTATTATGTTTTCTCTGATTTATTTATAAGAATATTTTCATATCCGATCTCGTCTTTCCTTCAAAACAAAGCTTATACTCTTCCTTTCTTATCATAGAGCATCAGCCCAGTTCACTTTACCCGGTTCCTTTGCTCGCTCATCCCTTCAGTTCTTCAGTTCCCAACCAAAGTTCGCAATTTGTGTATCATCCAAGAGCAAAAAAAAAGAGAAGTAGTAGAACAAAATGGGCCATCAGCAAAGTTGGTTTCATTCGGTTTTGTTTACAAACAAAACGTTGCGACCAAACAAAAGCAAACAAATCTCCAAAGCTAACCAAGTTCCCCCCTCACTGGCCATTCTTCAAGTCCCCTTTCTTCTCGGAAACCACAAATCGAGTTGCCCAAATAAAAAAATGCAACTCTGCATTTGTCTGCGCGCCTTTTTCGGGGCGTTCAATTTGCGCGCCAAATGCAGATAAGGCAGAGACAGAGGCAGAGAAGGGGAGAGAGAGGGAGGGAGGGAGGTAGGGGGAGCTACAGCATTGGCTTCACTGCTGGATATCGGGTTACAGCGCCAGATTCTCCCCAGGCTCCGCAATTCTCGCTTTTAATTGAAAATGCCCGTGCGAGGCGTCGTCGTCGTCGGAGCTCGTAACTTGACATCGAAGCAGACTGAAGACTGCAGAGAGTGAAGAGGGGAGAGGGGAGGGGTTGGGAGGGGGCAGCTGTAGCTGTGGCATCTGCGGCAGCGCACGTGCAACGGCTTTTGTCAAAGTGTCGCCAGGCGACGTTGCAAATTTGGCGCTTTTGGCGCGAAACTTTTGTAAACAAGCCGCAGTTAAAATTAACACCGCCCCCCTCCCCTACGCCTCTGTTCGCTTCATATTTATTCACGCCAACGTGGACTGCAGAGTGACTGAGGGGGGGCGACATACAGTGGGAGGGGGGTAACGGAAAACATGTCAGATTTTATGAAAGCCAAACATTTGGTCGGTTCATGTGAACCCACGCTAATCCAATTTCGCAAACAGACAGAGACAGAGGGAGGGGAGAGGGAGAGGGAAGAAGCAGGGGATACGAAGGAGACGGAGTCGGAGACAGAGGCGCGACAGCGACAGAAAAGAGTGTGGAAAGAGGTAGACAAAAATCATGGGCGAGGGGGTCTAATGCAAACAGATCTGGCGTTATCATTCAACGAGAGGAAGAGGGAGAGGGGTCGGGGTAGGGGTAGGAGTAGGGTCTCAGATCTGGTCTGCAGTCTGGTCTCCGGTCTCCGGTCTGGGTGGCGACCGCTTATGTAAGCCGACGACCATTTGCCGTCCTTCTCCCTCGCATTTGGCGAAATTAGTTTTATGCAAATGCTGAGCACATAAATTTGCTCTATAAAACTGGAGGACGCACTAGACGCGTGAAAGGGGTGGAAAGGGGGGTTGGGGATGGAAAGGGTGGAAAGGGGGGTTTGCATACATATCGGGTTGCAATTGGCGACCAATGCGACTTGGACTTCCACTTTCGCCTTGATGTCTTTGGCGGCAAATAAATATATATGTATATACATATATTGGCCAGGTGGCCAATCCAGGTGTGGAGTTATTGTGAGACCCACAAAGCCAATGAAGATGATGGGATACGATAGGATAATGCTCGTATTGAATGGACAGAGCTTGAGGAAAAGTGAAATGAACTCAGCTGAGCGTGTTTGATTATGCAATTGAGGAAAATACTTTTAAGACAATAAAATGATCCATTAGATTAAGGACTTGAAAAACTACTTTAATTTCAGACTCTAAGAATAACTAGTTTTGTAATCTACATCTCATTTCTTGATATTAGAGTCTCCCAGAAGAATAACAGATACATACAGCAATTTTTAAAACCCAAATTAATACTCTATCATAGGGACTGTCTTCTCATTTACACTTCTTTAAGTAAAAACTTTGCAATCTCGCGTTTACTCCAAGTTTCCCTGCAGTATCCATTTGGTAAGCTGTCATCATAAACAGCTCAAAGTTCAATTCAATACCAATTTCAATTCCAATTCCCTTTCAAGACGCACTAAATCTAACCTCTCCCCCTGCTGTCTTGACACTCCTGGGGACTAACCCAGTTCCAAGTGAGATATCAGAAATCTAAACAGGCATCCAGAGTCATAAATCAGCTGATGTCTCATAATTCAGTGCCACGGAACACAGAGTCGGAGAAGGAGAGTAGGAAAAGCAGTGGGAGCAGTGGAAAAAGGAAGCGGAGAAGTCGGACGCATTTGGAATTCCATTGCTAAACGATCGTTTATCGAGTGGGGCAAGAAGTGTTGGGCGAGGGAGAACGGAAAGGAATTGGAGGACACACGCACAGATAATAATTCAGCGATAAAGAAGGAGGAGGAGAGGATAGAGGAGCAGTTGGTCACCTTGTGAAGTCAATAATAGCCAAAGTGAAGTTGTTGCTGTTTTTTGTTGGTGCGTGTGTGTTCGATGTGTGTGTGCGAGTGTCGACAGCTGAGTTATCGCTTTGTTTACATGATAATGAAAATGCAACGCGGAGTGTGAAACTCAAATCGGAGTGAGGCACGCAACGAATGTCACGTACACACTTCAAACGTTGACGAGCACATGAAAAGGGAAGGCGAAGGGAAGGGGAATGGGAATGGGAATGCCTCCCATTCGCATTCCCCTTGCCAAGCTGATGCCTCACCTGCCACGTCTTGAGATTAACACGTCCACCTGGAGCGCATCCATCACACGGATTAATGCGGCGATTTGACACAAAATTGGGGCGACCAGAGCGGAACCTAGAACTTCCCAGATAATCTATGTATGCATGAAAAAGGAAGGTAACACTGTACAGTGTGTACAGTGTAAACTTCTTCCCCATTTCACTTTCTCAATGTTTGACCAGCGATTGTGTTATCAGTATTTGTTCGTTTTTTGTGTTTTTTTTTTTCTTATATTTAAAATTTTTCAGTGTGAAATGAGAAAATTATTTATTAATCTCCAGTTTCTTACAAAATCCACTATTTGTGCTGACTTAAAGAATCATTAAGCACTTGACTTTAGAACAATAGTTTCTATTTATGCCTGAATTCGGCAAATTTGACACCTTTAAGGACGAAGTTGGATGAGAAACTGTCGTATAAACTTTAATTCTTCAGCCAATCTCCGCTTTAAAGGAACTTTTAAAGATCTATCATTATTCATTGAAACTTACTGATTAATATTGTATGGCTCAAATTTTTATTAATCAACTTGTATAATTTCCAAATTTCAAATTACAAAAGGAACAAAATATAGCAAAATTAGCGCTAATTTAACTCTATGAAATGAAGTACACTCAATCTTAAAGGACAGTTTTAAACGAAATAATAATTTTCGATTAAGGATTGATAATACAACTTTGTCCAGAAAACTATATTTAAGATGAACAAATTTTTTTTATTTGAATTTGTTTTAAAATTTTTATTATGAAATAATTGCACATTAATTTCAAAGTGTACTTATTTGAATGCCCCGCAGTGTGTGTATAAAAGTCACACATTTTTTGGCAGATCGTCAAATCTGGTTGACCATTTTGGGCTATTAAAAAGGAAATAAATTTCCGAGAATCAGATCTGCGTACTTTGAGTAGAACAATTCCCAGATGTTGCTGTTCTCAGAGAGAGAATCAAGATGTTGTTCCAAGTAAATGACTATCGAATGGACTATCGCGATATATCGGCGGTGTAATTCCAGAATGTTCTTCAGCCTCTAACCCCGCTGCACGCTACACGCACAAAGCAGCGACGCGTCGCTCAGCCCACACACACACACACACACACACACACACAAACTGCACAACAACAACAAAGCGCGCCGTCAACAGTGTCTGCTTCTTCTTCTTGTCTTCAGTTTTTGTTTTTATTTCGCTTTTCGTTACGAGACCTTTTACACGCGCGCACACAGGCACACAGACGTACCGTCTGCTGCCTACCCACCCCGTCACCCCTGACTATACACACACACACACACACACACAATGAACAACCATTAAAACGTTGTAAAATTACAACAGCGAACGCGAAGCACAAGTGAAATTGGCACGAGGCGCTTCGTCGGCTGCTATTGTGAAATTCTCATTCCACGCACACACACACACACACACACACACACAATCTCATACACACAGAGAGTAGCAGCACAGAGAGAGACTCGCTCAGACGCACACAAATTATAATTGTTTGTTATTCTTTTGTCTCGCTCGCACGCTGGTTATCGGATTTCAGAAAGGCACAGAAGAAGCAGCAACACAACGCAACGCAGAGGCAACTGAAAAAATACTCAAATACCAAATACTACTGCATACTACTACGACAAGAAAAACAACAACAAGGACTACCACCATCAGCGAGTTCAGTTCAGTTCGTTCTCTTTAGCTCTTGCTCCATCTCTGTCTATCTGAACCCATACACAAAGCGACAGAAACGAGGCCCCAACCATTCCATTCATCGTTGAGGCATCGCGTAGTAGAGCGAGACAGAAGACCAACAGAGAGAAGGCGAGTGCGAGTACAGACGCCGCCGCCGCTGTCGACGTCGCCGCCGCCGCAACGAAGAAGAAGGAAAACAAAATTATTTACGATTTATTTTGATCCGCCGCTTGTGGCCGAGGGGTTTTTATGTCAGCGGCAAGGCGGGGGTTGTCGGGCTGCCTGACTCGAATGGGAATGGAAACACAACGGGTACAGTTGGCAATGGCACGCAGAGAGTGCGCGCGAAAGCGGTAAGAGAGCGTCGAAAAATGAATTGTGGAACGTAAGTGTTCATTTGCGTGCTACTCTTCTGGCCCATTGCCGTGGCATTCCTATGAGGAAACAAAGTGGCAAACGAACGCGCGGTTAGTGCTCTCTTCACTATGCATACACTTTCGTAACAATGCGAGAGCGCGCTCTTGCGCCTGCCTGCTCTGTTTTTGCTGGCATTCTGTCTCTCCCCACTCTAGTTCGTTACAAACTGCTTCTTCTTGCGCCGTCGCTGACGCTGCTGCTGCCGTTGCCGTAGCTGGTGTTGTTGTTTTTTGTTGTAAACTGTACGCGAATGGTATTTGTTTTTGTTATTGTTTGTACGTACGTTTTACGTACCGTTTGTAAATTGATCAAATTTTCCTGTGTTTCCCATCGTCATTTTCAATCCCCCTTCCATCGCGAGCTCATCAAATTGGAAATGTAAAGTTTATTGGCGCGCTTTTTGTCCCCACACGGTGTGTACACACTGAATAGTTCTGTGGAAGGGGCATTTGTTTCTCTCTCACTCTCCCTCCCTCTTTGGCTGCTCTTAAAATGCACTACAAATCAAAATAAACAATTCTGTGTTCCTATTTTCTTCTCAAAGTTGAATGAACCCCGCCCCGCTTCAGGGGGGGAAATGCTTATAGATAATGATGTTCTCGATGAAAAGATAATGATGATTATGTTTTCAGACTCCAAATAAGTCCAAAACTTAATTGCCATTGACGAACAAATGACGCAATTTAAATAAGGGCGCTGGCAATGGGGCCTGGCAGTTGTAAAGGTAACGTTATCTATTTTTATAAACAATAAAAAACGTGATACGATTTGAATAATGCACGTGAACTGAACTCATAACAAAAGCTGCAAGGAGCAATACCGTTACAGTGGCGTGGGGAGGGGGTAACTGCTTGATAAGGACATACAGTATGTCAAGGAATTGTTTTGACAAAAAAGAAATAAATTGGAAAAATATGTATATTATATTATGAATCTTAGAGCAAGTAAAAACCATAAATAGATAATGTTTTCTCTACCTTTGTCACAACAATTACTTGACATACTGTTTGTACTCCCTTAACTTGGCTCATAATTCAGCCTGACTTCTAGTTTATTATAAACAAAATCGTTTGAATATTTATTAGCACTAAAAGACACAAGACGAAAAAGGAAAACACTAAAAGAAATCAATCAAAAACAACCCTGAACAAAGGGAATAAAGAAGAACAATATTATACGAATATTGAGAGACAATGACAACAATAACAACGGCAAATATAAATACAATATAAAAAAGAAAAGAAAAGAAAACGAAATGAAATGAAAGCAATGAAATGTGCGTGATGAGTGCCTGAATGTAACTGTAAATTGGGGAGTTCACTAAAGCAACAGTAACTGTAACTGGAATGTGCTGAGTAAGGGGAAGGGGCAGATGAGGGGGAACTGGAGTGGGAACGTGGAATTGACACTAAGGCTCGATTTATTTCTTCTAGATATCCAGATATTTACATACATACATACATACATAGATACATACATATGTATTTTTAAACATCTGCTGTGTCCTTTTTTTATTCTGGATTAAAACTGAATACAGATAAAAATGAAATAATTTCTTAAATCAAAAAGATTGCTATAACTTTGTTTTTATTTAAACAACTTTATACAAAATAATATAAAAAATAATAATTTTTAATATAAAAAATAATAGAATACTCATATAATCAAGTAAGGTACATATAAGAATAAATATTAATTCTGAGGTAGAGTGAAACTTTCGCTTTAAAGTCAGCTGTTAGATAGTTAATTAGTTAAACTATCTAACTGTTTTTCTAAATATATTTAAATAGATTATATTTAACTTCTTGACTCATCTTATTTCTCAATATCTAACACACATCTATATTTGTCTTTATCTACCCTATTCGTTAATTCGCTGTAACTTCCCACTCTCACTTCCATTTCACGCACGCACACACACACACACACGCACACACACACACACACAAATAGACGCACACATACAATTGCAGATTTTGCTTTGTGTGCTGTTCCAAAGTCCAATTCCGACTTGGCGCGTTTTTGCTTCCATTCATTTCCAGCTGCAGCTTCAGTTACAATTTGCAGCTGTTGTTGTTTTTGTTTTTGTGGCTGTCTTTTCTGCTTTGTTATCTGCTTTGGCACATTGCATAACGGTTTATTAGCGAAGGCTGTTAATGCAACAACAACAACAATAATAATAAACAGATGCCGAAGCACGTCCCCAACAAATTTCCAATGCCAACATTTTTTTATTATTTAATATATTTTTTACTTATTTTTTGTTTTTATTTAATGACCTTAACTAAAGACCAAAAATTAATAAAAATAAAAATAAAAACTATGTATATAAAATTCTCCATTAATTTGTCTTTTGAAAGGTTTTTTCTGGTATTTTTCTGACCCGCATTTTATCAACTTACGCAATTTTATATGCAAATCTGGTATTCAAATTATTTGTTGAATTTTTAGTCATTTGTGTGTTTCCAGCAAACAGATTACCATTAAAAACGCCAACTTTCTGTATTCTCAATTACAGCGAAAAATGTATAAAAATAAAGCATCAACGAAATTCGCAGAAATTCACTCGGTTGAAACAACAAAAACAACAAGTCATTTGGGAAAAGCCAAATCACAATCAGTAACTGGTACTGACTTTAAGAGCGAGATAGAGCGGCTGAGGAAGAGAGAGACGGAGAAAGAGAGAGAGAGAGAGACAATGATTGTGTCAGAGCGAGAGAATTGAATGGAGATTTGCAGCTGTAGCTGAAATGTAACTGAAACAAATTAATGTAAGTGCAGTATTTTAAAAATACCAAAGCCAACTTGATTTGTATTCGATTAAATTAACATAGATCTCCATTTCAAACAATTAACGGCGATTTGACATGAGCTTTGAACAGGTAAGCTATGAAACTATATATAATATTTAATTGCGACACGTGTATATATAGAGTAAAAATACTTGACTGGATTTTTAAAGTCAATTAAGAGAAATGTAAGTAAATTAATTAATTAAATGACCAAAAGGTGATTATATAATGTTTCTTCTGATGAAAAGATCGTTTAAATCAAAACAAAGCATGAAATAATTTTTAAATATAAACAAATTTTAATTTAAAGCGAACTGAGATGTTTAGTAGAATTTTATGTAACTTTATTTCATTAAAAATGATCTGAAAATCATTGTAAATTCATTTCTTTATAAAGAAATTTGTTTCATAGTTGAGAAATTCATTGCATTGCAGTAGATTGAAAAATATGCGATATCATGTTACAAAATTTGTGCAATTTTTGAAATCTCCTCGAAATCTCTGGCTAAATATAAAACGGCCCGAAATAGTTTCGGAAAATGATTCATTTCGATGTGTTCTTCAGATGCAGCAATTAAACAAAATGTCTTAAAGTATTTCGCTAGAATAGTTTTCATTCTTTAAGTTGATATTTTCGACAATTTTGTACCCTGCCACGCCCCCTGGCCAGAGCAGCAATCAAAGGGGGGCAAAGCATTGAGACTTCCGGGTTTATTAAGACAGATGACAAAAGATGACATGAGAATTTCTGAGTGTGTGTCAGTGTGTGTGTGTGTGTCTGTCTACGACAACGTAATTGACAGCCGAAGGGTGAGAGTCAAAATACATAGAAAACAATAAATACTTTCTGCCAAAATACTAGGAAAATACCAAGGCAACGGATGCAGGTTCCCCCAGCCCCCAACCCCGGCTGTCACTTTTGAGGCGAACGGCAACGTTGACCAATTACTTGGAAAGTGCAACAAAGTTGCAGCCAAAATGCCCAAGTTGAGTTCTCGCTTGGCCAAAAAGGGGGCGCAAGTGTCAGCCATTAAGTGACAAGCTGTGAGAGGGGGGTAGTAAAGAGGGGTGGGATGGGGTTGTGGTGCAGAGAGTGGCGCAGATTTGTCGCAAATTCAATTTCCGCAAACAAGAACAACAAACCGTGACACTGTGACTGGCAACAACTGTGGCAACAACGAACAGCCACTAGAACCTCAATGAGCCCCCAACCCCTCACCCCTGACACTTCACACTCCACACTCAGCTGCTCCCTCTCTCTACCTTTGCCCCTCTTTGTGTGCCTCCTTTTACTGCCGTTTTCTGTGTGCATCTTCCATCTCCATTTTGGCTTTGGTGTTAATTGCTGTCACATGGCAGGCGACAACCGAAAAGGATGCAGATTCATACGGGTTGTCATCCCCCTCCCATTTCTTTCTCCTTCCTCTCCCTCCTCCTTCTCCCACCCACCCCTTGCTGTGGCCATTCGCCGCTTGATGATTCAATTGCTCGAGCAACTGCAACAACAACACAACTGCAACAGTTGACACTTGTCACAGACTGTGATTTTCTCTCTCTCTCTCTCTCTCTACCTCTCCTCCTCATCCGCCTTTCCGTCCTCCTCTTGCCTCCTCCTTGGCCTGTCATAAGTGATTTTTACAAAGTGTTTGTCTGCGTGAATTGTTGCACTTTTTCGGGCTTACATCGTTTGCCACGTGACATTCGCCTGACACTTAACGGACACTTGTCAGTCGACCAACCCCCTCCCCCAACTCTCCCCCTTTGTCACTTTTTCGAACAGCACGCAGGCAAATTATACGCTCACATTGCGCATACGACCCGTTATGCGGTGTCCGCTGTTCCACCTGCAGCTTTGTTAACTTCAATTTGACCGACTTCTTGATACCCAATTGGTTATAAGCTAATTTCTAAGATTATTGCTTATTAATATCTTTTACTTTTAAATGAACTTCCATTTATTATTCAATTTGTTATTTAATATTTCTCTCAAATAATAAATAAATAATTTAAATAAAATACATTTTTTTCCAGAGTTTCTTCTTTGGTGCTTTCACAAAAAGTCTAATTGAAGAATAACTATTGACTTGATATTTTTTGCTTACTTCTTACTACCAAGATATTTTCTTTTCTAGTTTTACATTAATTTTAAGATTTTTTGGTCTTATTGATATATTTTCTTTGTTTGAATCTAAGTTCTCAGAAGACTTAAGTTTTCTACTTCAGAATTTGCTTCAAGATTTCCCTATTTTCAAAACGTTGCACGTAACTGAGATACTTTTGCGCACTGCATAGATTACAGGGTATACATGCAAATAATGATTGGACAATGCAAATGCTGTCAGATTCATTTCGTTGACTTTGTTGCCAGTGTGCAAAATTTGTGCCGTTAGTTTGCGGCATTCGATAGTAGAAGTTGTTCTTGTTGCTGTTGTTGTTGTTGTTATTATTGTTGTTGTTGCTGGCAAACATTGTCGCCAGCCGTAAGGCAGTAAAAAGCTTGAAAAGTGCAACGCGGCGTATGAGTAACGATAACGGCAGCAACTACCTCGGGGATTATATCACCATGACGCCGACTGTGGCGCCAGCATCGCAGTCAGCGCCGACGTCGCCGTCGTCGTCCCCGACGCCGTCGACAATAACGAGCAAATGTTTACGAGCTTTAAAATAAAAATTCACCGAATAGTAATAAAAGAAATAAATAAACGGGAAGAGGGTGCTATGACAGGGGTGAGTGTGGGGGGATGGAGGTGGCATGCAATCATTTTGAGTTTAGGGTGAAGGTTAAGGTGACCATGCAAATAACGGATGCTGACTGCAGCAAGAAATGCAACTTAGTAGAAGGTGGAAGTAGAAAGGCGGTAAAAGAAGAAGATAATGGAATAAAAACTTATTTTATTACAATTAACATCAAATTAGGTTAATTCCGGTATTAATTTGTCTATATGTGAAAAATGTTAACTCTATGGACTTTCGACAAGCACAACTTTATTAAATCTCATCCGATTTCCATGAGAAATGTCTTTTTTTTCATAATATTAACCCTTCTTTAACTTTGCATTTTAATTTTTTGATTCTGACACAAACATTTTTTTCGAAAAATTGTCGATTTTTACAGTGTTACCCCTTTACATTTTTCGAAAATTTTCAAAAATTTTAAATCTTTGTTTTAGTCCTTAAATCGGCTCCAGGTGATAAAATTAGGCTAAAAAAGCAATTTTAAAGCCCTTTTCACTTTTTTCTTTAAAATCATAACGGTTATTACGGTTCGAATAATTTAGGTCTTTGGGTTTTGGTACAATATAAAAGTTTTTACTTAAATATGTTTCTGATACAATGGTTATTTAATTGCAAGTCAATTGAAATAAAGTATACAAAAAATTTAAATATTTTAGAAATAAGAAAATTTCCAAATTTGTTTAAAAAGTGTCAAAGTTTTAGATGTTTAAGGTATTCGAGTATCGAATATTATTTAAATAATCACAAGCAACAATCTCTTTAATCTGTGATCTTTGCCATATTGATAATCCCAATAGATGAAACTCATGAAACTGAATCATTGATAAGAGCTCGTAAATTTTCCATTTAATTGTAGACATTGAACTTTGTTTGCAGGTAATTAAATTGGTCGACCTTGCCCAACGCACCTGTCCGATTCGAAGTGCATAAATACAGCAAGAGATACCGCAACCAATATGCAAGGAAATAAAAATGCAGATACATATACCATATTAACAGATACAGATAAAGATACTTTGTATATGGGAATAATAAGTTTGTGTAGTTTGTGCAACTGCAGAATAGATTGCAAATAAACTATGAAAAATGTGCGGCATGTGTAGGTCGTAAGTTTTCTCATTCCCCTCCCGCTCACACTATCTGTCTCTTTCTCTCTCTCTCTTTGCCTGTTTCCCTCTCTATCTGTCCCTCTCTGTGTGCTAATGTATATGCACTTGAGATACTTCGGGCCACTTCACTTTTCTACACGCGCCGTGCTGTCAATGCACCGCACTTTCCCCCCGCCTTGTCATTGCCCCCACAAATGATCCACCCCCTTTGGACAGACCCCTTCCCCCTTCCACTATCCCCTCTTGCAGTCGAGTCAAACACGCGCCTCTTTTTTTACGAGCAGAACTAACAAAAAAACACAACAAAATAGCAAAAACATATAATTGAGCTGGTTGCTGAATTGACGTGAACGACTGACAGATACCCTGTGAATTCGATTTGAAATTCAATTCACATTTAAGGATTCTTAATAATCATGTGAAAGGAGCAACTTCTAAGAAATTCTGTATTTTTTGTTTGATTCCCTCGAAGCATACTAAGAAACTAGAAAGTGAAAATACACTGTAACAATTTTATATACACATATAAATAAATGGAAGATTATGAATAATCCTGTGAAAGGAATATGCCGAAAACCACTTTTATGTCATTCATAAAGAAATTCGGAATTTTTGCTATGTTACCATGATATTTACTTAAAGAAATTAAAGTAAGTATGAGGAAAATACACTGTAACTAACAAGAATAGATCTTGGGTTTTTTCTAAATTTTGTGAACAATTTTACTGAAATTGATAGCTTCGAAAAACGACAGCTAATCCAAAGAGCTGATCAAATATCAGAGTCATATCCCAAAAATTGGGATCTTTATAGAGATTTATAGATTGCCGCTTAGTTTGTTAAACTCTGTGTATGGCTAGTTTACGACTACAGGGTATGGACTATACACAGAGCATAAAAACAAAACTACGATAATGGCAAATGGCAGATAGAAGCAGTCGAGACCCCAGCGGGAAAACGCGTCCCACCAACGTCCAGACCTGGGACTCATTTTCAACTAAATTGTTGTTGTTCCTGTTGTTTTTGGTGTTGTTCTGTTTATTATTGTTGTTGTTGTTGTTGTTGCTGCTGTTGCTGTTGACGTTTTTACGCGAGCTTTTTTTGCTTTACTACAAAGTAAATGTCAAGTGCGAATCAGTGAGCGAGTGAATGACTGAGTGTGCGAGTGTAAGTGTGTGTACGAGTGTGTGAGTGTAGTGTGTGTAGTGTTCTGAGTGCGGTTGTTAGTGTATGCGCTATGAGCATTACACCCGACGCTCTGTTCTATAGTAAATGGCCTTGGGAACGTTTGTTAACCTCATTTTGATAACCAAAACAAAAAAATCGTCGCTCAGCACGCAGGCAGAACGCCTGGGGCGTGATAGAGAGAGAGAGAGAGAGAGAGAGAGAGACCGATAGAGAGAGAGAGAGGGGACGGAAGAGGTAAATGTAAAGGGTGCGGTCAGGGTTAAGAAAAACATGTAATGCCAATAAGCGTGTCACGCAGTTAATATTCAAACAGAATGCGCAAAAGGAAAAGCAATGAAAAACAAAATAAATAAACCTAAAAGAAAATGTATACATGGGAACAAGAAAGGAAATGAAATTAAAACTAAAGCACAAACATAAACAAATAATGGCTTGGCTAATATACATATATAACATACTCTATGAAACCAGATCAGACAAGGCATATGAAAAGCTTGAATGAACCATTGAATTTCGAAAGACATTTTTAGGAAATGCAAAGAATTTTAAATACACCTGAAGAACAGATCAGACTAAGGAATTAAATTAAAATGAACATTTTCGCAGTTAATTTAAAATTGGCAATAAGCCACTTTATTTAATATGTTAATCTGTTGATGGAAAACTTCTAAAATAAAAGTAAAATTAAATATTTGCAATTAGTTTTTGGTAACAAAATTCGTCAAGACGAGTTTAATAACTATCGAAAATGTTTATCGTCTTAAATGATTTGATAATTCGATACATATTTATGACTGAGTATTGACTTTGAAATCATAGTTTGTAAACATCAAGAGTTAATTATTAATTTTATTTCAATTTAAATATAAATAAATATATTAAAATATTAATTAAATGCAAATTTGATTAAACTTCTTAAAGCTGCAATAATGTCCTCTTACTGTAGGGTATTAGTATTATTATTGTAGAGTTTTGGTAGCTCAGAGGGAACTGAGAGTTTCGGGCAACGTTTAATTGCACTCGATAAAAAGCGAAACAAAATGAGAACGTTGATTGCAAGTGTGTGAAATATAGGAAAAGGGGTAGATAGAAGGGAAAGAGGAGGGGTGGGAGTACAATAGCGGTACTATAGGGGGTGAGGAGTGGGTTACTTGGCCACTTGGCTATGTTGGCTAAGCGCTTGGCAAATATTTATGATTCCAGCAATTGGTGCGCTATGAATAGGGAAGGGGTAGGGACAGGAGAAGGGGAAGGGATTGGTGTAGGAATGGGGACAGGTAATTCATATATGCCTTACCTGTGTTTGCCTGTAAGTGTTAAGTTTTCACGCCCTCGATTGCCACGTGAGGCGCCTGAGATCACGGAATTGGCCAGATCTTGTGACTTGGCCAACGCTTTTGCATTGTCGCGTATTTTTACGAGTACTGTCGAGTGGGCGGCAAAGGCTTTTGTGTTCCACACATGCGACAACTTATTATGCAATGCCAAAATGCCAATGGTCGTAAAAACGCCAACAGATAAGTAAACACACAAATAAATTACGTATACGCCGCGTAGTCGAGGAGCCGTTTGAAGTGGCGGCGAATCGCCAGCGCCATTCAGAAGCCAAGCACCTCACGGCTGGTGAGAAGCCTCAAGTCAACCTACATTGAGTGCAGATTGATCAGAGAAAACACCAAATGCTCGTTACCTTGCAATTGCACTGAGATCAAAGCGCAGTCCCAATAGCTCACAGAATTCAACAGATATCGAATTCCGATTACCGTATAACAATAAATGTTTTTAAGATATTATAAAATTTTACTAATTTAAGATTTATTTAAAAAAAGAGAGTTTTAAAATATTCAATTCAATTAAAACTACGTTTTTTTAATAGTTTTTTTTATTTGCAGATATAACAACGATTCAATTTATTTAAATTCGATTATTACTTATTTTTATATTAAATTCAATTTTATAGATTCACTAATTAAGATTATTATAAAACTAACCTACAACTCTCTCATCCTGTTTCATATTTTTTCTATTCTTCTTTGTTTCGTATTCGTAAACGTTTCAATATGACCTTGTCCATATTTCTTAGAGGTTTTACTTGAACTTTATGTTGCTCTCATTTTCTCCATATACCCTCTGAGTAAAAGAAAATAGTATAAACGAATACACCCCATTGGCGTGTAGATTGCAGGGTATGCCAGTTACCGTCAAAGTTCATTGGCTTAATTTTTGGCGCCAAATTTTGTTTTGCGACTCATTTAGCATTCAGAATGTTGTTGTTTCTGTTCTGACTTGCAACTGTTATTGTTGTTATTATTGTTAATTTTGTTGTTTTTATTGTTGTTATTGCCAGCTCGTGTTTAGTTTTTTTCCTTTCGTTGTTTTTGTATTTCGACTGAGTTTATTGACTTGGAAGCCCGAAAAGCAACTCGTATAAAATGGGAGCAATATATGGCAGGGCGAGGTGTCAGAGGGGGGCTAAAGGGGTGGGGCGTACTGCTGCCGGGTCGGGCCAATAGCGACCTGGCCCCTTTTAATGGGGTAAGCGAACGTTTATGGAATTTACCACCTTCGCGGGAAGCTTTAGCTTATTTTTTGGTAATTTTTTTTGGTTTTCTTTTTTGGCTTGTGTTTTTTTTGTTTTGTTTTAATTCTTTGGCGTCGATCGTCATCGCTTTTTGACCGCACATGAACCGCAGCACCGTGAATTGGGGAATGTGCTGTGTGTAACCCACCCCCCGCTCCGCCCACCCCCTCTGGACCCACCCGGTCAACCCCTGCGCGCTCTTCGGCAAGCGAGCGAATGTGAAGTCAAAACAAAACGGGCGCAAATAAAAACAGAAACGGGTAAATACGTGCGAAAAAAAGCGAAAATTTGTTGTCAGTGGCTCGAGAACCACAACAAAAGTGCGCGTTCGTTCCCAGCGCCAAGTGGCGGGTTAATGACATCGACAACAGCAACAACATCCATAATAACAACAACAACAACTATTATAAACAAGCAGCAACTGCCGAAAAAATGCCGCACACGAGAATCCACAACAAAGTGAAACAAAAAGTGTATTTAATGTCGATGTCTTGGTTCCGTCTAAAGCAAATGCTTCCAGCCCCCTTTTTAACCCCCTCGCGCTCTCGCTCTCTCTCTCTCACTCTCACTTCTGGCCGTAGTGCGGCTGAGCGTTTTGCCGTCTCGCTCGCACAGCAGCAGCCCCTTAGGAAGAACCTGTTCGACAAGTCCAAAATCTACCCAGTCTTCCACACTCTCTTCTACCCAATGACCTCGCTCAAAACTCACAGCGTTCTTTGGCTTTGGCCAAGAAGCGAGAACAAGCCAACAGCTGAACACCCTTACCAAAAAGGCACAAAGAGAGCGAAAGAGAGAAATTTAAGAGCACTACTTAAAAATAATAATTGAAATTATCAAACTAAATTTTTGTATAATATCTTATTTACTCCATAAGATCTTTCTGAAAAACATATCGAATTTAAATAAAGATCTTTGGACTATATATGCTTGACTTTTTTGAAGAACAATTCTCATTGGAATTATTAAATATTATATATTAATGAAAGCAGTAGAAATTTGAAGAAATCATAATCTTTAAGAATTAATTAAGCTTATTTATAATTTTTAATTGATTAGTTTTAAATGGTATTTTATATTATTTTATATTATTTTATGTATTTAATTATAATGAATTGAGCCCAATTCAGTATTTGCTTCTGCAGATGATACGAATGAGAAAGCTGTGATGCATTGTTAATAGGATAGAAAGTTTTCTATTAAACTAATAATTCATTTAGCCTTTCGCCCGTCTCTTTAAAGTGTTACAAACGCAATGCTAGAGTGTGTTATGACCCTCTCGAGAGGGCATCGTGTAGACCATGGCTTGTAGAGCGGCCTTGGGTCGAGGCAGGGGCGGTGCCACTCGACTTTTTATTATATGTAAGTAGTTGTTGTTGAACATTATCTGTTTTGGCAAGTTCTCTTCTATCTGGCCTGTTCCCATTTTAACTGGGCTATTGCGACTTAAACTGAAAAACTGAAATATCAAAATACAAAATAGACAAAAGCCAAAAAAAATTGAGTCAAAAGAGAGAAATGTGGAAGCAAACTACGAGTTCGAGACAACGCTTCAAGTTTTATTGAACTTTGGCAACCGCTTTAGCTTTACCAACCCCTCCCCTGTCCCCACCCTTTACCCACTACCCTCCTACCGTCAGCAACCCCTGAAGATTGTTGATGTTGTTGTTGCTGCTGATTTTGCGAAATTTATTTAAATTGTGTTTCGGATTTTGGTCGATAGCTGTTCTCTTTTTGTTCTTGTCATGAAAAGCGCCAACAAAAGCTAATGATGAAATATTTACCAGAGTTTGCACTGCGCAGTTTCTTTTGCCGTTCTTCGTGGTCTTTTGTTGGGGCCAACAATCTTCAACTGGAGTCTCTCTCTTTTTCATTTTTTTAGCTGCCGCACTCGTGCGATCTATGGCAAATGGGGGAACGTGCCAGAAATTGAAATTTCTGTTAGTGTATGGAATGTGGGATGAGGTAAACTATGCATACTTGTAAAGGTGTCACAGCAGTATCAAAGTCTACATAAAGATTGCCAGAAAGACAGAGACAGCTAGAGAGAAATACATCGATGTAGGCGGCATACTGGCAAACAGGTCGTATGCGTAATACACAACATATTGCGGTTATTGACTTGCCTTTGACTTGCGACTTTGCTTCCAAGAACTGTGTCCACATGTAAACTTAGCTCCCTTATGAATCAGCCATCATAAAGAATGTTGGTTCATCAGGTGCAACGCTTTCAGTCTAAAGTGTAGGAAATTTCAGCATCTATTTGGCAACTGTTGAGCTATAACCTGTTTGACTTTATAAATTTAAAATTAGTTGATGATTTTTTTGAATATGTGTAGATTGAAAAATATATAAACTATTAATTGTCTAGATGATGTTGGAGACAAACTTTTTTCAATGGGTTTTCATTTAGCTAACAAAAAGATATTTTGATGTACCTTGCATTTAAATTAATATCACTTTCCAAAAAACCTTGCAGCTAAATTTTAATTGATGTTAGATTCTTTTTGGTAAAGAACAATTTTTGTCACTCACAATAAAGAAAAGCTAGGTCATCTATGAAAGAAAAGTTATTATAATAGAATACTTAGCTTAAATGGAAACTTCCTAAAATATTTTGAAGCCTTTGTTCACTCCTTATGAATTTTTCCATTAACAATTGAATTAAGCTTCTCCTTGTGACCTCATAATAATATTGTTCCATTTGCAGCTAAGTAAAGTGATAGTTGGATGATAGTAGAGCTCGTGACCAGTTTAAACCGGATCTCTGTTACCCCTGTGAATTGATTGATTGGAGGCGTCTGATTTCGCACTTAATCTTTGAATAGAATGGCAGTCAGAATGTTTTGCCAAAAGGTTAACTCTATTTGCGGATGTTTTGCCAGCTTACAAGTATCGCAATTGGCGCAGTTCGGTAAAAATAGATAGAGCATCAACGTGATACTCGCAGTTCGCAGTTGGCTCAACTGATTAGGCCCTAATGTGGGAGGGGGCTAATGACGCAGTCAGAGATTCAACTTGGAGTTCCCGTGTGTAAAAACCAAAGTCGCGAAATCAGTTAACACCACAAAATCTATAGACAAACAGATATAGCCGTTTGTTGTTTACGATTGGTGATTAACCGGTGAATGGTGACGGGGGGGGGGGGGGGGGGGGGGAAGAGGGAGGCAATTGGTAGTAGACTGAGAATTCATGGAAAATCAGACGAGTTGAAAACAAAACGCGTGCCGTAATTGGAATTCAAGTCGCAGTCAGAGTCCGATTCGGACTCAAATTCGAGCTTTGGCAATTCACAGTCAGACTCTAATCAAGTTGTTTGCTCTATAGTTTTTACACACGTAATTAACGCTATCGAAATAGCCAAAACAAAACAACAATAACAACGAATATGATCTTTGTGAAGGGTTCAACATTTGGGGGCAGATCGACGTAATCATGACTCGACGTAATTTAACATTTTTGAGAGGGAATGTTTCAAAGATCGAAGTGCGAAAATCATCGCATATATAAATAAGAACAAATTAAAGCAAATACAAATATTATTGAAAATGTTGTGCAGTTTTCACATTGTGGGGGATTTTTTTTTAGCGTCAAGTGTTTCTGTTTGGTTGTTGTTGTTGTTGTTGTTGTCCGGTTGTGGCTGCTTCTGCGAATTGCGAAACGATGAGTTTATTTGTTATTGTCGCCTCGCGCAATAAATAAGTAAATTTACATATGAGCGCAAATACAAAAACAAATGCATAAATAAATAAAAGCAATTCCAAAAATTCGCACACGACCTCAATGAGTCACAAAATGAGTCGCAAAACAGTCTCGCCACAAAAAAAAAAAACTGAACCGAAAAAAGAGAAAAAATAAAGAGACAGAAAGTGCCACAACAAACACCACAGTGCGCTGTCATCGCCTGTGCCCCTCACCCCTCACCCCTCCCTCTCTACCCCTCTTTTCCCCCTGCATCTACCTGTCTCCTGGTTGCAGTTTCAACCAAAATAACATTTAGGCGCTATTCTGAGAGTGCGTGTAAAATCAATTTATGTTAACAAAATCTGAATGCCAAAAAAAAACAAGTCGAAAGTACGAGTATTCTTCCCTTAACTCTCTCTCTTTCTCTTTCTCTCTCCCTCCCTTTATTCCTCTCTCGAGAGTAATTGGCAACGATCAGTTTTTAATTGATCGAAATATACGAGTGAGTGTTTATTCATCCACACTGAGTAGGCTATAAATATGGGCAATTTGTTCGACAAGTTCAATGAACTGTCTCTATTTAATATTATTGTGATTGTTTTTCTTATTGTTATTGTTCTTATCGTGGCAATCAATCACATCAGTTCTATAATTAGATCTTTTACGGGTACTCGAACTTGAATAACTGATCTTTGACAGCAACTCTATGGAAACTTAAATCATTCAAAATATAAACGGATCTAAAAGCGATTTCCATCTGTTCAGTCTTTGTCTCTATATCTTCTCCCCCACCTCTCTTCTTCAAAAATCAAATTGTCTTTAAATCTGTAAATTCACTCGACTCATGTGTATTAACTATTATTATGCTAATTATTTAATTATTGAATAAAGCCTTAAAACAAAATAGCTTGATATATTTGCACACATAAAAAGGTAACTTTTGTTACTGATTGTTAAAATTAAATAAGATTCAATTTTTTTAGCATAATCCAAGAATTTAGATTCATTAAGTAGCTTTGGTATTTTTCTTACTTACTTAATAGAACCGGTCTTATTGATTTTTTAAAATAGTAATATAGATACTAGTAGTATATATTTGAATTATATGATCTCAGTTTATTGTTATTATTTGCTATTCCATTTTAAAAAAGTATTAATTTTTGTTATGTTCTAAGTCTTTTCATCACAGACTCCATTTTATTCAGAAAGTTATCTAAGATTATATATATCTTTAACTTCTGTCATATGCCAATTACATTTTTGTTTTTTTTCTTAAATACTAAGATACTTTTATTCTTTCAGTTACAGCGTGCTTAGTGTTCCTTTTCAGATTTGCTCCATGGGAAAGTATCTCAAGAAAACACATGATGTATCTCTCATGCTTATCACATGCTGAGATACTTTTCTTTTGACAATTCCGCACACAACTGAGTGCTCTTAAGCTGGCAAACAGCCTCGGATTTGTGTCGAGCGTATCTCAGTCTTAACCTTTGACAGGATCTCAATGCTTATCCTTTTCATTAGCAGCAGGCAACAGGCAACAGGCAACAGGCCACGGGAGAATTTTGCCAAATGCCATTGCATACATACTATATAATTACAAATTACAGCTGCAGTTCTCTATACTCTGGACATTATGCATTATATATGCAGGTAGACAGATGCGTGCGCCTTAAGCGACCACCGCCAGCGAAACAACAACAACAACTATAACAACAACAAGGACAACAACAACCTTAAAGAGACAACAACAAAATGTTTTCAACCTGTGGCAGGTGCGCGAAATGTTGTTGTTATTTGAAGACAAATCGAAGCGAGATAAACCCAACAAGCAAATGCTTATTATACCCTATAGCTGAAGAGCGAAAGTGGCTATGATGAACTAGAGGAAGAGTTGTAATTTTCATAGAGTTAGTTTAAATAGAGTTACCTTAATTGAGTTGTCTTCAATTGAGTGACTTTTAAAGTCACTTTAATAGAATTTTACAGGGCATGCTTATAGTCCATCACATTGTGTGTAATTTGAGTACTTCTGCTGCTCCTTGTCAGCGCAAATAAAGTGGAAGTAAGTGGAAGTAAACATTGGCCAGGTCGCAGTCATGTAATTTGACTGTTGTTGCACGTTGCTCGTTGCCAGTTGCCAGTTGCCAGTTGCCACAAAGGGAACTTGGGAATGGGGTAGCTCAGGATTGGAGAACTGGCAATCAGCAGTCGGCAGTGCGCGCTGCCAGCTGTTGTCTTTGATGCAACACGTGGCAGGTGTGGCAGTCACTGCCTTGACATCAGCAGCTGCTGTTGCCTTTGTTCTTCTCCTGTTGCTGTTGCTGTCGTTATTGTTGCTGCTGCAGCTGCTGTCGACGTCGCATTTGGCAATTATGAAGTAGAGATCGAGTCTCAACTGCGGCACAAGGATAAAAGTCAAAGCTGTGGCATAGACTCGTAGCGCCTCCTTGTGTTGCACCTGTCCTTCAGTTGTTGTTGCTGTTGCTGTTGCTGCTGTCGCGTGTTATTGTTAGTGCTAGTTGTGATGGTGACGGCAGCAAGGAAGACTCAACTCAGTTCATTTCTGGTGGGCCAGCCAATTAGCACAGCTTCGTTATAACTCATTTGCAGCAATAAATGTCGAAAGCGGCAACGAGCAACCAGCAACGAGCAACGAGCAACCAGCAACAAGCAACAGGCAACAGGCAACGAGCAACTCACAATTCGCTACAGGCAACAATAAACACTCATCATGGGCTGAGGGAGACAAAGAATTGATTGCACTTTGGCGTGTTTGTTAAGTTTGCAGCAACAACAACAATAACAGCAAAGTTGTTGCTGCCATTTGTAGTTTGGCTTTTCATTGTTGGAATGTTGCACTTAGCGCACGCCAGCAACAATGTTGCCCAAACAACAACAGCAACATGATTGACTTCCGCATTCCTCTTTAATAAGTCAGTCAAGTCAATGCAAACAACAACAATCGACAACAACAAACGACAACAACAAACGAAAACAACAAACGACAACAACAATAACAATTGAAGCCATACATAACTCAGTTTTGAGATCTGTGAAATTTTTGCAATGATCTTTGGTTTGTAGTTCAGGAATGTTGCAAGTGGCAAGCTGAGAAAATACGTTAATTGTAGCACATTTTGCATTTCTTTCAGCTGTGGAGAAAGTCTTTAAAGGCTTTCTTTAAATACAATCCAGAACATATTAAAAAAGTCTAGGGATTAAAAAATGTATTCGATAAAAAGTTTCATTTAATATATTTATCAAGGTCATGCCGAAAGATTTATTCTAAAATAGATATATGTATATATGGAATCTAGATTGATGCAGCATTTTAAATTTATTTATAATAATAATTAGATATTCTATATAAATTGTTTAAGGAATTCTCAATTATTTCTTTGTATTTTTTTGATTTGTTTATAATTTCACAATTTCAACTGGAATTTTCGGCCACAGCTTTCGGATCTACTCTACAGATTTCACTCAGAGTTCCGGTTTAGATCATTTTCCATCTTTAGAACAATTTCATGTTCCACTCGATATCTTTCACAGTTTTCAAAACTATATCACATATTTCTCATTCACGTTCCATTCGATATCATTCGCAGCTTGAGTTATTGTGTGAATCAGTTGAATACACAAATACCCAATGATCTATAAAGAAATGGTTATATCATAGCGTGTACCATGATGTCATATATGTATATCTGATGTCCAAATATTTCATTCACACATTCACCCGGGAACCATTCATAGTTAGTCCAAGACGTTGATTACCATCTCAGCCGAAATGACAGCGGCTGCATTCGAGTATTGACTGATTTGCTTCCTGGCCAAGAGCCCAAATGACTCAGAGCCGAACTGTGAATACAATTTCAATGAATTTATTTATTTTTTGTTGCGCCTTCAAAACGCAAAAAACCATCCATCAAGCAATGGCAACCAAATTCGCGACAAACGTCACGAAAAGCTAAACTAAATTTGCAAAATATTGGGAGGGGAATTTTTTGCTTTTGTTTGTGATGTTTTTGCCGTTGAGTTTTGTTGTTCGTCATTAAGTTCCGGCCATGTGACTGCAGATATGCTAAATCTAAGCCAACAAGGCTAAATTTGGCCATACCCGTAGGTGGGAAGCAGACGTTGACGCCACTATTTTATTTCACCATCATCCGAGAATTTAGCAGAAGGTCAAATGGCATATAAATCGTTCTGGGAAACTCAAAGTTTAGATAACATAATCCACTCCATTTACCCATATGTCCAGGTTCGTTTAGGTTCTCTCTTCTGGCTAAGCTAGAACAACAAATCAAAATTATGTTTAAATATATGAGAAAAGGTTAAACTGGGATAATATTTCCAAGAAGCTTGAGTTGTTCGAGGAAAATAAATAAGTTTAAATAATAAATAATACAAAGCATCTACAGTTTATGCATATATGTAACTGGAAAAGTCTGGCAAAGAATTCGACTTAAAATCTTTGTAATATTGTGTACATTTAAATAGAATTTAGTTAAAGGTCAAGTGAAAAAATTCTGGGAAAGTAAATGTAAAAGTAAAAGTTTAAAGAGCATTTAACAAAGCCTCTTCATTGGCCCAAGAAATGTGAATACGAGTGCAAGAATGAGTGTGAATTATGAGTTCTTCTGATGTGTTGTATTTTTGGGGGGAATTGCGAAATCTTATGAATATTTTGCTCACGCGCTGCCAACAATCAGTCATTTTGTTGAGGCGACAACAGCGATGACGACGACGACGCCGACGACGACAGTGGCAACACCCCCTCACTTCCCACTCCCCAACCCCCTGTTGCCCCCTTCCATTAATGGAAAGAAGTCACGTTTGTTGCCTCCCTGTTTTCTTGCCACAAAACCTCGCATACAAAGTCAATTAGTTGTGATGCCCCGACGAAGGCTTCAGTTGATGTTTTTGTTCTTTTTGCTGTTGCTGTTGTTGCTGTTGTTGTTGTTGAGATTTAGGCCAACATTGACGCACAGCAGAGAACAGCATTGGACTATTTTTTATGATGTTGCCACCACGTTGCCACTAAAACCACCGTCTGCCCCACACGCACTCAGACATTGTCGCGAATACGAATACAATATTTGTGGTTGTGCATAAAAGGAATCGGGGAATAAAGAACGAAGAACGAACGTCAAACCCCAAACGATTTACGCCTAAGTGATCCGGAAAGACATGCCTGACTATAAAATACCCGCACCACACACTTGCAAGGAATTCAAAATGAAGTGGGCTGAGATCTTGGGCAAAAATAAACTTTTATTGTACATTTAATGCGAATAATTGATAGGAAAATTACAATCAAAATAGTAATTAATTAAATTCTATGTTAAATAACTATAATATTGTTATTTAAATTGCTTTAATGCCCTATTAAAATAAAATTGTAATATTAAATAAATATTATTTAATTTCTTTATTGCTTAAATTGAGTTAGCAATAGTAAATATTACAATTCAAATTATTCAATTTGTAAAACTGTAATAAGTCTATATCTAAAATAACAAATGGTTGGGAAACCCAAAGTTTTATTGCTATTTGATTGTTCTTTGTTCAGTTTTGTTTAGTTGAGTTGTTGTTGTCTTTGTTGCAGTCGCTCAAAAGACGTCAAAATATTTTTAGCTGGCGCCGGAAATGCGAAAGCCTTTTGAATGTTTTCATTTTTCTTTTTGTATCTTTCCTATTTTCACTATATTTTATTCTGTCTGTTGGCCTTCGTTTTGGACCTCGGAGGAGGGCGGATTGGGGGAGGATGTGATTGGTTTTCTAATACTGCGAGTACCTTGTATTTTTAGCTAATCACGCGGATAAGCCGAACACAAACTTTGTTGCGTATCGTATCTATGAGGCAAAATATTAAAGGCATATAAATAACATTAAAGACTTCTGACAGTGAAGCAAAGACTAACAGATACCCTGTTAAAATAAAAAAGCAGAAATTTTAAATTCAAAAAATTAAATAGTTATGGAAAGTTATTACATAAAATAAATTTAACAGGGCTTTAAATATTACTATCATTCTGAATAAATTTTTGAAGTTGCAAACTTTTTTATAATTTAAGTAAATTTTACCTCTGTATTTCAGTAAATTAAAAACATTTTTACGTTACTTTAATACTTTGATTTTACATCAATTGACCCCAAATTTCTAAATAGTTACAGGGTATGCTCGTAAAAATAAACTTTACGTTTGGGAAAACTTTTTGAAATATTCTTAAATTTAATGTGCGGCAAAGTAAACAAGCGATACTTATGTTATGTAGTACCCAAATAGGTCATTAATCCGGACAACACTCGTAAAAGTTAGTCTGAGTGTGTGCGTGTGTGTGTGTGTGTGTGTGTGTGTGTGTTGATGGATTAAGTGAATGATTATTAATAGAATGCGAATGCTCATTAGAGATGTTAGGGCTTACCGTAGATTTGCTTTTGAAAATGTTTCAAAATATTTAAATAGTTATAAATCAAACGAAAAATAAAACCAACTGAAAAGTGTAGGAACATTTTGGATAAATTGATAGAACATTTCCAATCGATTTAGTAAAGACTGAAAAGAATTATCTCTCTCTGCTCTTTAACTGTCGTTTGTGCTTAGTTCCACTTGAAATTGCAGAAAATTCGCTTGGAACTCGAACTTGTCCTTTGCTCGTCCTGCTGCTCTTTGTTGCCTGGACGTGAGTGGATAACCCGATGACAGGGCAGCTTTCTGGTCAAAACCAAACTAAACCAAACCAATTCGATGTGCAAAAGGGGCAAAAGCTGCAATTGGAGTTGTAGTTCTGGTCGATGACAACTCCATTCGAACAGTGCCAGCCATAAGTCACCCTTCAATTTGCCAGTTGCCACATGCCACATGCCACATGCCTCGAAATGAAAGCTGCTGCTGCCGCTGTGCGAGTTAAGCGATGACAGCGCACAGGATGAGCCCGAGGAATGAGGAGTGAGGTTTGAGGAGTGAGGCTTGAGGAATGAGGATTGAGGAGTGTGGAGTGAGGAGTGTGGAATGGGACTAAGCTGGCTACGTGCGTTGCGTTAAGTGAAAATACAAGAAAATTGAGGCACGCGACGAATTACAGCTAAAGCTGAGCATGGGGCATGCAGCAGAGATGGGAGTTGGCAAATGGCAGTTGGCAAATGGCAGTTGGGGCAGTTGGGGCACTTGGAGCTTAGAATTAGGCGCCTGAGTGAGTGGCCAATGGGTTTGATATGTGTGTGTGTCAAATGTGAAAAACTGTACGTTGACAAGATTTATGTGGCATCAACAGAGGCAGAGGCAGAGGCAGAGGCAGTGGCAGCAACAGCAGCTGACAAATGACGGAGGCAGAGACAGAGACTGAGACTTGCCACTAAGCTGCTGCATGGCCTTTTTTGATGCCACATTCACAAGCAAATGAGCCCAGGACGAGCTTGAGGACGAAGCTGAGGCTGCAGACGCAGGACAATGGCAAATAAAAGATTTTTATTATCACATTATGCGGCAGCAGATTTTCCCCTTAGTTTTCCATCTTCTCATTGTTGCTGTTGTTGCTTTCGCCCTTGTTGACTAGTTTACTTTTGCCACTCGCCCCTGTCTTCCGTTCAGCCACAGTGTCGCATTTGGATTTAGGCCAAGTTATTAAGTTTGCTGCTTGCTGCGATTCGGCCCTAAAAGCAAAAGGCAGGTTGGCCAAATTCAATTTGCCAAATGAAATTTCTAGACACGGGTCCAAAGAGCGAGCATTAACTAAGAACGGGCAACATCATCAAGAACTCGTGCAGCAGATACCCTGTATTAATCTTAATTCCTTATCAAGTCATTACTTGTTCAGTGTCATTGGGCAAATCATTTTACACTTAAGTTCAAATCACCTCGAATTGAGTAATTTTGATTTTTAAATAATCATAAAAGTTTTGTTGGAGAAAAGACTATAAAAACAAGTAACATCCAACTCTTCATTTACTTAAAAGACAAGTTTATAAAAATCTTAAATAAGGTTCTAAAAAATTGAGAATGATTAGTATTTTTTTCGAGCATTCGCTTTTTTAGAATTCTTAATCTGTTTTCGCTGTTCTGCTATGAAAAACAGTTCTATGGTCACACAAATTAAGAAAACTAAATTTAATATTGTACATAGAAAATTATAAAAAAAGGATTGAATCAACTTTAAACTGTACTTTGATACTGTTTGATTACAAATTTCTAAGACGACTGAGTTCCTTCGCAATAGTTATTTAAATCAATCAAGTATGTGTATGTTGGATTTGAATTACATGATACTTAAATTTCTACGCCTTGTGTATACCCTACAGTTTTGCTCTGATTACAGGGTATAAATGGAGCATTAACAACGACGTCAGCATTGCAGACATCGTGAGTTCTACTTGGCTGCCTCTTTTCGTTGGCTCGTCTATTTTCGTTTGCCGCCACGACTCGCCCCGACATCGAGAATTACTAATTTGGATGTTATGCTCCCGGATTTGTTGCTGCATCACATGCTAATTATACAAAAATAGATCACGTGAGCTCGACAGACGCAGTCGGGGCGGAGTGGTGAGGGGTGGGGAGGGGTTGTGTGGATTAGAGGGGGTGTCAACTGTTGCATGTCGTCGCCTGCTTAGACGCGTCACGAGTTGGCGATGGTGAAGGGATGAAGGGGAAGGGGAAGGGGAAGGGCAGTCGAACTTTTGCGCCTCGTGTCGCATCAGTCAAGCACGCAGCTTGAAGATTGATGCGATGCCACCTGAAGACGCCACCGACAGCTGGAAGGGGGCGAAGGGAGCAACAGCTGTCGCTGCATATTTGGGTCAGACTTTGACTTGGACTTGCAGGAGATGCACAACTGAGGTGACAACTCGACCGCGGTGTCACTCGTCATGGTACAAAACTAATGAAGCATTCGGTGGGCCGGGGAATACAAGGGCGGGGGGGGGGGGGGGGGGGTTGGGTGAGTGGAGGGCGGGGAATTCCTATAAATGTACAGGACGCTGGCGAGTCAGGGAAATTAATAAAATGCTGCCAGCAATTGCAGAAAAATTAGCCAGGCCCGATGATTGTTAATGTTGCAATCATTAATAATGTGGGCGAAATATTCAGAAAAGGAGAGAAGTGGAGAAGGGAGAAGGGAGAAGGGGGACTGACTCGACATGATTAATGTTGGAATTGTGTGAGTGGCATTCCAACTTTCAAAGCAAAGGTAAATGGAAGCCAAGGCTACGCGTCATTTAGGGCTGAAAGTAAAACAAAATGAAAGCACATACATATATATTGGCAATAGGTAGGAGTTACAGGTCAAAGGTCATCACATATTTATAGCAATATTTATGGCTTGTAATAGAAATAAACTAAATTTAATGAATAATAAATCGAGTTAATATTTATATAATCTATATAAATTGAGGAACTATTGTGGAATAATTATTTATTTGATTTAAATTAAATAGAGAGAAAAACGATGGTAATTATAAATATCAATTAATCTAGTCTTAGTTTTTCCAAATATAATATATTAACATTGCAGTTAATATTGTTAAGTGAATCATATTTCTAAGATATATTATTATATGCCAAAGTATAAAAATGGCATTGAATCAATTTGATATGCTGTCAGTTTTGTTAATTATTAAAAAAATAAATGAGCTCTAAAGTTGCATATTGGGACTACGCATTGAGTATGCGAGCCCCTATATAGAGGCTTGTCATTCAAACTCTTATTCACAAGTACTCATGGCGAAAACTCGTACTCGATTATGAGTTTAAGTTGAAGTCAAATGCATTTCTGATGCCAAATTGCAATGTTGCGTTTAATAGGCTATATAAATTGTTTTAGGCATTTTTGCTGTCTGACAATTTGACAGGCAAACCGGACAGTCCCGGACAGAGTGGAGCGGGGGGCGGGGGTAACTGCCCCGCCCCTGTCCACCTTCCGCTTGTCAGCTGACAATCAAAAATGTCAGACGGCGACATCCACGCTTTGGATTGCAGCAACTGAGACTGAGACTAAAACTGAAACTGAAACTGAAACTAAACTCTGACTGTGATGGAGACTAAGTGAAGTGGTGCCGAGTGGTGCGGTGTGCGGTGTGTGTGTGCGGGTGTGTGTGTGTGTGTGCGTGTATGTGTGTGTGTGTGTGTGTGCTGCCCAGTGGGGCACGCTGCTGTGTAATCCGTCATTTGTTCGCATTCCATTCAAGGCTGCCTGGCTAGATCCGCCTCAGTGGGTCTCACTCACAGCCTACAGCTCACCATCTTGCCATCTCGCTCACACTGCCACCTCTCGCTCTATCTCTGTTGCACCTGGGCAACTTAGCGGCCATTTGGCAAATTGCAACTTTTCGATAAATTCGAATCATTTGTCATTGACACAAATAGCTTTCAAATTGCACACACAACTGAGCACTTAGAGAGAGATAGAAACAGAGACAGAGACAGGGACAGGGAGAGGGACGGCACGAGGCAGGATTGGGGGGGGGGAGTGTTGTTGTTGCAGCTGTTGCTGTTGTTGCTGCTGTGGTTTTTTCATGTTGCAACTGCTGCAATTGACGACGTTCTCAGCGGAAATTCCCAAATACAGCAAAAGCACACGAGACATTGCCAGAGATCAGAGACCAGCTGAGACTCTCGCAGCTTGATATACCCTACTGATAGAGGGTATATTGACTAGCTTAAGCTTGTACCAAAACATGACTTTTACTTATGTTTATTAAATTTAATAATAATATTTTTTAAACATTTAATAGCTACTAAATATAATAAATGAAAAATATAATAATTATTTGTTCTTTAGAACTTATATAAAAATAAGTAGTAATTTTATTTTAAATATATGTACATACATGTCTGTTTGCTTATAGTCAGATTTTATTATTAATAGTTACCTTATGGAAATGTTCATTATTAATCTTGAAGAAAAAAATATAATTAATAATAAAATTTAAATAAATAATCAGTTTTGTATAGAGCTTTATTTATAAAATTTACAATGAATTGATTAAATATTGAATGTATTTAAATGCCCAATTCGGTCTTTTTGCCAATACTAGTTAGTTCCATTATTATGTTACCTGTTTTTATGGGCCAAGGGTATTTGACGGCTTTGGCACTTTGCAGTTTTCGTGTTGTACTCGTGTTTTCTGTTTGGTTGTTATTATCTTTGCGATTGTTGTTGTTGCTGTTATTATTGTTGTTGTCACTGCTGGTGGCATGCCGCATGTTGCCGTCGTGCTGTTGCCGATTTCAAGCTGCGTCTCAGCAGCAACGGCAACGGCAACGGCAACAATCGCTTAACAGTTTCTGCCTCTCGCTCGCTCTTGCTGTCTCTTTCTCTGTCTCTGTTGCACGCGCTCACAATGACCCAGTTTCCAAGCGGAATGTAAACAAATGTGACCTGAAAAACAGTTTTGTTGTTGTTGTCGTTGTTGTTGTTTCTTTGTAAACAAAACGCAACTGCGACTGAGACGCCAGCTGAGGCAGCGACAGCGACTGCGACAGCGGCGGCTCAATTGTGGCAATGTGTGTGAATTGCGTTTTCATTTTGGCCTTTAACGTCAAACGCCAACAACAACAACAACAACAGCAACAAATTTGCGCTAACAAAGTCATTTTGCCCAATATGAAATAGTTGTGGTCTTGTTGGAAGGGGAATGGTGAGTAGAGAGGCGTTCGGCGGAGGGGGAGGGGGGACTGCCTTGTTGCATGAACAATTTGCCAGCAGCTGCCACCACCACAAAAAAACAACAATAACAAAAGATTCAAATAATCATTGCACAGCATAAAATCAAAACAAAGAACAAACAAAAAAAAAGGCAAACCAAAAGAAAAGATAAAGAAAAAAAGGCGAAGCGAATAGAAATGTTAAGATTGCAATTGCGGGTAAATACTTATAAATATAAATGCGAATACAAAAATGAATATGAATAATCTGCAGAGCAAAGCAATAACAATATAACAACAATGGATCATTAGCATTAACAATGCCTTATAATATTTTGTGCAAAAATATTTTTAGTGCAAAATTATTGTTGTTGTTGCCACAGGCGCCGCCACTCAAAGACACAAGAGGCAACATCAAGTTTAGGACACCTTTCCAATTGGCCCCAGGATTGTTAATGGACTGCCACGCCCTGCTGACGGTTCCCCGCCCCTCCCTGTCCCCGGCAGCTTGCCTTCCTGCCGAAATAAAGAGTTCACTTGGTTCAATCAAAAGTTGAAATTGAAAGGCCTCAAAGCTGTTTCAATTTGCGAATTGAAAGTTGGCTGAAGTAGCGAAAGGTTTGACAACGCGATTTGAAAAACTAGATTAAAGTCGATTTTCGGATATTTTTTAATTTTTTAAATTTGAATTAGGGCATTGGATGGAGAATTATTGTGCTGTCAATACTTTGGGGTTGGAAATCTGAGAAAATTCGGATAATGTCTAAAATTGAAATTGGTATTATTTCGACACTCTCATCAAATAATCTTTTAGATGATTTCGATCAATTAAACTCTAAGCTAGTCTGTCTATGTGTAATTCATTACATGTTGGTACATAAGAAATTAATATAGTCAAAACATCTTAACAAATAGGAACTATATTTAAATACCATGTAGGTAAAATTCCATTTTTTATTAAATGCTGTTAATATTTTCCGAATATAAAGTGCATATCTAAGAGCCTTTATTTAAGAAAATATTATCTGTCTACATTGTAGGCATCTGTCTAGATTTTCAGCTATATACAATTTATGCTTATAAAAAACATAGAAAAGATTTGCAAAAAATAAATTTCAATTAATTTGACCATAACTCGGCTGTCCAACACATCATTTAAAAGTTTGATGAGATCGTTTAAAAATTCCCTTAGCTACTTTTACTATGTTTTTTTCTCCTTCATATATTTTTTCTATGGTTCACTTTCACGGTATTTTTTGTGAGCGTCTCTGTTCCATCGGTTCCTGCTTCTTCGTTTTAATTTAACAGCGGTGTGGATGGAAGAGGGGAAACGGGAGGTTTTTCCCATAATTCCTCATTTCGTGATTGCAAAAATTTTCACCCATGTCTCTTTCTCGGTCTTCATAATACTCTGTTGTTATTTTTCTATTTCTTTTTATTTGTTTGCATAAAAAATGAAATTTCAAAAGCGTTTCATTAATTTTTTGCCATCTTTTGTTTTGTTATGTTTCGTGTTGTCGTTGTCGTTGTTGTTGTTGTTGTTGTTGCTCTGCTCTGCTCTGTAGTTTCGTTTGCTTTTGCTATTGCTGTCTATTTTGTGGGCACGCCCCCTGCTGCCTCCTCGCCGCCCCTTTTGCCCACGTCGCCATTGTGGCGATCTGTTGGCAAATTTTTGCGAATGGCTCACGTAATAAATTCCATAAATTGCGTTTTACTTTGACACACATAACTACTCTCAGTGTCTCGTGTTGTTGTTACTGTTGTTGTTGTTGTTGTTGTTGTTTTTGTAGCTGTCAGTTGTTGCTGTTTTTGTGGCATGTAGTTCACAGTTAGTTGACGCTTGCTGTTGTTGTTATTATTATTGCTGTTTTCACTTGAGTTTCATGTTCAGCGGTTTATTTTTTCAATATATATGTATATGTTTGTGTATGTGTATGTATATGTGTGTATGTGTTTTTCGCAGTCTCTGTTTTTATCTGCAAATTTGCTGTTGTTGTTCGCTTTCGCCCGTACACTGCGTACAGCAACAACAAACAACACAAACAATAATAACAATAACAATAACAAGGGCAATGACAACAATAACAGCTGCCAAATTGCAAGCCAATTGTCAACATTTATCGTGACAGTCACCAAATGTCATCATCATCATGATCATCATCATCGTCAGTATTATGAGCATCATTAGCATGATTAGCTGGCGGCAGCCTCAGCATTGTCAACATGCAACGTGGGCGGTCAGAAGGTCAAATTCGCAGCTTTTCTTTGAGTCATTTGGAATCAACAATCAAACAACAAAATAAAGCGACATTTGCCAAAAAATAGAAAAAAAAAACCCAAAGAAATCATTGAAAATTGACGGCTTTTTTTGTTGCTGTTCGTTTTTGTTTTGTTGTGGTTTCACGTGGCGTATGAGTAATTTTTGGTTGTTTATTGAAAAATTTGCGTTTTGCCAAATTGGTTTGGCGCGAAGACAGCCAAAAGGAGGCAAAACGTCAGAAACACTTGAAACCAAACTGTGTTGACATAAAACACAAAAAAACTGGCAACTAAAGGAGGCAACACGTGGAAAATCAGGAAGGAGGAAGGAGGCAAATCGACTGAAAAGCGCTAAAAATAACAAAGTGGCAAAAAATGTTGACAGGCCATGGCACCAAACAAAAATAAAAAATAACCGCAACAACAATAACAACTACAATCGTGTTGCTGTTGTTGCTGTTGCCGTTGTGTACACAACATTTGCAACATTGTTGCAGACGTCGGCGTCGAGGCAATGGAAATGGATGAATTGCATTAATAATGCACCCAGACGAAACTTGTCGAGGCCGCGCCACAGACACACTAGCAACCACAACAACAATGACATATGCAACAGCAACAACAACAACAACAACAACAACAACTGCAAGTGCAATGTGGCATGCCGCAAGAAAGTGAAAGAAGATCGTGAATGGCGCGAAGACTCGCAAAGAGAGCAAGCGAAATAAAAGACAGTCTGCAAGGTTTGCATAGAAGATATTGCAATGAGAGCGTGAGTTGGCAACATTTGCAGACAGTTAACGTTGTTGTTGTTTTTGTGGTTGTTGTGCCGCAGACTATGCAAAAATATTGCACTCTTCAAGTGCGCACAAAGCTAAATAATAAATAAATAAATAAATGGAAAAAAAGGAGCACTGAGAAGCAGGAACTCAGACAGAGTTACGCTTTAAGCTTAAAAAACTCTGAGCCAAGGGGCGTAGAGTCAAAGGGGAAACCGGGGCGAGGGATTTACTTTGGGAAGTGGGAATGGCGAACAGTTGCGAGCACTCAGAAGATTTGCATAAATGCAAATAATTGAACTGCATTCGATTTGTGAACTCCTTTCTTCGCCCAACACTGCCAAAGGCAACAACAACACTGTTTACCAGTGTTACACAGCTCGCATTGACAGCAACTTGTCAAATTCGCACTTCAAGCTAAATCTAAGCAAAGTTGCACTTTACCAAAAAGGCAAACGAAGTAAAAGAATATAGAACTGACCCACCCCAAAGACAAAGCTTAATTGACGTTGACACTCACACACAAATACACACATACATCTTTACATTCAAACACACTCACATCTAAAGACGCACTCAGACAACATATACATAGAAAAACAGCTTTCACACTCTATCAACTCTCACTCTCACTTTGCTTCCCTCTCTCTTTCCATCTCTCTCTTTCACTTTATTATTGCCTCTCCCTCTTGTTGTATGTCTCTTTCTTATTCACACTTGTCACTAATAATTAACTAAATAGTTTCACACAATCAGAGAAGTAGCCCGTAAATAATCTATAATTAAAATACAGAAATAAATTTCAAATAAAGGCCAATAATTTATTTAGAAATCATGAAAAGTGATTAAAATACTATAGACAACTAATAAATAATGAATTGATCATAAACTAAATTTAGAAATAATTTTGTGCATGTCAATTGAATTTTAATATATTTCAGAATAAGGATATATCAAATCTTAGTAAGTATTTATAACTTATTTATACTTGGAAACTTTAATTTCAGAGAGGAAGAGAGCTAAAGAGTGAGAGAGATGGCAATACAATAGTCCTTGCACGACTGTAATTTCATTGTTAATGACGCGGCGATTATTCAGCTACTTTTTGTTAGCAATTTGCTGCTGTTGACGGTGGCATGTTGCGGTTGCATGGCGGTTAAGGGGCAAGGGGGAGCAGGGGGGAGCAGCTGCCAACTGTTGCAAGAGGAGATATGTGTGTGTAGTGCGAATATACATATGTGAGTGCGAGCGAGAGGCTCGTTAAGAGCATCATTAAGTCTGCGTCTCGTCAGCACAATGGGGCATGCGGAGGACGGAGGACGGAGGGCGGCATGTGGCAAGTGGCAGGAAGCGGGGCGCAGACTTAAAATAAATAAAAACTTCAACTTCAAGTTAAGCGTTTAAGTTGTTTGTTCCTCCGCCTCTTGAGCATTTCTCAACTGCAACATTGTTGCATGTGGCAGACATAATGAACGGAGCCCAAGTCACTTCATGGGCCACATAATATTTCTGTTTTCCCCTATTCCCCCCCACGAACTCAACCCGAACCGCCTGTTAATAGATCAGCCAAACAGTGTGAACTCACTGACATCGAGTTGGACAGACAGACAGAGAGAGAGAGAGAGAGAGAGAGACAGACATACGAATGGACAACAATGGTTTGTCAGAGCGATGGGCAAGTTCCCAAATGTAACCGCAGGTTCGAAGGCTTTGTTAATTTGATTTGTGCTGGGATTTTTGCTGGATTCCGGTTCCCTTTTCAAGCATATTTTCCTTCATTTATTTTGATTGCTTTATTGCCCTCTTCAATGGCAATGTTCTTTATGATAATTACCTCCGGCTGAACTCGAGTTGAGATATAGAAATTGCATGATCTGTAAAGTTAATAAATATTAGGATAAATATTAAATAGAAACACAGAAAGATTTTCTTTGAAATGAGTTAATTCAGAAAAAACCAACTCTTAAATCTGTTGACTTTTAGCTTATATTCAATTATTGTGTACCTAACATTTCAGAGCTTCCGCTTTCAAATTTTATGAAATAAATCTGTCAAGTACAATTTTCCATTTGCGAAACCAAGATCTTAAATAACAGTGCTCAACTTTGAACTCTGTTGAGCTATAGTTAGTTTTTCGTGATGACCAATATTGTAATTATCATAAATTATGATTGGCGGAAAAACTGCAGACAGCTCTTTCACTCGCTATTGCCATTTCGCTCTGCTGTCTCATAAAACATTCAAACTTTTACCAAATTTCGTTCGAATTTATTTGCTGTATTTTTTGGTGAATGATGCCAGGCCTTTGTTTTTTATTTATGTATCGATAAACTGGTCGGACGACCACACAAGCAGTTGCACTTCACTGGATAAATAAATATACGACCGCAAGCCGATGACACGCCCCCCCATTCCCCATTCCCCAATCACCGCCCACGAATCGGGGGTAAAAACCAAAGCAATTCATAATTTATTCACTGCACCCAGTGAAAATGGGACTGAAAGAAGGAGTTTCATTTTGTGGGAGATTGACATTTAATAGGCGAAATAAATACAAAAGTGTCCAAGAGAATAACAATAGTATAATGATGTTAAAATACTTATTTTGTTATATTTTCGATTGTGATCTTCACTTAAAAAGAACAATATTATTTATTGATTTATTTAACTTTTACTAAAAACTGTCGAAAGAGAGACACAAATATAACAATTTAAATACATGGATATATAAAATAAGTAATTGAAATTAACATTTAAATTATATAAGCTAAAGAGCTGTAAAACTTAAACAGAATTAAATAAATATCTAAAAATGTTATTTTCACAGGGTAACTACTTCCTTCATCTGTTGCTCCGACTGGAGGTGGCAGTATAAAGTGGACAGTTGCTGGTTGATTTGGTCTGCCTGGCGGTAATGGGGCATTATACCACAAGACAATTATGCGGCAACAGTGCACAGTGCAACATGCAACATGCAACAGTGTGGCAAGTTGCAACAGCAACTGCATTTCTAAGTCCATTGCGATTTTCATGCGCAATGAAAATTTAGTCAGCTGTAAAAATTTGATGAGGCTGCGGGAGCAGAGGAAAAGCGAAAAGCGGAAGTCAGGCAGACAGCACGCACAATATTTATTTATTTTAATCTGCAAAAAAAAAAGAAAAAAAAAAAGAGAAAATGTTAATTAAAGTGTCATTCAAATTAAATACAGCGCCTCTCTCTCCTCTGACCTGGCGGATAATCAAAAACCAATATCAAAGCGGATTTGTTGCTACATCTCGATCTCATCGGATATTCATGAGTCTGTCTGAAGTTGGCGTGGGGTCCTGGCTCCTTGTCCTGGTCACGTCCTACCGACGCCGTCCCCCGCACTGCAAGACTTAAATAAATACTCCGCATTATCCTCTCAATTTTACATATTTTTTGTATGTCTCTTATTTTTTTGCAGGATGCCACAGCATATTGCGAGTCCATTAACGCGTCCAGGGGGGAACTCGTGTCATAATCACCTTGTTTGTCGGGCGGAACACCTAAAATGACAGAGAAGTAGGCCATGGGGTGACAGGCAGAAAGAGAGAGAGAGAGAGGTCGTCGTTATGTCGGATAATCATTTTCGACGGCAGCTCGAACAGCCAACGGCCCAAAAGCCGCCATCAAATAAACGTAATTCAATGCACAAAATGACAACATTTTCATTTTGAATTTTAAAGCAACTTCCTCTCCTTGCCTCTCTGCTGATTCCCCCCTCAGTTTCCACGTCCATGAACCTCCCATTCCCCTAGTGGCAAATGGATTTTGGCAGCTTTGAGAGCAACTTTTGACTGTCATTTGCATATGGCCAATTGGGCAATGTTGACAAGAAGTTGTTGTTGTTGTTGTTTGTACTGTTCAGGCACAGAGCAAATGGCAAGCAGCTGAAGTCAGCAAAGGACCTAAAGCTTACGAATTATGTTTATGGCCAGGCTCATTACATACGTAATGTCTATTTGAATTAAGTGTAATTTGCTCTGGCATAAGAACTTATCATATGGTAGGAGCAGAAGTTTCAGCATATTTTCCACATCAACCGCATCTCAGTGGCAATTATTAAACTTATAAAATTAAATTTTCATCAAGTTTAATTTGAATAAAAATTTAATTTAAATATACTGAAATTCTTAGTGCAATCGAATATAATTTATATCTATTTATCGGTAATTTTATATAGATTTTTCAACTTAAAACCATAATTAGTTTCTCTGTATTGCATAAAATGTATGCAAATGTTTTCTTTAGAATTCCAAGCGGTTTGACTCAAGTCTCTCAAGTCGATTCGATTACGGGTATCAATAAATCTCATTCTAGTCACCATTATTCTAATTCAAATAATTTCTTTTTAATAAATTTATGACTTTAATAATACAACTTTGATGCAGCTCGAATCATTTAAAACCAAAAATAATTAATAGCAGTTTCTTTCCATCTTTTACTGAAATTTATTTGGTAACTAAAATAATAGTAGAATAATTAAAATGTATTTCCCAAGTAAATAAATAAATGCATTGTTATCCGTGTTGGTGTTGGAATAAAGTTTTATTTATTATTGTTTCAACCGTTACAAATATGGCAAATTGTCATCAATATGAAGAACGAATCCGAATCCGAATCCGAATCGATAACTATAACTAACATTAATCGGAACGAATATTTATTGTATGTATCGTGTGCTTTTAAAACTTATGCACTAACTTATTGAGTGAATATATTGTGATGTGTGTGTGTGTGTGTGTGTAAGGGGATTTGTTATTATTAAAGTTGATTGTGTTGTAGGAATGTTCTATATATATATTAAATTGTACGAATATGTTGGATTATACATGGTGAGTTGTAGTTAAAATGAGTTTAGTTAGTTTAACGAGAGACTCTGCACCAATTGCAGTTGGTCTATAACAAGTTGGCCACATCGCATTTAGCTGCTTCTCTTCTTTATTTACTTGATTCACATTCTCACACATACTTTCACATTCAAGCAGTCAACTGAAAACGTTGCACATACGACATGTATGCACGCTAGTTGCTATCGACGCAATCGCACCCCCCCCCGAAACATCCATTACCATTAGCATTACTGTTACTATTGCTGTTACCATTACTGTTACCATTACCATCAATCGACAAACTTGCAACGATGCAGCCAAGTGTTATGCAACTACTTAAAGGACTTTATCATTTGCTTTGCTTTGATTTGCATTGTTTGAGTTGTGATTTTAATGGTGCTGTCGTCATTTCAATCGTCTTCTTCTTCTTCTGCTCCTTCTCCTTCACCTTCTTCTCTCCTCCATGAAGTGGCAAATGCTCTGTCTCGGCTGCTATCCCTCAGATGGCTTAGAGCAGGTAACATTTTCGGCGCCAACAGGAACAGGTGCAGTGCACATGGCGATAGTAGCGACACAGGCACTTCAGATACTTGTACCCTGCACAGCAGTGATGCGAATGCGAATGCGAATGCGAGTGATAATGCGAGTGCGAATAGCAGGACAAGTCGTGGGAGCAGTACGAGTAACAGCCACAGTCGCACATCTTGACGGTATCGATCACTTTCTGCGAAATTAATTGATTATTCTACTTATTTCTTGTTCTTCTTAGTTTATCTTTTACTTTCGATTTAACTCGTTTCCTTTTTGCTTTCTTGTTCTGTCGTCCTAGCGCCTTGCTGTCTTTGGCTGAACTGATTTCTGGCCAACGCTTCGTCTTTCGACTTGGCTTAGGTTAGTCCTCGAATGTGGGTTGCCTTCCTTAGGGTTGCCCCTTGCAACAAGCCGCTTGTTTGATCGATGCATTTGTTTTGCGTATTTGGGTGGCCAACATTCGTACCACGCCCCAAATATCATACTATCCGTGAGTTCACATCTCTTGTGTTTTGCTTTTGTTTTGCTGTTGTTCTTGTTCTTCTTGTTATTATTATAGTAAAAAATCATGTCAATTGATTTTGGGGCCAACTTCGGCTTGTGGTTTATTTGCCTGGCACGACGGCACTCGAGTTCTATGATTAATTCACAATATTGTCGCTGATTTTATGACCGAAAATTTGTATATTTATTTCTATCCGTCGACTGCCCAAAAATAGACGCCGTCATCGTCGTCGTCGTCGTCGTCGTCGTTGTCGTCGTCGCTAGGCAATGCAAATTCATGCCTGACCCACATTTGGCGCACATTTGATTCTATTAGTCACACAGCTGCCGCCAAAAACAGATGCAGATACTTGTGTATCTGATAGATACATTACATTTACAGATGCAGCTGGGCGATCGTGATGCAATCGATTGGCGACTGCACACACAAAAATCGATGACACATGCGAGTTCCAAGCCCCTGACGTAATTTTCGCAGGTCACACGCTGCGTATACGTCATATCGCACATACTGTATTCGGGGCGCGTTTCAAGCTGACATCAGCTACACTTTAGATACCCCTGGGGTGGCCGAAATCCAACGCGATTACGGCATTCATTTGGAGATCATTTGAAAAATCGAATTGCTCCTTTTAAAGTGAGATCATAATTTATTTGCTTTCAACTGCTAATTGCAGTTTCAATAATGGGATAAATAATGCTTACTTGGCTATCATCGATCAACTTTGAAAGTTCACTTAAAGCTTAAAGATCGTTGACTGATTAATTTTTAAATTAATAAAAACTTTCATGATGTGAAATTAATTTAATGGAAATTTCTGCAGAAATTTGGGATGAGCAGCTGCAACAGGTGCAAGATCAGCGATCGTTCTCTCGTGCAATTACAAATTCGGCTGGTTATCTTTTAAAAGTTTGTAGCCCCCCTTTTAATGAGTTTTTATTGGGCTAATTTGCCGGACAGTCAAAGTGTTTGTTGCAGTTGCACAGTGGAAGTTGCAGCAGGTGCATGTTTCTTATCTGTTTTGTTTTCTTTGGTTTGGTTTGTTGTGCTGCATTTTGGCCGTGCTGTAAGCTCATTAAAGTCACCAATTGCCATTCGAGAACACGTAAGACAGCTTTAAGGCCAGGGCCAGTAATCAAGGGCAAGAAAAAGGGGGGGGGGGGGGTGGGGGCATGGGGCATGTGGCAGGTCGCAACCGTGTGTTGCTTGAAGTGTCCTTGTGCGCTTAAAAGTCTTTCGACACGTATTCGCATTGGCAAAAGTTTGTCAGCCAAAAGCCAAAGCTGGTTAAAATGAAGAGCGAGCCGGGATGGAGGTGGCATAGGGCAGGTCGCAGGTCACAGGTCGCAGGTGAAGTGTTGAGGGTCGCAGCATGGAGTGCAAGCGCATGGCTTCCAGCAGTTTAGTTCAAGTTGTTTCAAGTAACACTTGAAGGACAACAGGGCGACCAAACGACTCGGCCATATGCATTGCATAGAATTGGGCTAGGAGTGGACACGGACACAGACGCAGACACAGACAAAGACACAGACAAAGACACAGGCAGGGGGCAGAAACGGAAGGAAATGCCGGCTGTCAGTATGTGGCAAATAATGGTGTTGCGTGTCGTATTGGCCACCACAGTGATAACCAACTAAATTGTAACAAGAGCAACAATAACGACAGCTGACTTTTGCCCATTTGCAACGAGCTGTGTAAAAGTCGAAAACGAGCATAAAAAATACATACATACACTGAACACAATGCACCCTAAAATTTAAGTCTAAAATTCTGCAATTTTATTATGTATTTTAGAAGTAAGTATTTAGAATATTATTGTTAAACTTACACAATATGAAGATTAAATGGTAACGATATTAAAATAGCCAAAAAAGGTTAAAGCACTTGATTTCCCTGACAAAATTCGTAAAGACCTCCGATAATCAAAATATTTGTGGAGAAGGAATTGAAATATTTTACTTGAGTCAAGTATTTTGTTCTCGATTTAAGATGTTCAGAGTTTATTTCGGACTCCCCGATTTTTTTCCTGTGCACATTTTAAACCAAACTCATTCCACTTCAAAGTTCTCTGTCGCTGTCTCCTTCTCCAGTTGGAGTCTCTTGGCGTTGCAACGTCGTGAAAAGCGTAACTGACACTTAAATTAAATTTGTTTTCATTTCGCCCGGGCTGAAAGTCAACGCGACACTTTCGGGTTCGGGGCCAAGAAATCAGCGCAAAACACAAAACACAATACACAAAACCGAAAATGCATTTCACAATAAAATAAATTAAAACGAAAGCAAAGCAAATTTTCTACACTGAAAGTTGCCCAAAACTCAACGGGGCGTGCGATGGGAACTGGCAAACATGCCACGTCAAACATGGGCAAGATGTGGGCCGGGAATAGTCCACTGATGACTTTTTTGGCCCACCTCCCCCCTCTATCCTCTATCCATCTCCCCCTTCTCCCATTTCTGGCGTAGCTAAGTCCAAAGAGCGAAAGCCAAAGTGAAACGACTAACCGAAACTGCTTGTGACGCTCTGCTCTCTGCTCTTTGCTGTGAATCTCAACCTTAACGCCCCCTGGCGGACAGAGTTGTCGACAAACACACACACACACACTCATGCACAAAACAATTGTGAATACTTGGAGTACAGTTGGAGCGAATGCCAGATAATCCACATTGAATTCTCGACATTTCAAAAGCTGCTTCTGGGGATTTGCATGGCATCTGCCTCTGGTTGGAAGCAAGTGCAAGGAAGCATTTTCCTTACTCGATTTGTGTTCGATATAATTACGCAATAAGTGGACTTACGATCTTAGTAATCCCTAAAATCAGTCAGCTTAAGCTCTTCGACAAATATCACTGTATGTATAATAGAAGTTTCATTTATTTATCGACTGTCAACAAATTCCGCATAAAATTGATATTAACTATGTTGGATGAGATTTCGATAATATTAAATGAACGATATAATATAATTTTCTCTTCTTCAGTTTACGTGAATTGATATTATAATTTTAATAATAATTAGTAGTGTTCCTCTATATCGCATATCAATCATTTCATATATTTTTTCATTTTGAAATTATCGATATGTTGTTATCGAAGTAAAGGTTTTGTAAGAAGGTTTTGCCAAGAACGAAACAGAAAGCAACATTTCATCGACAAATCTGAGCAATCGTGGATTCAGGGAGTCATGGACTCAGGTAGAATCTATCCATTCTCCCATCTATATACACAATGTCCATCCATATTCCGATTTCAAATTTGGTTCGTGCCAAAGCAAAAATTGTGGGTGAGACTTTGAGGTGGTGACGGTCATGTCGGAGATTCCCTCGCTTGTTTCGCAGAAAATTCTTGTTTCCTCTCGCGTTTATTGTTTTTCCCAAATGCGACAGGGGGAAGTACGATGGGTAGAGAGGGGGCAGGGAGACATCAGCCAAAGCCGCAGCCAAACAAACACATTTCAATCAAAACGCTTGACGGCTCGACGGGCAATATCAGCAAGTGCAATACCAGCAACAACAACAAGTAAACGGCAACAGTAACAACAAATACAACAACAACAGCGCCTGCCACGTGGGTGGCCACGTTTTGCGCCACGGCCACAACAAAGTCCAAAGTTGGGGCACGGATGGGAAAATAGGAAATGGGAAATGGGCAACGGCAGCTGACAGCAAGCAACTGGAAACTGGGAGCTTGGGAGGAGTCAAGTCCGGGCTAAAAGGGGGAGTTACCTATGTGCACTGCACTGCGGTTCGCTAAAGGCATTGCACTCTGGGTCGACCCTGTGCCAAACTGTGACCAAAAATAGAAGACCATAAAGCGCAAAATTGCGATAAACAAATGATGAAATTATCTAGTTTATGAGTTCGTGATATTCAAGTAAAAGTGATATACAGTCGAACTTCCATGGCTCGAACTTCTATTGCTCGAATTTTCTCTAACTCCAACTAAATCAAGAAGCAATAGCGCTAACCTTACTTAGAAAAAGAATTCCATTTGTCGAAGTCTCCGTAATTAGAGCATTTTCTTTGGATAATGTGGATTTGAGCTAGGGAAGTTCGACTGTAATTTTCAACTTGACAATTATAAAGATTATAAATCTTATTATTTATTACTTTATGGTTTTAATTATATTTCAAAACATACACTTGGCTCAAATTAGTTTTAAGATTCACATGGATTGATCGATATTAATATTGCTGAGGCATTTCTTGTAATATTTAATTTAATAATAATATTATCCGATCGACAATTGCAACTGTCAGCCAAATGTGTATAAATTGAAATATTTATTATTTTCGATTAAGAACCAGTGTGCGTTGCCTCCATAACTGTTGCTGCTATTGCTGTTGTTGTTGTTGTTCATGTTGTTGTTGGTATTATTGCTGTTGGCCATGGCCATTGCCACAACTACCGCAAAATGGCACTTGCCTGGTTTTTGACACAAGTTGAGGCGCATGCAGCCAGAACTGCGACTGGCGCTGCCTGCCAAACCAAAGCCAAAGCCAGTGCCATTGTCAGTGCCACATGCCGCATGCCGCATGCCACATGCCAGAACAGAATTTCCGTGTGCACATGTTTCACTTGAAGTTTCTCAGTTTCCATCTCAGTCACAGTCACAGTCACATTCACAGCATCAACTGCTGGCGTTGTCCACGCGCCATCGCCCAACTGATTTTGGCTAAGCAAAATGAAGACATTCTCGAGTCCGTACCAAATAGCAAATGGCAAATGTGGCATTCCCCCCGTGGTTGAACCTGGCCACCGCCAGCGGCAACTTTGTCCTCGATGGCACTCAGAGAAAAGCGGCCAAAAACAGAAAGAGAATGCATGCCAAAGATTCCAGCCAAGTTAGAAGAGAGCTGGAGTTCTAAAAAGGACTGACACATCTGAAGTGGATTGAAAGCAGTTGAAGCTTAGAGTACGTGAAGTATTTGAAACAATCATGTTTTGAAGAGTTGACACCAAAGATAAATAGAGGAAGAGAGAGAAGAAGGCATTGCGAATCAAGTTCTATTTGTTTTGCAAACAAATAACTTCGTTGGCAAAAAGCTTTAGATTATCCCTAAGAACTCAAGGAATAAAAAACTATTAATTATTTAATAGTTAAAACCAGGGATTAAAGCTTTACCATAACCGTAACCGTTAACATGTATTAACCGATTGAAATTGGTAACCGTAACTGAAATCGTAGCCAGAACAAAACTTTTTTATTATACCAAAACCCAAACAGATTTTAAAGTATAGCAGTGGAAATAAGTTCAAAAGTACTTTTATCCTAATTTAAAAAAAAAATTTATCAAGATTTGACAAATCTATTCAAATTAAAAGAATTCCATGTATTATAAATCTAAAAACATTTTGCAGTTTTTGGCTTAAACTTTTAAGAAACCAATCGAAATTTAGTCCAAAAGAACTTTTTTACCCTAATTGTATCACCTAGAGTCGATTAGAAGACTAAAACAAAGATTTAAAATTTTTGAAAATTTTCAAAAAAATTAAACACTGTAAAAATCGAGAAATTTTTGAAAAAAGATGTTTGACTCAGAATCAAAAAATGTAAATGCAAAGTTAAAGAAGGGTTAATATTATGAAAAATAAGACATTCCCCATGGAAATCGGATGATCTTTAATAAAGTTTTGCTTCTCGAAAGTCCAAGGAGTCAACATTTCTCAAATATAGATAATTTACAATAGTTATTTGACACAAATTTGGCGTAGCCGTTAACCGAAAATCTAAATGCGAACATAACAGAAACCGTTACTGAAACCAATATTCGTTTCGGTTTAATATTCTGGTTAAAACTAAACTGTAATTCTGGATATTTTTAACAAGTTATAATTATAGATTTTTGTTGACCCCCATCTAAAGGTAGGGCTGGGCTTTTGAGGATTAATTCTGAGGTGGTATTTGGCCCTATCGCATGCTCCTCTAGACCATTTATAAGATATACCTTAACATATATATATATATATATATATATATTGCAGTCTCTTGCGTTTCGTCACGCCATGTCGAGATCTCGTGAATGTTGACTTAAGGATTTTGTACAACAACATCATTAAGAAAATAACAAACCGAATCGCTTAGTATGCAATCAAAAAGAACTTAATTTATTTGTACAGCAATTTCGGCTGCGAGGCTCCACAATCCACAATTTGGTGCAGCATTTTTGTGCAGCCCCTTGGCTTAATTTATTTAAATAAATTTATTTACAATACGGAAAAACAATAGCCGGCACTTTCTAGTTGCCTGCTCACCCGGACCACAAAAGATTCCAGTTGGAGTCAGACATTTCCACGCTCGATTCTGCATATAGTTCAGACTTGCTGCATGTGGCACGCAAGAAGGCACTGAGTGGGGCAGGGAAGAGCGAGGGGTGCTCGAGCTGTTAGCGGTTAGCGCGTGTTGAAACGAGGCAGAGCCCAGTGCTTTAGTTCCAGTCCATCACAGAATGATGCAGCAAACCATAAAGAACAAGGAAAATCCAACACGAAGGCCTTTCTTGGCCAAAACACACACAGAATGACAACAATTTTGGGCACACAAAAACGAGACTTTCAACGTGAAAGAGGGAGAGAAGCAAGAGAGAAGTTAACAAAATGAAATTCCGCTCTTTGACGATCAGAAAAGATCGAAAGATACCCAAACAATAAAAACTGAGCTGCTTTTCTTTTACTCGAGAGCACGAGACAGTTCGATTGCAGTGCGGCATTCTCAGAGAACGAGAATGAGAATGAGAATGGGAACGAGATTGGAAGTGGGAAACTGACTGGAACCCAGACAGGGACTGGAACTAAGAGGCGATATTTGAACTTCGTTTACGACTTTGCGACTGCATTCCTTCATATTTCGCAACGTTCAGGAATGTCATGAGCGGGCGTATATATAGTTGTTATTGTTGTTGCTGTCTCCGATGATTCTTGGAACTGCGTTTTAGTACCGCAAGTTGTAAAGCCTATAATGCGTTATTGGCATACGAGTACGAGAACTCCAACCTGCTTCTGGTATTTAGGTTGGCAATGCGCGTGCGCAAATTTGCGAACTGAATATGGCATTGGACAATGGACTTGGTATTGGACTTGGACTTGGACTTGGACTTGGAATCGGACTTGGTACTGGACTTGCTCTGGGGCACATGGGCTTGGACTTGACGCGCATCGATTGCAACCAAATGTGGTCACGTCAAGGTGATGCCACTGTCTCTCTTCTCTCGTCTCTATCCCCGTCTCTTTCTCCGTCTTTTTCCCTGATATTTATAGCTAAATTCAAGTGCTGAGCATTCCAATCATTCGGTGAACGTGGGAACTTGTGATCATTGGGTGGTCACAAATACGGAAATGCTAAACGCAATTCCTAGAGGAATTCAGACGGAGTATCTGAAAAGTGTATGAGTTCTAGGCGTCTTTAAAACTTGTCAATTGTCGAACAGAACTTATTATTTTTGTAGAGATTCTATATATTTGAACTACAAATATTTTTAAATTATACATATTTTTTTAAAGAAATGTTAAGGAAATAAGGAAAGTGTATTTAGGTTACTATCAGTCTATAGAGTTATTTTTCCAGTTGTAATTGTTGGTTCATCTGTTTAAATTCTAAAAGTCGGAAATTAACAGAAAACAGGAAAGCAAGCTTATCTGAGCTTACTTTATTGTTTTAGTTATAGATTCGAAATATTTAGAATGTTAAAGGTTTTTATTGTTTCTTCAATTCTTGACAGATTGTTGATCTACCTGAGCTCTAAAACTAATTTAGCTCACTCGGGTTGATGATGACACACCTTCAGTTAGACAAACAGTCGTAACGAATGATTTACGTTTGATAAGATATAAAGTGTCTGAGGGGATCTACATATGTTACTACACTTTTTATGCTAGACTTACATCACTGAGTTATTTTCCACTCACATACATACACTTACATACGAGTACTCGTACCATGCTCTCAAGTGGGTTAATCTGATGTGCTTATGTCACTGGCACTGCATTCACTCCACATAGCTAATTAAATCGATAATCAGCTATGTGACATTACCTTTCTCAGTCTCCCTCTCCCTCTCCCTCTGTCTGTCTCTCTTATTTTCTCTGTTTTGATTGAGGATTATCACTGGTCAGTCTCGTGCTTCCCCATTTCATTGTTGTTGTTTATGATGATTGCATACATATATGTATATATATATTTATATAGTCAACAAGTCAGCGGCTGCTTATTGACCTCCTAGAGTCAAGCACAAGTCACTTGTTGAATTGTTTGCCTCCTTTTATTCTGCTCTCCTCACTGTGCCCCTCTGTCCCTCGCAGTTTGTTTACAAATTGTAATGGAAACTTTTGTAAATCTTTCCATGCTACGAAAATATTCCAGAAAAGTGTTTCATTCATGCAAAATGAATAGCAAGCGCAGACACAGACACTTGTATGTACACAAACAGCTATAGATACAAGTACAAAGATACAGATACACATTTACACATGCAGTTGCAAGTTCACAGTGTGTTGAGAAGGCCATGGCCTAAGCAAATTGATTTATGTAGTCAAAGGAAAACTACAGAGAAAATCGACCGATCAAAAGATCGAACCGAATGTGCCAAGTGGGTAAATTTCCATTTCGATTGTTGTCACAATTACTCTTCTTCTCGATGTTATTGTTGTTGTTGTTGTTGTTGTTACTTCTGCTGTTTACGCAGCTCATTAGTAAGCTGGTTAATGTGGCTTCCAAATAAGTACATATCGAATGAAATTTAAAGGCATACTAAACAATAACAATTGACGTCATGTGCACACTTACTCGTCAAGAGCCAAAAATATGCGCCAGCTGTATTTGTATCTGATGGATGCATGCATTGACATTCGCCACGGCTGTTGAGCAACTTTCATATAAATCATAATGAGCAACAATATCATAACAAAACAATACAAAAAGCTGCATTCGTTTTAAATACTCTTTATTTAGGGCAAAAGAAAACTCAGAAAATATATGTTTCAAATACAACTAAAGATTGTCTGCAAAACTTAGGCATTAAATTATGTATATAAATATTTTTTTAAAATCTAAAAAGAATGTTATAAATTAATTAAGTAATTTATTAAATATATTTGTAAAATTGTATGCTGTACTTTTTAGTTTTTAAGATACAATATCAATATCAATACAGTATCTTTTAAAGTGATCTTTTCACTTCATTTTTTTTTTTTTAATTACAAATGATATAATAAATTTTTACATAAATAAAAATATTTTATTTGTTTTATACAGCCCGGTTTCTTAGGGTATTTGCGAAAGCAAACCGCAAAATAAAGTGTTGTGCGGTTAATTTTTGAATGCGATTCGCGGATTCGCGAATTCATTCACCTTTTAATCAGGCAACTGGTTTTCAGTTTATGATGTTGTTGTTGTTGTAGAAGTTGATGTTGTTTTTGTTGTTTTTTTTTGGCTGTCCGAAATGAATTTCCCTTTTTGTATGCGCCACGAAGTTCGTGATTTTGTCGAATCGGACCCGACGATAAGTGGCCAACAACGTGAGATAAATACACAAAAATATTTAGATGCGATTAACCACACAACAAATACATTAGCAAGAATGGCAACAACAATTATAAGTAGTAAGTCAAAGGAGCTACAAATACAATGACTAATCACAATTGAGTTGCCAATGTCGGCAAGTCATGTCAAGCTCAGTTCGAATAAGTCAAAGACCTCAGATCCCACAGATACTCTGACCGATTCTGAGATACTTGTTGTAGATACTCACAGATGCTTTTCTCTATACTCTCTCATTGAATGCAGTGCAAATACTCGAAAGTCGCCACAGTTTGAATCGTTTGCCAAATTATTGAACACGTAATGGAACTTACAAATCTGCAAAGTTGTTGTCGTTATCGTTGTTGTCGATGTTGTTGTTGTTGTTGTTGTTAATGAACTTATTGTTGTTTTCGCACGAGCATTTCATGAATGAAGTTGCTGTTGTTGTGATTGTATTTGTTGTTACTGTAGCTGGTTATTCGAATCGCCGTAAGCATTCGATAATATTGAGCTCCATCGATGTCGTTGTTGTTGTTGTTGTTGTCGCTACGTTTGTCTGTTTGCACTTCACACCAGCACTTGGAGTGGAAGAATCGTCCAGCAATTTGTCCGTCCGTCCGTCCGTCCGTCCGTTTGTCCGTCCCATTGGACTCTGTGTGGGTATCCACGTTTGTTTTGTCTCACTGTTATTGTTGTTGTCGCTTTGCATTTGTTGTTCAACTCTGAAGTGTGTACGTGTTTTGAATGAAAATTTGGACTCCTCGACTCGTGTTTTATTTTCGCAAATTATCTTTGGCCAAAAATCTACAAAATTCATGAATGAGGCAAAATGCGAGAGGGCCAAACACACATACACACATACACACACACACACACACACGCAGTCAGCGAAAGCCAAACTCAATGTAAATTGTCAATATGCGAAAACAAATAATAATAATTTTCGATTGCAAGTGCGATTGGAATACTGCTGAGAGTTTTTGTGTAGGTCGTTTGTACTACGGCTTATAAGTATATATGTATCTCTGTATCTTTTAAATCGTCAATCGTATCTGCAGATCAATAACAGCTTATACAATTTGTGTGGGAATATAGTAAAGCATTTGATTAATCAATTTGTAAGAGCTTAAATGCAGAATGAATTCCACTTGAAAATCTATTCAGTTTTGGCAAAGTTAAGAAAGTTTGGGAATGGTCACTATAGGTATTTAATAGTCCATTTAAATAATGCGCTTTTAATATGAATATTTATGTCAGAATTTAATATATTTCAGTTGAATGATTTCTCGCATAAATACATAGAATCTTTCGATCAAGCCTCGTTCGATTCGATTTCTGACGACCAACTAAGTCTATTAACTGCATTTTTGTTAGTCACAAATTATCTGTTACATTTTTGTTGTAAATTACAGTTATTTTGGGCTAGTTACTGTCGTCGAGTTAAACGTCGAGTTGTTGTTGGCCCAGTTGCGTAAGTATGCGACTTTCCCAACTACAACTTTAACTAAGACTGTGTCTACTGAATTACGCTGACATTAGCCAGACCATTACCATTGAGTATTAGACAGTAACCAGTAACCACCCAGCTGACGACCTGTGTTTTTTGGCCGGGCCAAGTGTGCGCGCATGTGCGTTGTCTACAATCTTGGCCATTTAAAGACATGTCCAACATGGGCCACTTAATTTCTCTAAAATGTCATATTTAATTTCGCATTTAGACGTCTTCATTGCCACAATTTGAGGCTTCTAGCGTCTTTCAACGGTTGGCTAACTGTCGGTGTCTGCTTCCCAACTGGCTACCTGCATAGTTCATGGCTTAAACTTTTGTCTTTTTGTCCGTCTGTCTTTATTTTTATTTAAGTTTGCTTGCTGTTTCAGTGATTTCCGGTTTGGTTTCGTTGTAAAATTTTGTACGTTTTGGTATTTTTGGTTCACACGTGCGCGGGTAATAAACTTCAAATGACCGAAACTGAAACTGGCGCTCAGTGGTTCAAGTGGCCCGTGTGCGTGGTTTAGAGAGTGACAGGGAGAGATAGAGACCCATCAGCGAAATCAAGTCAAGTACTGAAAGCAAACACTTTTGCCAACACACTTCATAAAAATTGTAAGACCCTCTTAGATTGCTGTCTCTCTTTTGCTCTCTTATTCACTCTCCCTTTCCCACTCACTTCAACTGTGTCTTTGTCGAATGTCCCAATGGGGCAGCTCATTATCAAAGCTTTGTAGGCTTACCTTTTAAAATGTATCTTCTGCGTTTATCATTGCCGAATTTTAATTAAATTATGTTGAAGCCCCAAGTCAAGTCGAGTCAGGAATGAAGTCACGTGTAGCTACTGTTTTCACTGACACTCGGCCACAAGTTCAATGTCTCTGGTTAAGTATATATTTAAGTATATATAAGTATATATTTAGCTACTATGCGCACTCGTAGTCACTGAAGCAGGGCTCGTTTAGCAATTACGAAGCACAATGGAAACTCTCGTTTTATTGGGCTTCCAAATTGCCCCTTGGATATAGAAACGAATATAACCAATATAACGATGCCAAGGTTACAATCCTGCCCTGACCCAATAACCCCTTACTCATGTTTATTACATCAGACCAAAATTAGGGCCAGAAAATTAGCTGGAACAGCTCATTAAAATAAAGCATATTGCGCATACGCCCCATTTATCCCTCAACAGCAAAATTCATATTAATATTGGGTTGGTGTGTTTGTTAATGCTGATGAGAGGTATGGGAACATTTACAGCCACTTCTAATAAGCAATTTTCAAGTATCGAATTACATTTACATTAAGTGTATTTTCAGCTCCATCTACAGCTCTGGGGCTGAATCTGGGGCTGAATCTGGGGCTGAATCTGGGGCTGGGCTTAGTGCATAAACACGTGTCCGTTCATCATCAAATTTAATTTATTAATAACCCTTTTGTGGCCCAATCCATTTATGCAATATGTCGGAGTCGGATCACCTCCCTCTCCCTCTCACTTTCTCTCTCTCTCTCTCTGGGCCATTGAAACGGTAAGCGTAAGCGTTTTGTCGCCGGGTGTCATTAAAGCCGTCTGTGGCTAATTCAGGCTACTCACTTAAGTGCCAATGCTAATTTTGGTGCCAACGGTTCTCGTTCATAGCCCGTTGGGAGACACACTGGCTTGTGTCAAAGAGTGTGATACTGGAGACATAAAATATTTTTTTAATATTCAATCAAATTTAGTACAAATGATTTGCTATTATAAATTTTCAATAAATATAATAATTCAAAAGATTTTAAATGATTAAATGCATTTTCCATTTAATTTAAAATGTTTCTCAATTGTTACTATTTCATTGATTTTAACAGGCATTTCATCAGAACTATAATCTAAATAATTTGATTTTAGATAAATACTTTTATTTAAACTTCCGCTTCCAACTGCCATCTATATATTATAAATCTTCTTAGTTTTATTAAGACAACACCTGTTCTAAACTTTGACAGGTACCTACAAAAGTATTTAAATGTTTATCAAGTTACAAGAACTTTTCCTTGGCGTTTTTATCATAACCCTTGGCCCACTGTAACCTCGTGCTGTGGAGTTTGTTTAACTCTGTTGCTAATAGACTTCACAAATGATTTGGCAACAAGTTAGCCCAGATGTTTTGAACTGTGTGTGTGCGTGTGTTTGTTTGTGTGTGTTGGTATTAGTATTATGCAAATGGTCCGAGGTGTTAGGCTAAGCATACACAGATATAAGAAAATGATGGCGCCAGCGTGTTGCCCGTGAAAGTCCTGTGTTGATATCCTGTTTCTTCATTCAATGCTCTCTCTCCCCCTCTCTCTAAGCCTGGTTCTGTTGCATTTAAGACTGCTACTGTGTTCGGGCTCATTTCCGCTCAATAGGGTTGAGTCCACAAGCTAATTTCATGTTAATTCCAAGTGCTCCTCCGAACTCTGAACTTTTTTTTAGTTAAACGATTTTGTGCTTTGTCGTGTTGGACAGCATTTGGTTTTGCCACCCTAATGAATATGTCTTCACGGTTGTCCCTGCCCTGACCAGGGATGGGATGTTTCATTTCGCCCACTCGGAAGTTGAATTTTATGCCCAAGTTGCTGTTGTTGCTGTTGTTGATGGTAGCACGTAAAATTTGATAGGCTACTAAAATTTCTATAAAAGTGTGTACATACAATTTTTGCTCCTGTCCCCCACTCCACCCCTTGGCATGTCCCTTTGTCGGCACGAGTGGGGATGTATTAAAACTTTATATGCATTATAAAATTGGATTTTATGTCACTCTCTAAGTTGCCATTAGCTCAGCTTCACTCCCCAAAGTCGGAGCTCAAACTGGAGTTGGAGTGGCTGATGTTGTTGTTGTTCTTCCGCGCAGACAGCTGAATTATAAAACCCACATAAAATGTTGATAGTCAATTGCGTGCAAAAGAAGTTCGAATGTCGTCGCTATTCCATTGTTTCCCCGACCTACGAGAAAAAAACCTACCCATAAAGCTCAAAATGTTTCAAATGCCGTGTAATGCACGGCATATCATCGTAAAAAACTTCCGTCATTTCCTTCTCTTTAACCACAAAAAAAAATATATAAAAAAGAAAACCGAAATGAATATTTTGCTAGGAAAGTGCCCCAAATTACCATGTGACGAGGGGTTGAGCTGTAAAATGAAACATTTTGACATTTTCATTCCATTTGTTGTTTCGTTTTTTTCATATTTATTGGATACGCATCACTTGCTGTAATTCCCAGGGTTGATTTGTTGTCCAAATTTTAAAAGTGTTTGTATCTGTTATATTACCATCGCAAAATCCCGGTTAATATTAAAATTAAAAAAAAAAATTAACATTAACGATTTTTCTTTGTCGGAAAACAGTTGAAATCTTTATCTAAATCTTTTCTACTTTTAATATTTTTAAGTCAATTGTTATGCTCAAAATTAATATTTAATTTCGTTTCTTCCGTTGTCTTATTGTTTTATTGCCACATGTGGCACGTAGACAGGCCAATTAAAAACACTCAAGCAGCTCCTTTGGTAGCCATAAAATGAGTTGTCTCGAACTCAGTTTGGCCGTCGACATCTGGTCAAGATCGGCAGCAAATTGGCTCGATGGGTGAGTTTTATGGTCACCTCACAAGCATTGTAAATGTCATGTTTGTAGGCATCTTTCAACTTGGTCAATTGCAGCAACAATAAAAATTTGTGGTACTCAATTTCGAGAGTGTGCAATTGTCTCTATCCATCTCTCTCTTTTTCTCTCTTTTGGCCATTCTTGTAATTTTTAATGTTTTTACGAGCATATAAAATGATTATCATATTGGGAAGTCCTGGCACTGGCCCATAATTCATACGGCAGTTAGATGTGAGTGCTCAGATAGGCGCCAGTCGCTCGATTCGTTCAAGGATATGCCACTGGAAGTGGCAGGGGCAGGGGCAGGGGCAGAGACTGTGGCGGCACTTAAGCACTGCAGCAGTATTCCGAGCTAAATGACATTCTTTTGACTTATGAGGCAGCATTTGCTGCATTGCCGTTGCCGATGCCGATGCCGATGCCGCTGCTGATTGAGTGTCGAGCGATGTGGCACAGTCCACAAAATATCGCCATTATGCTGGCCCCGCCCTCAAGCCAACGCCCTAAACAGAGCCAACATCTCGGCCAACAAGGCCATCAAATTTGATTGCCGGCTAGAAGGCGGCACATTGTGTTCATTCTTTGTAGTAGCAACTCTGGCTGTGGCAGGTGGCAAGTGGCAAGTGGCAAGTATTTTGGTCAGCAAGATCTCGCGGAACCCTCGCGTTGCCATAATAAACCAATAAAAGCGGCCACTTGCAGTTCCAATCAAGTGACTTTTATTGGGTACCGAGAATAAATTGCCATGGCCCATGGCATGTAACCAAAATAAAGTCAAGTGCCGCACTTGGCCAGGTAACAACAACAACAACAACAGCAATAACAATAAGAAATATTTTCAGTTGGGCGAAGAGAAGATACCCTTTACCAAAGTGAAAGTATGCATATGAAGATAGAGATTAAATGGATGGATAGACTAAAATACAAACATTATTCTGCCTTCAATCTAAATTTAAAAAAAAAATAACCTGTGGTTAAACCAATAAAATGAAAAAGATATTAGAAAGATCTTAAGGATTTGTAGCATCCATAAATGTGATTTATTTATGATACACAATATTACTATTTTTTTTAAATATTATTTTATTTGCATTCACTTTATTTCTAAATACTCCAGTTAACATATTTATATTATTTTCTTCTAGAAATATGTATGTTCTCTATCTATGATTTCCGAATTTTTTCATTGACAGTTTTAATTATTGATACTATCTAGGTCGTTATTCAATGAGACTCTTGAGTCAGCATAGCCAACTCAAAACAGGGTATGAGCACAGCTACAATAATAAACATGTAATGAGCCGCTTTCTTCACCGGTCGGCCAAATGCATGGTAATAGATTTCGATTGCATGCCGCGAGCCTGGAACTTGGGGGGAGAATTTCAAGAGGCGACTCTGAGACTCTGAGACTCTGGGGTGTGGGCAGCTGTGAGTCTCGAGACTCGATTCGGAGTCGCCGTCGCCGTCGCAGTCAAAGTCTCTGGCGATGGACGAACGATTGCTTTAGTCATGGTCTGCGGGCCATGTGCGATAATTATGGTAATATTTGCATTTGCGTGTGGCTCCGCTAAACAGTTGAGTGAGTCGGCGGGCGCCATGGACTTAACTTGGCCAAGCCCCAGCCCCAGCTGGCCCAGACGGACCAGCTAGCTGTCTGGGGTTGGGGTCTATTGGATCTTAGCTTCCTTATTGCGGACCACAGCCGGAGAAACAGTTGCACTGCCATTTCTCTCTCTTTCTCTCGCTTTTCTTTAATGTCTTTTTAAACAGTCAATGCTGCCCACTGTGGCCACGCCCACCGCCTCGCCGCGCCTTTAATTAAGCATACTGTTGCCTTGAAATCCTCCATCGCTCATTCCCAATACCAATATAAATACCAATTTCAATTCATAATTTCAAATTAAATGCGATTTGTGTACTTTTTAATGCCTGTCGCGTTTTATTGGTCATTAAAGTAAATTACAAGCACTAACGGATTGCCGCAATGTGGGCGTGTCTTCAATTTGGCGTACTGTCCCCAATTCCTTTCTTCAAGCTCATATTCTTATTAATGAGTGGAAGACTCTGACCGAACTTTAATTTATGGTCAGTCATAAAACAAAAAATAAAATGAACGGCCCCAAAAAAATAAAGAACATTCATTAACTGAAGGTTACAAATTAATTAGAGTGTTTTATCTGGTTTAATTATTTTTTTTGTCGAATTTTTTTATGTTTTTTACCCTGGCAATTGCCGACGTCAGATGGCAGAGATCCCATGTCAAATGTCATTTGCTGGCACCGCTAGAACCTTCAATTTAATGAGATGTACTTAATAACTAGCTGTGTGTATCATAATTGTAATAAAAAATAGAGAAAAATTAGTTGCAATGCATGAAGGTAAACTGCACTTAGTTTTGGAGCTGCAAGCAGCTGGTGTCACCCTATTTAAATAAATTTTATGTTTGTAATTAAAAAATGGGTATCATGTTTTTCATAGGACAGAAATTTGCTAAAGTTAATAATTAAATTAAATAATACGATCATGACATGTCAGCATTTTATACAAATTAAATGAAAATGCCAAACTGGTTCTTAAACTTGATTTGAGTTAATTTTCTGACAATATTATTATAGCATATTACAAAGTGTTTTTAACGACACGAAATAATGTTTTTGAATCATTTAAGGTATAAATAATGGAGCATCCCATTGAGAAGCGGCAAGATGCTGTGTAAATCCCCCTCAGACATCAGAGATAGCCCGTATTAATGATCCCAATTAAAGTCGAGCAACTTCATTTCACGGCGGTGACTAAACACAACCGACGAAACAAGATGCAGACACAGATCGATGTGAAGAAAGAGACAAAGTGGTGGGAAATGGAGATGGAGAAGGAGACGATGAAACGGAGGAGACGGAGAACAGTTTCGTTTGCCCCCAAGGATATTAAGCGAAAATCACATGGGGCATGCTTTAAAGGCCAATCACCCGAATCGAGCAGACAGAGACCCTAAAAGATCCCGATCCCGGTGGCGATGGCAATATTCGATGCTCGATGTTCGTTGTCCGTTGTCCGTTGCCCGATCCCCACAAGGCACAAATGGCATAAAAGCCAAAAAGAGCAAGTCCGAAATTATAACGAGCATTAAAAACGGTTTTTCGGCGTTCAAACAACCACCGCATTGTTACTACCCATTCACCTCCATCGTCTGCTTCTGCTTCTGCTTCTCCATTTCCATCGACTTCTGGTCTGCGTAGGCGCAATACTTGAAAACACAAGCCAACTAAATTGTTGCAGCGAACACTCCACCTGAGTGCTGAGAACTGAATCCTAACCCAAGTCGAACTCAGCTGAACTGAACTGAACTGAGCGGAGCGTCAAAGTGGCCATAAAAATCATAATGAAGCGGCGACTAAAACAAAATGCCATAAAATGCTTTAAATGAAAGCAGCATAAAAAGCCAAACAATAAAAAAGAGAGATGTCCTTCTTGGAATTCTGGCCAGGTCTTATGTCTCTGGTCTCTGGTCTCTGGTCTCCGGTCTCCGTTCTCCGTTCTCTGTTTCCTGTACTCTTCGCCTTAGCGGCTCAACTCAAACGCAGTCCAACAAATTCTCAGTGCGAATGAGGAATTGAAGAGTGGGGAGTAAGGACTGGGAGGTGGGCAGTTTTTGGGGCATGGGGAAGGGCAAATGAAACGAAGGAATTCATTCAACAGTTTGTAATCAATGTGGACGTGCAAAGGGACACGCATTTCGGGGCCAGACTTGATAAGCGTTGCATTCAATGACCCTCCCAGGTAGCTCAGACACTTGAGACTGGCCAAAAGGGAGCGAAGGGAGGGCGGGCCAAGCGAATGTTTTTTGGCTGAAAGGAATTTCGCGTTTTTGGCTATTTCAGTGGCGTTTAAGTGGCGTCAGCCAAAACTCGCCCAACTTGTTTATGATCAGTTTGTGCAGATTAAGATGCCGACGCATCCATAAAACAGATACTGAAGAAGAAGAAGAAGATGAAGGCGATACTGAAGATCAGTTGAAATCAGTTATGAACTTATTTATATTAAAGAAATCTAAAAATCATTATAATTTTGAAGTCGCTATCTCTATTTATTAATTTTTGAGCACAAGATTTATTAAAGTTATTTAAGATGAAAGAGTAATGAAGACTTTGAATATTAAGAATATGCGGATTTTTTTGAATTTATCTATGTTAAATAAGTCTTTAAATATTTATAATCATGAAATCGCTATATGTATCTAATAATGCTTAGGCAAAATTTTTATTTAAGTTATTTAAGATGAGAGAGTAATGAAGACTTTGTAAGAAGATTAAGAATATTATAATGATATATTAATATTAAGAATATTATAGTTTGTAAGAATATTATAATAATGCAAATGCTATATCTAAGAAATGATGTTTAGGCACTAGATTTATTTAAGTTATTTAAGATGAGAGAGTAATGAAGATTTTTTAGGAATATTAAGAATATTATAATATTATATTAATATTAAGAATATTATAGTTTGTAAGAATATTATAATAATGCAAATGCTATATCTAAGTAATAATGTTTAGGCTCTAGATTTACTTAAGTTATTTAAGATGAGAGAGTAATGAAGATTTTTTAAGAATATTAAGAATATTATAATGATATATTAATATTAAGAATATTATAGTTTGTAAGAATATTATAATAATGCAAATGCTATATCTAAGTAATAATGTTTAGGCACTAGATTTATTTAAGTTATTAAAGATGGGAGAGTAATGAAGATTTTTTAAGAATATTAAGAATATTATATTAATATTAAGAATATTATAGTTTGTAAGAATATTATTATAATGCAAATGCTATATCTAAGTAATAATGTTTAGGCTCCTGATTTACTTAAGTTATTTAAGATGAGAGAGTAATGAAGATTTTTTAAGAATATTAAGAATATTATAATATTATATTAATATTAAGAATATTATAGTTTGTAAGAATATTATAATAATGCAAATGCTATATCTAAGTAATAATGTTTAGGCACTAGATTTATTTAAGTTATTAAAGATGGGAGAGTAATGAAGATTTTTTAAGAATATTAAGAATATTATATTAATATTAAGAATATTATAGTTTGTAAGAATATTATTATAATGCAAATGCTATATCTAAGTAATAATGTTTAGGCTCCTGATTTACTTAAGTTATTTAAGATGAGAGAGTAATGAAGATTTTTTAAGAATATTAAGAATATTATAATATTATATTAATATTAAGAATATTATAGTTTGTAAGAATATTATAATAATGCAAATGCTATATCTAAGTAATAATGTTTAGGCTCTAGATTTACTTAAGTTATTTAAGATGAGAGAGTAATGAAGATTTTTTAAGAATATTATAATATTATATTAATATTAAGAATATTATAGTTTGTAAGAATATTATAATAATGCAAATGCTATATCTGAGTAATAATGTTTAGGCTCTAGATTTACTTAAGTTATTTAAGATGAGAGAGTAATGAAGACTTTGTAAAAATATTAAGAATATGCGAATTTTTATGAATTTATTTATCTTAAAAAAGTCTTTATGTTTAATCTAATAATGCCTAGCCACACGATTTATTTAAGTTAAGAACAGTTCATAACCTTAATCGCCTAGCAAATCGAGAGATTTTCCTTGCTCGTAATGCAAACTCTCCATCAATCTATCAATGCCAATACCTGTCTCTCGAAGCTGAGTGTCAGCAAGCACTCGGAATAGTAATAGCCCCACTCAAAGCACAACAAGGCAACTCATATCCTGTCTATTATCAAGTTGGAGCTTGTACTCATTCAAAGCCGAATTTGAGGACTGCCGGGGGATGGAATTTTTTTGACCAATTCAAAGGAGAAAACTATGCACTGTTTTCGTTTGTTATTTTTGTTATTTGTTATTTGTTTTGGAGCCGCAACAAGCCCTGATCGGATCGGTTGCAGGTCAATGCGCTGTTGCAAGGTAAGTTCAGACGAAAGCCAGCAAATTCCTCAGAAAGGCACAACAAGAGGCCCAAAACTCACACAAAGAGTGAAGGAATTAAAAACACATAAATGTCACTTTCGCATAGCTTTTTGTTTTATGTAGCATCCTTTTGAACAGCAACTGAATCTGAATCTGAATCCAAAACAGAACCAGAACCAGAGTTGGGTTCAGTGTTTGAGAGTCGAACAAACCAAAACAAAACCAAAACTATACCATACCATAGTGAAGCAAACTGAAGCCAAAGCCGCAGACATGGCCACACTTCAGTTGCAGGCCAAGATTCAACCTCCTCCTCCTGATCCTCCTTCTGCTCCTGCTCCTGGTTGCCTCCGTTTCGGATTGCGGATTGTGGATTGCGGGTAGCGGGTTGCAAGTTGCCAGTTTGCTGGCTGGTTGAGTAGCAAATTTGACGCAAGCGCAACAAATTCACAGACTCTCACATACACACACATACACACACACACACTGATGGTCAGACGATACCTGAACTTGACAATGAACTCGGTCATTTTTCGAGGGCAACAAACAAAAGGTGATTTACCTTTATCCTTTCTATGCGCCTTGCGAAACGAGTTATGCTGCCTTCTGCCTACCTACAGATACAACAACATTCAATAGATACGAGACACGGCTGCAGATACAAGTTCAAATGCAGATACAGATACAAATACAGCAACTTCAGATTTCTGTTGAAATTCATTCAGACGCACTTCGCACATTAACGCCCTGGCCCAGAATCTTGTCCCCTGGCGAGAGTCCTTTTTACCGTCTCTCCCTCTCTCCCTGTCTCCCTCTCTTTCTCTCCTGTGCTCCGTGTGTATGTGGGAATCTCTGGACAGTCTGTGGCCATTCCTGGAACTGCGTCGGTCATTTCAAAAGTGTGCTCTTCCCTTCTTTTGAATCTTCAAGATATTCACTCTTAATCAATATCATACAATTTATCAATGATCAACAGCATTTTCACAGAATTTTCTTGAATCCCAGATCCTGGCACTCAGCTGAGCAAATGACAGGACAACTCCCTAAATTAATCAGTAGCAGATTATTGCAGCGGCATTTCAAAGAATCTCCACATGAATGAAAGATTTAATGCAGTTACCTGGAAGATTTTAAGTAAATAAATAAAAGGTTTTATGTCGGCAAACTCTATTTACAAAAAGAAAATAAAATAAATATAAATTAATAAATTGATATAAGCACAGTTCTCGAAACGAAATTTATCTCAAAAGTTATTTAATTTGAATATTAAGATTAAGAACAATGAAGTTTGTCCAATTTTTAACTGCTAATAAACTTTCATTTAAAACTCTATTAAAGTAATCTTCAATCTTAGCCAATAATACTTAACTTCAAATCAAATATAATTTTATGGTCAAATGCATTATCCTAAACTTGATGCTATTATATACACATTTACTATGCTGACACACACATGCTTTATATTAATATTCGGCAGACGTTTGTCCTTTTTCTCGACCTCATCCTCATCCTCATCGTCATTTGCCTGCACTTATAGTAACCATAAATTACTTGGTGGTTGTGATGCCCAATGCTATATGGTCACAGTAGAGAGAAAAAGAGAGGGATAGAGAGGTTGGGCGGGAGATATATAATACATCTCCATTGGCCTCGGTTAACTGAACTCTCAAGTAGTCTCGATTAGCGATAATATCTCGCCGCATTGTCATAATTCTTGAGCTGCCCAGCGCAAAACCCATTAAAATCTGAATGTGTGTCCCCATCTCCAGTGATGGCAACTAAAGCTGTTAGCTGATAGAAGTTGGCTCTATGCTTTCTAATAACCCGGCAATGGCAATGACCGCCAGTTGAGGCCAGAGGGCCAAAAGCCAAAAGCCAGAAGAGAGTTGTGATATATTGCGCGATTGTGTTTATCAAATGCCATCATCAAAATTTCATTAACTTGTTTTTGGCGAATACCATAAATCTCGTCCTTGTTTTGCGGGTACTCGAACTTTGGGCCCAAATGCGTATCGGAGCCATAGATAGACATGCATTACTCATTGCGTCATTGGACCTTGGCCCTTGGCCTTTGACTGGACGCCATAAATATGTCAAATGCTGTGGGCGGGATGGGGCTATAAAATTTCTAATTGCCTACGAGGTGAGTAAAAGAGCGACAGAGATGGAGAGAAGTGTGACAATCAGCGGCAGCTTTATCACAACATTCACATTCACATTCACATCGACAGGCGACAGGCGACAGGCGACAACGTCAACTGACAGCCGTGAAGAGCAGGCCGTGTCCTTTATTAGCCAAGTTTACAGACACATTTGTCAATTTTATGGTGGCAACAGGACGAAAGGCTCTGCCGCTTTGCCGCATTGCAATAATTATGAATCATTTTCAAGAATGACTCCTGCAACACGCAGTCAGCAGTTGGCCATGGTAATGGATGCGATGACGATGGCCAAATGCGGCCAGAAGCTGAGACAGCAGCTGAGAGTTGGCAGTTGGCAGTTGGCAGTTGAAGCATTCTCAGTTAATTACCAACAACGCCATCAACTTTTTTAATTCATTTGCCAAGTTTGGCACACATTTCTTATTTTGTCTGTCCGTCCGTCGTGTCCTTTTCCCTGTCAGATGATCGATGCTGCCATCGACTTGACCTCTCAGTGTGTCTGATTTTATTGGAAAACTTTTGTGGTCCTTCCTCTCCCACTCCCACCCTCACTCTCCTCTTCTGCTTTTCACTTCTTCCACATTTCTCTCTTCTTAGTCTCACCGCGGCTCAAATCATATTTTATGGCCATCATTATTAGCTAATTTTTATGCGCCCAACCGTCGCCGACAACAAAACTGCTCTGCTCCTGAAAAGTTCGTCCTGTCTTGTTGCACATTCCCAGCGACTTTTCGACCAGGAGCAGCAGCATTTCTTGGCCAACTGTTGGCTGCAATGCCAGTTACTTGGTCGGTTCCTCTTGGCTGCCAGCAAACTGATAAAACTTTCTTCAAAATTATTTCTTTCTTTTTTTTTTTTTTGGTTTTTTTCTTTTTTGCATTTAAACGAGCGTGGCAGACAAAATGCGATTGCTAATTTTTCATGGCGGATAATGAATGATATATTGAGTGTAATATGCTTGCAACTGTTGCCCCAGCCAGCGGCAGGGTGGATGGGCGGAGGGGTGGGGAAGTGGCGCCACCAGCTGGCTGACTGAGCTAGTTGGCAGTGTAATTATTCAAACTATTTGTCAGACGAAGCAAGGGGATTGTAGGAGGCCGGGTGAGGAGGCGGCGGAGAAGGTGGAGGAGGCATGGCCAACAGGCGGAACAAGTGTGAAGTTTGCTGCAGTCAGCCTGGTAATTAGCCAAAAGTTTACTTTCGAATCATGATGTGATAGATTGACGATAAAGCCACCAACAATTACAAATTATACGACTCTCAGAAATGCAACTTTAAGTTAAGGATACTTAATGATTTACTCTGACGTGGCTTAGTTTCATTAACAACTGCTTAAATCTTATAGATACATTTGTATCTTTGGCTAGCTAATTACGAAGATGTTTAAAAGCGATTATTATTATTAATATTAATTGGAAGGATACATTTTTGTATAATACATTTTTTGTTGAATAGCTGTCTCACTTGAATCGTTCGTTTTAAAACTGAAGAACTTTGTTCTTTGTGTACAGATCGCTAAGGAAGTTTAACAGATTGATGTTTAAGTATGGCGAATATATCATTTTTATATTATCTATTATTGATATCTTATGAAAATAACATGTAGGTATATTTTATTTTATTTAGGGCTCTATATTTCCTTTTTTTCCTAATATGTATAAAGGAAAACATGAATAAGAAAAATAACTCGCTTCAAAAATAATTCAAGTGCTGATAATAAATGATAGACATTAGCACTGTTCTTAAATCTTTCCGTAGACCAACTCCAAACTGTCTCTCTTTCTCCCTGTCTCTCTCTCTCTCTCTCTTTTTCTTCCTCCCTGTATCTCTTTCTGTAGGAAAAGTTGAACAAATTGTTCAATTGATTGGGCATTTCATCATGTGAAGCCGAAGGAAAAACGAAGCCTGAGCTGGCAGTCAAGCGTTCAACTGGCATATGGACGAGCGAGTTGATAACAGATTTGTGATAAGCCAGCTTTCAATTTTGGCTTAAATGTGTGTGCAGGGAGCCAAAAACAGCAGCAGCATTTGGATGGCCATTACGTGGGCCAGAACAGACACAAACTCGTAAAGTAAATACATAACGTTGGCCAAACGACTAATATGCGATTATGGCAAATCAAATGCCTTTTGGCTCGAGAGTCAACAACAGCCGTAATAACAACAACAACAACAACAACAAATACAAAATGGAAACGTCAACGACCAGGCTGGGACCAAGGCAGCAGCCGGCGAGGGGTGGAGAAAGGCAAGAGGAAGAGGAAGAGGGGGATGAACGAGGTGTTTGGGGGTTACCAAGACGAAGGCGCAGGCGACTTTCCAACATTTTGCACATCTGTTCGAATAATATATGTATAGTTCTCGTTTTTTTTTTGTGTTTTTTTGTCGTCCAGACGATGCAGCGCGAGAAAGGAAAAATGAAAAAAATAAGAAAAAAAAGATGTATAAGTAGAAACCCAAATATAATAATAATAAAAACGATAAGGGTGAGCGGGAGGCTCAGAGTGCGGATCGAGGGGTGTGTGCATGAGTCTGGGGAGTTGAAGCGGAGGCGACAATGGCAAAGGTTACTGACACAGCACGCACATTGACCTTGATCGCAGCTCGAGCGTCTGGAGACGTTGAGGCAACTGAGAAACGGGCAACAGGAGCAGCAGCAGGAACAGACAGACATAGAGAGGGACTGAGAGAGACTGAGAGAGAGAGAGAAAAGTAAATTATTTGCAAATTTATTTAGCTGGCAATACACCACACACACACACACACACACACACACACACACACACACAATTCCCAACCTACCGCATTGTTACATCACGTAAGGCAGACGGCATAAAAAAGAATGACAACAACAACAATTAGAGTAGCAGCAGCAACAGGAGTTGTGGCAGGGACAGGGGATGGGGATGGGGAAGGGGCAGCAACTGTGGCCAATAACGGTGCCGCTGCCTTCAGGATGTGCTCGTTACGTGTCCAAGTCGAAATGAAACCGAAACTGGACCCTGGCAAATTGCTCATGAGGCTGAATCGCCAGAAAGCACTGTGAAATGAAAGCTGACCAGGGGTGGAGCAAAAGAGGTCCTTTAACAGTCGGCAGGAAATGCTTAAAGTTCGTTAAACTCACTCGCAGCGCCCATTGTTGCGGTGCACTGCGAGAAATCTGTTTGCTGAATTTAGTACTTAATCAATATTTTTGAACTTAAGTCATTTTCAGTTCAATCAACATTTCTAAATAATTAAATAAATAAAGTAAATTTCTTTACAGAAATTTGTTAGTACAAATATGGGAACTTAAATATCACTTCGTAAGTAGCTTAAGCTTCAATTAATTATTTACAATTTAAAAAATAACATAACATTTAATAACATACATTATTCACATTGTATTTATTATGAAGTCTTTTAATAATATGCATAAAAACTTTGACACTTTGAAAATACAATAATTATTTCATTCTTAATTTTTTATCCTTTCAATTAAAGTTAAATTTAAATATAATTATTAATATAAGCTTAAATTTTTTATATTGCTTAATTTTAATTTAATTTTTACTTTAATTTTGGTCAACTGTACTTAGTTGAAATTAAATAAATAAATAATAAGAATTCTTTGTTCCTTGACTAGCTCAATATATTCTCTTTGTGCAGCCAGGACTCGCTGCTGTCTGTCTGCCTTGGAGTGGCCTCCCGCCCTTCGGTCTTATGGCGTCTCAGCTTCAGGAGCTTCAGGAGCTCGACACGCCGATGTTGCTTACGCTTCCTGGCCACGCACAAAATATCAACGCACTTTTCAAGTCCTCGCATTTCGCATTTTGCGCTCGTATTTGTATCTGGTGCGTTGGCCGCCTTTTTTTGCCAGCTTGTGGGTATCGTCTGGCGGCGCGACGAGCCGGGAACTACAGGGCTACAGAGCAGGGCCGCAGTGCCTGGAGCAACCACCACCAGAACGAGCCCAGACCCAAACCTAAACTCAAATCCAAACCCAAACCTGAACTCAAACCCAAACTCAAACCTATAACTCAGGGCATGTGCGGGCTTTTGCGTCGCCTTGTCTGTGGCGTCTGGCGTTTGTCCTGCTCTATGCTATGCCTATGCTTAAGGACTCGCCGCTAGAGCGGCCCGGGCAAGGCGCAAGGACTTCCTGGTGCGTAAGGCGCAGTTCATTCAATTCACATTTCTTGCGAAGCTCTTTTAATTGCCTAGTCCGTGATGAGCACACAGCCTGGGGAAGAGGAGAGAGTGACAGGAGAAAGGCAGAGAGTGGAGTGGAGTGGAGTGGAGTGGAAGTGTAATGGAGGACAGAGCCTTGAGAAGGGACACCATAAATTACGGACAGTCGCGTTAACTCAACGAAGTGCGCACCACTCTGGAAATTTGATATTAATATGGAAATTTACTTTTGTTATTGTTTTTTTGTTACGTTTTTTTGTTGTTTTTTTTTTGTTTGTCGTTGCTTTTGTTGTTGTGAGACGGTTGGTGTCATATCCTGTAGCTGATCCTTTATGCAGAGTCCACAGCTTGTTATGTGACATTAACAAATTTTAATTAAAAAATAATAATTAAAAACAAACTGGTAGCAAGCAAAATATTTTAAATAGCTACAATTGAAAGAGCTTTTTTTGTGGTCAAACTTCTTGAAATGCTAGAGGTACGATATGAAAAGAATGCACTACAATTATGAGACTTTTTAAAGAATTTGAAATGAGGGGCTTCAGAGAATTTATGTGTCTAAAATATCTAACTTTTAGAAATATCTACTTCTAAGGTCAAATGTTGAGTGACATTTATTGCAGTTCTCAGACATTTTTTTGGTGATCATTTCAGTTCTGCTCGAATCACATAAACTATTCAATTTAATCTGTTAATTTCTTGATTATTTTCTGCATGCATTTGATATTGTAATTTCTATATTATCAGAAGCTTAATAGTTGCCTGCCACGCCTCAAAACTGTACCTCATGATGCGTGTTGACGTTGCTGCGGCTTCTCCTCACACATTCTTCTGTGCGGCTCCCCTCTCTCTCCTTCTTTACTCGTCTCTCTTCCCACTCCCCTTTTATCCATTCTTTCTTTGCACATTCGACGACGCATCTCCACAAATTAGCAGTCGTCGACCTCAATATCAGTTTACGAGCAGACCGAGCGTCAGTTTATGCCATAGGCATAGGTAAGTCAACCCCCCTCTCCCCTCACTGTCACACCCCTTTCTCCTCTCCCCATTCCCCCGTCAAACTTGCAACGCTTTTTGCACAGACAGACATGAGAAATTCCCCCTCATTATTGCAAGTAATGATGTTGCCACAGTTTAGAATCGTCGCTTGTTTCGTATCGCTTTTTGTATAAACTTCACACACACTCACACGAGTTTTGAATTTGGATTCGGGTTCCAGGTTCCAGGTTTCTGTCTCCATTTGCTGTTCCCCTGTTCAGCAACGTTCTGGTTTTTTGCATTTTGCGCCTCGGGGGCTGCGCTTGGTTAGACCGTCAGACAATCCACCACACCTCATCGTACCACACCACAGCACACCGCACCTCACCTCACTTCACCACAGTTTGGCTCAGCTCAGTTCAGATGCGTTGAGCTCCCAGTGCTGCACAGTGGAAGAAATACTCAATTTACAGCAACCAAAAACCGAAATTCTTCCAACCGAAATAGCTGTTAATTAAAAATCAAAGTACTTTTTTACTTGAATTTCATCCAATGGATTCGACTAAAGCAATAAATTTAAATTATTTGAAAATTTTCAAAAAATATAAAGGGGTAACACTGTAAAATTCAATATGTATATAATCAAATGGTCAAAAAAACATCCCTTTTGAAAATCTATCGAGATTTGACATATCTATTCAAATTAAAAGAATACCATGTATTCAGGGAGTATTTTGCAGTTTTTGGCTTAAATCTTAAAGAAACAAATCGAAATTTAGTCCAAAAGTATATTGTTACCCTAATTTTATCACCTGGAGTCGATTAAAAGAATAAATTTATGATTAAAAATTGTTCAAAATTTTCGAAAAATATAAAAAAAAAATATTAAAAAAAGTCGACAGTTTTGTAAAACAAAATTTTTGTCTCAGAATTAAAATATTTAAATGCAAAGTAAAAGTAGGGTTATTAATTTGAGAAATAAGACATTCTTCATGGAAATCGGATGAGCTTTAATAAAGTTGTGCTTCTCGAAAGCCCAAGGATTCAACATTCCTCATACATAGATAATTGACAATAGTTATTTGACACATTGTGGCACACAAACTTTTTCTAAGTTTGAGCTATCTTAACCAATATCTTTTGATATAAAACGCGTAGAATAAGAAAAATTTCAGAAATTTATAAAAGTCTTTTAACTTCCTATTCAGATCAATACTTTAGGAAAATGGTCATTTTCAAAAAGACGTTGACATTTTAGTTGTGCTAGCTTAGCTAAATCGCCCACTGTATGTTGTGCTGTCTGGACGTATTTTATGTTCTGTTTTGGCTACATAAATTCTGTTCAGTTGCCGTTGTTGTTGCTGTTATTGTGGTTGTTGTCGACCACCCGATGACGAGACCCAACGCCGTTCAACTTTTCCCGCCAAATGCAGACGAAGCAACAACAACAACAATAACAATAACAACGACAGCAACAGGGAACAGCAGACAATACCACATGGCAAGTCCTAGGTCGGTAACACCACCAGACAGACCGAGAGAGATAGAGAGAGAGAGACAAATGCGTCGCAGTCGCAGTCGCTGCTGGCGCCGGCAGCGGTTTAGTCACTCACCCAATATTAAAATCGACAATTCGAATCGCTGGGCAAACGGCAAACGAGAATCATCAACGAGAAATGCCGGCAAGTCGGCAAAGTGAATGAACTCGCCGTCAAGGACAATGATCTACACGCCGATTCCGAGTCCAAAACCAAAACCGAAACCAAGTTTAAGTGAGAGTCCGATTGCCCATCCGCCCTTACTTGTGCCACGCCCACCCGGTTGGGCCAGCTTTTATTGCGATTTACTTCAGTCGAGGGTTGATTTTTATGAGCGCAGACAGCGCCAGCAGCGACGTCGACAGCGACAGCGACGGCGTCGTCGACGTCGGCGGCGTCATTGACATTGCAAATTCACGAGCGGCAGACGGCGAAACAAAACAAATCGTTAAACTGCCCTCGCTTCGCCTCGCCAGCATTCACAAAATAATAAATAAATAAAAATAAAAACAACCTGATGGAGGCTGACTGCAAAGGCAGACGCAGTGCAGACTTGGCTCAAACCCCGAGCTGGCCACGTGGCCGGGAGACGTCCAAAGTGAGCAGCAGTCAGTCAACAAATTTGCAGCTTGACTCCGCTTCCTCATCAATGTCCATGGACTTATCCTCATCCTCAGCCGCATCCCCATCCTGGTCCTTTTCCATGTCATTGTCCTGGCAGCTGATGCGTTTCGTTATTAAATATTTAGCGATTGACTCTGACTCTTTCCCTCATTCTCTCTCTATATTCTATATATATCTCTCTCCCTCTTCAGCCCCAAACCCTTTTTGTTCACCACTCGGCATTTAAATGCGACTGCATCCCTCTTCAACCCCCCTCCAATCTACATCCCTCATAGCACAATTCTCTCTACTCAATCCTCAATTCGCAATTCGCAATTCGCATCCTCAATCCTTGTTGCCGTTGTTTATTGAATATTTGGTTTGCCGCCGTCTGTTTTTGGACCAGTTAGCGCCTCTTCTCCTCCTCCTCCTCCAGCTTTTGTTGTTGTTGTTTGTTTTGCTTGCTGCCTGTCGCCGAAAATTGCACCTGTCCCTGATGTTTGCACCTGTCCACGGTGAGTTCAAAGCATCTTTATTGTTGTTGTCGATTTTCGTGTTTGTCTTCATATGGACGCAGTTCAATGTCCCCACAGCCGCTGGTCAATGGGCACAATTTGGTTTCAACTTTTGCCATTGGATATTAATGAGATGGCAGAACATTCGTTGATCAACACTGCTGGCAAATAGTGTTGACAAACTATGAAATTTGTTGTGAATTGAGCGCTTGATTGATACTTTTTCCGAAATACTTTGAAGATCAAACAAAATATTTTTGTAGAAAAAAAGGTCTTTAAATCCGAAATTAAAAAGGATTTTTCTTTGTTTGAGAGCTTTGAAATTTCAAGCCTGAAGAACTTGACAATTCTGTCTGCTAGTCGATTTGGTTATTTCTGAAAGAGAGCTTCACTGATTGTCTTTCTAACTGAGTCTATTATAACTTTCTCAACTTTCTTTTCAGTGCGAAATATCCAGTTGTTAAAGATCATCACAGGAATCCCCGATTGACTATCATTTCTTCTGTTTCTATTACAGCCTAATTACCTATCATTGTATCCCTTATATAATGGAATGGAAGATGAACTTGCAAAAAAGAAACTCGTAGATTCAAGCCAACAACAAATTGAGCCTTCAAATTGTCAAATTCGCTTTTGGTCTGCAGACAAAAGTGGCAAATGCGCGGGGCATTAATTTATTTCAATTTGTGTGCAAAACTTTGCATTTCAAATGCCGACAACTGCAACAACAACAAGTCAAGAGTGAGAAAGCGAGAGAGAGAGTGAGAGTGAGAGGGGGAAATAGTTATGTACTGAAATGACAATGCCTGTCTGTCTGTCTGTCTGTCTCTCAGTTTGTCTGTCTGTCTGCCGCAGGGGCAGCATTGACATCGACATCTTCAAGTCAAGGAACTGCGATTGCCAAAGGACTCTGGGCGACATATTGCCGAACATGTTTATTTACAGCTAAAGGAACAAGGACAACAGCGCGCGAAAAAGGAACCGGAACAAGAACCAGTACCAGTTACGGAGAGGGGGGCAGGGGAAGCAACGAAACTCATCCTGCCACATTGCTATTGTTGTTGTCATGGCCAGAAGGAGGAGGATTTCCAGACGCTGTTCGTCGAACAATTCGAGCAATTTCACTTCAAAAATTGCGACGTTTAGCGCGCGATTGCCACAAATCAAAGCGACATTAACGTCGCTCCCCCTTCAACCCCAGTTTCCCTTAACCCCCCTCAACCCCCTGCACCCCTTTTCCACCACACACTCTTCAATTGTTTGCCCTAGCCAAGACTCGTTCAGTTTTGTGTGTGTGCCTTTTCATTTTTAGATAAATAAAAATCGCAAAAGAAATCCCAAATGTCGTCTCTGTCTAAAGGGGGAGCGAGCAGAGGGAGAAGGGGGACATGCGAGTTTGTATGTGTGCGCGCCAAATCAGCAGCAGACAAAACAAACAAAGACCCAGGGACAGACAAAGGACTCTCTCCCTCTCCCTCTCCCTCTCTCCCTCTTTCTTTTAGTGCCAGACGGCCAAAATCCGTAGCCAAAAAATGCTTTAAAAATCGCTAAACGAAATAAGAAGAAAATAAAAGTTTACGTGGCGCACGTGAGAGTTCAAGAAGAAGAAGTCGAAGTAGGAGAAGTAGAAGAAGAAAAGACGCAGCTTTGCTCGACGTCTGCAAATGGGATAAGCCAAAGAAGAGGGCAGGAGAGTGAGGTTAGAGTGAGAGCGGGGGGGGGGGGGAGGGCAGATGTCAGGCCTCTGCTGCCGATTTTGTGCGTAGACAACGCAGACGACAATATTCCACTTCAAGTGATTTGTTGTCCAGGGAGCCCAAAGAACTTTTCCAGACATCGTTGTCGACTGTTTGAATGATTGCGCGCGGTGGGGCGGGGGGGATGAATAGGGAGCAGGGGAACTGGGCCGTAGATACATCCAAGCAGCAGCGGAGGGAGCCGTCCGGTCTATTTATAAACAATATATAAGATATATTAATAGATCTATTAAATATATTAGATATAATAAATATATTAGAAATATTAAATATATAAGAAATATTAAATATATTAGATATATTAGAAATGCTAAATATATTATAAATATTAAATATATTAGATTTGTGAAATACATTAGAAATATTAAATATATTAGACAAATTCTCTTTCATCCATTTTTACTAGGTACTATTTTATACTTATTCCTATTTTCCTTCGATTTTGTTAGGCTGAATGCATGTTGTCTCTCTCCTTCTCTCTCTCTCTCTCTCTTGCTCTCACCCCACGCCATTTTTTTTCTTTTTGGCAGACATGAGTGCTACGCACGTAACGGCAAATTTACGCGTCTCTGAACTTTGACCCTCGCACAATGCCGCCTGTGACCTGTGACCTTTGTGCGTGCGTTGACGCGTCTGTGTCGCTTTTGCCACATCAAATTTTATGGATGCTGTTGCTTTGTCTCTCTTGTTGTTGTTGTTGCTGTCTCGGTTTGTCACTTTTTTATGCGAAATTAATTTAGAAAACTTTTTCTAGGCATAAAAATGTGCGCTATTCACGTGTAGACTTTGTAGGCGAGTCACACTGTATGGGGGAAGTTGGTGGACAGGTGGCGGGGGAAGGGAAAAGGGCTTTTTTTCGTAGTTTTGACAGCGTTTGTGTTGTGCTTAGATAACTGAGCGGCTTAGCACAGCCATAAAGGTCAAAGTTTAAAGCTTACACAGATAGGAATTTCTCTTCAACGGCCAGAAAACTTCATACGAGTTGTTTTTAAGATACTTAAATTCTTTAAGATTTTGAAAAAATAAGTAAAATAATATTAATAACAATAATATAATTTTATAATGTTTTTTTAAAAATTGAAATAACTGTGTACCTTAAAGTATTTATGAAGTAGGAATGTTTTTCTAGAATTGAGTATTTCAAGTATAGAATTTTTACTAGTTTTTAGACAGCTTTTAAATGCGTAATCCTAAATGTGATTGGAATCTTCATGTTCAAGTTGCTTAATGGCACAGTCTGGCAACGGAAATGCCCCTGGTTGAGAAGTGTCCCTACTGACAGCTCAAATGACCCATTCGGTGGCCACAATTTGCCAACACTTGCCACACAACTCGCAACTTGCAACTTGCAATTCGCAACTCGCAACTTGCAGAGAAGTAGAACCGACAACATCGGCATTGGCATTGCCATCGGCATCTGATAGACATAAAAACATCAACATCTGTATCTGCAAATGTATCTGTATCTTTTGTGTACTGCTGCTGCTTCTGTTGTTGCCCCTGGGTGCTGCATTTTCCGCTGTCGGTGCATCGAACTCCAATTGAGGATTCTACGCTGTAAAATATCTTGTGCTCATGTATCGACAATAATTACGCCTCAGATCGCAGTCAAAGAATTTGCAAAGAGAGAATGTAGATATTAAGAGAGAGAGAGAGAGACATTGAACAGGAGGTGGGGAGTTCAAGTGACTGGACGTGGGAAGGCCGCAGACAATAACAATAACAATAACACAAAACAAGCAAAGTGAGTAGAACGAAATGGAAAATGGTATCGAATCGACTCTGACTCTATTGCCCATTCCCTGCATTCCCCCCATACTGCTCAACCGTTCCACTTCCACTCTTGTTCCCGAGGTGAATGGACGCAAGGTGACGCCGTAGCGCAGTCGCTGTCAACGTCGGCGTTGGCGTCGCTGCGGCAGTCAACGTCAGCGTCAGTTTGACTTCTTTTGCTGGATTTGCGCGCCAAAAACGTTCCCCTTTTTCAGAAGTTGACTTTGTTTTGGCGACGCTGACCAGAGCGGGACAGAGCCAGACAGAGAAAGAGCGAGAGAGCGGGAGAGAGAGACAGAAGCGAGTGAAACGCAGTGGATGTGAAACGTGGATGCCAAAGGGGCTTAGCATGGGCGTGCCAGTGCAGGGCAGGGCAGGGCAGTCGACGTCGCAGTCGCCGTCAACGTCGTCGGCAAAACGAAACAGGAGCGCAGCCCCAGACGCCATTTACCATTACCACTTGCTGTCATGCTGCTTCGCATCGACGACTAAGCGCCCGCCCCCTTCCCCATCCTGCCTCTCTTATTTCGTTCCACACTCACTCACTCTCCCTGCTCCCCTGCTCCCTCTGTCATCATGAACTGCCGCTCCTTTGGCTGTTTGTCTTGCGAGTTTTGCTTTGATCCCCTTATTCTGTCTGGCTGCCTGACTGGTATTCGTACGAGTATTCGCATTCGCATTCGCATTCTCATTCACATCGCATTCGCATTTGCTTTGTTTTTGTGCCCATTTGCCATTGCATGCACTTCGCCCGCCACAGACTCAGCTATGTTATTGCCATGTTGTTGTTGTTGTCGCATTCGTACTCCATCTTCTCCTCTCTTCATTTTTCGCTTTATCTTCATAGTCATCGACATCGCCATCGCCATCGCCATCGTCATCGTCGTTGTCGTTGTCGTTTTCTGGCTTTGTTTACAAGCATTTGATGGACCACTAACGCCGCATTTGAGCTCCCCTCGTTTTTGTGGCCCCCATCCGCCTGCCTGCTGCCCCCTTCCCCAACGTAAAGAATGCGCGCGATTTTCTTGTTGGGGTCTTTCCTTCTTCTTCTGCTTCTTCAACTCCCTCCCGCCGCCCACAGTCTCGGCGAATTATGACAGCAAAACGTGTTGCGTGGCACAAAAACAAATGGCGAGAAAATTGTAATTCTCTTGCTCTTCTCCCCAAGTCTCTGGCATTCACCAATTCCCATTTCCATTCCCATTTCCATTGCCATTCTCATTGTCATTTGCCATTCGCTTCATTTTTATTAGTTGTACTTTATTGAATACGCCGATTGAATGAATTGCTCAATGAGTGCGAAAGCTTCGAATTGTTGAGATTCTCCAGTTGAATTTACCCTGTGAATTTGATAGACTACAAGTAGATGCCAAATGCATGGGGGCTATAAACAAGATTACTGTATTCCACAAAATGGTAATACTCCAGGATTTTGTGTGGTAAAAATATGTTCTTCTGAAGAGCTGTAAACTCAAGATGGGTTGGGATTGAGAAAAACCTAAACTTTAGTTTCTGGTCTGGATTGAACAGCTTTAAAGTCAACCTTTTTTTTTTAATTTATCTAAGAATTTAAAAGGTTACTCAAGAGAAATGATTTGTATCTAATAGGTACTTGACTATCTTATTCTTAATAAATAAATCTAATCCCCCTTTCTTTCACGTATTTATCGAAAACTTTCTGTTTTAATGAATATAAAATAGTTTGGGGAACAATTTAGAATTTGAGGAACTGATAACTAAAGCATTGACGAGTATTTAAGCAACTTTCATTCTAGATACATACATATCTTTACATTAGTTGTCAGATATTGAGAGGCAGTTCTTAGAGAACATTCCTTGACCATTTTCCTTCAGGGACAACAGGTATCATCCGAATCCGTCGACGAATCATTACAAGCATTACAAGGATCGCAAGGATCACAAGAATTACATGGATCACAAGCATCACAGATTTCTTGTGCCGTTTGAGGACGTTTCGATGATGATGAGTGACATTTAGTTCTGCAATTTGGTGGAGCTACGAAATAGGTTTCCTCAAGCTCAGTTGTGGGTAGTTCAATGTCGCCATATAAACGGGGCGATCCAAAGTTCTGCAGTTGCACAGCTCGATTAGTCATGGTGTGAAGTCTGATGGACTCCTGATCAAGGCAAATTCTTAAACGCTTAATTTCGACTTTATCCTTGCGAGTTTGGCATTGTTGATTGATCAGTTGATTTCTTCGATCTTTCAAATCACTTATGATTGCATTCTGACAGTCAATCTGTTTGGTCAAATCCAGATACTCGCGGTACATTCGTTCCTGCTCCTCATTGTCCTCAGTATCTTCATCTAGCAGCTCAAAAGGATCGACTTCGACCTCGTCCAAGGCTTCTTCTTCAGCTTCTTCTAGATCCCGAAGTGCCTCGTCTTCCTCTTTGTCTTCATTCTCCTGCTGTGATTCTTCATTGTCGTCCGCCTCTGGCGCAGCTTCATCCTCAACATCTGCCATTAAGCCCGAATAAAAGTAAATAAGATTGCCAACTGATATTTAACAACATTTAGAATTTATTTGAGATATAAATAAACGATAGGCAGATTAAATATCAGAACAGAAGAACTAATAAATCTGAATTATAATTAATATAAATGATTTATTAAAACACATTTATTAACTAGTTAAATAAAAATATCTAGTTTCCTCTAAATCGATTCTTGTTGAGATGATTCTATAGAATATTTAACAAAAATAATCTGATGGATTTATAAGATGAGAGATTTTATTTTATGTGTACAGAATTAAACAGACATTCTGAAATTAATTATGCAAATTTCGATGGATTTCTTTTAGTGAAATTTAAAAGAGATACTTTCTGTTAAAAGAAATTGCCATATTTATGTTTATGAATTTGATTTAATTTTTTTTCTGCAAGGTATTTAGATGATAAGCTGTTGTGATTCACCTTCAGTTTTCTTTGGGCATTAGCGTCTTCTTACATTGTGTCTACATTTTGGTTACTTTCCATGCAGCTCATGCCCGAATGTCTCATGACTACTCCTGAATATATAGCAATGTCGGAATGCCTGAACGCCTTGAGGGAGACGTCAACCTGTGTGTCCTTATGACGTATCATAAATGTATAAATGTGTGTGTGTGTGGATGTCGCCGCCATAATGTCGACAGACATAAAAATCCAGCTCTGTCGTAGAGTCGTCAATCCGGAATCCAAAGCTGCAGCCAAAGCCCTTGGAATCGTTAGCTGGGAAATGGGAAATGGGAAATGGGATGTTCTTGCTCACAGGTAAGAAAAGTATGGCGAGTATTCCTTTATTATTGGGGCATAAAGCGTTTAAGTGTCATGTGGCAGCTAAGATTTCCCCCCTCGCTTCGGGCGAATGCACTTAATGCCAAATTAAATGCATTCCAAGGGGCAGGGGTATTTAGCTCTAGGTGGGGTGGGGTAGTGCAGGGGGTAGTCATGAAAACCGCTTTATGATTAATGCGCAGCAAAGTCGAGAGTTATGCGCCTTGGAGCGTAATCCAGCTGAAATCACAGTGCTGCCAATAAAAGCGTTAGGCTGCCAGCGAAACAGGGAGTGGGTGGTGTGGCAAAGGGAAGGGAAGGGAAGCGAAGGCATCGCAGCAGCTGCACTAAAACATAAATTTCAGAAAGGAAACGGAAATGCGTGCATTAACAAGTGGAAATGGAAATGGTTGTGGAGGATTCTGAGAGATTGGTAGATTGATAATGTTGGAAACCACTTAACTGCCATGCTTATGTCCTGTCTCTTTCTCACTCTCTCTTTTACTCTTCGCTCTCGTTCACTCTATCTGTAAAACTGTAAGATAGTTTTCCCGCATTGCGAGCGAAACTAATTTTTTGGCATCTTTCCCGCAGCCATTTGCTGTGTCCCTGAGAGTGACAGTTGGATTAGCACAAGTAAACGCACTCACACAGCCCTGATTCAGTCATGATTCAGCCATGACACAAATATGACCCCAGTTCCGGACAAGGACACTATCGGTGGAGCGCACTATGGTAAAAAAGCCCGATGTTTTGGCATTAATTGAAATTATTTTTTGTTCAGTATCTTCAAAAATTTCAGACCTTAAAACTGCTCCAAATCAAAAAAATAAAAAAAAATTCTAAATTGTAAATTAGTCTAACTAAGGTTCATGCCAAATTTCAAGTCCCTTAATATATATTTAGAGTTTATGCCAAATTTGCGGGTTTTGTTGCCATAGTGGCATGATGGGAATTTGGCAGAGGGAATTCTTATTGACAGCAGCATCATTAGCCTTTGGGAACTCGCTCGCTAAATGGAACTCTCAAAGACACACGTCTCACCTTCTCCCTCTCTTTCTTCATCGCTTTCTCTGTCTCAATGCGTTTTCGATTTGCGCAGATTACGTATACGACACGTTAAACGCCTTAAAGACTTTAACATGAAAATCAAACGTAAGACTTGAGCCAAATTTCATTTGCAAGCTGTGCAAACAAACAAACACACACACAAGCAGAAAACAAACACACACACACACACACTTATGCACATATACATACGTGTGCTTTGTCTTGTGTGTGCGGAAAAACAGATCTTTTCGCTTTTCTTTTTGGCCTGCAAGTTGCATGCAAGTTTTTCTTTCAAGTTGCCCTTCCCTTTGCCCCCGCCCCTTCTACCATTGTCCTGTTCCCTTTAAGCCATTGCAACTGCCGCATTTGTTTTGTTTGCTATTGTTGCGCCGTTCGCTTTGTTTATGCTACGAAAAAAGCATAAAATGATTTCATTAAAAAAGTTGTAAACTTTTTCATTTAATTTAACTGCAAACATCTTTTGTGCCCGAGCTCTGTGCTCTGTATTATTCTGTTCTCCCTTTCCTAGCCAACTTCCCTATTCCATCTCTATCTCCATCTTCGTTCTTGCATATAAGCAGTTACGCCTGCCACGCCCCCTCTGCGCCAGCGTCTACCAACCAAGTTGCCTTATATTATGGGCGAATTGAATTCCGAATTGAAAACTCAGTTTCAATTAAACTTTTCCATTTCAATTCGCTGGAAAATCTGGCCGCCTTTTTGTCACATGAAAGTCCTTCAGAAAATATATTGTTGTTTATTTTTGTTTTGTTTCCTTCTTTCTTTTGCTCAGGTAAATTGGCTCAGCTTTTGACTTATGACTGCGATAGTTGTAAACTTAAAGTTTGTTGTTGTTATTTATCACTGAATCGACTGAGGAGAGAAGAAGACAAAGTCCACTCAGAACCTGGCTTAGCTTATGTATCATAGAAAATTAAATGGAATTTATTTTCAATTGAAGAATATCTGTGCATATACAAATACCATTCGAATTGGACTTCACAGTAGAATCATATAATTTGACTTTTTATTAATAATATAAATTCAAATAACATTTCAAGTTTAGACAGATAGATTAAAAAGCGCAAATTCGTAAAGAATTACCTAAATAGGGATTGTCTTTTAAATAATTGTCAATAATTAGTACTCTATCTCGCTCTCTCTCTCTCTCTCTCTCTCTCTCTCTTTATCTTTCATTTTATAAATTGCTCATACGTTTATCTCAAACATTGTAAAATCGTTGTTGAACCACATAAATCAAGCTGAGGTCACATCGTAAAATGTGAAATGAGTTTATGTGAGCTGAGGCTATCATTATCACCATCTATAAACATTATCTGACATCAATGTTACAAACTAATCAACGACTAGCTAAGTGTGTGTGCCTCGTACAACCACAACAACAACAATGGACTTGCAGCAGAGCATAATTCAATTATGGCCATAATACACGCTTCATGTTTAGAGGCGTCTCATTCGAAACTCATTCCAATTTCGACGTCAACGTCAACATCAACATCAACATCAACTCCGCCTCCAACTCCAACTCAAAGTCGAGCCAAGAGACCCCAACCCTTAAAGTGGAGGCTTCCCCGCGCGGGCAAAGCCGCTTGAAAGGCACGCGAGCTGGCACAACATGTCGTATTAGTAATATTTAAACACAAAAGCTCAGCAAATGTTGACATGCGTCGCCATTAGCCGAGCGACGGTTGCATTGTGGCCCGCATGGGGAATGGAGATTGGACGCAACCTCAATGCTTGGAGGAGGCGTAATAGATGTGGGGCGTGGCACGCCAGTTTGGCTGGGCAAATTCAATTTTCGCATAAAACAAAGGCAACGGCGACGGCGTTGTCGGCTCTATACTCGTAATAACAACAATAATAATCTGCTTAGAAGCCAGCGATGCGAAAGTGAAGAAATGCGTTGTAATTCCAAAGTTCGCCTCCTCCGTCAAATGGAGGCAACAATATTGCAGCATATGGCAATGGAGATGCCACAAGATGTGGCAGAGGTGGCAGAAGTGGCAGAGGTGGCACAACTGCCACATTAAGCCACACACAGTGGCTTGCATGCCAAGAATGTGGCTGCAAATGTACATAAATATATGTATGTATGTATGTATATGTGTGAGTGTATCTAAGAGTGAGTGTGAGTGACTGAGTGTATGTGTGTGAATGTATGAAATGTGTCATGTTGACAGCGCAGAAATGTCACTCATGCGGCGTCGTAATGAGTTTTGCCAACATCGAGTCGTCCAACCCCCAACCCCCAACCCCTCAACTACCCCTTCACTCAGGCCCTGTCTCTCTGCACAACTCCCTTGCCCTTCTCTCACCGCCTTGGAACATTGTCAACTTCGCATTGCATAGCTGCAACTATCGACCACGAGGCGTATGAGCAATGTGCGACAAGACCGACAGTTGCAACTTGCAATGAAATCATTAAATATGTTGCACTCCTTTTGCCTAGTCCTAATTATTTCGTTTACACTACACTTAATTACTAAATTCTTAATTAGAACTGCAATTCAATTGATTCGATTAAAGCTGCTTAAAGTTGAGAAACTATTTTCAACTTTACTTTCTGCACTCAAAATTAAGTTTATTTATTAGTAGCTCTTAACAAAAATACCTGCTTCATAATTAATAAATTCTTTTAAGGCGATATTTCTATATGAATTACTCGATTTGTCTGTCGCCTAAATTTATTTGATTTATTTTATAGACTCAAAGATAGATACTTTTGATTATTATAATAATCCTACTTGATCATTTTTTACAACTACAGCATAATACTTAATTTATTTAATCGTAAATTACTTAGTTTGAGTATATTCATAATTAAATTAATTAAAAGGATCAATACCATTTACAGATGCAATTTATCTGCGTTCTGAATAGAGTTTTTCTCAGCAACAATAAGTGACTCTTAACTTGAACTAAGTGATTTTTCTCAATTACTCAAACACTTCCTTTGAGCTTGCACAACCGAAAGGGCCAATGGCCAACGGGCTAATTTAATTGGCCAAAATAAACTGCTGTTTGAATTGCCACAGTTGCAGTTGTAATCTAAGTATTGGTTGCCTTGTAATCAACTCAAGAATTGCCCATCAAGGCCTTCAAATGCCTCGGCAGTCGAATAACAATATATAGTATATGTTAGATATAGATGCATTATATACACTTTGCTTTCCTGATATTTGCCTTGCTTTCTCTTTCCCTTCCTTCCTTCCTCTCTGTCTTTCTCGCTGCAGAGCTGTCAGTTGGCCGATTGTGCCACATTTGAGACTGCATCTCAAGGGAAGAGGAAGAGACAGAGTGAGAGTGTGAGTGAGAGAGAGAATCGAATAAATTTGCCTTTTGGCCACCAAAGTTGCATGTGCCACGCCCACCACGCAGGCTCAAGAGTCAACAATGGGATATGTCAGTTGACGCCCACACTAAAGCATACAACGCACACACACACACAGGCCTATGACAATGGACAAACAGAGAGCGGGAGGGGGAGAGAGGGAGGGAGAAAGAGAGGGAGACAGAGACGTTGGCAGCTGCCTGACTGTCGTACAATTTTCATTGTAGTAGAATTTCACAATAATTGCAATGCAGTTGTAGTTGTTGCAACTCACGTTGTTGTTGCTGTTGTTGTTGTTGCTGCTGCTGTTGCACGTGGCATATATGTATGTATGTAGAGTACACACGTAGTCGTAGTCGTAGTCGTAGTATATAGAACGTAGTATGCTCTATATACTTTTTGCCTTTTTCGGTCATGCAGCTGGCAAGCGGGCAAGCGAGACGGCAATAGAGTGCAGCTGAAATATCGATCGACTTAAATGAATTTAGGTCAACACGAGCGGCACTGTCTAACCCCACCCCCACCCCAATTCTCTCCCCTGCTTGCTGAACAACCCCTGAGGCAAGTTGCCTCCCAAGAGGAAAGCGGCGACGTATGCATGTGAGAGTTCGATTCGAGTGTGTATGTGTGTGTGTGTGTGTGGTTGTGTGTGTGTGTGTGCTTGCATCTTTCAGATACATGGATAATGGCTAAAACATGGAAAATGTCAGCCGCAACTCACGTAACGTATTTTAATTCAAATCAAAAACGAGGAAACTAGATTGAAATGAAGGCGACTGCAGCTATTGATAGCCTATCTCTCTCTCTCTTTTTCTCTCTCTCATTCGCCCAGTTGAGGGTGAGAACTCTCACGCGCCCAGCATATGCAAGAGCATAACAATGGTGCAACGGAATATGCCCCTCTCCCTTTTGGGAACATGATTCCCCCTCTTTCCTACTCATCCATGCCAAACACGCGCCATCAACATGTGCATTTTATGAGGCAAGAAGGCAACTGTCAGGCCAAAAAAGACGCACTGACGAATACATATCATTTCATGCCTTGGGAGTCCCCTTCCTCTTCCTCTTCCACTTCCCCCCTCCAATGAATTCCAAGTCACCGAAGTCAAAGTATCCAACTAATTCAACGTTTTATGACACAGCGCCTACGTGATGCGACGGAGCATGGGAACAAATTGTTAAATCATAGACCCCTCTGACAGAGAAGGGCATAGAAAGAGCGAGAGAGAGAGAGAGAGAGAGTGTCTCAGACAGTCGGTGAATTCAATCACGTGTGACCAATAAAAAATTGGATTCGAATTGTATTCCATGCGAAGTATTAGAGCGAACTGCACCACGAAACAACAATCAAATCGTCTCAGCTGCAAAGTACTAATTAAACCCCATGGCTATAAAATCAAAGGGTATGCGCTTGTAATAGTAACATATAACGGATAGCGTCATTTTCAACTTTACTTGAAATAAATAGTCAACTAAATAGTCTGTCTTTGAATTGATAAAGGAAATGTCAAACACGAAAATTAGTTGGCGACTATATTGATCGAAAATTATAAAGAGATTTTAAAGATACATACATATGGAGATTTTATCCTTCATAACAATCAATTAATTGGGTAAAAATATGAAAAATTTATAGACTTAATTAAGTCTCAATTATATTACTTAAGAAAAATAGTTGATGAAGATTTATTAGTTAAGGTTTTAATATTTCCAAAATTAATAAAAATCTTTTGCAAATTTTATAACTGTAAAACTGTTCATGTATTTCTTTCGCAATACAAAAACAAAGTAGAATTTGAATTTTCTTAACTTGTATAATTTTCAAACTATTTAAAGAAGGTTGAAGGTTGAAAACAGAACAGAAGCTTCAAAACAGAAACATACAATTGAAGTTGCTGTCCAGGTTAAGCTTCCTTTGGGACAGGTTAATAAGGCCAACATCAAACTCTATGAACTGGAGGAAAAAAGTGTCGCATAACTTGGAAAAGCTAAACTAAAATTCAAGTACATTTACAATATTTTGGGCGGTCTTTTATTGTTCTACAAACGAAACGGCTTCAAAGAATTAAATGTCCCTGAAATGTGTTTACTTTTTCTTTACTTCCTTCTTTAGTTTGTTGTTTTTGTTGGGAATTTGAGCAGCTGTTTTTTTTTAAATTTTGTTTTTTTGGCTCGTAATCAGTATTTAATTGCTGCTGATGTGAAATCGATTTTTAAAAACATTTGTATTATTAATGCAGCGAGCGACTGCAACACTCGATGGAATATTTGGCACTCTGCTGACACGGAGGACAACTAACTCACTTGCAACACGGCGTGGCATGCTAATTATGCAATTAGAGGACAGTCAAGGACCAACAACTGCGGCAGGACAAGGTGCGACTCGTCAGTCACGCCCATGAGATGACTGCGCCCTCGCCCTCAGAGATGCCAGCTAACTGGGCTAACGATAAATATCAAATGATTCCGAGTCCTAGTTTCCAGTGGCATCCACAAGTCGCTGTTGCGAGTAGCCGTCGTGCACAGGGCCACCTCGGTGCAAGTGCCCCCAACTGCCCCAGTTACAACGGACAGGCCATGATCTACTACCACAACTGCAGTTCCTATTCACACTCGTCGTCGTCGTCGTCGCCGTCGTTGCAGTCGACGTCGACGTACTCGTACTACGTGCAACTCGTCGTCGTCGTCGTCTCAATTGCAACGCAGAAACAAAAACAATGTGCAGTGTTGACAAAACAACGAATATTTAATGCCCAATCTAAGGGAAAATATTCAGGAAAAAAGTATAAAATATGCCACATCTAAAACCAATATTATCATGTTTTTTAAGATAAACAATTACATTGTACAGTCGAGATATGATGAATGTATTTAATTATGTATTATATGTCAAATAAAAAAATAAAACTAATTGTTGATTTAAAATAACCATTGAATCAACTATTTCAATGACGATCAATTTAATAAAATTCATTGTTCAAAATTATAAATTAAATAAACAAATATGATACGTTGATAATATGATAATATTCAAAAAATTTATAGTTGAATTTGTATTGACTCTTGATTATAAATCTTAATCTCGCTAATAGCTAAACATTAATTACAGCTTAATTAAAAGTTATATTTGCTGGAAAAGAAATTGAATTATTCTTTGGACTTTTCAGTTAACCAAATAAATGTAATAAATAGGTTCGATGATCAGAAACACATGCATACAGTGAATAATGAATTAAAGTCTAACTAAATAATAAAAATAACCTTTAAGGTGCATTCAATTAATTGATTGACTTATTGCATTGCAAGCGTATTGGCAAAGTGATTGTACTTTGACTTCTTGACAGGCTGGCGCCACGTTTGCATTTACGTTACGTATTACGAGTACGACTACAACCCGACGAGTCGTAGTCGCAGCTGCAACAACAACAGCAACAGCAACAACAACAGCAACAACAACAACAAGAGGCGACGACCCATTGAGCTGCCCAACCTGTAACCAGTTCGCCACCTCTCGGCTCTCGGACTGTTTCTCTGGCTCGGAGCAGCCGACGCGAATTAAGTTTTGGATTTGGGTTTGGGGGCTTTGGGTTAGTCGACAGCTGGGGGGCCACGCCTACCTCGGGCCAAGCAGCCGCCCTGACGCCCTACTTTGGCTGGCTGGCAAGGTTCGGCCTTGGCGCTCAACACTGACCCGCTTTTTGGCTGAGTGTAGCCTCGTATATATGTACATATGTATATGTATACGTATGTATATGTGTGTGTGAGTGTTTTATATATGAAGGCATATTTTTCTTGCTCGCTGCCGTTTGTTGTTGTCGCTGTTGCATTCGGCTGTTGCATTTGAAATGCTTTGATTGCCGCCAGCTGCATTTGAAATTTCACAAATTGCTAACAAATTTAACGCGCAATTTTCAAACTGCAACACAAGGCGTATGCGCAATATTTGATGTAGCTAAATGAAAGCTCTCTTTGGCCTTTGAAAATAGCTATTTTAATCTATTAATCTACAAGTTGCTTAGACAAGAGATCAATGTTTTTGGCAGCACATGTTGTGTTGCATTCGTTCGAATATTTTGTTTCTATTGAAACATCTGATCTGACTTCCGATTCTTAAAGAGTGTTGAAAGTGCAGCCTTGAGACATTTCAAGGAGCTTCAGTCGAAAGAGATTTGCTGTGAAAAATGATCGATAGGAATGCCATTTCCTTATCTCAATATTATCATCAACATTTTTAACGATAATGATCCCATAAATTTATAATTTTCAGAAATGAGTTGGGGTAATTTTGAAAATAAATAATTAATAGTTATATATTTTTTATTTTTGTATTATTACTTACATTTTATTAATATATAGTTATTGTTCGATCTTTAAGATAAATGTTACTTTTATACAAATATTTCAATAATCGTTGAGACTTTAGTTTAAGTTAAATATTTCGAATTGAAAGCACTCATTGAAGTGAATTCGTGGCATGCTCATTGAGTTTTGCACTCAATGAAACCACAGAATTTATTTTCGTGTCTTGTTGCAACTTGAACTATTTCTTGATGTCAAGAGTTCGATTTGCCAGTTCGAAACTCGTCTGTTAATGGAGAGTTCCTTTGAGTATAGTCGGTACTTTTACTGGCGGAATATCAAGTATTTTCTCAAGTGGTGCAGCTATCATTTCTGCAGTCCAATCTAAGTGCGATATGACCGGCGGCAGACGAAAGTAACGGCGCATTAAGTGCGCCCAGCAGCAGCAGCAGCAGCAGCAACAACAACAACAACAACAACAACGCCGACAATAGACAAGAAATTTCATCCTCCTCCCTTCCATCCGCTCTTTATGTCTTCTAAGCTCCTTCTCCATCTCCTCAGGCTGCCTGCAACTTGTGCAGCGATGCGTTCGCCGCCGGCAGCGATGGATGTTGTGGAGAGTTGGAGCTGGAGAGTTGGAGTTGGAGTTGAAGTTGGAGCCTGAGGCGCACCTGCCACTCCGTATGCCATGATGCCCAGCTGCAGAGTCGAGACATGAACCCAGTCTGATTCTTAGACTGGAGTTCTGCGAGTTGTAGTTGTCGTTGGAGTCGGAATTGGAAATGGAAATGGAAATGGAGTCAGAGATGCTGATGCAGACGTAGTAGTCACTGTCTGGCAATGTGCTGGCTCTGAAATTTGCGACCTGCCACAACAACAACAACAGCAGCAACATTAACAAGAGGCAGGCAACAGACCATGCAACTCGTCGCTGGAACTGTGGAATGCCTCCGCAAGATGCGACCACAATTCAGCCCGGGAGGGAGAGAGTCAGCTGCTCTGTCTCTTTCTCTGCCTCTCTGTGGCCAGAGCTCAAATTAATTTCATTATTCTCCTTGGCTGGAGTTTCTCTTTTGATGCGTGATGAATCAGCAGCAGCAGCAACAACAACAACAACAAACATTTGGCGGCTTCGGTGAGTGACCAAAGTGACCACAACACAAATAATTCGTGGACAACCGCAATTCAAATGCGTTTTGTCCTTAAATCCGATTCGATTTTTCCACTCATTTGATTTTTCTCTAATCGTTATGATTGTCAACGGAAAGTTGATCAACGAAAGTTGAACCATTTGATGGGTGATTATGTTTCAATGATGAACGATTTTGCAGATTCTAGAATATGTATATAGAGTAGCCTAAATAAGGATTAATACAAATATGTGTGGTGAAACTTACGACAACTCTGCCATACGAATTTTCAAAGCACTTACTAAGATTCTTAGTTAGCAACTGAAAAATACTTCTAAGATCTGAGTTCTTTCTGTCACTGAAAATATTTTGAAATATAATTTAAAAACCTTTTTTCAATATACATTTTTTTATTTCATATAAAATCTTAGAAAAGTAAAAGATTCCATAAGAAAATGTTGTAGTGATAAAAAAATAAGTTCTGCAAATATTATCGAAATGTTTAAAGTTAATAGACCCATGTAATTTTTATTTAAGTGCCGTGGTCTCAGATTTTTGCTTACAATTCCCAGTGTCACTGTCAATATTTACGGAAAAGTAACTTTGTTTTATTTGGGATCAAAGCAGAGCAAAAGGGTCAACGATTGAACGCTGTGGCCTCTGTCTGAACATTTATTGCAGTCTGTCAGCATTACTGTCGGCCAATTGGCAAACCAATTCGAGTATTCGTATTCGTAGCCGAGTAGTCGAGTGTGCGAGTAGAGCACTTTTCCTAGCTTGTTAGAGTCATTATTTATTTACAGTAAAAATGTATTTCCTTTGCTCTTAAATTGGGCAATTTATAACGAGGCACTTGACGCCAACAGGCGACCATCTCCATCTCCAACACCATCTCCAACTCCAGCTTCAGTTTTAGTTTCAACTCTAGTTCCATCCACATCACGTGATAAGTTCAACTTGACTGAGATTTATATATGTGTGTATATGTATGTGTGTATGTGTGAAGTTTATGCAGTGCATGTCCGTTTGGCTGGACCCCAGCATCAGTTGAACAATTTCAATATTTCATCAAAGACATTCAAAGACTCGCCCTGAATTGGGGATGGGGTTCTTTTAAGTGCAACAGCGCCACACTGGCGCTGCAATTATTCTCGTTAAATGTGGAGCAGCCAGTGCAAGGGTTGGACCCCCAAAGGGGGGTCTAGAACAGACCAGACCAGACCAGGCCCGACCAGACCAGACCACATCAGTCCGGACCAAAGATGAATGCCAAGTAATGCACATGTTACTATTTACTTTGCGTGTTCTCCAAAAGAAACAAATGACGCCACAGACTCCAAACGACAATAACGATTCTCCAAGTTGAACGTTGGCGTTGGCGACAACTTCCCAACCCCTTTCTCCTCCTTTCCCCCTCCTTTTGGCTCCTTTTCCCCCTCCCTTTCCATCATTGACCGGCTGTCTCTGGCTATTACTCATACGCACTGCGGGACGGCAGTCAATGTGTCGACTGCACATTCTGGGATTGACTTTGCACTTGCAGTAATGTTACTGCCAATATCGCATCACGAACTGGGCCGGGAGGGAATGCGGCCCGACTTTGGCCCAGAAAATGAGGTAATCAAACATTGCATAGCAGGTCACCAAAGCCATTTTGTGTTAGTAATTGCCTGTGAATGGCAAATGTAAAAGCCAAACGAAATTCGACCATCGACAAACGACAAATCAAAATGTTGAGTAAATATTTGTCAGGTAAGAGGTTTGAATGCCATCACGAGCCAATTACATTGATAGAGTTGGAAAAGTTTGCAGTGCAAGAAATAGGATATTCACTGTAGAAAAGCATTTCCTAGATACCTTTCTCAAATACAAATAAGAAATTTTGTGAATTTGTAATTGTCAATAGGTAATAGATACTATACAATATTATGAACAATCTGATTATTAAATGTAGGCTTAAATTAATCAGCTCATTTTAAGGAATATAAATAATTGTAATGAAGTTATCACACTGAATTCTTTAGATTGAGATAATTTAAATGATATTTAAGACTTTGCAGCTTATCCATGATTAAATAAATACCATAAAAATACTACATTCACACAGTTATCTATGCACGTAAATATATTATCCTCTTATGCTTCCTACTCTGCCTCCTGCTTCTTCTTTCACTCCGTCTTCGTCTTTTCTTTCAAGTGGTAAAATTCAGTTGAGGTTTTTTCCAACATACAAATTTCCGTTATCTTTAAATGTAATCGCTTTGAGGTTGTTGCTGTTGTTGTTTTCGTTGTAGTTGCTGTTGCTGTTGCTATTTTTGCGGTTTTGCTGTTGCTCTATCTTCACACACACACACACACACACAAGCATAAACTCACACACATAGCTAAAGTCTGTTTTTGTTTTGTTATTGTTTTTGTTTTGCTTTTTTTTTGACTTGTTTGCATTTTTGTTTTTCAGCTTTACGGAACTGTTTCTGTTTCAACGTTGCATGTGAATGCTTTGCCTTGTTGTTGTTGTTGCTGTTGCTGTTGTTGTTAATGTTGTTGTTATTGTCGTGGCTGTTTCTTGTTTCCATTTTTCATGCAGCTCCATCGTCGTTTAATTTTTGCCTTTTTGGGGCTTGGAAAAAAACGCGAGTCCAAAGTCCATAAAACATCACGACGCTGTCAGTTGTTGTTTTTGTTGTTGTTATTGTTTCGGTTGGATTTTTGCTGAAAGTGGCAAAGCCACCACAGCAACAGCAACAACAACAACAACAACAACAACCAGAGCAACAAGCCAAGGTGAAGCGCTGATGGTGAAGTTGGCGCGGGGAGAGGCAACAGACAAAGCGGCAAACGTGCAAGTACAACAACAACTACAACAATAACAACAACAGCAATAAAAATGAGTTAAGAGAAACGGACGTTCATATTGCCAGCTATGTAAGTTCTTGTTTCTGCTGTTATTTTTTATCGGTGCTCTTCAGCTTCTGCTTCTTCTTCTTCCCAAAACACACACACACACACACATATGTGCAAATTTTAAATTCCACTTTGAAATGTTTCTCTCTTCCAGCTGCGTCTTTTGCTTGGCTCTTGTTGCTTTTCTTGGTACATCTTTCACACTGAAAATGGTACCATATGGAATTGGTGCCATTTTGTACCGTACCGCAGTACCATTGAAAGCTGCTGCTGCCGACAAGTGCAATCGCTGAAAGCGCCTCAGGCATTCTCCTCCTCCCGCCCAGACAGAGTCCCCGCCCCAATTTCCTCCCGCTCCAACTCCAATCCCAATCTTTGTCTCGGTCCCCGACTCAGTCCCAGTTCCCAGCTTCCCAGCTTCAGACTGCAGCCCCCATTGATGATGACCCCATGGCATTGCCATGGCCTTTCGCTTTAGTTGTTTTTACTTACTTACTCACTTTTGTTGTTGTTATTGTTGTTGTTGTTATAAAGTCTCGTGAATTTGCGCAAAAATTTAAAAGGCCGCCGACAATTTGGTGGAATGTGAATGCCTGCGAATGTCTTTCAGTTGTCTGCCGGAGGGGGATCTCTTATTCATATTTACCGACGTTTTACGCGAATACCCTGTGCAGATACAGGGTGGTCCTAAGGACTACAAAGCACTTAAGACTACAATGGCTTGCATATCTCAATTTCTCATAATATTTAATAATTGCATAAACTCTCTCTATACAAACATTTCATGAAATTATACCTGAATTCAAGTTATACTATAGATTAAACTCTGAATCTCTGAATCAGCTACTTTGGTCTATAAGAGGTTTCGCACTCTTTATGTGTGAGCTATAAAAAAAGGCAATTTCTCACGTTAGATCGTATCTTAATAATTATCGTAAAATACAAGTACTTTACAATTTTTTATTGCTGGCTATGTTAAAGCATGACTAATTTTAAAGAACAGAGTAATAAATGTGGAATATCTATAAAAGTGTAGACGTTTATGAATGGCAATTTTTATTACATTTGGCTTAAGTTACATACGAAATTAAGAAATATCATAAATTTGCAGCTCAGCATCTTCTTCAAATCTAAAGCAGACTATGTCCAGAGAATCGGAGTTTTCACAGAAACTGTATCTGATTACAATAAGATATAGGTATATTTATTTATTTGACTTTGTTAAATTTTAGATAAATATTTCAAAAATTATACTAATTGTGATATTATAAGCTGTTGCTTAATTTCAAATTGTAATAATTACTAAGTTTTTAAATAATGAAAAATTCAAATAAATGAAATAAGTGGAGTAATGCAATATATATATTTATATGTAAATTTGTTACTTTGTTCATATCCATAACTACACTTACACACAAATTATTGTTTATCCAGATTTATAATGTGTCTACAACTAGATTGGAAACTTATTCCCGACACACCCGTAGAGTTTGTTAATCATTCACTCCCTTTTTGTGCTCTGACAAAGCACTTAAAGTGGCAATTATTATCGGAACCGAACTGTTGTAGGTAGTTCATAATTATAATTGGAATAGTTTAATGGTATTCCATGTACATGTGTATGTACATATATTGAAATGACCCAGTCGACAGTTGCCCAGCCAGTTCCGCTTCTGCGTTGGCGTTCAAGTTGCCGTTGCCGTTGCCGTTGCGCATGCGTCACTCGCCTACTTAACAACAACAACAACAACAGCAACAAGAACAAGAGTCACATTAAACAAAACAACAACAATTGGCAAAGCCAAAGTCAGAGCCAGAGCTAAAGCCATGGGCACTCGGGGCTCCAACGTTGGCGGCAGTGTCATCCCAAGAAACGGAAATTCAATTTCCGTCACGTTCAAAGCGAAATTCACTTCCTCGCCCATGCAGAAGAAGAAGAAGAAGAAGCAGACGCATTGCCCCTCTCTGCTTCTCTTCTGCCACCATTTTTGAGCCACCTGCCACCGTGCCCCCGCATCGCTAGGCGCATCGTCGAAGGCGATGGCAGGCAACATTTTGTTGCCATTGCCATTAAAAGCCATGCCAAGAGCGGCAGTCAGCCAACTTCATGATGAGCTTTGGCAATATCGTCATTATTAACGCCATCATCGTTCTTGTTGTTGTTCTTGTTGTCGTCTTTGTTATCGTCACCCACTCAAAGTCAGCGCCTCAGCCAAGTGACCAACTTAATTAAGCTTGAAAGGGAAATGCTTCCTCCTACACAACAGAGGAAACAACGCCAACAACGATGCCTCTCTCTTACTCGCGCTTTCTACCTCTCTCTCTATCATTTTCTCTACTTCTCTCTCTTTCGCTCTGTTGGAATCCGAGATGAAAAACTGTGTGGCAACTGCGTAAAGCCGCTTAATGAATGAACGAATGTTTGAGTGAATGAATGAGCCAACAAATTAATTAATGCAAATTATGATGACAGAGACGGCGGCAGAAAGAGTGAGAGGAGCAGAACTTTATACAGAATTTACCTAAGTATAAGTACTATAAGTCTTTGCCAAATGCCGTTATAAGCAGCACTTTAATCCATTTCATTGTAAGTATTATTAATGCTTTAGGCCAAGATGGGGTTAACTACCTAAAGGCCGAAAAAGGCCCGAAAATATCCCGCTTTGATGTAGTACGAAGCTCACAGTTCATTTGAATTTGAAACTAAAACAATATAATAAATAAATATTCAATTATGACTCCCTTTGCTGAATTACTCAAGCTCTTATTTAATTTGATTCATCGTCGTGTTGCTGAGAATAATATAAATGTGTGCTGTTAATTAATCAATTTCTATTCAAGATAAAAGTAATTTTAAAACTTTACAGCTACAATAAAGAGTATTTGATGCCTTAATTATTCAAATACAATTACTTTAAATGCTATGAATATTAATATTTTACATTTGATTGTCCTCTTTTAAATTAAACTTTATTCAGACTGTTTTGGTTATCAAAAATTTAATACTCAAAGATTTAATTAAGCAAAATGACCACACTGTTAGACCGTTCACAACTTTGCTGAATTTAGTTTTCAAAACAATTAAGTTTAAGGAAATGAGAATAAAAGAGAATAGAATGAAATAGATGCCCCCATCCCAAATGGTTAAACACAACTCAACATGAAGCAATTGCAATTGCAATTACAATTACAATTAAAACCCACAATTTCTCCATTGTGTTTTGGGGTGTGTGTTACTTTTTTTGTTTTCTGCTCTGTTAAATGGTAGTTTAAAGGCTTAACGGGTAGTCGGGAATGGCTAAATGTCTAATTGCCATGTACTCAATGGCCCAGATGGCCCACAAAAATATCTGTTGGTAACCGTTTGCACTCCATTATGGTTTTCTTGGCGCCCACCCCCCAAACCGAGTGGAAAAGGCAGCAAAACTCTCTCGCATGCAAATGTATAATGAGAATTGTGGAAAATGAAATGGGTTGAATGTCGATTGGTCGATTGGTCGTTGGACGTCGTCGCGTCATCGCGTCGTCGCGTCGGTGGCTGCAATTTACGTGGCCCGCTAATGTTATAAACATTGCAATTATTGCATTTACTCTCATTTACCAACAACTTTGTTCTTGTTGTTGTTGTTGCTGTTGCCGGTTCGTTATTGCCGTCGCGCACGGGCCACTTAAAAAAGGCGAGCAAAGAATGAAATTGCCATGGAGAAAATTCACGCCTGGCGCCAGGCAGTCAAAGAAGCAGCCAACCAAAGAGCCAGGCTCAAACCCAAACCAAAACCGTTGGCTATTAGCAAAACTCTAACCAAACTGTGGCGAACAGGCAAAGGAGACTTTAGTCCTGTGGACTCTCGTCTCGCCTCTAACTTCTTCCTCCGCCTTTTGGCATAGTGCACGCCACAAATAATTTGCACATTGCAGGGGCAGGTGAGAAAAATGAACGGAATTAAGTGCTGCTCTCACAACAAACAGCATATAACAACCTCATCGACGGCAACGTCATTAAAGAAGCTTCCGAGGATTGACTTTTGTCCAGATTGTTATTGTTGTTGTTGTTGTTGTTGTTGTTGTTGTAGCTGGTGTTGTTATGGCGGCTAACGGAAGTTACCATAATTGGGTCGTAAAAAACTTATTTGTGTGAAATTATGAAAATGAAGTCAATTGCAATAATTTGCTCAAATTCCGAATTCCAACAACGAAACGATTACCGGGAAATATCCTAGCGCCCCAACACACATAACACAACAATTTTGGAATTCAGGAAACCCACTCGACCTGCATGCGAACCGAAACCGTTGCTGAAAATCCAAAAAATATGGCTAAGGTTTTCCTGGAATAAATTAAATTCGCTAAGCTCATGCGTGGAAATTCGTCACATTTTAAAATGCTTAAATGGAAATTTGTCTTACGAGCAGGACACAATTGAAACAAATTGCTAAGCACTTAAAAAACAAATTCGAATTCCACGAAATAGTTTTAGAATATCGTAGATCATTATGATAGTATATTATGAGAACACAAAGAGAAAGTTCTTAAAACGAATAATTGGTATTATTTCGATAATGATTCGGATTCTACACTAACTCTAATTTTTTGATTTCATAAAAAAGAATGTTTAGTTTTCTATTTTGACAGAATTATTGATTCCCTCTTTAATTATTTGAATATAATTTGCGACTATCATCACTTTTGAAAAATAAATCGATTTACAAGTGGAGAAATATAAGTAGTTGCCAAAATAAGAAATTTTCGAAAAACTGTAAAATAAAATCCTTTTCTTTATTTTGAAACATTTTAGATGTAGATGCGAACTCTCTTTTCATTTTATGAAAAAGCCAGAAGTCTAAAAAAGAAACTATTATCGATCACTTTTAATTGTTTATTCAAATAACACTGAAAGCATTAAATGCAGATGAGACGTGAACTGTCCTAAACTAACTTCAACTAAACTAAAAACTAAACAAATATGTATGTATAGAATATATATATATGTACTTTGTTTATACGACAGAGTACTCGTATTGCCATATCTTTGCTTTGCGGCTGTCAAGTGGAACGGTAAATTGCCGTTCGATATGCAAATGTCAGGCGCATTCACAAAACGCTGCGCTTTTCAATTTCAATTGCTCTGCATTGAAATCAATTTAACTTTCTGCTCAATGCCAATCATTGACACCGTCAAGCAACCCACACACACACACACACACTCACACACACACATATTAGAGGAACCCACAGCCACAGCAGCAGTTCCGCCCCTGAATGCTGGCTCAAAGAGAGAGAGAGAGAGCGAGAGGGAGGGGATCCGAGAGAGAAGGAGGGGGGATTAGTGGCTGCGACTGCGACTGAAAACCCGAAAACAAACAATTGAGCGGATACGAGCGCTTATTTCAAAATTCATTTGTCATTTTGTGACAGCCAAATGAAAATATCCAACTACGTTAAAGGGGCGTAGAGGGCACTTGTGGGCGTGGAGGGGGGTTGATAAGCGGGTGGAAGCCAAGGCAACATTTTGTGCAAATTCGCTTTGCAAGTTTTTGTGTTTTTTTTTCTTCCTCCTCCTGCTCCACGTTCATTTTCGTTTTCGTTTTCTCTATTTTTTGTTTCACTTCCGCATCATTTATGAAGTTCTGCAACTGAGCCAAAATGCAGATGAGTTTTTCCGCTTTTCTTGCCGCGGTTTGTGGGTTTTCCTTGTGACTGAAATCAAGAAGTTTACAAGTGGCCAGACGGCAGACTTATGCTCTATATATGTATATATACATCTATATGTACCCATAAAAATACCAAACTTGAATCAATCCAATTGAATCGCAGGCCAATCCTATCTAAATCGAATGTGTTTTTTTTTTGCCACAAATGGTGGCAACCCTAGCTGTTGTTCTTGTTGTTGTTGACACAACTCATGCTGGCCAAAACATGGCCGGATGAACATGACATAATATAACGGTAAAGGGAAAATCATCGATTTGATTTGATTTATTTTGCGAGGACCCATTGCCCTTTTTTCTTGGCTGCCTTCCGGCAAGGGGGCGGAGGGGGTGGTATCCAATTCCTTTGGCAACCACCAAATGCCGCCGTGTTTTGTGGGTGTCGCACTGTGGTTGTGTTTAGTTCTGTGTGTGTGTGTGTGTGTGTGTGCGTGCTGGCAATAAATCTCGGAAATTGTGTCAGCAATTGTGTTAAGCGTCTGGAGGGAGGCGGCCATATTGAAATTAGAGGCACTTCCGTTTTGGGTTTTCGCTCGAATTGCTGCCGATATTTTGTGCTTTGTCTCCTTCTGCTGCTGCTGCTGCTGCTGCGGCTTTTGGTCATTTTGGTAAGCGAAACTAAGTGCCGGAAAGATATGCGTAACAAATACACAAGTGCCACGCGGAGGAGGGGGTTGAGGGTTGAGCGGTGGTTGAATGGGGGAGGGGAGGGGATCTGTGGATTCTGGTCATGATTTGTCGCAGTTGCGTTCAATATTTAGTTTGTCAACATTTGTTTACATGTTCTCTCCCTCTGTCTCTTTCACACACTCAAGGCGAAATGTCAACCGAGTCAGAGAGCAAAACTCGAAGCCAAAAGTTGTTTATGCAACAATTGCTATAGCCAAAATTATCTGTCTTTAAATGTATCGCGAACTACACATTCACATGTCTGTGTATGTGTGCGTGAGTATCTATGTATAGCTGCAGGCTGTGTATCTACTTATTTTTAATAAATGTATTTTTAGTTTTAACAAATTTGTTTTGTTGTTTTCGCATCATCACCAAAATTGAATAACATATAGATAGATAGATAGATGTATCTTTATATGTAAATACATACACACAAATATATAATTAGTTTTTTATATACATGTGAATGTCTGTCGGTCGGATTGTCGATAACAAATTGTACAAATACGCAATAAACAAACTAGCTGTGTGTTGTGGTTGCTCTTCTCCATTAATTCTCAAAATGCAAATCATTCGAATGATCAAAGCCAAAGAAAAAGTGAATTATGGCAACATCAGCAATAGATAATAGCGTCGCGATCCGATAATGTTCAGATATATCTAGATGCTTTCAGACAAATATGTTTGCTCAAACTTCCCCAATTCGAATATTCATTGATTACGAACTTAACAAATTTATGCAGCCTGGAGCTACGAAGACAAAGTTGCATTCAATCTATTTGAATAACTCGAACTTGAACTCTGGCTACTTGATTATAATACGAGTATATAAACAAAAAATGCTCTTGAAGAATATTCAAATGTATATTTATGATTTCATTTTATAAATATAATTAGATTTTGTAACGCTCTGAAATCATCTTAATTAAGTGCAAATGAAGCGGATCTTTATAAAAATCAACAAACAATTAAGAACTATTCGATTTCTTTAAAAAGAATTTGGTTAAATTTGAGATGAAGCTAAAGTCGTGATCAATGACTCGAGTCTAACATTAATCCAAATCGCTTAATCGAAATGCATAAAATTCATGTTCAGTCAATTAGAAATTTAAATTGCCGTTGTCTTTAACTAATTATTCATAGAGCTCCTGCCACGTTTTATTCATTAGACTCCAAACTCTGAGCCAAAAACTGGACTCATTAACACAAACATTTATTTTTGGCATTGTATTAACAGTTGTGTTCGTTGTCTTTCGTTGATTGTACACTTATACTTATAATGTGTTAACTATTTTTAGCCAAACTTCGAACTTGAAGCTATTTTCGAATGCAGAACACAAAATGCAACAACAAAATACGAAAATGGCAATTCGCTTGGACGGTTATAAAAATAGTTAAGAGTGTCTCGAGCGTGTTGAGGTTCAAAAGAACATTTCATCATAATGATCATGAAGATAATAATGAAGGTGTTAATGTTGTTGTTGATGTGGATCGGAATGATGATTTTGTTGACGTCGTTGACTTTTGAGTGAGTCGCGTGTGGGTTGAAAATTTGCAAAATTCTCATTACGCGAAACGGCAAAAAATAGCAATACCAACAACAACAATAACAAATGGCATAGTTTTGCAGCTGCTGGTGTTGTTTTTGTTGCTGTTGTTGTTAATGTTGCGTTTTGAAAATCGCACTGGCAATTCTATTTTTATCACGGCATGCAGTTTATTTATAAAATGGTTCGCGGCTCGTTTCCACTTCCATTATAAGTATCAAAACAACAGCAACGACAACAACAACAACAACCACAATAATGACTGACAAATAATCATGAAAAATTACCACAGGCAAACAGCAATAATGAAAATAAAAACAACGCCGACAAAAACAAAACAATCAACTGAACACCTTGAAGTTCGCAGAAATTATTATGAATCAGTTGCCGCTCGTTGGCGACTTTTGTAAATATTTGAAAATCGTTCTTTTATTTATACTCCGAAAACGAGTGGTTGTTGTTATTAAGATTGTCGTTGCCGTTGTGGTTGTGTTTGTTTTACCCAAGCAATTACAATGTGAACTGCGCCTAGCCGCAGTCCCATGTCCCATCACGTATCTCACAGATACTCGTACTCAAACTCGGCATAATTTACGTGCTGCAGGTTAACGCTCCACGCTCCAGCTCATCTTCCCATCGCCGTATCCATATCTCCATCTGCATCTCCTACTGTCTTCGGCTTCCACTCGCAGCACAGCTGCCTGCCCCGTTGATTTACAGCCGAAAAATAAAATATAAAAAAAGAGAAGTATTATTTATACAAATATTTATGTAGCTTCACTGCTGTCGCCCCAAAGGTTCAGCAATTGCGCATCCCCATAAATCAAAGCTCTTTTTGGGGGCTAACTATGTTAGATCTGCCCACGTGACTGATACCGGAATCGCAATAGAGTTAGTCCCAGAGCCAAGCATTTAGGTATTCGAGTTGAAATACAAATTACCGATAATATCTATAGTCTGTAAAGAATTTCTTAACAAATAAACTCGTTGGGTTGTCACTGTGATCTACACAAAAATCCATTCCAGAAAACTATCAACCTTAGAAAAATTAATTAATACCATGAGGGAATCCCATTTTGTTGCTTATTTCAATGCTCTATTTTTTGAAAAGAAATAAATAGATCATGTTTACTGCTCAAATAATTGTATCGCTTGGGGATTCCGTAAATTTCAAATGTAGATTACGTTGAAATGGAATGTATTGTACACGATTTGTAAATCCCACAGTTCATCATAAATTCTAATATATTTTTACAAAAGTAATGCGCAATATAAACATTAGCCCACTGTGACTAAACATAACTCTCAAGCGTAATCTATAATAATAATTACTTACTATACTTGTGCTGAACTCTATCTAATCTTGAATAACGACTCTATGAGTCAGATGCTTAAGCGGAATACTATGTAAATAGTGGATCCAACCCCTTGACGAGCTCCCAATTGATTACGGGTGCTTCAGTTCCAGTTGAGGGCAAATATTAACACAGTTCGACCCAACCTCTAACCCGGAAGCAACTCTACGAACTGTCGCGACTCACGTTGGGGAGGGGTGGGGGTGAACTTACCCGTTTACCCCTCCCCAGGGAGTCGCGTTGGGTGCGTGAGTAATGTGACGACATTAATTTTCACACTCATTACAACTCCATTAAGCCCGCTGGCCTGTCGCTGTCCAGTTGATTTGCCTGCTCCACGGACTATCCACACCTCCTTCATACCCCATGGCCCATGGCCCATGTCCCAAATACCCAACCCCCACTGCAAAAGTAGAAATACCATGGCACATTTCAGCTGCACGCACGAAAACGTTTGAACTTCCCAACAACTGTCCACGAAAGTGTCAACAATTTGTACGCAAATGACGACCACTATAGAGCATTAGAAAAGAAAATAGAAATGGAACTGGAAATGGAAATAGATATAGATATGGAAAAACAAAGGGAAAATGTGAAAAGGCGTAGAAAGACAGCGCATCAAAAACGAAGCACTCAAGTAGTTTATTGCAGCATACACTGGGGAAAAAATGATGTCAGTCGTAAGAGCAAAAAATGAACAATATATTAATAAAGCTAAATTTTATATAAATTATACAATGAAATTGATTTACATCTGTTCTTAAATATTCCATGCGTTCTTATACCTTTTTTGCTCAGTTGCAAGTTTTAAACTATTAATAAATAGAATTTTAATGTAAATAATGTAAATCATTTAATGACATTTATTTACAATTGTTGTTAAATATTCCTGGCATGCACATACTATTTGTGCCAGTGTATTACTGCCGCTGACACCCTTTGACCTTATAAACTTAAAAAATTAACAACATTATTGCCCAAATGGTTTTGTTGATTTATTTTCCTGTGCTCGCCGGACTGTTTGAGCCTTCCGGCCGCACTTTTGACCCGCTTCCCCTGCCAAAGTCAGACACGCAGGACTTTGGATCCGTTAAAGAACTCCGGGCCAGAAGTAGAGCCTGACAAAAAAAAAACGGAGCCGGTCAAGGGCTGCGTGTGCCAGCCAGCACCCCTTTGGGCACTCGGACTGAATTAGAGTCCCTCGTTTCCTTTCCTTTCCCTCTCCCTCCCCCTCTAAGAGTTGGCTGTGACTGCCCCTTTCCATAGCTCGGGTCGTTCGTCATTTGAAATTCAACTCAGTCGCAGCCCAATTTCTACATTCCAACAATTCTTGCGCCTTTCTTTGCGAATGCAGTCACGTAATTTTCGAATTTTCAACACACACAGATACACACACATACATCCGAAATTTCACTAGCACCAGTCCCAGACAAAACCCGCCAACCCACTCCTCACCCCGCGGCTAAGCTCGACCAACTGCCCTGTGATCCATGGCCCAGAATGCCCGCTGCGCTGGCCGACGCGACAGCTCCGTCAATTTGTATCTGTAAATTAGTATTCCAGTGCAATTTGCCACGGAAACACCAAAAATACTTTATACATCGATTCCGAATCCAATTCGGATGCCCATTGCCCCATGTTGATAATGCTGATGATGATGGCGATGATAACGACCACGCCTCTTCAGCCAAATGCAACCACAATCGTCGTTTTATACGGGATATGGACATAATATGAATTAAGAGATAGACAGAGAAATTTAGAGAGACATAGAGAGAGAGACAGAGAGAGAGAGAGAGGGCGAGTTTCCTGCTCGGCTTTTCTGGCATATTTTCAGTGACGCCTCGTTGAATAGAATTCCATTTTGGCATTGTACAATAATCGCATTAATAATGCGTTTGACTTTCACCCCGCTGTCATCCATCTATCTAGTCGAAGCCCCTCTTCCCCTCTTCCCCCCAAATTCCCCTTTCCAGTCAGGACCCGCAGACGCTTTGAACGCGTCACATCGCGATGTTGTTTGTTTTATCGCCCGGTTATTGAAATTAACAGTAAATTGAACTAATAATTATTTAACTGGTCTTTATCATGATGCTCATTATGATGTTAATATTGATGATAATGATGACTCCAACTGTCGACTGTCAACACTTCGGTCCGCTTCATAATAATAATGCTGGTCAGTTGAGGTAGAAGCGAGCAAAGCAATTATATCAACTTAAATTTAATAATTTTTATAATTGATTATATTGGTTATTAAATTTGTTGAACATTTCAAAAAATGTTTGTGGTCAAGTTTAAATTTAATAACATGTAAATAATAAACTTAATAATATGAAAATAACAGATCTGATTCTAAGATTCAATTGAAAGGACTGCCCTGAATTTCAGTTGGCATAACGGAGTTTAATTCTGATTTAAACTTGGTCATAATGCATGCTCTCCAGCTCTACTTCTATACCTTTTATTTATATATCTAAAGTTTCTGCTTTAAGAAATTCTTTGACTGACAACGTTACTTTCAATGCTCCAGCTGTCGCACTTTTTATAATCGTGTCGTGGGGCAATCTTGGTAATGACATTGGCTAAATATAAATGCACAGTATGTTTTAGCCAATTTGATGCCAAGTTCAAACAAGACACAGATACTGACCCTACCCATGCCATGCTGATGGAATCTTACTTAGCATTCAGCACAAATCGACGGCGCCCAAAAGATGATGATGATGACGTTGTTGCCGTAACAGACTCCGTCACAGTCTTCTCACTCTCTCTCTCTCTCTCTCTCTTTCTCTATCTGTTTCTGTTTCTATATCGAAACAAGTGTCTCGCATGTTGGGCGGCAGTCGAATTATCAGCTGATTTAGTGTCGGGTCAGTTGGCACACAAATTCTACACTTTTCTTTACAATTTCACACACACATAAAGAAAGGGGAGGAGGCGGAGGCAGCTTGGACAGGAATGTGACATCAATTGACACGAAAGTTCAGCGCAAATATTTGCGCAGATAAAAATGCTGGAGAAATAAACGCCAAGCGACAAAACTGAGAAAGCGCGAGTCTCTGAGCTAGCAAGAGATAGACTGAGATACAGATACACATATGTAGATATGTACTATATACATTTGTAGATGGGGAGCGACACCCATAAATTCCAAGCTGGACAGATGCGGTCATTCTCTGGGTCTCACTCGCTCACTATTTAATGACAAAGAATGAAAGAACAATTTGTGAATTTGCGACAAACAAACGGAGACATCGCGACCAGACTCCAATTGCCGTCACAGTCGCAGTCACAGTCGCAGTCGCAGTCGCAGTCGCAGTCGAGACCTCCTCCTTCTCCCTTTGAAATGTTCAACCTTTTGGCTATGCAGATTTGAAGAACAGGACTTGACGCAACAGGGTTAGACCCGCACCTCAACACCACCGCATCACCACCACACCACCGCACCACTTCGCACCATTTATCGATTCCGAGAATGTAAATAGTTGACGTATTTGTATGCGGGTTCCATTTAATTACCCCATTTGGACATTCGTCATCCAGATTGGTCATCTCCAGTCAGAGATGTGCTTACGTATTTGAATGGAGCTCGATTCGGTCAGTTAATTGCCCCCCTCCCAGAGGGATTACAAATGTCGATATGGGATACGAAATTGAAATTGCATGGCAAAAGCTTAATGCAATTGTCGCATTTTATCAACTGCTATTTTTATAGCCGATGATGCGTATTGCCTTTATATTCATGGCGTCATCAGCATTATTGTTGATTCCGATTTCCATTCCTATTCCAATTCCAATTCCAATTCCATTTTCAATTTCATTTCAGTAGTCGAGAGACGAGTCATCGTCATCTGGGCTGCAACATTTGTTGACGTTAATTTGTCGGTGACTTCATTCGCTCACAATTTCTACAGATATATTTCTAATTTATAGCACAACAGAGTAGATTGCAATTGGCGTCAGCGCTTTAAAATTGGAACTATGCAACCTGCCGATTAACACATTTCTAATTTCTGCCCCAAATTCCACTGACATTTTTCACCTAACCGGAAACTTTGATTTAGTCGAGAGTCTTAGTTTTCTTATTTTATTATTTTATAATAATAAAATATCAAATACTAATTATAAAAACTCTTGATTTTAATCTTATTTTCATTTTAAATTAAATTAAAATAAAATTTTATGTTTCACATTTACAATTTATAAAAATCTATAATCTATTTCTTTCATTTAAATTCTTTTATAAAATTGGGTTTCACTATTGAAATTGTATCTGCCAGGTTATTTGAATGTGAAATCCTGACAAAGGCTATCTTTACATATTTCGAAATTTTTAATAAATATTTAATTTAAAAACTATCATCTTTTCAGTTCCTGCTCACAACTCAAATTTTTGTTTACTGCTAATAGATTTTTCTTAACTATATTAGAATTATATGAAAGAGAAAAATTACTCTTACTTATTAATTACTCACTTGTGATTCACAGTCTTCAACAAATTTGCAGGGAATCGAATTGAACAAGTAATTGAATTTTGGTATCGCAAAGTCGATTATTTCAAGAGCGGCATTTGAAGGGCCTGCTTAAGTAATGCCAGTCAAAGTCAAGGGAAACCCTCATCAATATTAATTGTTAGTCATGGGCAAGGCAAACACGTGCCAAACACGACGGCAGCTGATTAAAGTACACTTATTCATAGGAACCCCAGCTGAGAGCGTAATTATTTGTAAGTGAAATTTGCGACAATTAAATGAGGTATCGATAAAAAATACATGAATAACAAACAACAAAAAATGTGACACAATTATTATTAGCTCAATATTTGGTACACTCACACTCTTTGGCCCGGAAACTTTGAGTAATAACATTTTAATGGCCAAAGAGATTAATTGCCGCATCGAGTGAATCATGCAAAATACAGAGATGGATAGATACAAAGATACTAGATACTAGACACTAGAATAGTTGGGCACTTAAGCAGTTGAGCATATGATCACTGTGGAATTCATTTGGCTCTTTTAATTGGCAACACGAGCGACTCATAAAACTGTGGAATTTATATGAAAATTTAAGCAAATTTTGCGTGTGGTTGTTGCATGAGAAACGAAAAGCGAAAGGCGAAAGGCGACAGGCGACAGGCGAAAGACGATGATTGCATGACCACAATATGGCTTAACTACCCCAACCCCTGATGGACTGCCACTCCTACTCCCACTCCGTCTCAGTCCCTGTTCCTGTTGCTGTCCCTCCGTTTGTTATCCAATGGATCACAGTGGTCACGCCAACTGCACATGATTGTTTTGCCCCGCACCACCCGCACCGCCCATAAGAGCCATGCCACCTCATGATCCGCAGCTATCACAAAATGCAGTCGTCGTCGACAGCCGACTGCGAATTAATTATCTTCAATTCATTCATTAAGAAAATGTGGGAGGGTAGCTCTCCCACTCTCTGTGTCGCTCCCTCTCTCTCTCTCTCTCTCTCCCTCTATTCAGATAATGACTGCACACAGCACTGAGAGTCGCACGACGCGTCGCTTTTTGTATCCCATAGTGCTTGTATCTCATAGTACGCCAGTTGTAGCTCATAGTACGCAGCTCGCAGTGTATGAATGAAAACGACGACAACAAGTTGAGGATGACGCAGCAGCAGCTGAGCTGGTGGAAAAGGGCGTCGAAGTGGGCAGAGGGAAGTGGGGACTGTGACTGTGACTGGGAAGTGGGTAAGGCTGTGGGTAGGGTTGTGGGTATACTTATGGGTGTGAGTGTGAGTGTGGGTGTGGGTGTCTCTCTGTCTACACTGTATCTATCCACTTGGCCGCATCCGCCGCCGTCGCGTCGTTCACGTTGTCGTCACGAGATGGCGGCACAGGTCGCATAATAAATTATTCGCGTGACCAAATCATTTGAGTTGGGGGGCATTTTTCGCAACATTTCGAAAGACTCGAATTTGTAGCTGCAACCCCTCGCCAAAAGCCCTCTTCCAGTTGCCCGCCCTTAAAGAATGAGTTGATCCGAATTGTTTTTATTTTTGTGGTGCTCCTTTTTCTCTCTCTCTCTCACTGTCAATTCGCTGCTTATCAGAGCAGCAGCGTTGATATCTCGACCTCAACACGACCCCGTTTCCCGCACTGACCCCAAATGCCTTATGTTGTCCTATGGCTTGTTTTCAGAAATTATTAGTTCCATGAATTATAATTGTGGCATTTTATCGCCAACAGAAAAGAACTTTGGCAACAGGCGCTCTTAACAATTAAACAGTAAACCAATGGGGTATAGCAGACCCAGAGGCAGCTGAAAATTATAAACAAAAGTATTTTTTCAACTGTTGTTGGGGTAAATTTTAGTTTAGGAATCTTCAGAGTGTAGTAATCCTTTTTATTGTTTTTATATACATATATATTTGCTCAACTTATGTTGATATGCTCAGAAAAATTCATTAAAAACATCACAATTACTACCTTAACTCCAACTTCTTATAGGGCATATTTTAGTCAGTCAATCAGCAACTATCAACAGTCTTTTGACTGTTGTTTTCCTGTGTATCTAGTGCCAAAGTCGAGCGGCCAAAAACAGAAACAGAGAAACGGAACTTGACATTGCCTTCCAATGTGTAAATTATGGAACCATGATATCACTAATTACTTAGCATTCAATAGGATAGTTTCATATAGATTGATAGGGTCTCATAGTTGTCGTATTCTTGTGGCATATTTATTTGGCTTAAGTTGTGTTAAAACTTATTGCCTTTACAGTTGAGTCACAGTCAAAGTTGCCTTTGGTACTTTGAACCTAAGATAAGTTTTTAGAAGCCAACGATAAATAATTATATTCGTGTTTATTTAATTTGAATTATAATACTTTTTGCGTGTAGTATACCATTTTATGAGTCAAGTTCGTTAAAGCACACCAGATTGTGTCATTCGTTTACTTTCAAAGCAATTATTTTGATTTGTTTCTACAGTTCACTTCCTCATTTCATTTTTCAAACACTCTCGTGCTCAGCATTTTGGTCAAACTTTTGAAAAATGTATTCCTCCACTGAACTGAGTCACCTTAAAGTGCGTCCCTCAGTTCCAAGTTGGCACTGGTTAATTTAAATAAATTCATACCTACCCCCCTTGACAGTTCAAAAATTTCATCAGGTTTTTGTGCTAGAAATTATATTTTACAAAATAAGGAAAATGCAACTGAAAATGAGAGCACTTTTGTGGCAGGCAAGCGAGCGGAACGAAAACAAACAGAACCCGTCCGGCACAAGGATCCGTTCTTCAGTTTCAGTTCAGTTTAGTTCAGTTAAGTTCAGTTCTCCCTCCTTGACTTTCGAGACCACAGTGAAGCAAGCAAACAGACCATCGAGGGACACACGGAAAGGAGTAAACAAAACGAACGGCAAACCAGCCCCAAAAATTATTAAGTATACGTAGCGTTTACATTACGTTCCCGTTGTTTTGTTCTGTTTTGTTTTTTGAGGTTTCTGGCAGGAAAATATCTTGCAAATTGACTTTGAGCACGCACAGCGCTCAACTTTTTACTTATTGCATATGCGGACAACAGCAACAACAAACAACATTCAGCGGTTGCAGCAAGCGGTTACGACAACAACAACAACAACAACAACAAATGGAAGAGGGTCGACTGCCTGCATATAGAAATTGTGGCATGTGCGAAAAAAAAGGCGTACGCCTGTCATTAAATTTCGCGCCGACAACAACTTTGGAGGAGAGGAAGTGCCAGCAACAACAAAGCTGATAACTAAGTTAGTTGTCTGTCGCCGTCTCTCTGTCTCTCTCTCTCTCTCTCTTTACTTCGCCTCTGTTTGTCTGGGGGCGGCGCTCGCAGCTGTCACACATGACATTTTATTATTACAAAATAAGCATTTAAGTGAACGCGTATGACAGTTAATAATGCAAACAGCAGCAGCAACAACAACCGAGACAAAAACAACAACTATAACAACGGCAACAATAACAACTCCACTACTAGCAACTCGACTGAATGCAAAAAGTCCCACAACATCCGGTTGAGAGCAGAAAAACAACATTGACAACAACAAAAGCAACAACATGAACAGCTAAAGCGACTGCAACAACAACACCGGCAACAACAGCAACAGCAGTACGTAAAACGGAACAAATAAAATGCAACGAATGCACAGTGGTCAAAACCTCATTTTATACAATATAAGTAGAAAATTATATGTAAAACAATTCAATTTAATTTAATGTCAATATAATGTAAGACTTAAGATTTTAAGTTTTTGAAATAAAAAAGATAAAGTCCAGTGCTAAAAAATCTAGATCTATCTAATCGAAGTTCATTTAGTTTGAATACCAAATAAATTATGAAGCCAAACCATGATTAAAATAGAATTCCCATTAAAAATTTGCATTGTTTTGACAGAGTTTCAAAATGTTGTATCTGGTCACACTTTTGTTCATTTGAATATTTAAAAGTTGCCATTGCCAAAGGGAGCTCAAATAGTTTAAATATACTAATTGATAAGTAAGATGTATACAATTTTTTAAAAATTTCAATATAATTATAGGACAAAAATAAATGGCATTTGTATTATACTTAAATCAAGTATTGTATAAATATAAATCTATTCCGAATCATTTCAAACTTGAGAATATCTGGACACTGTGCAGCCTGTGCAGCCTGGTGTTGGTGGGCGGACAACGGACTCCGCCTGCAATGAGTGGCGGATATGCATATGGCCGGCGGACGTCAAATTGGATGCATTGTCGACTCAGAGAGAGAGGGAGAGTGTGAGAGCGAGAGAGAGAAACGAAGTCAGACAGCGGCAGCCACCGACGCCGGCAATCGTGAGTCAGCGGCCGTGGAATGTGAATGGCATACAAATGTCGCTGGCGGACGCATGGACACGGACCCGGACATGGACGTGGACCGGTTCCACAGGCGAACCAAACTGAGCCGCAAAATAAAAAGAGAACCAATTGATATTGCCAGTAAAATCGCTGTCGCCGCATCGCATCTTCGTCTGGGCAATGCAAACAAGTTGCCAAGGCGGGAAAAGGGAAGCTGTGAAGATGTTGTGTCGGGTGCTGGCAGTTGAAGGTGATGCCAGCACACCACCCGGTGACTTCCCCTGCTCCTCCTCCTCCTCCTCCCTCTCCTCCCTCTCCTCCTTCTACTAGCCAGACTGCTGCGAGAGCCGAATGGATTTTCCGGCGCGTTCTGCTTTGCGCCGGTTTTGGTTTGCGACAATGAAGACGACAACAAACCGCCAACCACCGGCAGCAACAAGTTTTCTTATGTTTGTATTTGTTGTTGTTGCTCTTGTTGTTGTCCGCAGACAAACAAACAAAATACCCACTGAGACTTGTACATATTTACACATATTTTCCTATAGTTACTTACTCCAAACGCAACGCGCTACAACATTTTTATATTAAATTTCTTTTCTTATTTGTCAATGCGTAAAAATTTCAAGAATTTTGTCTTTTTTTTCCACATTTTTTTTGGGTGAGTTTTTTCATAGCTAAAGCCGTTTACCCATTTCTTAGACTCCTCTCTATTTTCATCCAGGCAGCACCTTGAGCTGCACTCCCAACTAAAAGTGTTGCCGCGGAATTTGCTGCTTTAAAATATTTGGCTTGGGTGTGTCTTACAAAAGAAGTAAATAATGTTTAAAAATTATAAATAATATGCATAGGAGAAATGAAAAACTTGGTAGCACGTATGCCAAGCGAACGGTTGAAATATTTAAGGAATGCAACATATGCATGCATATGGATGCATTATGAATACAAAATATTTTAGCAATTAGAAAAAACTCACTGTTAATAGATTACGATTTACTAGCGCTTAACTATAATTTATATTCCCTTCGATAGTTTTTTGGAACAATTACTTGAAACGTCTATGCGACGATACAATATCGTTTCCCACACTTTTTTAAAATTGTACTAAAAAGAGGTCATGTCTACACTGTTTGAACACCATAATATATCATCATAGTCATTTGATCAGCAAAGACTAGTGTTACAAACATGCCGTAACATCAATCGCTTTTACCTGAATCGTTGTGAATTATTCAATGAGCCACTCTTAATGGGTCATTTCACTACACGTGTCTCTAAAAGGCCGTCGATCGTCAATTTGCGCCTAGAGATAACCATGTAAAAGCCATTCACGGCAAGGCCATTAATCTCTTTGGGAAACTCGTAAACGCTCTGTCCCCGAGCCCCATTAATGAGTCAAATTGTTTTTCGCAAAGATCGATAACCGAAGGCAAGCAAATTGGTGGATCAGTTGCCGAAAGGGGAACTTGAGAAGAATTTGCCCAGTTAAAGCAATCTCTAATTTGGCTCTGGCTGTGAACTGAAAAAGAATCGCTTAAAATGTCATTAAAAGCATATAATTATTATACAAACTGAACTGAACTGAACTATAGGGTACGATAAAATACTGTATTGATGAATGACATTGCATTTTAATTGTGTGCTTGCAGTAAACTGAGCGCTGAGCTGTGTGGGATTGCAGGTCATTTGGTTAACTGGCGGCAACAATGGAATACTGACCTTTGCTTGTGATCTAATCCGCTTGGAGAGCGGATCTCAGTCAGATCGCATTGCTAGGCACTGGAAACCGCAGCAAAGCGCTCAGTTCCGGACTCCGGACTCCGGACCTGTCAGCGTGAATTCGTGAATGGAACGCGACGTTGGCGATGATGAATGGACCCGGGACCCGGTCTGGTCTCATTCACAAAACAGAGAAGCGGCTACAAACAAAACCAAAATATTAATTAGCATTTGTATCTGTTAGTGTGTGTGTGTGTGTGTGTGTATGAGTGTGTGTTTGCCGGGGAATGAGGTCGACTCACAGCCGCTGTCGCTGTCGCTGTCACTGTCTAATCGCCCGCTCACGAATCGACGGCAAACAGCGGATGCCACAAATTTGGGCATGTGTCGCAGTCGCAGTCGCTGTCGCTGTCGCAGTCGCTGTCACTGCCGCAGTCGCAGTCGCTGCTTCCTTTTGCGATTTTATGAATGAAAGCGTTCAGCTTCGTAGTAAGCGCTTTTGGCGTTGGCGTTGACGTCGTCGATTGGCATTGCCATTTATGGACAAAGTGCCCCGGCCATTGTGGCATGTGTGTACACCGAGTATGAGTACAAGTATATGAGTATCTGACTATGAGTATCTGACTACATGTATCTCTATCTGTAACTGCTATCTCACAGTCTCATAGTAGCGCAGCTATTGCTTATGGGCGCCCAGTACGATGTACATATATGTAGGTGTGCTTTTCTGTTCACATTGCCCCCCACATTCTCCCTTTTTGTGTGTGTGTGTATGTTTTGTGTGGGCTTTGGGCAACTGTAGCCCCATGTATTGTACATAAGTGGCAGTCACTTTGAGATACTCTAGTACACACAATTACCAATGGTTTTGGTAGTTTCTCTAGTAACTCACTGAGATGGAAGACAAAGTCAAGCAGCTGTTTCAAATTATTAAAAATATTTGTTTTCTTTATACTGATAAATAAGCGTTAAATTTAAAAATTAAGTATAAGAACTTATATGAGTTACATTATATCACATTTTAGTTTCAGAACAATATAACTGACTAAGACAATACCATCTCAGATTTGCCAACTCACTAAGAACAAGAGTCTCGCAGTTCTGTTTATGGACAGATGTCTCTATTAAAAAACCTGTTTATAATTATAGTCACATAATTATTGTAAATTAAGGCAAAATGCGTAAGCAATGATTCATAATAGATATGAAAAGTTACAGAAGCTTCTAGGAATTGAGAAAATAGCAATCAATCAATAACAAATAAATTGATTAATAAATTCCACCTTTCAAATTCTATAAAACCCCATGTCAAGTAAAAGAATTTTTAATAGTTTAATTAAAAATGAATAAACTTTAATATGTGGCATAAAAAGTGCATAGAAAATTCGTTGTAATTTATGGTTTATTAACTGCTTTTTTTTTTACGAGTTTGAGTTTGTTTTGTGTGGCGCTTATTTCGATGCAATTCGATTGCGGTTCTATTGTTATTGTTGTTTGCATTGCTTTTGTTGTTGTTGTTGTCACTTTAGTGTGTCATTGCCATGAGTTTGAGATTTCAATTGTGACTGCGGCTGGTTGGGTTTCCCGTGTCATGTTCAAATACATTCCCATACTCGCACTCGTATTCGTATTTGTATTCGTATTTGTATTTGTATGTGTATTTGTATGTGTATTCGTATTCACAAACCCAATCGTACCCAATCCCATCCGTAGTACCAAATTGCGCCAATTACGCCAAATCCGCTGCTCCCTCAAAATGTTCATTGTTCACGTCGTCGACTTTGTTGTTGTGGATGATTACGATTGTTCATATGGCAGTCATATCAATTTACAATTTGCCCCCAAAAACAACAATAAAGAAATAGCTCGAACAGGAGCAGTCAACAATTCGAATTCAATTTGCGTATTATTTTGGAATATGTGACAAGCCGTTAGCTTTTAGCTGCCGTTTAAAACGCAGTTAGTTGCCAGCATGGAACAGTTATTACCTCCTCCCACTTCTCCAGCTTATCCTCTTTTATGCACTGAGTAACCGGAGGAAGCAGTCCAGTAAATTGAGCGGACAATTGGATTGAATGATTGGCGTCGATTTCAGTCGCATCGACCACAAAATATATACACAAACTCGTAAATAAATAAACTATGCAATTGTTATCGCCATTCATTTAAGTTTCAATTTCCAGCGCGTGTCCATAATTCAAATGCTTTTTATAGCAATTTTTTCTATTAGATGACATTGTTGAATTTTATAGATATATTTTTTTAGCTATATTTCAGATGGCATTGGTTGAGCTTAAATCGTATTTAATTTAATGTCAAAATTAGATTTCAAAAAAGTGCATTGAAATTGCAGTTAATTTCTTTTTATTGGACTGTGCTTTAAATAATTGAGCAGAAAGCTAGGCCAATAAAATTAAAATAATTGCAATTATTTGATAATGATTTGTATATGTTACAATAATTCCATCATGGCATGTGCATGTTTTCGATCACAAGGCTGTCTGCCAATTGAAGGTTTTTTTTTTTGATTAGTCTGATATCGGGCGTGTGGCCCAGAACATTTCCGCTTTCACTCTCTGTTAACTTGGCGTATACGCGATACTTATATTGCCAACACGAGCCAGAAATAACTCTTGGAGGACAGCCGACAGCCGACAGACGAGGCGCCCCCTTATCACTGACGGAAGCAACTTCAAAATATTTGAGACATTCCAAACGCCAATTCATCAGGTATACCACCTGCCGGCCTTGTTTATTACCCGAGCCCAGTTTAAGACCCCGTTAAACAATGCAAATAGACCCAAAAATCTCACAAAGCAATTTGTCAAATTTGTTTCAATAGTTTTTATTCTTATGGGGGGATTTCGATAACTTAAATGTTGAAATATGCGCAGAATTAAAAAACGATAAGCAAACAAAACAAAAAAATGGATGGGACGGGCTAAACTGAGGTGGGGTGGGGTGGAGTAGGGTATGAGCGGGCATATGCATGAGTTTACACGGGCTGCACGTATTTCCGCAATGGTTGCATTCTCTGCTATAGATAAACAAATTAAGCACTTAACACAAAAGCCAAGGCAAGTCGAAAAACAACAGCAGCAGCAACAATAACAAGAGCAACAAAAGCGACAAGTGAAATGCTCAAATAAAGAAAACACGACAAACTGGCAAGCACACGTAAGAAGGCAACAATAACAATGTGAGCCAAGTATGGCAAGAAAAGCGATACGAAGTGCGAAAAGGCGAAGAGGAAATTGTCACAGTGTTGCAGAAAAAACACGTGCCGCTGATTAGTCAACGAGCGGGACGCCGAAGGGAGCTGCCAGACGGGGGAAGGCAGAAAAACAAACGACAGACGATAGTCGACAGAAGATAGAGAAGAGCAACAAGACGCTATGCTAGCAATGTACACTGAGCAAAATACAAAGATGAAATTAAAGGAAAACTTGTATACAAAAATATAAATAAAGAAAAATACTTTTTATATTTTAATAAAGAGCAAACATTTATATAAGAGCAAAATATTTATATTTTTAAACATTTATTTATTTATTTAATGCCAGGCTAAAAGCAGACGACTCAATAATTTAATTTAAAATAAACATTAAGATTAAGAAATATATATAAATTACAAAATAAATTACAGTTAAGTAAATGGTATATATTTACTTATATGAATTATAGTTCATATTCAATTCCAAGGCACACATTTCTTGCGGTCTACACGTGTCAGTAATCATTTTGAGGGTATGTTTATACATACATATACATACATGTACATACATATGTACATATGTGTATCTTCTGCCCCATCGCCCACTTTTATTGCGAACGCATCATAAAATTTATTTAACGCTATCGCACATTTGTCATGCCGTGTTGACTCTTTCCTTCTTCTGTCGCTCGGTCCTACTGTCATTAATTCTTCTTTCTTTTTGCGTGCCTGCGCTTTTGTTTTTATGATTATTAAATTTCCTCAAAAATTCTGTACTGACGTAATAATACATGCGTATAAACAAAGCAAACATACGCATATTCAAACATCTGAGATGTATGAGAGGTCGAGCTAAATGACAGGGAAAGACAACAAGGAGATGATTTGATTAGACTCCAAGTTCATTAAGATATGACAATATTTTATGAGTATTATCTCAGATTTGGATAAATTACCGCACGAAATGATTGCCCTCTGACTCTGTCTTGTAGATGGCGTGTAAATCTGAAAACATTCTCTAATGGGAAGAGTATTTAAAGTTCAAAGACAATTGACAACGGATTCCCTAAGATAGCAACTAAAGCTTTCTCATCAGGAAGTATAAAATACAATATGGTTTCCCTTTCAATTACTCTAGTTCATTCTCAGATTTCATCATCTATTCATACTATTTCTATGACCTCAAATGGAAATTCCCATCATCATATTTAGTAAGCAAGCTTTTAATTTAGACCAATCACATCTATTATTTTTGGGCACGTGTCTTCTGGGTGACATTCACATTGAACGGCATCTCTGTTCACGCGTCGTAAACAGAAACTGATATTATTGCGAATATGAATACGAATACGAGTACTCGTATGAATGGCAAACATCTGGTTATCAGTTATCTGGTTTGGTTTGCTATTATTTTAGTCGCATGAGTAGAAAACATTTTGCTGTATTTTTGCTGATAAAATACCTGAGTTATCAGGCCAATGTACTATTTCTGTCGATTCTCCATCAAAGGTAACACGCCAACTGACGTCATTTGCCAATTGGGGGCCAAAGTCAACGCTGAGAAGAGATTTCTGATGAATTCGAAAAACCAAACAAAACAAAGCTCAATTTTTATATAAGTGAACTGGCTAAGAGGAAAAAAGAGAGACGGGGAGATTGTTAAAAAAAACAAAGACCCAACGGCAATTGACTGTCAGCTTCTCTGGCTTTGACTTTGACTGTGGATCGTGCACATTTTGTCAATATTTGCCGGGGGTCAATAGAATTTTTATTTGCGGCACGTGGCTGACGAAATGAGCGGCGGCGACTCCGAATTAAACAATAAATGAGCGTCCAAAAGAGATGGCGAAAAAGTTGCAAAGACAACAATAACAGCAACAGCAACAATAACAATAAAAACAACAGCAAGTGTGTTCAAAACAAATGGCAAACTATTAGCGCGTTTGTTTACACGCTACAACAACAACAACACTGAGCCAAGTTTAAACGAGTGCCATAAATTTGCAGAAAAGCTGGAAAAATGAAAACAATAAGACACAAGAGCGGAACTGAGTGAAAGCATACACAGGAAAAAAAGGGTAAATGATAAAAGCAAAGCGTGTATAATAAAACCTCCGGAACAGCTTACCAAGTTTAGGTCTCATATAAGTTACGCATACGCAACGTCAGCCCGGCGAAAATCTCAATAAAGTACCATTTTATTGCCTGAAATTGAAATTAAGCTGTTGCTGAGAACACCAAGTTAATTTGTTCAAAAAAATTAAATTATAATTCAGCGAGGTCTGCCTAGTTTCAAGTTACGCATACGCACTGTGATCCCAAGAAATCGCAAAGATGCTAAATAAATATTGAATTTAATTTAATTGGAAATTTTAAATTAATTTTTACCAAAATGCACTTTTTATCTATAAGTTGAAATTACACTTCTTGCTATATCCCAGAATCCATATGAAGCGAACATAATAATGATTTAATTATTATATAATTATGTAGCGTCATGAAATGTTAATCGATTGTGCAAAATAAAACATCGATTATGCAATAAAGAAATAAATATTAAATTTGTCTGTAGCCTGAAGTGACGATGACTGCACAATTTGAAGGAATGCATAATTTGCAGAAAAACACACAATATGTTGGTTTCCCGAGACTTTGGAGAAGCATTCCCCCGTCCAACTGCAGACAGACAATGTGTAAAAGTCAGCAAATAAATCAACAACCTGCACACGCGCTACATCTAGACACCACCCCCACCCCCCTACCACGTCCCCCTTCGACCGCCTTCAGTCAAGCCATTGCCAGAATACGATATGCCAAATACCGACGGGGCGACGGCCTCCGCAGTTATTACGAGAATAACATGGAATTCGCATAAACACGATCCCACACAACGTCAGAGCGAGAGAAGGTGAACGAGAGAGAAGGAGAGCGAGAGAGAAAGAGAGAGAGAGGGAAGAGTATTGGGTGAAAGTGAGTCGTGCAACGGCTAAAGGAGGACATAACCGAATGCTAAAATTGGTGCGAAAATGCGATCAGATACAAATCTATCTACACAATCTACAACTACGAATATGTCTATGCGCCGTCTCGCCTTGGATATAAGTATACTCTCTCGCTGTGTTGTTGGATTTGTTGGATCGGTCAGCTCAAGTTGCTCGCATTGGGCACGTTGACGTCTTGCATATGGCGATCAAAGGCTGCGCGTGCGGTCAGAAATGGAGCAGACACCCCCTGAGTGAGCAGTCGGACAGTCGAACAGTCGGATGGCATTTGATGTGGGCGTGCATCGCTGTGGCGTGTGCATCTATTTGTTAGCCAACAAGCTGATGTTTACATTCAGAGCAAAGATAAACACTCTGTATGCGAAATGGGGATGCCGACAGCTACTTTATAGGAGCAGTGGGGCACAAAGTCAGCGGGGTTGTGGGGCAGAGGGGAGAGGGGAGAGGGCAGAGCCAACAATGTATTCGCATTCACAAGTGGTTTTTCTTTTGCCGCGTCGGCACTTTCTATTGATCAGCGTCATGTGAAACTCAATATGGGTACACAGAGCCGAGCTGAGAGGGAAATGGGAATCGTCGACTGACGATCGTTTTGTGTGTGCGTACAACATGACGTATGAGTGACAATAGGTATTGCCTTGAAATTCCACATGAGGCGTATGCGTGAAATACGCATGAATTAATATGACGTTCAATTGTGGGCACGTGTTGAGCAATTTTCAAAAATGAGAACAAACCAGATTTGTGCGCGTTTCAATTTCAGAATTCCCCCGAAATTAATCTATACAAGATTACGACCAGTATATTAGCTTATACTATATAATCATGCTTAATTGATTATTAGCTCGCTCTGCTCATATTTCTGGGCAATTTTTTGGCAGGAAACATACATTGTATTTACCCAAAATAGACATGATTTTGTGTTCAATCATCAGCATTGATCTCTAAAACAGCAAGTTCAGCTATTGCATTACATTTTGGCCAAAAATAAATTTCTCGCGTTTTTGATTCAGAAATAGCACAAATGCAGCCACATTCTGCAAATCCCAGTGTGCGATTTAATTCCACACGTTTCCCAGAAAACGCATAAAATTCGAAAATTTAGCTACACGATTTTGTTTATTTGTTTGCCCCACCGAAAATGCAATTAAAGCCCCACACACTAAGCCCACATACATTGAGACAAACAAATATTGAAAATATCAATAAGTGAAATGATTCTCACACACTGAATATTCTAGCTATAGAATCTGTAGAAATAAAAGAAAAAATTCTAACGAAAGTCTCACTTTTTAGAGTTTAGAAAAAGTTTGCTTTAAATTTAGCATAAATAACTCGTACTTATTTAGCTGAATGATCTTAAAGAGCTTATAAATAGTTTAATCAATTATAAATATTAATATAGTAAATATTCCGAAACAATGATCAAAAAAAATTTTCAAAATATTTGGCAGACAAAGAAAACTTTCTAAAATCGAAAATTTACTTAAGAACTTGTTTTTGCTTTCCCCATAATTAATTAAAATATTACAAGTAAAAGAAATATATTAAAAAATAAATATTATAATCTCTGTACTTTCCCTCTAGATAGTCGTAAATGTCGACATAAATAAAAACTCGCACTACAATATCAAAGCAATAAACAAGCGCAAATTATTTATGTTAATAGAATAAAATGCGAAAGCACAATTTCTCAATTTTACAATTTGGCAATTTGCTAACCATGAGCTTCGATGGCGCTCACGTGCGATCACTTGATCGTGTTCCCATGTGCCCCTCAACAAATCAGCCGTCAGTCAGTCATCAGTCGAGTCGAGTCGAGTCGAGTCAAATAGACTAAAGTCGAGTCGAATTGAGTCCAAGCAGTCAGCTGGCACCCACAGTCACCCCCAGTTGAAGTCGCAAGGTTCCGAGACAGCCAAAACTTGGGTACGAAAGCTAACAATAAGTTGTGCAAATACTTTATGATGATGATGGATGTGTAGTACACGCCCACGTCTGGGATTGGGGCTATGCCCCCGTAAATCCTCGTATCTCTTATGCAGATATAGAACGTCACGTAATAATCACGAGTTAAGCGGTTGCAAATAAAATAAAAAATAAAACCAAAACACTTGAAATGTGTGCAATTATTTTCAATTTTACATTTACTATTTAGTTATATACCCTGTGTAACATTCTTACACATATCTAGAAAAGAAAACTGCGATAAAGTTAAACTTGTCAGATCTTATAACACCTTATCTTCTCTATATTCTGATAGTTTCCGAACGATCCAATGAAAGCTGTATTTGCAGTCTCTTCAAGTGCTAAAACTTTCATAGGAATCCAATGCCAAACTCAACATGGTTATTTTATGACAGGTTTATATTCAAATAATTTCAAATCAATCCACTACTTAACACAAAACTTAGGGTATCTGTGCTGCTAGCACTTTTGTCTTTATGCAGTTTACGGCTTGTTCTTTCCAGAGTATCGTGAAATATTAAGTGAGTATAGCGTTTGTTTTGTTGTTGTCTATCTATTAGCACCAAACTAATTAAAAGAGGGTGACAAAACTATGCTGAAATTTCACAACAAAGTGAAAAATATTTGTCGGCTCTCAGCAGACGGAGGCAGCGGCAGCGGCAGCAAATCAAAGTTGATTATCAGCAATCAGCAAATAAAAATGTATTAATTTCGAATTCATTACGTGTGTTGCTATTATTATTATTGTTGTTGTTATTGTTATTGTTGTCATTAATGTTGTTGTTATTGTCGTTATGTCTATCTTGAAGTGAAATAAAAAATTCCGCGCGTTAAACGCGTGCCCGTATCACGCACTGAACACTAAAAACAACAAAAACAAGAAACGGGAACAAAGTCTCTGGGATTTTCACCTGAACGAGGCACAACGAGGCGCATGATCAACGGCATTGAAAGGGGTCGTTAAGGGGTGACTCTGAGACTTGGACGGAGTCTGAGTCTGAGACTCGAGTCTCATGTTAATAGCCAGTTTAACTGACTCACAGATAGTTCCTTCACCTCATTGTTTAAATCAAAAGTTCTCAAAAAATTCAAAACAAAAATACTCTTAGTCATCGTTAGTTTGTTACGCCGAGTCAGCGTTAATTGCTATTTCAACTACTCTCATTATCAATAGTCCACCAAGGGCTTTGTTTTATTGTTTAATTATGAACAAAAACAGCTCAAGAAATGGGAAAGAAAACTAATCTTGAAATTTGGAAAAACCCCTATCGCTTGCCTGCTGCTAAAATCTGAGTAAAATACCAGACTCTCTCACATAAACGGGGTCTATCTCTATCGAGCTCAATGTCAACAAAAGTCCGAAGTGCCAAACAAAAAAATATTAAAATAGAAAATAAAATCCAAAATGCTAGCTAAATGATAAGGGCCTGATAAGGAGGCGCGGCCGGCAGAAGATGCAAAATATAAACAAAAATACAAAGAAAATTACCATTGTTGTTATTGGTATTGCTATTGTTATTATTTAGCGCGTGGCCGTGCAACAGGTGAGCAGTTGAACTCTTCAAGGGAAACTATTTCATTTTACAGTCATGCCCAATCGTCAGCTCACATGACGCTATCACACAGGTACACACACACAGACACAGACAAAATGCTACAGGCACGTGTAGAAATTTATGACTACTGATATAATTGTTTAGCAAAACTTTGACAGTAATTCGTTCATAATTCTTTATTTTTAATTTCCATTTCTTTTTGTATTTATTTATATTTTTAGATTGGGTGAAAAAAAAGAATGCTTTGATTTCTTACATTTCCGTTCGGAGGATTATTTAATGAATTAATTATTCGATTGCGCTAATCTTATTGGAGTGCACCTGCTAACTGTTTTGCATATTTGTTATTTGTTTATTATTGATATTCTTGTTGTTGTTGCTATTGCTGATTTCACTTTTTGCCAATGTACTCGAATTAGATAAGCGGTTTGGTTGCCTCAAGGTCAATCTGATAAACGCGCGATGAATGAGGCTGCACAAGGTGGAAGGACCGAATGAATAAAAATGTTACTAAATATTTTTAAATGAAATCCAGTATTAATGAATGAATAATCAATAAATACAGTATGATTATAGTATTTTGTATAATATAATAATTCAGCAGAGTTACTGATAACAAAAGTGATCTTTGATTAAGCATGAATTGAAAGGCCTTTTGAATTTTTTGAGTTAATGAATGAATGACTTAGATAGTCGCAACTTGTTGATTTTTTCTCATTTCTCAAACATTTGAGCTGTCCCAAGTTAAGCAGCTGGTTCATCTATCTATGTTGACTACTTGACAGTTCACTTGCACCTGGCAATCAATCAACAAATCCATTATCAAGCTTAGTTTGATTCCTCTTCTCCCTTTCTGTCTCTGTCTCTCTGTTTGCCATTCGCTGTCTCCATTAGCTGTTTTTAACCCTACTCGAAACTCTTTTAAATTGTGCTGCTGTTGTGTATATTATTAACACAACAAACAACCACTTAACTTCGTAAATCTGTCCGAGCCATTTGGCTTTGGGTCTAAAAATAAACATCAAAGCAATAAGCGACGCTTTCGTTTCGGTTATGGCCAAAAATAAATATTGAAAAACTATTTTTAATGCCCGGCCAGAATTGGTCAATTGCACAAATTGAAGTACGCATCATGTTAATTGGCGTCTCGGCATCTCGACATCTCGGAACGTTTCTCGTCTTGAACTGCCCGATGGGGTTCACTTCGACTCGGTCTTGGAATTCGGAATTCGGAATTCGAAATTCGGCATTTAATTGTTTGATTGGGAAAGGGGCTCGGTTGGGGGCACAGCTAATGGGCAGTTTATCGGACAGCAATTGAGTTGTGATTTATTTTTGGCATATGAGCATGTTAAGTGCTGAAAGCTTTATTTTTGGGCGACAGAACGGACTGCATTTAATTATTGATTATACAATGAAATTACATTTTACAATTTACTTGCGCAATTGGCGTTAATAAACATAGCAATTTGCAGTACAAGGTAGCGGTAACGGTAATTGTCAGCGCTGCTGTTGTTGCAGTTCATAAATCAGGCGAACTCGCAAAAGTATCTGACAGATACAAATGGCATATGGTCGCAGCGACGACAAGCGGAGGAACGCGACGCGGCGCAACGTTTACGTTCATTTACACTTCATCAATTGCGTAGTTTACAGCCACACAAATATTAACAACAACAACTGAAAACAGAGGGCAGCAACTTGAAAGCCGAAATTCGAGCAAAATCAACAACTACGCAATGAAAACGCCAGTTTAATCAGGGAAAATACATAGCGCCATTTCCCAGAGCCGATTTGAATTTGTTCGTTGATCAAAAAGCCATTACGCAGTTTCATTTCGTCTGTCTATAAATAGCCCTGAAAAACTAACGCGTAATTGAAGCGTCGGGTATACGTTCCTCAAAATAGAATTAATAATCATGATAAGTAGAACAAGATTACGATGGTAATCTATTCGATGTAACATTAATTAAGCTTGCAAAATAATAAACAAACAAAAAACGACGAAATCAAAACAAAAATATATTTGTTTAATATTTTTTTAATTGAATTTAAGATTTTTATTTAAATATTTGTATGTGCATATATTTTATTTCAATTTTCTAAAACATTACTTAAAGTTTAGTTTCATAAATAAGGTTAAGTTTATTTCCTAAGCTTCAAACAATTTACAAACAGAACAATTTACAAACATTGAAGCATTTTTAATATAATGATACTATAGTCAATAAACTTATTTGATAAATTCTATTTTAAGCAAAATCATTTACTAATAAATTAACAAGTACTATACTAATGAATAACAGTTTGTAGATATTGCCAATATAGACTAATTAAAAAAAATATTATTCGATGACAGCTTAATAATGGAATAGACTGATAGCAATCAATATAATAAATATAGCTGAGAGTAGTAATAAAATTATATAGAGCACCTATAAAAAATGACGACAGAGGGCGCTGTGGTGAGAGGTAAGTTTAGCATTTTTTTACTATTATTATACTTATTATATAATGGTTGTTTATTTTTTGTCAAAGGCAAAGCAAAGTTCATTCAATCAAATAAGTTTGTAAGTGATTGTGACTTGTATTAAGTAAATAACAGCTCAATTTGAGTTCAATTCCCTCGCTGAGTTGCATCAGAAACTAAATCAGAACCTTCTCAGGACGCAATTGTTAACCAGTTGAATCTAAGCAAAATATTTTGGAACTCTATCTTGCTCTGTGCCTCTCTATCTACATATAATGATGTTACTGATAGAATGTGCAATTCATTTGTTTATTTGCCCCTGGTCAGATGAATGCTCGTCTCGTCTCGTCTCGTCTCTTCTCGTCTCATCTCATTCTCGATTCTCGACTCGGGTCGTCTCGTGTCGTATATCGACTCGCTTCGTCTGTATATTCAAGTCATTATCTCGGCAATTAGTTGTACGTTAATTAGCCGCTTGCCAATATTTGCATTGTTCTTGTGTTTAGTTTAATTACAACAATAATTTGGTGGCTCCCAATTGCGACTTATTTGTAGATTATGAAAGCGGCTAAATGCGTTTTTCGCTTCTAAATACGAGTACATCCAATTCATCTATTCGCAACACGCAATTCGCATTCATAATGCGCATTTGCCATTCAAGTTGAGTTCTGTTTAGTTGAGGCGCCACAAGATTAGACAAAAGCTAATTGCAATGCATATGGCTTGATATATAAGTACTTATGTATACATACATACATACTATATATGTATAGCATTATACCACACACTGCCAACTGATGAGTCTGAAAGTCGAAATGGGTCATTAGATAAGGTGCAGTACTCGTATTCGTAATTGTATTCGTATTCGTATGCGTATTCACGTGAGCGCATTTTGTGAATGATTTACGACTGACAGCGCGAATATCTTATGATGGCCAGGCTAATGTCCCTAGCGTGGTCTTGCCAATTCGCGATATCAGTTAGCACAAGTTACGAGCACTACGAGTACTTGTACTTGTACTCGTACTCGTACTCGCAATTTGCTGCTACATTATAACTATGGAAATTCAGCTAGCGCTCAGGAAGCCACCATAAATCAGGTGCTGCAATTACGAGCACCACACAAATGCAACATTGTAACGACGCGACGGCGGCCTTAACAAATCTTGGCAGTCAATCAGTTTAATGGTCGCCACTGGTATTACACCTCGATTCGACGCGTAACTTGACCATATCTCTGGCACCTGTAAATGTATGTTACCCATACCTGCAATTGCAATTTGAAATGTTGATAAACAGAAACACGTAAGACCAACAAACGCCCAACATTAAATGCCACACATACGAGTATGCATACGGTATAAACGAGTAAACAGTCAGTCGGGTGAATTCCTAGTAATCATATCGTACTTATCAGCGAATGCGAGTCAGCGATTAAATTGGCAATTACGAGTACTTATATCGCCACATCGGCACCGCGCACGTGACCAGTTTCAAGTTCAGCGCCACATAATTTCATGTCAAGTCTTATAAAAGTCAAAAGAATGACGGACGCACCTTCCATGGCCATTGGTATTCTTATCTAACTCAAACTCAGTCTCTCTCTTTCCCTTTCTAAGTCCACGAGACACAAACATATGTTACGTACGTTCAGACAACTTTAGATACAGATGACATTTGGATTATAGAATTCATACAAAAGCTAAACAAAACACAACTGAAATGTAGCTTGTGTCAAGGCCAGAGATTAATCTATGCCAAGGGAAATTATATTTATACTCATAAATACAATGTCACGTTAAGGATAATTTTATAACGATTATAAAATCGATTTTTGCGAAAATAACAAGAAACAAATGCGCAACTTCTGTGAATCCTTGACATTGATGAGTGCATCCTTAGGTAATTCGAGTTGTTAGCCAAGATAATAATCGTATCATACAAATTTCCTATTTTATGCAATCAATGGAATATTAACATAATAATGAGCAATCTTTCTAATTCACATTATAATGCACGCATTCAGAGTCCGAAAATATTTAGGTCTGCTTAACAATACAGAATTAGAATTCCTTTCGAAAATATCACAGTGAATGTCAGTAAATTTAATATTTTGGAGCAATATTTACTTTAAACAATTTCTGTAATATTTCCATGAGCATATTCTGACTATGCCTTTTCGGAAATATTAAATTTTTAAGTAATGAATTTCTTTAATTGAAATAATAAATCAAATAAATAAGTATATCCTAAGTTTCAGCTTAAAATAATAACATCAAATATATATAACTCTAGGCAGTTAAAGAATATTTCATATTCTAAGTACTTCATTAATATTTTTTCCTAGAAGGTTGCTGAATTATCGCCTACAATCTGCTGAGCTATTGTCAAAATGAGGGCTCTTCTTCAGAACTCTGCGGAACCCAAAAAAGAAACCCCCGCAGTGTAAACAATCAATCGAATGAATGTGCAAAATAAAATATATGTACAATATATTCAATCGCCCTATTTCACAATGATTGTGTGTGTGCTTTCAGTTCTGCCGTAGTTTTTATTGATCACTTGATTTATGTGGAAATTCGGTTGATATTTTTAACAAATGCTGATGAATTTTCTATTTCGGTTTCAACAACGGCAGCGATTGGCATCAGCATTGGCGGCGACGTCGATTGTTTTTAACGGGTTTTGTTGGGAACGTTTCATAAAGCGGCATTAAATGGTATTAAAGCTGCCAAAGGATTTGTTGTTGCTTCTCCATTGAAGTGGTGCCGCATTTATTGGTTCATGGGCGCTACGTGCGGCCCGTGAAGACACTTTCCACACCCCCGAAAATGCAATATTTACCTGTGACTTAGACACATGACTTTTCGAGCGGAAATGCCTCACGTAGACGCCACCAATGCCGTCGTCGTCATCGTCGCCGCCAACGTTATTTTCCAATTAACGACCTGCTACACCCTGCGCCCCGCTTCCGGCACCAGCACCTGCTCCGGCGCCCATACTCACACCAGCACCAGCTCCACCTTGCGCCTCGCCACCAGCATCCTCGCCTTCAGCGCCAGCGTCGCCGCCGGCTGAGGCGCCCATCCCGATGCCTCCTTGGGCGCCGCCGGCAACGTCACCAGGCACCGGCTGCGCCTGCGTTGTGCACTGGAAATAAAGATGTAGGAATAAGGGAATTCGATCAAGGATTCAGACTTACCAGGAGCAGCAATAGCATTGCGCAAATCAAAAACATAAATGACACTTTCATTGTAGAGCGAAATAGACTTCGAGAGCAATCCGAGCGGACAATGGCACCAATAAGGAATCAAGCTGGCATTATATAGTAAATATCTGGCAAGCTTAACCTTGTAAGATGGCTATCTAACATATTTTGGAACTACAATGCTGATGTTCCCATATAAAGTTTTAACAATTAGTGCTCCCAATTAAATGCAAGCACATTGAATAACATTTCCTGGCGCGATATCATCGTGAGTCGTGAGTCGGCATCATTTGCTCAGCTCGTGCACAAATATGTTAATACTATTGTTTTGTTTTTGTTGTGTTGTATTTAATGTTATTTATTTGTTGACAATCACTTAATTGGCGACTGCTCGACGATTGCATGTTTGGCGAGTCTATTAATAAGTTAATAACCGTTGTCAGTCAGCCGGATCCCGAGTCCATATGTCAATCTGGCACTGCTGATCAATTTTGATATTGTTCTTTTTCAATTATTTAATTATATTAAGCAATTCTATAGAGCAAATGTGCAAATTCCCTTCACATCTGAAGGTGGTTGCACAACTTAATCCAATATTAGCATACCCTTTTCAGCAATTACATTAATACAATTTATATTTGCATAAGTTCATAAACGCAACAACTTCCTTCTCACATTTAAATTTTCATTTTATTTTCAGCTATTAACACATATATTGCAAGTCAGCATTACGTATACGCTACATAAACAAATAGATAGTAATTCAGTTGTTTAGTTATCAACCGCAAAAACAATTGCAAATATTAGAGCGTCACAACATCAGTTTGTTAATTATCTTTATAAACAATCTATTAAGTATTTATTGAATTTTAATTTCATGGGCAATAATTACACATTAACACGTTACGCACACGCATCCCAACATAAATAAATAAAAGTACAAATACAGAAGACAGCGTGAAATATTTATTTAATTACACAGCAGCTGTCCAGCCCGATACGGCGATACATATGGACGTTTAATGTATATAAGTTCACTAATATTAGAGTACGATAGATAAATAAAATTTCTGTCAATCCGCACTTTTAGGGTTTAAATTGAAAACATGAGATATTAGTTGTTAATTTGACATTAAAGTTATCAATTTTTAATGCACAATTTCAATGTTAAATTATTAAACAGCAATTGGCAATCAAAAGCCAAGTTAATCTGCACAATAATTCCATGAGAATGAACTGTCTATTAGTAGTATTTATTACAGCATAACAAGTCCAATTATTATTACATAACATGACATTGAAAATAACGATAACAAGCTTGTAAACTCCGCATTTTTATAGATAATTGCTATAAATACAAGCTTAAATATTTGTCTCGGAAGCCACTTGATTTCAGAATATCAAAAAACTATAAAGATGCAATTGTATATATATTTATTTTACTATATAAGTCGTGGCTCGGCACAAACAAAACTAAATCTCCTTCAGTTATCCCTTTTGACATATGTATTTTAATTAAGTAAATTCTATAAAAACTAAACTATAAATAATATATAAATTATATTTTCAATTAACTTAGCCTTCTTATCTGCCCTTTCACTTTGAATTACATACAAATTAAGTATAATTAATAATAATATAATTCTTACTTTTCTTATTGCAATTGCTCAATCATTGTGACTTTAAAATAAAAACCTTAAGTGTTTTATGTATATTAAGTTCTCTTTATAATTACAATAAATTGAAAACTTATAAAAGGCTTCGTTTATATGTAATGGTAAATTAAGATTGTTTTATTTGGTCCTTAATAATTGCTTTGTAAATCACGAAATATCGAGGCTTGCTACATGTTGTCTAAATTAAATTATAGTGCTTCCAGCAAGGGTATAAAAGCAAAGCATAAACTAAGACTTTGCGGATTAATCGAGGATCATCTAGTCAGTCATCAGTTTTAATTAAAATAATTGAGTTAGTGCAGCTGTAGCAGCTTCATTTAGTAAATTACATTGAGAAACCACAACATTAACAACAACAACAAAACAATTACATTAAACAATTGTGCATACACATTTGAGCATATATGTACATACAAATCTACTATGTGCAAGTGTAGAATGATATAAAATTCAATGATATTTGAAGTTAATTTGTTTATTTACATTGTACAGCGACTGGCGACTGTAATTGTTGTTCTTGTCTTGCTTCTGTAATCGCTGGCAATCATTAAAATTTAAACAAATAAATAAAATAAGCCGCATGCCAATGCAGCTGCCAATGTTTTACATAGAAAAACCGCCAACTCAATTCCTTTGCGTCCACTCACATTTTATTTATTGTTTTTTTTTTTGTATTGTATTGTATATTATATTTTATTTGATTTTATTGTATTTATATTGTGGTTGCTGTTATTACTTATTTGTTCGACGAGTATTTTGCCATCGGCAGCCGCCTCTTTTTTTATCTGTGGGTGGCCACAATAATGGCAGTAATCGGTGATTATCACGTAGCCTCTAGCCCAATACCAAAAAAACACTGAAAATCACAGCCAAACTCATTGTGACAGCCCCAAAACTAAAAAACAATTCAGGCAGCAAAGCTCATTAAAAATTAAATCAAAATTAAATGTTTATCAAATGCAATAAAAATCATTGCGCGTGTAATTTTAATACTCTGTAAACAGAAAATTGATTTAAGAGGTATTTAAGAAATGAGAATGAAAATAAAAATAAAAATTTACCTAGAATAGAATAGAATTTTGCAGAGTCTTTTTTCCCATAATATTGATGTCGACTATAGTTTTTCCAAATAAATTAAATATCGAAGTACATGTTGGTTGTAAAAGTTGAACAAGAATTTCTTGTTGTTAGAGGGTATCTCCTAGCTAGCCCCATATTAATAGTTGTTGGAAGTACTTTCCTACTCCGTCTGGGCCACTTTGTGGCTATTAGAGATGAGGAAGTCCATATATGAGATGCGAAAATGGCCCATAACTGTGGCTAAGTGCGAGTGCGGCTTTATAGTTTTCTTTGTGACATTATCGCAGCTTAAATATCATATTTAATGTATGTTTTAATAGACATACTACTACTCTTTATATTAAAAATATATAATTATTTTTCAATACTCGACTTGAATAGCAGTTTTAATTGAATTTATGCTCCCCTTTCACTTGCTTATATTAAATTGATGTACATACATATGTATGTCGATTAGTAAAGCGTTGCCACTGCGGATATCTCAAATGTGGCAGTTAAATTTTAATGTAATTGAATTTGGTCAGCTCGTTTGCATTCGCAGCCCAATCCGAATGCGCATCAGCAACCTCAATCCTCAATCCATACGCTGGCTGTGGCAAATTCCACAATCCTTTTGTTTGTACGCTTATAGTACACACAGACAGATGTCTGTTTGTGCGTGTCCTTCACAGTGGCCACAGGGATAAGCGGGTCAACGAACAGGCAGCTGTAGAGCAAGAGAGAGGGGAAGAGGCTGGGAGTATGTGGCCAACCGGGGGAGGATCATGCACTCACAGGATAATTGAATATGACGATGATAATTTCATTTTACGCTGAATAAACACAAACTGCACATTTCGATACGACACTCGCAACACACACGCACACAGACACATTCTCACACAGCCTTCTCCCTGCCCCGCCTACTCGCGCCCACTTCTTTTGCCCTGGCTGTGTCAATTAAAGCGCCCACGAGTACGACGGAAACACAAGAAAGCGATACGACCGCCCAGTTGACTACGAGCACGAGTAAGAGTAGGAGTTGGAATATGTGTGTATGCACTTGTATTTAGGTTGAGGTTGAGCCAAGTTAATTAACCAACAGGAGGACGTTGGCTAATGACCTTCAGTCAGCTGCTCCCCGCTTCCCAATCTTAATTCCCTATATACCCTGTACACTCTGTGATCATAAAATTGTTGAAAAGGGTTTAATAAAGCCGTGTAAATGTCGGCCAAAAGGTTAAGAAATAGTTATGATGGCATAAGCATTTGTCCGTCTAAGAAATTATATAACTTTTTCCAGCAACTACAAATAACTACATACTTACGAACATAATTTTTCAGGATATAGCGTTTAGTTTAGCTTAAAGGTTTTTTGTAATAGTTTTCCTGTATAATTTAAAAATTTTATAAATATAAAATGATATATTTTAATGTTCTTTGAGTATCTATTGACAGTTAAGAGAGGATATCCTCTAGTCGAATTCAGTCGCGAATTCAGAGTAAATATGCTTGCATAAATCATATGAATCGATTGCAATGTATCGACTCTGGACCGGAATCCCCACGCGAAAGCCCCGGCTAAGCAAAGTATGTACCTTCCACTTGATGTCGCGTCGTCATTGTTGTTTTATTAGTCACAATTTGCGTTTTATGCGAATTCGTCGTAATTATTTACAACTCAGATTGTTGATGGCGCTGCTCGGACAAAGACGGACGCCCATTTCACGACTTCGCAGGGGTGGAGGGAGGGCGACTTACAAATAATTTCAACAGGCGGCGCTTTGAATGCCAACCACGAATATCCCAAGTTTACCGAGTATACCTACAACAACAACAACAACAACAATGACGATGACGATGACAACTGGCAGTGCCAGGGCCGTGGCCGTAGCCGTAGCCAGTGCCTGGTATCGGTATCGGTATCTGTATCTGTATCTGTGGGATTGTTGTCGCGAATTGTTGTGACTGTTGTCGTCTGAGCGCCTTATCGGCGGCGCCTCCAGAAAAATATGTCACACGTACGCGTCAAATTTTCTCAGAAAAATAAAGCCAGCCACAACAGCACAGCAAAAAATAACAAACCGCAAATAAATACTTCATACTTCTGCCCGATATGGGAATACTGCATTGCTCTGCACTTTAAAATGCGATATGAGATATGTAAACCCCCAGAAAAGTAAAGCCAAACATTGATTAGCTTCCATGTAATAAGGTTATAAATTATTGTTCATTTTAAGTTATATTTAAACCATAAATTGCACAGTGTACACTTGTTAACATACATATTATTTATGATTATTATCAGTTTATAAAATTCTTATTATTCATAGACTTGGAACTATTTCAATATCATGTCTGTTATTAACTTTAAAGAATTACATCAATAAGTAATGAAAGTAAATGAATATACATATATCATCTGAATATGTATATAATCTGGAATATATATATATATATCGGTATTTTTATATGTATGTACACCATCATAGATTATCTCAGCCCTGACAAGGGCCAAAAGCAAAGTCGAGTTGTTTCAGCTTATTGTTGATTTTTGTCAAGTCAACGATACTGACGCCACAAATTCCGCATAATTATTTGCACTTTGGTCGCTTGTTCATTTATGTATTTTGTTTGCATTTCGATGGCGCTGCGAATTCCACGTAACAATTGCCACAAGCACACTAACATTTTGCTAGAAGAAACGTTACATAAAAAAATAAAGAAAAAAACCACAAATAACGAATAAAAAGCTGAAACAAAAGTAAAGTACATAAACCCACTTCACCCATAATCCTAGTTTCAATTGCATAAGTCTTCGGTCAGTCGGTCACAAAATCTATTGTGACCTCTCCAATCTCCTCCACCTCCACACACCGTTGCGGAACCCCGCCCACTGTACATTTGGACGTCTGGACGTCTGGCTGTCTAGACGCGTTTAATTTGCGTAATCAAAACACAAAAAACGACTGACAATAAGAGACAACATCAACAAAAACAAAAGCCAACAACAATAACAACAACAACAACAACAACACAATGTGCTAACGCATTGACGAATAACCGTCAGCAGTAACAATTTGTATAAATAATGCAAAACGAAAAGCGAAGGAAAAAAATTAAAATAAAATTGCCTCAAGTTCAGCGATAACAGGAGTACCAATAGGATTATAAATTAAAATGTGAAAAAGAACAATAACAGCAAAAAAACAATATTCAGCTTTTATATATCGAAGAGCCAATACCCTGGCAGATATTAAATAATACTAAATTGTACTGTTATTTCGCTTTATGAATATTTAAATTTGGAAAATTTTGTTGAAATATCAACGGACTTAAAAGATTAATTTACCTCAAAGTTTCTGCTTCATAAATGTAGTGTGTATACTGAATGGATTCAGAAATTATCACGAGTTATATGTCAAACATTTCGTAAGACCTTTATCAAGGCTACAAAAACAATGTAAATCATTTTTATGACTCCAATTCAGAACGAAACCTTAGGAATAATATATTGACCCCATTGCAAATATTAATAATAATTCAACGGCAACTGTTCGTAACGAATCTTTTGCGAAATATTATAGAATACATACTTTAAAATGCAAGTGATGTAATAATTTTAAATATTGACAATAACATTTAGACAAAACAAAATATATGAAAAATCTTTAAAGTGCCGCAGCTCTAATAATATTCTATGAAATGATTTCGAAATTGAGACTGGTTTCCTGACTGATCTCGGCTCTGAGATGGCGGCTTCATTTGTGAGGTAAGCTAATAAATTAAGTTTGCATTTGAATAGAAATCGAATATTAGCATTGAATAGCATAGATTACAGACGATCAAAGATAATGGCATTTTCATATTTCTATACGCTATTCTGAAGCTTGCAAAATTACCTTGAATCCATAGTTTCCTAACACCTATTCGACTGCCATAAATAAAACTGAGTAGTAACTAAATAGTTGCTAATTACCTATGTTAGACTTAAGTAAGTGCTGATTATTATAGTACATTTGGACCTTGACCTGTCACTCAAAATAACTGGGTAAAATATAAATATCGAAATAAAAAATGGTAAAATGTACAAAAAATTATTTGTAAAATGAAAGATTACAGGAATTTATGCAAGAAGATTTTGACAAAATTGACAATTAAATTATTTATCACTTTTAAAATGAAAACAAAATATTTAAAAACATATAATTCAATTCTATTGAGTTTTATTAAGTTAAAGTAGAGCCCCATTTCGAGAGAGTTTTGCGAACTTTCGTTGAGGGCATGACGATGTGCACCTGTGGATAATTTTAAGCCCTTGCAAATTTCCTACAGTAAAATATCTGAAAGTAACTGTTTAATCGCACACGTTGTTTACCTTTTTCGGAGAGAATTCATAAAACTGGAACCTGGTACGCACCGCACTCCCTCCGACACCGCAATCACCTCCCTCAAGTCAGCAAGCATTTGCAGGCGATTATCGTATATCAACTTGGACTCGCAGACCCAAAACCGTTGTCTCTTCGTGTGGTCGTTGTTGTATAAGCACCAAGGGACTGATACAGTACTGAGGACAGCCACTGTAAAGGCAACTGGAAAGAGAACAGCAAAAGGGACAGCCAGTGCAATTTGGGGCCTTAGGAGGGAGAAAAAATAAAAATAAAAAAAAGTCAGGCATGCTGATGAATTACAGCTTTGTTGCAAATGTCCCCACTGATGATAATGGCGACGCAGGGCAATAGGTGGGCGCCACCAGGGCAGGAATACAAAGTGCAGCACAGAAACACAACAGAGTCGTATTCTCGACTCGTACTCGTATCTGACGTAGGACAGAGAGCTATGCAAGCTGTCATGCCCATATCGCAAGCTACATTTTGATTTTCTCGTTTTGTTACTCGGAATTCATTCATTAGCTGACGTCGGCATCCAACGTCACGATATCGTTTATTATATATCCTACAGGCAGCTCGATATCAAGTGAAGCTACCTATGCTAGACTGGTCACAGATAGTCACAAATATAAATTGAATTTAAATAAGAATTTAAGGAATATTGAATTCCCCATTTTATTTAGAAAAAAATAATTTTTTTGGTTTTTATTTTATGCAGAAATAAACAAAATAAAATTGGATAAGTTTTAAATTTAAAAAATAAATTAAAAAATAAAAATGAGCACAATTTATGCCTCTCCCCGACGGGGAATTGAACCCCGGTCTCCCGCGTGACAGGCGGGGATACTAACCACTATACTATCGAGGACGATGTCTGTCAGCTGACAGAATGTTTTGATATAATGTGAGACCACTTGACCAGCGCCAATTGATTAAATTATATGTTATATTAGCTGTTATATTATGTGCTTGTGCAGGGTATAAGCACGTCGATCAATCTTAATGTGACGTGTGCTTGGGTTTCTGTGGGCCTACGGCTGCGGGTCGGCCTCATTAGATGCGCTCGTTTGCAGTGTGCCAAAAGCGGCAACGACGTCAAATGTAGTTGTTGTTGATGTTGTTGTTGCGGTTGCAGTTGTTGTCGGTGTTGTTATTATTGTTATTCGCTGATTTGTTTTGCTTGCGTCGTTTGTTTTTGACGCGTTGCTCTTTGATTTGCATTTTCGTTGCGGTTGCTTCCTTCTCTCCCTTTACCTCCCACTGCCTCTCTCTCCCTCTCTCTCTCTCTCTCTCTCTCTCTCTCTCTCTCTCTATCTGTCACTATCTCTGTCTTGCTCTTGGCGTTGCATCTTTAAGTAGCAGTTGCTTTGTATCTGTTAGATGCACGACGCTTGCACCTTGGCACGAATCACAGACAACAACATCATTAACTTCATTAACAAGTGCATTGCAAATGTTTATTATCTATTACGTCGTTTCTTAGCATCACGCGAGGGCCTTTTTTTAGCATTGCCCAAAAGATACTTTTTGTTTTGTTTTCTATTCTATTCTGTTATTGTTGTTATTTTAAATTAAATTTAGCGCAAATTTCTGATGTTGCTATTGTTGTTGTTATGCCGATTGGCAAACTCATAATGAGCACGAAGGTCACGGCGGACAGATGTTAAAACTGGTTGTTATATTGTATTTTATCTCTCAGATACAGATACAGCAAGAGCTACAGATACAGCTACAGCAATAGATACAGATTGCGAATGAGATGCGCCGTACTCATGGATATGTCAAAAGTTATTTATTTTCAATCTCACATTTATCAATTTTGTTTGGTTTGGTTTGGTTTGGTTTGAGTTTGCTTTGTGAATGAATAAACATGAATACAAGTATAAACCGAATATGCAGTAAATTATCATATGTCGCTTTTGTTGCTGTTGTTGTTTTTGTTGTTGCTTTTCACAATTAACATGTTTTTAATTAGCGCATAAATTGATTTATGTCCCCAACATTTTTTAAGTGCACATTCAATATTATTTTTAAATGTGATAATTCAACGAATCGCATTCGCTATGAACACGAATGGTAATTCACTCATTGGTAATTCGAGTAAGATATATGTACATATATAAATAACATATACACATTTGAATATTCAGTTGCCAGATTGCGCCTGTTAAATGCATCAATCAAAAAATTAAATGAATTTTGCAACGAATCAAAAGTGAAGTTTGTACAGTAAGTGAATTTGTATTATACCAAGTTTAAGCTCAAGATCTCTGCTTTAAGGAAATATGTGTACATTCTATTCGTGGTACATCGTTTGGTGTCTGCAAGTGCACTTGAGTCTTTATCAGAGTAGCTGCACATTTCCAAGTCACTAAGTAAACACATGCCAATCCTAATTTCAATTTAAGTAGACAGCTGTTTTTGCAGTCGAGCCAAAAGGCGGAGGCAGGGCACCGTCGAATCTGTGGCATTTCAAGTGCCTTAGTCAGAGTCCGGGAGCACGAGTCCGAGTACGAGTATGTGAGTCCATTCAACAAACAGCTGTTAATTGCAAAATCAAATTGAGTAATTGACTGACTGGCAGATACGAGTCCAACCCATACCAAAACCCAACCCAGCAGCAACAATATCAAACAAATACAACAGAATAGAACACAACAAAACACAACCCAACCCCAATCTCGAGAATGCGAATGCGAATGCGAATGCGAATTCACTTACTCTTGACTCCGACGCATGGGAAGAGAAAGATTACCTCATCGTCATGATGATGATGATGATCATCATCATTGCTCGAAATGGCAATGAGCGCACGTTTCCAGGAAAAGCGTGCCTCCGACACCAGTGCCAATGAGCAAATGAATCCAATATACACATTGACTCCGCTCCCGCCCATCCAATTACAAGCAAACGCATTTTAATTTTCATCAAAATAATCAAAACATGTGCCACACGAAGATGGAACACAAATTAAAAACTATCTACGAACTAGACGACATAACATATACACTACAATTGAAGCGTCAATTCCAACTTTATTTGAATTATACGAAATTCACTTGACTTTCCGAATTCTTTATTTGGCAATCGTAAATTATGTGTTGACAAATTGAATGAGAATTCTATAGTTGAATGAATTGGCAGAGTGCTTAATGACGCTGGTCTTTTTGACAGATAAATAGAAACAATTGAACAACAATAACAAATGTTTCGGGGGAGCTCTGATAAATGAATTCTGCGAATCTGTCGAGGACGCAATGTGCGAACTTTATTATTTTTAACTTTACGTTTATTTTCTCTGTTTTTTTTTTATTTAGTATAATGTTTTGTTTTTTGTTTTTGTTGCTGTGGTTCCTTTGTTTGCAAACACGAGTTAAAGTTGAATTTAATAATAATGAAAATAAACATATCACGACTAAGTGCTGCATATAACATCATATTTATGTAGAGGGGAGAGCATTGTACGGCCTTCTTCCCCACAACGTCAGACGCAGAACAAAAACAAATTGACGTCAATCGACTGCGACTGAGATAATAATCAAATTGCAATAACAATAACTACAACCATAACTACAACAACAACAGCAAGAAAGATCTACACAAAAATAATAAATAAATAATTAAAACTAAAAACGTCAAACAAATTTTACACAAATGCAAATAAAAGCGTTGCCTACTCCCCCCCCCCCCCTCTTTCCCACTGTACCACAAGTGCTTCTCAAAATTCAGTTCAGTGACGTCAACTGAAAGGCGTTGAATTCTCGCACCTACAAAACATTTCCACATTAGCTACATATGAATATCTATGTATATCGGGTCCCCTAAGTTTAATGGGGCTGCAAGGTGTATTTTATGATAGGGAAATGTAAATATTGGAAAAAGTCTGCTCAAATTGTTACTGCGTATCGGGTATGATTAATAATGTTAATAATACGAAACTATTCTATAGGGGCGTTCCATGCACCCTATATGGGCATTGCCTTTATCAGTAATACTATTTACAGTTTGCCGTTTGGTAATTCCAGAATGCTGGAACGGATGTCTCCATTTACTTGCGGCTTTTTGTTACGGAAATTCTCGAATAGTTATTACAATAACATTCCGGTAATTTAAATAGGCCAAAGTGCTTCAAGTATGCATAAAAAACCACAAAAACTCAATTATAACTGCATGAAATAGACGACATTTTTATCACAGCGGTGTTATGCTGACTCTTTTCTAGGTATTGATATATTTACGTAGCCATCCAGTTGACTGACATTCTCGGTATCGGAAAGCGGAAGTGATAAGCCATGTCAATAAAGTAAACATATTTTGTCGTATTTACATCAAATGCTGTTTATTGTATTTATTAGCGAATATTTATTTACTCACTAGCGTAAACTAAGTTAATAATACCATTTTTGAGGTACTTTTAAGATGTCTTAAAAGTTATTTATATTTATTATATATACTATAATTATAGCTTTAATTAAATAATTTTAATTTTAATTTTATTTAAATGATATAATCATAACATATTATCTTAACTTCTGGGCTGAACTTCTCCAGTTCGACCCCATTTGAAATATATGTATGTATATCGTAGTGTCTGATGAGCACCGCGGGGCAGAGACCTTTTGGATTAAACGACTGATGAAATTCGCTTGGCGACATCACTCATACGCAGCGTTGTACGCCCGGTCATGTGTATCGTAATTTATGTGAGCGGATCTCATGTTTATTAAATCGTATTAAAATGTTAATGGCCATGCCCCGAGTCAGCAAAATATTACCACCAACGACCAGCAAAAGCAAAAGCGCGTCGACGACGTCGCTGCCCGACAGGTAATTATGCCTCCATTGACCCGGCCACGCCCCTTAGCTCCGCGTAGCTCGCAGCTTAAAGTGCATTTGGCGAATGCAAAAGCAGCAAACGCAAAGAACACTAAAAAAATGTGCCAAAGTCGAGCAAAAGTAATTAAATGTCAGCCACAATGCAGAGCACACAGCAAATGAGCCGCGAGAGGCTAAAATTCATAATACAACAAATGGCAAAAATGCTGTCCACGAATTGTCGAGTCGACTTCGAAATACTCGGCTATGTAAATCAAATCCAAATAATAATAAATGATTTGGGGAAACAAATATTTCAGTTTAATAAATAATCCTGCACAGTTTAAACAGCATATTTTGACTATTGATACAATTTAAGACAATGAAAAGCCTATCTCAAGGATCATAAGTTTGTTCACTGAGAATTCTTAGTTCCTTCCTATATATTGCCTCAAAAAGTAGGCTATACTTATTGTTTTAAATTTTATACAAACTCGAAACTAAAAGAAATGCCATCAATTTTATATACTAATTATAGAATATAGTTTCTCTTGTCCAGGTATCATAAGAGTTGGGTCAATTTTTCTGAACGCAGTTATCTGTTTCTGCTCTTTCACTCTTTCACGCTCTTTCTCTCTCTCTCTCTTTTGACTCGCATTAACTTGAATGGCCATAAAACAAATTACAAACATATTATTATGCATATATCATTATTATAATAAATGCCACGGATTTTCAAGCCACTTTTGCACAGACGACGCACTTTTATTTTTACATAATTTGTTTTTTTTTGTTTGGTGTCTCCCTTCGTTTGCCACTTGCAATGCCATAAAAAGGGCGGTCAATTGGAGGCGTGGCAGTCGCAATGCTCGCGGCGCATTTCGTGAAATAAATTGGTAATAAAATGTGAAAAATAGCATCATTTAAAATATTAAAATGGCATAAATAATATAAAATAAATAAATAAAAATATCACTGCAGTGCTGTCATCGCACCCCATGTTCCCCCCTCTGGCCCAGCAACTCTAAGTGGGGCGCCAACATCGCTGCTGGCCATTCTGCACTGTAAGCAGCGAAATTACACACACATACACACACACACACACACACACACACACACACATACGCACAGAGTCACATATGCATTTGTATCCATAATTCATCGCAATTCATTTAATATGATTTACAAAAGAAATAAAAACTGAGCAGCTGCTGATTTATTGGCATTTGCCAAGGCAAATCGGCGAGTTGCTTTACAAGGATATGTGGATTTTGGTCAACTGAGCGAATTTTAATACATTTGTACACTGAGCAAATTTCGTGGGTAAGTATTGGGATAACAGGTGCAGCACAATCAGTAAATTACAAATCATTTAAAAAGTAAATAATTAGAATAGATATAAAAAGAATTATTATCACGAATATACGGACTAAACACAATTTTGAATCGACGTCCAAGCCGGGTTAAAACAATTATAAATCATTTGCATTAAACTAAATTAGTTTTAATTTAAGAATTGAATAGGTATTGAATAAAATCCATTTTCATGCAATCTTATACAAATTAATAATATCATCATCAATTTTCAACCAAAAGACGCATTGAATAGATATAAAAATTAGTTGTGAATAACATCTCTTCAGACTCTACAAATAGTGCCTGTTTTATGGATCGTTTCCGACTGAGATTCAGTCTCAAAACAATTTCTATTCATCAATGCCTAAGAAAGCGTAAAACGTGTACAACATTTCACACATTTGTGTGCTTTACATTTCTTGTTGTGTACTTCATTTGTTTAACCCATTGGCCATTACTGTTGTTGTTACATTGCCCCACTCTTTTGGCTCTTTGCAGCTGCAACATTTGTTTTTCTGCCTCAACAGACTCACGAGACGTCGCTGCGCATTCGCCGCATGAATATTTTTCGCAATCTATTTGCTTTTATTTGTATTTATTTATATATTTGCTAGCTGAGTTTTTACGGCTGCCGGCGTAGACGCTGTGGGAGTTGCTATGCGTTTCCCTCTCTCTCTCTATCTCTTTTTCTTTCCCTCTCTCTCCCTCGCTCTCTCTTTCTCTGTGCACCCCACTCAGTGCCATTTACTGTTTTCCCAATAAATTGTAAGTAATAAACTGGCAATTGGTTTGCTGTCTGGCCTCTGACAACGACGACAGCAGACGACGAGACGACAGACGAAAGACGTTGAGGCGATGAGAAAGGCGGCCGCGCCCAAAGCATTTTGACTTTTACTTCCTCAATGCCTTGGCCTGGCCCAAAATCAAAGCCATACTCAAACTGGCAGAGACTGGCGGACGCTGGCACTGGAAGCTGTCGCCAATGTTGTAGCTTCAGTTACCCATTCGGGGCTTTCATTTGACACTCGCCATCGACATCGCCATTGCCATCGACATGGTTGTCGTTGTTGGGCGACTCTTGAACCCGCTGCCGACTTATCGACATGTCGGAATACATGTTCTGACAGCTTTTATGGCGTGTTTACAAGGACATGATCCGCATGTAGCTTGTACCGTCAGCAACTCACACACACACACACACACACACACCGATGGAGAGAAAGCAAAGTGAACTGAACTGAACTGAACTGAGGACAGGCCATCACACATACGCCCCGTGCAACGTAGTTACTTACCCGCTTTTTTTATGGCTCTGCCTTTTCGATGGCCTTTGACTGCCACTGAAGCTGCGACGACTGTTGTTAAACAAAGTTCACATAAAATAGAATTTTATATGGCTGAAAAATGTAAATCATGTCCGACGGGCTGCCCAAAAGACAGACAGACAGACAGACACAGAGATGCAGAGACATCTTGGACCATCCTCGCTGATTATGAACAATGTCTGTGCCGAAATGGCCAAAAGATGCCCCAGAGTTGCCACCCCGCTTGTTGCAGTCGAATGTGAATATCTTGTTAGAACACTTCCAGAGAAAGAGTGTGCAAAAAAAAAGAACTCTCATCGAATTGAATATGTAATCTGGTTTAATGTAAAGTTGCTCAAGTTTCAGCATGTGTCAACTTCTCAGCTGAAATTCGATTTAGAAAAAAAGCATCTTCTACAAAGATTTATGTATAAAATAAAAATGTTGAAAACAATACAAAAAATGTATATATTTAAAGTTATTACTTTTATCTGAAATACTTGAGCATATTATTTTTGTTGATGCCAAGCTGAATATCTTTGGCAACCGACAGCCTGTTGACCCATTTGATTTGATCAGCCAGTCCTGTTGCCAATGGTCTTAAACGCAACCCGCAACAGGACTTTCAACCAAAAATGTTTGGCTAAAAATAATGAAAATGCGACGGGACGCGACGCGAATCAAATAAAAAGGAAATTGAATTGCAGGCAATACACGATACACTTGTTGTTTTTGTTGCTTTTGTTCTTGTAATGATGATGATGATGTTGACATTGGGTGCAACAAATGCCTGAAGTTAAGACCAAGTCCATGTCCATGTCAAACTGCAGCTGTTTCCCAGTCCAGCGACGACTCAAACATAATGTAATTTCCAATAGTATTCGCCCCCAAAGAGGGCTAAGACCATTGCAGCTGTTGAAGGGTTGAGGGGGTTGCCGTTCTGCTTAACTTACAACGGGATCGGGGTGGGGGGCTCGTCTCAAACTACGCGTGCAATGACATCAGATACATTATTGCAAATTGTTTCGATTTCATAAGAAATTTTGTGCATCGAGGGTGTTGCTCTGTGGAAAAATCCTTGGACAATTTTCACCCCAAATGTGACTGTAGATGATTGCTATATGCAATCAATTCCCTTCCGTCTCCACTCCCATAACGAACACATTTTATTTCATTTGTCGTGCATTTGTTTCGCTCAGTATTTTTTGGGTCCTGCCTCTTGGCTGCCACCCAAAGCCTTAAAAATTGCAAACACACAAACAACAACAACAACAACTAGAAAAATATAGAGGAAAAGCCGAAGTCGTAGCTATTTTGGCATTTTTCATTTAGCTAAATGAGCTGCAGTCAAAGAAGCAAAATCAGCGTGGAAAATCAATGCGAATGTAGTACGGAAATAATTTGTTATCGCATTCAATGCGGATGTGATTGAAAGAGGCGCAGGAAGTCTCGGCTCAAATCGCAAATAAATGGGGTCAAAGTTGCAAGAACAGCAATTGATAAAGCTTAAATTATTTCCCCAACAACAGCAACAAAACGAAGGAAACTCGAATTGAAAACTCACTTTCGGCTGCCTCATTAAAGCCATTCGATAAATTGATGCCAATAACTAATAAGCATCTGCATTTCAGATTTTAAATCGAATCAAAAGATTGCTTAGTGACGATTAGAATGTTAGCTGTTTTTCTTGACTGCAAATATAACTAAGTATTATTTAGGATGGCAAAATATGGTGTAAAATAAATTATAGTTATTATTAATTTTGATTAAAGGTCCACATCAATTTATAACTGAGCCCTATGAAAGCTTTTTCTGATACACAGATATTTTAGAATTCTTCTAAGGATAATATGTTTATACAAAATTAGAAAACAAATTAATTAAAATGACGTCTTAGCAATAGGTATATGCGCCTTATTTTAAATTATTTAACCAAACACGTAATTAAATTATTCTCTATAAATTTATTTTGTAATAGACCCTATTAAATATTGTCTCTGAAGTTGCGTTAAGTTATGTGTGTCAAAAAGCATTTTTAAATATATATAAATGTATTTATTTATTTATATTTAGATCATTGCATTATGTATATAGATCAATCTATAGATTAATTTATATTTGGATGGAATTCGCTGTGTAACTCAACTTTTATATAATTGAGGTCATCTGAATCTGACGACAGCAGCCAGACATTGCCCACCTCAATGTTCTATGTCTTGATCTAGCAGGATCTGCGATGCAGACGCTGTCAAGTGGCTCAACTTTTTGGCCGCAACAGCGAAATTCACTTAAGATGGCAACAACCACAACAAGCACAACAACTACGGCGACTTCGGCCTTGAACCATTTGGCAATTAAAACGCAACGTAGCCAGAGCCAAAATGCAGCAGCAGCAAATATATTCACATATATTCACATACATTCACTTACATTCACAAACATTCACACACATTCACAAGCATTCGAATAAATTCTGGCATTTACCATTTGCCATTTCGGCTATGCGCAACATTTTTTCAACGTTTTTTTGAAAGCCGTCGCAAGAAAAACATTTTCCACGAACATTTTCAACCAGAAATATTTGATCAGAAAATTCTTCATTTTCTCTGGTTGCTTGTGGGCGTGTCGCATTGTAAAATGCGTTCAACGCACACAATTCTCAGACATGTGCTAATTATTATTTACCAAAAACTGTATTAAGAAAAAATTAAACAAGTGAAATGAGAAAATTAAATGAATAAAGAATAATTTAGCAAATGAATTAAGTTGTGCAAATGTTGTTGCCGTTCGGCTGCCATGCAAATTTATTTCGCATAAATTGTTTTTATATTTTTTTTTGTTTCAGTCGCCAGCGTGACATATTCAATTATTGGCAACGCCTGACTCTGGCGAGGATTGGGACCACGGCGTTGTCCAAACGGGGCTAACAACTTGCACCTAAAGCAATAAATTATGGCAATTAGCGTAAGGTTAAGGGCAGTGCCAATGTGAGTGATTGTGTGTGTGTGTGTGTGTGTGTGTGTGTGTGTGTGTGTGTGTGTGTGTGTGTGTGGGGTGTGTCTGCATTCTAATCGCAGCATCCACCATCTACCATCTACCATTTAGCATCTTTTAGCTCTTCTCATTCCTTGGCACACATTTTAGGCGTAATTGTAGCAATTTAGACGCCTGCCGAGTCAGTAACATCCTTAACGCTTCCTTCAAGCCACCAACTCCCTTCCCAACTGCCAACTGCCATCTTCTCGGCATCTTGGCATTGTTCTATGGCAGCTGCTAAGCTATTGGGGGCGTGACAGCTCCATGGGCGGTGGGCGGAGGGCGGAGGGGGTCGATCAGACTTGGCTTGCCTCGCCCTCTATTATCACCTTGATGGGCCCCAGACACACGCATAAAATTTTAATGAGATTGTTAGCGGCATAAAATATACACTCATATACAGCATAGAAGCCCCCCAGCCCCCTGCCCCGTTACAGCTTAGGGGTTGGCAGGAAACGAAGCTGAAAAACTCTGCAGATTGCACACGCCAGAAAGGAAATATGCCACAGCCAAAGACAAAGAGTCAGGAGTACAATGGGACCGCATAACCAACCCAATATCCCCCTCTCCCTCTTACACTCCCTTTCCCACTCCCGCTGCTGCCACAACTTTCCACTGTCGATTAAAATATTCAAATGCGCGACTCAAAAACTTCACACAATTTAAATGCATTTTTAAATGTGCCATAAACATCGTTTTAGCTGTCTGGGCGTTCAAAAATGCGCTATTGTTGTGGGCGTGGCACGTAGAAGATGTGGATAAAGAAGGAGAAGGAGCAACAACCGCACATCCATGTTAGCGATAAGACTGTGACATTCCGGCGCTTTATAAAGCCAAGTCATCTTTTTAGTGACCCCCGCAAGTTCCTTTATGGCCAGGAAGATGGGCGTGGTTAATTGAAGTGCTTATTGAGCCATTTGGCTGAGGTGATAATATAGAATAGCTGCGTTTGGGTCGTATAATTAATAATACGTGTAGTCATCATAATATCGCTTAAAGAAGTGCGACATTAAATACAGATTGAAACAGCTAAAATATGTAATTTATTTTTTAAAGTTCCGAAATTTGAGTTGCTGGCTGAAATATGTATCTATTAATCTTTAAAAGCCAATTTCCATGTGAAAACTTGGTTTATATTAATTTCAGGCCTTTTATTACAGTTCTCCATTGATTTTACTGCAATTATAAATTAAATGCTTGAATTTTTAGCTATTTATGGATCAGCATCTCAAACTTGATCATTAACTCATTCGATATTAATGAAAATTGTAACTTCCCCATTAGCAGCTGTGCAAATCTTAAGAGTCTTAAAGCCGCAATATTTATAACTCTCCACATGAATAATAAGTCGTTATTTGTCTTCAACTTTGCGACTTGCCAGCAAATCAATTAACAAATATCACAGCTGCTCAATTTGCCACTTGTGGCAACTTGGCTCACATTTGACCCAGTCGATGTTTGTCTAGAGTCTAGACTCTAGACTCTAGAGGTGTCAATATGATCACATTGTGACTAATGACGCAATCAACTAACTGCCATTATTATTATATATGTTTTTTTTATAGATTTCCATTGATTACAGTTCTATTTTATAACAATTGCAATTTTATGACAGTAATTAAAGTTCTTTTTTATAGTTAATTTTTTTTTATTTGCATTCAATGAGATTTGTTAATACAGTTTTAAAATCTATTGTTCAAAGAATTATTTATTACAGGCAATTGTTAATTATCGATTAATGCACACACGCGCGTGCATTTTTAATTCATTTATTTATTATTAATTATTTTTTTAATGCCAACAAAGAGCAGTTCATAAAAAGCACGTTTTCAAAATAAAAACAAAATTAGGAGCTTAAAATGACATTAAATTTTTATGAATTATAAATTAATGAAAATTTAAATTGAAAGTAATAAAACATATTAGATATTAAAAATGTAAAAATCTGGGAATGTTAAAAAAATCTCTATTTTTGTTGCGTTGTAAATATTTGGGCGGTACAGCGAAAATTCGGACTAAAAAGTGTGTCAACAAATTATGGAAAGTAGCAATGCCCCAACCCCTTCGCCAATCTTGACCCAAGGGGTCAAGTTATGGGCCATAACAAAAGGCACGTGCATGTTAATTTTGTGTATTTTTACCGTCTGTTTGGCAATGTGTTACGACAACCGTCACGTGGACTCATCTGAGCAGCATTAAGCGGCATTGGCTTTCATTATTTGAAAAACGTTTGCCTCCCCCTCCCGCTATCACCTTTCATAGGTGTAAAATAAATTAAATGGGAAAAAAACACACAACAAAGCAAAACAAAACAAAAAGAAAAGAAAAGTGATTTATGAGCTGCCACACTGCACAAATCTATTTACAAGTAATTGTCAAAACGGAACTTTGCTTTTTTATCTTTGACAGCGCGGCATTCAATTGATGTTCTCGGTGGTGCGGTGGGGCAACAGCTGTAAATCGATGGACAGCCAATAGCCGTGAAATGTGACCCGTAAATTTGATGACGTGCTAAAAAAAAATAAAATAAAACACAATTCATCGTCTGACATTTAAGCTCTGAGATAAAATGCTCACTTAATAAAGTTCTACATAATTAAATCAACACGTAAAATTTGGGTTTCTTTAACGAAAAATTGTAAATTGTAAATACATTTATGATAGAATATATACATATATATGATAGATGCTAGAGCAATTTGAAAAAATTTGAGAAAAATTAAATGAAGTAATAGAAAAGTTGCCATCTTATTAGTAAAAGTTTCAAAACTTTGGTTTATCTGGTCTGCCATAAGAAATTTGGACAGTGCAGAATCCTTTCTTTCCACAAATTGTGCTTCGCATTGAAAATTTAAATAAATTTGATAATTAATAGATAAGTGGTACTCATTTCAATAATATTACCAACATTTTGAGTTATATAGCCTGTAATAAGGAATTTATGTAGTTTAAGCTTGCTTCAGATTGCACTTTCGCATTGCCAACTCAATTGAGTACAAATATTTAACACAATTCAAAAATAAATAAGTTGCAATCATGTGTGTAAAAATAAGTAAACTCTAATTTGTATATCCTGTAATCAGGAAGTTATGTAGTTTAGGACCTTACCTAGCTTTAAATTGCACTTTCGCATTGCCAACTCAATTAAGTCGTTGGCTTTGCTTTCATCAGAGCCGCCAAAGCTGCCATTTCGAGGAGTTTCGTTTAGTGCTCGAAAAATTGTCAACTATCGGAAATGATGGGGGCGTTAATCTGTGTACTAACCAAGTGGTGCCCACGTCGTCGTTTGCCAGCGACAGCAATTAAAACGACGACAATTGCGTTTGGGCGTGCAACGGCAGCAACTGAGGCAACAGCAGCAACAACATGGCCATGTCTGCCTCTCAGTGAGGCAAGAGACCGTCAAATTATTTTCAACACAATAAGTGAGGCCTACACTAACGACTGAGGTGGCGCAGAGCGCATTGAGTGCAGTTTCTGTGGGGCGGGGCATTGAAGTTGCTGCTGCTGCTGCGGAGGCGCCGGCGGCAACCGCAGCAACAAACAACATTTCAGGAGGGTGTCAAGAGGGGGCCAAATACAAAAGTTACGACAACAGTCGTCGCGTCACAACGTGGGAGCTTTTTATGAGTTTCCCGCAATGGAGACACAGATCCACATCAGCATCCACAGCCGTGGCCACATCCAGATGGCTGTTGTCGCTGCCACAAAACGTGGGCAGCAGCAAATGCGACAACAGCAACAACAACGGCAACAGCAACGCCAGCGGCAGCTGTTGCCGCCAATTGATTGAAATGCCGCCCGTTCAAACAATTTTGGGGCGCATGGTCATCTGACCCTACCACCTCCCCCCCCCCTCCGCTACACACCTCTCCTCTTTCTCTTTCCCTCTGCATCTCTGCATCTCTCCTTCTGTCGTTTCGATTTTTGTATTTGTTACTTGAAGGGTGCTCGAGTGCTTTTTGTGCAGTTTCAACGAACAATTTTTATGAGAATTTTCGTCGGTTGAAAAACTTTCAATTTCGTATTTATGAAAACATAAGCGGCAAACCGAAACAGCGTGAAAAGAGCGACAGAGAGAGAGAGAGAGAGAGAGGAGCAGGAAGGGAATTCAAAAAAACTACGCTATAAACTGTTACAAAATGGAAATTCCATTGAAGCAAAAGCAATCGCCATGAGTTATCGTTTTTGTTGTAGTTGAAGTTGTTGTAGTTGTTGTTGTTGTTGTTGTTGTTTACCAGAAAAATGCAACGAGACGTGGCCACAATTGAATGTCTGCGTGTGGCGGGGGAGAAACAACCGGAAGTATGAGTCTATGATTGAAGAAAGTGTGGGAAGCTTAAAGATGTTTTGAGCTCTAAAAAAAAGCAACACATCTAGATGATCATATGCCAATACAATGCATGGGTGGAAGTCATTTATTAAAAGAAATGTTTACTCACTTTGCTAATTTTCTAAAATCAATATTGTAATTCAAATTGTATTATTGGGAAATATTCTGCCTGCTTGTCTCTGATTAAAAAAGAGAGTTTTAAATAAGTAAATTAATAATTTTCGATAATTTTTATTAAGTTGTTAACTTCACATAAATTGAAATATTAAAGACTAACACATTTTAATTAATATTTAACTATTTCGCCAATATTGCAAAAATATAATTAATTGTATGGTATTACAATAATATTTAATAATAATAATTATATAAAAAATAGGTACTTTCTCTTTAATCTATATTCACCTTTACTTCAAATTAATTCTATTATAAGTAAATTTTTAAATAAGATATATTGCTTTGAATATTCTCACTCACTGCTCAAACAAATATATATTTAATTGCCCACTATTTATATATTTAATTATTGTTAATTAATTTTTATGAATGTTTGCTGTTCTAAAAATATACATATGTATATTGCAATACGGTAACATTTTAAATTGCCACTTTGCAAATGCAAACGAGACCCTAAAAACAGTTATAATTAGTTGAATAATTAACTCGAGCAGCAAACGGGTTGGATTTTATTTTTTCCATTTATTTATTAATTTTTTTTTTCTTGTGGAACCCGCAGAGTTAGTACAATTGTTCCAGTTATTGTTGGCGTTGCATTGTATTGCACTGATCACTCATTAAATAGTCATTAGCATTGCTCCAAAATGTTTCGGTTGGGCAAATTCATAGACTAGCATATAATTGAACGGACTCTAATGGCAAATCAAACACAGCCGTCTGATTGTCTGATTATCATATGGAAACACGAATATGCATTACAACCAGAAGTGGCAGGTTCAAGTCACTGCACCCACTGCGATTCCCATCAAATCTAGCTAAGGGTCTGAAGCAAACTACAACAACTGCTTAGAATTACGAGTACGCCAATTGCAATTACAACAGAAAGTAGGAAAAAACTGATGCGAATCTACAATTAAAATTCAATTGCGGCTATTACACAATGCGCTAATAAAAATGTCCAATAACTTTGTTCACTCGCATGTAAAAATGCAGTAGCGTTTCCAACCCCCTCCCACCCTGTTATTTCCTTACCTTACCTTCTCTAGCTGCCCCACAAGACACCCCTTTGCCACCATCTGTGGCAACATATTGCGCAGCATCTAGAGTTTCCGCCCTTTCGGCACAGACCAAGGTAACAATGCACAGCTCGAGATACAGATACAGCTGCGAGTATTATATAGTTACAGATACATAAGTAGATTTATCTTTTCTCTCGTTTTTTTTTTTCTTTTTGCATTTGTATCTCTGCAATTGCGCGACAAAAGTGCGAAGTTTCTATCTTGTTTTCGTTTTTTATTTTTTTTATTTATTTTTTGCTTTTCTTTTTGCTGTTGTCGCAATCTTGTGAAATTCAACGTCGCGAATTTTCTGTTCGCCCATCGAGACAAAAACCAGACAAGCAGAAAACCAGGCCGTAAGCAGCGCCCCCAAAACCCATCCAAGTACATATTGTATATAGTATATATCTCTCTCTCTATCTCTATCTGTCTCCATCTCTATCGCTGACTTTGACTTGCTTTGTCTCGCTCTGTTTTGACGTTTTTGTTTTGCTATTTGCTTTCGCATTCATTGCAACTGCGTCGTTTGTTTTGGTTGCTTTTGTTGTTGTTGCATCATCAACTGGCTGCATGCAACAGCCTCGGCCTCGGCCTCAGTCGCCGCGCGTCGCAGTCGCAGTCGCCGTCGCAGTCGCCGCCCCGCAGCGACTCCATGTTCACTGATCGCCAGCCAGCAACTATTTTTAGTACGCTGCGCATCTATGAGATACACAGCACGGTTACAGATACATTTGTCTGTCTGCCTGACTGCCTGACTGCCTCCCCACCCCCCTCCCATTACCCCTCATGCCATCTCTTTCATCTTCCATCTCCCGTCGCCCAGTGGCCCACACGAAACGCCCAGTCATGCCACGCTCGTGTGATTTATAAGGTCTTTGGCCCCCACCTCACCTCTACCCACCTTTATCTGCCTCCCTTCCTCTCTCTCTCTCTCTCTCTCTCTCTCTCTCTCTCTCTCTCTCTCTCTTATCGGACTTGCTCTCTGTATCACACTCAGCGTCTCAGTTTCTCTGTTTGGGTTGCTTTTCGTTTTTATTTTTTTTGCGTTTTCTTCGACTCTTTGTTTTGCTTGCCTTCTTCTTCTCCTCTGTAATAATATCAAACAAAACAGATAAACGTCAGACTCGCTGCTGATAATTATCAACGTCATCATTATCATCTGACTAATGCTTGAAGTGTATGTACAGTGTACACATGGGCCTGAGATAATAAATAGTAAAACAAAAACAAAAATGCAAAAAAAGATCCAATAAAAATGCTGCGCCATTTCTTGTGCTAAAAAAACTCATTGCTCGAAATTGTGAAACTCAATTGAATTCGACCCAGTTAACGGTTAGCATAGTGTCTGGCTCGAAGCGATCTCCTCCACTTTTACTCATCATCATCATCATTGTAGTCGTCATCATCACCATCATTATCATCATCATTATCATCGGCTAATTGCGCCGTCGCGTCGCGTCGCATCACATGGCACAGCATAGTCTTCTTCTTCTTTTTTTCTTCCTCTTCTTCTTCCTCTTCTTCATCATCATCATCATCGTCACTGTCTACTGCGCACTGCACTTTTTTAATTGCTGGCCAAATATTTTTGACAAACACTGTAATCAGATGCCGACAGCCACGAGGGGATGACTGAAGGTGGGCTGAGGGGGGTGAGGCGCCATTAGCCACACATACATACAGACAGATACATACATATATGTATATTTCATCATTATATTTATTTATTTGTGGTCCATGCATTTCTATCTATCTTTTGCTCTTGCTCATTGTGACTCTGTCTCTCTCTCTCTCTCTTTCTCTCTCTGTCTCTCTTATCCTCTATCTCTATTTCACTTTCTCTCATTCTCTCTGTATATTTTTCTTCATTTTCCTTTTAGTCATTCATTTTCTTTGCCCAATTATCTTTCTCATCTCCTCGCACTATCTCTGTATTACTTTCTCCCTCTTGCCTTCTCCTTCTTTGTCTATGTTTTCATTTCTCTATCCTTTCTCTCCTTTGTCTGCCTCTCTCAATCTCCATACATTTCTCATCATCAAGCCCTCTCTGTCTATACATCTCTCTCTATCTCTAAATCTGTCTTTGAATGTCTCTAAATTGTTCTCCTTCTCTATCTCATCTTATCTCAATGTCAATGTCCATCTCTTTCCTAATTTCTCTCTCTGTCTCTCCCATTCTGAAGATGCCTAATGCATCATCTGCTTTAGCCCATAAAGATAAATTTAATTTGAATATTGTCTTGTCTTATAAACTAATTAAAAAGAAAAACACACTAAAACGAGTATATTTATTAATTTAATTATTAATCAATCCATCAGTTTTATTAATTTGTTTTACCTTTAACATTTAATTAGCATAATAGCAAGAGTCTAGTTGAAAAGTCAATCGAGATGGTCAGCTGGATTTGGGTATTCGAAAACTCAAACTCATATTCATATGAATGGAATGAATGTTTACCAATCCATTTAAATAGCTGACTATTGTTTGCCCAACTAATTAGATTCTCTTGACCACCACCAAGCGAAGGAAAAGTCACCCACTCACTTGGCAAGGAAAACTCGCACAAATAAGCTCAAAGGTCATGAGGAAAATTTTATTAGTGCCCCTTTAGCCCGTTGGCATTGCGTTATCAGTCGAGTGTCTGCATAGTAGTTATGACGAGTATGATTTCTATTTGCCTGGACAGGCAATCACTTATCAGAGGTCGTCCAGAGTCAGAGCGCAGATTCGCAGACAGACATCAAGTAAATAAATAATACGAGTAATAATAATACAGTTCGCCCAAGTATTTTCTTTTTGTTCGGTACTCGTATATGGAAGCTCGGAAACTTGGACAAGAAGACGAACAGCATCAAAACTAACTGCAGGCAAATTGTGGTCACATAAATCATACGACGCGTTGCCCCAGCAAGAAAAAAAAGGCACATGAACCACAAAAGGTCGAGTCAAGATGAGAACTGAATTGAGCTGAACTGAACTCAACTAAACTGAGAGTGGAACATTCAACAACTCGCTGATTACGCATAAAGAGTGAAAAAGATCTGACCCCAGACCTTCCCAGATTCCCACATCAGAATTCCCATAGCCACATCCCGTCAGCCAATTTGATAAGCCAACCGACCGAAGTTTGGCCTGGTCTGGCTTCTGTCAGCATAGCCTGCGATTTGCTTATGAGATTTCCATATGCCGTCAGTCTCAGTCTCAGACTCAGACTCAGACTCACATGCCCCATTCTCCCCATCTCAGTTGCCCAAAAAACATAAGAGGTATAATGAATATTTGATGAAGCTTGCAAAGTATAAGACGGTTTCCCTCCGAACATCGTATACATCGGGTACAATAAATATAAATTGTTCTGCAATTTCGCCCTTTGCTAAATTAAATTCAAGCCAAATTGTCTACACTTTAAATTCAAAGCAAATTAAATTGAATTTCTTTGATTCTAAATTCTGAGAAAACAACTCGTCGGAGAAAGGTGAATCTGAGTGGCGAACGAAGAATGAAAATGAATAAAATGTATTCCCAAATAAAGCTAATCACATTTAAAACTGACACTTAAAACAATAAATGATGTATAAATATAATAAAAAAAAAACTAACATTTTATTTCATTAATATTAATATATATATTGATAGTCATAAGTAAATAAGTTATAAACATGTATATATTAATAATAATTCGTATTAATCATAAGTATTAAAGGCAAACTTAACAAAAAATAATTAAAGTGTATCTGAGCGTCGATGCAACATTTAAATTAGTTTTTTTTTCAATTATACAGTTTTTAGTTCCATTAATAACAACAATGAAAAAAAAATAAAAATACAACAACAGCAACAAATAGACTTGAACTTAATGGCGCTTGTCGCTTTGTTTTGGGCCTTTCATTCACCAGATTCATTCATTGATTCACATGTACTCATATATAGTATACAACATGTTGTACGAGCGTCGATTTTCCATTAGATTTGTAGTACGAGTATATTTATTCTTGATGTTCATAATTGTTTTCAGTTCTTTGTTCATTGTTGTTGTTTGTGTTGTGGTTGTTGATGTTGTTGTTGTTGATGATAGGCTGTCCCGTTCGCACGTGCAGTACATTGAATAATCTCATCTAAATCTCTCATTCAATTAAATTAATTGCCGCCTTTGTGTTTGTGTGGCATGCGCAAAAACGACGTATTATTTACATGGGTATCGCCTCCGGGATCCAACCGGACCGGATACCCAGTAATCCGTCAACAAAGCAACTAACTACGACTAGTTATAAGACATTCTGAAATGTATTTGTGCCTCAGCATTTGATATTTGGCCGATTCGAATTCGAGTATCTCGAAATGGACGACACACGACTTCAAGTTCAACGACCTGCCCGATTTGCAAATGAAGTTCTTTTCTTTTTTTTTGTTTTTTGTTTTTTTTTTTGGCAAGTGATCTATGTGGCTGCAAGCTTGATTTATGTGCATGTTTTGAAGCTGGTCCTCCGAATTTTGAATGACCTTTTCTGCAGGTTGTCACATGTGTTGGGAAGTACAACAAAATACTCGGTGGAGTGTAGATTGTAGAGGGTACGGAGAGAAATGCGGTAGGTCCCTAAATGTCAGTAAGTAAGTGAGAGCTTTTACCAGACACTCGTTGGCATTGTGAACCAGATACAAATCTTAAAGACCGGCACAACAAAAACACACGAAAGCCTCTTGAGTAATAAAACTTGTAGCAGATTTATATTTATACACATAACAAATTAATATGCATGATTATCTAAAACAACAGAACTCACTTATTTTTGTATTTATAGACTTATCTTGTTTACAGATCAATGAACTACAGAGACTAGATTAGCTTGTCCAAAAGACTGGACACATTGGGCCTAAAACAATATTTTAGAACTCGCTTGATTTAGAAAAATTTACAAAATGAAATTTAACTAAATTTTAAATCAAATTTGTGTAACTTATATAATTAAGAAACAATCCTATATTTATTTCTAATATTAAGTCATTCAATTCAACTTCTTAAAGTAAATATAAAATATTGTCAATTTCCATATTGAAAATTGTAAGAGATTAAATTAGCTTTAGCAAATTAAAATTAAATTGAAGAAATATAAATGACTAGCTAGTTGAAAATGCTCGTTTTTCAGTTTCGAATTGATAGATAAATTTTAAATTAAATTGATATTATGCTTATTTATGTTGGCTCGTTTATCAGCTGCAATTCTATTCACTCGACGATTTGTTTGTTTCTGGTTTTAGTTTACAGATGCATTAAACTACATACATACGTATTTGCAATTAAACTATTTTCATTGCCTTACAGCAATTAGTAGCACGAATAATTCGTTGAATAATCACAAAAGCGCAAATACCATTAATTAAATCAAAAATTTGGCAGTGCAGACAACGACGGCACCACAAGGTCCCCAGAGCCTTGCGGCAATCCATTGAGTAACTTTAATTAAAATATTGTTGTATTTCGAGTGTTGTGGGACTGTAAATCTAATTAGTTAGCGCCAATCTGCAAATGGCTGTCAAACAAAATACAAACCACCTACAAAAACACGGTGCAAATAATTTCCAGATACCCTGGGCACTTAAAGTTAAGTAAAGGGTATACGATAGTCACATGCTTATGTGATTTAATGATTCTACAATTGATCTAATTTAGAATACTATTCTTTCACAGTATTTATTCAATTTATGATAGGTTTTTTATATTAAATTAATTTTAATAAATGGCAAAACAATCACATTCTTAAGGGAATAAATCGATAAGCACAGTAAAAATATTTTTTATTCAATTAGGTATACTAAGGAAAAATCGACTCTTAATTACAGGGTAACTTCTAGCCTTTCACGCTCAAGACTTGAATTCATACTGGCTGTATTTCTAAACAACAAAGTTTTATAAGAAATCTAGCAGAAATTGCACATTTTGATCATGAGCTTAAAAATAGGTAATGGTATTTACAGGGTATTATCTAGCCAGGCATATTATAGTCATGAATATAAAAAAATTTATTAATAATAAAAACCAAAGATATTTTATAATAAAAATGAAACAATTACAGGGTATCTGCTAGTCGTTCATACTGAACTTAAGCTATTAAAATTGGTACGTTAATAATCACCAAAGTTATTAAAAAATTGTTTGACTTTCAGCTCGAATATCTAGCCACTTACAGGGTATTTGTAGTCGCACTACAGGGTGTCTGCTAGTCATGCACACTCTATTGACAAAGTCATATTTGCTGATTTGAAAGCATACAATTGCCAGCTTGCGAGTGATAGAAGCGCAGAAAAGTTCACGCCACGCAATTGGCAGTTGGCAATAGGCAATTGGCATTTGCAGCAAGGATCCATTTCACGCCTCCCACGCAGCCGACGCAGGAGACGCACACGACGCGTCGTTGGGTGGCGCCGCCCACGCAGGCTAAGCCAGTTGAACAGCCCACGGCTGCTGCTGCCGCTTCTGTTGGCTTCTCGAAACTCGAATCTCAAACCTCGAACCTCGAACCTCGGCTGACGACAATGACGTGGGTTCTGCACTCTGCCATGTCGCCGTGGGTAGATAAAAATAGAAACACGCACACGCACACGCAACAAACACACACAACTGTGTAATCAGCAAAGTTCGCACACTGTGGGCGTGGCACTGATAACAGCCAGCCCACTTTTGCCGCTTATTCGAATTATTAGCCCCCCCTGCCCGATGTTCGACATGCAAAATGATTGAGAATCCATCAAAATCCATTCAAGCAGCTGTGCCAGGATGTGAAGCACGCGCCAGGACTGTGCAAATAAGTTGGCATTTAAATGTTGGCTACTGCAGCACCACCATCACCATTAGCAGCAACAACAACAACAATAGCAACATCATCCCCCCCCCTCTTGTCACACATTATTGCCTGGGTTGACATTGATGTATCTGGTGACAAACTGTTGCGGTTTATTATCGTTCAACTGTAGGGAGCATATTTTTTACTTGCTCCACCTTCACCTCCATCTCTTCCTACTCCACCTCTTCCTCCTCCTGCTCCGCCTTCTTCCGTAGTTGCTGAACATTTCACAGCTGCATGGATAACGCAGCTTCTCTCCCCTTCTCGCATTATCCCCGTCTCTCTCTCACTCTCTCTCTCTCTCTCAGTGTGACAGACAATCGATAAATCAAACTAGTGATGGAAAAAAGCGATTGTCTTTAAGTACTTTAGCTCGATAATTTTTCTGACAACCAATCGAGTTAATAATATTGATTTTCATAACAAAACGACATTCATTTTTTGAATGTCAAAGTTCTGTTTGGATTTACATAACTAAATCTAAAAGATAATCAGCTGAAATAAAATCAGGATTGAAGAACATTTGGATGAGGCAGCTTACCAAGTCATTTAAAGATTCAGCGATACTTCAGTCTGTCTGACAAATGGGTCGCATTTTAATTTCATCAATTTATAATTCATATCATAACTAATTTAATTACTTTGATGTTTGAGCTTTGTATGCCGAATTAAACAACTCTTAATGGACGCCACGTTTCTCTAATTACGATTAAACTCCAGTTGAACGACCTCCCTCTCCCTCTCTCATTCTCGCTATCTCTTTCTATCTTTATGTTTTTTTAGGGATCCGTGTATAGCTTGATGTTAATTTACGATCAGATTCTCAGTCTGTCGGTCGCACGTGTCTCGAATTAAGAGAGATAAACAAAATGTCAATAGAATGCAAGCAAAATGTCAAAAAAGTGCAAAGTGACTTAAGAAGATCGTTAATCCTCGATAATGATCTTTACTTTAAGCATAACACTTGATTGTGTCAAGTAATTTGTCAAACAAAATCTGTAAGAGAGTTGTGAGTATTCAATCAATTCATAATCTAACGATTAAATTAGTTTGTGATTTTATTGCCAACAAAAAAAATAAAATATAAAATTAAAAAAATACATATGATATATGATCATCAAATATAAAATATCTCAATGATAATATTTATAATGTATTTATTATTAAATTATAATATTATTAAATTTAACTTAATTAAATTAAATTTATTTTAATTTAAATTAGTTTTATCTAAAATAATTTAGTTTAATTTAATTTAAAATAATTTAATTTTATTTTATTTAATTTTAATTTTATGTTAGTCGATTAACTTGATTTTCTTAATTCGTTCAGAACAAATCATTTATTTGTAGTGTATTTTTAGTGAATTTTCTTCGATAGTGTAACTCGCTTAAACAAAGCATTCGCTCAATCGAACAACTGTGGGCAAATGATTAACGATGGAACACCACAAAGCTAAACACTGGCAATCAATAAGCTTTATCAACTTCTGGGAAATAATGTAGCTATCTTACGGAGTACATACTATATAAACTCATACCCCAATAATGATCAGCTGCAATTTGTTGCCAATGTTTTATCAGAGACCTCTTACTCCTTGCCCATTTCCTAATCTCCTTCTCCTCCTTCTCCTCCTCATTCTTAACGCACACACAGGACGATTCACATAAATTTTCATTAGTTTTTGCCCACGCTGAAATTAGAACTGTAGCGCTCTGTGGGGGAGCCAATAACTGTATAGAATAGGAGTGGGGAGTAGTGTGGGAATTGTAGTATAGTGTAATGTAGTATAGTGTAGTGTTGTGATGGGGTTAAGTGTGTGTTGCCTGCCACACACAAATGCCACGTTACGTTTCCATTGAGAAGAGAAATTGCAGTGCATCGAATACATAGACAGAGTACAGAGTTCAGTACAGTATATACTCTGTATATATGCCAATGGCCTGCTCTATATAGCGTACTCTACTCTATATATACCATTAATTCGTATATACATATATACAATTTCCCGGCGTACAGTCGCTTCCACTTCCAGTTGCATTGTGTGCGCCACGTTCCATTTACGAGCTGAAACGAGCAACTGTCCATTTACTACCTTCCTCGCTCTCTCTCTCTCTCTCTTTGTCTCACTTACACTCTCCCTCCCTTTCACTCCTCTGGACTCCTTGTGCAACTGGCAGTTAACCTACGAGCCTGGCTGTATCAAAACGAGAGCTCAGCTACTACAATGGCATAAGCATCTCGTATGCTTTAGCTACATTGTTGCAATAAAATATTTACAAGATACATTTGCTTTGTTCCAAAGCAAGTTCTTGCCACGGCATCTGCGGCAACAAAAGTTACATTTGCCGCTTCTGTTATGAAAATGCCGCACGTTCTAACCATTTGCCTCTTCCCCCCCCCTTCCCGAACCCCTTATCCTACAAAAAAATAAACACTTTTCCTGCTTTGTTCTTTGGCTTCAGTTTCAGAGCTTATCCTGTTGCTCTGAACTCAGACCGCGAAAGTATCTTACGGATGCTAATGAATGAAACGCAAATTTGTTTGAGAACTTTGTTATTTATAAATTAAAAAATTTACATGTAAGGGTATTTTATATTCTTTATGCTTATAAATAAATCAGCATAGATTACTTTAAAAATCTGCATATATTTCACAATTTTCTTTATTAACTCTTAAGTAAAAAAGAACTGAAGTAAATTCCTCCTTCAACATAACTTATAAGATAATTTTTAATGATAGAATATTGAATAATTTGAATAATTAAAGAGTTAAAAAAAAGTATATTTCCGAATTTAAAAATAATTAAAAGGATTGCCCTAAAAAGTATATTTATGAATCACAATTAGCTTAAAAAATTATTCGAATCTTAAATTAAAATAATATTTTAAGATCGTAGAACTTTAAACTTTTTTTTATTTATTTATTTGAATATTATTTATGATTTACAAAATCATTCAAAATAAATCTGCAACTAAGCTTATTCTATTCATTTTTAGGAAAAGGGAAAAGTTCAGTTAGTTAACTTTATCATTGTAATCTTGGCCCACACACATTTGGACATAATGCGGATTAGTTGTCTTATTCACAGCGCGTGCACTGCCTTTCTCTCTCTCTCTCTCTCTGTCTCTCTCTGTCTCTGTCACTCCCTCGCGTGGCCCTCTTCAATTACAACTCAGCATCATTCAATGTAAAATTCATTTACGTTGTCCTGTTTCAGTTTTACGTTACGCTACGCGTTCCATATACAAGTACATAATGTGTAAATGTATCTGTGTGTGTGTGCGCGTGTGTGTGTGTCTGTGTATCTGCATCTGCCATTTACCGTCATCGTCCATTTACGACCGGCAGTGACGTAACACGACGACGTCGTCGTCGACTGAGTGACGAATGTTTATCCTCGTTCTGGCCAGGTTTACTCTTTCAAACAAACCCCCCCCCCTCCCCTTCCACCGACACATACACCCCGCCCACTCACTGCAGCGCCCACTAGCGTAAATCTTCGTGCGGTCGGTTCGTGAACGTAGTAACCTATATACGAGCCGAGAGTTTAACTACACCCACGCTTATGTACAAGTCATGGAAAATTGCCATCCCACCCCCGACCCTGTTTCAGTGCAGCCCCCGCCCCCTGTTGGCCCGTTGCCGACATCGTGCTGTGGATTTTTCCATATGCCGAACAGCGTTCAGTTTTCGTATTGCATCGTGTGTCGTGGCCATAAACAATGACGTCACATTGAGCGATTGGCGAGCGAGACACGCGTCTGCATTTGTTGGTCTGCGCTATTACGTATACGCCGTGTTGTACACACAGCGAGAGAGAGAGCAAGTGAATGCGACCGCGAGAGAGAGAGAATGCTTAAAGGAGACCGTAATGAGCGTGTCTAGGTCTAGACGACACTTGGGCGTCATTGGCAAATTGGACGCGGCTGTAAGCCGTAACCAATTTTGGCCAAAACACGTGTCAAGCCACCTCGGTCATGGCCCGTTTAACTTTTCATCACATCGCAATGAGCCATTGACGTCTCATTGACGCAGCCTCTGTCGTCACAACTGATTTCACGTGGCCAAAGATCAAATGCAATACTCACAAATAAACAACTCACAGCACTCACAACACTCACTTCGAACACTCACTTTGTCCATTGCATCTGCAACTGCAGTTTCGAATATTTGGGAATCGGGTTAATAGGACACGACAAAGGAAACACGAGCAACTAAAAACACTGTCAACTGAAACAAGCTGGAAACACACACACACACACACATACACACTTGACGTGGGTGTTCCTATCAGTGTGGGTGTGTGTGTGTGTGTGTAGGTCATGTCATTGGCTAAAGTGGGCGGCAGTACAGTTACGACCGCCTGTGGCTGCTGACATTTGAGTTTCAAAGTGTCAGATTCAAGAAAAAAGGATGATTTAAATGACAGACCATGGAGAAACTGTGAGAGCAGAGTGTCAAAAAGAGAGAGCAACAGAGTTAGAGAAAGAGACACAGAAAAGTAAGCGATGTATTCACAAATTAATTAAAAGCATTCAAACTGTTGAGTTCCTGACATGGATTGTGGATCTAACAATAACTGATGAGTATTACTTTTAGATTATATTTTATTTATAATTCTAGTATCTGTACTCTAAAATTGTATATTATTGTTAATGGTACCATCTTATTATAGCTGGAATTAAACTACTTTAAATTGTTTTTTTTTTTATAATTAAATTTCAAATTTCATAGATAATAAAAGTATTTAACTAAAATAATAATAAGACATAATTAAAGCATAGCACAGTTTTTAAATTGAAAACTCATAAATTGAATAGTCTGGTTTATTTCGGAAAATTGTTAATAAATACCTTTGACTTATTTTAAATATGTACTTTAAATCTTTTAGTAAGTCTTTCACTTAATTGACAATATGGTTTTAATGCTTAACACTAAATAAGTCAATACTTATAGTTAATTATATTTATTTGTGTATTTATTTAGTTGTTGTCTTACTTATTTAAACAATTCCTTTGCCTTGCCTACAAATATTCATAGATGTCTTCGTTTGATTGGCCCATTTGAGTGTTGCATTCATTAGACACTCAAAAATGCCGCAGACGAGTGTCGCATTCTGTTGCAAGTTGCTGTTGCAACTGAAGGTTGCCACCAGAGACGCTGCTGTGTGGCACGTGGGCTTCTAAGTGGGTGGTTGGGTGCTTGGGTGCTGGTCAGTGGTGCAACCCCGAGTCCAAAGTCCATAAGTCAGCTGCCTACGCAGGTTTAGCAGCCATCAACACCATCCCCCACCCTCCACAGGGGGTGACGCTGTCTCTGCCGCAGTCTCTGCCGCAGTCGCTGCTGCTGTCGGCGTCGCTGCCCGTCTTGGGGTTGGGTGATAAGTACATATTTAAGCGACGCCTGCAGCGCAATTGCCGCTCAGTCGGTCAGCGTCAGTTTGCTTTTCCATAGCTCTTGAACTTGAAAAGCATCAAAAAACAAACAACAACTAAAACAGTGACAACAACAACAACAACATCGCGTGTGCTTCGTTTTTAACATTGTTTTGCGAGAATTTTCTCAGATTCAACTTTGTTGTTTTTCCGAAAAAAAAATAAAATAAAATTCGCGCCTTTTCGGGTTCTGATTATTTGGTTCAAGGACAAACGCAATCGGAATCGGAATCAGAGTCGGAGTCAATTTCCCGGATATGAAAAAGGTGATGCCAGATACTCTGCAATATGTCATTAGGGGGTGTAGGGGGCTGCAAGTGTCAGCGTGCAAAGGTCAAAGTTGCACCAAAACACACACAAATTTGCCAAAGCCATAGTCAAAAACAAAGTCACACCCACCCACCAACACACACAGTTACACAGTTACACACTTTCACACCTGCCCTATCTCTGCCTACGCTCACCTTCATCAGATACAAACATCCCCCACCTCCCACTCCCTCCCCCTTTTGGCAGCATTGCATTAAAAGGTCATGTGGCGCAATGTCGTCGCTTTTGTCTGCGCTGCGCAGCTGCAGCGAAGAGAAAGAACTAGAGAAAAAACCCAACAAAGTGTCGCCCATCCACCCCAATCCCCAACCCCCAACCCTTACGCTCTGCATGCAACAATCCCCCTTCACCCTTCACCCTTCACCCCCTTGGGGCAAAGACGGTCAAACATTTTAGCTACGACGCAATTGGAAAACATATTCATGCAATCATCAATTGCGCTTCGAGAAAACGCTCGTAAATGGGTGAAAGCACCAGCAAAGGATAAACAATCAAGTGAGAGTAGACGCGCAAATACCCTGTAATTACAAATATTGAACAACAAAAAATTCACCTTCAGTTGCCAATATAATTCCTCACTTTTTTCTCTGTTTCGATTAATTTAACTAATTAATTTTATCTGACTGATTAACTGATTTATTTTATTTAAATCACAAAAATTCAGGGCTTATTAAAATCAATGCATTAATTAGATCCATGGATTCGAGGTTTTGGCTTTTCATCATTGAAATTATTAGAAATTAAGTTAAAACTCAATCTAAAAATAAAAGGTGCATTTTTATTTTTAATTAAATTATTTTATTTAATACAATGTTTGTTATTTAATTTATATAATAATTTAATTTAATTTGAAAAAAAAATTAAATATAAAAGCTATTAATCATTATTAGTAGAAATAAAACAAAAAACACTTTACAAATTATATACAGTCGAACTTTCATAACTCGAATTTTCTTTAAATCGAATTTTCTCTAAATCGAATTTTCTCTAAATCGAATTTTCTCTATCTCGAATTTTCTCCATCTCGAACTTAATCGTGTGTCAATAAACTTAATTAATATAAAAAAAAATTCCATAATTCGGAGTTTCCATATTTCTTTGCACAATGATGATTCGAGTTAGAGAAATTTGACTGTACTTTTAATTACTAATCTCATTTAACTACATATTTAAAAAAAACAACTTGCTTTTAAACAACAATTATACAGGGTATTTTTAAAGGTGCACCTCTTAGACACTTTTAATGAATGAACAATCAAATGCATTCTTCATTTTAATTCATATTTATTTATACATTTAAATTAATTTCAATTTCCACCATTAATAGCACTCTATATTTATTAAAAAATTATCTTAAATATATCAAACTATTCCCAACTTATTATAATTATACTTTCAAGATTATATGTCCAATTTTCAACACTAAAAACTTCCAACTTTAAACTTAGCAGAAATCTGTATAGTTTATTTAGATTGTTAAAGTTGCAAATAATTTTCAGTTTATAATAATTGTGTTAACGAAATTTCGTTGCATTTGGCACTTTGCCGGCTAATTGGAAGTGCTGGAGTCAAGAATGGAACTGAGTGGGCGGGGGTGGTGGGGGGGAGTTTAAAACTTTGCCGACAATTTTCCACAGCAGTTGTGCATTCAGTTGGCGCCTCTGTCAATTATTTATTGGGCACGTGTCGTCATATCTCTAACAGCGCCCACAGAAGTTGTGGGTTCGTAGTACTCCCCGTAGGGCAGAGCCATAGCCAGAGCGATAAACAGAACCAGAAGTTACGAAATTGCATTTAGAAATTTATTAATATACCGTTGTACTTGATTTTTTAATTGACCGTTGCAAATTCGCTTGGCGCCAATTTCAATTTCATTTGCACGCCGCCTGGCGCCAAACCCATTCGAAATTCGAACTCCACGATTGTTCCAGGGAATGGGTAACGCTTTGTTTATGGCACTTTCCAACACACTGCCAGTTCTACATATATATGTTCTATGTACATGTGCGAGAACTCGAGTGTGGGTGTTAATTTGATTATGTTTTTCACTTTGATTGTTTTTCACAGCGAACATGCGAACATAAACAACTATTTGCAGTAATATTTATGCGAGTCGTTCTTCATTTTTCATGGTTAAGCCCACTTTCCGTCGTGTTAGAAAGTTGAAACTTTCTGCAATCCATAATTGCTATATGAACTTTTAATGCTGCAAATTTTCTTAAAATCTCTGCAGTAAAAGTCGAGCTATGAACGGGTTAAGTAGGATTTTCTTACAGCGCCAGTTTAGAGACTTCCTGTGACGCTAGAAAGTTGAAACTTTCAGAGTTGCCTCATTTTAATAAGTATTTGTAATACTTAGAGTTTCCACAAGATCGCTTCAGCAAAAGTCGAGTTATGAATAGGATAAGAAGCAATCACACTATTTATATACAGCCACTTCAAGAAATTTAACTGTAGTGATAGAAAACTGATACTATTTGTGATTTACTTATATAAAATCTATACACTTTCATAGAATCACTTATACTTAAACAAGTTATCTAAGGTCTTACTTAAAGTCTCTCTTTGGGAAACTTCCCCGAATTTTAGAGATTTGAAACTTTCGCATATAAATTATGATTTAAAAACCCTGTTGTATTAGAAATTTCATCAGGATCTCTTTAGCAGAGCTCGAGTTACGAATAGGTTAAGCAACAAGCATAACAATCTCAGTGAACTTTAACCCCGCCACTTTGACTTTATAACCCTAAGGGTGCTGTGAATATTCGAACGAGCCAGCGATAACTGATCATTAAACAAAATGGTCATTTTGTCGCTTTCACTAGCCAAATTGTAAATCTGGCAATCATAATTAAGAAACGTCTTAGCCGTTTTTTATTTGTTGTTGTTGGTTTGGGCCGCAAGTCGAAGCAATGTCGGCCCATTGGATGTTGAGACCACGCCAGGGTCGAGGTTTAGTTTATTTTTTTTTTGTATTTCTCATATATTTTTTGCGCTCTGGGCTTTTTATTAATGGACTAACTTAGTGACAACTAAATGAGTGTTGGTTCGATTTAGTCATAAAAGCCGAAAACGAATACGAAAACGAATACGAATATTCGTAACCGGTTCGCAGCCAATTAAACGGAACAGGTGAACAAAGTGATCGGCGATGAGATATTTATGAACCAGAAGGGGAACATAACTTGAAGAGAGAGGGGGGAACTAGGCAGAGGGGCGAGGGGCGAGGGGCGAGGGGAAGTCTAAAACAAACCCAACTCTGTTCAAATATGCGACGTTCATTTATCAACTTTGAAATTTGCGCTAATGATTCGGAGAATGCGTGAGCCAAGTTTTCGATATATTTTGAGAAATTGTTGTTTTATGCTAAGCGAATTACAACAACAACAACAATAATCACAACAAGTGGTTCGGGTCTCTTGACTTTAGTTTCGCCCGATTTTTATGCAAATCTGAGACGTATTTATTTGTGTTTCTATTCAAAATTTTCAACTTTTGCCCAGGCGACATTGTGTCTCGCCTTGTTGCCCATTAAAAATGCTAATTTCCCAAAAAATTTTGCCAACCAAACCAAAAAAAAACACAAAAAACTACAACTTTTTTTGTTTGCTCATTAACAAATGAATTAGCCAAAAATGCTAACAATAAAAATCGTTAAACAACTAATAAAAATAATAATAATACGCAACAAAATCTACATTTATTGAGAAAAATCAAACGTAGATAACTTTGAAAATCAAATAACATTAAAAAACTATAAAAATCAGCAAATTGATTTTATTGTTTCTTTTTGAACTTTCGGCATAAGTCCATTAACTTTTAGGCATAAATTTGTTAGACTTAATATGTTTATAATTTATAGCAATCGAAAGTTGTCCAGAACCTGACATAAGATCATTTGTCATCGCTGCCCTCAAATACTTTAACAATTGCTTTATTATGAGTTCAGAAATGACTTAAAACTCGAAATAGACCATTCATAACTCGACTTCCTGACATGGAAATATTATCAAATTCTTACCAAATAAGGAAGACTATAACACATTATTTATAACATTGCATTCAACTATCTACTACAATTAATTATCAAAATATTCTAGATTTAGATTAGGTATTATAAGTTCAGATATTTATAAAATATAGATATATTATACAATTTTTACCAAATAAAGTTGACTCAAAAACTTTCTGTATAACATATCATTCAACTATCTACAACAATTAATTATCATAATATTCTTTATATTTAGATCCATTAAATTTTTTCATAAATCAAGAATATATTTATGACAAATTTCGACAAAATGTTGCCTAAATATAGCTGATTGTAATATCTTGTGTATTTCATAGAATCAAACTGTCTATTTTTAGAGCATTATATATTTAGATCAATTAAAACTGTCAAGAATTTATGGCATCGTCATGAGTTTTCAACTCTTCGTATAATTGTTGCATTATAGAAAGATATATGACATGACAACTCGTTTAGTCCATAGATAACTCAAGTTCCCACTGATTTGGATCGTCATACATTTGAATCGAGAATCGTGTGTCTATATAATAACATCATACATATATAATAGATGTCACCTCTTCAGTCATTATCTGAGCATTTATTTATAGTAATTCCCACTTACCGAATTCTTCAAATTTTAGTCTCTATTTTTGACTTTATCTTATCATCGAATATTTAAAGCAAGATTATCGCTATTTATTTTTTGTTCATGTGTGCGACAGTTTTAGATGCGTGATTGCTATAAAAATGTTGCTAGAAATTTGCATTCAAATTATGTGGCACATAACTCAGAGTTGCAGCAATAACAACAACAATGAGAACAAGAAAATTGGCAGAAAATGTTGTTGTGACGAAACGACGCCGACTGCGACTGCGACGCCGACGGTGACGCTAGCAGCGAGCAGCGAGCAGATAATAGCGCGCGCAGCGAACTGCAGTGCCTTGCCTTGCCTGGCCCTCAAGCGTTGTTTCCCCTTAAATTTAATGTTTTGTTTTCGCTGCGTCTCGCTCGCACTCGCTCACTCATCTAACCTCTCGCTCGGCACTATGTTCGACTTCCGTTCGTTTTTGTAGTAAAAACGTAAACGAGAGCAGCATGCAAGGCAGATAGACAAGTGAATTTTCACACACACACACACAAACGCATGAACGAAAAATGCGCGCGCTTTGCGGACATGAAATGGGAAACCAATACAAGAAACGATTTGAGAAACGAAACACAGTGCGCTCTCCGAATGAACTGTGGAGCGTGTGGAACGCGTTGTGCCAGTGCCACAAAATGAACTGGCGCTCTGCTTGCACCGATCGACGCAACTGCGATCGCCACAAATAGTTCAAATTCCACTGTGGTATTTAATTGGGGGAAAAACACACGCACAGACAAAACATACAAAACAAAAACAAAAGAGACATCGAAAGCGCGAGATTAATTCTCTGAGTCACAGATTTTCCCTTTGGCTGACGAATTTGTTTACCAATGCGAAACAAATCTGTGCAGACGCCCAAACAACAACAACAATTTTTAGATTAAAATGCACATACCAATTTAAATGCAGAACAAGTGCGTCATTTAGAGATAAATAATGTATTTATACATATATGCAAAGCAAAATAACAGTAAACTCAGCGTCATATGCATAAAATGTTGAAAGGGGAATATGTATTTATTTGAATTTACAAAATTCAATTAAATTTTAAGTATTTTAAAAGAATTTCAAACGCATACACTCACACACACAACATACACACCTACATACATACAAACATATTCCACAGAAAGGAGCTGTGAACTCATGCAGTCCACTGCAATTGAGAAGTGGCCCACAGTCCACAGTTCGCATTTTGTTTGAAACGAGACGAAATGAAACGAAACGAAGCGAAGCGAGCCCACAAGTACAAGAGCAACGGTCTCTGTTCGTCTCAATGTGTTTCATATGCCAAGTGTTTCACATGTTTAGCGTACATTGTAATTTTGTGGTGTACTGGTGTCGCCTCTTATTCCAGCTCGCTCAGTTCCATTTGAAACTTTAAAGCGTTTAGTTAGAAGCGCGCATTGCGAACAAAAACACAACTCATACGGCCTCATAACAAAATTCGCCTGGTCGTCGTCGTTTCTGTTTTTCTCGTTTTGTTTTGTGATATTCTTCTCTGATATATTATCGGGAGTTGCAAGTTCGCGCGCGCCAAACTCTAAAGGAAGCCAAGGAAAAAGGCAACAACAACATAAACATAATAAGAACAAACATTTATTCGTCGTGTTCACGTAGTTTTTTGTGTCATTAACTGTTAACTGTAAACAAAAAACAAAAAAAACATAAACAGTAAAGTTGTGTGAAGTGCAGACGGAGACAAGAAGGCAAGAAATGCCAACAACTGTAAAAGCCTAGAATACAACGGGACTTTTACAACAACAACAGCAAACCAAATTCATTTTAATTTTCAATTATAACTTGATTGTGTGTGTGTGTTTGTTTGGCTGTGTTCGGATCTGGCGGAGTTCCTACACACACACGTACCGCACCCCCCGGCCTACTCATGAAATGCAAAAGTTGGTCCAATAAAATCAACAATTTTGTTGTGCGAAAACTCAAATCCATAAAGGTAAATATCATAAACTATCCAAAGACAAAGTATTCAAAAGTCAAGATTTTCTAATGATATTTTTATTGAATTAACAATGAAATATTAAATAATACAATTCGGAAATTCATTTTAAAATTAAAAAAATAAATAAAAAATTGTAAACTCAATAAATGATAAATTAAATAGTCATTTATAAATATAAAGAAAATTAATTAATTTTAATGAACATTTCAATTGTTTTCCCAAAACTTGATTTACTTAAATACAAATTCTATAAAGTTGCTTTATTTTGCTGCTCAGAACATTTTAAAAATAAATTAAGCAAAAAAATATGTGTGTACTTAAATTTTCAAAAATTTCGTTTGGAAATATTTTTCCTAATTTCAAATTATTTTTATTGAATTTTTTGCTTTATTTATTTTGTAAAGATGCATTTAAGATTGTTTTTTAAAATAAATGCAAAAAGCTTTCTATAAATTTCTGTAATTCAAACAACGTTGAAAAACATTAAAAAAAACCGAAATAAATTAAAAAAGAAATAAAATAAATAAATAAAAACAGCAACAGATAACAATAAAAAACATAAAATTAATTGTCTGTGTGTATTCTTCAAATATACTCCCTAAATAAAATTAAAAGCATTGCTGCAGAAAAGGTAGGGGAAGCAAAAGTGAAAAAATAATAACAATTAAAAGTTGTTGGTAAATAAACACTGACAATTGTTAATCAAATGTACGAACAACAAACAATAATAAATTTGAAATTAAATTGTTTTCGAGCAGCTGTTTTTACTCTTTAATTTTGTGTTTTCTTTTTTTATTGTCAATTAAGAGTTGCAATAACAACAACTAAATAATAAATCAATTTATTTATTTCATTTTAACTGTAATCAGCCTCCCCCCTACCATTCCCTTCTCTCGTTCGTCCCACTCCCACTGTGTTTCCTTTTTCGCCTTTCACTTGTGCATGCCTCTGTTGCTCACACACACACACGCACACACAGATGCATATTTTATAATATTTATTTACATTGACGTTGACGTCGCGTCGCAGTCGCTGCAGAGTTGGTGTCGTAGCCGCGCCGCGCCCCGCCATTTGTTTTTGTTTACTATGGGCATTTTCTCTGTTGCTGCTGTCGAAGTTGTTGTTGTTGTTGTTAGTGTTATTATTGTCGCTTGCTTGTGTCTTGTCTTTTGCCTTCGTTTTCGTTTCACACACACATTTTGTTTTGTTCGCCACTTCCTTGTCCTTGTCGCCGTCTCTCTCTACACCTCTCATACTGTGTGTACGATTATTTGTATGTGTGTGTGTGTTCGTGTTTTTCCACCCGATTTTTGTTGTTTATTTTTACATCTCGTCGTCTTCGTCGTTTTACGCGCTCTCTTGTGGGCTACAAATTCTTGAAATTCTTTTATTTTTTTTGAACGCCGCACACTTTTCCAGCGGGAAAACGAGTTTTTCCAGACAGCGGCAGGCAGAGCATGCATTCTTCTTCTTGCTTGTTTACAGTTAGGAATGCGGGTGCCTCTTGAAATCCAAAAGAGCAACGAAAACAAAACTCGCACACTCTCTCATAAGCTATCTCTTTGTGGATTCACTCTGTGGATGCCATTATGTTGGGGGAATGTTGTGTGGACTTTATTTGTTTCTTTGGAAAAACTAGACAATATAATAAAACATATGTGTATGTATACACATAAGCTACTACAACAATTATAAAGCATTAAATGTACACTAATTACCAACAGCAGCCCGCTCACTATTGCGCTCTCAATCTCTATATAATCTGATCTCTCTCTCTCGTTCGCTCGTTCTCTCACGACCTGGCGCACAACTTGTTCGCCTTGTAAAAAAAAAAATTGAAGGCGCCATCCACAACAACAAGAAATCTCATTGAGCGGCGGCTGCGCTGCTTTGGCCCCATTATGAACACACTGTCGGCGCTCGACTCGGCTCTCATGAGCTCGTTTATTCGTTTGGCGCTCGTTCTCTCTCTCACGCGCGCTCTCTTGCTCATGCTCTGCTGCTGCTGCTGCTGCTGGCTAGCTGGCTGTTTGCTTATTGAGGCTCACATCATTTTATGTTTTTCACTTCTGATTAGTTTTTGTGGCGCTTTGAAACCGGACGTTTCGTTTCGACTGTGCACGCTTTTCGTTCGCACACATACATATTTATATATATACACACACATGCCAACAGCTTTAAGCATGTGTTTGTGTGTGCTCTCAGTGCGATTAAATAATACTCCACAAAAGGCCAAACAAATTACATAAAAAAAGTCAAGAAGAAGAAGTAGAAGCAACAGCAAAGTTCTCATTCTCGTTGCATAAATTGTTGTTTGTGTTTTCCTTTTCGTTTCGTTAGTAAGCAAAAGTACCGTTCAAAAAGAAGTTCCTAAATACACACACACAAAACAACAACTGCTTTAATAAAACAAAAGTCGTCATCGTGTTTTGTTCGTTTTCCTGTTCCGTTCGTTATTTGTCGTGGAAAATTTGTGCAAAAGTCAAAAAACAGAAAATAAAAAACGTGCGTTCACTATTTAATCCATACATATAGAAAATACATATATATTAATCTACTCTTATTGAAAATTATAAGTAAACAACCAAATAAAAAAAAAGTGCGACATTTGTTGTAAGCAAATTTGACGAACTAAATAAATAAATTAAAATTCACACTCACTCACACTCACACAGAGACAGATACGCAATACATATACATAAAAATACGCGCGCGCATCTTCTTCTTCTGCCTCTGCCTATGTGCCTGATTCGTTGGGAGTGCGTAGCCCATTGGAATTTGTATCGTGAAACGCAATTACAACATAAAATACACAAACAGAGCGCGCGTTGCGCTCCCAATTTGTAAGCGACGTAAGTGTGAGCGAGAGGCAATGAATTGAAAAAGAGAATGGAGTTGGGAGTTTTAGTTGTTTGGAAGAGCGTGGTTCCAATTGGAATTTGCACTTTTGCATTTTCATGAGCTTTGTTATTGTTGTTTTTGGTTTTTCTTAGTGTTTGTGTTTGCCTGCGTTTTATTGTCTGTATTTTCATTCATAAGCGCAGTTACGTTTTGTTTTGCTTTTCTAGTGAGCTTTGCTTTTGCTTTCAAATTCTCTGATTTGTCAAACCAAAATTAAATGTTCAACTTGATAAATTGTGTGTTTTTGTTCTATGTATTTTAATTGTTTTTGTCAAGTTCTTGGCGATCCGAAATTCAAATTCCCAATGCAGGTATCGTAACGTAGAATCGTAAATACTTGGAAACTTGATCGGGTTTTACCCAATCAACATCCACATCGACATCGACACGCACCTCTCTATAGAGAAACCTATTCCACTTGATCTCTGACAATATAAAAAATTATGCAAAACATGTCGCAAAGCGCACAAAAAAAAAATACTCGTATTATTATTGCCAGCTCGAATCGCCTATAGCAACAACAACAACAACACTATCTTTTTTAATATTAAATAGACAGCTATAAATAGCAACAACAAATCCAAGAAATGCTTGGCAAAATTTCCGCGAATTTTTTCTCTTGCTTGTTTATACATTTTCTTGCGATTTTTTTTTGTATCCCATTTCCACGCCCACAACAAACGCAAAAAAATAAATTAACAATTTTAAACGAACTGTTACAAACATTAAACATGTTGCTCATTTCGCTGTAGAATTTGCGAATAGCATTATTATTATTATATTTTTAGCATTAAGGCAAATATTTACTTGAGATACAAATGTATCTTTAAAGTACTCTCTGATTAATTACAATTTCTTTTAAATTTATTCCATAATTAAATGTTTTGAACTGATATTTTAAAGACTTGTTGCTGACTTTAAAATAGTTTATTTTATTAAACTTAGAGCAGATTTAAATAAAAGCTAAAAAACAAACTCCTTTGTAGTATCTTTTTATCTATTGCTCAGCTCAATATAAAATTACTTTCTATACAGAATGAAGTTGAATTTAGTAAAACTTCTTCGGAAGTTTCTTTTCTGCAAACTTCTTTGTTTTTCTGGCTTACGTGCAAAACGCCAAAAATTATGAAAATATCGAAATTATTTATCTAATTGTTAGCTATTTTTTTTATTGCTCTTATTTAATGTTTTCCCATGTTTATGTTTTAAAATTTAAATAAACAACTTTTGTTTATATGTATGTATGTTTATAAGTTTAGCGTTTTTTTAGCTATTATTTTTAGCGATTGTTGGCACGCCTCTGCTTTCTTCTTCTTCCTCTGCCTTTGCCTTTGCAACATTCTCTGGCGTCTATATATAACTTCTATTGCACCTTTTTCTTGTTGTTGTTGTTGTCTCTTTCAATTGGTTGCAATTCGCGCGCTAGACAAAAATTGTTATTTATAAAGCTAAATTGATGACTAGCTAAAGGAAGGGAGAAGGGAGGGGGTGGGAGTGTGGGTGGCATAGGATCCAAAGTATATATGTAACAAATGTTGAAACGGCGACGAAGCGACAATAAAATAGATTCATTTAAATGTCATTTTTGTCTAGACGCCACAGACGATCACAGATAGCTTTCGAATAGATATAAATATATACCTATGAACAGATATTTAGTATATATTTAGTATATACTGTGTCAGTCATATGTTTTGTGTTTGTGTTAAGCACACGCCCACTCGCCCAATCGAGGGCGTGTTCCAGTTTGTTTATTTTATACACACAAAAGTTGAAATTTTTCCATAATTTCTTCTTTCTTTTTTTTGTTCGGTTGAATTGTAATAAAGATATATATTTATATAGATCTTTAGATATAGATACATATATATCTTTATCTGTTTTTATTTTAATGTACAGCGCGTTTTGCTGACATTTCCTGTTACTCTTTTTGTTGTTGTTGTTTTTGCTCCGTTACCAAGTTTATTATTATTTATCTTTTATGGCGTTTTTGACCAGTTTTGCGGTGTGATCCCAGACATCTTACGATCTGTGACGCAGATCGGTCCCTCTCTTATTGTGGATAAATTAGCAAAATAAAAAAAATCTATTTATGAAATGAAATAAAATAAAAGTAGGTTGCTTAGCGGCAGAGTTCAAAAAATAATAATAAATAAATACACATAAAAGAAGAAAAAACAACAAATCAAAAAATACCAACTCTGATTATTTTCATAGGCGTGGGCGTAAGAGCGAGAGGGCAACACCCATGACGTCATTAAAAACCAAACACACACACAACAACAAATTGCGAGACGAGAAAGCAAAAATTAGCTATCGATGTGTGTGTGTGTGTGTGAGTTGAAAAACTAAACCGACAACATTCCAAAGTGTGACGCACTAACAACTATCACAACAACAACAACAACCACAAAGACAACAATTTTTCATTGACAAACCCCAAAAAATTAAAAATAAAAGAAAAGAAAAATAAACTGCCTTTGTTTCGCATTGTTGTTGTATTTTACACCTGCATATTTTAAACATTTTCTCTCAATTTTTCTTTCTTTTTTTTTGGGTTTTTTCCACCGTCATAAAATTAATGGAAATCCGTCAAAATTTGAATTTTTTGACTAATAATTTTGTGTTTATTATAAACAAATTTAACAATTTCTGCACTGACACGTGTGAAGCCTGGTTTCATTTTTTGTTGTTTTTTTTTTTTTTTGCATTTGTGAATTGTGATTTTGACTTAAATTAGCCGCCGTTTTAGACTTGACTTTCATTGACGCATTTGCTCACCTTGTTTTTATTGAAATTTTTTGCTCTTTGTTGGTTTTTTTTTTGAATGCGTTTTGCATAATTTAATAATTTTTGTGTATTTTTTTACGACGCGCCTCGACAAAAAAAAACCCGTCACAGACAACGCGTCTGGGCCTTACACGGTTCTAGAGATGGCACATGCGATAGTCGTAAGTCTGGCGATATTATCGAGCAAAGAATAATTAGATAAATAAAAATATATATATTAATAATTTAACATTAATTTGGTCAATAATCAATAAATATAGTTATCGATAACTAATTTGATGCCTTCGACAGTTTTTACAAAGATCACGACATTTAACGATCCAAAGAACAACAAAAAAAATGTTAAGAGACCAAAAGCAATTTATTATTTCCATACTTAATAGAAATATTAACAGGTGGCAATGAACTTTATTATATTTTTTGTGTGCTTTAAAGTCCTTGAACCCGGAAAAACAATAACAACAAACAAACTAACTAACCAAACTAAAAACAAGTCAGAAACAACAACAACAGCAAGTATACGAAAAACACCTTAGTAGTGTGCCAGAGGGAGACAGCATTAGTGAACTTGACGTCAATGGCGCAGCGGCGAGCTTAAGTACAAGCACATAAAGCATAGGCCTAAAAAGCTTCTTGTTCTTTTCTGTTCTGTTCTTTTCTGTCCCCCTCAGTTGCGCTCTCTTTTGTAGGACCTGTTCTTGGTCTCTCTCTTTGCAAGTTCCGCTTTTGTGCGCTGCTGCGTGTCTGGCTTTGAGTTCTGTTATTGTTATTGTTTTTGCTTTTGTTTTTCTTTTTGTTTTTATTCGTCGTCTTTGGACGTCGCGACTGCGCGCTTTCAATTTATTGCGTTTTCAATTTTACGCTCATTAAACAAATAATACATTTATACTTTGATTGTTTATTTGTACTCTCTTTCTCATGTAAACGCCTCTCTCTTCAATTGCAGATTAACGGTACACAGCAAATTCAATCGCCAAGCAGCGCAGCTAGCATCGCAGCCGCCGCCGCCGTTGTCGTCTCTGCCGCGAGCAGCAGCGCCAATAACATTGAAGAAGAGCAGCAGCAGCAACAATTGAGCATAGCGACTGTGGTGGACGCAACAACAACAGCAGCAACAACAACAGCGGCAACAATGCCGGCTATGCCAAAAGAGAAAACAACAACAGTACTGACATTGCAGCCATCATTTAAACTGTTTGAAGCGATGGCAACCACAGCGGCGGCAGCGACGCGACTGCAACATCAACAGCAACATCACACGTGCCTCTGTGGCGCTGCATCGGCAACAACAGCAACATCATCGGCAACAACAACCACAGAGAACAACAATAATAATAATAACAACAGCAGCAGCCACAGTATCTACAGCATAAGCAACAAGTATCTGACAAACGGTAAGCAACAAAAGCACGCATACGCATTTTTTCTAGCAACATGTTGCTAAGCTCGCTCTCGCTCTCGGGCTTCATTTCGCAGGCCACACATCGCCATCGCCAATTGCACAAGCTGTCGCCAACAACAGTTCATCAGTTGACTCAACGCCGCAGCGAAACAGAATGTCCTGTCGCGAGTCGTCGACAACGTATCAGCGCCAACTGCAGCAGCAGCAGCAGCAGCAGCAACAACAACAACAACAGCAGCAGCAACAACAACAGCAGCAGCAGCAACAACAACAAGCATCATCATCCCCGCCAGAAGCAGCACAACAACTACAACAACAAACGCCTCCGCCGCGAAGGACGCCAAACGATTTCATCTTTGGCCGTTACATTGGCGAGGGCAGTTTCAGCATGGTCTATTTGGCGGTTGATATACACTCGCATCGCGAGTATGCAAGTGAGTACCGTACCATTATTAAAGTGTACCCAACTGGTTGCTTATGCAAGCTGTACCATTTTTGTATAGAGTGTACCAATTGTAAAGAAATTGATCCCTTCTGAAACTTTAAGAACACATTATGTACAACTTTGGTACCTATGTTCCATTTCTTATAAAAGTGGTACAGCTTTGTTGATTTTCTGCATACAAACGTAATAAAGAACCACTTTTTAAACTATTAGCATATATGTACGATACGTATGTACAATGTGCAACAGTTTATAAAAGTGTACCAACTCTTGCTTTCTTCATATACCAAATGTACCATTTTCAATCTCAATCGAGCGCAACATTTGTGGGTCTGTTTGGCGCCAGGCAACAGCAAGAAGAAATGCGGTCGCGATTGTAGACGACGTCGGCGCCAACGCCAACGCGTCTGACGCGGCTGTCACCTGCTGTTGTGTCTGCTGCCAACAAATCAAAACACACTCACACACACACGCGCACGTCTACACAAATATACAAATGTATATGTAAGCAGCTGTTTCTAGTTTCGTTTCCGACAAGCTTGTCGCCTGACACGCTATATAATAACACTGGCTAGCCAGGCGACAAATTTGTCGATTGCTAAATATCAGTTTTGTTGTTGTCAACAGCCGATAGACAGACAGATAGAAAGAGAGCGAGGGAGAGAGAGAAAGACAGATGCTGCAGCAACATGTTGATTACATTTTATACATATTGTTGTTACTATCTTGCATTTGTTGTGACCGTGGTCATTCGCCAATCACGTGACTGATTAAGAAGCTTTCAAGTTCGTATTTTGTTTTGATGTATTAAACACATAATGTTGTTGTTGTTGCTGTGTTGTATTGGAAATTTCATCAGAGCGCCTAAAACCTTTGCTAATGGCATTTTTATCTCGCAACTTAACAAAATGAATACAAAGGCTATGAACACACACACAAACACACACACACACACGTACAACGACTTTGTGTGCTGCTTTTGACGTCTTTTGATAATCAACACATCAACAGCAACGACGTCGACAGCGACGGCGACGCTGGCGTCGCTTCTGTGATAACGCTGACGCCCGCACGCAATTGACGACAGTTTGCTCTATTGTTGTTGTTTTTATTGTAGTTTGTTTGTTTGTTTATCGATTGAAACAAAAACGCCGCAGACGCAGACACTAGATCAGCTGGCTGCGCAGTCGACGCCGCGATAAGCGTCATCAGCAGCAGCGGCAGCAGCAACGCCTCCTCTCTTGCTCCACGTTTCACTTTCCAAGATCCACATTCAATTCCAAGCAAATAACAAATAACTGTCAAATGCTGTCTCGCTCCTCGCTCTTCTCTCTCTGGCTTTGTGTGTAAGTAGAACAATTGTGTTTAGTTGTTGTTTATTTGTGTTAAGCCAATTTGCTTTAAGATTTTCAACAACAACAGCAACAATTGTGAACTGTAAATCAATAAAATTGCAGTGCAAAGACAAAAAAAAACTTCGACTTTGGCACGTGTCGCAAACGCAGCACAAATTTGCAGTGTCTGCATTTTAATGCTAAATGCATAAACAACAAAAAGAAATACAACAGAAATGAAATGAAATGAATACGAAGAGGACAAAGCAAATGGCGCGTGTCTGCAGTAAGCTTTGCTTTGTTGTTGTTGTTTCTGCTGGTGCTGCTGCTGCTGATAAAGCACAAGCAACAGTAACTCGCAAAAGCACAACAACAAAAGCAACAGCAACAATTACAGCAAAAGCATCAGGTGCATGTAAACAACACAACAAGAGAGCGCAGCGAAGAGAGCACGCAACTGTTGTTTTACTTGGATGTGAGTGACAGGCAAAACGTGCGAGGGAGAGAGAGTGGGTGGGGGAGAGGATGAGAGAGAGAGAGAGAGAGACTACTGTGTTTATTTACACTTGCAGGCATGCATTTGCTTGCAGTACCGTTATTTTGTGTTGCTAACAAGCTATGTACAAAAATAGACATACAACCAGCTCTCTTTCTCTCTCGCTCGCACTTCAACTGTTTGCTGTTATGAAATTAACATTTTCATTACAGCAACAAAATGAGTTTGCACTTTTGACTTTGAATTTGTTATTGTACAAATTCATGCGTACATAATATTAAAGTCAGTTTTGAAGGTCAACATATGTTTTGTAAGCAGCCACGTAACAACAACCCAACACCCCCCTAGCATCCACTTCCCCTCCCTCTTAACGATTTTATTTTTATGTATTGTACTGTTTTATTGGCACACATTTTCCTATTTTAAACAACCACCCCCGCCTCCCTCCCCCGCACCTCAATCCCGCCGCAATGGCGTCCAACAGACGAGCAACAGCAAAAAACGAGCGCAAACCGAATTTCACTCGTATTTGTTATTATTTGATTGTTGTTGCTGCTTTTAATTTGCTTATAAACAAAACAGACGGCAACAATTTTTATGGACTTGTCTGGCAACATGTTGCCAACTGTTACGCCCACTCTCGCGCGCGTTCTCACCAGCTGCTATTGCTGTCGCCGCCCACAACAACTCCCCCCACTCATGATGAACGCAGCAAATTTTCGTTTTCGTTTTCATTTCGTTGGCTGCTGTTGCTTTTGTCACATGCATGTGGTGTCGGTGGAGGGGGGCGTCTGTTTTTGTATGTTTGTGTGGGATATCGCATACATACATACATACATAGGTATAATTGTATGTACGCATTGCGTGAATTGTTATTGTTCTTATTATACGGCGTCTGTTTGACGCGCTACGCATATTCTTTTTACGCATTTTCACATTGTCTGTTTGGCTATTTCATCATTCGTCGCAAATTGCTTTTGTATATGCCTTTCTGTCTGTGTGTGTGTGTGTGTGTGTGTGTGTGTCAGCAGCTGTTTAACAGTTTTTCCGCACACATTTTTTTCTACCTGAGAAATATTTAGCTACAACAACGCGTGCTCCTTATCCTAAGTAAACGACAGCAGCTGCATCTGTAGATTCATTTCCTTAAATTTTCTCACACGAAGAGACTTTCTCTCTCCCTCTTTTTCTTATTCACTTACTCGTGCGAACTTCACGTGTGGATGATGTTCTAGTGACTGTTGTTGTTGTTGCACCCACGCATTCGTCTCGATCAAACTGTGAACTGCAACTTGTTGACTGGAACGCATTGGCATTGGCACACAACAAAACAAACACACAAACTGCAGATGGGCCGTTGAACTGTATTCTCTTTCTCTTTCAGTTACTGCTCCCCTTTAACGTTTCAGTTTCCACATTGGATCCACACTAATCTTTTTTATAGTTTCCCAGACAACGAAACTGGCAATTTTGGGCGCTGAACTCTCGAACTCGTTAAGTTTTCGAGTAGACAGTGTGTTCTCTCTCGCTCTTCCTCGTCTCCCTCTTTGAGTTTACCTTGCGTGCGTGTGTGTGTGAGTCTGTCTGTCTGTGTTTCTCTGCTCCTTGCTCTCATGTGTTCTTATTGCTATGCTTTGTGTGTTATTTTTAATTACAGCAGCAGCTGCTGCGCCGTCGCAGCTGGCTGAGGGTATTTAACCTTTTACGCTGTTGCTCTTCTTACTCCTCTTGCGCTCTCACACTCTCTCCGCCTCGCTTGTAAGATAATATTTACGAATTTGGGTCATTCAACTTAAGAGCGGATCCTTTAAGCTTTTCTGCTTCTTCTTTCTTTTGCACCTGCGTGCATAACTTTTATATTTAATATTTTCTGCAGCTGTTGTGTTTCATGTTGGAACTGTCTGTCCGTACGTTGGTTCATGGAGAGAGGGGGGGGAGGGGTGTTATGTTGTATTGTGTGGCACGTGGCAAGGCCACTTACTCCCCCTGTTGCTCTCTCTCGCTCTCTCTTTGCGTTTATGAGCAAATTAAGTAGCGCCAGGAAGTCGCGCAAAGACTTCTTGGCCTTCCTTTTTTATTATTATTCCACACACACATAAATGTATTGCAGTAACTAAAGAAAGCAAGAAAGAGAGAGAGAGGGGAGAGAAGGGGAGAGTGATTGTAAGTGAGATAGCGGCTTGAGTCTTTTATTCACTTGTTGGCCAACATTGTCGTTTGTTTAACAACCATATTCAAAATAAAAAAAATAAGAGCGAAGAAAAATCCTTTGCGTGCCGTCAACATGTCCTTCCTTCCTTCCTTGCTTCCCCAAAGGGCAATAAACTGTTTCTCTCCAACCGAACGGCTGGCAGCAACAATAATAATAAAAAAGGAGGCGCACTCAAAATTGTTATGACTCAGCCAACAACAAAAACAACAGGAACAAGAAGAGCAACTCCCAGGCGCTCGCCTCCCCCTCTCTTTCTCTCTTTTTAACTCTCTTCCCATATTCCCACTCCATTCTACTTCCACTTCCACATGCAAAATGAGCTCCTTCTGTGTTACCTGTGTACCGTTTGTTGTTGCTGTCCCTGTCATAATCTGTTTGGTTTTGTGCGACATATTTAAATGAGTTTCAAGCGAAACGTCAAGTTACGTCATGATGAGAGCGCCACATGACAAGAGCGGGTGGAGCAGTGAAGAGAGAAGTGAATGGTGGGGAGGAGGAAAGAGGCAAAGAGAGCACAACAGACGCCGCCAATGTTCTTTGCCAATTTTGGGCGGCAGTCGCTAATTAATGAAATTGAAATGCTGTGCGGAACAATGCGAAATGGCACTCACACACACACACACACACCCATGTACATGTACAGACACATACATGTGTATGTATCTTGCAATGCTTTTTTGTTTTTCGGTTGGCCGCTTCGAATTCGCAATCGACTTTTATCACAATTTTGTCAGTTTTATGTCAATTTGCTGTCGTGCCAAAAAGTTCGCCGTGACAATAAATTAAGCGACAACAGCATTAAAAGTCGCGCAAGTCGCGTGGGTCGCCATTGGAGTCACTCTTGTTCTTCCTCTTCTACATCGTTGTTCTTTTATCGGCCGTTGGCAATCAGTTTTATTGCAGCCCAAAAACATTTCCAGCAACCCACGCGACACAAAAGAAATTTTCCATTGCAATAGTAACAACAACAACAAGCAGTCAGGCAATATTATTCCCCTCTCAGTTCCCCTTTAATGCAATGTTTGGCCGCCTAAAAATACTTTACACTTTGTCAAATTGAAATCTCCTTTAGTAGTTTCGATCTCTCCACACTCTCTTTTTATGCTCTCTCTCTGTCTGTGGCGGTTCAAACACCTCGGCTGACTTCCTGTTTACCGTGTTCCAATTCCACAACATACCCAAACGGCCTTGCGCCCATTTAAACTAACTATGACTTTTGGCGTTCGTTGTTCCGCCGCTCTCTTCTTTGTCTATTGGAATGCAATCGAACAACATTTGGTGCTGATGCTGCAATGATGCTCTCTTGTGTACAGTTTTTTCTTTTCTATTTTGCTCTCTTTTTTTTTTTTTGGTCATTGTCCTTCCAACAATGGAGTTACGAGTTGCGTCTTCTGTCTTATTTATAGAATCGTTTGACTCTGTTCTCTCTTTTGCTTAACTGCTGCAGCTGAAAAGCAACAACAAAAACAAAAACAACTGGTTACAATTGCAATTTATGTCGCCCACTGTTGTGTGTCTGTTGTGTTCCTCTCCCTCTCGCACTCGGTCTGTGACAAACTCGTTGTACTGCATTCCATTCGACACACAACAAGTTGCAATCGCTCTCTCAATGCGCTGCATTTTTAAAATTGTCGCTCTCACGCTAACGCTCTCGCTCTCTTGCTGTTGCTCTCTCTGATCAGTGGGGCAAACACACTGGATACTCACATTGGGCAAATATTTATGCTGTCTACAATTTTTGTTGTTGTTTTAATTTTTAAGTTTTGTTTTTTCCTTCGTTCAGTGCTTTTGCCCCGGCTGCTAGACTTTGTTGTTCTTGTTGCTATTTACTTATGTGAGTTCTTGTTGTTGTTGTTGTTTTGTGCATGCGCCAAGTTCAAGGCTGCGCTTTCGCTGCCTTATCAACGTCGACGCGTCGGGCATTAAACCCAAAAAAAAGAAGAAAAAACGTTTATATATATTACGGTTTTTTTTTAAACCGCAGCTCAACAAATGCCGCGCAAAAAAATTAAAATAAATAATGCGACAACAACAACAGCAACATTTCCAATTAAAATCCAACAAGAAAAATAGAAAGAGAATGAGAGAGAGAGAGATAGAAACAAACACACACGCGCACAGTGCGTTCCATATTTCAATTCCAATACCTTTTAATCAATGCCAATAAAAAAACAAAATCTATTGCAAAAAAATAAAATGAAATTGAACAAAATAGCAATGGCAACAATTTCAAGGTCGATTTTATTTTTACGCACTTTTTTTTTGTTGTCGTCTATTTTGGCATGGGAAATTTAAAACGCATAAAACACGCTTCATGTTGTTGTTGTTGCTGCTGTTTTATTTGTGTGTTAATCTTTTAATTGCTGTTGTTTTGTTTTTCCTCTTCATAGTCTGTGTGTGTGTGTGTGTGTTTATTTAGCTGCCACTCGACAACTTATCGCCCCTGATTTGTTTTCTAGACTAAAAAAAACTCAGTTGCGATCTTGATAAACTGGCAAAAATACAAATGGGAAAAAGAAAAGCAAATTCATATTTCGTATTTTCTATTGCCTATCTAAATACACACACACACTCACACACACACAGATATAGGGAGTGTAATTTATTATTTAATTCAAACTTTGTTTATTCACTTATTTTTCGCAAATCAACAAATTTGCGTTTCAAGTTTTGTTGGCATTTCTCATTTGTTGTTTGTTATCATTTCTCGTCTCCTCTGTTCGTTCGTTCTTTAAAGCTTCTTAAAAGTTTCCCACGTTTAAGCACTTAAATTATTAATTTTCGAATTCAGAATTTCAGTTGGCAACGCAAAACACACTGCAAAAGTAAAGAAAAATAAAACAAAAGGAAAAAGCTGCTGATAAGCGGTCATAATTCATACTGGAAGGAAACCGTTAACCTCTGCCCCCTTGCCGTTAGCGTGGGCCAAGGCTCAAAAGCGCTTCACATCTTTCACAGTAAATGTTTCAATGCCAAAAGTTTCTTGTAGTGGGTAACACTTCACTAATATGTATGAGTCTGCTGTGTGTGTGTGTGTGTGTGAATGTAGCTTTGCAGTTCAACAACCAGTTTAGAATTTCTTAGGGAGCTCAACATGAACAGCAGCAGCCGCAGAAGAAGCAGAAGCAGAGCAAAAGCAAAAAAAAGAGCATGGCGCGCGGGGAGCTGAATCAAGTTTCCACAAAGCGCGCTCGCTTTCGTTGCTGCTGCCGCTGGCTACGACGACGACGTCGACGTCGCCTGTTAATTTAGCAATTTGAGCAAATTCCTTTTTTTTTTGGTTCTTTACTTGCCGCGCTTCCCTTTGTATTCATTGTTGTCTCTCTCGTGCTCGCTCTCCCGTTCTTTGCATTCATTTCAATAAATCACACAAGGAATCGTATGTATGCCAAATGGAAACAAGAGCAAGGCAAAAGTTGTCAATGCATGTAAGTGTGTGTGTGTGAGTGTCTGAGTGTATTTAATCACAGCCCCACAAAGTGTCGCTGGCAAGTTGTGCGCCTGAGTGCAGCACTTTGCTTATGTCAACTTTGTCGCCTGCGCACTTAAACTTGTGCTTTCATTTTGTTTGTGATCTGCTCTCTTCTTTTAATTATCATTATTTAATGTTGGCAAAAATCTCTTTTGGAAGTTTACAGTTGTTTCAATTTCATTGAAAAGAAATAAAAGCAGCTCTCTCAGCTGTTTTGTTCTTATTTCTTGCTCTGACTAATCCTCTCTTTTTTTCTCTCTCTCCTTGCAGTCAAAGTGTGCGAGAAGCGTCTGATACTGCGAGAGCATAAGCAGGACTACATTAAGAGAGAGCGCGAAGTGATGCACATGATGACGAACGTGCCTGGCTTTGTGAATCTCTCTTGCACCTTCCAGGATCCACGCTCCCTCTACTTTGTGATGACATACGCCCGCAAGGGCGATCTCCTGCCCTACATCAATCGCGTTGGCAGCTTCGACGCCGCCTGCACACGTCACTATGCCGCCGAGCTTCTGCTCGCCTGCGAGCACATGCATCGCCGCAACGTCGTGCATCGCGACCTGAAGCCGGAGAACATTCTGCTGGACGAGGACATGCACACGCTGATAGCGGACTTTGGATCCGCCAAGGTGATGACGCCGCGCGAGCGAGTCCAGGCGGCAGCGCAGCTTGCCAGCACTGGCAGCGACGCCACGTCGGGGCAGCGACGTCGACGCTCTGCCCGCAGCTCGGACGATGATGACGAGGACAGCGAGGAGCTGTACGACGACATTGACGATGAGGATCAGGAGGTGATGTTCAATATCGTCGACGAGGATGACGACAACGATGATGACAACGACGACGAACAGTCGGCGGATGTCGATCCCGCCCGTTCCCCCCGCAACCGTCGCTTCAATTACCCCCACCGCAGAGCGCGACGCGGCAGCTTCGTCGGCACCGCCCAATACGTCTCGCCCGAGGTGCTGCAGAACGGTCCGATCACCCCGGCGGCGGATCTGTGGGCCTTGGGCTGCATTGTCTACCAGATGATCTCGGGTCTGCCGCCGTTCCGGGGCAGCAACGATTACGTCATCTTCAAGGAGATTCTCGGCTGCAGCGTCGACTTCCCGCAGGGCTTCGACAAGGACGCCGAGGATCTGGTCAAGCGCCTGCTCAAGATCGATCCGCGCGAGCGTCTCGGCGCCCAGGATGAGTTCGGCTACTACGAGAGCATTCGCGCCCATCCCTTCTTCGCCGGCATCGATTGGCAGACGCTGCGCCAGCAGACGCCCCCGCCCATTTATCCGTATCTGCCCGGCGTCAGCCAGGACGACGACGTTCGCAGCGGCAGCGGCGTCAGCTTCAGTCTGCCCATCAGCGGCGACTTGGAGCCGGGTCTGGACGAGCGCCAGATAACCCGTCTCCTCAGCGCCGAGCTCGGCGTCGGCAGCAGCGTCGCGGCGCCCGCCCAAAAGCCCTCGACGGCAAAGAGTAAGTGCTCTCTCTCTCCCTCTCTTTTGTCGCTCTCTTTACTTAAGTGCTCTCTCTTTGCAGATTCGTTTGATCTGAGCGATGCGCAGAAGATGCAGCGCCTCGAGGCACAAAAGACTGACAAGTGGCACGTGTTTGCCGACGACGAGGTGATCCTCAAGCGCGGATTTGTGAACAAGCGGAAGGGACTCTTTGCCCGGAAGCGGATGCTGCTGCTGACCACAGGGCCACGGCTCATCTACATCGATCCCGTGCAGATGATCAAGAAGGGCGAGATTCCCTGGAGTCCCGAACTGCGCGCTGAGAACAAGAATTTCAAGATCTTCTTTGTGCATACGGTGAGTCTGCTTACAAAATTAAATATCAACTAAGTCAACTTGAAGTAATTGATAAGAAAAGTAGATAAAAAAAGGTTTAGATGATCAACTAAATAAATCTTAATAATATTGTTTATTCTTAAACTGAAAAATGTTAAGAAATTAACCAAAAAATGTTGAAATATTCAATATTATATTTAAAAGACATTTTAGAAATCAACTAAATTAAAATATACAATATTGTTTATTCTTAAACTGAAAAATGTTAAGAAATTAACCAAAAAATGTTGAAATATTCAATATTATATTTAAAAGACATTTTAGCGAACAATGAAAATGTTTGACATTTTTATTTATTTATTGTTAATCAAAGGATTAATATTATAACTAAAAGTACTAGTTAGTGAGGGACTTTATTTGATAATGTGATTATTTTTCAAACTAATAAAAATATTTATTGATTTATTTAATGTTTTTTTGACACGAAAATTAAACTTATTTACCAACAACATTGAAAGTTATAAACTTTTAAAGTTGTAAACTGAAGCAATATAAAATATTGTATTTAAATGATAATTTCAAGTTAATCAGGGATTTGATTTATTTTTTGTTAAATTGAAATATGGTAACTAATGTAATAGAATATGAGCAGTTATTTATTGTTGTTGTTGTGATTGTTGCTATGCGGAAAATGAGCGCGTTGCAAGTTTGTTGAACCAACTGTTGATGACGTCAGTTGTCATAAAATCCAAACACACACACACACACACCTCACACTTACAGCCCACAATAATAATAGTTCATTTGGGTCCAGTTTATAGCGACGACACGTGTTTACGACCCACAGCAAAAACAACAGCAACAACAACAAACACTCAATTAAATGCGGCATTGAAAACTGCACACGCAACACAGATAAAAACCAAACAACAACAACGACAACAAACGTTTTTAGTTTAATGACTTTTGGTCACATTTTCACATTTTCACATTTGTCAATTTCGCATTGTTGTTTTTGTATTTGTATATTTATTATAATTAAGTTTTGTCCTAAATTTGTTCTAATTTTGTGTTGTTGCTCTCCTCTTCAAATTGCAGCCTAATCGCACCTATTATCTGGATGATCCCGAAGGCTTTGCCATTCAGTGGACCGAGGCCATTGAGAATATGTCGAAGTTGTGCTACGGCAATGCAACAACAACAGCGGCAACGGGGTTAACAACAACAGCGACAACAACAACAACGCCTAGTATCTCATCGTACTCCTGTTCGAACAACGGTGGCAGCAACAACAGTTTGGCTGTTAACAATTCCGTTGCCAATTCAAATTCGCCTGCCTCTAACAACAGTTCGCCGAGAGCGCGACGAAATTCGCCGTCAGCGCAACGACAACCCGAAACAACAACAGCAACAACAGCATCGGCGACAGCAACAACAACAACAACGCAAGCCTCGCGAACTTCACCAACAACAACGCGAGGCAAAAAGACAGCGTCCAACTGAACAACAACAACAACAACAACAAATTCAGTTGAACACGTGTCGCGTTTAAATTTAAATGCAAATTAAATTCTAATTTAGTTGAAATTTAGTGCAAAACAACAACAACAACCACAACCAGAAATAGAAGCGCAGCAGCAACAACAACAACAACACGATGTAGAGAAACAGAAAATCAACCAAATTGTTGTTGATTATGAGATGTATAGAAATTGCAAGATATGATAGAAATGTATTTAGTGCTAATATTGATCAACAACATTGATTGATTAATTAATTCATTCATTTGTTTGTTTGTATCTAACGAAATCATTATTTTTTCCTGTTGTGTCACGTTTTTGATTGTGCATAGAAATTAGTTAGTTGGCAAATTAAGCTAAATACAGCTAAATACATTTAATAAGCGTAAATATATGAAATATACATTTGAAAATAAGCATAACATACACACATATATAAACATTAACTAAATTAATTTAAACTAAAGTAAATTAAATTATTACAACACACACATATATTTATATTATAATATGATGAAGAGACCCCACTGTAAGGCAAGCAGTTAGTCTGCTCCCCAATAGATGGCGCCACATTCTATACATAGTTTAACTAATTTTTTTAGCGCGTAGTTAGTCACAATTTAAATAAATTACAATTTATACATATATAAATCTATATAAATATATGTATATTAGATATATATATTATATAGAAGAAGCTAATGCTGAGGCGCCATCTGGCGGGAGGAACTGTAGTGGGGAGGTACGCATTCTAGGCTTAAGTCTAAACAACTAAATTCAATTGTATTCAATGAGAGATGAAGAAGAGCGTAAAACTAGCAAATGATGTATGTAAAACATGTATAACTGTAAAAAAAATAGATATATAGCAATTATATATGAATATGAATTATATCTATATATTAATTCTATATATGGGAGTGTGTTTGTCATGTCACCTAACTGTAAATTGTAACTATGTAAATCTATTACATATATATATATATATATATATATATATATTGTACATTAGCTATATGCGCACGTCTAAGCAAAATGCCTAAAAAAAACTAAAACTAAAAAAAAAATGAAAAAAAAGAGAAATAAGAGAAAGAACACACACAGTTAGAGAGTAGATTAGCAGAAGAATAGGCAGATTGGAGTCTTGGGGCCGCCAGATGGCGCCAGCTTCTGTAGCTCGCTCAACTTTCTAGTAAGAATTTTTGTATGCTAATTTTTTGATTTTTACTATTAATTTATAATGCTTTTTTGCCCTATAAAGAAACGTATAAGACTTTGAGAAACTATTTAAAAGCAGAAAAAGAAACAAAAACAAAACGTTAAAAAAATGCAAGTATATACATATATTATATAGAACAACAACAAAACAAACAAATGAACAAAGTGAAAAATTAATACAAATTGCATATACACAAGTAAAAGAAAATATCTGAAACGAGCTGGAAAAAAGAACTAGAGAGAAAAGTGAGAAGTGGAAAATTTAGTTAAAATTACATTTGGCTTTGATTGTTTTTGTGCTCGTAATAAACAAAAACGATGATAAAGATGAATAATGTATTTGTATTTGTATTGGTATGTTTCTATACATTTGTTGTAATACTATTCTAATTTTTTGTTTTTTGTTAACTTTTTTTTGCATTTCGCATAAGATTGTGGTAGAAAGAGAAGGACGAAGAGGTTAGCTTGAAAAGTTATATGCAAAACAGGTATAAAATTGAATTTTAACTAAATTAAAACAAAAAACAACCACAACAAACAAACAAGCAAACAAGAAAAAAACTAAACAAAGATAAAGTTTACGATAAAATAAAAACATAGTGATTACGATAACGATAACGATTATTATAACAATATACATGATATGTTCGGCATTTGGTTCGTTCATCAAAATGGAAAAAAGTTTCTAAAACTCGCGCGTATTAGTTCAATTGTAAAGCTTAAGTTATGCCTAGACCACGCCCCTTATCACACACACACACACACACCCTTCTTAGTGTTAAGAGTTAAGTAAAGAAAAGCATGTGAGAGTTGGAAAGAGCCAAGAGAGAAGTTAAGGATGTAGCTGATGAAAGTGGAAGAAGTACGAAGAAGTAAACAAAGAAAGAAAGCAAAAAATACATTTGTACATACATATCACGTCCCGCATTCGGTGGGCGTGGCCGTAGCAGCAATTTAACTATAGATTACAACGTTACGCAAGTATACAATTAATTCAATTAAATTAAATTAAATTAAACTAAACTAAATTAAATTATAGTAAATACAATTGTATAATTTATTTAAAACAAAAAGCAAAAAACAAATGCAAAGAGAGATATGTAAGCAGCAGCAACTAAATAGTGAGAGAAAACTGTAAATTATTATTATTATAATTATATAAATATATATATATATATATTTACATATACATAAATACAAATATATATGCGTATATATACATTCATATATGTATATACCATATATATATATATACCATATATATATAAATACATACATAAACTAAATTGGTCAAAAAGCAAAAAAAATATATAAAAAAAGAAAACGTATCATTAAAAATTAAAAAAAAAACATTTTCAAAACAACAAGAAAAATTTACAACAAATTGTTTTTATTTGACTTTGGTTTAACATGAATTGGCAACATTTTTGGTTGTTTCAACCTTTGGCATCCATTCGGAATTTGGTTTTATGGTCAAGTCGCTGAGAGAACCCGCTCCCCCCCTCCCCAACCCTCCACACACCAAAAAATGCATTAGAAAATCTAACCGAACTTACAAATAGGTTTCGACAACAACTAGAGAACAACACTGTATAAATCAAAAACACAAAATCCACAAAAGATACAAAAACAAAATACAAATACAGATTACAGATCTTTGATTTCGAACTTATGTGCTGCAGTACCTTGAGAAGTCCTTACAGATAGAAGACTTGAAGTGAAGACGACGCCAATTTGAACTCCCGGAATACAACAAGAAACTATATATACATACTGATATATATATATTCATACAACATACATACATACATATATAACTTCAATAACTCGATAGGTTTTTTCTTGTCATTCAAATTCCGATATCCATCTCGATCTATTTCATTTGTAGCTTTTTTAAGTTTTCTAAATGAAAAAGTAAGAGAAAAAACAAAACATAAAAATCGAACATCTATCTATCAAATAGAAGAAAGTGCCTAGTTAACCAGATTGTAGAAGTTTAGATGATAAACTTTTCGAAATATCGCTAATTTCACTCCCAAAATTTGAATTTCGAGTTAAAAAAAACGCCTGGGCAATGTATGTATACGAATTATATGTTTTAAGATTTTTGTTTTCTTAATTAAGATTATAGAAGATTCGGTTCTGGAGTATACCCGATGATATACCCGCTACACCCGTATTAGCCTAAAATCCAAGACACCAATTGGTAACAATTCAAGGAATTTGTTTCGTGTTCAATATTTTGAGTGTAAATTATTAGTTATTGCAAATTTTTAGTGCAAGCATTTAGCAGTATACAGTTAATAAAAAAAAATATATACTCATACCAATATTGTACGAGTTTATACCTATACATACATATATCTATATAGTATAAGTATAGTATAAAATAGTATAATATAGAGTATATATATTGTATGTGAACAATTCCAACATGTATATTGATAAATTCGAGAGCGAATCGATCGTTTTATCCAAGTTCAATCTCTAGGGGTGCTAGACTGAGTAATATGTATAAGAAGCCTAATCGTAAACTCTTAACGTAAACGTAATTCAATTACTACCTTGCAAAGTATAAAATACATACATCAACTAACTTGCAACCTATTGTACATACATACATATTTGTATACATATAAGACGGACAGACAGATCTATATATACATATATACATATGTACATTACATTTCGAACTAACACTACATATATACATGAATATGTAGTTATTTCCTTACAACCTTCATTCCTTTTCCCCTCGAAATACAGTACATAATTCAAATGACTTTCCATAAAATAGAAAACTATGAAAAATGAAACAAACACACACACACTCGCATATACACATACATATGCGACTATATATTTACATATATAGATTTTAAGCACACACACACACACAGACATACATCATACGTCACGTACACATGTAAGATTGAAATTCGAAAAGTTATAGGAAAAGTCGGGAAAAGATTTAATTTCGATTTGCAACGTTGTATTTTTCAGCACGTAAAACAACAAAGTAAACTAAGATAAATACAAAATACAAAGAAAAGCAAAAGTAAGAAAACACAAGCGAAAAGAAAAAAAATCACACAAAGTTCGTTACATTCAGGACGCAATCGCGCTGTTTGAAAAAAGCCCCAACCAAAAAAAAAAACCACAACCATAAAGCATAACTATGAAATATTCGAAAACAAAAAATATGGCACAGTTTGTTAAAGGAATTTAAGGTTTGACATATGTAAAAGTTGAAAACCAAAAAAAAAAGAAACCGTTGAGTGTAAGTTGGTTTGATTCAAATAAAAAGTGACGCAAAAGAGAAGCAAAGAAAGAGAACTCAAAATTGTGTTTGAATTTCAACGGCTTTACTCATTACTGCCATAGCAGTTAGCTTTTTGTTGATGGCATTACAATCAGCATGGCGGCGTTGGCGGCAGACGGAGATAAAATGCGCACGCCGCTCGCTTTCTGTTAGAGCGAGACAACCGTATGTCACAAAGCAGTTTCATTGCAAACAGCTTTTGTAAGCGAGTTTGAGCGGCTCTATTTCAAACAGGTTTTTGTAAGTAACATATTTGAATTTTAAATTGTGCAACTGTCAGATAGGTGGAAAAACAGTTCGACTTTGAATTACTTGTTATTTAATTGCATTTTCTTGAACGAAATGGAAGGCTTTAAGCCTCGGCGAAATGAGTTAGAGGCTTGGCCAGTTAAATTAATATTACCACTGATAGTTTGTGGATATTTGTCTGGTATTGGCTTCATATTGCTGTGGTATGCATGGCATCCAGTGCAAAGGACACAGGATCTAACCGCCAATTGGCTGATTGTAGTGCTGCTGATGCTGCTGAGCATAACGCTGCTGTTCAGTCAACCCGTGCGGTGAGTCTAGGCAGTTGCTGTATTGGCCCAGTTAGTATTCCTGCCTTTGCAGTTGTATTTTTGTGCTGGCGCTGCCTTCGCTGAGCAGCTCCCGAGGAAGGGCGCTTCTGATAACCTTGGCCTTCTTTGTGGCTGCCCTTGGACCCACGGCGAATATTATGGCCAACTTGAAGGTCTTGCTGCGCAGCCTCGGTTGTGGCCAGGAGCTGTTGCGTCAGGCCATTGGCCAGATGATGGACGTGGTCTTGGAGCCGATCAAAGCGGTCCAGCTGGCTATTGAATTGCTGCTGGATGAAGTGCGTCGTGTGCTGCGTCTGGTCATGGATCTCCTGATGCGCATTCAGGGGTTTCTTCTCTATTTCAGTGAGTTCCAATAATTTCAGAATTTTTCACTTTCTAATTTCTGCTACACAGTTCACACGCTCAAGAATTGCGCTGTCTGGCTAAAGTCTGTGGTGGATCTCTGCAATTCCCAACTGGGCACACCCTGGGAGCGTTGCCAACAGTCGGCTGAGCGGGCCATGGTCAAGTGTCGCGACAAATTGGGCTACTTCAAATACATTTGCCATGCCACAAAGCTGTTCCTGGCCCTTTGCTATCCCGCCAAGCTGGTGGATGTGTTTTGCATTGGTTTCTGGGAGCACAGCTGGAATTTTCTGGACACACTTCTCGATCGTAAGTTGGCTGGCCAATTATTATCAGCTTTTCCAAAATTCTACCATCTGCAGGCTATTATTATTTTGTGGCCGAACTGGAGCAAATGTTTGACGCCAGCATCAGTTTTGACCATGACTTTTATTTCCATACGAATGCCACGAAGAATCTCTCGGACGTGGGCGATCAGATTATTCAGGATGTTAGCCAGAGTCTACGTCCATTTGCCATTCTGCAAGGCTGGCTGGATCTACTCTGCTGGCTAATGCTTCTGGCCGTGTTTATCAAGTGTGCAAACAGTTGCTGAGACTTATTTTTGGATGATTTCTCTACTTATTTTACTTTCAGTGCCGCCTACTTCTATATGCGCTATATGCTGAGTCATCATTATCAGAATGTCTACCTGACGAGCCCTTTCTATGACATCGACAGGCAACTCCAACTTCAAGGCAAATCCACAGTGTTGCCCCTGAAGCGTTTGGAACGTGGCAAGTACTTAAAGGTAACTGTTTTCAAATATTTTAAAGATACAACAATTTTTAAACAAATATTCAAAAATTCCAAAAATTAAGATCTTATTATTCAGACCAATATATAAATTAAATTAGGACAGAAGTAAAAAAGAATTTAGTTTTAAATAAAAGATGTTTACACAATTCAATTAACTGTTATGAAACGGTTTCTTAACGGTTATTTCGGTTGGAATAATTTCGATTTTTGGGTTTCGATATAATACAAATGTTTTCTTTCGCTTACTGGTTAACGGTTACGGTTATGGTTACGATTTTAAGCCCTAATTTAAATGATTTGATGGCATATATTTAAATTCCAATTTAATAGGGAAATTATTTAGCATATTTTTTATCTATTGAAAAAATATAACAATTATTTAGAATATGGACTAAAAGAAAAAATATTACAATTCTTTTATATTTTATAAGATTGGTTGACATTTTTAATTGACTCTTCTCCAATAAATCTCTGGTTAAAAAATCATTTGATAAATAAATAAATACATAAATGGTACAATAGCTTAAATTAGTCCATTTATAAATGTTAAAATTAAATAAAATTTAATGTTAAGGCTCCGGTTAAATTGCCTAACGATTCTCCAATCTGAATTCTTCAGCTGACGAGTCTGCGTCTCACGACCGCCGAGTGTCTTCTGATGGCGGAACACGCTTTCTTCTTGTTCATCAGCTGCCTGCAATTGTCGACCATTTGCTTTGTGGACTATAGCATTTTTTGGCTGCTGGCCACCATCTCGTATTATGGCCACAAGCAGGACGATCTGGAGGTGCCAGCCTATATCGATCTGGAGATCAAGGGCGGCGGCTTCGTGGGCGACATAATGCGTGGCATTGCCCAGGCCTTTCGTCCTCTAACACAGAAAAGGACACTGGACACTAAGGCCTGTCTGCCATTGCCAGTGGAGCCCAAATATAGACACTATCTGGAGATCCTTGTGCTCTGTCTAATCGCCTGGCTCATTCTCCTCACGGAGCCGCATATGCTGCGACTGCGCCATGTGATCATGCAGCGATTCTGTCCGGAACGTGCTCATGTGAGGGCTCAACATCTGCATGATCAAATTCTCAGGGAGAGAGGTGGAGTCTCAATTATATTCTACTAATTTTTAATTATTATTTAACTCAACTTTTAGCTAGTTTCTTCAAGTTTGCACGTCGCAAGGCGAGAGCTGCTTTTATGTATCGGGAGAAATTGAATCACAGCAGCTCTTTCAGCTGGCTGCGAAGAAAGTTATGCTGGTGAGAATTCTGCCTGATCTTGTACAGTTCAAAGTTCACTTTAACATTCCCAAAGGTCTTGTTGTTGTCTCCGCTTTTTTGTTGGCCTTCGTCAAGATCTGTGCATCATGTGCCGCAAATTGCTGAGCTCGTTAGTTGCTGAGTTGTTCATCGATCGCAATGTCAATTTTTTATATATATATTTTTCATCAGTGGACCGATCTTTCAGCTCCAGCCGCATTGACTGTGATTCTCCCGGCTGCAGGGGCCTCTATTGCCGGATCTGCTTCACCGAGTCCAACAACAAGTGTTGCCTCTGCCAGCGACCCATTGATTGTGGTGACTTCAGTGACTGCTCCGAAGTTCAGTGAGTTTTTTTTTTGAGTTTTCTACTTCAGTTTACTGGTTGAAAATAATATTATTCAGTGACTCTTCTGAGGATCCCGATGCGGAATCCTTTGGACAGAAACATGCCAAGCTTTATTGTGTGTAAGGGTATTCCCAAGAACAGATCATATTGTGATACTTGAGTAGAACTGATTGATTTGGCATCATCTGGAAATTATTTAGTTAAATACGTGTTAAGTCGCCTTAAGACGTACTAACATTTTGGCAAAACACACATCGCATTTATTATAAGCGTAAATAATTGCAGAGCAAAAAGTGGAAACACATAGTCAGAGCTTTTTATAAATTTGTATATGTTTTAGATTTGTAAACCCATTTTAATAAATAAATAAATTATAAATAATATAAATAATAATAAAAATAATATAATATAAATATCAATAATATAATAAATAATAAATTTTGAAATCGAAAATTAAAGATGCTCGAATCATATCACAATATTCTCCTTTCATTTGTTATTTGATCACAACTATCGATAGAGTCATGAGAATCTGAATCTTTCAGAGCTGAGAACAGAGAAACATTGAGCTTAAAGTCGACAGCTTCAAATTGGGTCAAAATAATGTATAGTTCTAGGAATATTCGAGCTCCGTCCTCTTCATCCAGCGAGGATATCTGTTGGGAGCGGAAAAGGACACGCGGTGGAAACGAGGCAAGTCAGAAGGAGAAGAAAACATCCTCCGATTCCGATGTGGCACAGCGTGGAAGTGCCAGGGAGAAGGCCAAGAGAAATAGCCGTCCAAGCAAAAGAGAACACATCGCCCAAGATGCCAGTACATATTATAAGATTAAGGAAATGCCCAAACTTGAATCTGTATCAAAGGACAAAGTGAAGCCCAAAGGGCGGAGATCGAAAAAGGATAACGGCGAGCCACCAATTTATCCAGAGGAGACTCCAAAGGAAGCAGTGCCCGATGAATATGAGGACAATATCGAATTCAGCGATCACATAGTTATCTATATAATTATCGGATATCTTACGGGCATTATCTTGGTGCTCTGCTGGTATCTCGTGAATTATGAGAATGCTGGCAGCGATCTTGGTTTGATGTGGTTCCTATTCGTGCTGTTGGTGCTGCTGATCCTCATGCTTTGCTACAGCCACACGACCAGGTGAGTGGAGACTCCACCTTCCACATTTTCGTATCCTGAAATCGCCTCCATTGCAGGTGCATTGGGGCTCTGGTATTGCTCCATCTCTCTGGATATAGGGGACGTTTACTGTTCATTGGCTGGGCCTTTTACATGGCTCTCACTGGCCCTGTGCTGAATATCGTTCGCAACATTGAGGTCATGACCCAGAGTCTGGCTTGTGGACAGACTCTGCTGCTGCACGCGTTGACCCCAATGCATCAGATCATGGGCGAACCCGTCTATATCGTGGAGCAATCCGTCTACAATTGTCTGAGCCAAGTGCGTAAGTTAATGGAGAGATTGGACAATGTGCTGCTGCGACTGGAATCCCCAATTGTTGAGCTGTGTGAGTATCCTGGAAATTGTTTAAGTAAAACAAATCATTTCTAAATAGAAATTAAATTAAATTATTATTTTATATATATATTTTTAATATAATGAAAAGTAGAAATCATTAGTTATTTATTTATTGTAGCACGACTAAGAGCAGTCGGCAAAATTAAATTAATTTTGGCAGTTAAACTATGATTAAAATTAAAAAGTAATTAAATAACTATCAACATATAATATTTATTTAAATATGTCTTGTATCTGTACTTTAATTTGTTAAGTTTATCTATAATTTTCCCTTAATTTGTATCAAACAAAAAAGATTTCAGTTCTTATTTTCAGAGCTTTTCAGGCTGAAATTTCTGGAAAATTAAAATTTGTGCAATTTCTAAAATAATTTGCGAGTCTCTACTGTACTTTCTGTTCTTCTCCTCTCTTTCCAGATGCCAATTATAAAAGCTGTGCCGATTGGTTGCGGCATCAGCAGAATTTCTTCGACAATCAAATGGGCACACCCTTTGATCGCTGCACGGGCGCCGGGAGTATTAGTGTGCAGGAGTGTCACGCCAAGTTTCCAGGCGATAAGTCAGCGTGTGACATTGAAAAGCGTTTCGATTGGTTCTGCTCAAATTTGAAGGATTTGGGCAGCTTCTTTGATCCTTATATGCAGCAGCATCAGCAGATTGCCGAGCAGATGTTTACACGTAAGTTTGAGAAAGATTCACTGATCTTCATAAATTCCATTTACTTTCATGCAGGTCCCTTGGCAGCCTTTGACAAGATCAGATCCATTTTTGAGGTTAGCATTACCTTCGATCATGTACAGAAATCAGCGGAAGCTGACAATAAATCGATGAGCGATATCGAACTACAGATTGGCAATCAATTCGATTGGGAAATGAAGAAATTTATGCTCTCTTTCATTTGGCTGGGTATTGTGATCTTTGTGGTGATCATCGTTGTCTTTCTGGCAGCTCTATACTTCCGCATTAATTATCTGGACTGCGAGAACTATAGGAATATCTACTTGACCAAGGAATTCTATGATTACAACTCACAGGAATATACCAAATTGGGCTACAGCGCTCTACCCATGCGACCCACTGAAAGATACAAATATGTCAAGGTAGATAGAGAGTTTTGGATATTAGAGGATCGTTTCTTAATGATTGTTTCATTTCTCAGATTTTCTCCTGGCGCTATTTGCCAGTTGAAGTCGAAATCGTTAAGAATTCTCTGATGTTTATGCTCATCACGGGATTGCAACTTTTCATCATCTGCTTTGTGGATTTCAGTTTATTCTGGATGTTGGCCATCGTGTCCTATCATTCCCATCAGACAGCGGAGCTGCAGCGTGAGTGGCATTCTCATATTAATTTTCTCTCCATATTTAATTTATATTTATATTTGTATATAGCTCCTCAATATACCAAGATTCTGGTTGAAGGCGGTGGCATGATCGGTTTTATTTTACGCGGTTTGGTTAAAGCCTTCGAGCCGCTTTCCAAGAATCTATTTGTGGACATTCAACACTGTCTGCCTCTGCCAGGACCACCAAAATATCTGCGCTACTGGGAGATAATGATGACCTGTTTATTGACCTGGCTTTTATTAGTTTTCGAGCCGTATTTTCTGCGTGCTCGTCATCTAATCATGTCCCATTTTTATCCCGACAATGCCAAGAAACGTGCAGAGTATTTGCATGGACGTCTACTGCTAGAAAGAGGTAGACTTTGATTTCGATTCAATGATATATTAATCATTATTTTTTTCCTTATAGAGATTTTCATATTGGAGGCGAGACGCAAAGCCAGAGCCATAAATACCTTTGACTCGGATAGTTGGAATTTCCAGACCGTTCACTGCTTTAATGTGGCTCTTTACTGGTAAGTCCAAGTTTATCCTCCTATGACCTACTATTAAATCAAAGTCCCATTTAGGATATCCTGCGGTTGTTTCGGCGCCAGAAAGTTTGAAACCTGCATCATTTGCCACTCAAACTTGACTGGGTAAGATTTCTTTATATTAATTTAACAATTTGTTTTCATTTAAAAGTGCTTTTTAAGTACTGATGCAGTTAAATGTGAGACTCTGAATTGCAGAGGCGTTTTTTGTCAGACCTGCTTTATAGAGTCCAATTGCCATTGTATTCTCTGCAATCCTCCGACTGTTTACGGCGATTACACCTCTTACTCCGAAATTGAGTAAGTTCATAAATTGATCAGAGTCATTTTCTGTTAAACTTGATTATTGATGTTGTTTGAGTTTAGCGACTCCTCGGATGATCCGGAGTGCTCTCTATCCTATCGTCCACATAATATATCCTGTGCCCCCCCTCCCCCTCCAGTCGAGCGTCGGAAAAGTGCATTAGACTAGTGGAAAAGAAGACTCTCGAAATATATAATCATAATTATATTCTCCTCTCATTATATAATTTTTAATTAATTAATTGAATGATTGGCAATAAAAGTTACGGCTGTCAAAGACAGAAGATTATATTTATAATGTGAGGAAATTTCAGAAAATTAATCATATTTATGAAGAAAATATATGAATATCTTTACAAACTGGTATTTACAGAACTAAACCTGGTATTTACAGAAAAAAATCAAAAATAATTATATGTTAGACTCACTAAAAATTATTTTAAAAATTATGCTAAATAGATGATGAAATAATTTCAATAGTAATTTAACTTGTAAAAAATCAGGCATCTTTGGGTTAAACTCAGTTAGTACATAACAATCTTAAATTGGCCAACAGTGCCTTATGAGCTTTCTTTATGAGCTCCATTTCTTTTTGCCACACCATCATCACCATTTGCAGAGGCAGGGGGAGATCTGTTTTTTTAAGCTGACTTAAACTATACTCATACTTGGCAATGGGAATCTGGAGAATTCTGATGAATCGCAGCTTTTATTGGCGAAAATGGCATTGCATCGTCATTCTGGTTCTGGTTGACATTGTCATGGCCATATCAGCTACTGTAAGCTCGTTTGTTTCCCTGTCATCTCTGGCGATAAACACAATGATGATGATGTTAATGATGATATTGATGATAATGATGAGCATCTTTCAACGTCGACCGTTGGGTAATAACACTTTGTTTTCAATTTGTGCTACTGCCTCCAGTCTGCAGTTTCTCCCTTCTCTGCGCTTACTCTGCACTCGCCTTTCTCCTGCCTACACTCCCCCTTTTTCAGGTCGTTCTCTTGGCATTGCTTGGCGCACACATGTGGACTACAATTAAATGTTCATTAAATGCGACAACCACGACAAGCCTGAGATTGTTTCTCAACAATTAATGCGGCCGAGACTTGAACTGAGGCCTGGACAAGGACTCTCTGCTGATGATGACATCCAGCGGCGTTTGTTTTTTATTTTTTTCCATTTTTTGTGGTTCTCTTTTTGTCTGCTTCATGCCTGGAATGTGCTGTGTAATTTACAGCCAACTTATGTGGTCCCTGCCTTTGCCCCTTCCTAAGCTGCACCTTCTTTTCTGCCTTTTATTTATGTGCCACAAATTTTGACATTTATTTCTATTTCTTAAGTTGGCCCTAAACTGTAACAAGCCGTTCATCTTGGCGGTTTACATTTGATCAGGGTCTCTCTCTATCTCTCTCTTTCTTTCTCTCTTTCTCTGTGCGTTTTTATGGCTGTTTAATAAATTCTCTTTGTGGCTTCTTTCATCTTGTATGCTAATGTGTACACAAGTGTTTATTTGTTATTTAACACCCGCTGCTCTGACCGATCCCTCAGGAATGACCACCATCAACGGCACAGTTGACATTTAAACCACACACAGATCAGAGAACAGAGAAAGGGAAACTCAGAACAGAGAACAGAGGAAAGAGAACTCAGAACCCTTGAGCTGGGTCATCATCATATTTGCCGAATCGCTTATTTGATTTGGTCTCGTATCTGTTCTTCTGGGTCAGAGATACGAGTAATCATCAATAGTGTATTGTGTTACCTGTATGCACTCGGAAATTTGAGCTGTCATTGAGGAACTGATCCCAACCAACCTAACCATCGAGTGATCCAATTGCCATGCCGTTATAAACTCAGATTTATGGACGGAAAATTGCAGAAGCTTTTTGAGTTTATAACCGAGTCATTGAACCCTTTGAATCGCAGCTCTTAACTTGGCCAAGATTATGCTGTGGTTCAAGTTCAGTCCAAAGGAAGTCGCCCTTTCCTGTACTTGAGTGGATTCATTACTTGTTGAGTTGGCGACTTCATTTCAGGATTAAAACAGGAGATTGCCAAATCTATCTAAAGATAACTCACAAAGATCAGATAAGATGCTCATTAAAGAACTCTTCCTTGTATGACTGTGATGCTTTCTTCCCTTAAGAGGTGTCTCTTGAAATGTAAAATCGTTTGCTTGAAGATTTATCAATCCTAAAATACCTTCAATACTTTTTCTTAAAATACTATTTTATAATATTTATATACAGCGTTTGTTTTCTTCCGATTCCAGAAGATACAAGTTCTTTATTCATTTGCAAACTTACAATTAAATGTCTGATTAAATATTGCCTTAATCATATTTATGGTTTCAAGCGCGTCTTATTGGGATAGCCAAAGAATCCGATGCTCTTGAGTTCGATGAGCAATTCCTGGTCATTTCCAATGGCCTTGTAGATGGCCTTCTCCATCTCATCGTACTGGAAATGCGGTGCAAATGGCATATCGTTCAGGGCCTGGAACATGGCACTACCACGTTCATTGCCCACCACCAAAGTGGTGCCACTATTCGAAAATCTGAAAAAAAAAAAACAAAATTGAATAAATTTTAGATTGTACTACTTAAATAAATTTGCCTACTGGGCAACTGTGTTGTAGGAAGAATCCATTTCGTGTTTGCCCATTGGCTTCAGAATGTTGCGTCTTATGTCCCAGATGCTAACCGTATCCCGATTCATAGAAACTATGACGGTGGAGTGCGTAGGACTCCAATTGGCCCAATGGACGGGCTGGAAATCATCGAGGAGTTCGATGAGCGGACGTGTAATGCCATCGATCCAAATGCGAACGTACCTGAGGAATGGTTAATAATTGAAATATAAAACAAACTGAAAGCGTAGACAACTCTACCAATCGTTGCCGCAGGTGAGGAAGAGTTTGGGGGACCAGGGCGAGAACTCCATGACATTGACGCCGCCATCGTGGCACTTGAGCACCTCCAGATACTGATGCTGATAGTTGATGGAGCACTTGTGAATGCAGCCCTCGTCGGTGAGAATATAGTAGATGTCCTTCTCCACTGGATGCGTGGTAATGTAGAGTCCCTGGGGATGCCTGTTCGACTCCACCGTCGAGGTGGGAGTCAGCGGCACTCTGATGCCCTCGGGATGCCCCTCGATGCGCTCCAGGGTCATCTGGGTGAAGCCCAGCAAATAGGGAGTCTTGGTTAAGCCGAACCGGGTGACGGAACCATCCTGCGAGAGACTGAGAAAGGGATCCACCTCATTGGCATCATCGTCGGTGACCTGTTTGAGCCAACGGATGGCGACGACCGGCGAACAGCTCGGCGATGAGCTGCGCTGCGAGACGGCGATTGTGGCAGTGTTGAAAAACGACACGTCGCGCACCTCAACACTGCCGTCGTACAGACCGATGGCAATCAGCGAGGGCAGATACGGCGAGAAGCAAACGGCGGTCACGGGAATATTGTAATAGTAGGCACGCTCCGGTTCTCCGGGATTCTTAATGCTCCACACATAGACATCGCCGCTCAACGGAACATGCTGGGCGGAGAAGGAGAAGAGGCCGTAGGAAATGGCCAAAATGTCGCTGTTACTTGTGCAGAAGCTGATGTCACTGATCGCCTTTCGCTCGTCCTGACTGGGCACCGGAATCAGGCGGAAGAGCAGCTTCATCGAGTACTTGTACTGGGCATCCGTCGAACAGCGATCGACAGTGTGAAAGTTACGGAATCGTTGCATTCCCGCCTTGTACAGGTTGCTGGACAGTGTACGGCCCATGTACAAGATGGCCGTACGGAATGCTTCGCTCTGGAACAGCTGATGGGCCATGCTCTTGGCCTTCTCCCGCTCCCTGGCCTCCTCCTCCTCGAAGTAGGCAGCCGCTGCCGCATCCAATTGAGTTCCCTCATCCTCCCCCCCATCCGAGGGCTTGGACAGACTGTGCATTGTGCTATAGCGACTCTTCCTTTGCTCCACACCCTCCAGGGTGTCGTACATCTCAAAGTTGGATACATAGGATCCCACGGTGGCATAGTCCACATATATGGTATTCACGGCTCGACTGTTGGTCAAGGCAATCGTCGTTTGGGCATCGTTATCGGATCGTCGACGAACTTTACCCTTGCCGACTGTTAAATAATCATATTGTCGATTGTCCGCTTCTACTTGATCGCCCTGCGGTGTTCCCTTGGCCACAGTGGTGCTGGTCTGGTTGAAGATCTTGAAAAATTCCGATTTGCGTAACGTGATCTTGACAAAGGACTTCTTGAAGGGCATGGGCTTGTGCTCCTCCTGCTTTTCCTCGTACTTGTTCGGATTGAAAACAATTGTTTCATAAATGATCTGTTTAAAAAAAAGGGATTAGATCTCATTGATTATTATAAAATGTCTTGAAGGGAACTTTTCAAATTGTAAATTTAGAAAATGAATTCTAGGTTATATAGTAGATAATTTCGGTGATCTACCCAAATCCTTAGATAGGGATTAGATCTCAAGTCAACGAATGATCATTAATTACGTATTATTTTAAAAGGTAACTTTTGAAATTGGAAATTCCTATAATAGATTTTGGTCATCTACTTTAATCCTTACCCCGCTGATGAGCTCGTCGATGGACTGCTTATTGCCCCCCACCCCGCCCCGCATGCTCTGACGGGTGCGAGATCGGGAGGCGCTACTTCTGGAGTGCAACAGGTGCATATTGGTTATCTCATGCTTCAGGTGCACATTGAAAGTGAGAAACTGATCGGAGTACGGATAGTCCGGTATATAATTGGGTGTCAAGTCCACTTCCTCCCCATCGACATTCTCCGTCACCTGAACAAGAGTTTAAATTATTTTAAAATATACTTTACATTAAATGCATCCACCTTGAACTGCTGACGATACTCAAGATCAGCCATTATCTCCTGGGCATACGAGTGAACTTCACGTTTCTTGTCCTTGATCTTCTTGTCTTTTGCCTCAGGTGACTCTTCGGCTACTATCACCGATTTCTTCGCCGATTTACGTTGCTCGACTTCCAGTTCCTTTTTCGGGTCCATTGCTACTTTGGCTGGGGAGTCGTTTATGTGGGGAAAGTCTTTTAAAATGTTCCTTTTCCTATAGAAGTATTTTTCAAAGAATTTTACAAATATAGATTTTCAGCTGGACAAGTTTCTATCAGGGTTCGTAAATAAAAAATAGAAAAAAATATATATATATAAAAGAGATAAATTATTATTGCCTGCGACTTTTAATTATTTTCCCTCAAATATATTGATCATGGACAAAATTTTGTAAAAAGATTTAAATGATTTATTATAATTGATGAAAGTTCTTAATCATAATATAATGTCATTTTTTAATATATTCTAAAATGATTACGTATTCTGGTTTATAATTCCTCCAAATGAGCAAATAAAAGAAGTGAATTTTTCATTTTACGGCTATACAAAACCATATTTTCCATTCTAAATGTGCAAATTATAGTGAAAATATATGAGGCGTTGCTCTTCAATCTTCAGTTAATTAGGCCTCTGTATACTTGTAATTATTTTTAATGAAATCTCATGGAGTACCATCTCGTTAGTTCGTTTGTTTTGGCTGCTTATCGTTTTTGGCATCGGCATCGTCGTCGTCATCGGCTCACGTGCTATTCGCATCCGCATCCGAGTCCTTGTCAACTTCCCCTGCGTCCTTCGTTGTCAGATAAAACGCAGATAAAGTTAACACTTTGCACTTTGGCTAACAACCACCAACACCACAACAGCAACAACAACAACCAATCCGGCCGAAGGACGCAGCTTTACGGCAATCGCAAAGTGCGTTTCAGTAACAGTTGAACTCGCGTGCCGTGCAAAACAATCCCGGAATCTAGAATCGCACAGAATCCGGGTTCGACAATTTACTAGTGCTTCACTTTCGTCGTAGAGTTTTATGCTCCCGGTTTGTTGGCATTACAAAAGTGAATTTGCATGCGTGTATCTTAGAGATACAAGTGCTTGTACATATATCTACATGTGGTCTAATTGATTTGGTGTTAGACATTAGATATATTACCTTTCGGTCTCTACAAATATCAATTGCCAATAGCTAATTACGAGCATGTCCGTTGCACAACAACAAGAAACAGCAGCAACAACAACAACAAGCAGAACAACAACAACGCGATTGCCATCAATGGACTGCCAAAGTGAAAATCGAGTACCAGAAAACTCAATTAGGAATGTTGCAAAAACACAGACATCGTCGTCGTCGTCGCTAACCAAACCGCACTCAGCAGACTTGGCAGCAGCAACAACAACAGCAAAAACAACAACAAATACAAATACAACAGCAGTGGCAACTTCAGCTACAACTGCGGCCAAACAGCAGCCACAGACGCAGTACGTCATAAATTCAGTGCCAATGCATGCCAAGGCGACCACCGCGGGGATCATCTCCGGGGGCACACTACATCTGCATCGGGTGAAAAGTGCGCAGGTACGTGAAATGTGACGTTAATTGAAAGTTAGCCACGTCACAGTCCCCTCCCTACCGCCCTCCACTCCCCTCGGGGATGCAGATACAATGACCGTACTCACATTAAGAGTTTTACGTATTCAGATGGAAATATACAAGTGAAGCTATTGGTGTGGAGCGAGGTGTGATTCAGGAACAAATTCAAGATTTCTGTTGAGAATGTAAAATGATATACAAAATATATATATCTCATATGGATATAGGCTATGGAAGCAGGAATTGGAATATACATAAATAGGAAAATAATTGAAATAGAAAATTATAGGAAAATAGATAAAAATCGAATTGTAATAAAACAAGAGTTTGAAAATTATTGGAAATGCAAAAATAGATCATCTTAAAATATTTCTAAATATTTTATAATAAATACTTAAAAATATATATTATGTGAAAACTATTGAAAATAGGCGTTAAAAAATCATTTCTAACTAAATGTGGAATTAGCCTATTTAGATAAAATATTATTACAAATAGTTCAAATACTCATTCATCCCGGATACAAAAATTTGTAATTAGTTTAAACTCAGAATATAAAAATGAAACCTATTCATTTGGAGTTTAGGAAGCTTGAAAGGAATGCAAATGTTTAAGAAAAGATTTAATGTGTTCGTTGTTCATTTTACCTGTATACGAGCATACGAGTCCCTCGAGCAGCCCTCGCCACATAAAGTCCAGGCTGGCGAGGACATTGTGAGAGGGAAATCAAAAGCCAAAGCGCACACAATACCTCCACAGAGTTGGTAGATATATACACGTGATAAATGTACATATATATTCGTACTCGCATCTGCCAGTACTCGTGCTTTTATAAGATACAGATACAGATACAGATACAATAGCTAACCACATTGCAGGGTGCGTAACGTAAATTGGTAAATGCTAGTATTTTATTTTGTTTTTTTTTTGCTTGTTGGCGCATTTTGCCGGCAAAAAGCGAAGAGCACCGGCTGTGGTTACCCTCTCCCTCCCCCCCTGCAGACTGTTTCCCCCCTCAATTGTCAAACTGGCCAGGCCTCAATGGAGCTTGCCGCATGCGTGTTGTGAGCCAGCGCTGGATACGAATACGGATACAGATACAGATACATTTCGAGTGAGAGGTTGGCAGTCAGCGTCATTTCCATGTTATGTAAACACAACTTCTATAGAGAGAGAGAGCGAGAGGAGAGGGAGAGAGAGAGGAGAGGGAGAGAGAAGGGGAAAGTGTGTGCATGATGATGACGAAAGCAAAAGCTGATGACGACGATGATGATGAGGATGAGGATGATGATGATGATGGTCCTTGGTGTGGGCCGCTTCGGTGGCTGCCTGTCAAAGTCACGTCATTCATCAGATGCGCTGCGATGCGAAATAAATTTGTTGACGCCACTCACAGCGCATCTAGAGGGGGAAGAGGGGCGAAACGTTTGTTGAGTGGTGTCTGCTTTATTGGGTGGTCCAAATCAAGCTACTGTTGTGGCAACATTTGCATTTCTTGATCGTGCTGCACTTGAGTTTTTCGCATAACTAAAGTTTTTTTTCATTGCCCACTTGGCGTTGATTTGAGTTATGCTAAAATGTCCTGACTTTTCTTTGGCTTGGAGTGGCTTGCAAGTTATGTCAAGTTGTCCTGACTTCACTTCCTTAAGTCTGCTAGCAAATAACGCACTTTTTGGACCCCGTACTCAAAAAACGGATTTCTTTATGAAGTTTTTCCTGGCTGTTGTCAGCATCCCAAGGGCTTTGGTGGTGGGTTTTTCTTGATTTTCTATTCTTTTTTTTGTTGGCCGCTTGTTTATGTTTGCTTTCAATTTTATCCCTGACATCGTTTGCATCCTTTTGTTTGAGCTTTCGATCACGAAGAGGTTTTTTTACTTCATTTTATTATGTGAGAGTAGTGCCAGCCCAGTCTGCCATCGTCCTTGCCCGGTTGCGTGTCCTGGCAGCCGACAGCCTTGCACTTGCCCGCAGTTGAACTTCACTCGGGGGGTTGTTTCCAACCATCCACCCACCCAGCTCCCACGCACTTGGCAGTTGCTCCCATTCAGCGTTTGGCATCCCTTGCTGAATTTATCTGAGAGCCGCTCTCTCTATCTCTCTCTCTCTCTCTCTCTCTCTCTGAGTAACTTGCTCCCTTGACTTTGTTATCCTCTCGACTCTGGGCTCGTCTTTCATCTTGCACTCAACTCTTGTCGGCTTTCTCTCGAGGGGTTAATCAACCTTCGTCCTGCAACTGCAACTGATGCCTCGAGATGCCCACAATTTAAGTTTGTCCTGGAACACAGGACAAAACAATTGAATTTATGAGCTCAACTTGCCGTCGAAGAACCCTTAAAGTTAGTTTCCAAGTGAATTTATGACTATGATATTACTTGTTACACAGCACGTAGCCGGAGTTGTCAGAGAGTCCTTAGACTTTAGTCCTTTGACAATTTGTATATTATTGCCAATCGAGTGGATAGCAAACATAATAATAAATGTGGCTAAGAATAGTGCATGTAACTTATTAAATATAAAATATGGTTGTAACTATAACATGTAATAATATATAAAATATTTATACTGCTTAGAATATTTAGAGCTCTTCTTTAGTCATAAAATATAATTTAAGTTGGCCTGTAAAATATCAGACAATTTGATGTGAATCCACATGTGTATACAGATACTTTTATGACTATGATATTTGGGTACGTTCAATGCCAAAAAATATGAAGTAAAACAGCTTCGAATGCATTTGGTTGAACGGTCATTGAGCTTCAAGTGGCAATGCCGCTGTTGGCCAAGTTCGCAATCCATTGGAAATAATTCCAAATCCAAATCCGAAATCCACTTCAGACTGGCAAACATTTCGGGGTCGTAAATTGAAATGCATGTAAGCAGATTTGCAGTTGGCATCATCACAGTGGCAGTTGACCAGACACGCCCCACTTCCCCACTCCCCTCCCCCCGTCCCTCCTTGCCACTCCCCTTGCCGGCTTGCCACAGCGAGTGGCGCTAATGGAAACGCGCGACGCGCTTGGCGCCAACATATTTCGCTGTCGCATTGAAATTATGAGCGCTGGCTGCGAAAATTTGCATAAGTCAACAAAAAACAGAAAGAGAGAAATAAAAACAACCACATATCTCAGAGAATGCAATAAGAAAAGAAAGAAAGCAGGAGAGAAAGAAAGTGGACAGCGTAGAGGTGAAGAATTGATGTGTACGTGTTGGAAATTCCTTAATTTATCGACTGAAAATGATGATGTTGCTACCTGGCGGCTTTTCCTTAACTGCAACTGCAAACAATTTCCCTCACGTCAACTGAAATGTATCTATGTATCTACGAGTAACCAAAAAATTGTGGAAAATTGTGTGTTGACTACGTGAGCTACATTGAAGAATTCTTGTGTCTTGTAAGCGGCGACAACATTTGATTACATAATTTTTGGTTATTCTTTTAATATGCAATTGAAAAATGGAAGAAAATTGTTTTCCCACTGCCAAAAGTAACAACGCCGTCAACGTCCATTTAAGACAACGGCCATAAATATTGCGCGGACTGGGAAAACATTTCGGGAAATGCCGCTGGATGCGCTAATCAGCGCTGTCAAGCGTTGCCAAGAGTTGCAGTTGACACACATGCAGCTGCAGATGCAGATACAAAGATACAGATACATATGTATATGCTTGGCAAATTGTCGGGCCGAGCATCTTTGTCGCATCTTTGGCTGCTCCACAAAAATATCTCACGCATTCTTTCGGCGACTTTTTTTGAAAATTAATTTATGCAGTTGCCCCCAGATTTTCCAGTGCAGATTAAAGTCGATGGGGGCATTTAATAAATTGCTCTTAAATTAAAGAAAACGCGACAAAAGACTAAAAAAGAAGACGCCTCGGATTTATGAGAGAGATCTCCAGAGTTGCCACCTAAATGCGCGTTTAATGAATATCGATCAGCATTATTATTATGCCAAAGCTATCGCCGCTTTTAGCCAAAATTCTTGTTCGGTCCAACTGACCCATTAATCTATGAAAATGTCAGCCAACTCGGGCTGCATTAATGATCTCAACGCCTCAGATTCAGATTCAGATTCGGATTCAGATTCGGATTCAGAGGGGGCGCCCACGTTTTGGCCCCGGGTCCGTTTTTGGTGTCTCTTCTAATTTGTGGCTGCGTTTATTTTGGTGCTCGCGATGACCTTATAAATCAGACAGACAGCCAGAGAAAAGCCAAGAGTCGGGGACTGTGCAGCTGGGGGAAGTACCAAATTTGTTCACAATCAAAAGATTTGTATGCGTTGATGGCGTCCAAAAATCCATAAAGTTTATTTTTTGTACATCTTGTTGCTTTTCAAAAATCTAAACATAAATTTTTGATTTACGCAATGGATGCGGGCGGGCGGGCGTTGAATTTTCTGATTTATCTCAACAATTTCGACAGCCATCAAGTAATTTGGCTTTTCGACAAATTGGTAAGGGCAGCAGTTGGGCCTAAAGGGGGCTATAACAAGGAGGATGCCATCGATAATCGTGTGAAGTGCATTAAAGTCTTTTATTAGCCAATTATCTGACTCTGTGGACCTCCACAAAAGTCTGTTTACTGCACAGCAGATTGGCCCATAATTTAGTTTTGATCAAACGAAAAGTTTCCCATTTATGAGAGCTCTTTGTAAGTATGTCACATAAGTGCCTCTTTTACATGGGATCAGCCGATAATCCGATTATATTTACGATCAATGTTAATTGGAACGTATATTTATAGGGCAGATGGGGTAACTCTTTAATATGCTATCATATGGAATTTTTTATCAGTTTCCTTGAAAATTCCAGTACTATGGAAAACATTCTCAAATAAATATTTGCCAGTTTATCTTCCGAAATTCCAGAGAAATATTTAAAAATGCGTACTCGTATTTTGCTCATATTTATCTCATGTCATAAAGCTTCAACTTGCTAATCTTGATATTTGCTCAAGTTATGACCAAATAAGTCCCAAGTTTGACAACGTTTCAAGTGCTGAGTAAACTTTCAAAGCACTCGACATTTAATGGATTTATGGGTACGACAAAGTAGAAATTTTGGTGAAAAGTTATTCAAAAAGTTTATGAGTTCAGCGTAAGGCAAATGCAATTGACCGAATCGTTCTACGTTCTACGTTCTACGCTCTACGTAATTCACTAATGTTGATACATGTATCTAATCTTATAGGCGTCACTTTTGCTTTAACATTTCTGTTTATTTGCTTCGCATTCGCAGTTCTGCGTGATCATTTCGTATCACACACCCATATAGATATAGTGTATATATATATGTATATGGTTTTACTACAATTTATCGTTGTGGTGGTATTGGCAATAAGCCACAGCTGTGTGTGGGCCACGTGATAAGATATGTATGATTACTCCACTTTCCAACGTCAACCCCAACGCTGATAACACCAAAATGGCAAATAAAATAAAAAAATATTTTAACTCTTCGTGGAATTTTTGCACGTTCGTTGTGCAATCGGTAAAAATAGCCCCAAATTCTGATATTAATAAATTTGTTTATCAGACTTTAGCCAGATATTTGACCATTGTTGTTTACCAGCCTAGTTCTAAAAATATACATATAAACAAATCAATCATATCTGTGACGTGATGCAGAGATATGTACATCAACATCAACAGCAGGCATATGTTGATGAAAACTGATGTCGAGCTGATTGATTTATTTACTTAATGTTGATGATGTTGCCTTCAATTAGACTGCAGTCGATTCTCATCGGCGTTGACGTATTTCCATCGCCAACCTTGAGTTCAAATAACCATCCCCAGAATGTGTGAAGCGGCACCGTCGAGTCTGCAATAAAAGATATTAACATCATGACTAAATACATATATATATACATACACACATAATAGCCTATGTTTTGATAAGGTGCATGAAATCACTCCCAATGTTAGTCACTTGCTATCGTCACTAGAATTTCCGCCCCAAAATGCGTTTGACGTCAATGGTAAAATTGTAATCTGCCATTTCCGATTCTGTAATCGATTCGATTGTTTTCTTGTTAAAATATACCTGATGCTGAAATTACCAATTCGAAACATTGACATAGGTCAATGATCCAAATGCGAATTCTAAGAGTTCGTTTTCAATTTGTAGCTTTCAGACGGCTTCTCAATGCGATGCCAATGCTAATTTGGCTGAGTCATTGCCTCAAATATCCGTTATAAACACATCTTTGAGATTGAATTCCATTTATGCCTCGTTGATGACATGAAAGTTTTTCATTGTTTTACGACTGCAATCAACACCCAGAGACTCATCCATTTAAATGAAGTTGGAAAGTGGTTGATGGAAGAGATGTATCTATGTATCTGTATCTATGTATCTACATATACATTGTTATTTCTGTGCGCTTTCGTTGGCAAAGCAAAGAATCACAAACTGTGCATTCCAAGAAACACTTGACTTGCTGCGTCCCTAAATGACTCTAAGGAATGTGCAGTAAACAGTAAACACTCGACGGAACGACCCGAGTCATACCATGAAAACTGTTTAGTTTGCGAGCTGTTAGAAGACTTGCTCGACCAGAAGATACAGAAGAGGAATTGGGTTAGAATTTATTGCAGCCACAGCGGAAAGTACAAAGCATAGAGAATCAGCATACGGTTGCAATGTGTTCGAATGGACATTCATTCATTTACTCATTTACTCGAACTCCCATTCATCTCTCATTCATTCATTCATGGGCTGATTGTGGTCAGTCTCTTCGGTCTGTCTGTCGGTCTATTTGTCACACTGTCTGTTCCGTCAATGGAAGTTTATGACTAACCATGTGGTGAGCTCTTTTCAGAATCCAGTAAAGTCCAGACACAGATTCGGTTACAAAGCGGCGACCAATCGACGATCGACTTTTGTCTTTAGTGGTAATTGAAGTGGAGGATTCCAAAGAGTACGCGGAGTGACTCTGAGACGAATTCGCTGCAGGAGGTGCCCTCAACTTAGCCATGAATAAACATTCTTGAGCTACTGTTACGCGACGACGACAACAACTTCATTTTCATCATGCACTCTCTGAGTACTTTGTGTTACTCAGCGTATCGGATATCGAGTGTCGAAAAATAACAAAAAACAAAAAAAAAATATATCTATATAAAGCGACTGCTCGCTATCGAAAGTTGTTTTTCGTGTCGCGGGCTGCATCTTCAAGATACAAGATACAAAATGTAGCTACAAGTTGGCTTGGCTTGCGTCACCCACAAGGCAATTGGAATTCTTGGGAAAGTGTTGCAACTTGCAACCTAAAGCACTTCAAGTGACAACCACAAACAATGCAGATACACAACAGATACAACAAGATACAGCTACAGATACATCTCGCACAATTACAGCGACAACAACTCACTTCCCTTATTTTATTTTATTTTCTCTATCTTTTTTTTATCAATTGTGCGTGGCCGACACTTTTGGCGCGTAATTGCAATCACTGCACTTCGTTTTTGCCTGCAAGCGAGTGCGAGTGCGAGTGTGAGTATCTCGTGGATACTCACAGTTTGACAGTCGTTGCAATTACAGCGACCAACAACAACTCGAATGCAAAGCGTCGCATTGAATGGGCAGCTGTTTGCCTTGCACTTGGAACAGGCGGCGCGCATGCGCATGACTCAAACTCAAACTCAAACTCCAACTCCAACTACAACTTCATCCTCAACTCCGACTCCAACTGCGACTCGATCATCGATTCGATCTCCACACGGGAGGGACCCCAGCATCGCTTCCACAGGATGTTCTAAATGCCTGGGAACAAAGCAAATTGAATACGAACATGTTAACAGACCATGCAACACAGAGCTTGCCACAGTTGGTTTTGGTCACAGATGTGTCGTGCTTATAAAACAAAGTACACTAGACTACAGCCTAATTAGTTACTCAAATAATACTACAACATTATTTTCAAGAATATAATTGAAGGGTCAACAGCTCTTAAATTCTTAATGATTTTTTTTTAAATATATAATAACACTAGCAAGCTTAGTTTTGTTAACTAGTGTAAAGCATTCTGACGTAAAATAAAACAGCGTTTACTCTACTTGAAATCGATAACTTGATACAAATGTCATATGAACGAAATTAATCAAATTTGAATGCATAAACAATTTAAGGGTCAAACCAAGATAAAAATGTTACAACACTCAGAAATCTTTTCAGTTTTGTCAAAGTTATGAAAGCTTAAAGTTGGTCACTCCTTTGACCTAGCAAATTTACAAGTCAAATCATTGGGGAATAAAGTTACAATTGTTGCTTAGGATTAGTTTCTCAAATTTTGTTAACTAGTGTAATTATTTTAATACTTTACCTTAAAATGAAGCCTTAATTTTAAGAAATTGCTTGTAAAATAAAAGTAGAATCAGGAATTGCCGTAAGTACTTGACAGCATTTGCCTTAAATTTGTTAAGTAGTGTGGAGAACAAATGAAATGGGGAACAACAGAAAATATAACCAGAACTTGCAGATCACTGCAGATTTCGATTCCCCCCTAGAATATCGAACTGCGCAGTTTAAACTATGCCTCGGAAGTGAATGAAGTTGTGTAGTGTAAACAACGCAGAGTCATTCAATTCCACATCACACTTCCTCTGCAGAAATATGCAAGTCCATAGCAAATGAAACTACCCTTTTGGCAGACATCTTCAGGCACTCGAGAAGTTGCAGAATTTCAGCAGTTTGTGGGCAACACGAAAATGGCAAGTCAGCAAATTGAAATTCAATTCTTATTTTCTTGCTCAGCTGCATCTGGGATGCTTCGTTGGCAGACACCCCCGCAGAGGGCAGATCCATAAGTTATGCTGCCATATCGATATGTGTTCCAGAGTTCTTTTGTTTTTAGGCATTTGTTTGGTCTGGCAGTTTTGTATCTCAATTTGCAATGTGCTTGTAATGAATGGCTCTGCCATGCGATCTGAAGAATTGTGCAACTGGAGAAGGAGATTGCCAAGGCAGGCAGACATGTGGGTGCAACTGCAACTGCAACTTGGACTCATGAATTATGCAAACACTGGCAAAACGCAGACATACCCAGTTTGTATCTCTGACAGTTTTCCAGCAGTTTTTCTGGCTGCGGACAAACAAACAAATTGTTTGTCATTATCGCTGGGTGGCACTGGCCACCAGATCGCGTCAAGAACATCAGCCACAGCTCCGGATTAGGAGCGAGAGTCGGACTCGCAGTCGCAGTCGTAGTCGGAGTCGAAGTCGAAGTCGGAGTCGGAGTCTGAGTCGAGTGTTGATAGTCAGATTAGAACGCGAGGCGGCAAATTGTCAAAGGCGCCGCAGCTGCCAACAATTTGCTTAGGTCCCATTGCCATAATATTTACTTTGCTGCCAGTACGAATACGAATATACATATGTACATACGTACACATGAATATTCCCCATATGCACGCATATTATTCTCTTCTCCTTTCCATTCTGCTTTATTTTGATTTTAACATCTTGCCACAGTGTGTGAAATTGCCGACAGACATCCAGGCAAATCTTGACGTCTTCTGCTGTTTGTGAAAAATGGAACGCTCGACTTTTTTTCGTTTTCAAGTCAAAGTTGTCGGTTCGAGTTTGTTGTGAAGTCTGATGAAGTCGTTGGCTCTTTGACGTTCCTTTTGGAGCAGGCGAACATTAATAATACTTCCAAATTGCCTGGGCTGGGCAATTAACCCATTGAGATTCGGCGCAAATGAAGAGAGTGGGAGCTTAAAGAAAGACTTAGCTGGAGATGTTAAGAAAAGATTTGATAGCAGTTAAAGAAAATGTGACTCAAAGATACGACTGAGAAACACTTATATTTTTGAGTTGTTTTCCGATTTTTAAATTGCTTCTCATCATTTACTTTTATATTTCTTAATACTTTTTTACTTTAAACAAAAATTTGCATTTGTTGTCTATGCAATTCTTTATAAATGTAAGCTTAAAATATTTAAAAAATAACTGTGTAAAGCGTAGAGTAAATTTTTTTTAATTTTCTCTCTGTTATTATTCTGTTACACTAAAAATACCACTCACATTGTTATCTGCTGAAAGTCTTTCCAGCCTGTTAATTCTTTGGTAACATCTCACTTTGTTATCTTCTGAAAGATGTTCCAATTTTCCTCCTCATGTTTTGCAACACATTTTGTTCAACGTATTGAATGGTATGTCATGTGAATAAGCAATTGCCATAACTCCAGACAACTGGTCAGTTCTTTGAATGCCCAGACTCGGCTGTGGCTCTGGTTGGCAATGCGTGCTCCATAAATGGCCAGAACGTGCCACTTTCGAAAACAATGCAAAATCACAGAGGCAACTACGGTATATAGTACATATCAGAGAAGCAACCAAATTGGCATTTTTTGCCATTTGCCTCAACTTGAAGCCAAGTCGACGCATGTGAAAGACTCGATACTCGTATCAAGTGTCGAATAACATGAAACAAAAGCGCCCAGATTGGAAATGAAGCAGAGAACCTAAAAAAAAGAACCACAAAAAAGAAATGCATTCTGTATTTCAAAGAATCTATTAAGCCCAGCAAACGACAAGTGGCTCCTCCGATAGAGGCGTCCAATTAGGGAAACTGACAAACGCCTGGTTGCACTTCATCAGCTCGGCGGCGCGTGATAAGCTGTGTGGCAGAAGCAATCGCAGTCAGTAAAAGTGATGTGGCAACAATCGGCCGAAAAGTCGGAGCACTTCATGTTGTGCCATAAATCCATCAATTATCTGGGGACTCGGCCCCCTTTCCATTTTCCATTCCCCACTCGCCTTGTTCACTTCCACTCCCTTTGGCGACTGTCGAATGGAAAACAATAGACGTGCCCAATTTAGTTGGAAAGTTGAAAGGATCGTCCTCAGCTGTGGCAGCTGTGGCAGCTGTGGCTGTGGGCGCAATTAAGATGTGCATCTTAATGAAAGTCAACTTCGACATCGACTCCGACTGACGGCAAGCCTTGCCTATGGTCAGGCCATTGTATAGATAAGCCAGGGAAACGAGCAAGCAGACGACACTCCTTTGATAAACTGAGCGTACAGAAAGCAACTGTTCAAAATTTGTAATTGATACATATGAACAAAGTGCACATCTACATAAATATATATGTACGTACTTAGATCATGCTTAAGCAAGACTTCAAATATCCGAAAGCGTTTTTATTTTTTAAATATATTTATTGCATATATTTATTTCTTAATTGTGTATCCAATATGCCAAATAATTAGTATTGAAATATGTTATTATGAAATTCCATGCATTTTGTGGAGTTTAACTTAAGAAATTCCTTTCTGAAATTTTAAAAATGAATTTAATATTTTATTCAATTATTGTACAATTTTTGCATTCAATCCATTTATAGACTTATAATAGAATTATGTTTTTAATTGAATCTAACTAACTATAACGAGTTTTATTTGTAATATTTTTTCACTGTCTTACAAACAAGCTAAAATAAAGAACAGTAGTACAATTTATTAAAAATAAGTTTGAATGTTTAATTATTTTTGTTTGAGATGTTTTACATTGCTACAGATGACAGCTGGCTCAATTAACGAACGAAATCCAATCGATAATTAAGGAACAGCTGAATAGAGACATCGCCAGACACCCTCAAAAAAGCAGCCCGGGGAGAGTTCAACTTTCAAACTGAAGTTGAAGATAATACGAATGAGCAATAAATTGACACTGTTCATCTCCCTCTGGTTGGTCATACAAATTGCTCAATTATCAAGGGGCAACTTTTATTTGCTCCGTGTTGATTGCGATATTCAGAAGATGGTTTTGCAATCTGTTACATTTTTTACCTGTGACTAACAGGTGCCACAATTCTCATATCTAAAAAGTTATGACGCCTACAAATATGTATGTTGTGTGGTGCAACCACAAGGGGCAGATACATGCTTCAGATACTTATATGTATGTATCTAGATACGCATATTTTTAATGCGTAAAGCGTGGTGCGTGCTCGCATTTACATATATTATTTATTCAGCTTCCAAATTGCAAACAACAATATTTTTGAGGCTTGTTATGAGGTGGCAGAGCTCTAGGAATTTACATATCTGTTATGTCCAAATTGGAGGCAAATAATAAAGTCATCTGCATAAGGTGGGAGCACACAAAAGACAGCTTTAAGAGGGCCCCTACATTTTTACTTGGAGTGAATTGAAGTTCAGTCTCGGAGTGGAAATGTAACTAGGCAATTAGAGGTTTACTCAGTGGTCAGCTGACAGCTTCCTACCCTAATTTCCAAACTGACCCTTGCCTGTTTTCTCTGGACCTCGACGAAAATTGCCGACTAATTCCATGGAATGCGGGCGGAGGGCAGGCGTTTAATTGTTCGTCGTAAATGGAAATGCTGCACGAAATGAAAACAAATGGCATGGAAAATGGAAAGGGAAACTCTATAGATACACACATATATTTATATGTTAGATAGATGTCCAAGCGTGACTGCGACAAAGACGGGCAAAGGACATGCTGTTATTGTTGTCAAACAGACAATGGCTTACTGATAATGGCCATAAGGCAGCTTGATGCACATACCACATACCAGAGTGGAAAGAGATGGCAATAACTTTTATTTCAGTCCAATTAGAATGCAAACTATTAGACAGACAATTTGAATTTCCAACCCACGCAACGGAAATGGATCTGAGCTCAAATATTTTCAACTTTTACGACTGCGATAAGAATTCAAAAGAGTTGCACTAATAAAACTAATTGATTAAAAGCTTCAACTGAGTTTTGAGTGTCTTTCTCCAATCAAATTAAATCAAATCGAAAATCCAACCGAAAGTGACAATAAAACTCAACGAGTGTCAGGCGACAACAAATAACTGCGGGCCCGGCCCGTCTACGATGTGGGAAGTCTACTATACACTGAGAAAAAAAACATCAATGGAAAATGTAAGGACTATTCAAGCAACAAATTTTCTTGGTTTATAAACAATTCGCTCATATTGCGTCGTTCTCAGATAATCAGGAAAATAAATACAGATACCCAAATATTTTTTAAGTGTACCCTAACTCTTTATGTTGTACTCTCCCCTGTCTCTCTCTCTCTCTGTCTCTCTCTCACACTCGGGTCGCCCCTGTCAGTTGTGAGTGACGTGGGCGTGGCACTCGGCATGCAAATCATGTCAAATGTCACTTCCAACTCCACAAGATGCAGCTGTGACCGCTCCTCTGGTTCTGGTTCTGTTTCTGAATCTGGTTCTGAATGGGCTTGGAACACGACGACTTCCTCTTTTGTGCTCAGAACGGGTTGTTTGCCTGACCTTCGGCATTGACTTGTTGAGGATTCCCTTTCGTAATCGGATGCAGACAAACCCTAAAGAAGTTCACATCCCGTATGTTGGTCCCTGGGGGCCATTGTCATTGTCTGCATCGGTTGCACATGGAGAAGGCGACAAAACCTCACGCCCCCAAAAACAGCACGAGTTTGTGGCACACGAATCGCATCGAATTGAATTGAATTGTTCCTCTTGAAATGTTTGGACAGCTGCAGTTGCTACTGTACTCGTACTCCCCCCTTCCCATTCCCTTTCTTCCCTTCCCAATCCACCACTTACTCCTCCTATCCGAATGTAATGCGAGCTTTCTTGGTTCATCTTGGCTAATCGAATGTTTTGTCTGCATTCGATACTTTTTCAAGTATGCCCCGATAGATATGATGGGTATTCACTTACACTAGATAACTGAGTAAAATTTAATGGGTTTCCATCTCATATAACAACATTTTTGATATATCCAATATGAATAGACTACACAATTATGACGGGGCAATGTACGAAAGGCATCAGAGATGAGATGGTATGAAGTTACATTCAAATTGATCGATTGAGGTGACTTACCTTAATATTGGAATACTTTCCTACTACAATTACCGAAATTCTACTAATTTGCTCCATTTGCAATGCTACAAAGCGAGCATTTGAAATGTGCACTCAAAAAGTACCTTTTGCAGCTACTACTTTTTTTAACTACAACACTTTGCGTGCAAATGGTAGCAAAAACACGAACAGCGACGCATCGGCATCGCAAACAATCGGCTTGCTGCTACGAGCCGACGGCTGGCCGAAGTTGTGCTGGTGAGAGCACAGAAGAGAGCGTAAACATGCACTGAAAACGACAACAACACAACTGAGAATGCTTGCTCAAGGTGAAGCGCAGATACTCTCACTATGTAAAATGATGCAAAACGCTATATTTATGATTAAAGAAAACGATTGAAATTTATTAATTTTATTTATTTAACGTTAACTAAGAGCTGTCAGCAAAAGTAATGAATTATAAAATAAATAAAATAAGGTAATGATATATGCAACTTCCCGTATGAATGACATAGCCCACAGCGACATCACTATGCCTGCTGTAAGGGTATGAAAACAACAAAGTTGCTGGCAAAGACCGGCTGAACGAACTGCGACCCGCTGCCAGTTTAGTATCTTGTGTGACTTGCTGCGGTGCGGAACGTGTTGAGTTTTGTGCGAACGGTTTGAGTTTCGTCTACATTTTGTTGAGAGTTTGTTTTCGGGCGATTAGAAACGCTGTTGAGTCGCGCGACGATAAGAAGGTAGCGATAAAAATCGCTTGAAGTCAGCAGAAATGTTGGCCATATGAAAACGATGTTGTTGTCGTCGCCGTTGTTGTTGTTGGTGCGATCGTAGCTTGGGCATCTTTTGTTAAATCTACACGAATTGTTTTTAGTGCTTTTTTGCTGCGGTTTTGTTGGCGAATTTCTGTGGCCCACGGTCTAAACTTGAATTTTTAAAGCTGATTCCGCAAAAAGCAAACAAGCAAGCGCCGAAAAAAAACCAAACCCGAAAAAAGTAAAAAAAAAAAAACATATGCTGATGCGAGCATTGTGCTTAAGATACAGATACAAGTGAAGTGCCTGTGAGAGAGTCAACTCGAGATACTTAATCTATATTGTCCTGGATTAAATATACATTAGTATCTCGATAGCTCGATATTATCATGTGCTAATCGTGGCTGCCACATCTAACCAAAAGCAGGAGATAAGTAATCATCAGATAATCCACAACTCAAAATGCTGGACAAACAAAGCGCCATCTCAGTCTCCGGCTCCTGTTGCAGCTCCAATGCAACGAACACGGACCTCGACTACGATGTGCCCGTCTCGCGGCGCATTCACATCAAATCGGTTAGTAGACATCCAGCTCATAAACCATCTGACTTTATATCGACTCATCATCGGCTATCTGGGAGATGCAGAGTAGATGATTAAGCCATTGGCAACTCATTACCAGCTGACCACTTGGTCTGCTAGGATATTTGTGGTGGTTGCTTCTTTGGGCGTCTTGGCCACATGTTGTTGTGACAGGCGTGTGGTAAGCTGCAGTTCGTGTCTGCTCAGGAAATGGTAACGGATTTCTCGGCTATCTCAACACTTGATTTGCCCCAATGAGGCAGCTGCCACTTGCCACTTGCTACTTGCCGTTTGCTACTTGCCACTTGCCACTTGGCACTTGGCTGTTGAAAAATTTCCGCAATTTTACATTCGTTATCACCTCAAACGAACATTTGACCGTTTGATGTGCCAGTTATATTTATTGCCCAGGTGCGATATCTCAAAGCCGTGTGATAACTCCAAAGAGCTTGACTTTCTGACAGCTTCGACTTTTTCCACGAAAACAATCACACTTTTTCGCAGTTAACACTCAAAAACAATGAGTTCATCAATGCATCTCTGTGTGATTCCCTTGTTATCTATACTATTGGGAGTATCTGAACAGCAGGAGAAATGATTAGATAGCCATTAGATTGATAAGGTCGCCAGGGAATTTGAAATTAAGACGGAGTAGTGTTTAGTCGAAATTAAAGTATACCAAACTGAAGTATAGTTTGCAACTACAAAAAAAATCAGCAATAAGGTCGCTAAAATATAAAATTTCATTTCTAGATTAAATTCCGAGAGTTTTAAAAAGACAACTTTATGTGTTATATCAAGATATCCATACATCCTATCTCTATGCATTTTTTCCACACCAAAAGTTTCCCCCATTTCGCTATCTTTTTAGCTGAATTTAACCTTGAATATTTATAATTTTATTTGCTATTTGTTTGCACTTAACTATCAACTGTAGCTGTTAAACAAATTGTTTGCACAAGTTAAATGCGAAAAATAAGATTAAAAAAAAAAATAGAAATTGATTTACCTCCAGAGGAGGACAAATATGTTAGAATATCGAGTTGAGATGCAAATGCGAACACACACATGGCTTGGCAATTGGTTATTAAGCTACAAATTAAATAAACAACAACTAATTACGAGAGTCGTGTCTTTGGCCCAGACCAGACATGATCTTGGTTGGCAATACTTGTTTTTGGTCTAACAGCCGCTGACACTAAGTACGCCATAATTAAAGGTCCGAACCGATGCAGAGCACACAAAACAACGCTTTAGGCCAAAATGGAAACGGAATGGAGGTAGATAAGAGGGCGGTAGGTGTGCAGCTGCATCCATCAACGGAGCAGACTGCACCACAGCCTGGCCAGGTGAGATTAAAATAAATGTGCTCCAAATGCGCAAAAAGCGAAAAGTAATTGACGCTCCTAGCTGAAGCCCAAGCCGGTTAGCCATGGACTCTCTGGAGACCAGAGACTGTAGACTGTGGACTGTCGACTGTCGACTGTAGATTGCAGACTGCAGACTGCAGACAGTAGACTGTAGATTGCAGACTGTGGCCAGGGGAGTGACAGAGTCAGCTTAGATTTCAAAATGCAAACAGCGGAAAACATTGAAGATGTCTTTCCGTTCGCAGAGACAGAGACAGCGAGAGAGTGAGTGACATAGAGAGAAAGAGAGGGAGAGGCAAAGGGTCGATTAGCATGTTGACTGTTGGCAATTAATTGTTGCAATTCCAGTCTTGAATCTCTGGCTCTGGGACGTGCGCTTGAGTGCCAGCTGTCCATCTTGGGCCAATGCAATTAATGATGCTCTTGGCCGGCAAATAAAATCAGTTATTAATAGTTGTGGCCCTTGTGTTGATTTCCAGCTAATTTCAATTGATTGAAAGACAATTGCAGTCGTCGGCAAGTGAGAAGCTATAAATAAGCCAAAGGCCATAAATCCTGGCACACAGACCAAAGACCACTCACGTCGCCTCGACATGAGCCCTTTATCAATTTACTTTGGCTGGCTTCTTATCGGCTAAATTGAATGGCAACATTTAGGCGTGACCTGGCCAAAGATAAGAGCAAGTCCATGGCTACCTTATCGACTCTGTTTTTTTGTCGCTGCTCGGCAAATCTAATCGCACTTAATTGAGCGTATCCCGAACCATAAATTGTAATAGAAAACCCAAGACTCGAGAACCCAAGCCGAGTAGCAGCCCCAAAAAAAAGATGTCTTTAATATTAATTACGAGCATGCTCGAGGAGGTCTCTCCTCATCTCTCTCTTTCTTCTCGGAAGGAGTGAAAGTCCTGTCTCAAGAGTTTATCGAGGGCTGTTCGTTAGACATCGATGCAGACAGACCTTATCCGTCCCTTGGGTATTCTCTTACCCAGTTTGATTAAGTGGCGCCCCATGGCCAAGGGATTCTTTTTCTCCTTTTCCCCTTTCCCCTTCCCCCTTCCCCTTTGGGCACTTATTTTTTAGTGCCAAGTTTCGAAAATTGATTAGAATTAATGTGCGCGAGCGGCGACAGCGTTTTCAATTTGGAAAATTAACAGAAACGAAACTCTTTCGAATTGAAATTGATTGAGCGTTCGGCGCGGCGTTGAAAGCAATGTCGAGCCTCAAGCATATTGATCTATTGATGAAAATATATGACATGTTATCAATATTGATATATCCTTTGACGTTTTGCTGTTGAAAGCCATTTAGAGCCAGCAGTAAATTCATAAATCATATTGATAATTGAGATAGTTTGAGCTAAAAACAAACTCAAATTTTGAATAAAGAATTTCTATAATTTATAGGAATTATAAAGTACTATACAAACTTGAAAATCTTGTAGAAATTCCTGTAAAAAGTTAAGAAAACTTATTTAACTAAAGAGTTGTTAAAATATTTAAAATATAATATTATGCAGACTTATGTAATTTTATTAAATTATGAAAGAAAAAATAATATAAAATAAGTTAAGTATTTTTTACTACATGTGAACTGTGTTTATTCCACTGAACTCTGTCACTGTTTTGGAATATAATATTTAATATCAAGTGGTTGCTACTTCAAGTTGAACTCTGTTTGCTCAACTGAACTGTGTTCACATTGTGAAATATAATAAGTATCTAAACGGTTCAGTTACTGTTTAGGAGTCAAGATTCTCTGCCTTGACTAATGTCGTAATCTCTGTTAAGTCATATGACTTTTCCGGCATATCAAATATAATTGTTTCGCTTGTGAAAGTCACTGAAAAACCAAAACTTTCGCTTAACTTTGAGGCTGAGTTATTTTATCTAGTTTCTATTTGCAAGAGTTTTTTGCTATCGCCACGCTGAGCACACACTGTGCTCATTGCTGTTATCTAACAGGTGCAGTCATAAGTATGCTCCCCCATCTCTTCATACCCTTCGCAATTAACACTTTTTTGCTACAATAATTAAGTTATCAATTTTTTATTTTACATTTTTTTTCGCAATGAGAGCTCAGTAAACATGTCAATAAAATGGATTATGCGTCGGGTCTATGAGAAATTGTGCACTTGGATTGCGATAATAATGAGCACAGTGCTCTTAACTGGGCAGAGACACCTGTTACTTGGTCGTGGAGTGTTGGCTGTTGGCCTTTGGAGTGTCTTCGCTCTTCTTTGTTGTGCACTTTCTCGTTGGGGCAGGCAACGTGCCAAGTCAAGACAAATGCGCCTGCTGATAAGAGGCCTGTGATAAACGTCAAGAGGCCACGCAGATTGGTAAGAGGGGGGTGGGGGGTTGGCTGTCCCCCTTTGGCATTTAACACATTTTCTGCATGTTAACATGGCAACAAAAACAACAACAACAACAACAACGGCAACGGCAACAAATTACATGCACGCGAACTTTGCTACTTGACGGTTTTGTTTGCTTATTTTCTAGCGCTTTGTCTTATCAGCAGCATGTTGCGGTTATTCTGTCTTCTCTCCTTCATTTTTGTATCTGTCAGATACAAGAAACGTTGCATGTTTATGTCTGTCAATGTTGCGCTTGTTTGTGAAGTACGTGCCACTCGTCTGGCATTTATGAAAAATTAATGCAACTACATCATGTCACGTTGCATGAACAACAGGACAACACTTGAAAGCTCTGAGAGTTGATTCATCATTTACAGAGAATGGCTGTTGTTGTTGTTGTTGTTGTTGCTGTTGTTGCTGGGAATGCAAAACAGTTTGCAGTGCTCGCATTGCTAATTAGGCAAACACCTTTTTGGAGTGGCCCTCGCCCCGCCCAGAGACACACAGATGTCTGTACATAAGTCACAGACCCAGACGCTCCCCAGGTGCGACATTGAGTTGAAATTGCATCAGCGAAGGGCACAGATACAGATACAAATCGGACATTATCAAATATGAGGTATTGCAAAGCTTATAATAAATAAATAAACAAATTGACTTGAACTCGATAATGTGCACCACATTTTTTTAACAGGCACAGCAATTTTTATGGCCAGCACCGGAAATGTGTTATGTGTTATGTGTTATGGCATGAAAACTGACTTCAACAACAGCTATAACAACTACACTCTTCTGTAGTCTTCTCGGTTCTTTTAGATAAGACAGTCGAAGTCGTTCTGCCCGAGCCGAGCTATAAAACTTATATGACTCGTACCTCAAATATAGATAAGTGAGGTAGTCCATTGATTTGCACTGACTTCGCACACGCCTCCAGGTGCAACTAATGAGATCCATTTACACTCAACTACAACTACAGCAGAGGGGGCTACTGCACCGCCAAAAGGCATTCCAAAGGCAGTGAGTCATACTCTGGGAGCCGGCTCCATTAGCTGAGATTGAAGTGCCAATCATTAAATCAGGAAGTTACTGATCTGTGAAATACTGCACACTAAATTGCTTAAGATTGACACTGAAGACAGTGGAGGCAAATTATAATGAACGAAAAAGGAATGGAAAGAACATTTAAAAAAAAACAGTAATGAACTAAAATTGATAATGATTTTATTTAAAGTTATTATTAAATTTAAATTGTCTACAATTTAATTGTTAATTTTACATTGAAATTGTATAATTCGATAAATTGTTTTATCTGTCGACTGTTTTGAGACTTAAACATGTTCAGGCCAAAATGTTCTCTTTGAAGATATGTAAATTGTATCTGTAACTTACTCACTTTCATTCATTATACTCCTTTATGCTCCCTTGTTCAACTGACATTTCCGTGGGCTTGAAGAGGATTCAGAGTCTCGAGTCTAGTCAACAAATGTAATCTATCAGCAGACGCCTAATGAACATTAAAAAGTGTCGTTTAGTTACTTTCCATGGGTCGGATGCAGAGTTCAAGGCCCGCTTAACGTGGGTGCCACTGACATTAAGCCATGGACCAAAGACGATCTTCAGCTTAGAGAAACTGGAAACTGGTTTCTGGCTAGGAGAGCAACAATTTGATGCCTCCTCACTCTCAATTATTCTGTAAAGCGACGTGAGTCACGTTCACATCCGGGGTATTCCACGGCCCAAAAGCAGACGTGTGACGTAGATCCCACCAAAACAAAGAAAATGTATCTTAAGCCGAAAATGCGTTCAATTTCGAAAGAATTTCAACATCATTTACAGATAGGAGAGAAGAGAGCGACTGTAGAATGGGGAGGAGTCCAAGTCTGGCTCTTGATTTATGCAAGCAAATGCTTAACAGATTTAACAAATGCCCTCTGTCTATAGCTTTTTAATTTGTTTGTCTGTTTGTTTTATGCATATTTTACGAGCTGTCTTCTCTGCTTTTTTTTATGATGTTTCTCAATTCCCCTCTGGGCACTTTGCAACATTTTCGCTGGAACATTTAGGTTCCCTTGAGCATTCTTTTATTATTATTATTGTTATTATTATTTGTATTATTAAATGCTTGTACATGTTTGTTTATCAAATGATTGATCTCCTGTTTATTGGCTCTCAAAAATGTTTTTAATGGCGGTTCTGTTGCTAGCAATTCTTTTTTTCCCTTTGTCACAAAAAATGCAACGATAAATATCCGAAACATAAGCGAAATCCATAATATACAGCCGATTATTTTTATTATTTTTCTCGAAACTTTACAGACACGCTCGCAAATTGATTTTATCGGTTGATTCACGATCTAAAACTGAGAGTGTAGTTTCGGGTTTCTGCGGGCTTGGGGAAGTCAATTTTAACAACGTTTTTGTATTGCGTACTTCACTTGAAAAACACATTTATATGTATTATATATTTTATACTTTTTACTTTTTACTTTTTGCGAAGGTCGACAATACTTTTGTGAAACCGTTTTGTTTGTTCTTTAATAAAACAAGTCAACAGTTGATTTTGCAATAATTTCAAAGCAAGGGGATTATCCAAAAAAAGAACACTAAACAAAACCAATTTGTCGTCATTGGTTTTGTGACTCACTTTGCGTGTTCACAAAATAAAAACCTGGCCCTTAGAATTTGAGATTTGCCACCGTCTGGGCAATTTCATAGTAAATTTATTTTCAGCGCACGTGGAGTATTAAACTAAATTTATTATTCATTCAAGTGTTGCCTAATGAAATCTTAAGTAAGTCGGCGGGACAGTGACAGATAGAAGTGCGCAGAAGCGATCCATCAATACAAGAAACGTTCGACCAGAAATAAACTCATGGTAATCAATTTAAATTTAAAAAATTAATTAAGCAAGAAGAAATAAGAAATAAGTAAAGACCAAACTTAGTCTGATATATTTTTAGACTTTTGACTTAAGAATTTAATTATTTATAAAATCACTTGGTTTCTGTCTTATTTTTCGACAGTTTGCTCTCAAGTATCTTTGTTCGCCCTTTGATCATTTATACTAAAAGCAGATTGAGCAAATCAAACTATTTAGTCGATTAGTCCAATTGAGCACAGATCTCGAGGGTCAAGTGGCCGCGTCTTAATAAGTACATATATTTGTGAATTAAGCAACATTCTTGTGGCATGCCACAACTGATGACTCTCGAGTCAAATGGATTAAAGTTGATGGATCAACCAGACACTTGTACTTGTTACTATTCATTGCTGTTGACATGCCAGTTTCATGTGTGGGTGCATCAGTTGCACTTTCATTGACTTCGCTTGCAGCTCAGTGAATGGGTTACGGCTGGGGGAAAGGGGAAAAGGAAGTACTCGTGAATGGCAACTGAATTGGATTTGATTTCGCGCACTTGTCAACGTACTTTACCGTCAACAGTTGAACAGTTGGCTGATCTGCCCAATCTCGGGCATGGCTAGTACGGTCGGAACGTGTTTCTCGGTCGAGTTGGCCTGCTTTAAAGTTTTATTGTCACATTTTTTGCACACGGCTTGACGAAATGTGCCAAAAAGGCCGATGCCATAAGCATTTTGTTTATTTTCGCACTGAACAACAAAAAAACCAGTTCAACACAACAACGACATGTGGCGTTATTTTTCTTCATATACGATATGTGTATTGCGAAGACAAGTGGGCTAAATTCAGAAAAGTACATATATGACTTGATGCAGTACAAATATTTACCATACGAAATGAAACGACTTTCCGACTCTTTCAAAAGTATTGCGAAAGCGTCAAAAGACCTTCTTAATCAGTCAACTGAACCTCGTCAATGCCAATGTCCAAAGGTTCCCAAAAATGACGCACTTTGCAGTCCAGAAATAAATAGCGCCTAGTCACAAAAAACAGAAGGTTGAGTTTTCTGCCAATGAAGCTGAACGTTTAAAGAAGCGAAATGACGATGAAAACAAATTGAGTTGCCGCTCCTCCATCGATTTGGTAGCAAATTGGATTAATTAAAAGCAAAAAAATAATGAAAAGAAATCAACACTAGAAACCACCAAAAGTTTATCAGTCACGCAATGACAGAAGCCAATTTGAAAATATTACTTATCAGCTGGAACTGAGGGTTATCACTGACTTTGCCATTGACTAAAAAATTACAGTTAACTAAAGTATATATGTATTTATTTTGTATTTATTTACGCGTTTCCCATCATCATCAGTGCGCTGAGTTTCGCTTAATGCGGTTAATGGGCCCCTCTCAAAAGTCAAATTGTCATGTCGAGGAGCGACTTGAAGTTCATCACATGTTGAGCACAATTTGACAACGGCTTTGCCATTTTTTCCTCCTTCTCCGATTGTTGCGATTTTTATTATTTTTCATTTATTTTTATTTTTACTTTTACACATTTCTTGAGTTTGGAGTGCTCATTAAGACATCGTTGCCAGCGGCGGCTTCTGTTGTTTGTTTGGTCTGTTCTTTATGGGCTTTAGGATAATTGTGTTTGTTCAAGAAATTGCAAAATAAAGTAATTCAATGGGGTTCTACTCATACGGGTTTTCGGGCTTTGACTCGATTTGCGTTGGCTTTCTATAACTTTACCGATCTTAACTTTATGATCGCTGGTGAATAACCTTTCAACGTAACCAACCAACCAGCCAAAACAGAAAAAAATGACTAAATAAAAAACAAAACAAGAGAAATAAAGATTTTTGTTGTCTTTTGACCAAGGTATGTGAAACTGGACCTATGCTTATTGTAGTCACTGTTGATGTTGTTGGTGTTGTTGTTGTTGTGGTCATACGTGCCAGCTTTAAAAACAATAAATCGCCGTAGCTCTTTCACTTTGAGCTTTAAATGCGCCAAATGAAAGGAAACACACACACACACACATACACAAAATTGCCCAAAGGCAGAAATTACTTTTATTTAATTTTTGTTTTGCATCTGATTTATAGCAGCATTTTGTCTGCATAATTTGTAAATGCAATTTATAAAGCTCTCAAGAGTACAACAACAATATCTGAGAGATTGTAATTGAACATTCAATTTTTAAATTTTCTCCAAATATAGCTCGGAACTAGTTCCATTTGAAGAACGGCTTTTGTAGTTCCGTTTTTCTCAAACGAATCGCGTCAAAAAAATGCGCTAAGCAAACCAATTAAAGTCGCTCAGACAAACAAGAAACAGATCCATCGAAATTTGATTTGTATTTGCCCGAAACTCGAGACCCGCTAGCGGAACTTCATCTATTCCCAACTTCAGTTTTAAATATTTGCCTATTCAATTAGCGTCATGTTAAAAATGTCGAAGAAAGCAAATGTAAATGACAAAGCTGAGAGCACATGACAACCCTGGCAGTAAGAGAGCAATTTCATCCGACGTAGGCAAATTGACAAATAAACATTTTTTTTATTTATTTTCATTTTTTTTTGTGGTTGCTTAGTTGTTTGACGGTTCGACGGTTTGACTGTTTGACTGTTCGGTTGTTGTTTGAACAACGCAACGTTCAAGTGTCGTTGGCAGCGCCGCGTCACATGAACTTCAAGTGCGCTCATTTTCCTTTGACATTTCGAACGATTTCCAGCTTTCGAAATTGAAAAGTAGAATACAATAAAACCGCAGCGACCCCTTTCCCCTTATTTTTCTATGCCATTGTAATAGTTGTTGTTGTGCTTGTTGAAACGGGTTTCAATTCCGAGTTGAAAGTTCAACGCCGATTCATCGCGCGATATTGTAATCGCTGTTTTCTATATGTGTCCCGCTCTCCCTCTGTTGCGCTCTCTTTCCCACTATGCGATATCCGCAGCTCATATTAAATGAGACAGGAGCGGAGTAGGGAAATTCAGGGCAGGTACAAGTAGTACAATTGCTGCCCAACTGCCAACTGAGTGGCAGTCACGGCAACGACAACGACAACGACAATAAGAACAACAACAACAACGTTGTCGGTGTCGGCTTTGGGTTGAGTTCAAAACGTTCGTTTTGGGATTTCTGTTCGATGCGGTGGCGAAATTAAAAGCAACACGCTTAACCCGAGACCAACAACAACAACAACCACAACAACAACAACAACAGACACAACTCTCCACACAAGCACATGGATATCTCAGCTCATTCATTGAGGAAACCTTTGCCCACAACACAGTTAACTACAATGCACAGTCGTGCGCAGTTGATTAGAGACGATTCGAAATTACTCTTACACATAAACGAAAGTTACAGCGGGCATACAAACGAAAGATAACAAAAATGAGCTTAATTAACCTATAAACTATTATTATCCAGAGTTTTATCATTAGGGAACTATAAATTGATTCTATTGTTAATACACTCCGTCTTTAAAGTGCAAGAAATGCAATTGATTGCATTTATTTCAGGTTTTATGACAAAGTTCTGTCTGTTTATTATGATATTAGGAATGTTAATTTTTTTAAATAAGTCATTATATTATTGGGCTCTTTAAACTGATAAACTCTTTTATCAAAGTATTCGCTCTTTTAATTAATTTTTATTATTCAATAACTTTTTTATTGTTGAACTATTCGGTCTTTTAAGTGTAGAGAACATACATTTATTTATTTAAACTTTTTTCTGTGCTAGCTTCCATATATATTATATTCCGATTTCAGTTCTTAAGTACTAGAAATGCCAATTATTAAAGATATTGTAGATATTAAAGACCTTTTCAAACAATTCGGTCTCTAAAGTGCTAGGAACTCGATTTGCTCAAAATATGTTTCTGCATTAACCTCCCAAATTGTTGTTGTGCTCTAACAACGCAGGGTTTGACCTGAAATTCCAGGTAAACTAATGAAGCGCGCTGCATGAACTAAAATATAAAAAAAAAACAATATGAAAAAAAGAACAGAGCTCGCTTTGTTTTTAGCTGCTTTGTCTTTCTGCTTTGGCTAAACTCTTTTTGCAATTTGTGCAATTTTTTTGTATAAAATAAAAAAAACGATTTATATTTGCCAAAAGAGAGAAATACGCGCATAATTTGATGTCGGGCTACCTGCAGAAACCAGAAAACAGACGAGTTCTTATGAATGATGTTTTGGTTTTTGGCTTTTGGCTTTAGTTTGAGTCAAAGTCGGGGTCGGTCACTGGCTGGTCAAGATCTCTTCACGTCTTTGAAATTCCATTGAAATTGGAGTGTTGTATTTGTTCTTGTTGTTGCGGCTTCTTAGAAGTCTGAGCTACAAAATCTCGCATGCAGTTTATTATGATCATTTTAAGTTAAGAGAACTTTTGCTTTATTTTGATAACTGAAACGGAAAACTTTGGAATTTGGATTTTAATTGTTGTTTGTTGCATTCCATTTGATTTATTTGCAGAAACTATATGCAAAGGCCATTTACGATAATTACGCGGATACGCCAGACGAGCTGCCCTTCAAGAAGGGCGACACTCTGACCGTCATCGAACAGGACACCGAGGGCATCGAGGGCTGGTGGCTTTGCTCTCTGCGCAACCGACAGGTGAGTTACTGTTACCCGAACTGCTAACCGACTGTTACCTGAGCCAACTTCTTGAGAGCCATTTAACCTTAAAGGGCAACGCCTTTTCGCGCTGCCTTTGTTTTGTATTTGCTTTTGACTCTGCTCGGGTTTTTCTTCAGTCTCTTTGCAAGCCGCAATTAACCAATTTCACTGCCTTGTTGGCTTCCAAGTCATTTGCATCTCATTTGAAAGCAGCACAAAAAACCCAATTTGAATTTATAATTTAATTTTGTATTTATTCGCTGACGCCTGCACTGCGCGAATGCAATGCTCAGAGTCTGGGTCTCGTTAAGGCAATGATTCATCATCATCATCATCATAATTATTGACATCATCATCGTCATTCCGTGGCACGTGGCTGCCACCCGTTGAACGCCCCATGCGGGCCCCTTGTTGCATATAAATTTCACATTTGCCAGCTTAATTGTGTCTGCAGCTGTAATAATCATAATCAGAATCCATATAATGCCTCCGATTACCACAGTGCACACAGTGCATACAACATCATTTTGGACAACTGGCCTATGTCCAATATTGAGGGAGTGCTTTGGGGTGTGAAAAGTGAAAAGCGTAAAGAGGTCGAAGTTGTTGGTTTGATTGCACACAAAGTGAAACGAAATGTTTCTCAGCTTATAAGAAAATCTTTCGAAAAATTCAGATAATTGGGGAATCGAACAATGAACGTGGCCTGCTAAGTGAATACAAATGCGATTCAGAAGTGTTCCAAAACCATTTTCTAAATAAAAATAGAGTTTTTCTTGAATGTTGTTGGTAGAGTTTAGTTTTGGTTTTGTTCGCATTTCTCATTTCGGTTTCGAAATACCGCTAAGATCGGGTACAAAACAAATTATCTATATATGAGAAATGTTGACTTTTTGGATTTTCAACAACCACAACTTTATTAAAACTCATCCGATTTCCACGAGGAATGTCTTATTTTTCATATTATTAGCCCCAATTTAACTTTGCATTTAAATTTTTGATTCTGAGACAAGAATTTTTTTTTAAAAATTTGTCGATTTTTACAGTGTTACCCCTTTACAATTTTCGAAAAATTTCAAATCTTTGTTTTTGTTTTTTAATCGATTGCATATGATACAATTAGGGTAAAAAAGTACTGTTGGACTAAATTTTGATTGGTTTGTTTAAGATTTAAGCCAAAAACTGCAAAAAGTTTCCTGATTTACAATGTTTTACATGGTGATCAAATTAGGGTAAAAATGTGCTTTTGAACTTATTTCCAACATTTTGCTTTATAATCTTAACGGTTATTTCTTTCTTTAACTATCCTTAACATTTTTTCAATATAGAGTTCTCAATTGTTTTCTTAGTCCTTTCATTTCCTTTTTCTAAACTGTACTTACCTAAAGTCTCCCCATTGTTCTCACATTTCCTTGTCTGTCTCAATTTTCAACTATAGAATTTAATGCTCATTGTTCGAATAGATCAACATAATTTGCGATGTTTTTCTTTCGATAATTATCTATGATCTCTTAAATATCTTTCAAAGTTCACCGCACAGCAGCCTTGAAGCTGCACTCCAATTGAGCGATAATCTAGTAAGCTGCTCCCCAAACCGAGTCGAGTTCAATTCGACTTGGCTAAAAGCACACACCCGTTGGCCAAATTAAAAACTGATTAACGGCCAAGTTCGAAAAGATATCTGCACGTCGTTTCGCGAAAATTGCAAGCATAGACGAACAGACTCGTATTTTTAATTAACAACTCAATTGGCCAGCGCAGACACTCACAGCGAGCACTCATGAATACTATGAACATACACTCATTCGCCGTTGTGTCGATCCAATGAATGGTGTGCTGTGGTGTCAAAACACGTATCAAAATGGAAATCAAAATCGCCATAGATGCCACACCACACACACTGAGATACAGTTACATAGATACATAGATACAGATACAGATACTATGTCGGCCAATTGCCGTTAATTAAAAAGTAGCCGCACTTTTTAATGGAAACAATTAACCCAAAAACAGCCAATTGACTGGCGACAACAGCAACATTATTTTATTTTTTGTTTTTTTTTCGCATAAATATTAACAACATCTAAAAAAACAAGCAAAATTGTAGCATAAATTGTTCGGCACTCGCTGCAAAAAAAGCCACAAAAAAGCCAAAAAAAAAAACGGTGCAACTTTTAGTGCTTATGGCTAAAATAAAATTGAAATGAGCAACAAAACACGGCAACACATGTTGACATGATTTTTTCCTGCCACTTTGAAGTTTGCAATGGGAACATTTCGAATATATCAAAGTTGATCGAGACATCCGAGAAAAGGAAAACAAAACTATAAAAGAACTGCATATTGATAAATCTAGCGTTGATGAAATAAACTGCAAAAAAAAAACTGCATTCATTTGAACGCAATGACAGACAATTAAAAAATTGCCATTTATTATATGCATTTTTTTTTGATATACTACATATATATTTTATTTTTTAAGAATGCATTGAGCATTGGCTTAATTAAAAGACAATCAAAATCAATTGAGCTCAATGAACGACATGAGCCATGAATTCCCATTCTCATGCAGCGCACAGAGCTTGATCTATTATTTAATGTATTTTTTATTGGTATTATTAAGATTGCTTTTACATTTTTAATAAATATTTTTGTTTGGTTTTCTTGCAGGGTCTTTGTCCGGGCAACCGTTTGCGCATTTTGAACTCCTACGATTCGGGCTGCTTTTCACCTTCACCGGCGAGTTCCCCGATTCCTTCGCTGGCCGCCAGCACGGCCACTTTGAACAGTTCCATTTGCTCGGCGGAGATCTATGAGAATGGGTCCATCGTCAGTGGCAACAATGGGGAGACTTCCTCAACCACTTCATCATCCTCCAACTGCAACTCCAACTCCTCCGCCTGCCAGGTCCGAGGTGGAGCCCGCAGATCGTGGCATGTATCGCCCAACAAGGTGCGTTTAACCTTCCTCTCTTTTTTTCCTTTTCTTTTCTCTTTTCTTTATTATTGCATTTCAGCTTTTTGCGTATTTTTTTTGTTTGTTAATTTCACGCTTCGTCTGCATTTCCTTGATGGCAATTCTCCTCCTCCTGTTTTTTTTGTGCTGCTCTCAACGCTTAATTGATTTCATTTTAGTTTTTTGCTTTTGGCCATTTTGCATTCGTCTGGCTTATTTATTTTTGGCTCAGTCGTCTTTTGGGATCGGGGCAGCTACTGCATTTTTGAATTATGATATCCGTCGGGAAAGTGAAAGAAAGTAATTTCTCGACTTGTATTTTGTGTTGTTATCGTTGTTGTTGTTTTGGTTTTCCATCATTATGTTCGGCCATCGTTCACTCTGCACGTCAATTGCGTGTCGTAATTGTGCAATTAATAAGACCCAACTACAACTACAACTCCAACTCCAGCTCCAGCTTCAGCTCGACTGGATGCAGTGCATCGCCGCCAGCTGGCATGTCCAACGGGTTTCCTTTCTGACTTGACTCAACTTGACTTGACTCGAGTTGTGTTCGTGTCTTTTGCATATGGCTTGTAATTTGCCAATTTGTCAGCTGGACATGCGTTTTATTTGCCTTGCAGTTGCATCTTCGTCTTCGTCTTCGTCTTCTTCTGATTTCGGTTAAAATCGTTGCCAATAATTAAAGGAAACGATTCATTTGCACTTTACCCACAGCTGACATCAGCTAAGAAAGCTTTAACATGTCGTAGGTTATCCCATTTAGCCATCTCTGGTTTCATGCCTTTCAATTTCATGTTGGCTGCACACTCCTCCACATTGCATAACTGCATTCATAATTCGATAAATTCCATAATTGTCCGTGATTGTCCATTATCATTAGCACCACATGCAATCGAGGCGTTTGCAGCTTTGAACCTTTGAACCATCCCAGCTTCGCTTTTTTGGCTTTCGCTTTTCTTCTCGCCAAATCAAATCAAATCAAATCAAGTCAAATAAAATAAAGTTGAAATTACCGAGTCGTAAACATTTCCTCGCATTATCGGCAGCTATCAATCTCTTTCGTGGGGGCAAGTGAAACCATAAATTCAAATTCAAATTCAAATTCAAATAAACGCTGCGCCAGCGGATAAACAATCGTCTAGTCCCCCCTTCCCCTTCCAGCTGCCACTCCCCCTTTGCTCCCTCCCTCTGCCATTTGATTTCTTCGACTGCAACTGCAAATTGCAATGGATTGTTAGCCACTGGCAACTGCAAGATTGGCAGAGAGAAACCTTTCCATGGAGACGAGGCCTCGACGTTTCCACGGCGAAATGCACCGCTGGCCATAAAGCTGCTGGTGCGTGGGCAAAGGGGGGAAGGAGGGAGGGGGGTGGCATCATCGTCAAGTGGTAGCTGTAAAAACTAAATGCCGCTTTTGTTCATTTGACGCTGTCTCTGGCTGCCATTAAAAAGTTTTATTGATACGAAAAATCACACGCAAGGCGACCTCAAAACAAAATGTATTTGAAAATTTGAAAAGTCCACTCGAAAGTGTCAAAAAATGTTAACGCCATGAATTGGCAGGGGTAGCGGAAAGGAGGGAGGCACGGGGTATGAAGCAGGCACTCTCAATGTGGCATAGTCATTTTTTTTCTTGGCTTACACAGGTGGCAACAAGTCTTTGGCGGTCAGTTCAACAATCTTTTCAAGCGGCATTGCCCACAAAAAGGTTGTGATCCGACTGACATATCAGACATATCACAGTATCAACTGCATTCCCCAAAAACTTAATTGAGAACGGAAATGGAATGGACAAAATCTTATGCAACTGTTGGGCTGCCCAAGCTGCAAGTGTCTGACGAGATTCCAGCCCACGTTCCACATAAATATACTACTTATGTATAAGAACCATGTCAGATAAGCTGGGCTGGAACTCAGAATCGAAGCTTAAATACTCTCAACAAGTTGATAAAGAGAGCAAAAATAATTAAATAATTTATTTTTAAGATATTTGCCTTAGAAAATACTTGTGACTTATTTACACTAGTTTGCTGGAACTCAGAAGTTGATAAAGAGAGCAAAAGTATTTACATAAAAATATTATAATAAAATATTATTCAGTATATAAATAAATATTCAAGTAAATAATTTATTTATAAGATATTTGCCTTAGAAAATAATTGTGAACTGGAACTCAGAATCGAAGCTTAAATAAAGTCAACAAGTTGATAAAGGGAGCAAAAAAATTAAAATAAAAATATTATTAGGTATATAAATAAATATTTAAGTAAATAATTTATTTATAAGATATTTGCCTTAAAAAATACTTGTGAACTGGAACTCAGAATCGAAGCTTAAATAAAGTCAACAAGTTGATAAAGGGAGCAAACAAATTCAAATAAAAATATTATTAGGTATATAAATAAATATTTAAGTAAATAATTTATTTATAAGATATTTGCCTTAAAAAATACTTGTGAACTGGAACTCAGAATCGAAGCTTAAATAAAGTCAACAAATTGATAAAGGGAGCAAAAGTATTTAAATGAAAATATTATAATAAAATGTTATTATAAGTATAAATAAGTAAATATTTAAATAAATAATTTATTTATAAGTTGTTTGCCTTAGAAAATACTTCTGATTTATTTACACTAACTTTATTTTTGTTAGCTAAAAATGTATTTAAATATCAGGAAATATTTATACAAGTCATACTAGCTGAAAAGTTAATGTACTTTTATAAGTTAGCTAGAAAGATCTTAACTTTAACAAAATATATTATTTTATAGGATCTAACTGATTAACAGAATAATATTAAAAATTTAAATCTTGCTATTATATGAATGTAAGTGCCAAAAAGAAGAGATTAGTTGACTAAGGTACAATTCTAAATAATTTAATATAAGACAGTCGTAAACAATTTAAGTGCTATAGCTAATATGCCCCATCTAGCTAAAAGTATTGATGGTGAACTGAAACCACATAAATATTTACGTCTCATTGTCGGCCTGACCAAAAATAAATCCCAGTGGACGACGGTGGCAAAGAGAGACTTGCGACTTGCGACTTGAGACTTGAGACTTTGTGGCAAGTTTGGCTCCAACCGTTAGGCAAGTTGCAAGATTGTGACAATTTCAAGTTCCTTGAGCCCACATTAAGTCTGAACACCAACAAGACAAGTGGAGAGAAGAGAAGTGAAGTGAAGTCAGTCAAGTCAGCACATGGTCACGCACTGCCCATAAAGTTGAATTCGCATTCGCATTCGCGTCCGCGTCCATGGAGTCCAATGGAGTCCAATGGAGTCCAATGGGGTCCAATGGTGTCCAAGTCAGGTGAGCAGCTGCAGCCGCAATCCGAGCCATGAAGATTTATGGCAATGTGGTGCTTTGTGGCTTGTGGTTGTTGCTGCAGCATTTCCAAAAAGAGTTTTCGAGTTTGTGTGAGGAAAACATGTCATTTTTATTTCAATGACCAAAAATGGTCAAAAATGTCAGCAGAAGCAAATGCGACAACAATAACTCAACATTGTTGTTCTTGTTGTTGTTGCCGTTGTTGTGGCATGTTGCATGTTGCATCTTTTGGTTCTGCCGAGATTTGTGCATGACCAAAAATTGAAGCAGCAACTTATGAAGAAAAGCGCAACTTCGCCAATATGGCCAGAAGAATCGCAACAATGCGGATTTCTTTTGGGCCAAAATCATTTATGTGCTTACAAATCTCTCCAGATATGGCAAGGTCACAAGTGGCAATTCTAGGGATTAGCGGTGCTGTCAATTCAACGATCCACTCTGAACGTACCTAAATAGCCGTTAATTAAGCCACAAATTGAAAAAACACTTGAACACTTTTCTGCGATTTATTGAAGAGTAAAAAAGAGATTTCTCAACATGACGCCACAATTTAAATCATAAAAGTGCCTGCGGCCATTTCAAATCTTCAAACCCCACCCTAAAAATTTCCCCTCTCTCTCTCTCTCTCTCTCTCCTCTTTCCTTCTCTTGTCTCCCCCGCTCTTTTTCGTTGTAACAATTTGCATATTTGTACAAATGTTTCTCGTTTTTTTTCGTACGTGAGAAAATGCCGAAATGTTGTCAAAGAACCAGCAGAAATAACATTGCAGGTGTGCGAGGTGTGAGAGGAACATTGAAATGCATCAAATGAGCTGCCAAAAGATACAAATCTTGTGTAGCTACCGTTCTGAGCATGGAATCTCAACAGGGCCATTAAAAAAAAGGTGGAAAGATTGTGAAAGATTCGGAAAAGAATACACCAAAAATAAGAAAGAAATCAAATGAAGATCGTGCTGTGAATTTCAACTCTTCAGCTATCAAAATTCAATTAAAAATGGCCGAAAGAAAAAGCTAAATAAAACTCAAAGCTGAGGACGAATGCCAAAATTTGTATAAGTATAAGTAGATTGCAGCGCCCCCTGGCGACCATTTTAATAGCCTCTTACTCATCTCTCTCTAGGTATTCTTCGATGTGGTCATAAAAGATTGGCCCAAATGTGTCATAAACATAAACATTTTTGATATATAGCCCATATATATATATATATCGATAAAGACAAGAAAAGAAAAGTGGAACAGACACGGCAAACAAATGGCTGGGAAAAGTCACGCAAAATTGCTGGAAAAATCAGCATGAATTTGACCTCCTTGAAGTCGGTCAGGCAGTCGGTCAGTCGGTCAGTCAGTCAGTCAGTCCAGGTGTGTCCCGCTGAGTTGTGGCACATTTCAAGGGAATACTGTAGCTAAACTAAACCAAGACGAGCCCAGTTCTTCTCTGGGTCTCCTTCAATTTTAGAGTCTCCTGTTCATTTAGAGTCCATGACTTCAGCTGCTCTGATTGTACAAGCAGATAATGAACATTAAGTGCAATTTCTTTGTTTTTACTCTGCAGCTGTTAGGGATGCTTAAAATTAGGTACTAAAATTTAGGGATCGACTTTTATAGCCTTTGTTTTGGCCATTGTCGAATTTTCGACTCGAATTTTGTGACTCGTGTTACGCGTCAACCGACACTTGAATAGAAATGGGAAGGAAACGAATCCCAAGTGGACGGCACTTCAGCTGGACTACCTGAAGTGTGGAACTATAGTTCCTGTCCTTACCCCCTGCCCCTGCCCCTGCCTCTTACCCTACTCTTCCTACCCTATTCCCCATTGATGTTGTTCGATCTTTAGGGTTTACCGTTACAGTGCCTCATTTGTAATCGATTCAATTCGCTGGCTGTGGGCTTTGCGGTGGGCGTGGCCGTCGCCTTGGGGGTAGCTAACGGTCTATTGATGAATTTGGCATATGCCATCATAATATTTCATCAGGCGTTGCGAACATATGGTCGAGTTCATGCAGCGGAAAATTAAGTTGCATAATATTAAAAAGAAAAAACATTTAAGCTGCTGCCTTTATGCAATATCGTATTTCCCATTTAGCATTATCCCTCATCTATAGCTACCAATAATCGAAATATTTCCATAGTAAACTAAATCTTTTCTAAAAAGTTAATTCCTTGCTTTTATGCTATACCATTTTCCCAATTTGGTATTATAGGGTATTAATCATTTTTCACGTTTACTATATACGATTATAATCCAAATACTTTCATAGTAAGACTAATTTTATTATTTAGTGACTTTTTTCACTTTGAAACTTTTCATTATCGAGTTGAATTATTTTCCTTCCATTTCTATTTCCTCCTTCCCATCCTTTGAGTTAATTCTTACGTTTGGCTAGTTCAGGGTCCTTTACCTTGACACTGAACGGCATTGAACTGCACTTCCCCAAATTTCCCAGTATTTCAACAAACTCGCTTTGCGCATGCGCTACATTGAAATGAAGTTCCCATTATTTTTTTACGAGCTGCATAGTAGGAAACGTTGCGTTGATTCACAGTCCAGTTTTTCCCATTGAGCAGCCAAGTTTTCCTGCAGCTGGAATTATCATTCTTTTGCTACAATTAATTGGCAATAATTGGCAACAAAATGTGATAATTGATTGGATTTTGAAACGGCTTAAAGGCAGACAGGTGAGACACAAACACAGGCAGTTCATTCATGAAATGGAAAATGGGCAAAAGGGAAAAGGCAAAAGGCAAAAGGCAATGAACAGGAAAATCAATAAGTCAGTCTTAGTGTGTGTGTGTGTGTGTGTGGGTGTGTAGGTGTGTTTGTGTGAGGCAGGAGCAAAGGGAGTTTACTCAATTTGCATTCACATAATAAATATAATTACCAAATATACCATAAATTTTAAATAATAATAAAAAGTAAAAAATAAAAAAAATTGAATTTAAATGCTAATTATTTGCCATTCTTTTCGATTTGTAGGTCATAACGCCACAGCGGCACGGGGATGTGTACATCTACAACAGTTCGCCCAGTTCACGCTCTCCACAGCCGCCGGCTCAACTTCAGGGGCATCCTCAGCAGATTTACAGCAACCAAAGCATCTATCAGAACCTGGGCATGATGGGCACTCCGAACGGCAGTGGCAACAGCGAATTCGAGACCTACGATATTCCCAAACCTGCCACGCCCGTTCAGCTGAGCTATGATGGCTGTCGCGGCACAAGGACGCCGACAACGGGTTCAGCTTTGGGAGCACGCTTCGATTCGCTCAAGAGCGTGGCGGCTTCGATGTCCATTGAGGAGGAGTCCTATGATGTGCCACGCCCATTGTTGCAACAACAGCAGCAGCAACAACAACAACAACAACACCACACATTGACGCCCAGCAGCTCGGCATCTTCGTTGTTAACCAGCGACAGCTTCTCCCTCAGCTTCTCCAGCTCCAATCGCAGCTCGCTGGCCAACATGCCCGACTACGACATCCCGCGCCGTAATCCGCTGCCCGTGCGTCCCCATCCCCATCCCCATCCCCATCCGCGTCCACATGCCTGCACCTACGACTTCTCGTTGCCCCCACTGCTGGAGCAGGAGCAGCAGCGTCAAGTGCCAGCAGCTGTGAATGCCACCAAAGAGCTGCCCCTGGAACTGAACTCGGCGCTGGAGACTCTGGCCAAACTGCAGTCGGAGACCACCATGGCCATCTCACGACTGCTCAGCTTTGTGGTGCCCCATTGGCGGACACGTGGACAGCTGGAACCGAACATCATGGAGCTGAAACTGGCTGCACTGCGTCTTCGCACCGCGCTGCATGATCTGGCCGAGTTTGGGGAGGGAGCCTTGGGCAATGCCCAAAGGTCGGAGGATCGCAATTTGGCATTGAAGCTGCGGCCTCTCGTTCGTGCTTTAAGGGATGCCAACAAGCTGATCCACGACACCTCCGAGGCGTTGGACGCCCAGGGCGGTTGGTCCGTCGACCAGCTGGCGCGGAGTGATGAGAAGCACGGCTGCCGGCCTCCAGACAGCTTGGATCAGTTGATGGCCTGTGCCCAGACGCTAACCGAGGATGTGCGCTCCACCACGAGCTTTGTTCAGGGCAATGCCTCGCTGCTCTTCAAGCGGCAGCTGCCCACGGATCAGGGCCATAATCCTGGCCAGAACGGTGGCATTCGCGACAGCAGTGGCAGTCGGAGCAGTGCCGAGTGGCTGGAGGATTACGATTATGTGGCCTTCGAGTCAAAGGATGCGGCGGCCAAGAAGAATCAGGCACTCAGAGATGCCATTCCCGCTGGCCTCAAGACACAGTTCGACAGTGCGCTGAAGATCGCCGAGAGCACGGCGATGGGGGCGACGACGACGACGACGACGACGCCATCGTCGGTGCCAACGACGCCCACAGCCAACGTGGTGGCCAGCACGCCCTGCAGGTCGCCAGAGATGACGGACAAGGATAAGAAGCTGGTCCGATACTATGCCCAACAGATCTCCACGCACATGGGTAATCTGCTGCAGGCGATCGACTCGTTCCTCGAGACGGTGGAGAAGAATCAGCCGCCAAAGTATTTCATTGCCTACGGCAAGTTTGTTGTGGTCAGTGCCCACAATCTGGTGACCATCGGCGACAATGTCCATCGCAATATCTCCAAGGAGGCGCTGCGCGAGAAGATTCTCCACTGCACCAACGCCCTCTCCGAGGCCCTCAAAACCTGCGTCCTCAAATCGAAGAAGGCGGCGGCGCATTTCCCCAGCGGCAGTGCCGTCCAAGAAATGGTCGACTCGGTGGTGCATATCAATGATCTGGCCCGTGAACTCAAGTCCGTGATGCTTCAGGCCGTACAGCTGTCCGTTGGAGACGGAGCCTAAGCTAAATCGCTTTGGCCTTCGAAGTCTTCCAGGCTGGCAGCGCATTGTTCCTTACTGGTTAACATGCTTAATCCCAAAACTATAAATTTGTCATATCTTCCGCATCGATCGGCGATATATACACATATATATTGTATCATTTGCATTGTGATATTTTTGAGCAAACATCAGAAAATGCACATAGCCCAGCAAAAAAAAAAGTCCCTTCAACGATCGTCGCCAGATCTCGCACGATCTCCACACAAAACCACACAGTTGGTCAAATAATTGTTTTGACAAATTCAAAGAATTGCTAGTTTTATTTTTTTCTTTATTTAATATATGTATTTGCTTATGGTTCTTACAACAGGTTAAAACAATTTGATTACCATAGACCTATTGGCTTCAACTCTGTATTTTATTTAAAAAAAATTAAAAACTTATATTTTATATTTTGTCAAAGCATTTACTTGACAAGCTGTATGTAAATCAGCACATAAAAACTACGATTACTAATTAGTTATATAAATATATTTGTAAGATCACATCAGTCAGTCTCTGTAAATAGCATCCTTAACTGTAAGTTTTTTTGTACATTTGTATTTCCCCGCAAATTGTGTTGTATCAGTGAAGCATTTCAGCAAATAATAATATTATGTGTGTAAACTGTATAACATAAATTACTCTAAAAATCCCTAGCATGTAGCACAAGCTTACATACATATTTACATATATATTTACTTACGTACATAGTCAAAATCTGTAAGATTTGCAATAAATCTAATATTATTCGCGCAAGGCATTAATTAGTCAGCAATATACGAGTAAAAACCACAAATATTAAATAGCAACAAAATATTAGCCATACTATTCTATTGTATCTATTAATTAATAATAATTTCTACGCGGTTGTGCATCCCAATTGCAGACTATATATTAAAATGAAATAAAATATATTATATAGTACAGATAAGCGTTTTTAAATTTAAATTGGAGCGCTCGTGTTAACTGTTTCACTATATCGATATGCATCTTACGTTTGATAACTAGTCTATCGCCCGACCGCCACAGTCGCTCAACCGTTCGGATTCAGGCCGCGCATTCTTATGAAGTTTAATTTTTACAATGAAGGCGGTAATTTTAATTAATTTTGAGTGCAACTCACCCACTGAAAGATGAAATTAATTCTAGTTAGGGCCAATACTAAAATGATCCTTTTTCGTCCTTAATCTGAACCATGGCTGCCATACGTTTTAAGATTGTTGCTCTTTTGCCAGACATAAATACGCCACCTATGGCTGGTTTAAAAACTAGATTGTGAGGTCCATAGTGAATCGATCGTGTCATTGTGATGGGAAGACTGCCATTTTTTAAATTCATTCAAAGCTAATTAATGCTCTGCAAGTGTATTGCAAGTATATTGCAGTTAGATAACTGTAAAATAAACAGGTTTAACCTAGTGTTATCGAAGCTTCACAAAGCATTGTTCATTCGCGCTGACTCACAATTAGAAGATAAGCAGATCGTCAGTATTGAATGAGCTTTAATTGTGAGCTCTATAATCTGCTTAAAATATATTGGTACTTGGCGATATGCAGTGTGTGTGCTGCCGATGCGGGGCGCTCCAAGCGAGCGCCAGCGCCACTTTGTGCATAAAGGTGCCAGGAACTCATAAAAACTACCACTGTCACTGTTTTTGTTGTGCGCAGCCGCCGCGAATGAAATGTTTACACTGCAACATGTGGCGTGATCTCAAAGGGATTGCGGCACACGGACCCTGTGTCAGTGGATTTAAGCATGTATATGTCTACTCAGAGCCATGGCCGCCATTTTCTGACAACGTTCCGCTCAAGCCACTGAGGGCAAGGATAATAACAATCGAAAGACAACAGAATGGGGAGCACGCTGAGGAGCAAGTTGAAGAGCAAGTTGAGGAGCATCAGAGCAATGGAGTTGACGTCACTCCGGAGCAGGACTCTGTTGCAGATGATGTGTCCCAGGTAAACGACGAAACTGAAGAGCCCGAGGAGGAGCCCGTAGACGTGAAACCAAGATTATTAACCAAATCCAAATGGGTGTCCATTGGAGACATCCGAAAGTGGAGAAGCTGCATTCGCTGTGGCATGGTGAAAATCAAAACAAAGGGCTGGATTAGCCATGCTCAACAGTGTGGTCAAAATTCGAAATATAAAAGCCGTAAGTTCTTCATTTACCTGCATACATTGTCGTGGTGTGGAAAACTAGTGCTGGATACTTTTTGGGACAAGCACTCTGATCCCATAAATGGCAGCTGTGAAAAGTGCCGTGAATGGTAAATATTCAGCTGAGAATATCTCTATTATTTTGAATACCCCCAATCTCTATCCAAACATTTTTCTTCCTTAAATATTTGAATTGAAATTGTTTTAGCCGTGCTAAAATGGAGCCATTGCCATATCAGCCAAAATCGCCAGCACGTAAGAACGAGGCAAGTTTGCAGAAACAACGTCGATCTCGAATCATAAACAGTCGCAAAAAGCGCAAAGAGTCGATGGCTATGGAGGCATACAACCGGAACCTGAACCGGAACCGGAACACAAGCGGCAATAGCCATCTGCAAATCACGGGCTGCATTTCCCTTCGTCATTGAAGCAGCATTGCAGGATTACATTTCTTTCTTTATTATTAACACTTATCTTGAATATGTTTTGCACATTATCAGCAAAATCACAAATACGTATATATCTGGATTTCTTAAACGTAATTAAAGATTCATTTGTTTATAAATGCATCTCAAGCATCCTTGGCGCATCGAAATCCTAGATTGCCAGCCGAACTATCTTCGGTGTTTTGTGAACGTGCTGCACAGCGATAGCGATAACAATACGACTTGTGGCACAGATAGGAGCCGCCCTTCTTGACACGATTTGGCGAATCGCTGTTGTCGTTTGGATGCCAGAGATCTGAGGTCCATTCCCAGACGTTGCCCACAATGTTGTACAGATCGTAGTTGTTTTGACGAAACTTGTTTACCGGACACGTATATTTATAGCCATCGTCGACTGAATTTGCATCGGGAAACTCGCCCTGCCAGATATTCAGCCAGTGCTTGTCCTTGGGCATCAGTTTGTTGCCCCAAGGATAGAGCTTGCGTTGTTTGCCACCTCGACAGGCCACTTCCCACTCCGACTCACTAGGCAAACGTTTGCCTGCCCATTTGCAGAAGGCGACAGCATCGCGCCAGGACACGTGCACAACCGGATGCTGTTCCAAACCTAAAAACACAAAGATTAGAAAATCGTTGGGTTCATGACTTGGACACTTACCTGTCAGATCGCTATCAATACCGTGTGGCTTACGCCAACTAACTCCGCTGACTTTGTACCACCAGACAGCATTGGCTACTCTGTATTCTGCCAGCTCTGCCTGCTGGCCTGGCGTCAGCAGTGTCTTGAATAGAAAGCTATCCCCAAAACGTTCCGCTTCCGTCGTGTAATTTGTGGCCCTGACAAACTTTTCAAAATTCGCATTCGACACTTCGTATTTGTCCATATAGAAATCTTTTAGCTTGACAAGACGCTCTGGAGACTCAAGATCCGCCTTGAAATGTGGTTCATCGGTGCCCACATGGAGATTACCACCTGGTATCAGGGACATGTCCTCAATCTCTGACTCCAAGTCCGCGTAATAGTCTCGGTAGTGTTTATTTTGATTGCCTGCCTGTTGCTGGCACACCTGTTGATCCGGCAACTGGCATTTTGTTTCCGATGCAGAGACATCTCTGTCCAGCTTATTGCATCCACAGTCGCCATTTGTGCAGCTAGTTAAAGCTGCCAAAAGTAAAATTACAGCTTCCAGTTTTCGCATTTATTCTTCCTATGCAACAAAGAGCACAGCTGAGCGCCAGGGCTGGCAGACATCGTTATCGACTACTCGATAACATTTTGGTTGATAATGATCGGAAAGTCGCAGTCGATTGTGCGGTAATGACTCTTGCAACCACATTTGAAAAAGTGAATGAACACAACCTTTTGAAATCTTACAACGTTGTTGAAGCTTTACCAATATCCTTCTTAATCCCTTACTAAGTGAGAAGAGTTTTAAACGTATTGTCCTAGTCCTACACGGAAAACAAATTGTTTATTATTGACTGCATTATTATTGCATTTTGTTAGGAGTTACATTTGGATGTTTTGTGAACTTTTTCAACTGCTGCATGAATCCTGCATTTGGCTGTATGCAGGGGCGCCACGACTTGACCAGATTGTATGCGTCCTCAAAGCACATGTCACGGCGTTGCATAAGATAACCAATGACAACGGAAGCGGAACGAGAGACTCCCGCATTGCAGTGAACCAAGACGCATCCCTTGACTGCATGCACTTCCTCAATAAAGTCTATGGCAACTGGGAGGACGTAGTGCAGCAGATCCGTCTCGGGCAAATCCAGGCATGGTAAATGCTTGCACTTGACTGTTTTAAGAATCTCAACGTTGGGTGTTTCTATACCCACGCTCAGTATGTGCGTCAATTTGTACTTTATGACATTCTCGGCGGTGACTGCGTCCTGGGATCCCAAGTAAAGGAATTCGCTCAATATGCAAGCGGGCACAGCATCGGGTTTCGTATCCACAACGAAACCATATTGCCGAGCCTCCAGTTGAACGGGGCTGTTGGCGGTTGTTTCTTCGCTGTCCGACGATCTGCTTCGTTCAACGTACCGAGCACCGGTGGGTGTGGTCACTATCGTCGTGGTGGGCCTTAGATTGGCCAAACGCTTCTGCAGCTCATACAGCAGTATCATCTTATTAACAGGATTAATGACTAGTCTCCTCTGGAAGCTCAAAGGCCGTATCTCTATAGTGCACGCGACACAGGTAGAGACCACAAGCAGGTGCAACGAGCGCTCGATGATCCCAGTTGTGCTTGGAGGGAATCGTTAGCATCTGATAGATGGAACGCTCGTCGATGCGTCCGTTAGCTACAGCTAGTAGCGCTCCCACTATACGGCGTACTTGCTTATACAGAAATGACTTGGCCTTGATCTCAATATCCCAATAATCGTAGGTTTCCGTTGCCAATGCTGCGTTGGGACCGAGTGCAAGGCTTTTCCCCGCACGTATGTTGATTTCATCAATTTTACGCACTGTAAACATGGGATGGTCTCGACTTGGACCCTTCTGCCGGCTTGTGCTCATAAAGGTGCGAAAGTCGTGGACACCCAGGAACATGCGAGAGGCATCACTTAATCTTTTGATATTAAACGTGGCGTTTCTGAAGTGATTAAGGGTTTAGAGATGTGCAATAGCTTGTAAATGAATTCCTTACTGCAGAAAGTGACAGCGGTGAATCTCTTCAACGGGTAGAAAGACTTCGTAACCCTTGTTCTTTAGGCCCCTGCCCTCTATTTCCTCAGTGACATTCCTGGCCACAGCCAAGCGATACAAATAGGTGCGACCAGTCGCGTGATATCGGCAATGGAAAGTGTCCGCTACTCTCTGAGTGCTTAAAACACGAATGGGTAAACTCTGTTTGTCCAGTGTTCGATTGAGGACACCTGTCAATGTGGTTGTATCATAGGGATTGCCATCGCTGCGCTCCAAGTCGACATGAACTGTCGAGTGCAGGGCATGCACGCCCGCATCTGTTCTAAAATAAACCCAATTACGTATGTGTAATTATGTATGTGTACTCGTCCTTGAGAGTACTTACCGACTGGAGAGCACCGTTTGAATCTCGTTTGTGGGTCGAAAAACGCGCAATGCCAACTCCAAGCTGCCTTGCACTGTACTTGTGTCCAGACGAGGTAGCTCCGACTTGTTTACCGTCTTCTGAATTCCACTAAACTTAATTATTAACACATTTTCATATTTATAATTCAGTTTGCTGCTTACCGAAAATTCGTGCCAATGTAGGAAATGTTCAACAAATACCTATGCATTTTACACCTAACACCCACACGGCGCATCAATAGGAAAGGAGGAAAAACAGATGTTTTGCTATCGATATCCGATAGGCCGATGATTTTGATAGTCAGAGGGCTGCCGCCTTTTTCGGGAAACAGTGAGTAACAAACAACAGGCAGACAGACGACAGTTTAAAAAGAAGAAAATCAAATTTCAGAGTTATCCATTTATTATTATATTGGATTGATTATTTTTATATATGTATATATATATTTTTTTTTAAACATTCGTGTCGCGGCCAAACATCGATGGCTCCGATGTTTTTCAAACATCGATTGACATCGATGTTTCACTCGATGTTTGTCAAAGTTTTGTAACCTGAAATTAAAGCGAAAAAAAGGGCAGACGTGCCGACGACCGGTTAATTTTTCACATTCGCACAGCTCAAATTCTCAATTTTCCATCAGGATCAGCAGGTCAACAGCAGGTAACAGCATCATAGACAATGGCCGCCTTCGCAGATTATTCAAGAAACGAGGAGACAGAGGTTAATGGCTGGATTCGGTTTGGAATGCGTCTTGGAGTCAGCGCTGCCCTGCATCCATTCGAGTACTCAAAGACCCTGATACAGATTGGATATGAGCCAATATCCGCGAGACCAGGCAAATCAATGCTCGGCAGACCTATCATGCTATTGCCTAACATTTTCCAGTACGGTAAGTGAATCGCAGGTGCCGGCATTCAAATTGAACTTCGCTCACTTATTACTTTACACTCCCGCAGCCGGTCATATCAAAAAAATTGATGGCTTCTATGGCTGCTATCGTGGTCTGGCCCCCAAATTGGCTGGCTCGGTTCTCAGCATGGTTGTGAGCGAACGCGTTGCCGAGAAGCTTGGCCTGGCCTATAAAGAGGACAAGGATGAGTCGGAAATGAACGAGGAGGAATAGTAGGAAATTCGAAATAGTCATTCATAGTTCATCAATTAATCAGTCATCTTTCCCGCCAGCTATGTACAATTCAAGGATAACCTGAAACGCGATATTGTGCTGTCGGTCAGTGGCATTATTGTCTCACATCCGTTCCATGTGATTTCACTGCGCATGATGGCACAATTTGTGGGTCGTGAAACGCTTTATAAATCGATTCTGGGCTCGGTAGCTGAAATCTGGAATAATGAAGGCATTTTGGGCTTCTTTGCCGGCCTGATCCCCAAGCTGCTGTGCGACGTGGCCTGCCTTGTGCTGTCTAGCTCCTCCGTTTTCATTGTCAACAAATACCTCATCAAGGACAAGGCTGCCCGGCAGTATAATGCCAGCTTTATGCAGTTTGCTTTCTCGAGCCTGCTCTATCCACTGCAGGTGGTTTCCACATGCTCAACGATTAGTGGATCTCGCCTGATGGCCGGACAACCACCCATAATGCCCAAATACTCCAGCTGGGTGGACTGCTGGAACGATTTGCAGACGCGCAGGGAACTCAAGCGCGGCAGCTCGCTATTCTGGCGGTAAGAACGATTATAATGTATGAAATGCACTTGGGTTATATTGTTTAATTTTCTAATTTAGCTCGCAAGCAGTCTACTCACCCTCAGTCCCGACATCCTTTGCTCCACTGCCAACTCTGTCTCGCTACCAATAGACGAGTTGTTAATGATGACGCTGCATGGCTTTGACCACAACATTAATCACCGGAATTACATCCACCGATGAACGCGTCTGCCTGCATTTCTAAATATTTGCTCGAGGTGCGCCATCCTAAGACATACATGCATTTCTTTTCTGGTCGCGATTAGCATGCGTATGTATTATTTATACAATTGAAAATCCCAAATGTTAAAAAGGTCGCCTTATTTATGATTTACCAGTAACAGCAAATTCATTATAACGCACTGCATAAGTTTATTCCTTCATTTCCTTTTGGCATTCAATGCTTTTCCAAAGAGACAGTCCTGCAAAGAGATTTTCAATTTATTTAAATAGACTACATTCTTGTTAATGCTCAACTGTGAATCATTTCAAAAATTATATATCAATTCCTAAACTATCTGAAGGAGACAGAATAATTAATGTACGGTTCATATATTGTAAAACAAGGTTTTCTAGATTTTAGCCTAAATGAAAATGTGCTTTTTATTTTAAATGAATAGTGTTGGATTAGATTGTTAACTATGCAGACTGTTGCCAATGCTTTACAAAATTAAACAATATCTACGTCAATCCTAAAAAGTATGGCTTTTTTAGACTGATAAATCTTTATGATAAAGTTATCCGCATATTTATCTCCCTGTGAACTCGTGTTGAAGTTTTCGTTGTCTATTTTAATTAAACGAGCATCTTGTATGCTGATACACACCTTCCCGGTATATAAACGATTTAGTTGAGGTTCATTATGCAACTGCAATTAAGTTGCCGTCGGAGTACCAAGTTTTCGGTTCAATGTACGCCATTCGGGAGGTCTCTTCGGGGGATTGGTTTTGCCTTTGGGCGGTGATCGAACGGGAGCAACCTAATGTTGATCTTGCTATTGATGGTATCACAATTGGCAATGGCATTGGCGTTGGCAGTGGGAACTGGTTGCGAATTGGAAACTTGCAGTTGGCCTGCATTGTTTTATGCACTTGACGCTGTTTAGTCATGGTAAATTTCATCTTTGTCGTAGCTCTCAGCAAAATGTGTCCAAATTAAGATCAAACGACAAAAATTTAATCAAAAAACGAGCCAGCCATAAAGACAACAACAACAACATCAACAAGTATTCCAACAAGTAAGCACTCTTAAGTAGAGTCGCCGACTACAAGATACCCGGTACACATTTAAAATTTAAAACTATGATAAAAATCGTTAAATTTATTCGATTTTGGTTTTTAATTTACTGAGTTTTAATTTACTGCATTAAAAAAAATAAGTAGAAATAAAAAATATATGCTGAAAAAATAAACAACAAAAAAGTGGCTTGTTTAAATTTTAAAAACTTAAATTAAATCAAATGACAACAGTGAACGGAACATATATATATTTGATGGAGTCAATATACCCAATATACCCTACCAGTACAACCAGACGCAGACCAATAGTAACAACAACAACAACAACAAGTTTATATCATGTTTAAGTGGCGGCGGCAAGCGGCTTGAAACTTAATTCAGTCTGCAACGCGAGTTTTAGCCGAACAGACGTGAAACGCGACTTCAAGTTGGACTTCGGTTGCAGCTCCGATCCAAATCCAACTGCGATTCCAAATGCAACTACAAACAACTTCAACTCGAGCTTCAACGTTTGACTCGCAACGAGAGAGTCGGCTAATAAAAAGTGTTAATTGTGTGTTTAAAATGTGAATAAATGTGTAAGCGTCTAGAAAAACAGCAAACAACAACAACGACAAAAATAAAAATAAAACAAATATTTTCTTTTGCTTGTTTTTGTGAAATCGCATTTGCATTTCTCTGCCATATGCACAGACAATACACAATACCTTCCTCATTTGTGTCCCCCGCCTTGTGCCAATGGCAGCTTAAAGTGGTTCAATCCATGAAGAAGCTTTGCCCGAAATTTGAATAATAAACAAGTTAAATGCAAATATTAGAAATCTTTCCGTTAAAAACGTTAGACGAAGTCGCGACCTCAAACCCGAGATTATTCTGAATGAATGAACATTTTCAAACTGGGTAAGTTTCAATGTGATAAGTGTCGATGTGATATGATGGATATGTGATGTGTTTGTGTTTACAGCCATCTGAAATTTCTAATTGTCATTAAAGCCAAATAATGCAATCCAGTTGCGATAGACGAGAAATTCACAAAAGCAACAACTTAATAGGCTTTTGGTCGGCACGATCCAAACTTGAATCAAAGCTATTAAATAATTAACGATCAGCGATGCAAAAAAAAAAGAAAAAAGAAGACTGAAAGAAAAAACATTGTACATAGATTACTGCATGCTTGTTGCATTATTTACGGCCTGCTTAGCTAGTCGCCGTATCTGAATCTCTCATTAGAGCCGAGTCCAGCGAAGTTATAAAACCAGAACCTCGACTACGAAAGAAATGGGAGCTGCTTCTGAGATCTGATCTGATCTTCTTTAATTGATTTGTGAACCATAGAAAGTTGAGACGTCAATTTGTCTGTCACATTTCTGTCTGTCAAGTTAAAAATATCTTTGGACTAAATGGAATTACGTTGTCCAGTTTTTAATGGCTCACTAAACTCTAAAAATAAACTAGTATGAAAGTCTGCTCTTGACAGAACCCGACTGTGCGAGACCCTGTGCTCTATTTGTAAAAATAAATTTTTGAATAACTTTTAAATTTGTTGAAATTTTGGTTTATAATAGTACTGTAATTCTTACTGTTATGCGTTTTTTCTGATCTGCTTAGGAAAAACAAGAACCTACAACGTTTGGTGTCTCTATCTAGATTTAGATGTTCATAGAAACGGACAGACGGACATGGCTGAGTTATTGAGTTTGCTGTTATTCTTGAAAACAACATAAACTTATAGTTCCTTTATACTTTTTAAATACAGGGTCTAATATAATATGTTATTTTATTTTGAGAGGCAACCAGTGCTGCCTTAAATTTAAATCCAAAAACAATTAAAATTACCCAGAATTTGAGTCAGGATTCAAATTAAAAAAAAGAATAGAAATGTTTAGGCTTTCATTTCAATTTCAATTTCAATTTAATCTAATTACGACACCGACACGATGCAGAAGTTTTATTGGTTTTATTTGTTAGTTATTCTACATAATTGGAGTTAATCTAAAGTTCATCTGAGTTTAGTCCCTGCCCACCTTGTGGGTGTCGAGCGGTTTATCCACGCGCACCACGCGCTCGGCCACGTTCAGAAAGGCCTCGTACTCGACAGTGTCGGGCGTGGTGTCATAGTGATAGTGACCTCCCCAGTTGCTGAATGAGAAGGAGTGAAAGTGCTGGAGTCGCAGGTCCAGGTCGTGCTCCTTGGTCACCAGGGTGCCGACGGCGTTGAGCTGGGCGGGCATCTCGTAGAATTTGAGCCACTCGTTGACCTCGTCATCGGTGTGAATGGGCGTCTTGCTGAAGTCTCTCATCACGTGCTGATGGGCGGCACCCTTTTTGATCACGAAAATGCCGCCCAAGCCGACCACCTGGTCGCCGTAGTGCTCCTCCAGTCCCTTGCGTATGCACTCAATGAAGTTGAGCTCACCCTTGCGCTGCTTGGCGCTGATCCTCAGCACGGGTCCGGCCTCGCCCCGGCTCAGGTAGAGATTCAGCAGGAGGGCACAGCGTGGTTCCGTGCTCGGTATGCGCTCCAGCACGCACTCCTCGTCCTCCCCTCGCACCGTCGCCGTGTAGCTGCCATTGGTCAGCTCGTCCTTGGCACTCACCGACAAGTTGTAGATGCCCTCACAGTTGGAACTGCGAATGGGATAGGGTCCGGCCCCGGCGCCAATGGCAAATATTTTACCAGCACCCTGTATTTGGCGTGTAATCTCCGTTATGTTGTACAACTTGTCGCGCTGCACGAGCGGCAACAAATACGGCGGACCACCAACTTCCAGTAAAGTCGGCTTGCCGCCCAATCCCGCCTCCACCAGTCCGTATTGAGGGGCCTTCAAATCGGGACAGTCGCCCACACTCACACAGGCAGTTGCAAAGTTCTTTTCCAGTGCACCCTGTATAACTGAGAGAAAGAGACGAAGAGAGCAACGTTGTCAAAAGCTTTATCTCGCCCTCAATCAAGACAACGAGCAAACGAGCGAAACAGACAAAAGCTGAGCAGCAATTGAGCAAAAGCTTCACACATGTGTTTGATACCCTTGCAGAGGGTATTATAAATTTCTTACTAAATGTGTCATAGCCTCATTCCACTAAGAAGAAATACCTTTTTGAATTTAGCAAGACAACAATTGAGTCTTTAATATTGAATAAACTTTTCTGTTTGTTAACGCATCTTAGCCAAACTCACAAATAGCGAATTTTGTAGTTTTCTATACATATTGTAAGAAAATTCTTACTTTTTTAACTATGTTAAATAAAATCAAATTTTTTTTTTTGAAAATACTTTTTTTGTTCGTGATAAATATTTTGATTAAATAATATGAGACAAAAATTTGTTTTTAAGAAACTATTCTTTGGTCTAAGTATTTTAACAAAATTGTATTACTGGCTGTTTTTTCTGAAAATGTTTTTAAATGTTACTTTAAGCGAAATGTTTTTAACAAATCTAAAGTATTCTTGCAAGGGTATCAAAACTTTCACGTGCCGAGCTTAAATTTGTTCTTGTTTGTTTTTTGCTTTCTGCCTGAGAATGAAAAGAGAGAGAACGGAGACTCCACCTCCAAAAAAAAAAATAAACCGGCTATGGAAAGTTCGACACAGTTGCTGAAGGTCATTTGCTCGCGTATCGTGCTCGTATCTTTTTGGAAGAATCTTCGAAAGAATCAGCTTACCAGTCTGCAGCTCCTCCAGCTGCGGCACATGAAGCGGCTTCTCCTCGAAGATTAGCTGGGACGTCTTGAGGTGACTTTGGCTCATGATGTTTCTGTTACAGATGTTGTTGTTGTTAGTGTTATTGTTATTGTTATTGTTGTTATTGTCCGACTGCAACTTTTAGCTGTGTTCACGCGATCGTTGCAAACGCGACTGTGGAACAAACCCGACGATTACCTCCCATTTTAACTACTTCGCTGTGGCTTGTCCTATAGTTAACATTGCCTCTCATACAGGGTGACCCTTTTTGTGTGATAAGATAAACGCCACAAACAGTAGCATATTTAATTACTATCTAAATTTTAACTCCAAAGTACATGTCTTGGCTCATATTTATGAGGTTGCTCTAGTACAGTAGTTACTCGATTTGTTAAAAAAACAAAAAAACAACCTACCTGCATATTTCGATTTCTCAACCTACCCTACGAAATTTTCAAATTACATTTTTAACTTTCCCCTTCAGCATGTTTGTCACCTTAACGGGAACCGGTTGCTCTTTATGTTTACAACTTGAATTTATGGCCTAAACCTGTTAACTTCTTACATGAAATGCTTCTACATTCTATTTAACATAAATTCGAAAGGCTGCGGCATTTTAATACCATTCAAATACCATCTACAAATTGCTTTAATTCCATTCAATTCGCGCTCTAATGCAGTTTCGCCATTAGTAAACGATTCCCATTGAAATTGATCCATTTCTGAATTGAATACTGTTAGAATTGAATGCTTCGAAATCTCGTTTATTAATAGAGCTGCCTTATTAAAGCAACATTCACTGTAATTTTAGACTAACATATATTGTGACTGATAAGCCTCGCCCTGTTTACATACTTGAATTTACCTCTCAGATAGTGTTGCCACAGATAATGGACAGGCACAGGCAAGCACAGACAAGCACAGACATGCGCACTGGTTTAGCGGTCACTTTATTGACACCACAACCAACTTGTATCAATGATAAGAAATATTAATTAATTTAATTTAAGACAAATTTAATCGAAGTGTTAATTTGATGAATTGTTGCCTTAATCTTATTCAAATATATATTCTTTCATTATTAAAATAGAATAAATATATTTTTAAAATATCAAAATATTCTGAGTCAATTCCCTCTCTAAAATTATAAAAATATGTGAGAGTTTTTTAAGTTTCTTCTGAGGTTCTTTGATTTATTTACTTATCAAATTTTCTGTCTGCACAGTTCCCGAAAAATCTAAAGATTTTTAGTAATGTAAAAAATCTATAAAGGTCTATGTAGTTCATTGAGTTCTTAAACAGTTTATCAATTTATTTATATGTTCTAATAATATTCTAATAATTTTGAGAAATCTCATAGTCGGACAAATAAGTTTGATGGGACTAAGAAAAGTACATAAGCTTTGTAGTGAAAAGAAGGCAGAAGAAATTGCGTATTGACCCATTTCTTGATGATGATGGTACTACTCTAAGAATGATCTATCGTATTATTCCTGTGGCCCCATTCGCTGGTCCGTCGTTCCGTCGTTCCGTCGTTTGTCTGACAGCTGTTGAATTGATGTGCGTATGTAATCATGTTGTACATGGACCATGGCCATATTTATGTCCAAACTGGTCCAAGTGGTCCACGCAATCCATCAACTATCACACGCAGCCAGAAAGAAGATTGTTTCTAGTAATTACACAGAGGAATCTTTAGAGTAGCATCTAAGCCAAGGAACAGCCTTCTATAAATTGTGTGCTGACCATGGTCCATGGCCAATGTTGACCTCAATTGGTGTCCCCAAACGAGAACTCGAGATCGGGAATGAGAACGAGAACGAGAACGAGAACTCGTTGATGACCCAATTCCAACGCCCATTCGCAGATCTTGGTCGTCGTTCAGTTCACTTTTGCGTTTTGTTTTGTTGCTGGGAAACTGGTTAGGAACTGTCTGCATGTATGTGGCACACACATAAACACACACACTAATACACACATAAAGCTAGTTAATCTCGTCATGCATCTTGCCGGCTATTAACATGATCCCATGTTCCTGTCATATTAGGCAATGTTTGACAGTCGCCAATTGAAGATATCGTAATGGGCAACCGCATCACACATCGAGCCACAACTGGAGACGGAGGAGCTGGAGGTGGAGGTGGAGGTGGAGTAGAGGGGGAATCCCAGTTTAATACGCGTCGGCGTTATCAGCAACATAAGCGGGAATACTGTCTACAGGACGAGTACCGTTCCAAGACACTGCCAGCGCGTTATCCGCAAAACGAGTCGGACACAAAGCAAAGCCGGACGCATCTTGGATCCAGTAGCTGTCTGGGATCTGCAGCTGGAGCTGGAGCTGGATCGGGTAATGCGGCTAATGCAGCATCAAACAGCGGCGAGACGTCGCGAATTTTATTTCTGCTCTACTTAATACACCGCACCTGGAACGTTGTCATGGACACGATGGACTCACGCACCAAGAGGTAATTAAATTGTTAAATATTGAGCCATCAGTTCGGTTTGTTTATCTCTCACTCCAACTGTTTCTGGCAGCCGTTCCAGACGCGAAGAGTCGCCGCAGCCACAGAAAGTCGCACCGATCGACACGCTTCAGGGACGACGTGCCCATCCCACGCCAGACGAGGAGTGCTCCATTGACATCACTGACATAGACGCCTCCTCCTACTGCTCCCAGTACTCCTGCTGCAGCTGCAGCTATTGCTATGAGGAGGCCGTGGACAGTCGCACCAATGTCTATAGCTCTATTGCAGACGAATACTCACTGGACTCCATTTATGAACCAGGCAAATCACTTTGCGCCAGGTGAGCTTAACAATTTGAAGTGTAACAGTCGTTAAGTCGCTTATAGCAAGCAGCTGTTGTCAGCTACAAGTAATAAACGCTTGTAAATAATTGTTGCATACTTTCGTGCGGCTGCTTTATATATTCTGTCAACAGCAACATGCTCATGCAATTTTTTTTTTTTTTTTTTTCTTTTTTAATTAATTAAGTGTTGAATCCATACAATACAGAAATAGTAACATAACAACACAAGTATAGTTAATAATACAAGGACCAAACCTCAAGCTAGGCGCATGAGGACTTGCAAATATTCTCCTATTGCGAGGGGGACTTTAGAGTTGGCCAATTGTTTTGGCAAAACCCTTTCTTTTTAATCTCCTTAAAGGTCTGGCAGGGAGTAAGCATCTCGCGAGCATACTGTGGTGTCTTCTTAATCGATCACTATATCTGCTAGTGTGCCTTCCAATCTGCTCCTCCACTGTAACTCATGCAATTAAATTGAATTTTGTGCTGCTGCTGTTATATAAATAAAATTTAAATCTTAAATCTAAATTTAAATTACAACGAACACACATGTTAAATAATCAGACAAACTGTACACAATTTGAAATGTAACAGTCGCTTAAAGAACCAGCTCGCATAGTGAAAAAGTGTTGCATACTTTCGGGCTGCTGATTTATTTATTCTGTTAATAGCAACATGCTCATTAAATTAAATTGAATTTCGTGCTGCTGATTATAGATATAAATTTAATTTAAATTCTAAATATAAATAACAACGAATACACATTTTAAATAATCAGACAAACTGTACACTATCAGAAATGTAACAGTCGCTTAAAGCGGTTTAAAGTGGTTTAAAACGTGAAAAAGTGTTGCATGCTTTAGGGCTGCTGATTTATTTAATTCAACGCATTTGAATTAAAATTGTAACAGCACATAAATCACATATATTACACGTTTAAGCAAAAGAAAGTGCTTTTATAAATCAATTAATTCGAGATCAAAAAAAGCTTAGAAGCACGAGTCGATCGAGGGCAAATCGCCCTTGCAGAACTTCCAGGTGGACCAGGCCTTCCAGCCCTGCTTGCCCTGGATCTTCCGGGCACAGCGGACTGAGTTGGCGATGTCATCGGTCAAGAGGTCACTGCAGCTCACCTTGCACTCGTTGTGGGAGCGACCGCTGTCAGGCTGACACCAGTACTTGTTGTTGATCTGGAAGATGCCGTAGTCGTTGGTGCCGTTCTTGTTCTTTTTGCCCGTGATGCCGGTGCGGAAGGAGCTCTCGTGCTGGGCAATGCAAGTCCACTTGCTCAGCTGGTCACGCGGCACGCCCAATTTGGCCATCTCGCGGGCCAGCGAGCAGCGATCCATGGTGCGACCGAAGGCGGGAGCGGCCAAGGCAAAGGCCAAGGCAACGAAAACGATGAAGGCCTTCATGATTAGACGGATGACGAGAACTGATGTCGAATGTTTGGAAAGCCTTCGCTTTTATAGGGTGCAATTAATTTAGTGGTCCAGTCGAGTTGCTGCATGCTTAAATACTCTATATGCTAAGTCCGCGTCATTTGAATAATTTTTAAATTTTATGACTAGAATTTTTTTGAATGTCTCTCAAACTGGTTTGAATAAATCCCCTAAACGAAACATTTAGCAAAGCCAAAATTCGTGGAATCCAATAATTTAGCAAACTGCATCAATTCTCTGCATACTTTCGAGTGTCCACAGATGATGACAGGAAATAGAAATTGCTCAAAGGAAAACTTTGTTCTTCTAAATTCTCAAATAATCATAATATTCATATGACGTATACGCAGTGTTTTAATTACGAGTGGCTTGCTAACTGATTAATTGAGATTAAAAGTTAAAGTGTTTTGCATTGTGATAGTAGAAAGTACTCTAGATAACCAGAACCGCTGCATAGAAAGATAATTTCACCCTATAAAAGCGGCGACTTTCCAGTCATTCAACATCAGTTTTCTGCAAATTGTAAACATGAAGTTCCTCATTGTCCTATTGGCTCTGGCCTTCGCCGCCCCCGCTCTGGGCCGCACCATGAACCGTTGCTCGCTGGCCCGCGAGATGGCCAACTTGGGCGTGCCCCGTGACCAGCTGGCCCGCTGGACCTGCATTGCCCAGCACGAGAGCTCCTTCCGCACCGGCGTTGTCGGACCCGAGAACTACAACGGCTCCAACGACTACGGCATCTTCCAGATCAACAACTACTACTGGTGCCAGCCTGCCAACGGTCGCTTCTCCTACAACGAGTGCAGACTGAGCTGCAATGCTTTGTTGACCGACGACATCACCAACTCCGTCCGCTGCGCCCAGAAGGTCCTCAGCCAGCAGGGATGGTCCGCCTGGTCCACCTGGAAGTTCTGCAACGGTGCTCTGCCCTCCATCAACGACTGCTTCTAAGGAGCAGGTTGATTTCCTTTTTTAAATAAATACCACTGAGAAAAGCAAAGATTCGTGTTGTTCTTGACAAGCTAAAACCACAACATTAATGTTCTGAAACTCTAATTTTTGATAGTTATCCAATATCGCAGTGCTAGACTGCTACTCATATAAGCAACATCTTATACTCGTGTAAGAAGTGTCTTGTATACGCATCAGCAGTATACGAATTTTCAAATTTATTTACATTATTACAATGCTCGTTCGGTTACTCCCACAAACAGTTTCTTAGACTCCTTAAAAAAAATTGATCTTATAATATCCTAAGTAGTATCTTGTATTTACGTAAGCAGTGTCTTATACTTTTAAAGCTAACGCCTAGTCATCGTCTGGATATTGTCTTATACTCCGACAATCATTGTCTTATACTCCGACAATCATTGTCTTATACTCTGCTACGCAGAGTTTGCATATTTGCAAAAATATTGTCTTCCACTACTACACGCAATGTCTTATACTTCGTACATACACATGCATGTATAAGAGCAACAGCTTGCAAGAGAGCGCGCTTGAAACGAGTTGAGAAAGTGAACGATGAGAGCCGAACTAACTGTCGTCGGCTGGTTGGGACGAGGTGAAGCCAAGTTTACGGTTGCCTGGCTTTGCTCAGCTTCAGTCGGTGCGTGACTTGCGAGCGAGTCAGACGTGTGCGAAGCGCAGATATCGTTGTTTTGTATTTTTAGAGTGTGATTTTTATCAGCGGCTTAAAACGGAACGGTGATATCTTTGCTAGCCGTGCTTAAGGTCTAACAAAGTTTTATCGTCGCAAGAGTGTGCAATTGATTAATATGGAGTTTGAAATAAAGTTATAAACTGTTTCCGTTATTTTGTGGTAACGGCTATTCCATCAATATATCAATATCCTCACCTCCAGCCACCTTCAGCTTGTTACGTGTCGCAGACGATTACGCGATATATGTATTTGTAGATGTATGTACACATGCATATATTCTTGAGAGAAACACGTTTTATTGGTTAGAAAAGTGCGGTGTGTGTGTCCCTCCTCCTTCTTCTCCCCCTTCGCTGTCACCCCTCCGATTGAGGTAACAGCATCGCGAGCGCGCGCGCTGATTGCATTCTAACGGTAAAACGAGTACGACTCTCCAATCTCGACACTCGACATTCGACTCTGACTCTGACTCTGACTCTGTCTGGCCTATTGCAGCATCCACAATAATAACAACAAAAACAACAACAACAACAATTGCAACCGTAACTAAGTAGCATACAAGTTGCGAGTTTTGCTTTGTGCTAATCTTCTCAATTTATGCCTCTTGTTCTTCGATGACGATGCAAAGTGCAAGAAAGCCAACAATTTCTAGCTAAAAAGAAAAAGAAGTTAGAAAAAAAAATAGAGGCTAAAGAAATATGAAAAGTGTGTGTGGACATTTTGAGAACATTCTGCATTTGGCCCAATTTCAATGTCGTGTCATTAATCGCGTATGCAACGCTCCAAATTGGATTTCGACTTGGCCTAGAACTGTAAACGGCAAATAGAGAGAAAGAGACAGAGAGGCGGAACGAGGTAAGCCCCAAAAATACGAGTCACTGTAGCATGGTCAACATACGAACTACTCGGCTTAAACGTGCCTAAGAAAAGGTTAAATTGGGTCCAAACCATTGTTTACATATATATGTATACACCCACATATAAGATGATATCTAACTAATCTACATTTTAGCTGCACTGGGAGAAATTAAAATTAAGTTCGAATGACTTTAAATTAAGTATTTGCAACTCTTAAAATCCATACTTGATGTAAGTACGAATTATTGAAAGTAAGCATACAAATGCTTTAATCAAGTATCAACAACCTTGATGTAGGAAGAAAGAATTTTGATTCAATTGATTTGAATTAAGTTTGAGTTTTACTTTAATCATCTATGTTTTCAGTGTAATTTTCAGTCTGAAATAGTAAAACAAGATTGAAATACTCTTCTCTAGTAATTTCAGTCATAGCAAGAAATCGAGTTTAAAGTGTGATTTTTTCGCTCAGTGTAGCTGAGGCTACTACGCATAGCATATATGCTAATAGGGTTTGACTTTCTTTTCCATCGGCATTCAAAATCCTCTCGAGAAACGCCGTGTGGGCAGTCGACTTCTTGCCATTGGCATTGAATTGGCTTAGAATGGAATCACAATACAAGTGCTCGTTAGGCTGACAGTCGATGCTATAAAAATATTTTTGTGGCCACATAAATTGCTGCGTGTGCGTCAATAAAAAATTCAAAAAAAAAAACCTGTAGAAAACTAAATACATAAGAAACAAATCACATTTAAGCGTACTCGAAAGCGTCTAAAAGAGCCAAGAAAATGGTGAAAAATTCAATTGGCAACGGCACGCTTCGAGCCAGGCACAATTCCCTCAATTTACCTCCCCCCCTCATTACCCATGTCAGCCATAAACTGCTAACAATGCCACTTGGCGTACAAAGAAGTGTAAGACAAACAACAAAAGAAACATCAGTGGGCAGTAGAGACATAATAACAAATACTTGGAGTATGAGTATGAGTATGAGACTACTTTGAGTTTAGACCAAAACTGTTCCGGTCTGATTTAACAATTGTTAATAATAAATAGCTTATGCATTGGCCACGCTCCAACTCTAGAGGGGAAGCAAAGGGAGGAAGAAGAAGACACGCAACACGCTTACAATGCCCAAAAATATAATTAAATAAAAGAAAAGAAAAGAAAAGAAAAATTTCTTTTTCTCTTGCAAGTGACTTAGTGAGTATTCTTTACATGGGCTTTTCAGTGCTTCGTTAGGGGTATTCCCCACCAAAGTATTTCGAAAGAGCAGATCGACTGCTCAACTGTTGAACAGATGTTGCACACCTGACAAATGAGGCAATTGTCGATTAAGTAACCGCAATTTGCTTACCTTTTTACCTCTTACCTCTTAGACGCTCTCTTTGTTCAGCTTAAGCAATTGGGTCTTTTGTTAGCTGCAAAACTAATTGAAGCCCCTTGGAACAGTTAATTGAGCTCAAAGGCCAAACTGTGACCAGACACCCCAACAATCAGCAAATCTTTCAATTTGCATCTATTCCGAGTTGCGTTTTCTTTACACGTGCAAACACTTGAGAGGCCTTGCTTATCACTCTGAGATTTAGACGTACTCTTATATCAACAGCCACTACTTGAGATAAGCTCAAGTTCCTCTAAAGCTGTCCTTGACTGTCTGGGAAAATAGTTAGGATGTAATTGGTGTCCCAGAACAAATGAACAACTTTTGCAATTAAGATTGCTAAGTTTTATTTATTTGATATTCCAAATCAAACGACCTGCTTAGAAACATTCGTTGATAGAGGGCAGCGAGCCACTGCAGAACTTCCAGGTGGACCAGGCGGACCATCCCTGAGCCTTCTGCACCTTCTGGGCGCAACGGACGGAGTTGGTGATGTTATCGGTCAACAAAGCATTGCAGCTCAGCTTGCACTCGTTGTGGGAGAAGCGACCGTTGGCCGGCTGGCACCAGTAGTAGTTGTTGATCTGGAACAGGCCGTAGTCGTTGGAGCCATTGCCATTGGTAGGACCAACCACGTGGGTGCGGTAGGAGCTCTCGTGCTGGGCCAGGCAGGTCCAGCGGGCCAGCTGGTCACGGGGCACGCCCAAGTTGGCCATCTCGCGGGCCAGGGAGCAACGGGTCATGGTGCGACCCAGAGCGGGGGCGGCAAAAGCCAAAGCCAAAAGAACAACGAAGAACTTCATGTTTAGAATTTTAAAAAAACTGATGTCTTCAGCCAGGAAGGTCTGTGCTTTTATAGCTCGCTGTTATCTCTGAGTTCTAGGCCCAATAGGCCTGTGGTCTGTCCACAGAGATTAGATAAAATCAAGTGGGTGGTATTTCTAATAGAATGTTACAAGAATTTTGAATTTTAATTTTCCAGCAAAAGATTCTACAAAGATTTGAAATCTACCGAACCATGAAGACATTAGATAATTCGCAGTATGGGTTGTTGGTTAAGGACTTGCTTATCAAGTAGAGATTTAATTATTTTAATTTCAGCTAATTTACACTTTACAATAAGTTTCCGTTTGAGATAAGGGTTTGAAGAAAATTAAGTTGTACAAAATAATATATTTATTTATAATCAGAGCTATTTTATCGAAGCAAAAGAAAGTAAAATGATCTTAAAAAGTCATTGCTGTATGTAAACTTAACAGAGTCAGTTAAGATAAAGTACGTCAATCATACTAAAAAGTCTTTGCTGTTAACTTAACACAAATTTCTCTTATACTTACATATACTCATAACATAATGCTGTTAGTGAATTCATCTGTATGTTAACTTAACAGAGTCTGTTCAGATAAAATACATCAATGATACTAAGTAGTCATTGCTGTTAACTTAACATAAATTTCTGTTATACTTACACATACTTTTAACACAGTGCTATTAATGAATTTATCTGTATGTTAACGTAACAGAGTCAGTTAAGATAAAGTACGTCAATCATACTAAAAAGTCTTTGCTGTTAACTTAACACAAATTTCTGTTATACTTACATATACTCATAACATAATGCTGTTAGTGAATTCATCTGTATGTTAACTTAGCAGAGTCTGTTCAGATAAAGTACATCAATGATACTAAGTAGTCATTGCTGTTAACTTAACATAAATTTCTGTTATAACGTAATGCTGTTAGTGAATTAATCTGTATGTTAACTTAACAGAGTCAGTTAAGATAAAGTACATCAATCATACTAAAAAGTCTTTGCTGTTAACTTAACACAAATTTCTCTTATACTTACATATACTCATAACATAATGCTATTAGTGAATTCATCTGTATGTTAACTTAACAGAGTCTGTTCAGATAAAGTACATCAATGATACTAAGTCGTCATTGCTGTTAACTTAACATAAATTTCTGTTATACTTACATACACTCATAACATAATGCTGTTAGTCAATTCATCTGTCGGCTAACTTAACAGAGTCTGTTCAGATAATGTAAATCTTCCTTTCGAACGATGATAACTTCTAAGTTGTTCGTTATCCATGGCAAACATTTGAGTTTGTTGCGCATTCAGCTGCCACTTTCTCCCAATTTAGCAATCTGCCTGCCAATCTATGGCCAGGGGCCAGTGCGATAAGATTATAGATTCCAATCGCCTTATAATTGCATACATATCGTGATGCCTTGGGCAACCTGTCAATCATTTATTTTGGCCATTATTATGTCCACTCAATGCAAACTTACCTTCGATTTTTATTCGGTGTCTATTGATTTCGAGCGGAACTGAGCCGGTGCCAAAATTGACACTATTTGTTTAGCATTTATTTGGAATTAATAACTATGGCATTGTTGGCTGTTACCTCCAATTTAACAGTCAGCGCCAGTCCAACTGGTTTCCGTCTGATTCTTCGCTCAATGCGAACATAATTAATATGTTTTGGGTTGGCCATAAATCGGTGTTGACCCGCCGTCATTTGCGGTTGACTGTCTCGCTACTTTAACTTTACTTTCTATGGGAGAAAATTGGCAAAGAAAACCAAAAAAAATAAATAAAAAGATTCGAGATTTTATGGCCACCCAAACAAATCGGTTTTTAATTTAACCAGAGTTTTAAAAATCGCGATTTTATAGCAAATTAAAATTCATATTCTATAGAGCAACCGCCCATCTTGGAGTCTTCATGGTAGAAAGTGATATTTACGCATTTCGAAAGCTTTGACAATTTGCGGCTTCGAATAAATCAAAAGATCGAATGTCCCCAAAGATAATACAGATTCGTATTTGACACATATACATATTCAATTTAATTTAACGCAATTTAATTTTGAAGCAGCTATTGATTGGGCGCAATGCTATCTCAATTCTTCAATGGGAAGAAATATATATTCTCTATCTAATCTAATTTTATTCGCTGCAAAAATGCAATTTCCGAATTTTTTTATATTCCTATTTTAATTATTAACTAGACATTCTTAAATATACTTCAGATTTTATATAGTTATTTAATAACTAAAACTTGATAAAACGTATCTCTGAGTTCTTTCAGTTTCACTTAATAAGACATAGGGTTGCCACCCTCTTGACAGAGTGCTGACCATCTATTTCTTAGTTGATTTTTGTTTTGATCTACATAATAATCCTAAGCAAATAAATATAACTATTTTCTTGGCTAGGGTTACCACAATTTTTTATCTCTCTGACAACTCTGCTCGTATAATTTTACGCTACAAATGGTCTTATAATCGCTTACAGATCGTGTGCCGCAGGGGGATTTAAAATCGTCTTTGTAGTCGCAATTTGTTTAATGAATGCGGCATTATTAACTCCAGTATTTCCAGAGTTGTCGACAATTGCGCTCTGAAAATCATTTGCGGAAGTTGTTCCATATTTTACTTGCAAATTAATTTATATTACGTTGATGAGTTCTGTGCCGAGCAGATCCACGACTCACCTGTCTAACCAGTTTTTCTTTGTCTCAGGTATATCATAATGAATGGGTCTCAGTCTGTTTATAATTCGGCGTTGACGCGCTGTCATTTGTCGAGCTTCAAGTTTACTTTCTATCGGAGAAAATGAGCAAAAAGGTTCAGATATTTATAAGCAAATTGTTTGTTTGTTTTGCCAAAGTTTCTAATTTTATGGCTTCATTTATGTGACCGACAAGCTCTGAATTAGATTAGCGACCATTTCAAAATTCCATGACTAACTTAGTCAAATCAAGAAGATCTTAGAAAAGAAAGGCCCAACACACTTTATAGACCCTTGACAAAACTAAAAACTAGTTTGGAACTCCAACAGAAACCCAAACAGAAAACCAATTCAAGTTCAATTCTCAAGCAAGTTTATTTAAGATAGTCAAATCGCTTAGAAGCAGTCGTTGATGGAGGGCAGAGCACCGTTGCAGAACTTCCAGGTGGACCAGGCGGACCATCCCTGCTGGCTGAGGACCTTCTGGGCGCAGCGGACGGAGTTGGTGATGTCGTCGGTCAACAAAGCATTGCAGCTCAACTTGCACTCGTTGTAGGAGAAGCGACCGTTGGCAGGCTGGCACCAGTAGTAGTTGTTGATCTGGAAGATGCCGTAGTCGTTGGAGCCGTTGTAGTTCTCGGGTCCGACAACGCCGGTGCGGAAGGAGCTCTCGTGCTGGGCAATGCAGGTCCAGCGGGCCAGCTGGTCACGGGGCACGCCCAAGTTGGCCATCTCGCGGGCCAGCGAGCAACGGTTCATGGTGCGGCCCAGAGCGGGGGCGGCGAAGGCCAGAGCCAGGAGGACAATGAGGAACTTCATGATGATTTATCGAATTACTTTGGTAGTTAACTGATGAGGAGGTCCTAACAATGGCACGCTTTTATAGCACTTTCCGTGGTCTGCTTATCGGCAAACGTGCGAAACGTGGTCAATTGAGGAGGACTGCGAGTGGCGATAAGATTAACTGCATTTCAGATTATGTCATTTGAGTTTTTGATAAGGCCACTTGTGGGTACTTTGGCACTTGTACTCTCAACTCTTCGTTCCAAGTCGAACTTTAAGCTGAGAGCCAAGAACTGTTCTTGGCCATTAGCTGAGCGTCGCCATCTTGGCCTGGCCATTATTGTAACAGTGCTTTCTTTTTCTATCATTTCGGAGCATAATTGGACAATTAGCGGCGTCTTGAATATAAATAATGTTTAATTGAGGAACAGTTCGAGGCCCAAAGGCAGAACGCTTTAACATTTTAACATTTTAACGCGATCTCATGCATATGCAATGAAATGCTCAGAAATTCTTCGGCCAGAACTGTTAGCTGACCCATAACCGATATTAGAAGCTTTTATATTAACTCATAAATCAACAAAAAGTAAAAGTGAAGACGGTGAAGACAAGCTACAAAGAATCCACAACAGCATAAATTATCATTGATAGCTCTTGGGCCAACATCGAAGAAGGTCATGAAGAAATGCCGGACAGCATTTTTGTCAGTCATCAACTGACCAAATGGCTTTACAGAAGCCTTTTGTCATTTGTCTTTGGCCGAGAGGTTAACAACTTTCTTGGCAGCAATGTGTAGAAATCTCTGTGGTCGTCTTCAGATCATCAAGTGCCAGAGCGACCAGCGAGGGAATACCACTAACAGTTGGGGAGATGCTAACTTTTGAGTGGGTACAGCGAGTGCCGCATTCACTCCCTGCTGATGGGTACGGGTACTCGTAAATACACTCATAAGTGCATTCGCTGGAATGAGGTTAATGTAACAGCCCCGATGACGGGTTTTGCATACTTGCGGTTAGGTCTTAAGCCTAAGACTTCTACATACCTATCTATCTATCTATCTATCTATGTATCTATTGTGTGTATCTTTTGTTGTTGTGAAAGCAAACTGCAGTTCACTTGGTATTCAAGTTGTTGTTGCTGTTGATGTTGCTGCTGCTGTTGATGTTGATGTTGATGTTGATGATGTGTGTTAGCCTTGGGCTATGAGCCATGTCAGTGGTTTTACGACGCTCCAACTGGTGACCGTTATGAAACGCAAACATAAGTACACAGCTCAGTTCTTCCAAGACAGATCTTCGGGCAAGATACATTCATATACATATGTAGCTCTAGCCTACTTTAAATATAAATAGTTCCCCCCCCCCCCCGCCGATCTCTTTCGACCACACGAAAACAATACTAAACAACATGGCAATAGTAATTGGTAAGCGAAGACCCAAAAAAAAAAAGACCTAACAAGGTTAATGGTTCAACTATAACTAGTGGCATTTAAAAAAATAAAAGTAGGCTAATTTTACTAATTTAACACTTTTGATTGAAGAGTCTCTAACCCATTGAAAGAAATAGATTTATAATTTCGTGAAAGTTTGTCAATATTATAGCTTTTAAATAATAACTTAACCACTGTTTGGTCTCTAGATTGATTCTTCATTTAAACATTTTTTTTTTTATTTGAAAAATATGAATTGTTTCGAAATTTCCGAAATTTCATATCCAAAACTTGTCAGATTTTAATGAACAATGTCTTTTGAGCTTTATAACTAGAATATATGCGAATACTAGAACAGTATAAAAAGCATGAAGAAATTCTTCTTACTTCTTCTGGAAATAAGATATAATTCTTCTGTTTTCATTTTGGCATTTGTTGATTATTATTAATTGACTAAAGTAATGATAAGCAAATCTGGCCAATTGACTCTTCGTCGAGTGCACTTCAGATAGTGCCCAGTACTGATTACATTCGTGTATAAAAGCACTGCGACTCCAGGCTAAAGACATCAGTTTTCTGCAAATTCTAAACATGAAGTTCCTCATTGTCCTCCTGGCTCTGGCCTTCGCCGCCCCCGCTCTGGGCCGCACCATGAACCGTTGCTCGCTGGCCCGCGAGATGGCCAACTTGGGCGTGCCCCGTGACCAGCTGGCCCGCTGGACCTGCATTGCCCAGCACGAGAGCTCCTTCCGCACCGGCGTTGTCGGACCCGAGAACTACAACGGCTCCAACGACTACGGCATCTTCCAGATCAACAACTACTACTGGTGCCAGCCTGCCAACGGTCGCTTCTCCTACAACGAGTGCAAGTTGAGCTGCAACGCTTTGTTGACCGACGACATCACCAACTCCGTCCGCTGCGCCCAGAAGGTCCTCAGCCAGCAGGGATGGTCCGCCTGGTCCACCTGGAAGTTCTGCAACGGTGCTCTGCCCTCCATCAACGACTGCTTCTAAACAATTCTGAAAGATAATAAATGAAAATGATCATATAATGAAAGAAATTGATCTTGAGCTGTTTCTTGGGTTCCGACGAAATTGGCATTTTCTCCAAACATTCGTGTGCTTTCTAAAGACTTGGGAGACTTATAACGAAAGCAAGAATCCCCTTACCCCTTGATAATCTTTCAACAATTTTGAGCTCTCATAACTTATACAAAACTTCGCTGATATTGATGAACAATTTCTTTTGATTATTATTAGACATCTAAGTTGATTCTACATCAAAACATTGTACAAAACAATTGGAAGGGTTGAATTTTTCCGAAATCTTTTAATATTTTTCAATGCTTACCCCTTGACCATTTTTTCTAAAATATTGAACTTTTATTACTTATTTAAAACTTATTAGATATTGATGAACAATATCTTTTTGATCATTGTTTGACATCTAAATTAATTCTACATCAAAACATTTTTCATTTACAAGGTTTACATTTTCGAACATTTTTGAGATTTTTTCATACTTACCCCTTGACATTTTTTCAAAAATTTGGAACTCCTCTTGCTTCTCTAATTTTGAAGAACGATGTCATTTTGAGCATTATTTGACATATTTATTGATTCTAAATCAAAACATATTTCAATTAAATAGTTTGAATTTTTTCAAAAATGTTTGAGATTTTTTCATACTTATCCCTTGACATTTTTTAAAAAATTTGGGGCTGCTGTTACTTAGCCAAAATTTATCCGATTTTGATGTACAATGTCTTTTTGATCAATATTTGACCTCTTAATTGATTCTACATCAAAATAATTTTCATTTAGAAGGTTTCAATTTTTTCGAAAAATTACAAATATTTGCATAAATTGTAATCACATTACTTTTTCAAAACTTTTTCGATTCTGATGAACAATGTCAATTTGATTATTTTTTGACTTCTAAAATGATTCTGATTTAAATCAGTTTTCATGTGGAAAGTTTGAATTTTTCGAAAGTCTTATAATTTTTATGAACAATATCTTTCTAAACTATAATGCAATGTTTTCTTGGCCACAATTGCACCTATATTTGGATGCTGCATCTAAATTAATTTAGATCTAAAATAACAGAGTTGACAAAAATACTAGAGATTATAGCAATACGAAAAAAAAACAAACAAATTCTTAAAATTTTCCAAACGAATTGTTTACTTGTTTTGGGAACTAGATATTATTCTATTTTGGCATTTATTGATTATTATTAATTGACTAAAGTAATGATAAGCAAATCTGGCCAATTGACTCTTCGTCGAGTGCACTTCAGATAGTGCCCAGTATAGATTACATTCGTGTATAAAAGCACTGCGACTCCAGGCTAAAGACATCAGTTTTCTGCAAATTGTAAACATGAAGTTCCTCATTGTCCTATTGGCTCTGGCCTTCGCCGCCCCCGCTCTGGGCCGCACCATGAACCGTTGCTCGCTGGCCCGCGAGATGGCCAACTTGGGCGTGCCCCGTGACCAGCTGGCCCGCTGGACCTGCATTGCCCAGCACGAGAGCTCCTTCCGCACCGGCGTTGTCGGACCCGAGAACTACAACGGCTCCAACGACTACGGCATCTTCCAGATCAACAACTACTACTGGTGCCAGCCTGCCAACGGTCGCTTCTCCTACAACGAGTGCAAGTTGAGCTGCAACGCTTTGTTGACCGACGACATCACCAACTCCGTCCGCTGCGCCCAGAAGGTCCTCAGCCAGCAGGGATGGTCCGCCTGGTCCACCTGGAAGTTCTGCAACGGTGCTCTGCCCTCCATCAACGACTGCTTCTAAACAATTCTGAAAGATAATAAATGAAAATGATCATATAATGAAAGAAATTGATCTTGAGCTGTTTCTTGCGTTCCGTCGAAATTGGCATTTTCTCCACACATTCGTGTGCTTTCTAAAGACTTGGGAGATGGAAGCGAAAGATAGACAGCGAGAGATGGAGACTAATAACGAAAGCAAGAATCGATAGATTTTGAAAGACTGTTGGTAGTAAAAGCAATGGCTAGACTTCCCTTCCAGTTGCCGGCTCTCATAATAGGCCGTTGACTTTGGAGCGGTCAGTGAATTCTTAATGGGGGGAACGCAGGGGGCAATGATTTAAACAAGTAGACGTCGCTCTACTTGGGTTTGGGATTGGGTATGAGAACGGGAACGGGAACGGGAATGGGAATGGGAATGGGAACGGGAACTGAAAGGAAGTGGCAAAGCATTAACAGAGACACCAAGAGAGAGACCGCTTAGCGATCGTCTGGAGAACAGGCTAAAACAAAGCAAAGCAGGAAACCAAAGACTGGAAAATTATACCGGCCAAGAAGGTGAGGGAAAACTGTCAGCAGACCTTTTCCTCCTCTCCCGACAACCTGCTGCCTGCTCGACTGTCTCCTATAATTTGTGCGCATTAGCACAAGCTGCCCAACCCGGAGAGCCCTGCATAAGTAATCGTGGCCAAAAGGCCGCAGTTCAGCGCCCTCTCCAAAGGGGGCGACATGACGAGGGTCAACTACTTGCCAACTGCGGGTAAAACAATTACTGCGGTTACCGTCAAGTGGAATCAGTCTGGCGTAAAGTTATGCCCGTCCAGAGGTACAGATACAGAAAGAGATAACAACACGTTGGGAATTACAGCCACGGGGAAGAGGGAGTTGATCTTCAAGGCGTATGATTTTCAAATGCTTCAGGGATTGTGACTGATTTAATTGGTATGGAAAGAAAAAGTTGCCAAGAGGGTGAAAGATGTAGAATTTATGGAAGACTGCAAAGAGAAAAAACATAATAAGAAAGCGAACAAAATAGAAAACTTCCATTCGAGGAGAAACCTAAGGAATCTGAAGAAAAGGCAGGAAAAGCAAAGGAAGTAAAAGTAACCAAAAGGAAATAAAGGAGAGAAAAAAATATAACTCGAAAAGAAAAAGAATTTCCAAGTGGTTGAAAGATTTACTCAGAGTTTGGTAAAGACTTACGAATACACAAAAAATACGAAGCTAAGCTAAGTTTTTAAAAATTAAAGAATTTCTTGAAACCTAAGAAAGAAATATTTGGTACGATAAGAAAGCTTTACTTTCAACTGGTAGAAAAATCGAATGATGCAATAAATTTAAAAATCATAATAAATAAAACAGTTAAAAGGAAGTAATACAATTATATAAGGGCACAAAATATAATTTTTTCCTTTCTTCTTTAATCTAAACTCTCTCTGTCTGATATCAACTGAAATGCTGCCTTTTCAAAATATCTCAACAATTTTCAGCCTCGCATTGAGATTTTATTATGCGCACTTATTTATCAGATGTTCAAACAGTTTTTGAAGTGTTTTTCACTTGTGAGAAATCAAAGCTGGCGAGTTGATTTCAATACGCCAAAGTCGAGTGCAGATACGAGTGGCAAAAGAAAAAATTAATGAATGGAACGGCCGATGGCGTCGATAACGATAAGGGGGATTCACTCTTATCAAAATGGAAACGGCGAGAGCCAAAGTTCCAGTTGAGTTGCGCGTTTATCAGCGAAAAACTAGAATCAACAGTGCGCAAAGCGGAAGTGAAAGGAAGATCCAGAGATCTAACTAGACTATCGAGTGTTCTCTGTGATACAGGGAAGACGCTCTGCAGAAGATTCCATATGATGCCTAAGCAATGCTTAAACTTGCACAATGTCAACGTATCGCATTACCAAAAGCCAACAGTTGTTGTTTTCCAGTTGGTTAAGTAAACATGATCTTGACTTGTCATTGTCAATGGTAACCGAACTGAAACGACCCGACAATCCGACAATCTGACAACTTTGAACTACTTTTGGCATCAATTACTGCAACCTGTCATACCACAAATTCAACTAACAAATTATAACCATTTCACCTGGCAAAAGGCAAACTAAGTATGTCAAAAAATCAAGCTATGAGTCCCGCTGTGATACAAACCTTAATTATATAATTTGAGAGACAGCTGTGTTGATATATCACCTCAATCTGTAGCAAACAAATCTTGGTGAAAATCATAATGGCCATGCTGGAAAATCTTTTATTTCCCATCAGGTTTGTTTTGATCAACTCGAATGCCTGTATACCCTACAAACATTGTTATAAATAATATTAGCAATATATCTTTTTTTAATTTGAAAACCATATCTAATTGTCTATCTATAGAGAAGTTATTTTAAATATTAAATGTTTACTTTTATTGAAAAAGCCTCTCAGCAAACCATTGACTAAATATCATTTATAACTTGTAAGTTAGTTAGCTATAAGGGCTTTTAAGATAGAGCATTTCAGATTCGTTTTGATCTTTCTTACTCATTTTAATTTAAAGTCAAGCATGACAGCAACTATAAAAAATAAAAATAAAAAAATTGCTGACAAAAGTCAGTATCTTGGGGATCCCAAGATACCGAATACAATTCAAGAGTTGACAGCTTTGGGAAAATGCGATCTCAAGTTTATCTTGACAGCTGAAAAGTGGCCACATTTCTCCATCATTGTTGTTGCTAAATTCTGTTAATAGTTTTATCTCTCATTTGTGTGTGGGTAAAATTTACAACACCAACTTCAGCTCCAGGTCCACATTCATCTCTCAGTGCGAACCCTATGCAAATGGGCTAAAGAAATGGAACTGCCATGAGAACCTTTCGTGACAAGACCTCAGAGCGGTGACTTAATCTCTGCCAGCATCAAACAAAAAACACACTTAAAAAAGGGGAAAAAAAAACCAAAACAACAACAACTCCTCAGTTAAAATAGGTGCCCAGTTCCAAATTGTTTGTCGTTTTGGGTGTTTCTTTTATTATTTCTCCAACCAAAAAAAAAAACAATTTGGCAAGGTGTCAGCTTAACACGCGGAGAAACTCTTCTCTTTTTTTTATTCACATATTTCTTCTTTTTCTTTGTTATTATTATGAGCTACAGTTGTCCGAGAGAAAAAGGCTGTGATAAATTTCTTGTAGCCATCTAAGTTGGCTGAGAATTTTGTAATAGCAGGATGATTAAAATGCGATTTCGAATGCGGGAAAGTTGATGCAGAGAACGGGCAATTTATCAACTGGGGATTAAGTGAGGGCTTAGAAGACTTTAGCATGTCTTGTCGGGTTGTCATAAATTATACCTGGAATGTAAAAAGAAGAAAAAATAGAAAAGTTTGCAACTTTAAATGTAGACTAATCCTAGCGAAAGTCGCCTAAGAATAATTGACGTGAGTACTCCTAATTAATTGATGTTAATAGGTGGCAAAAATTGCAGATTATTTTACGTTGTTAAAGCTCTACACTTCTGGAAGACTTCAGCTTAAAGAAATTCAAATCATTAAAAATTAAAAATCATTAAGTCCTTACTATTCCCTGTTCTTAAACTTTAAAAACATCTACACTTCAGCAAGATTACTCTAAAGCTTCAACAGGACTTTCAGCTGGTGTCATAGCGATATCATGAGAAAATCCTTAAACAATTTTAAAGAAACTGACCTGTAAGATAGCTTCCAATCTATAGTAATGTCCTAATCATAAGATACAAATAGATCTGATTTTATTTTTAAAGAAAATAATTTTAAACAAAATGGTCTAAAAGATAGCTTCCAATCTAGAGTAAAGTCCTGAGCATAAGATACCAATTGTTTTCATTTTAACAAGACTAATCTAAAGCTTTAACTAAAATTTAAGCTAATGGCATTCTGAACTAACAGATATTTTTCCCCCGTTTGATCTTAAGTACACAAAAATTGGCATTTACTAATATACTTTAAACTCAGTTTAGGTTATTAAACCAAGTTTTGGCCACGCAGCTTTGGCGATAAGTCATTCAACCCTAACGGGAGGCCCTTGAGAATTGATACAAATTGATACCATGATACCAAGATGACCAGATAAGTCAAGTTGTTTACCATTTTGGTTGAAAACATTTACAAATACAGCGATGACAAGGCCTGAAAATGTATGAAAATGGACAAGTTGATCTGAAATGGCAATTGCAATAGACCTACATTGGGCAGAGGAGGCCTTACTTGAAATTGTTTTTTTTTTAAATCAGACGAATTTTGAGCCGAGCAAAGTCGTTGCCTTCTCGCTCTCGCTCTCTCTCTCTCTCTCTTCTTAGATAAACGGCACGATAACGGCATGCTTTCATACGTAATTTGTTTTACGATTGGAAATTAAATTAACTTGTTTTCCAGCCATTAGCTGCGACTTCAACTCCAACTCCGTCTTCAATTGCGATTCCAGAGCCTAAGCCAGAGCCATGCCCATGCTGCTGTCGCTGGCATTTTGCAATAATTTCTTATAGATATCATTCGTTTTGGCCAAGCTGGCCAAGTAAACTGTCATAATGACTCGGTTATGTGTGGGGCCATTATATAAAATTTCACTTTTCGATGCGGCATGTCGGCCAAAAAGGCGACGGCGCCATTTAGCAATTTCTTAAATTGCACCACGAAGCACTTGCTTAGTGATTGCACTAAGAGTGTGTGTGTGTGTATGTGTATGTGTGTAGCCCTGGAATATGTATATCGATACATATAAGCGTTCGATTAATGAGTTCATTAATCGACAGCTGTCATCAGTTGCTGAAATGAACCAGTGGAAAGCCGCCTTTTGCAGTGCTTCTATTATACAATCCTCTCGGAATGCATGACTTTATTGGATGAGAGCAATTTACTTGAAGCAGGGATCAATGCTGGGCAATTTGCCATTGCAGTACTTCCAGGTGGACCAGGCTGGCCAGCCCTGTTGCGAGAGCACCTTCTGGGCGCATCTCACCGACTTGGTGATGTCATCGGTGAGCAGTGCCTTGCAACTGATGCCGCAGCCATTGCTGGACTTCTTGCCATTGGGTGGCTGGCACCAGTACCTATCGTTGATTTGGAATATGCCATAGTCATTGGAGCCATCCTTATTCGCAGGACCCACAACGCCAGTGCGATAGGAGCTCTCGTGCTGGGCAATGCAAGTCCAACGTGCCAATTGGTCACGCGGCACGCCCAACTTGGCCATCTCACGGGCCAGCGAGCAGCGATCCATGGTGCGGGCCAGGGCAGGTGTTGCCACTGCCAGGGCTGCCAAAAGGACGACAATGAACGTGTTCATGATGCAAGTGACTGTTGTTATGTTATTAACTCAAGTAACTCAACTGTTGCCTGCATTCTGTTGAACTTGCAGTATTTATACTCGTCGCAATGTTTATTTATTGCAGTTGGGCAAATATTAAACATAATTATAATCAAACAAACATTGCTCGCATATATATATATGGGGGTTGCATACAAGTTAATTGTTCTATTTACTTATAAATCCCATGTAAATAAGGGCAATCAGCTTCCTGATAAGAAGTATTCATGGGGGAACCACGAGCTGATGACACATGTTCCGCCTTCCAACTGCAACTTGTTCAACTTGCAACACCTTCAGTTATTTGCACTCACAGTGTCCCCAATAAAGCAAAGAGTTTACCTATCAAATATTTAACGACTTTAGCAATTCTCTGAAGAATAGCTGTAAGCTGCTATAATGACAGTGTGCGATACATTTTTAATGTAAATATAATAAGCCATTAAAAACTGGACTAACTTTAAAAATCTTGCTCTATTGCTAAACATTTAATAGAAGAATTTTATGTGATACCCTAAAATTCAACGTATGTAGAATAAGAAAGAAAGAACAAAAAATTTAAAATTGATGTAAATAAATTATATTTAAAATTAACCTATTCAATGGGTATAAGAAACCAAAGCTGGAAATTGCCCTAAAATGGCCAACAATAATAACAAGTTATGGCTATAAGCTATGTATTCATATTCACATTTATACTTGTACTCACACTTATAATCATACTCAAATTCATGACCTCGCACGCATGTTTGCAGCCACAATTATCCATTTTTTCATTTATGCTTCCAAGCTCGATAACGTAACTAATTCAAAATATTTAGCCAGATGGCATTGTCTTGGCCAGAAAGGGGGGGGGGGGAGCCATGAAATGGGGGCTTTGTTCACGCAATCAGTGAGGTTGCATGTTCAACGTTGTTATTTATTCATTGTGCGGCATTCGAGCAATTCGAGACTCAAATTGCACTTCATATTTTTCATTCACGTGCACTCCGGCATCCAAAGTTCCCATCCTTTGCACGTTTTGTGCCTCCCAAGTTTAATGTCCGACTGTTTGAGTTTTAGATCTGGTCGTAGTAGTTGCTTTTTTTTATGGGTACTTCATATTTTTAAGGGCAGCTGCAATTGACTTCACTTGACTGAAACGGCTCATTAAAAATTCAACAGCCTGAATCTTGAACAAATTTGCAACTAATCTTGTCTGGAGTATCTTCCAAAAGATAAGATTTAGACACTATCTTGGGCATTGACAAGCTGTTAATGACATGAAAACCTTCACAGCAGATCTGTGGCCCTTTCTAAGTAGTAAGTTGACGGATCTCAGGGCCTCGCCCATTGTAGACATAGTCGTAACAGCAATTATGCTAATCAGATTCGTTGAGCTCTTTCCCTTTCTCCCAACGACAAGACATATAAAAACTATTATATGAAATTCAATGAACCTTTGTGAACAATGACGAAATGTTTTGTTGATTATCAAAAAGCAACTTTACACATGATTTTATGGCATTATTAGATTAAAGCCAAAGGTTATGATCCATAATTGACCAAACAAATTTGTTTATACCATACATACACTATAACGAAACGAGCCCTTCCCAATCTCTGGTATTATTTCCTTCATCTGTATCGAACGATTTGCGTCACTTAGACACTTCAATGGGTGGCGTGTTCCCATATTTTTTTATATATGTATGTTTACCTAAAGTTTTGAATGGATTGCTCCCACTTTTTTGTTTTCATTGATAGAATAAATACACGGGTAACACTTGACAATAATGGGATACTTGAAGAGAACGCGACACTTTAAAAGTTTGATTAATTATCATAGAAGTTTGCGTTACTTTTTTTTTGGCAATTTTATACCCTGTACAAATACTTGAAACAATTTAAATATGCTTGCGATCAATTAATCTTTTATATTTTTTAATCTTTTATATTTTTTTAATTAAAAGATGGGTACTGGGTATTTTAAAGTCGCTTACTTAAATGATAAACAATTTTGTTTGATATAGATTAAATTGTTTTGGTTTTGTTTTTTTATTGTCTGGCACTTTGTTTTCTTTAATATTATCAACATTTAGAATAAAGCAAACGTTTGTTTATTTTTTGCTTTTTTTTGCAATCAATTTTGTTTATAAGATAAAGCGAGTGGGTTTGACATTTCCTAAAAGAACTGCAGATAAACAGATAAATAGTGAGTGCCTTTGTATGCTCAAGAAATGCCGAATCTGCAAATTTAATTCATATAATTAATGTATGCCAATTTGATGTTTGATTTAACAGACTTTTGACAAAGCAATCTGGTATCTTTTTGTTGGTATTCTAATTGACAGACATGTTGTTGTTTTAAATGTCAACAAATTACTTGCACGATCTGGCAGCTCTAAATAATCTATTAAGTTGGCTGCGCCTTACGAAACTTAACATTAAACTGATTCAAATAATTCACATTAATGCCCACAAATAATAATATCTATGTATTCATTCTATTTCTAAACATAGGTGTATCATGTTTGCTTCAATTATACAGCACTAAATAGTTTAATTGGTGCAACTGATCACTTATCATTAAATTCAGGTCTGTTGACTCCGCTTGTGTTGCACATGTGTAAATTCATTTGCATTTCCATTAGGCACTTTTATCAGACACACAAGTTCCAGTTGTCTCAAGCGGTGGCATCGTCTCGACCACGATCGAGTCTGCGTCTGCTGATCTCAATTTGGTCTGTTCAAAATTGATTTATGCAAATTGAATGCTGCTTCCATCTGCTCGTTTTCAATTTGCTGATCGCTTTTACCATGATCTTTCGACACTTTTCGCTGCGCCTGTTGAGATTGGGTTTTTCTTCTTCTTCATTTTTGTTCATGGAAAGCTCTGGGAAATTGTTAATCAGCCAATGAGCAATTACCTCCCTCGCATGCCAAGGTGTCTGTCTGTCTGGCTTTGTGTTGCCTTCAATGTGGCACACCTGTGCAAAGAATCCAAATAAAGAAGAAGAACACTCAATGGAATTCAAGCTACGTGACTGATGCATCTGATTGATACCAATAAAAAAAAGATACAAAAACAACAAAATACATATATACATATGTTGAATTCATTTGGGCACGTCATAATTTCAACTTGAAACTCATTTGCATTTCCAGACGCACAGTTCACAAGAGATACCGAGTACCGTTAGAGCGCATTGTCAATTAACGGTGCATGTCAGTCAGTCTTTTATCTGCAACTCTGTCTATCTCTATCTATCGTTTTCTATCCATCCCTGTCTCTCGCTGCCAGCTGACAGTGAAAGTGCGCGCTTTTATTCCCAATATCGTATATTGACATGCTAATTTAACAATTTTACAAGATTTTCGCTTACGCACAAAAAATCAAAAATAAATACAACAAAAATTGAGTAACGAATTCATTGGTGAATTCATACGACGAATTAATCTGGCAACGAGGCGTTCGATCAGTTGTCAGTTGTTGGGGCAAGGAAGCGGCCACATTGAGTCTCGGCCCACATGCCTGTCATTTAGGTGTCGTTGACAGCGCTTATCGCCACACACACACACACACACACACACGCAGAGACACACACGGACACCTGTACAGGTCCCGCAACGCGAGCTGACAGAAAATGCTTAATAAACTGAATGTCTTGTTTTTCCGGTGCGTTACGTGCGAATGAACCTGCTTTAAACTTACCATTTTTTTTCTTCTTGTATTTATAGTTTACTATGAATCTTAAATTCGAGTTCTGCATGAATAATGCGCCAGGTTAAAGCCAATAAAATTTATTAAATGATTTTCCTTTTCCTCTCTGCAGTGACAGCTCCACGTTGCAGCGATCCCATCAGCACCAACGATTCCAAATGGCGCCCAGCGTGTGCGAAACCTCGCCCAAATTGCCGCCCCACAGTGCGGCAGCTGGACAGACTCTGACTCAGGGTCAGGCTCAAAGCCAGACTCAGACTTCGCATCCTGCTTCAGCTCTCTCTAGTGTCAAGTGTGGTGCCAGCAGCGTGAATGGTTCGCTGGCATCCTATAAAATAGCCGGATCCGAGCAGAGTTGGCCTCAGGCGCCAGTTTACAGCAAAGAGAATCAACGTCCACCTGTTTACAATCCCGAGGACTATGTGCAATCCTTGCGTAAGTTTACCAAAGGCAGCGGTTCGTCCAAAGTGCAATCCATCTACGATGTCAACATAAATGGCAACAACTCCAACAACAAGGAGGATCTTCATAAAGCCGCCACATTGCCAGCCAAACACTCTGGCTACAAGTAAGTCCAAAAAAGGACCTTTCCAAGAAACAATTTCACATCCTTCAATCATTTAGAACTCCCATTCCGGCGCCACCTGAAAGCGACAGCGAGATGTCCTTGCGTCAGTTTGGTTCCATCACAGATCTTCTCACAAAGCTACGTGCTGATCTGCGTGTGTCCTTTCCCAGCTTTGTGCAGGAATTTGTGGCCACACCTTCGGATGGCATCAGTCACCTGCTGGAGGTGCTGAGAGCTATACAAATGGCACAAGCTAGCAATGCACCTGCTCCAATGGCAGGTGGCAGCAATTCTCTGGCCATGTCACGCAATCCACAGAGCTATCAACGTCGTGCACTGCTCGACGAGCTTTCCTGCCTGTAAGTATAATATAATATTACTATCTAATGATGTAGTCTAATCCTTAAGGCTACTCTCTCTCTTTCTTCGCAGACAATGCCTGAGCATTTGCTGTTCCCGATCTCTGGATGCCATAGCCCGCTTAGGCAACACACCAGTTGGACTAATGCCCCTGGCCTCTTCGGCCACCGGACAAGGCATTCGTGGACGCATCCTGGCGCTGCAGTTGCTCGCCTCCGCCTGCGATCGTCAGCACTTTGGCCAGGGCAATGGGGGGCAAAAGATCAGCGCCGCTGGACACACAGCCGTCTCGGAGGCGATGTCCACGCTGCGATTGCGATGCAGTGAACCTGTCCGATTCCGGCTGCTCATTGGAATACTCAACAGCGGTGGCGGTTCCGGCGAATTGCAATGCGCGGGAATCAAGTAAGTTTAATCCCCCAGAATCAGATGCTTCATCAACTCATGTATCATGCTTAATCCTTGCAGATTCCTCAACACGTTCATCGAGAGCGCTGTCAGTTTGCAGCAACGTCTCTACATACAAGCGGAGCTCTGCCAGGCGGGCCTGGAGACCAGCACGCTGGCCAGAACAATCTCCTCTTCGTCGCCCTGGCTGGACGCGCTGCGCAGCGAGGTCAAGCGCTTCAATGAGCTTCACATCGATGTGGACAAGATGATGGCCCAGGCACGGGATGCGGATCGTGTGCGCAGTCAAATGGTCATATTGGAGCGACGAGTCCAGATCTTGCACGAGGAGAAGACCGTGCTCACTTCCATGGAACGACGCCTGCAGGAGCGTTGTGCCGAGCTGCAAAGGGAGATCTTCCGGTTGCAGGGAGCACAAGAGTCCAACTTCAAGCCCGTCGAAGCTCATCAACCTGTCGTCTTGCCACGTCAGGTACCACCCACATCGACGATGCCCGGGGGAAGCAAACAAAGCTGCTCAGAGCACGAGGATGAGGGCATCAGTAGTTCCGAGACGGGCGCCTCACTGAGTCCAGTGCCCATCCTGGTACTGCCCTCCAAGACAAAGCATCACAAGCAATCCCGCAAGACGAAACGGGATGACGATGACGACGATGCTGCCACAATCGAGGATGTCATCGAGGAGCTGGACAACATTGTCAGCGAGGCGGAGAAACAGATCTCCAACCAAGCCTCCAGCAAGCAGCATCAGCGTGCCGTGGAACAGGAGCAGGAAATTGTGCCGGTGAACATTGTGCCACAGCCCCCACGCAAGTCCCGATCTCTAGCCCATCTTGTGCCCCGCACGGACTGCTCCGAGGTGGAAGGTTCCCAATATGGCATGTTGATGCTACATCCATCGGGGGATTCAGCTGCTGTGGAAAGATTGGCTGCCATGCAGACCTTTTTCGATGAGGTGGACTACGAGACAACCAACGATGCAGATCAGCGTCAGTCCTATGTGATGGATGTGCCCGAGGCGGAGACGGAGGCGAGCACCACGGCAACGGCCTACAATGCGAGCATCAATCGGGAGCTGCTCGATGTCATCATGAATGCGCGCCACGATGAGCACGATCCGACCATGTTGGCACTGAGGAACAGCACCCAAAATACCGTGCCGGTCGAGAGGCAATCCTCCAAAAAGCCAGCAGCGCCAGCGCCGCCGGCACAGCACTTCAATGGCGTGTTCTTCATGACGGGCATGAATACACCTCAAAAGTATCCCAAACCGGATCTCACAGCGGCTTTGCAGGCACGCAGAGTGACCAAGAATGTGGAACGCCTCGAGGCGGCCTTTGCCTCTTCCACCCATGATTCCACCAATGAGGCGGCCATGATCAGGGAGAAATCACGCAGCAATCAGCAGATCTACTTCAGCAGCAACCCTGCCATGAGGATGCACGACTACCCTGCCGCAGCAGCTCAAGTTTCCGGCAATGTTTCCGCCCGTACACGATCCTACACACAAGGCTCCAAGGTCACCGATATTCCCTCTGGCCTCTATTAAGCCCTTTACTCTTTAAGTGACTTCAGCTCCTGTGCAATACAAAGCAATCCTAGCTATAAGCAGAAGATAAATCAACGAATTCCAATCAAAATATTTAAATATATCTAGAATAATGTAGCATTTCTTAGCTTAGATTCGGTGGCAGCTTCAATCGGGTCTTTAACTCTTAAGTCAGTTGCTATTAGTTGACTCCTAGGCTAATCATTTCTATGCTTAATCTTACAACATATTATTTATACTCTTTTTGTTTAAACAATATACTAATAAATCATTTATTTTGAATGAAATACTTTGATTAATCCCAAATTACCCCAGAAAACAGTGCTGTACGATGAATTTTCTACTGACCGTTTTCAAACATACACGCCGCCAGTATTTGATATTTTTCAGTTATCGACTTATCGATTTTTATGCATTACGCTGCTAATAACAGCAAGCTAACAGCTGTAAGGCTTAAATGACTTTTTGTTTGGGATTTTGTTTAGGGATTTCGTGATACATTTATGCAGCCAAAGTTAACTGAGTGACAGCTATTACATATATTATTTTCACTAAGTGAATAACAGCTAAGAAGTTGTAAATCATTGTTTTTGCTCTTGTGACTCAAATGAACTACGCTTATGAACTACAATCAGGTAGTTCATTTGAACGAGTTCGGAACGAGTCGGTACAACTCTAATCGATACACATCTCTAGAAGAAGAACTTGTTGTTAATGTGATTGGTTCTTTTTAACTGGAAAAACAGCAAAAAAGTTTTCTACTCAACTTACAAAAGTGTGAATAAGAATTTTGGTGTTGAAAAGGAGGCTGTGCAATGTTTAATGGTTAGCGTAATGTGAACACTTTTAATTTGTTGTTTTTTTGGTTGCTTTACCTAAATTGCGCGGTATTGTGGCGTACAATAACAACTAAAGAACACGAGTGAGCACAAACACACACACACTCATACACAGATATGCAAGATATCATAACAGTAAATGCAATTTCCCCCATTTTTGATATTGATTAACTTGCAAACTAATTTAAAAAGAGGGAAAGAACGAAAAATTCGCATAATACTGTGAGTCAATCAGGGCAAAATTATTGGCACACAATTTGCGCTGTCGTCTGTGTGCACATATGTGGCAGAATTAAATTACATATGTGTGTATTCATATGTAGCATATAATCAGTAAATCTGGTTGAGTCACGGCTCGTTCGCTGAGACACTGATGAGGGCGCCCGACAACTAAACACAAAGGCCGTATTATAAATTCTCTAACCAGACAATGTGTCGTAATTCGATTGGATTGATTAGAAAACAATATAACCTCTATTTAAGACGTTGTCAGTTTGTGTTCTAAAAAAAATTTAATTGTAATATATAAACTAGCATAACAGGATTAAAGTCGCAGCAACCCGACTGTTAGAGACCCTGTACTTCAGAGTTGCGAGTAGTGATTGCAATTTAGACATTGTTCTTTGATAAAGTTAGTCAAGTTTTTCAACAAAACTAATGCACTAAGCTTAGAAATTTTCGGGAATTTTTTATTAATATGAAATTTAGTTTTTAGCTTAGAATCTGTACTTACACTTAATATTTCGTCGATAATTTACTATCAAAAGTACAGGAAGAGCAAAAATTTTTAAACATATGCTTATGTTTATTTCGCTTTGATACTCTATAAATTCTTTGTACTTTTATTAGTACAGGGTCTAAAGAATTTCAAGATTACTGCGAAATTATAGAGTATTCAAGGCACATTATAGCTTGCTCTCTTTAATTAATAGTGTTCTTATGTTTAGCAGAGAATCGGATGTTGTTTTATTGATTTGCTGGCCACATCGCCTGTCTCTGTCTCTGCCACATGCCTCTTTGGGTCGCCTTGGGTCTGCCGTGGCAGTAATAAAAAAGAGAGCACACACCTTTATTGCCAGACATTATAGACTTGAAATTGACATTATTCATTATTCCGTTTATTTCCTGTAGATTCATCGCTTACACAGTCAAATCTCAAATCGCACTGACATTAATGGCCCCCATATAATCATCATCATCCCAAGCAAGATTACAAAGTTCAATCTTAAGTCGAAGTAAAAGTCAACATCGAGAATATTCAGCAGCCATGTCGTGGTTGGCCTTTGGAGCTATCGCTTCCGGCTTTGGTATTTGCCAATACACGTTAAATGTTTGTTGTTGTTGTTGTTGCCATTGTTGTTCCGTAGTTATCAATAGATTTGTCAACAAGTGTTTAATGCATTTGTTTTATTTTATTCACAGTACTGCAGCGTCTGCTGGGTGGAGATGTGCCACCAAACAAAGTCGTGGAAATCAAGAGCGAATCCCTGGGCACACTCCAGGTCCTGGCTCGCGATGATGCCATGGTCCTGTTTGCCCCGCCCTACAATAGCAATGATAAGCGCGCTGTCTACGAGATTATACTACAACGTCCCACCTCAGATTCCAACACCTCATCGTTCAGTTTGTACCGCTCGCCGTTGCAACAAGATGCCGAGGAGAAGTTCAACACTTTTATGCAACGTCTGCCCGTCTTTGTTGGCATTGTCAAGGAGGTGAGTTAACATCATCGATGATCATAATCCAAGATCACTCTATTTAAATTGTTCTCTTTTTTTTTGCAGTATTATAGTGTAAACGGATTGCAAAAAGTTTGCGATGCCCTCACGGAGAATCCCTCGTGGACGCTGGCCCATCTGGTTGCCTACTTCAATCTGCTCGAGTATATAAGCAACCCAAAAGTGGTGCAGTGCATCGACATTGCCGATCACACAACGCTCATGTCACCATTTCAGTTGGCCATCAAACAGGGCCACATTGAAATGGTCAAGGTGCTGTTGCCCTTCAGCAAAATGGAACATTTGGATATAAATAGCAACTCGGTGTTTCATTATGCGGCCAGCACATCCAAAGAGATCATTAATGTGAGTGTTGACATAGGGAAAACAGGAAAGAATGTTTATTTTCGGCTTGCCAAGTCTGATGAAATAGTAATATGATCTCAGTCAGAAAAATCGCTTGATATCTTAAGAGGCATAAAAACTTTTATACTGAAGTTATATGATATTGTGAGCTTTATGCAGTAGACAGAAGGGTATCAAGTTTATTATAGAAACAGACGGAAAACTGTTCTGAACATGTGTAAAATTGCTTTTGCGCTCTGTCACGCATTCTTCAAAGAGTGACACATTGCGTTATATACTATATACTTATTATATTAATAGAATTAATATTAATTACGACTTCTTTCTTTTACAGCTGCTCACCGATAACAATACTGTTAATCTAAACCACCTCAATTCAGATGGATACACGCCGTTGCACTTGGCCTGTGTGGCGGACAAGCCGGAGAACGTCAAGGCTTTGTTGTTGGCCGGCGCCGATGTCAATCTGAATGCCAAGAACATAAGCAAACTGTACAAAACATCCACGCCCACTTCGGTGGCTTCCTTTCTGCGTACAAATGCCAGCAAGCTCTACACGCAGGACATGAAGTACGGCGGAACGCCTCTACATTGGTGCTCATCCCGTGAAACGTTGCATGCACTGATCATGGAAGGTTGCGATGTCAACGCCACGAATTTCGATGGACGCACCGCTTTGCATGTGATGGTAGCACGCAATCGATTCGAATGTGTGGTTACTCTCCTGGCTCACGATGCGGAAATTGATGTGTTGGATAATGAGGGAAATGCTGCACTTCACATTGCCATTGACAAGAAACTGGTTCCAATTGTCCAGTGTCTGGTGGTCTTTGGCTGTGACATTAATCTGAAGAGCAAGGACGGCAAATCGCCCCGTCACATGGTTGGCAATGATGCCAGTGGCAACAAGGAGGATGAAATATTGTACATATTGCATTCGGTGGGCGCCAAACGTTGTTCCGACAGCAGCTCCAAGTGTCCACCCGGTTGCAATGCCAAGGGCACATACAATGGCATTCCCCCAGAGGCGCCTGAATCTGTGGAACAGCGCGAGCACATTGAGAATATGCTGGCGTCCACAAGTCGTCAAATGGGTGGTTTCCTAGGCGCAGCAGCAAATGGCATAATGGAGCGCCAGATGGCACCACAGTGAGTTTTGTTTACCCATCATAATTAAAAAGATATAATTAACTTGCAATCCTTGCAGAGTGCCCGTTGTGGTCGATACGGAGAAGGAGCAAAAGGGTCAGAGCATCATGGACGCCTTGTTGGGCATGTTTACCACCAAAGTCAATGCGGATGAGATCAAGAAGGACAACTCATCGGCCAGTGTTGCCAGTCCAACTGCCACGCCTCCCTCGACCAGTCCAGAGCAATTGCCCTCGCCCACAACTCCGATTGCCGCAGAGATCGGCGATAAGCCCTACGGACGTGGACGTCTCCTCTGCTTGGATGGCGGTGGCATACGTGGCCTGGTGCTGGTGCAAATGCTGCTCGAGGTAGAGAAGCTGTCACGTACACCCATCATCCATATGTTCGACTGGATTGCCGGCACCAGCACAGGTGGCATCTTGGCCCTGGGCTTGGGATGTGGCAAGAACATGCGCCAGTGTATGGGTCTCTATCTGCGCATGAAGGAGCAGTGTTTTGTTGGCTCTCGTCCCTATAATAGCGAATATTTTGAAGCGATACTTAAGGATAATCTCGGCGAATTTAATGTGATGACTGACATTAAGCATCCAAAGATTATGGTCACTGGCGTCATGGCGGATCGTAAACCCGTCGATCTGCATCTGTTTCGCAACTACACCAGCGCCAGCGACATTCTAGGCATTGTGACTTCCATAAGTAAGTGAAGAGATTGAAAAAGATATAAAATCAGCCGTAACAATGTCATTTCTTGCAGGCAACCGTCGCATACCGCCGCCCCAGCCTGAGGATCAGTTGGTGTGGCGTGCCGCACGTGCCACAGGCGCTGCTCCTTCATATTTCCGTGCATTTGGACGCTTCCTCGATGGCGGACTAATTGCCAACAATCCCACACTGGATGCCATGACTGAAATACATGAATATAATATGGCCCTGCGCAGTTCTGGCCGTGAATCTGAAGCTGTTCCTGTTTCCGCAGTGGTTTCATTGGGCACCGGCCACATACCGGTGACCGAGCTCAAGGACATTGATGTGTTCCGTCCGGAAAGTATCTGGGATACCGCTAAACTAGCCTATGGAATATCAACTATTGGTAAATTGAGCTATCAATTTTAATAACTCTTGGTGTAATTTCTGTTGTGCAATCTCACATAGGTAATCTACTTGTGGACCAAGCCACCTGCTCCGATGGCCGTGTCGTGGATCGAGCTCGCGCCTGGTGCAGCACCATTGGTGTACCCTACTACAGATTCAATCCGCAGCTGAGCGAGGACATTGCCATGGATGAGAAGGATGACCAAAAGCTGATCAACATGCTATGGCACACCAAGGCATATATGCATACCAATCGTAACAAAATCATCGAGATGATCAATTTCCTGAAATAGCGCGCAAGAAGGATTTAGACCGCACTCACTTTAAATGTTGCGTCACTTCTATTTCTGTCCCCCCTTTATATAGTTACTCTCTCTTACATTTATCTGTAAATACTATCGATAATTTAAAGAGCACACTTTTCCCACATCTTTCCGCGGTCTAAATCAGGACACACTCAAACACACACACACACACACACACACACACTGAGAAACATGCCCTCACCAACACATAAACGCTTTCCCAACCCAAAATCACAATTTTAAACCACAAATAAATTATTGCAAGTTTTAAAATAATAATTATATCGAGGCTATCATCATCGCACTCTAAATAATTTGTGTGAACGGATTGTTAATATTCAAATTGGAAATTTGGTGTTAAACTCATCTGTATTATTATTGTGCGTATTTATTGTATATGTTTTCGCCAAAATGGATTGTAAACTATTTGTTTGTAAACATTCCGTAAACATTTTGAATAAAAAAATTGGTTATTTTAGATGTAAAAACGTTGCGTTAAATTATTAAGTAAACAATTTGTTAAAAATGAAAAATTTAATATAAGTATAAGTAGTAGAAAATAATTATTATTACACGCTCCTTATTTTGTTGTACAGATAATGTCTCTAGGCTTTATAACCAGTAACCAATGGACAAGGTGCATAACCGTCATAAACTTCTTGCAGGGACTTCCCCTCCATAACTGCGATCACATTATAAAACACAACCGTCTACTGCGCAGCTGTAAAATATATATCAATTTTTGAAGTATTCCTTAATAAATTAATAGGGTTTTTAGTTAACACAAGTAATAATTTATAACATTAAAATATTCAGTTTTGGTTGTTACGTGAAGCTTACCGCTTATTTGTATATTTCTGTTTCGAAATACCGGTATGATTTCGGTTACAAAACAAATTATCTATATTTGAGAAATGTTGACTTTTTGGACTTTCAACAAGCACAACTTAGTTAAAGCTCTTACGATTTTCATGAGGAATGTCTTATTTTTCATAATATTAACCCTACTTTAACTCTGCATTTAAATTTTTTGATTCTGAGACAAAAATTATTTTTAAAAAATTTCTCGATTTTTACAGTGTTACCCCTTTAAATTTTTCGAAAATTTGAAATCTTAAATTTATTTTTTAAATCGACTACAGGTGATAAAATTTGGGTAAAAAAGTAGTTTTCACTACATTCCGGTTAGTTTCTTTAAGATTTAAGTCAAAAACTGCAAAATATTTCCTGGCTGCTCTGAAAATGAAAATCGTTGCCTTTTGCACTAAAAAAAATTCGGCGAATATTAAAATTATAATTTACTATTGTACATTTTGTTTTTTTTTTTTTAATTAATGCATCATTGCAGATTTCCTATAAAAGGCGACGCGCAAAATGGAGTTTCGTAAAAGTCAACTTTGTAAAAATGAAAATATTGGTAAGTGTCTCGTTTGATGTGTATTTTCACTTTTAAAAATTTAAGATTTTTTCTTTGTTTCCATTTTAAGTTGATTTTAGTGGCCTGCTTGACTGTTTGCCACGCCTTTAATCCTTTAACCGGAAAGCAGCTCACGAAGCGCGAAGCAAATCCAGAATGGGGTATCGGCAACAAAGGATGAAAAAGTAAACTAATATTGTAACTGGCAGGGGAGATATCTCTGAGCCCATTAAAAATATATACATATATGTATGTATGCACATATATTCGTGTTTAGCATCAACGATCGAGTTTATATTTTCATATAGCCGTCTGACTGTTTATCTCAGCTAGCGAATTCGCTGACAATTGTTTTACGGGTTTCCTGCAGATCAAGTTCTTAATTTGTATAATCGGATGTATTGTCCCAGTTTAGTTAGCCTATTTGGGTAATCTGAGACGAATTCAAATGCGTTAAATTTCTAGATTAAATCAAATGCGAATTATCCCACTTCTCCTATAAGACGAGAGGCGATCAAAATTTTATGATTTTAAAAAATTAATTTTTTTCCGAAATTTTACATAGTTACCCCTTACATTTTTTGCGAAAATTTTAAAAAAATTTAAATCTTAAATTTTTTATTTTAATCGACTCTAGGTGATAAAATTAAGGTAAAAGTACTTTTTAATTTGCTTCCACTTTTTTTTCTCTACAATTTTAAAGGTTTTTCGGTTGGAATAATTTCGGTTTTTGGGTTTCGGTAGAATAAAAAAGTTACGATTTCAGTTACGGTTACCAATTTCAATCGGTTAATACCGGTTAACGGTTACGGTTCTAGTCCCTGATCTTAAGAAATTCCTTCTTTAATATTCAGAGAGGATTTAAAATACAAGGATCGGGAATTCGTTTTCGTGTTTAGAATAATAAGGACATTAAGTCGTTTTTAAGTTTTATAGCATTCTTTTATAATTAAAATTAATAGGCTCATTAATTAATACAAGAAATAATGTATTACAATAAAATATTTTACATTCTCCATACATCAGAAGATAAGCATAGAAATTAAATGTCAATGTTACTTTTAAGGCTAGGATTTTAAGAATAAAAAATCTCCCAAAATTGGAAATTAAACTGTGTTTTTTACTGAAATGGCTTTCTTTACAGGAGTCGAAAGAAATATTCAGACTAAATATCAGGCAAGCAGAATTTGCAGAAGGTCGTTACAGCAAAATATTTAAATTTCGCTCGGCTCAAGGTCATACTTTCTGCTCACTTCTGTTCTCCTGGTATTTTGGATCTCTATGACTCTCCGCTCCGCATGTTATTCACATACATATATGTGTGTATGTGTGAGCTTGCAACAGCTCCTTGTTGCTAATGAATCTACAAAAATACCAGGCGAACAGAAATTAGCAGTAAGGGAATATTTTGTTTAAGAGAGAGATAGAACATCAAGGTCATATTTTGAAAAAAAATTAAATTTGGTTGCTTTCTGATGATTTCTGTTCGCCTGGTTCTTTAGCAGGTATTTTGACTTTTTTGTCACTGCGCTCTAGGTATGTATGTATGTATGTATGAATGTATGTATGTGTGAATGTATGTATGTGTGAATGTATGTATGTATGTATGAATGTATGTAGGTACGTGTCAGCCCGCTGCAAACGAAAACCTCCAAAAATACCAGGAGAACAGAAATCAGCAGTCAGTGAATATTTCATTTGAGCGACATTTAATTTGGTTGAGTGAAAATATTTGAGTGAAAGAATTTTAGCTCAGAAGCCCTGAGTATTTTTATCTGCTCTTTAACCGATCGTTAATTTTGAATTTTTGCCTACTAGTTTAATTTAAATTCTGTTTGCCTGTTATTTTGAAAAAATGTTTCCATTTCCAATAAGAAATCCTTTTTAATTTCCAATTTAAAGATCCTTTTATTCTTAGAATCGTACCCTTATAGACTAACATTGGGTATTTACTAAACTTAAGTTTTCTAAGAATTATTTGAGCGTCTATGCTAATAATCAGCCTTCTTATAATTTTAAAAATATTAAACTAAACTTTAGTTTATGCTAATTTCCAGTTTTATTTAAAGCGTTGGCGTATTAAGCATTTTATTTGTGCAAAGTAGTGTAAGTAAGCTAAACAATTAAATTGAGGCGAAGTTTATTAGAGCATCGTTTGAGTATGCGATATTTACGAATGTGCAGCGTTGCCACTGCGGGCGCACGCGCTGACAGTAGTATTCGCAACGAGTTGGCAGCCTGGCGCACAAAATGTAAACAGGAAAAAAAATCGAGAAAAATACAAACAATACAGACAAAAAAGTACGAAGCGCGTGAAGAAAAAGATACAAATTTGTGCAAACGAACGCAAGGTAAACATTTTGAAAGCGTGCACACACCTTGGACATGTCCAATGAGCGTGTGGACACGGGCAAGGAGGTGCCCGGGTCAGTGCCAGTGCCAGTCCAAGTGCAAGACCAAGAAGTGGAGCTGCCCACAATGTCCTTAATGTCCATGCCCACGATGCCAGTATCGAAAGGTATTATGATAACGCCGCCACCCCCCATGATGCCACCAACGCCGACATCGTCGCCCAACACACATGGCGAATGGCCCAATCTGAATCCGAACGGCAACGCATTCCAGCTTAGCAGAGACAGAGGGGGAGCGGGAGAACGGGAACGGGAGCACTTTGCCCTGCCACACCTGCCGCCACTACCATTGAACGTTGACTATTTACCGAGCCTGAGCCTCATACATCCAAGCACACTGCCATCGAGCAGTAAGAGCTTCAAGATGCGTCCCCGCATGAAACGTCTGATGTATTGTAGTTACAATAACATATTGACCGAGTCAAATAATCGCAAGCTGCGAACAGCTGCTTCCACCTGCAATATTGAGCTGCTCAACCGCATACTGGAGTCGGGCGGTAATCCAAATGCCGCCGATGAGTACAATCGCAGTCCGTTGCATTTGGCGGCCTGTCGTGGTTATATACCGATTGTGCAACAGCTGTTGAAACACGGCGCCAATCCCAATGTTGTCGACTCTTTGGGCAATACACCGCTCCACCTGGCGGTCATTTCGGCCAGCTCGAATAACTTCAATGTGGTTGTCCGTGTCCTGTTGCAGGGCGGTGCCAGCGTTCATATGTTCGATCGGAGCGGTAAGTCACCCTTGGAATTGGCCGAGGCGAAATTGCGATTGCTGCGCAATCGCTATGATCACCCCACACCGGAGAACGCCAAGATTCTCGAGGATATGTGCATGCTGACAACGCTCATATTGCGCTACATGGTGAAGCAACAGCGGGAGCTGGAGGACCTGTCGGCGCTGGAGAAGCGACTGCAAAACCTCAGCACCAGTGATGATCAGGAGCAGGTCGTCTCCCAGACAGCCGATGAGCTGCTCGCCAGTGTCGAGCGTTTGTCCATCAACAACAAATAAAAAGCGGGCCGGATTCAAGTTGCGTTCGATCAGTTTTAGATGGGTAACAAAATTACACACACATACCAAGTTTATACGACAGCTAAACATGACTAATCCAAATTCGTTTCGGCGTGCAATATTTTTTAATACTTCTATTATGTTCTTATTCAAAATATATGTCAGTTTTATGATTTTGGAATAAATTTCATAGCAATAACTATTAATGCTACAATTTAGACCGATCTGAAATAAATTACGCCGCTCTTTTATCGCTGTTAACTCGATTTCGTTTAAAATTCACTTTAGCCGTCGTACAAACTTGTCAATAATTAGAACCCAACAATCATTTACATAACTAATGTTTATTTACTTTACAGTTTGTTTTACGTTTCCTAATTTGGCTGCCGTTGAGTTGGAGTTGGATTTCTGTGCTGTGTCCACACTCTGGAGTCCAGATGCAATACACTGAAGCATGGTGGATTTACTAATAAGGTGACATATTCATTCACCACAGTCTCTACTTTGAATCCTTTTTATTGTTCTGCTCTGAGGATAAGTTAAGAGCTGATATTTAGCTTTCTTTATTTCTCTCATTGTGGTGAAATAAATAAAGACGTGACCTCATGGTTAAATTACAACTGTTAGTAAACTTACCATGCTCAAGGTTGAATGAATACGTCACTGCCTTAGTATTTTCTGATTTGGTGACACACACACAACCAACGCTCACAATACACACATAAATACACACACACATGTTTCATGCGATCTTTTTTATTAAGTATTTCATTTAAGTTTTCATTGTTTATGCAACACAAACAAAACAACATACACACAAACAAAAATATGTTTACATTTTAAGCTTTATGTTTAGCGCGCCAAAACAAAATATAAATTTATGTAATAAAAATGCAATTTCCAACTGCAATAAACAATTTAACACCTAATAAAATGAATGCATTACAATACATTTAACTAATTGGTTACAATAAAAAAATTTAAATTTTAAATGTCTAATGTATACTGCAGGTAAATATACACAAAACAATTTTTAATAATAATAAAGGAAAGAAATCAGCAGTTGCTGTTTAACTTAACATATAGGCTTTCTAGGGTTAAGGGCAAATACTTGTCTATATAATACAAACACACATGAATACTTGTTCTAATGAAACTTAGTATTTATTTAGACTTGTCAGCGAACAGCCTTGGGGCTGTAAAGGAACAACTAAATACTTGGGCGTATTTATATCCGCATATTTTTATATATGTACTTCATTATATACACATATGTATATGTACATATGTATATTGCGTTTACTTTGATTTAATTTCAACAGAAAAATCGATAACAAATAAGCTTTTGAAATCATGGCAAGCAGAAGGATAAACCACTATTTTCAAATATAGATCCAAATTATTTATATAAATAAAATTAGCTACAATGCAAGTCAACATACATACTTAACGTCACTAATTTATTAAAAATGTAACATATTTATAAATAAAAAGCACAACAGGGACTACCATTATTCAATGAGATTTGACCGTTGTAAGAATATCGACGATGACTTCAATGTGTGCGATAGTTTAAGCAAATACATTATCGGTAACGACGAATTATCGAAAATCAGCTTTTTTTCAATTAATTAATTTTTGTTAAAATTTAAATTATAAATTAAATAAACGACAAATCATTAAACCCAAAAAGTCAAAAATTTTCTTAAATTATAAAGTTAATTCAAAATTAATTTGGTGCACCTCACCCTATGCGTTTTTAAAAACGAGTTAAATGTTGTTTGACTGGAAACCGTTGCCAAGGTTGCCACCTTGGGTTTCTTCTTTTTTCTTCAAAACTTATGGCAAGGTGGCAGCCTTGCTTTTACACTCTGGCATTGCTGAGTGAGGAGAGCTGCAACAGAAGAGGTTGCTTGTTGAACGAATACTTAATATACTTATTTTTCACAAAACATATTACAAAAATGATGCAAATGAAAGAATATAAGGAAGTTCCGCAAGATGCGCCACCGGCTGCACCCGGTGTAAACACTGCAGGCCCTGGTAAGCAAATCATTCGTACAAAATAATTAATGTGCTTAAACAAAGTTATTATTATCGTTAAATTTTGTACGTTGCGCGCTTGTCGTGTGTGCGTGTACGTGTGTGTGTGTGTTTTGTTCGTGGGCGTTTGCCAAAATGTTGTGTATGCATACATATTTATTGGTATAATAAATTTAAATATTTTATTGCTTCTTTTGTGACGGCAGAGCCATGGATGAGCATTCCAGTGGGAAGCAGCTGCCCGCAGGGTCTGGAATATCTCACTGTGCTCGATCAACTGCTGGTGTCGCAGAAGATCGAGAAGCTTGAGCTAATCACTGGTTTTGAGACGCAGAATCGCTTTAAGGTGAAGAACTCATTGGGACAGAATGTGTACTTTGCGAGTGAGGAGAGCGACTGTTGCAGCCGCCAACTCTGCGGCCCGGCGCGTCCATTTGAGATGAAGATAATGGACAATTTGCAAAACGAAGTGCTGCACATAAGTCGCCCATTCCGCTGCGGTTTGTTCTGTTTCCCCAACTGCATGAGCATGATTGAGGTATCGGCCCCGCCTGGACAGGTCATTGGCACCGTCGAACAGGTGTGCACGTTCCTAAAGCCCACATTTCGCGTCAAGAACTCGTTTGGCGATGTTGTCCTCGATATTGTAGGACCCGCCTGTGTCTGGAAATGCTGCAGCGATATCACCATGAAGGTCAGTACACAACAGCAATGTTATTCGATACACACATCTAGATATGTACACTTTTCTATGCATCCTCATACATATTGGGATTTAATCAAAGCGACAAATGACGTCACGATATCGCTATGCTTGACTGCCGTCTTCAGTGTGTGTCTGTACACTGCGAATCAATTGATAGAACCTACAGTTGGTCAACTAATTATTTTCACACAGACAAAAATTCACTCGGTTTTTTTTGATTATTTATGCTCTTGGCTCTTGAATCATTCAAAAAATATAAATTTTAATGAATTATTTTTAAAAATAATAATTCTAGTTCGTCAAAACAATTACTAAACCAACTGCATTTGTTTCAATTAATAAAAATATAAGCGATAAGCCTAATGGATCTTATAATTTCTGTTTTTTTTTTGTACATCAACAAAGCAACTTTGAATAATATATAGTTACTATATATATTATAGAAAAAAAATCACAGAAAAATAAAGATAATTTTTTTTTAACAAGTAAAATATGTTAATTTAAAAAGTTGTCAAATCAATTACTTGGCTAACTGTACGTACATATATGCATCTGTGATTTTTTGTATGTTTATACACGGGTGTGCCTGGTTAATTCGCTGCTTGCCTTTCCTGTTCTGCTTTTTAGGTATTCAACAGCGCAAACAACGAACAAATTGGAAAGATAACCAAACAATGGTCTGGACTCGGCCGAGAATTGTTTACCGATGCCGATTACTTCAGCGTCACATTTCCGCTCAATTTGGATGTGCGCATGAAGGCTCTAATCTTCGCCGCCGTTTTCTTAATTGTAAGTCTAAACATAAAGATACAATTACAAATCTATTTACTTATCAGCTCTATATTCTCTTACAGGATATTGTCTATTACGATCATTAGATCGTTTGCACATGCTCGCAATATATCAAGAACAACCAATCTAAACAATCGACTGCTTAGTTGTTACTTTTAAGTTTTTTTACAACACGAATATTATCTGCTAACGTGCGAACAAAAATCCATATATATATATATATATATTGGTTCTCGGAATCTCCCCCTATGTGCAAATAAATTGCAAAAATGATTTCATTATCGCAATCTCGGCCACTTTAAATTGAGTCTCTCCCTATATTGAAATTACTTACTTGGCAATGTTGTTGCCGGAAACGTGCGCACAAATATCGTTTTAAAGTACACTTCCATTCATTATAGCTTGTACTTATTTTACATATATATAAGCGATTATATATATACAATACATTTGCAAATGCAACTACGTATTTATTTTATCTTGAAACCGACGTTCGGTTGGCATTTAAATGCACACCCTCTCAAACACACACAAACTTAATACAAACGTTCAAAAAGTGCCTTAAGAAATCCTAATTGTTGTACAACCAATTCAAACCCGCCCCATGATCAGTATATATCTCCACATCCGAGCTATATATTTGTATGTACTTAAAAAGTAAACAAACAAACAAAAAAACCGAAATTGATTGTTAACGTTATCGTTATTGGAACTACAATGTTATTTGCATCCATTTCATAAATTTCAACAAACCAAACACTTAATTGTATAATAAAAGAATGTCTATTTCATATATAAACCAAATGCAGTTTTAGTTTCTCACTTTCATTTTGTATATATGTGCAAAAAACAGTCATGGAATTCTTGTCGTTGATACTATTGTTCGATGTCAGTCGTGGACAAGTTGAAATGGAATTGTTGCGTTTCTTGGACGACGCTGCTCAATTGTTCTTGGCAAAGTACTTTGTTTTCTCCTCCGGATTGGGCACAATCTGCAATAGTTATTAATTCGATTTATATATTTATTTATTGTATATGACGTCTATCCCACCGTATCAGCGCCTGGTCGCCATCCAGCTGGGCAAACCTCGCCGTGAGTGTCAGTATATTGGAATGCCTGGACCAAGCGTATGGTCTCATCCACAGAGCGACCCACGGGCAAATCGTTCATCGTTATTTGACGCAGCACGCCACGCTGATCAATGATAAAGAGGCCACGTAGTGCATGTCCGCTTGCCTCCAGATAAACACCATAATCCTTGCTAATCCTGTGCGTCAAATCGGAGAGCAGGGGAATCTTGACATTGCCCAGTCCGCCTTCCTTACGTGGCGTGTTGATCCACGCCAGGTGGGTAAAGTGCGAGTCAACGCTGGCAGCAATAACCTCCGTATTAATCTTGCGAAATTCCGCAATGCGATCCGAGAACGCGATAATCTCGGTGGGACAAACAAATGTGCTGTAAAGTTGCAACTGATAATTACACACAACAGTCAAGTCTTTGAGTAAATCTTACAAGTCCAAGGGATAGAAGAGCAGCACAACGTATTTGCCCAGATATTGCGATAAGGATAACTGAACAATCTCTTTGTTGACCACAGCGGTGCCCTCAAATTGTGGAGCTGGCTTTGAAACTAAAAGAAAGGAAGACAAATGTGTTGGTTTAATCGGAATATAGTACACTCGGTCAGGGTCTAAGTATCAAGCAAATATACTTACTAACTGCTTTTGTGTACTGCAATTGATGATCGCCCTTGGGATCACCAGCGGGATAAACGGAGCCGCCAGCGAAAGAGTAACAGGATTCGTTGTCATCCGCCTTGCCAGTTGCCGCAAGGAGCAGTATGAGAGCTAAGCAGCCGTAATTCATGTTCATGTTCTCACTGGTTGTTGTTGTACTAAGTATAAAGATAAAATTCGCTATAGTATTAACTATAATTTGACAAGCGCCACCTGTTGGCTTAATTCTGGACACTCTTCCCTCTCCCTTCTTTCCCTTCTATGGAAAACGCACTTTTAGCCACGCAGTCAAAATTTCTGCCTCCTTCTTCGAGACTCTCAAAAACCAACCACAATTCAATTGTCTGCAGCGATTGAAAAAAAAGGGGGGCGACATCAACTTTGTGATAAGCACGAGCGGGAATCTTATCAAATTTATTATACACGTACATAAAAGTGCTGCTACTGCAATATATTTTATTGTAACTTTAACTCAATTTCAACTATAATTTAACCAATAATAACAAAGCATATTCGATGTCGTATTCGTTTCCTCTTCCGCATCAAGCCTTTGCTGACATATTTATAATTTGTTTACACAATTGTCTACCTTTTATTTATTTCTTTTAATATAACAAGTTGCTCTTGTTGATTTTAACAAACAATATGCCCGTGCAATGACTTACCGGCTAGCGATGTGCCGATACAAACTATCGCTTGCTTCGTGCTTCACAGCCCTTATGAGCTGTGCACAAAAACTAATTGCGCTTATCAACGGACGAGAAAAACTTTTCTATATTTTAAAGGTATGTATTTATTTCATATATTGTGGCACACATGGTTAAAAATCAAAAATAGCGATACATCAACTTGTTGAATAGTGTAAAAAACATCGTTTGTAGATTTATCGATAACTTAACGTGCGGCCAACTTCACCTTGATTGTTTGCGGTCAAATTGAAAGTCCCACACAACGGCAGTTATATTTTTGAATGCTTTATTGAAGTTTGAATTATTTACATTTAAGAAAACAATTCTTTACCTCTTTGTACTTACGCGCTATAAACTTTATTAAAATATATGTATATAAATTGCTTGCGCTTATAAATAAAACTTTACGCATGGAGTTAAAACAACATGTAGGTATTGATTTATGCATGTTCCTGCTTACGTGCTACGACAAATAAATATATGTATATATATATTATGTTGACATCTTCTCATCTTAACGCATACGCAGCCATTTAAAAACTACAACAAATTGAGCAAAAAGTTGTATGCAAATTGCACGGAAAGCGAGAACAATTCAAATTCATTGTTTTTAGTATGCAAATTATCAATTAGTTACTATACTAGTACTAGCTTTGATTGAGAAAGTATTGAGACTTAAAAATGGGGCATGAGTGTGAGCATGCCACCGAAAATGCATGTTGCATGTTGCTTAACACGTGGGTCTAGCTCTCCCAGACCTCATCGCGCTGTTTGGCAGCTAAAAGTTTGCGTTCTAAGGGAAAATAGAAATAAATTAGTTACATTACAAGAATAATTAATATTGGGAAAACATACCTTTGGCTTCACGTAGCACACGTCTCTCGTTTTCCCGCTCCTCCGGAGCTGTGGGCAGCTTGACACCCAAAGCTCCGGACACCAGACGACGCGCCAGCGCCGTGCAAGTCTCGGGCCGCTGTCGATAAGGCTGTAGCGATGTGGCACCTGCTTTCTTGGCCTTGAGACGCGATTCAAGTGTGGCCGCAGCCAGCGGCTTCAACTTGACAAATGGATGGCCCATGGTCAAAACCTCAGCAGCTGTCAAGTTGAGTTTCATTAAAAACTGGTTGTTTATTTACTTAACAAAAAGATTGTCTTACCAATATCGGAGCTGCTAAATACGGCTAGGGCATGTGTATCATCCACCCACTTGATGTCGAAGCCGGTACCTTTGTACCTTGAAAAAAGCATAAGCAAGTCTGGCGTTTTGAATTCAACCGGAAAGTTGGAGATTTCCAACACGTGGGGAAACTCCTCCTCATTGAGTAATGATTGTTTAATATGGTAGACCTAAATGGAATAGGTTACTGGTCAGTAATAAATTGATATTTTAATTACAAGTTGCTACTTACACTATAATCCATTTTGGGCAACTCGATTTTGCACTTTCCCACAGACTCGGTGAGCTCGACCAGAATCTTTGGATCCAAACAGTCGCCATTCTCATCGAACATGTTCTCCCAGTCATCTCCCGTTTCCTCCTCATCATCCTCGGTGGTGCTGTCGGCAGCTGTGGCAACACCTAATGTTGCCGCATTAACCTTGGCTTCAATCTTATCAGGAATCTCCAGCACATCCGACACAAAGGTTTGTTTCATGATGCGACGATTACTGCGATTGATTTCCTAAATGGAAATTCCAAACATGATAAATCTGTAAAAATGATCTGTGCTTCTCTTTTAGCTGATATTTACCTTGGAGGCTCGCTGCAGCTCGCGCACTTCATTATCACATTTGTTGGCATCCTCAGTCGTTGTCACAATGGCATCTTCGATGCGTAGCGATTGTTGTTGTTGCTGTTTACAGTGGGCTTTGCTGCCATGGCCTGACTTTGTTCGCGGGGCGCCGCCCATTATCTGCAATAATAATTTAATTATATATTTTTTTAACTGTTATATTTACTTAATAATTCTAAATAAAACATATATTGAAAGTATTAACTGAATTAACTATTAAAGCTTGAAGTTATGGATTTTAATACTGACATCAATAATCGAGAGGCAATTAAAATTAAAAAAAATATCATTTGTCCAAGATAAGTTGATTTTGAGTAAAAACTATTATAAAAAAACCTCACAAGCTTATAAACTTTATCAACCTTTGATATAGTGAATAATCTGGATAGTGTGAAAATCAATTTCAAATATTAGTTCACTATATCCAGACTCAACTGTGGTTGCTTAAGTACATTGATTAGCTTTACGACAGTTGGCAGTTATAGTAATACAGTTGTAGATAAAGCACCTCCTTATCACAGTTGTTGTCTGGCGGTGGCGGTGGCGACGTCGTCACTTGGTTCGATTGATTATCGCTGGGCGCAATCACAAGTAGAGTAGCTGCCTCAATGGGTTTACTAATTGTTTTCTTGCCACGCTCCCTGCGCGATCGTGTTTTCTTGGGCTTAACTTCGTCTGATTTCGACGGGTTTGTATCTACAACTGACAGTTCCAGTGGCTCGAGCTGTGGCTGCGGTGCAATTGCCGCTGCTGGCGCTGGCGTCGAAGTCGGCATTGTTGTTGGCATTGTTGTTGATGTTGTTGTTGTCGTGGTCGGCGGCGTTGTTTGACTGCGTCGTGCCCTTGGCACATAAACAGCTCGGTCGGGACGTCGTTCGCGTCGCGTCGCTGCTGCTGCGGCGCTGGCTTGTTGCTCTCTGCGAAACAGATGATCAAAACAGAAACGGCAAAAACGAAAGGTAAGCAATTAACACATACAGAATTTCGTAAACACACACACACACGCAAACACGCACAGTGCATCCACCCGAAAGAAAATTGCAAAACGATAACGATAACTAACCTTAACGATTATTGCTAAATTGCAATACAAAAAAAGTATTAATATTATTGCACATTTATTTTACACATTCGTGTTCGTATTTTCACTGCGGTTATTAACTTTTATTTTCACTGCCTACCTTGTTGGCGACCTTTTGCAAGCGTTTGAGGTAGTTGTCGATGTTGATGTTTCTGCAGCTGTTGTTGTTACTGCGGCGTCTGCATCTGCACTGGTTATTGCCACAGACTCGTCTAGTGTTTCATTCGTTGCAGCTGTTGCTGCTTCCTCGGTGCTGTTATTCCTAAGTGCGGGTGGTCTGTAAAGGTCCACAGAATTCGATTTGCTCACTACAACGAAAAACGGAGAGGGAGATGGAGCGAGAGCAAAGAAGCGATTTATTAGCAAATTCACACAATCAACTTAAATGAAGCAACGCATTTGGCAAAAAAAAGTGTGCATACTTCAAGAAAACAAAACAAAGAAAAAAAAACAAATTTACTAACGCTGACCCAATTTTATGTTCGTACGCTTTGCGTGCTGCTTCGTGAATGTCAACACCAACAACATGGTTGGCTGAGACAGGGCGCAACAAGTGAGCGAGCGTGTGAGCGCATACGCTTGAGAGAGATGTTTGTTGGTGTGCATGTGAGAGAGCGTATGATGCAACCAAAGGCAGCTCGCGAAAGAGGGCGACCTTGAATAAGCTGCGTGACCCGAGCAAACGAAATGAAACGAAACGTACGAACGAACGAGCGGGGCGGGTGTACAACAATACATTCGCCGGAGTGTTTGCCTTTATTTTTAGTCGATTTGCACACATAATTAATTGGTTGTTGTTTTCAGTTTTCTTTGTTTTGGTGCTTTGGCTATTTGCAAACATATTTTGAGCTTGCCAAATGTGCCATTATTATTACATAGGTACTTGCAAATTATTTTTGTTCGTATGAGTGTATGTACACACTGTAAATACAAATGTAAAAGCTATAGTGGTATTCCTTCAATTAACTTTAATTATATGTACACATATATTCTGATTAAATATTATTTAAATGAACAAAACGAGTTTTGCTCTGATTTAAGTTAAACCTGTTTTTGGTTACTTTGTGATTTTTCTACTCTTACAGAGGGCATTACTATTTTGTCATACGTAACGCACATAACGAAACATATTTGAGATATAATTATTATTTTAAATTGTTAGCTGTCAAAGGAAAAATATGTGCACCCTCAACATTTTTTAAGCTAACGATATTTTAATCCAATTAAGTAATTGCGTGAACTTGAATTTTAGCAATTTGAAGTTTGCTAGAGTATCAAGTCTTTGGCGTTACAAAGATATCGTTTCTTTCTTGTCTGTTTTGTAGTAACTGTTAGCACTTTTTTGCGGAATGCCACTAATGTCAGACTACTTACAAGGTGTTTCGCTGATATGCTTCTTGACGCCCATTTTACACAGTTCCGTCACGCGTTTTCTGCTGGCACTGTTGCTTCTACCGTTACTACGCCAACTTTTCACTGGCTGCTGCTGTTGTTGTTGTTGCTGTTTACGGCTGTCAATTACAGTTAGAATGCGTGTTATACATGGCTGTGTGTGTGAGTGAGTCAAATTAAAAGCTACTCACGCCTCAAATCCGTGCGGATCGATGAGCTGATTGCGAAAACAGACAACTGTGCGTCGATGAGGGCCTTGACCGACGGAAAACGTCAAAAGATCGTATTGCTGGCGATAGTTCTCACATGTTTGATGGATGAGATAACGGCGATAATTGTTCACAGGTGGAAAGAGCAGCACACTGTACAAGAAAAAAGAAGAGACCGAAAAACAAGTTGAGTGTTATATGTATGTATGTAAGTATGTGTTGGAGTGAGTCTCTCTCTCTTTCCATCTTTCTCTCTGTATTACACTAACAGGTTGTTTCAAGTTAAAGAAGACGAGCAATAAGAAGCACGCAAAGCTCGGCTTGTAAAAAACAGATTATGCAACGCGGCAGCAACGCATTGTAATAATTAACATTCACATTTATCTAATAAAAATTCACCAAAACAAATATATGTATATTTGGTACGCGGGTGCGCGTTCACAAAGCCGACGACGAATAATGTTAATAATAAATAAACTGCTGATGATGCGCAGCGTTGTTGTTTATTGCATGACGATTAATTGCTTATTGAACGAGTAATGCATGGTAAACGGCTAGCGAGCACACAAAAAACCGTGTTACCAGCTCCAAACGCCAAAGACGCAATGCGGAAAATAAAGTTGCATGCAATGCTCTTGTTTGTTGTTTGTGGTTGTTGTTGTTGTTGCTGCTGTTGTGGGGCAGCTGGGAAAACTCGAATTTTGTGGCATTTGCAAACCGGTAACATCGCACGAAGTCCCCATAACGTTTGTATAAGACATACATTTCGTTGTTGCATATTTCCGCGTTGTTATAAACACAATTGGGGTACGAGGCATGGAAAGGGATAACGGGAATCGAATGTCACACAAGGAGTTCCAATGTTGTTGTTGTTGTTATTATTATTGTTGTTTTTGTAACTGTCGCGCCACCAGCTGCTGTCGTTATAACGATTGAAGCTTTTTCACACCACAGACACGAGCACACACAACACACTCATGTGTATACATAATACACACCCACACACGCTCGTGGCACAAAAATAAGTTCTAAGAGCTCTTACCCACTGCTCAGCCGCTTTTTTAAAAACAATTCAATATCGATTCCAACATTATAAACAAATTCCTGATCGGTTAAGCTTAAATTAGCTGTAAACGCGTTTTTTCGATCGCCGTTCTCCAGCTTTTTAATAAATATGCGACAATGTCGCCACACATAAACACAGTTTAGAACTTTTTCACGTTTCACGAAGTCAGTGTGTACACATCAACTGATTGTTGATAGTGTGCCCATATCAACAAAATTGTGGATATCTCAAATATCGATAAGAAAAATGATCCAAAACTGGTTCCATGGCGCGTTATTTAAAAAACATAAAATTTCTTAACAACTTTCTTAATTTTGCAATAAGATAATGTTTAAGTAAGCAATTCATAAGTTTAAATGTGTATAAAAAGCTTCTTTTTTGACTTTAATGGTCCTCCGGCTCTGCAATTTTACAACCAGAATTACAAATCAAAATAATAAACAAAAATCAGCTGCGAAGATTGTTTTTGAAAGGCTTAAAACTAAAAAGTAACTGACTATCGTTTCTTTTCTGTGAAGCAAAGGCTGCCACATGTTTTCTGGGTTGCCACACTGTTCAATTTTTTCGACGGACCCTTGGCTAGTTCAATCGAACTTATTCGGAACAACTCGATACAACAACTGTATTGGAAAGTGCAAAAACTGCGAACAACGAACGGTAACAGAAAACAAAATTGTTTGTTTAAAAATAGTTTTGAAGCATCTAAAATTTACTAATTTAAGATTAACGCTAAATAATTTAGTTGCTCTTTGTCGAAATTTCAAGTGTTTTATGAGTTTAAGAAACAAAAAAAAAAACAGCAGCTGAGCTCAAGGTAGCATCAGCACCAGGAATAACAACAACAGCAACTGAAACAAACGCGTCTTAGAGAAGAGTGTGTGAAGAGGGGGTGAAAAGCAGACAAACGACAACTGTGCCATTGGCATAGAAAATTTTGCATATACACATAACTACATACGTATTTACTCGTACTCATGCGATCTATTAATAATAATATAATTGCAGAAAAAACAAGAAAAAATTGATACAGGGCCAGGGACGTTGACGTCGCTGCCAACGCCATCGTCGAGTAAATTGGAAAGTGGCAAAAAAAAAAGAAAAAGCGCGAGCGGACAACGGTAATAGTAATAAATACACACACATATACACACATACGTGTGTACGTACACATGCACGCACACATGGAGGCGTTTGTTTGATGAACAATTTGGAGCAGCGAACAAAAGACAGACAAACAACATATAATGACGACGCGTGAAAATGTTGCAAGCCGTTTGTCCAAATTGATGCTTAACAATGCCAACGGGAGCAACAACACGACAGCAGCAGCCGCGGCAGCAGCTCCAACGGCGGCCACAACAATGTCCATGGTGCAATCACCAACGTCGCCTGGTGAACAGTCGGAGTTGAATCAATTGAAACGCGATGCGGATCCGCAATTCTCACGCTTTGCCGATTATTTTGTGATATGTGGCTTGGATCTGGATACGGGCCTGGAGCCCGATCGTTTTGCAGGTGAGCCAGCCACATCATCATATCAATTTTGATAATGTTATCTATTTATTACCTATTTTTTAGGTGACAATCTGCATTGCTCGCCGCTGGATCGAGCCTACAAGAGCAAACCATTGGCACATTATCCTGAGAATGTGTCCTGGAATCCATTCGATGCTCATGGCATTTGCATGGTAGGTGCCATCAGCAATTCTCTGTCTGGTCGGGCTTCAATTAAGTTCAATTGCTGGCATGACGCGATCAATTTTACCCTTGCCACGTCTCGCCCTATTCGGGGTCCAGCTTAAGTGCCCTCTCAGCATATGAAATTCATGCTTCAGTGAGCGTCATTTAATTGATGCCACATTGGCAGACGACGAAGCAACGAACCTTTCGCTGTTTATCATATAGAAATCTTGACATGTGTGCGGGAAAAACACCCAGAGAATACTGTGAAAAGGGAGAGGAGCACACTATGAAACGATTCCATTATCTGAAATAGCTTTATTATAGACTAAAGATTAATGTAAAGATTTCATTTTAAATGCAATCATTTGGATACATTTGCCATCTGTAATTAGCACGCCTCATCTACAAACTTACTTATAAGTCGATTCATTTGTTGCCTTAATAATCTCATTATTTTGTAATTCTTTTTCCTCAGCTGTCGCTGCCACAAGGTCTGCGCTTTCGGACACAGAAGCACAACATTGAGCCCAAGTTTCATTCGTTTGCAACGACGCGAGAGGATGGCAAACGTTGTTATGGCTTCAGTCTTGTCTTTTACGAGGAGATACGAAATCGTAACATTTGTGGCGCCATTCACACGCTGCAGTCCATGTTTATTACGGAGCTATCGAATGGCCAGCAGACGCATTCGCTGAGCAGGATTAAGCAGGATGGTCCTGTTAGTCGCTCGCTGCCGCGACACTTTAAGGTTGCCGGCCAAGCGCCGCAGTCCGCACAAAGCTATTACGACATCAGCAAGGACAAGTTGTTCGTGGCCAAAAGCATCTCATTGATTTGCCAAGCTCCTTATGCTTTTGCCGCGCAGTTGTTTCTCAAGAATCTGTACCGGTGAGTGAGAGAATCTTCTTCAACTGAAATCTTTGAAAGCTAACTTGGATCTAGTTTAGTTTCCTTCTTTTTTTTTAATAAGTAGTCGATTTAGATTTTAAAATTAATGAAATCGTTATATGTTATAATAAATCTAAAGAATTTTATAAGTCAGTTTCCGTTAAGTTATCTCATTTTTTGTTCTTGACACTCTGATAACAATAACTATCTAATCTGCCTTTGATTTGTTTATACTTATTTATAAATAGTTTAAGCTGAATGAACTAAGCAGAAAATGGGAGTAATTATTTTTTTTGTATGTTTATAAAGCAGGAAATCTGATGGTATTTGAAATAAATAAACATATTGCAATAATAGTAATTATAAGATATATAGTTATAGTTATAGTTAATATACTCCTGCGTATGTATTAATTTTATTAATTATTAATATCAATATCTCCACCTTTTCTAGATGTCTTCCACGACAGCCGGGCGCTGGCATAAGTCTTGAATCCTATGTGTACAACATATTGTATGAAGTGATGCTACCTCAGCCGGGCAAATCCATACGCGTCTATTTGCCACCAATGGAGCCGCATTTGTCGGCAATCGCATTGATCTTGCAACGTCCATCGTTGGCCACAGAGCTGCCGTTGCTGGATTTTCCGCTGCGTTTGCTCTTTAGCTATTTGGGCGTAGAGTGTGTTATCCAACTCCTGACCTGTGTGCTCCTAGAGAGTCAGGTGCTGCTGCGCTCAACGGGTGAGTTGAGAATCTCCCTAGATTATTTGAATATATTTAAAAAACCTATTAACTTTTTTAGATTACCAAAGACTCATGATTGTGGGCGAGTGCATTACATCGTTGCTGTTTCCATTTCTTTGGCCACATGTGTATGCGCCCATTTTACCTGCTGCACTGCATCATTTTCTGGATGCACCGGTGCCGTTTGTAATGGGACTCCACGCTGGATGCGAGGCAGCGCACAAAATTGGCAGCGAGGCGGCCTTGTGCTTTGTGGACATTGATAAGAAGCACATACAGCTGCCGGAGGAGCTGCCCATCTTTCCCCACAAGATGGACTTTATGGCCGAGATAATCTCCGTGCTGGACAAGTTCGAAATAGAGCGTGATCGTGCCCAGGAGCCCAGTCTGAAGAATGGCTATGCCATGCGTGGTGGCAACGATGCAATGATTTCCAGCTGCACGCTGCCCAACGGTCTCCAGGCGGCGCGACGCAGCAAGGAACGCTTTCAGCAGCTGCAGGAGACTGTTTATACGCTGGGTGGTCCGGGAGGTTCGCCTGGTCAGCTGCCGGGCGTGGATTATCAGCCACTGGTGGCGCATCCCTCGAGGATCGATCATGTGCCGCGAATTGCAGACTTTTTGCGCCGCAAGGGTGGCATGCGAGCGGCTCAGTCAGCTGGTTCACCCTTGGGCAGTCCCACTCTATCGTTGTCCTCCTCCCCCGTGGGCATCTACCAAGACGTGGATGCTGTGGATGCCACACTGCCGCCCTCACGCATGGGTTCCCTTTCGCGACGTGCTGAGAAACCCAATCTAACCGCCGTGGAGCAATACTATCAGGATCTGCGCATCAATAACTCCTTGCGCGAGATATTTCTTAATCGTTTCGCACACATGTTTCATGCTTACGAATACTTTGTCATCTATCCCAATCAGGCCAAGGACGAATGGCTGTCGAATCGCGAAACTTTGCAGAATTTCGATAAATCTTCATTTCTATCCGATCAGCCGGAACATCATCGCGCTTTTCTGTCGCGTTTTCTTGAATCTCAAATGTTTGCCACGCTCATTGACAACAAAATTCTGGCCATGTGGGAAACGCAGCCCGATGAGCAGCTGCAACTCTTCGATCAGCGCATTAAGCTGTTGAGGTGAGGAGTTGTACTCCATTGTCTCTTGATCTCTATGTCATTTTCTATTATATTGCAGACGACGACATGGCGAGAACATGATCTGCGCCACCAGCTATGAGCCTTGCGTGCTCAGTCAGGATTCGCAGCAGGGCTTTGAGAAGCGTCTCAATTGCATTGACATTGAGGTGACGCCGCCAAGTGAGATTCTATCGAATCGTGCCGCCTATTTTCGCAGCTTTCCGCTGCTCGAGAAGGGCGTGCTGAATCAGGAGTGCGCCTCGAGGTAGTGTTTCCATTTGCTTACCCAAAATCCCAACTCCATTCCCACACCGCACGTCCCAACCCACCAGAAATTCAAAAACAAATCTATATTGTTATCCCCATCATTCTTACATCAATTCCCCAGCTAACAAGTCTTTGATATTAAAACAAATGTTTAGCATATGATTTTAGTTTATAGCTAGTTAATTAGTACGCGTCTTCCAATAGTTTTTACTCGTACATCGTTTACTTTCTTTTGTAAATTAATTTATTGCTTAACATTTAAATTGCATTTCTCAAAACAAAAACAAAAGAGTATTTTAGAAAATTCAATAAAAATAAAAACGTTAACCTGTTGTTAAATTTTCGTTTCTTTTTCTTTGAAATATATATTTCTTTGTTCTATTTGGCACTGCATGCACATTTCCCCCTCTTTGCATTTTGGTTTGTCTTTTAGTTTCCTTAACTAATCCGAAAACTATCATTATCTTTTATTGCTCTACTCGAAATTGCACTAAAATTTCAAATTCATGCCGCTAACCTTCATAATAAATCCAAAAATTGCTTAAAAAATAAATAGAGGCAACAGTTTGAGGCGCGTCAAGAATGGCAACAAGTGGCGGGCCCGGGAAATCTCGCTGGACCAGAAGCCACTAAATGGCGGAGGCAGCAATTCCAACTCCAATGTGGCTATCAATCGACTCTCGGCCAATTTGACGACGGCGGATGTGAGTCCGGCATTGATAGCCCAGGCCAACTGGACATTTGTGGAGCGACTGTTAAAGGTAAAGGCCTGAATCTTTAGAAATCCCAGCTCAATATTTAAAACTCTCCTTTTCTTTTTGAAGGACATCAAATCGAAGACGAAACGCATGCTGCTGGAGAAGATGGGCAACGAGGCGGTGGCCTTGGGCCTCAAGGGCGATGGCATTGAGGAGAACACTTTGATAGCCAGCATGTGTGATCTGCTGGAGAAGATCTGGTCACATGGCCTGCAGAATAAACAAGGCAAATCAGCGCTCTGGGCGCATCTGCAGGCCTACATCGAGTTGCAAGAGGCCCGTGGCGGCGGCAACAACAGTTGCAACAGCAACGTGGAGCAGACGACGCCCGTGTCCAGCAGTCCCAGCAGCAACAAGATGAACATTGCCAGCGCCTCGCCAGCGTTGGCTTGGAATGCCATGCGTAAGCGCATGGATTGTGAGTAGAATTTGGAGTGAAAGAATTGTTTAATTGATTTTAAAAAACTTGTCTTGTTTTAACTTTAGATCTGTCCACATTCCAAACGGACTTTGATAGTCCACCAAGTCCAAATCGCAGTCGATCGCGGGATCGCAACAAGTTTGTCGGGCTGGAGCAGCTTTGTCCATTGCCCGAGTCGTTGGAGTTTGATGTCAAGTGGGTAGAACAGCACTTGAAAAATTAATTTTATATAAATCCCATATTTTTACCATACTTAGGAACGTGCTGGCCATGGCGGACATCAAGACGCACATTGGCTATACACGCGCCTGGGTGCGTTTGTCTCTGGAGAAGAAGCTGCTCTCGCGTCACTTTCGCACGCTGCTCTCCGACGAGAGTCTGTTGCGTTCTCTTTACAAACGTTCAGCTTTTCTGCGCTGCGAGGAGGAGAAGGAGCAGTTTCTCTATCATCTCTTGACGCTGAATACCGTGGATTACTTTAGCTTTACCAACATTTATCCCACAACAAGTAGGCTTAGCTAGTGGACTTGCTTTCATTGCCCTTGTATTAATATCTAATCCTCTAGAGCTGCCCTACCGTGTTGTCATCTTTCCCTCACGCAAATACGGCTCCTATCACACCTCCAGCAATGTGTGGATCATGATCTCCGGCACCATGAATGAGACGCAACGTGTGCCCGTGCCCAAGGGATCGCTCGAGTTTATCTTTCATGTAAGTCTTGATTCCAACAATTATTTATACAAATTTAATTAAATTTGATTGCGGATTAAATAAAGAGAATAAGTTTACCATGTTTTAAAGATAAGTTCTATATCATTTTTAAATTATTGTAAATTTTTTTCAATTCCTTTAGTACAAAAATCTTGGTCTGCTGACAACGATGCGCATTGGACACGATAATTCCGGACAGAGCCACAAGTGGTTGGTGGAGCAGGTTGTGATGCGTAATGAGGTCACTGGACACACCTATAAGTAAGTGAATGACTCTCCTCTCTTTCCACTTGACAAGGGTTAATCCCAGGTCGGATTTCAATTATGTTAATAAACCCATGATGTCAACTTTTAGATTCCCCTGTGGCCGCTGGTTGGGCAAGGGCGTCGATGATGATTCAACAGAGCGTTTGCTGGTGGGTCAACGTGTCTCCACGAGCGTCAAGAATGCTGAGCTGGTGCCACCAACGCGGACACCACCGCGCACGCGCAGTCCAAGCGTGCAGCGTCAGGAATCGGTGGCGCCGTCAGAGATACAACATCAGCTGGGCAACTGCGTCAATGTGATTGTCAAGTGGCATTATAAACCAAGTCGCGATCGCGATGTGGGCACCTTGACGAATCTGCTGTGCGGTGATGATGGGCTTGTCAAATGCCTGGAGCAGGTCTTCCTCTGCGGCTTTCGTTCATCGCGTTTCTTTGGACGCAATTTATACATCTGGGATTACTTTAGTAAGCTCGAATGTCGCAGGATATTCCTGCTTTTAAACTAATTTAATTTTTGTGTTACAGCCAAAATCAAGGAGCTGTTTGAACAGAATCTGCAACAGGAGCTGGACGACTCTGCCTCGAGCCTGGACTCCTCGTTTAGCAACGGCAGCTGCAACAGCTTGCAGCGTCGTGAGGTTGCAAGCATCTGGCGCCTTTATGTGCAGCTCATGGATGAGATTAATGGCACAGCCAGCACGCTGGGCAAAGATGGCAAATTTCAGCTGTTAATTTGCCTCAGCTTGAGGTGATTATCCATAATTAATTAATGTTGCTTTATATTGATGATAATTGTGGTTTGCAGGGAGCATCTGTTGACTAGGCTGATCAAACCGATGGCTCTGACAAAGGTAACTCAGGAGTTGTACGAGGAGGAAAGCTTTCTGCGTCGTCGCAATCTTTTGACATTTCTCATTCAAATTCTGGAACCGCTCGATGATTGTCACATCGTGTTGGAGAACTCGATAACCCAGGGCATACGCATTCCATCACAGTGCTGAGTATTCGGCATTTTCCAGTCTATTTCTCTCTCTCACCCACAGACATTTGCAACCAGTGACCTAGAATACTCATACATATTGCCCTTAAGTACATTTTTTGGAAGAAAACTTGCAGAATCTACGAAACTCGAATTCTCGTTGTTAGTTTTTAAGTCAGATGAGGACTTTGTCCTCCTTCTAATCCTCTAATCCTTAAAGAAATCCAATCACTTGCCATCCACACGCTTGCCAAGTGTTCAAGTCAAAAAAGTGAAGCCAAAGTTGAACAAAAAATTCTGTGCAATTAAGAATGTTTACTCTAATGAATTCTAAAATGTTGTTCAATATGAAATCTGCGTAGCTATTAGTAATTAAGATATTCCAAATATTTATCATCTAACTATCTCGGTCAATTTTCCTAAGTTAGTTAATTGATTTCAACTGGTAGCTTTTCATTTAGTTAAAATACCAAAGAATCTTTGTTTTATCGAATATTGTCAATTTTATGATATTATTATTATTATTGAAATTAAGTCAGAGATTAAGTACATGGTGTTTTTGTTAATATCAAGCTTTATTTTTTATATTTCATTTAGCCAAAAACAAAAAGAAAGACAACATTTATCAAGTTATTGAATGTCAATAAATATATACAAAAGACAGCCACAAATTGTTTTTTACTTTCAAATTCCATTAATTTCGAAAAACGGAAATTCCCTTAAATATCAATCGATATTCGATATCAAAATATCGTTTGTTCGCGGTAAATGACATCGATAGGTGTCCCGATAGTTGCATGATAAATGAACAGTGTGGCAACCCCAAACCACAGTGGCAGTGAGCGCGATTTTCACTCGTTTCGGAGCGACGGACAGACGCGGACGCATTTTAGTTTAAACCAATTGCTGCAATTATAGCAGCAAAAACAATATAACCAAGTAGAGCAGCGACGAACGCTAGCATACGCGACTCAGGCACAGTGCAAACAAAACCAATTTGAATTTTGTGGTGCGTCATTTCGCGTGAAAAATACAATTATTAAACGGAGCTCCGAGCGCTAATCGATTTTTAGTCGAAAAAAGATTGAAGCTAAATTTATAGAAAAAAGTTGAAAGTAAGTTGTCCTCAATTTCGTTTTGATAAATAGTGTATTAGTTGTTGCTGCGATTGGCTCAGACCAAAAATATATACACAAAACGTAGATATTTACAAACGGCGCAGCTGCTGCGGCTGCCTCTGCTGCTGCTCCCTGTTATAATGTCTGGCACAGGCGATGACGTTGGCGCCCCGTTGCCCGATTGCCCGTGACGTGAGCAAAATTCCCTCTCTCTTTGCTCTCAGACGGCGGCACACATTTGCGCAGCGTTTGATTAATTTGGATTTCGTTATTGCTTGATGCGTCTCAAATGGGCAGATTTAGCTGCCAAGGCACTGATGTTTACATAATCCCGCCGCCTTGACCAGATATTAAATGCATATTCGGACAACCCAGCTGCTGTGTTATCGATTTGTTCTATAGCCGGCGTATGTCGATGCCAACCAACCCTGTTCACCTGCCTCCCATTCCCTTTTCACGTCCGCAGGCGGCCACGTCATTCATGTTAATCGTATGACTTTCATATGTTTGTTGTGGCTGCATTTTTCTGTTATGTACAAAAACTTGCAACATGCGATGTTGGCGCTGGTTCTAAACGCTCTCACTCACTCTCTCTCGACTCTCTCTCTCTCTATCATTTTGCCTAATAATGGGGCAGCTCTGCTGACGAACTTTGCGCTCTGATCGTACGATTTTAAAGTTGGCATTCATCATTGTTGGTTGGTTGGCATTGTGAAAAAAAATATATATACAAAAGCACAATTAATAATAACCTAAGCAATGTGCATTACTCATGCGACGTTAACGTCGCTGGCGCTGTCTCTGCTTCTTTGACCGCTGTCAGCTGCGCCTCATGCTCCACTTTCCCAAGCGGCCACTCATGCGTTTTTACCGTTGCTTAATTTCGACTCTGGGCTCAAAACTATGAATGTGCACTCTCAAAATATGGGCAGAGAGCAAGTGTGCAGAGAGCGTGCTTGTGTGGGAGAATGGGAGAGAGAGCGAGTTTGATCGTGGCGTACGCATGTGAAGCTACGCACAGTTAGTCAGCTGTTTTCTGTTACTCAATGAAACTTTTTATCGGCAGTCATGTGTGGGTGTTTTTTTTTTGTTTGTTCGTGAGTGTGAGTGTGTGTATGCATGGAGCTGCAAATTTGGAGCAGTGAATAATCAAGATTTGTCGCTTATCTTTTCCGAGTTTCTAGCAGGTGTATAATAAACACATTAACTTAATCGATAATTCCAATAATTGTTTATCTTAACATTTACGCAATGGACACGTGAGTTGATTAAGTTACATTCGCGGTTTATTGTTTACAACTTAGTCTACAAGAAAAAACAAACTGTGCGCTAAGGCTAATTAAAATTGGTGTATGTACTTGAATATTTCAGTTTTTCTGTGCGACGCACAATATTTTTTTTGGGCAATTTGATGATGATAATAATGAGAGCAGCTGTGGGGTTATCAATGCATATTGTGGTGTATATGCATAGTATATTATAGTATCACTCAGCTATATATAGAGCAGCAGCAGTAGCAACAGCTTATCAATGGGAAAAACAACACGCCTAACCCGTGTTAACGTGAATTTTACGTGGCAAACTGTACTTTGCCACAGCGGCGAATGACAGTCAAAAATGAAAAATCAAAACTTAAAGAAAACGTAACGCCAACAAAACAACATTCATTTTATTTTTTTTGGTGCTTGGTCTTTCTTTGGTGCTTGGTCTTGATTCCAAGAATTTTTTGGCAGCGAAACGCGAGATACGTACATTAACCCCGTATCACGACTCGGCTTAGAAATGTTTCCGATGACGATTGTGAACTTTGGTTTTTGCTATATGGCTGAAACCCTTGTACATTGTACGCTGTATGTATAGCAGATCCGCTTTTACTCTTATCTCTGACAGTTTGTAGCTATCGGCTGGCTCGTGCCTAAATCAATATATTCCCGCTGAGCTCAGTAGTTTTGTTTTTATATCTATATTATTTGGGATCTCATTAAATAGTGTCCAGAGTGCAGCGGAAATATACTTCGAAAGATAAGGCAACACTGTTGCCGCAACAGGTAGTGAGTACACCAGTGTCAACCTATCTAATCTCTTTGAGCCCGACATCTGTCAATTCTCAGATGCGCTTTCTCATTTAATTCGTTTCCATTTCCCACGTATACTCAAACACTCATGTCTATTCTTTTCTCCTTTGTTTACATTTTGACTCATATGCTGTGTGCAAACACTGGCAGGGTATGCGAGCATGTGTGTGTGATCGTACCATTGCGTTGACTTTGAGTTCGTTGTGACGTCATTGCTCCCGTCGTCGTCAAAAAGTTTCCCGCAGATTTTGCAAACGCGGCTTATTTTTTCTCCCTGGCAACTTGATTAACATACTTTTTTTGGCTCAATTTCATAATTTCTTCTATGGCAGACGCAAAAATAACGATTACATCAGTGCCATAAAATCCAGTTCTGTGTAAAACCAACTTGAACTTGAACGTGAGAATTTGCAAGTTTCAAATCCGGTTTCCATATGTTATTTATGAGTCAGCTGAAAGCATGAGAGCATTATTAGAGCAGGCGGTAAATGTCACCAGCGGAAACAGCCTTGAGTTGAGCACCCGCAACAAGTAATTGTTAGTATCTGGGCTGGGTATTTTTTTGTATTCTTATCACTGTCGTGATAAAAATCGCCTACGCGCTCTGCTCACATGGAACAAACAAACAAAAAGTTCTTTTGACGTAACAAAGCAACTCAATGCCAAACGACGTTCTACATAAATATTTTATGAGCAACTACAAAAGAACTTGCTAATTTTAAAGATTTCCTATGAAAAACACGCATTCAACAGCTGATTGCTCTCTGGGAGCTAGAGAGAGAGAAAGAGAGCGGATGGTGAAATATTTGCTCATGCTCTTTAATTTGCTAGTTCACGTGCGTTCTTTAATTGCTCCATACATTTACATAGATATGCTTATGAGTGTGACGAGGCATATGGTATTTAAATACTTTTAACCGTCAGCGATGACATTTTATAACAGTGTTTACTCAAGTGTGTTGCTCATTTTACTTTTCGCAAATGCACTTGTCAATTGATCGTGTTCTCTCTCTGTCTGTTACTCCCGCTCAATTGGCAATTGAGAGAGTGTAGGTATTTTTTTTGATTCTTTCGTTCAGTGCTTTGCTTTGAGTACGTGCCAAACTGAATTTGTTGTTGTTGCTCTTTGCCGTTCTTGTTTTTTTTTTATTGTGATTTATCTGTTGCAGTTTTATAAAGAATTTGTCGTATCGAAACGCGTGGCAAATCAAGACGAATGGCAATTAAAGTAAATTGCTTTGTCCATGGCATCCGGTAGCGAATCAATTGAAATGTCACGTGTCCCAGCAGACCAAAAGAAGAAGAAGAAGCAATTACTCAAATTACTTATTTTTAACATGTGTTTTGTTTACTTTTTATTGCAGCTGCAGAACGAATAACATCAACTGTAGCAACACAGTTTTGGCTAGTTGCATTCGAGTTCACAAAGTGCTAAGTTGACGAGAATCAGGAAAACTGCCGCGATCGATCACGAAAGATCCGCTGCGATGGCAACTTCATCGGTAATCGCCAACAACACCAACAACACAATTAACGCGGGCTCCGCTGCCGCTGCCACAGCCGCTGCTGCTGCCACCGCCGCTGCAGCGACTGCTGCTGCCGCCGCCGTTGTAGTCACATCCACGCTGAGCACACGTAAACGCACCTACGAGACTGCGATTGCCATGCCCGCCATGGAAGCCAAAAGCCAGACGACCCCAATAACAACAACGACGACGACGACAACAACACGCTCCACGACAGCCAAAGCCTCAAAAGCAGCGAGCAGTGCGGAACCGGAGTTGGACACCTTGGACTCGGTGGTTGTGGACATTGCCGAGTCACAGGCAGCCACCACATTGCGCGACTGCACGCGCACAATCTCACAAAGCGACGCCGATGACGGCGGCGAGGCGACCCCGGCCGATGACACCCTGCACTCCGTCTCCACAGCAGCCGTCGAGTATCTCAATGGCATCAAACGGCAATGGGAACCAAAGCCAGCGCGTTCTCAAACGCCCGCTGAACTGGCGGCGTTATCCAACCGCCAATCGCTCATCAGCAGCGGAACTGCCGATTTTGCGGTAAGTTGAAATCCCAAAATGTCTTTGGCAAGGTCATAGGAAGTTGCATCATCAATGCGGCAAGATATTGAAACGAAGGGAGGGGGGGGGGGGGGGGGGTTGGCAGAGAAATGTATTTAATTTGTTCTGGAATACATCGCATGTATTTTCGGAGCAACTGCGTCGTTGCAATTTAAATTAGGTTCAGTTTTAATGACATCAGCCGATGGTGAGAAATGTAAAATTATCAGCAAACAGATTTAGCAGATGTGGCCCCAGTTTTCTTTTATTTTTTAATTATTATTTTTATGGGAAACAATTTCAATACTTAATATGCTTAGTTAGATAATAGATGGTTTTTTTATTTTTAATATTTGGATATGAATGCGTTAGGCTGTTATGTTATAAACATATTTAAATTAACAATTCAAGTGTTAATAAATTTTAATAATGTCGCTTACCTTATTAATCTTTGTCCTAACTGACTGAACATCAACAGGGAGCACAAATGGTAAGAGCAAGAACCAGACTGAAAGATTACTACATTCTTTAGTATTCACTTTTTTCAAATATTTAGTTTTTTTAAATCTGTTATTATTTTGATCAATAAAATTTCAACTTTTTGCATTATTAAATATTACTTTTCTTTAATTATTATAGACAATTTGTAAACCGGCGCCCTTCTCCTGCGATGAGGAGGCAATTTTGGAGCGCGAGCGTTGCGATTACACACAACGGATTACGTATCAAATGGCCCGTTCGGGTCAAACGAATCGGCGGGTTCGTGTCTACGCGGATGGCATCTACGATCTGTTCCATCAGGGCCATGCCAGGCAGCTGATGCAGGCCAAGAACATATTCCCCAACGTCTATCTCATTGTGGGCGTGTGCAATGATGAGCTCACGCATCGCATGAAGGGACGCACCGTCATGAACGGATTTGAGCGCTACGAAGGTGTTCGCCATTGTCGCTACGTAGATGAGGTGAGGATTAATCCCTATCCCCGTGTTTTCTTCTATCTCAACTATGATTTCCCTTTGTAGATTGTCCAGAGTGCCCCTTGGACGCTATCGGATGAGTTCATAGCGGAAAACAAAATAGATTTTGTGGCACACGATGACATTCCCTATGTTCACGATGGTCTCGATGATATCTACGGCCCCTTAAAGGCACGTGGCATGTTTGTGGCCACAGAGCGCACTGAGGGCGTCTCCACCTCGGACATTGTGGCCCGTATCGTTAAGGACTATGATTTGTATGTGCGTCGCAATCTCGCACGTGGATACTCCGCCAAGGATTTGAACGTCTCTTTCCTGTCCGAGAAGAAGTTCCGTCTGCAGAACAAAATGGACGAACTGAAGTCTCGTGGCAAGCGGGAGTTGACCAAAGTCAAGGGCGACATTATTACCAAGTGGGAGGAAAAGTCCCGTGAATTTATTGACACATTTCTGCTGCTCTTCGGACGTGAGCGCCTCAATCATTTGTGGAACGAGTCCAAGGGCAAGTTGATCCAGGCGCTGAGTCCACCTGGCAGCCCATCTGGCTCGATCAATGGCGATGACTTGGACGGCGATGTCAATGATTCCTCGGATGAATATTTGGAGCTGCCCACGGAATACAGCGGTGGCAGCAGCAGCTCCTTAAATGGCAAAAAGAAACGATTGTCGCTGGCCCGACGCACTTATCTAGAGCATTCGGCGACCGGATCCTTACCAGATGACGATGACGATGATGATGTTGATAGTGGTGATGATGAGATTGCCTTCACTGCGAAGTAATTGAAGCAATTCAATGAGAGAAACCTTTTAGATTTTAGATTTAGATGTTAAGCCACCTTTCACTTTTTCTCTCTCTGTCTGTCTTTAAGCTATTGTATATTTATTAAATTGTTGTTTGGTGCAAAAACAAATTGTGGCACACACGGGATCGATCCGCAACACATGCAATAATCTATAGCTGTAGCTCTAATCGGTAATTGTAATCTTTTAGATTTAGTTTCACTTGCACTCGCTCCTTGTCCACGCCCGCCTACAGCCCCGCCCCTTATCTTGGAGTCAAGAGTAGAAAATTTTATAGACAAATGGAGCTGCAAATCATTCACAGAAGTAAACATGAAGAAAGTCAACTCAGAAGACTCATTTTTTGTATTAAGCCTTAAAGATTTGCGCGTGAAAGAAAGGGAGTAAAAAATATAGATATATTTATATTAAATTATTTCGCGTAACACCTTTAACTATAAGTTAAACCAACACCAACATAAATACATTAAACATTAATAAATAAATACATAGATACAAAAAATACACACATTCGTAACAAACAAAAAATAAATCAATGAAAAAGAAAAATAAACATAGTTGCAAAATGCTTTGTTGAATATTTTTTGAAAAATAAATTTGAAAGCAAAAATGAGTATGGTGGATTTTCAATACATATGTACATATATAGTTGGTGGATTGGTATCAAATTAATTCTATGTATCATCGGAGCAACTGCGACGTTGCAATTTGATGAGAAATTTTTAAACTAGATTTAGACTCGAGTTGAATCAATTAAATGAAATTATTTCTGGATATTTAAAATGAGTAATTAAAGTCACTAAGTTAGTGGATTATAAATATACTCTTGTTTTATAACACATAAATCACATGGTTATTACAACTACTCATTACTAGAGATTTTAATTGATGAGTTAAGTATTAAATGCATTGAAATTATAATTAAATTTCTTTATTATTTTTTCTAAAAATCATTTTTTTATTATGATTGCTATAACTTCAATTCTTTTAATTCTTAGCTATTAACTTAAGATCAAATCGTAATATGAAAAGAATACATAAATAATTATTGAAATGCAGATTACATAAATTGCATTGACGGTGCAATTAAAATTGCCTCAATTACCTGTAATACCTGTTATTATTTTTCTGGTGATATAAACAATTGTTTGAGGTGTTGCTGGGCATTTGAGCGTGAAATGACTTTAATCTTTACATATACAGATCGTACGTACATATGTATCTTTTTGTTAAATATATATATTTCTATGTCACATGTCTAGCTCATTAAAATTTATGGTTTTCAACATTCAACAAAAATGTGCTGTTTAAAATTAGCTATTAACTTTTCAATTTGTTCTGTGTATTTTGTGAAAAATTCATTATTTTAGTTACATATTGCTAATGACTTTTACTAGGGTAACTCCTAGTCGTTGGTGTTACATAATATTGATTCAATTAAATTGTTCAGTTTTAAACATCAAAAGTTTTGGCAATCTATTGTTGTTGTTGCTATGATTGAAACTTTAATTGGCCTCAGTCTTTTCCCACTCGGTTCGACATTAACTGGCCGAGTGCGGTGCACAGATTGTTATACCCGCTCCTCGTTGAGTGCCAGGGTATACTGTATTCGATACCATACAAGCAACAGGCAGAAAGGGGCGTGACAGAACCTTTAAAGAATATTTGGCTAGTCAAGAAATAAGTTAAGTATTATTTATTGATTTTAATCATCAAAATATAAATCTAATTAAAAGTCATAAATTATTATTTTTTATTCTAAAAGTTACACTTTTTTTTAATTTTTATACTTCAAATTAATAAATATAAAATAAATTATTTTTTTTTTATTCCAAAAGTTAAAAAACACTTTTTTTTTATTTTTTATACTTTAAATTAATAAATATAAAATTATAAATTAATATTATTATTAATTTATATTATAAATTATAATATATTATTATATATGCTTTGAATTTACTCCTATGATTGATTCGGTTAATTGTTTTAAGCTTTCACGGATTTTTTAAATAAAACAATTTATTATTTAGATAATTCTAATTTTAAAAATTATTTAATTTAATGTATGATTTTAATACAAATTGTTATCTTATTATTTTTATTCGATATCGGAAATAGTTGCGCTATAATAAAATGATTTTTATTTATATCATTTATTTATTTGTTCAGAACCGTTTTGCAATTTCGATTTTACCTCATATTAAAGGGTATTTTGCAGTCGGCAACTGTACTATAGGATTCCCACTTCTTCAGTTTATATGGCATATCGGATGATATCGCCTCGTGCCAAGTCGTGCGACTATTTCTTCCTATTTATATACGAATGTTTATTATAATCTTGCTCAATTTGCGGCAATTGAAATTTGTAGTTGGAAGAGGAAGAGGAAGAGGAAGAGGCGTCTGGTCAGCCGAGCTTCATTGTTGTCAATTGACAATTGTATTGATTTGCAGGCAGTTGCCGCCAATTAATTGAAAGATGACTGCGCAATTGAATCGGATCCAATCCTCGACAGAAACACCCGTAGTTCTCGGTCGGAGTCGCAGTTGGCCGAGCATTTGATGTCGAACTGTCGACAGTTCCATGCCAGAAGCTCAGTTAAACAGTTGATAGCAATTCAAGCAGATCCAACCAGATATTCCAACTGTGATAGAACTCGAAATAAATATTTATATATTTGCTAGAAATTTAAAAAAAAAATATGTTGGAACAGGACGAATCACCGCCGACTTCTCAAATGTTTGAATACAAAAAACAGGACGAATCACCGCCGACTTCACAAATGTTTGAATACAAAATGTTGCCGCTGCACATGGATTTTAAGGAATTTGTAAGGAAATTAAAAAAAATATATATAATTATAAAAAACTCTGACTCACTGACGCACCGACTGTTGTGGATCCAAAACGGTAAGAGCTAGAAGTCTCGCATTTTCACACAACATGACTGAGACAAATTCATGACCAACAGTTGGTTTTGTTTAAAATAAAAATATAATATTAAATTCTCAAATTTACCTTTATTTCTTAGACAATTTGTAAGCCGGCGCCCTTCTCCTGCGATGAGGAGGCAATTTTGGAGCGCGAGCGTTGCGATTACACACAACGGATTACGTATCAAATGGCCCGTTCGGGTCAAACGAATCGGCGGGTTCGTGTCTACGCGGATGGCATCTACGATCTGTTCCATCAGGGCCATGCCAGGCAGCTGATGCAGGCCAAGAACATATTCCCCAACGTCTATCTCATTGTGGGCGTGTGCAATGATGAGCTCACGCATCGCATGAAGGGACGCACCGTCATGAACGGATTTGAGCGCTACGAAGGTGTTCGCCATTGTCGCTACGTAGATGAGGTGAGGATTAATCCCCATCCCCGTATTTTCTTCTATCTCAACTTTGATTTCCCTTTGTAGATTGTCCAGAGTGCCCCTTGGACGCTGACGGATGAATTTTTGGATGAAAATAAAATTGATTTTGTAGCTCACGATGATATTCCGTATGGACACGATGGTCAGGATGATATCTATGCTCCCTTAAAGGCACGTGGCATGTTTGTGGCCACCGAACGTACTGAGGGCGTCTCCACCTCGGACATTGTGGCCCGTATCGTTAAGGACTATGATTTGTATGTACGTCGCAATCTCGCACGTGGATACTCCGCCAAGGATTTGAACGTCTCTTTCCTGTCCGAGAAGAAGTTCCGTCTGCAGAACAAAATGGACGAACTGAAGTCTCGTGGCAAGCGGGAGTTGACCAAAGTCAAGGGCGACATTATTACCAAGTGGGAGGAAAAGTCCCGTGAATTTATTGACACATTTCTGCTGCTCTTCGGACGTGAGCGCCTCAATCATTTGTGGAACGAGTCCAAGGGCAAGTTGATCCAGGCGCTGAGTCCACCTGGCAGCCCATCGGGCTCGATCAATGGCGATGACTTGGACGGCGATGTCAATGATTCCTCGGATGAATATTTGGAGCTGCCCACGGAATACAGCGGTGGCAGCAGCAGCTCCTTAAATGGCAGGAAGAAGCGCAGTTATCAGACACGTTCTGCGGCGGGATCCTTACCAGATGACTATGGTACCGATGACGATACTAATGAAGATGATAATGATAATGATCATGATCTTGATGATGTTGCCCTCGATAAAGAGTTCGTTGAGCGGCGCAGGAATTGAACGAATTCAAGAAAAATCCCTTTGATTTGACTAGCCTTAAAATTATCTTTTACTTTCGCCCTCTTTCTGTTAAGCTATTGTATATTTATTAAATTGTTGTTTGGTGCAGACGATAAACATGCAATTGTCTATTATTTTAACAATCTTGTCGAGTTTCAACCCCATCAAAATTTTTAATAAATATTGACATTTCATAATTGTGTCAAAACTTAACCGATTTTGATGAACAATGTCAATTTGATCATTATTTGGACTCTTAATTGATCCTGCACTAAACCAGTTTCACTTGGGAAATTTTGAATTTTTTCCAAAATGTTTGACATTTTTCCATACTTATCCCTGGACACTTTGAAAAATTTGGAACTCCAAAAATAAATCGATTTTTATGAGCAATATCTTTTTGATCATTTCTTGACCTTGAAATTTGTACTGCATATTTTTATTATTTAAAAAACTTTATACTGGTATAACATTGTCAAAACTTAACCGATTTCGATGAATGATGTATGTGTATTTGATCATTATTTGACCTTTAAATTGTTTCTGCAACACGATTCTTTTTAAAAATATTTAAATTTTGTCGAAATTTTTTAATATTTTTAAAATCGTTTTGAAACTATATTTTAAATGCTCCGAAAAAACTTTGCGTTTTATGCTATGTTCTCTGCTTTTATTGGATTATATATATTTGTTGTTACATAATATGCAATTACATATGAGGGTGGATTAATTAAAATAATAAAAGGTTAAATTTTATGTTATTTGTAATAACGTTGAAATAGCGTTGCTGCGACTTTATCTTTCTAAACAAAAATTTCTAGTTTTTATATTAAATGTTGTAAATTAAAGTATTTGTTTAATGCCATGGGTTAATGTCATCTAGGATGATCTATGGAGCTCTATTCATGCCGACGGCGAAGAGGGGCACCATTTTCTTGCCCTTGGCTTTCTTTTGCTTCTTGCTGGCTGCAGAATCTACTGCAGTGGTGTTAGCCTTGCCGCCGCCACGTTGTTTCTGCTGACCCAAAGCACCGACAAATAATTCGCCAAGTGCCCAAGGACCGACGGCACGCAATTCATTATCTTCATCCAAAGTTGGACGATTTACAACTGGTGTAGCTTTAGGCGGCGGCGGAGCAGCGCGTCCCCAAGCGCCCACTTTAAACTCCGGGCCAGTTGAGGCTCGTGGCGAGGCTGCGTTGCCAATGCTGGGCCACAGCTCCTGTTTGGGACTGGCAGCCACGCTTGAGTAGCGCACACCGCTCGACTGATCAATAGAGATGGGCATCGAACCACGTGGTGCAGGCAAGTCCTCCTCAAAGCCACACTAAAAAAAGTAGAGCATATTAGGCTATAGAACTGAAGATTGTAAGATTGAGTCTTACAGTTGGAAACTCATGAGTCGAGCTTAGATTCAAGTTGGCTGCACTGGCAATCAGTTTGCCCATCTGGCGATCATTGATCTCATTAATGTGCTGCTCCCGTTTACGTTCCTCACGCTCGCGGCGCTGTCGTTCCTTCTTGCGATGCAGCAGATCATCTGCAAAGATTGGCAAGCATTAGATACAGGTATTTATATAAATTATATAACTATATTCATTTACCTTTGAACAGCTTGAGAATGCTGCCAGCAATAATTGGTGGCTGTAGCTCCACTTCGACAACGGAAAATTGACATGTGAGCGGCAAATGACCCAAACAGGTGAATTTACGACGATGCTCCTCGTCCATGGAGTGATGCTCCTTCTGCAGAATTTGCGCCTTGATCAATACAGGGGCTAGATCCAAGGTGCCATAGCATGCCTGTAGCATTTTAACATTTAAAGGATGCAAATAAATGTTTTGACCGTCATTCGATTGATAAAAGTAATAATATTTGTTGGTGTTGTGATTGTTGCTATTGTTGTAGGAGCTGCTGCAGCTGCTTGCCTCGCCCAAGGATGATACCGAGGCATCGTCTGGCTTCTCATCAATATCAGGAGTCTTGACTTGTTGCTCCTCCTCCACCAACTGCAATGGCTGCTGGTGTTGTAGTTGTTGTTGTTGCTCCTCTGACTCCAAGCCAAGTTTCTCGCAACGTTCGTTGAGTGTGAGCAGCGCCTGCTGAGTGAATATATCCTCGGGACAGGATATATCCGACTCTGCCAAGAGTTCACGACGCTCACGCTCGATAATGGCTGCAACATCCACACGCTTGGCAATCAAAAACTTGGAGAAACGCTTGGCTTCATCCACAGCACTCAAGAGAGGGAAACGTTCATAATCTAAAGCAGCTGCTCCGCCTACTCCTGCTCCCGCACAGCGCTCGATGTAAATGGAACCTTTGCGTCGACGCATTAGCTGAAAGCTTATGAAATCTCCCACACTCATAGACTGCTGCTGATCGATAGTGCAGCTCTTCAAATCTGCAGCATGAATGGCATCATAGCAGATGGGACACTTGCGCCAGGTCTTATCACTCAAGGATAGATAATGCAGCAAACAGGGCCAACAGTAGGCGTGACCACAACGAGTCAATTTGGCTGCCACCGGTGGATAGAGGCAAATGGGACACTGCGGCTCCTCTGTTGTATGTATATTGATCTGCTCAATCAAATTCCAATCAATCAGAGTATCCGGAGAGCCATTAACCTGAGCCTTTGCACTGCTGCGAATGACAAACTGAAAGTTGGCTTGAAGAAACTGCTCCTTGTTGAAACGTGGTTGACGGCGCGACACAGCACCATGTCCGCCGCCATGGCCAGTGGCATGCCAGTCGGATGACAACTCATGCCGAGGCACACAATGAAAGTTCAACAGATGGTTCAGATTCTGTTTCTTGCTGCCGTGCACATACACAGAGTTCAGTTCGTAGTCAAGATCACCGCTACGCATGTAGCCGGCGCCCATAAGTGCTAATCCGGTGCTGCCATTAGAGTTATCCGCATCTGTGCCAGCAAAGCCATCGTCATAGCTAGACCCTTGACCATAGCCTGATCCAGATCCGTTGCCACCACGGGCACGTGGCCGTTTGTCCACATTAGCACGTAGCTTGGCAGGCTGCTGTTGTTGTTGTTGCTGCTGCTGTTGCGGTTGTTTGACGTTGCGTTGTTGTTGTTCGTTGCGTGGCGTGGGAAGTTGTTCACGACGTCGAGAATTGCGTGTCTTGTTATTGACATGCAAATCTAAGAGGTGACAATTATATAACGAAATAAATCTAAAATGTTTTTTAAATTATACCCACCGCTTGATTTTCGTTGAGCTTCAGCAGATGATTTGTTTGTGCGCTGTTGCTGTTGTTGTTTCTTGTTGTTGTTGTCCATTGTAGTTATTTTTGGCTGCGCTAAGAACGCAAAGCTCGTTGAGGAGGGGAAGGTAGTTGAAAGTAGGGGAAATTGTTTGTTTTTGCTGCGAATTGACAGCAAATTGCGTCTCGCGTTGACGTTTGTCTCCACACGGAGTCCGTTGCGTGATTATGTTTCGTTGAGGATTCATCTTTACTGAGCCATGATTACCAACAAATATATCCAGAAATAATACTTGCGTAATATTTCCAAAAAGTTATTGCTCGTTGTTTTCGTTTAAAATCGAAAAATCGAGGCGTCGATAAGTACTAAAGTTAGTACTTGAGCTGCTTTGCCTAATAAGACTTTTGCCTTTAGTTCACGTTCACTGCTTTCGCCGTCTGCTTTTTACTATGTACTTATGTTTGTTGGTATTGGTGAGAATGTTCAAAGGTGTGACGAATGCGTTTTTTCAATGCGTATATTGCCTAATATGGGGCTTGAAATTCACTTGTCAAATGCACGTGCACAGACTATAATCAATTACAAATTGTCGGGGAGATATTTTTTATATATTGAAAGCAACTAATTTTGATATAAAAACCAAAAAAGCCTTGGTTGGAAAAATCAGCATCCGTGCTGACCTATGAAAAACAGTGTGACCACGAGCGCTAGCCGTAAAATATCATAATTTCTATTTCACAAGCTACAAATCGATTATTCGATAGATAAATTGAACTGTTGAGCATGGTGGTTATTGGTTGTTTGCTACCAAAATGTTGTAAAAGCAACTTCTATGCAATAAAAAATTCAATTTTAATTCAAAATCAAATAGATTTTAGCATCAGCAGAACTTCAAGAATTATAATTTTATTTTTGGGCGAGGTCAGTATTTTTTATTTGTATGTAAGCATAGATATCGATAACAAATTATATCGAGCAAACGAACGGTCGCCATTTTATTTTTTGTTACTACTACATTGAAGTCGACTAGGCCGTGCTGCTGAGAGAAAATTCACATTTTCTCATTGATAAACAATAAAAATTATCAAAATAAATATAGCGTTTGACCAAAAAACGAACCCTTCTGTCTTTGTGCATTGGTCCTCAATAAGTTTGCGTTGCGTTTTCGTTTTTATGGTTTTCCATTGGTGAGTAAAAGTTCATTGATAAAAGTACATGCACACAAACACATGTACATGTACTACGTGCAAGTGCGATGCGTTTTAATTAGAAAACAGCGCCAACGGATACACCCAGCAATCTCAACTAGACCGAATAACGTACTGTGCATTCATTTAATAACTAGTTAAGTAAATAGAGCTAATAAATAAATGGTAACGAGACCATAGAAAGTGCTTTTTCATATAACGCTAGCGATTGCGATACTTTTTGCGACGCTATCGATTTATCAAGGCTGTACTTTTTGTTGTATGTATATTTAGGAATACGCTTGTGCCACACATAAATACAAACATAACAAAGTCTTAAATGCTATAATAGTAAGAATATGAGTTGTTCAATATCAATACTTTAAGCCACGCGATCGAAATGTATTCGGACGAACGCCAAAACCATTTGTACGATAACTGGGCAAAGCATTGCCATTCACATTGTTGACATTGCCATTTGCGTATGTGGGCAACGGCGACGGCTGCGTCTGCGGCGTGGGTGAACCTCGATTGATGCCCAGACCATTGTTGCGAAGACTGGGCGCCACATACGGACGCTGACTGGTGGAAACGCCTGCACCACCTACAACTGCAACCTGGGACGGTGATTGAGGCCGTGCCTGTGCCACATTGTTGGACGGTTGATTACCCAGCGGCTGCTGCACTATAGGCGGCACGATCGAGTTAACCGATGAGTAATTTGGCAGCGACGGCTGAGCTGGCGGTGCTTGTGGTTGAATTTGTGTTCGCTTTGCCAGCGATGGTGCCAAATAGGGATGATTAACGCCGCCGTTGGTGCCACTGCTGTTGCTCTGCGGTATGTCATAGGTGCGTCCCGATGGCGTTGTCACCTGAATGCTGTTGGGCGGTACGGGCACAGCACATGGCTCGGGCTTCGTGTAGTCATAGCCATTGGGTAGCACCTGGACATAGTTCTCAAAGAACTGGCTCACCGAGTGCATTGGTGTCGAGTAGTTGACATTGACCAGAGATTCTCGTGTGCGCAGACGCTTTGACTGTTCCAGTTCATGTTTCTGCTGTTGCTGCTTCAATTCCTGCGCCTGCAGACGCAGGATATTGGCCTGCTTGATGTGTGGCAACAGCTCAGCATCTCCCTTAATCTTCTCTACGATTGCCTCGTCACTGTCGCCAGCATCCTCAGCTTGCTCGCTGGTTGCTTTTGTCGGTGCTGGCGCCTTTGTCGTGCTCTCTGTAGGTTTCTCCTTCTCCTTTGCCTCCTTTGTCTCCTTCGTCTCCTTTGTCTCGGGCTTTTTGCGATTGACAAAATCAAAGAGATCGTCTATGTCCGGCACATCGGGCAATCCGCCGTAGGAGTCAAAGTTATCACGAAATGCATTGGCCCATTCCTCGTTCTTGTGCAGCTCGGGATTAATGGCCAGCTTCACTTGCTTATTGCTCGCCGCACTCGACGATCCCGAATCGCCGAAGCCAACGCCGCCCACGTTCTTGATCACGGTTATTGTCTTCACACGTGTGCCTTCCTTGGAGTCAATATTGGTGGCTGCATAGCTTAGACTAAGATCCCTCTTGGCCGGCTGCGTTCGCTCCAGCTCTTCCCTGCCCTGATGCGGATACTTTATGCTGATTATAGTGGCGCCCTGGGCGCCGACAAGCAGAAGCAGCCCAAGCGCCGACATTGCCTATAAAGTTAGTATTAGATTAAGCAAGCTTATCAATAATTGGCTTACATTTTTTTTCGGTCAGAATTAATCGTTCTCATGGTTAGTAAGGCCATTGAATGATTATTTAAGTAAAATTATCTAGATTAATTATGGGAGGATTTCAAATATCACTTTAAGTCAGATCGCTGTCTAGAGTTTTAAAATATAGTTTTGTCTTTCAAATAACCGTTAACTACTTGGAACTACAAATCCAGCAATTTTATCTTGTTTCTTGTAATGAAATATTATTATTGGGTTAATATCTAAGAATCATCTTATGATTACTTAAAGAATCTCTTTAGTTTTTAACTTGTGTGTGATCCAACACGCTGCTTTAGACCATAACAATTACTAATAATTTGCTTTAGTTTTCTGCTTCTATGGAAACTTCTCCTTAACATTCAAATCTATCTAATATTATATGTTAATAAATGTTTATATTTTGTGGTAAAAATGTCATGGTGGAGATCGTTGAGTGCTGTTTTTAAAAATGTTTTCTTATTTTAGGCATGCATATATTTAAGAATTAACATTTATGTTTAAAAATATTTATACTTTTACAAGATAATAGTTTTATAAATCTAGCCTAAAGTTTTCAGAGCTGCACGATATTTAAAATACTCTCAAGATCCGTTTGACGCTGTCTTTCATAAAATGCTATTAAGTTGGAAAATGTATGACTAAGATCAGTGGGAGTTGTAATATAAGAAGCAACATTTTAATCTGGCTTTAATATTAATCGGGTATGTAATTGTCTTAATATAAAATGTGAATTCAAAAACAGGCTAAATTAGCAATTAACACATATAACGTTCGATACAGGGATTAGTAACACAGTTTTAAAGTCTCGCGTGATCGATTGGCTGGGCTACTTAAAATAACTATTATATTGTACAATATTTTTAATGGATCACACTCACAATTGCGAATTTCATAACTTTTGAATACTCAACGCACGCGCCGCTGTCTGGCGATCACTGAAAGTGACTGACAGTAACGTTGACGATGACGATGACGATGACGATGACGGTAACGCGGTCAAATCTTTTGTATAACTGCGCCCCAGATGGCCAACAATGGCTTTTTATATAGCCTAGCGGAAGGAGTTGGAGTTTGGGTTTCCTGTAGTGTTTTTGGCGTTAATCAGCCAAAGCCAAATACAAAAAAAAAACAGGCCGCAATCTTCTCCTGCCTTCGTCTCCTTCCTGCTACAACAAACAGTTCCAGGCTGTCGCTTAGCGATCGGACGCCGCTTTTATTTATATTTATCTGTTGTTGTTGTTGTTGTCGTTGTCGTTGTTGACGATTCAGCAACTTGATATAGTTAGTGGCAAATGTCGGGGTCCGACTGGCGGCAATAGCAATTGAATTAAAGCTACATAATCGCTTTCCAATTACGTTAAGTCGGAATCAACTGGTTTTAACGCGCTTTTCTTTTTGGGAAAGCAGTTGACGTTTCGCACTCGGGCATCATTAACAGGTAATTGAGTGCGTCTAATGAGGAAATTGAAACGCTCAACACCAGCAGCATCAAGAGTACATTAACTAATGGCACACACTGTGTGATTGCTTACTTATTTTCGCCCAGAGTTACTCTATCATACTTAGCACAGTAGCATAGTTTATATTTCTTTTTTTGTTGGTAAGAGCGTCGAGTCTTTGGTAAGCTCAATTGGTCGCAACCTTCATTTTTGGAGCAGGAAGGTCGCGCGCCTGGCCAACTGGAGGCGTTTGTTTTCTGGGTAAGTGAAAAGACAGGTGGAAATCTTTCTAAAGCCATTAACCACTCACATTTTCACTATGTCGTTTTGCCCGCAATCACAGAAAACTGGTTGCCTTATGCAATCACCCGATTCGCCATTTAAAGCCACTGATTGTTACGAGAATTTGTCCCATGATGAAACTGAAACGTTTTTATTAAGATTCCAGGCAGATAAGATAAAAGATAGCGTGAGTAGACTTATTTGGTTTTAGGATTACCCATAGGACAGGTTTCAGTTTACTCAGGAAATTGGTAAGCTTGAAGAAACATTTGTGACCCTGATAAGGACAAATTGATTCAAATGAAAAAAGTTAAGTATGAAATGTGCCTGAAGCTTAAAGAAAAACTATTCATTTCATTTTAAAGTTGGCTAATTCGCATAAGTAGGATAAACTAATAAATGATCAAATAAAATTAAGAACAGAAGAAAATAAATAAAATGAAACAAAGAGTTGTTAAAAAAAAATAAAATTATAGCTGTAATTCAAAAATCAGTAAATAATTAAGTAAAAAGTAAACAATCAATAAATAATTCTCTATAAACAATTATGTGATGTCTGTATCCAAAAAATAACTACAGTTTTGAAAAAGGAAAGGAACAAAGACAATGCTCCAATAAATTGAATTCTAAATGTACAACAAAAAGAAAATAAACTCATTCATTCTCATTTGCACTAAATCATTAGTAGGATGAGATCTCGCTTTTTTTTTTAGTAGTAAGAAATTAAATAAAGCGCCTTGACAAAACTCGGAATCTACTGAGACCTTTAATACATAGAAAATATGGCACTGAAATTTAATCTCTTAGTGAATCTTAAATCTAATTATAAACAATACATATGTTTGGCATTGATTTCGAAATTTGTGGTAAGTTTAGTAAAGCTTGGGAAATGTGGCATTTTTCTTTTGAAAGTGTATAAAATATTTCGACTTGAGTGCAACTTGTTCTATTAAATAAATTTATAAATGGAATTTGGACATAGAGAGGTAGAATCATCTATATTTTGTCTTTTTTAAAACATGAACAGCAATTTTAAGGTTATTTTTAAAACTATAAATGGTTTTCTGTCATAAACTACAACTAAAAGCCTTATAGCAAATTTAGGTTGTGGAATATCTTCATCTATTGCTGATAAAGTATATTATTTTTTCCTATAAAAAAAAGATCTTTAATAAAATATTCATAAATAAAATTGTGGCAAAGACTAAATTTTTAATAAAACTCCACAGCAAATTGAGCTTATACATTTTTCAATATCAATAAAATTATTGCTAGCACACTCTCCATATAAGCCCTTTGATTCTAATTTCAGAAGCCTGCTGGAACTGGTTTGGAAGACATATACCTGGAAATGTGACGAATCGAGTGAGGAGAAGGAGGGATACAATTGGTTAAGAAAGGGATCAATCGATCGATCGATTGATCGGTAGTAAAAACTAGAAACAGAAACAGAAACAGAAAAAGAGAAAAGAGAACAAATAAAAAGAGCACATAAAAATAACAAATTTGAGTCAAGATGAGTGTCATTATTCGTTTGCAAAATCTGCCGTGGACGGCCAATGCTCGAGACATACGAAATTTCTTCACGGGCCTCTCGATACCGGAGGGCGGTGTTCACATTATCGGTGGCGAAATGGGCGACGCTTTCATCGCTTTCAGGTAGTTGGCAATAAATCAAATTCAATAATTAGTGGAGAAATGAATCTCTAGCTAAAATTAAGATAGAACTCTGTATAGAGATATATGCAATTTATCTCTCTCGCTCAGTATTTATATTCTTGTGTTGCTTCTCTCTCTCTCTCTCTCTCTCACTCTCTTGAACATTTATATAGCACCGACGAGGATGCACGCTGCGCCATGCTCAAGGATCGGGAGAAACTGATGGAGGTTCAGGTGCGTTTGCTGCTCTCCTCGCGCGCCGAAATGCAAAAGGTCATCGAGACGGCGCGCCAAGTGGGCGCTGCAGCGGCAACTGTTGCTGCCGTCACGCCCACGCTCGCAACAACAACAGCAGCAGCAGCAGTTGTCGCGGCAGTTACAATGCCACCAGTGCCACAGGCGCCCATGATTGGCAGTTTTCTGGGACAGGTGAACAAACAGCAGCAACAAAAGGTTGCTCCCTCGTTTTTGGCCTACCAACAGCAGGCGGGGATTACGCTGGCCGATGTGGCTGGCGTGAAGGCCGAACGGCATTCGCCGGAGCTGGAGAATTTCAGCTCGTCGCGGCTGCGTCGTCACAGTCGTAGCCGCAGTCGCAGTCGCTCCAGCAGCTCCGATGACAGCGATCGCAGTCGTGATCGTGATCGTCATCACAATCGTGACCGTGATACGCGTCGCGATGCACGCGGACGCAAGCGTCGTCCGGATTTGCGCGGCGACAGCAGCGAGCGTGAGCATAAAATGCAGCCGACCAACAAGCCCAATATCATGCCCTGGGCAACTGTTGCGCCGGCCACGGCAGCAACTGTTGCTGCTGTCGCGGGCCTGTCGGGTGTTGTGCCCGGCCTGCAGCAGCAACTGAATCTTATGTCCGTGCTGCAGTCAGTGCCAGGTCTGCAAAGCTACAATACCACCAACAGCACCAACAACTACAATCTAAGTCTAACAGCTGCAACACAGAAGCAGCAACAATTACCAAAACAACAGCAGCAGTTGTCGGATCTGGGCCCGCAGGTAGCCACTAATTCTGGTCAGGATCAGCCAATTGCCTTTGCCAATGTCAATCCGTATGCGCAAATGTATCCACAGTTGTTCCAGCAGCAACAACAGCTGCTCCTCCAGCAACAGGCAGCCAAAACAGCTGGCGGCATGGGCAACTCACCCAATCCAGGTGGTGATGTCAGCCTTGGCGGTGGGTCAGGTGGTGTAGGTCCAGTTGGAGGCAGTGCGTCTGGGGCTATGCCCATTGCCGAGACATGTTACATCAAAATTAGCGGCATGTGCCCCACCACATCGTACAGTGATTTGCGTAAATATTTCGCCGGACTCTATATACCTCATAATGGCATCAAGATTGTGAGTGGTGCCAATGGAGCACGCACGGGCGTTGCCTACATTGAGTTCTCGCGTGTGTCCAGTGCCCAGAAGGCGCTCTCCCGCAACAACACCATGTTCCGCAATCGCCTCGTGCAGATTGTGCCCATTAGCGATGAGGAATTCGAGCAGGTGGATGAGCGTGTGCAGCGCAATAATAGGGAAGCCCTAGGTGGAGGAGGAGGCGGAGGTGGTGCTGGAGGTAGCTCACGTTCCTCGAGTGCAACTCCAGCTGCCGCTCCCGCTGCACTGCCTCCCATCTCTGTGCTATATGTGGAGGATTTGCCACAATTGACCACCGAACAGGACATTATGAAAATGTTCTCCGCCACATGCACCATTGTGGACATCCTCCTGACGCCGAGTCCTCACAATCGTCGCGAGTTTGTCGCCTTCGTGCTGTTCGCCCGCGAGAACGAGGCGCGTTCCGCCCTCGAGGACACGGCGCGGCATTATATTGGCTTCCGCAAGTTGCGCGTGCGCGCCAGCAATCAGCTGGAGATGCAGAACGCCAAGGAGAAGATGCGGCGGGCCAACGAGCAGCTGCAAAAGGAGGAGCAGCAGCAGCGCGAGGATGCCGAGCGAGAGCAGCTGAATAAGCAACAGCAACAGCAAGAGCAGCAGCAACAACAGCAGCAGCAGGAGCGACTGCTGGCATTGCAGGCGAAACTTAGCAATGATCCGCGACGACGCAACAACAACAATGAAGCACAACAAGAGCAACAACCGAATCTTCACTCGCAGATCAGCAATAATAATAGTCATAACAATATACAGCCGTTTGCCAACACTGGCATGCATAACGGCAACATGCCGTTTGCCTTTCAACAGCAACACAACAACAACGGCTTGAATATGCATAGCAACAACAACAATAATATGCATATGAACAACAACAACAACAATGGCATGCATATGAACCACAACAACAACAACAATATGCCAGCATTTGCCATGCAGCAGCAGCAACAGCAACATCAACAGCTTCATCAACAACAGCAACAACAACAGCAACAACAACATCATCAGCAACAACAACAACAACAACCACGTCGACAGGAAGACGTCTTTGTCCGCGTGCACAACTGCGAATATGCCACAAGAATCAATGATCTTGGTGAGTTTTTCCTCTCGGAAAATCTGCGCATTGAGCACATTGAAATGCTGTTCAATGAACGCAATCAGAGTGCTGGAGAATTCATTGTTGAGTTTGTTGATGCTCACAACGCGAAGTTGGCCATAATGGAATTTCATAATCGCCGCTTTCGTGGGCGTGGCCTGCGCCTGTCGCCCATTACACCGCAAGAGATTGCGGATCGCATGCATAAGCCCTTTATGGACTATTTGCCCGGCGGCAATGGACCAAGACAATCAGATAAAGCAGATCAGCCGCCGCAGCAGCAACAGCAGCAACAACAAGAACAACAGCAATCGCGTCGCCGTGGTCCAAGTCGCTTTGATGATGCCAGCAATCGTGGCATGGGACAACAGCAACAACAACCAACACCACAGCAACAGCAATCGTTGCCACCGGCACATGACAGCGACGACAGCAACAGCTCCAAGCAGCAACATTTTAATCCATTTGCAGCACGTCCTGGCGGTCCTGAATTGAATCCAGATGAGCTGGCTGACACAGCACCAATGCTGGCACCCAATAACATTGGCGGAGTTGGTCCGGCTCCGGATGAAGGCATTCCGGACAAGTTCAATCGGCCTGGCTGCGTTGTTGCCATGCGCAATGTGCCCTTTAAGGCCGATCTTAAGGATATACTGCGTTTTTTCAGCGATTTCAAGCTCAGTCCGGATGATATTATACGGCGTTTCAATGACGAGGGCAAACCAACGGGAGATGCACGTGTCGCCTTCGAGTCACAGTCGGAGGCGCGTTCCGCATTCGAGACGCGACGACGCAAACAGATTTTTAATCGCACCGTTTATCTTGACATTATTTAAGCGCAAACTCGAATTTCGATTGTAAATACAAAATGTTATAATTTGTTAAGTTAGGCTTAGACAACAGACAACAAAACAAAAAAATAAACGATGATAAATGGCTAACAAGGCTATTAAATATCGTTAATCATGTACATCAGTTCATCAATAAATACTATATACAAAGAAAGGAAATAAATGTATACAAAATGCATTTACATATGTGCTTAAATTCGTGGCAACTGTTCGAATTTCTAAGATTAAGCTGCCTTTACTTATGCGTAATTCTGCAGCTGAATCACCTGCGACTTTTTCAGCGATTCTCGACAGAGCGGACACTCGTCGCGCTCCTCTAACCAGTCCAGGATGCAGCCCCAGCAGAAGAGATGACCACAAGGCGTCAGGCTGTTGTTTAGACGCGGCTCCAGGCACAGAATACATTGTGGCACATCGCTGGACACGGACTTGACGCTCGTTTCGCGTTGCAGGAAACGTTTGCCCGCTTCCTTGATGGCCTCCAGTTGCTGGCGCTTGTGCTCCTTCCATGCCTCCCAGCCGCCAATGGCCAAGGAGACGGTGACTTGCACGAATGTGATGATGCCCAGAATTTTGTAGCCATATAGCGAGAATTCCGGTTGCAACCAGTGGCGGATGAGCACATAGTTGATCCCTGTGCTGCGCTTGGACAACTGATATTTGCTGGCGTTCAAATAGAACAGAGATTTGTGCAGCGCCTTCACATAACTTGGCGACTGGCGCAGGCGTTGGATAATGCTCTGCAGCTGCTTCTTGGCATCGGGCACAATCTGCTCGTGCTCCGCTATGTGCAGCTCCAGTTTCTGCAGCACGCGTAGAAACAACGCGTCTCCGCCGAACTCCAGAATAATCGCAATCAGTTGCAGCTGCAAAATATTTATTTGATATATGCACATACATATGTATATTTAATTTCTTTCTTACCAGTCGACTGGGAATCTGTTTGTAGTTGCCATCAACTTGAATAATCCCCGTGTATTCCTCGCCCAGTGTTTGCAGATTGTTGACCGAGGCAAATCCGTGATAGCTGAGCTCTGCCAACAACTGACACAGTTGATTATATTTTATCCAGTTCCGTGGACCAGTTATCCGCAGGATATCCGACAAATCCTCCGCCAATTCATTCGTATATCGTGCATCCTTTTGCACGGAACGCACGATTTCAGGTTGTCGGGCGCGGGCGTTACGAAAATCCATGCTGCACTTATTATCGACGCAATATTTACATTATTTAAGCAACGAGCCGCAACGGGTGTTCAAAGTTCGACTGATAAGTAGAGTGGAGAAACATCGAGTGAAACATCGATGTTTGCAAAACATCGGAGACATCGATGTTTGGTAGGCAACGAATGTTTTTAAGTAATTCCTTAAAAATCAAATTTTTAGTTTAAAAATTGTTTACAAAACATTAATTAATCCGAACGTCCAACAGATTTAGTGGCAATCTGGCTATAAATAGAGGCTTAACAGTGGCTGTTGGACTTTGCAGCTGTTAAGACAATTTCGCAGTCTGTGTATTTGAACAAGTTCAGTAGTGCTCATTTTGGTGAGTAGTTGAATCGAACTTATTCTGAACGAAACGAAAAAACTCTAGTTCGCTGCACAAGTTAGTGAAAGAAATGAAATCCGACTTTGTAATTAAATGCCAACGGATATAAATAAATTTAAATAACTAATTGGTAGTTACAAAACAATTCGGTGCAAGTTCGTGCTATATTTTCAATTTGAAAGTGATTACTTCGCAACTTCTGCAGGCAGCAAAACGAACACGAACGTGAGCTCGCGTCGCAGCGACGAAGAAGAGGAGAAAAAATTAGAGTAGCAATTGTTGGAGCTGGCAAATTAAACGGAATTTCGGGCTGTGGAAAATAAAAAAAACGCAAAAGCGAATTGTGAAAAGTTGCACTTATAAAAAGGTAATTAAGTTGCATTAACAAGTGTGCGTAGCTGTGTGCTGAAAGTTGTTTTCCCTGAAATGGACGAGTTGCAAGTAAAATACCCATTTCGATGACGAAATTTGATGAGTGTGTGTGTGTGTGTGTGCGTGTTTTTATTTTCAACGTTATTTTTCGCATTTGATAAGCAGGTGTGAGTGAGCAATATACATATATTTAAATATGAATGCGTGTGTGAGTGTGTATTGATAAGCAGTTCTCCCCCTCGCAAAGGTCGCATATGCTGGCATTTAAGCTTCGTATTTATCTACTGTATTTGGCTAATAATTTGAGCTGCATGAAAATCAATTGAACTGTTGAAGCAGAAGCCCCACAAAGCGAGTGGGGCAGCTCCTCGTGCCCAAAAATGTAATTAGCACTGGCTGAATTTGTTGCTGGTTTTGATTTCAGCCCATACTCCCACACACACTCGCACTCACACACACATGCATGTATTATGTTTATACATATACAATATGGCTTTTCTTGTCTCTCAAAAACGCTTCCGCGCTGCCACTTCGATTGGGCCCAGTGGAGACTTGAAGTGTGTTGGAGACTTTTTGCTTTGTGCCAATATAAGTACGTATATCTGAGACTCTGTGTATCTTCAGCAGACAGCAACTTGTTGTTGCTTTCATTCTTCGCGTCTTCTTTTGTTTCTATTCCCCTTGGCCATTTTAGAGCTTCTATTTACTACTTTTGCTGCAGATTTGTTTCGCTTATTTGCTGTGTGTTTACCTTCACACTTTTTGGGTTTCCAATGCCACAGACAGAGAATTCTGAATTCACACTTCATACGCATTGTTTTCATGAGAGAAATCGGTTCGTTTAACTTTAGCTTCAGTTCCAGTTTGCAATCTCTGACTCATTTGTGTTATATTTTTGGCATTTAGCGCATTTCTTTACTGTTAAGTAAAACCAGATAGACATGTCTCCATTAAACAGTAACTGCACTCCCGCAATTTGTTCATTATTATAGTTTCATTTCAAAAAATTTAAATATTTTTATGCTCTCTAAACATCTCTCCAAATTTGTTCAAAGTTGAGGCAAAAAAGAAAACAGCTGTTGTTCCGCGTCTTTCTCTTGTCTTCTAAGATTTGTTTACTAAAAATTGTTATGATCATTGCTCAGGAAAATAAGAATTTTTCAAAATTTTATTATTATCTTATAGTAACAGAAATGTTTAAAAAATAATAATATTAATAAATACAGTGTCTAAAATTTAATAATAATAATAATTATAATACTAGATTGAGTTTTCTTTAGATTAATTATCAATAATACCATAACTAAGATGCAATATGCCAAGTTATATAAATTAAAACTTCTCCATTAGGCATTTATATATGATACTCTCACTTCCTATTGATTTCAGTTGAGTGAACTCGACTTAATTCAATTGTCTCCGTGCATTTAAATGTGCGTATAATTATAAATGCATATTTAATTGTCGCCTTTCTGTTGAAGTTCGCGTGCATGCAACTAACTTGTTAAACACTTGTTTATCGATTGGCCACAGTTGTTGTTGTTGTTTCCCTAGTCGTATATTGCATATCTGTAGATACGTAGTATAGAATCGATATTGGAGCAGTTTCAACTGACCCTGAGTTGGTGAAATTCCATGCCCCTGAAAGTTGGTAGAGCTGTGAGTTTGTCTATTTAATATTATGTTGCGTTGCGTGACTATCATAATGATGATGATCTAATGCGTGCTGTTTTTGTTGTTGACCCAATTTAGTTGCAAGTTTGCACACAATTGTAGCATGCTACGACTCAAAAAGAAAATCAACTAAATCGTATGTGTGTCAGAAACACAGTTTGCGTACTATAATCATAAAATATTTGATGTAATTTGATCTAATTTGAAGTCTTGTTATTACAGAATGAGCACAACGCCGGCCAGTCTCATCGAGGCGGCTATAACTGTGGGCAGCGTCGCCGCTGCCGCTGCTGCTGCTGCTGCCACGGCGAGTGGCAACGAAACGGCTACGTCAACAACATTGAAACCGAATACGAATTACGTAGTACAAATGAAGAATCCAGGGATTGCACAGGAACCATTGGATCCCCTGCTTCATGTGGGCGATGGCATTTTCCTGCAAACTAAAACCGCCCAAGTGCTGGCAGGTATATTTGTCTGGGCGGCACTGTTTGTCACATGTCAACAGGTGAGAACATCTATCCATTAATCGAATGAACCATCTTAAAATAAACATTTGTATCGCTTACAGATCTATCAGCATTTACGCTGGTATACCAATCCACAGGAGCAACGTTGGATAGTTCGCATATTGTTTATTGTGCCCATTTATGCCACCTACTCGTGGATTAGTTTGCTATTCTTCAACTCGGACAACGTTTACATCTACTTCTTTACGGTGCGCGATTGCTACGAAGGTGTGTTATAGCCCATTTAACTGCTCTTTAGCCAAGTTCTCTAATCTTACTTAATTTTTATGGTCTCGCCTGTTTTTAGCCTTTGTCATCTACAACTTTCTGTCGCTGTGCTATGAGTACTTGGGTGGAGAGGGCAACATAATGTCGGAGATACGTGGCAAGCCCATAAAAACCTCATGCTTGTATGGCACCTGCTGTCTCAAGGGCAAGACCTACACTATTGGCTTTCTGCGCTTCTGCAAACAGGCAACGTTACAGTTCTGTTTGGTTAAGCCCCTGGTCGCCTTTATCATCATCTTTCTGCAGGCTTTCGGACATTATCATGATGGCGATTGGAGGTTTGACTTTAATACGAACCATATTCTAATTTAACTCTTATGCTAAAGCTTATCTATTTATTTTCAGTGCCGATGGCGGTTATATTTATATAACCATCATTTACAACATTTCCGTATCGTTGGCTTTGTACGGTCTCTATCTATTTTACTTTGCCACACGCGATCTGCTGACACCGTTTGAGCCCGTTCTGAAATTCTGCACCATCAAGTCGGTCATATTCTTGTCATTCTGGCAGGGCGTCGGCCTGGCCATTCTCGAGAAGGCCCAGATCATTTCACCCATTGTGGACAGTGCTGGCAATGTCACCACGGCGGGTACCGTTTCCGCTGGCTATCAGAACTTTTTCATATGCATCGAAATGCTTTTTGCTGCCATTGCGCTGCGTTATGCTTTCCCCTATCAGGTGAGTGAATTGCTGACAAGATTTGACAGGTATTTATGTCGTCGTAACGATATTATAGTGTGTGTGTGTGAGTGTGTGTGTGAGTGCCCGCCAGATAAGATACGCTGCATATAGTTTTTACTTTTAACGTTTCACAATCACAGCGATGTAGAAATTTAACTATCTTTTGTGTTGTCATGCCTGTTAAATGATTCATGTTGGTAGATTCCCTGGTTCGATTAAATGACAAATTGATATTTAATGCTATATAAAATGTTTGTTTTTGAATTTTTGTGGTAGCTTTTTTATTTATTTATTCTCATCTAAGAACAGTCGATACTACATTTTAAATTAGATTTTGCTAGTAAGAATTAATAAAGAGAAGTTGTAATATTTATGCAAGGGGAAACACATTCCTGTCTTTTTTCAATCCTTCGTTCGTTTAATGAAGTCATAAGTTGTTATATTCTATTAATTAATATATATGCTCTTTAGTTTTTATTGTTATCAGGATTAGTACTTTAAGAAAGTATATTTTTATAAACTAAATATGCTTCTTTGCCAATCTATTTCAGGTTTATGCGCGCAGCTGCATTGGTGATGGCCATGGACGCTCTGTGACTATGCAGTCTATTTCCAGCAGCCTCAAGGTAAGTTCTTTGCATATTTTAAGGACGGCAGGTATTCAGAATTATTCTTATTCACAGGAAACCATGAATCCCAAGGATATTATGACAGATGCTATACACAATTTCCATCCGCAGTACCAACAATACACACAATACAGTTCAGGTAAGTCGATTTTCCTATACTCTCTGTGTTTTCTTTCTTTCTTCTTTTCTCCTTCTTGAAACTCTTTTTGAATGTTTGTTGCCTGCGCTCTGTAGCTATTGTTAATCTTATCTTTTACTTTGCCTTCATTATTCACACTTACATTATCATTATGATTTACACTTTTGTTTTTATTTCTGTTTCTTATCTTTTGCAGACGTAACCTCAGCTCAGCGTTACGAAAAACTCTAAAATACAAAACTAGCGATGCCGCGTTTTAAACCCTAAATACTATTCCAAACAAAATAAAAACAAAAAGAGGGAAATATATATAATATACAAAAAGCAGATAAAAGACAAATCAAGTGTACTTAAAGCTTACAAATCGACACCACAGTTGCCTTTTGTTGCCGTTTGAACACAAAACAAAAAAATATGAACATTAAAACAATGATTAATAACTTAATACGTATTAGGCCTAGTTAATTGTACTTACAGAAAGCGCGCACTCAAAACCCAAAACTGAAATTGCCTTAGTTACCTTAGAACTTTATGTATGTAATTGAATTCTTAAATACAACATGCATTTAATGTTTTTCCCCTTTTATGTTACCCTTCTTTTACTCCTTTCTCCATTGCTGAATTGTGTGTGTGTATTTTTTATTATGTTTACGTTACGATTTAAGCATTTTATCAACATATTTAAATGATAAAAAAACCAATTCTAATATACTTAACCTATGGATAATATTGTAAAATATTATGTACTTGTAAACAAAGATTTTATTATTATATATATGTAATTATTTGTATAAATGGCAATACAAAACAGATTCAAAACGAAGCTGAGCTTATATCACAATGAGCTCAGATTAGCTGACTTTGCAGACTCAATAGGTTAACACTTACAACTTAACAATAACATTAAACTTGGCAATTTTGGTGAATCTTTTTATAACAGAATCTTCCAGGGACGCTCAGTTCCTTGGGAATTTCACACTTGATGTACTTAGCTTATTATGCATTTAAATTTAATTTTAATAACGAGTTTATAAACATTTCGATTACAAAATTCTTTAGCTCAAAGATACCAAAAACAAAAAAAACTGGATTGCTTTTTAATTTTCTTTTTGTGATAGACTCAAATCGAAAACTCGTGCTTATGTTGTTTTTTTTTTTTATTAACTTTTGTAAATGTTTAAACAAATTGTATAAAATATCTATAAATTATCTGTATTGAATAAATGTACAATAAGCTTAAAAGTGTGTCGCCTTTACATTGTTTGCTCTATAAGCCTGCATTTTGCATGTTTTACCACAAGGCATGAATTTTGATCGATCCTTCCATTCGTGATTATTATGTGAACTATTAAGTAAATGACTAATTCGTGCAGGTGGCAAGAACTCGCGTGGCATTCGCGTCTCCAGCTACGATCCGGATGATCCCAGTAGCGGTAATGGGGCGTCTCAAACGGCATCCATGGGTGGCACAAATGCGACCAGCGGTGGATACAATGCGGTGGCAACCGGAGGTGGCAACAACAGCTGTGTGGCATCCAAGACGCTCGGCAACCAGCGCAAATTCAGTCAGAGCGGCCAGCGAGTGGCAACCATAAGTCAGAACTACAACGAGAAGACCATGCTGCTGAGCAGCGATGATGAGTATCAGTAGAGGAAGTGGAAGTCAAGTTTCGAATAGTTCCGTGTGTTTTCTTTTACGAATTATTCGTTGTTAATTTATGAGATTTTTTTTTTTAAATTTTGTTTTGTTTAGCAACCTTAAAAGGTTTTTGATTTGCTTGTACAATAATCTTAAGTAGCGCAACTGCAAAAGAAAACCAACAAAAAATCGATAGAAAATGAATAATATATTTATATATGTACTTATATAAAAGGAGAGTACTTTATATATGTATGTAATTGTAATGTATGACTAATCAGTATGATTAATTTGTATTTTTACACACAGCGTAAGTTGTTTAACGGATGGCGGTTTAGTTTTATATTACAATCTAATTCAATTCAAATCTCTTTTATAAATCGTTTGAAAAACTTTGTATAAATCAAAAGAAGACAAAAAACTAAACCTCTAGCGTCTAAAAACCGTCGTTGAGCAAAATCTACAGGCTGCTTATACAATAAAACTTCAAGAAATACACAAATATATATATTGAAATCGAAAAAAAATATAGCAAACACAAATAGCAGAAACAAGAAAAAAATGAAATAAAAAATATATTTATAAAATAAGAAGCAAATTTTTAAAAAATTCAAACATTAAGTAGGAATGCATATTAGCCGGAATCGGGTAAAGAATACAACAAAGATAACATGTTAGAAAAATACATGAAAAACTTAACGGATACGGATACGGATTTGTGGACAAAACTCCCAAGCAACAGAAATGTATAAAACTTTTACCTGTACAGCATATGATAAAGAATATATGATATATATGAATGTATTTAAGCAAACTTTCAAAATTGAGCTCCACATTACGGTATTTGGCGTATTTGAGCGGCTCCTCCAAACACGATTAATTATTAATTAAGGAGTTGAAACGAGAATGAAACTGGAATGATGACGACGATGGGCAACTGGCAATGTCAAATTATGTATGTACATGTAATTTTATGGTTCACTGTGTGCGACAACCAATGTTTTTTATGTACATTTTTTTGTTAAAAACTCGATAGAACGAAAATAAAGTACATAAATGTCATAAATAAACATTCAATGTATACAAAATTAAACGAATTCCGTTTTTTGTGCTCTGTTTGCTTACCAACACTGGCCGGCGTGTTATCGTTATCGATGCCGCCAATCGAGAGATGAGCCCAGCGCGCGTTGTTTGAATAGGTAAGTTCAGAAATTGAATGCAAACTGATAATTAAATGCTAGGATATATTAAAATAGAAGTTATATAAATAAATCTTATATTTTTAAAATATTTAAATTTGCAGTCATACGAATTTCTAAATAATTTGCAGATTCACGTCTATGATTTATTCTTATATCTGTTTTCTGAGTATACCTGTAGTCTATTTGATATGTATATTGAATCACTGACGCTTGTTTTTCTTATGCGCTTTCTTCCTAACTTGGTCATCTTCTTTAGCGGTACGTTTTAGCGGAAGATTTGTAGAGGCGGGTGTTGTCCTCAGTATCCTCCTACTTTCATAATCACTTGGCACTGGAATTAATCGATTCTGTGGCGGTGGCAGTAAATGAACTATTGGATTACTTAAGACGACCTCCTCCCTCCAGTTGCGATTAAAAGGCAGACGAGTTTCAAAATTCTGTGCTTGTCGCGTTTCATTTACAACATTTTTATTTATTATCACCGTGCAGTGTTCCACAGTGAAATCTTGGCGAATGATGCAGAGATTCACATTAAAGCTGGGAAATACATCACTGTTAATGCCAGCGGAAATGGCATCGACCATAAGTTCACGTGCTTGATGCTCATTCAAATCCGCCGTCCAACGATCCTCGATGATGCTCATAGAACCAAATTGTCCCGATCCGACGGTGCTGAACAGGAGTTTCTCCGAGGTGCCATCAAAGTGCAAAGTATACAGATGTATTCCCATCTTGTCCGCGCCGCCAATGACGAAACTCGCCATAAGATTTCCTTGCATACGATGCTGCAGCGTTTTCAGCAGTTGCTTGGCAGTTATGACGAGAACTCGGCGATTGGTCCGTATATGATGCATTATCAGCTGACCTTTAATCAAGCGTGTCATTTTTGTCAGATCACTCATTAATCCTATGCCGCTACAGCTAATAACGTATTCGATTAATCTGCCATCTGAAACGTGGCTAAATCCCGAGTCGAGTCACTTACAAAACATTATCATGCAGTTGGAAAATCTTATTGAAACTGTTTAAGATCACCTTTTTTCCACATGTTCCCCTTGTATCTGCGCCAATTATAATACCATCCTTGAACTGTATTCCCACAACCGTTGAGTTGGCCATAAATGCCCTCGACTGAAAGTGTTCCTTCTTTTCTAGTTCTGCATTGCTACAGATTGGGATTACCAATAAACTCGAGCTGATTATCTCATCAATTGCCGCTTACCGCTGGCAGTTCCCATAGTTGAAGCCATCAATAAATTGATCCATTATCTAATGTATTCGTCTTGGTTCTGCTACAATTTATAGAAAATATTATATTTTTTTTGACATGTAGGAAAAGTAAAAAAAAAAAACGTAAAAACTTTACAGAAAAGTTTCTGTTTTCAAATTTGGATTGACCAATAAATTATAATTATGTGAATTTTAAGACGAAAGGTATGAAAATCGAACAGATGTTGTCAAATTTTTTATCATTGATCTGTAAGAGTTGTAATTATTTGCAGTATACCCTTTTATTATCATATTATTCTACTTTTAATATATTAGAACACAGACTTTATAGGAATTCAACAGAATATCGTGCTTAAGAACATTTTTTTTTTTCAATTTAATAGTTTTTAGTTCGTCAACTGATATAGGAGATTTATTGAAAACCCGTAATAAATATTTTTAATATTAATTTATAAACTTAACTTTAATATATTATATTTATATTTAAATTTAATATTTCCTAGTTCGTCATCTGATATAGGAGATTTATAGAAAAAACGTAATATATATTTTTAATATTAATTTATAAACTTAACTTTAATATATTATATTTATATTAAATATTTCTTAGTTCAAAAACTTATATAGGAGATTTATGGAAAAAACGTAATAAATATTTGTAATATTAATTTATAAACTTAACTTCATAGACATCTTGATTTTCAGGATCTTTAACTCGATCATTTCTCTTGACTATCAATTAAATCAATCATATAAACCCAAAAACTTATGTATTATTAAAATATTTTGATTATGATCTTTTTATAATCACCTTCCAAAAATGTTATTATATTTTATACCCATTATGTGGAGTTAAACACTCTTGGAATCGTTGAATTTGTTGAATTGTTGTGTTAACTTAATATCTTAATTGGCTGCAAATACAGATGTACTTATATACTTATATGTACTTATTATATTTGAGTATATGGCACGAACTGGTGTGTATGCAGATAGATAGATAGATATATGCTGTATATACACACGATATAATATTGCAACTGTTATGTCATTTTGCTTGCATAAATTATGATGTTATGTGGCAAAGGTAACGGATGAGCATGTGGCTAGAGGCAAGGGGCAGAGAGCTGGTGGCAGCAGCACAACAACAGCAAACATAATCGATATAGTGGCTGACTGGTTTGAGGGGTATTACGACACACACACACAGAGATACACATTTGTATCTGTGTGTGTGTGGCATCCAAACAGCGCACGTAAACGGAAACCAAACGACAATCGCACATTTCCCAATAATTATATTTCAATGCATCAGAATTTCAGCATGACAGTTGTCTGGTTTCCGCATACGCATGCAGCACCAACAATCACATCATCGTCGACATTATCCTGCCACAGAAACAGACAGAGAGAGCGAGAGAGAGAGAGAGAGAGAGAGTGGCACAACAAAAGCTCTATCCATGTCCCTGTTCAATGCCCACGCTTGGTCATTATCTCTTTAACAGTTCCACATTAACGACGCTCGGCCTGGTCATGGATACACTCGGTCATTTTGGGGGCGGCATTGTCCATCTGTCTCTCTGTCTGACTGTCTGACTGACAGACTGACTGTCGCCATATTGTGCCATACAAACATACATATGTACATACGAACAATCAACGGAAAGCCGTTGGGCCAATAAGTTTATTACTTGCCTCAATGCATTGACCATCGATTCAGCCAACATTGATACGACTACTCATACACTGAGCAAAATAATCTAGTTTTGCGGCCCCATTGCAAACTTGATTTCTCACTAAGATTTAAATATATAAAATTGATTATATTGATTTTATTTTAAGTAAGATTTCTTTATTGAAATATTTTGACATTTGAGAATTTTAAAAATTAAAAATCTTGATATATATAAGATATATATTTCGAACTTATTTTGTGAGCATTCACGTTTTGAAATTAGATATAGAATTTTCGTATTCATTTCTAATAATTCTAGAGCTTTATTTTATTTTATTGATCTTTAATGAATTTGATTGGAGCATGAGCTTAAATTTTTTCGCTCTGTGTACTCTTGTGTGTGTCAGACAGTGTATTGTTGGGTGTATTCGCTTCCTGCTCAAGGACTTGCACACATATTCATATTGAATACGAGTTTATCGTTTTGACAACCACATAAATATATCACATACACACACACACACACACACACACACACACACGCCGCAGGACTTCCTTGTATTATTCATGAATGCACATCATTCCCACAACCTCAATTATGACTGCCATTCAGCAATGTGTCCGTTAACACACTAAAGGTTGAATGAGATAATATATATATACACATACATATACACGTATCATATATGTATACGAACTATAATTGGTAATAAGAGCAATGTCCAGCCCCAACGTGCAACAAATATATATATTATGTGGCATATACGAAGGGTCTTTATGACTTTTTATTTCAGGCAGAATAACCGTTTTAAATCCAGTAATCGAATACAACGAATAACACGAATACTGCGTTTAGTGTTCACTTTTTCGATAAATTAAAATACAATTGCTTAAATGGAAGATAATAACTAATTAAGAAAGGGGGAAAGAAATAATTAAAAAAATTATGTGTATAGAAACTCGACAGTTTCTAATGCTTTAACTCATATCTTTATTAAAAATTATATATATATATATATATTTTTAAAAATAACCGTTTTATTTTCATTATTATTTACATTAGAAATCGAAATTTAGTAATATTTATTAGTTACATAGTCGATTTAAATATTGGTGTCGTTCGTTTTTTTTTTAAATTTTATTAAAAATAAAAAAAATTATTATTATTATTAAAAATTTCATTGTCTTGTAATTGAACATTTTATTATCATTTTCATTAATGATACATAACATACAATACATTTGACTTTTCACTCCACTCATTATTACAAATTTCATTGTGATTTTCATTATAAATTCAGTACTTTACGGACTTAATTCAAAATAATACAAAACTATAATCTTTTTGACATGTGCTTAAGCTGTGACTAACACGATTATAAAATTAAGCATACGTCACGTTGGCTCCTAGATGCTTTGGCATTCATTGTTGCAACTCATTGAAAGACAATCAACAAATTGTTATTTGTTTAATGCCATTGCATTTTAATTGAGTTATTGTGCATTAAAACACACGTTTACAAACAACAACAACGAACAGCTAAAATGTCACAGCATGACGAGTCACAAAACAAGCTGAAGTCGAAGCCTGGAAGCTGCAGTTGTTGTTGTTGTTGTTGCTGTTGTAGCTGTAGCTGAAACAATGTTGAGCATGTTATATGTACATACATATGAATGTAAGGGACTGAGTGTAACTGACGCACTGCGGCTTATACTCACTGTTGTTGTTGTGGCACTCAAGCACTCACACACGCTCACTTAAAGCGTCATTATTAGCACAACAGTGAACACACACACACATACACACACACACACACACACACACACAGGCATAACGAGTCGACCATTATGACCACTTGCTGTGAGCTCATCGTTGGCAGGACGACGTACTCTCGTGTTGACATACTTCTGCCAACAGTTGATCTTGTGGCCTACCGCAGGCATGCGGATTTAATCCATAAAGGATACGCACAAACACAAACACAAACACAAACACACTCATTACAAATGCCCATAGCTCGCTATGTACATATATGTGTGTGTGTGTGTCTGCGTGTGTGTGTGTGGGCTTCTGAAATTTTAAGCACGTCCGTTTTGGTCTAACGAGCCACGTTCCATTCTCGTTGTGGCTGCTGCTGCTATTGCTGCTGCTTCTTCTTCTTCAGTCTCGACTCGCCTGAAAGTAGGCAACGAACTCTGTTGAAAAATTTGCAGCCTACACAAACAGAGAGAGAGAGACAGGTAGCAACTTTTACTTGTATTAGTTTACAAATCACACGTAATAACAAATTGGCACAGACACGCCCACACAACGCCCTCGACGCCCACTAGCTGACCCGTTATGGGACATTTGTTTGGCTTTTGGGTTAATTAAAATACACACACACACACATGCACATAAAATGAATTCTGATTCCAACACAACTTGCAATTAGATGAGGCATAAAATGTGCTCAACTTCAGTTGCTGCTGTGTGTGTGCGTGTGTGTGCGTGTGTGTGTGTGTGTTTGTTTGTGTGTTTGTTGTGTGGCGACTTAACCGTAAACATTGCAAATTCCCTTTTTGCATAAAATTCATTTTTAATTTCATTTCAGTAAAAATGATTAACGCTGGCTACACATGTAAAATATGGCTTAAATATGTGTGTGTGTGTGGGAGCGTAAAACTCTTGAATAAATAAATTAAAATCAATGAAAAATGGAAAAAAACGAAATGACCACAAAAGCGCAGCTGTGTGTGTGTGTATGTGTGTGTGTGTGTGCGACAGAGTGGCAATTTTAACATGCGCATTATTACAATTAAAATTAATTTAATAATAAATTTCAAAATAATTACAATACACTCGCTTAAATAAATGTTTGTCCCGATGCGTTAATACAATGAAATTTACTTAAATAGAATAAAAAGTGTCATGTCGACATATGTAATTTATATGTATGCAATAAATACATAAGTATGTATGCATATATACACATTAATATGTTTATAAATTTTTGACTCCCTCTACAATTGACAATCTGGAACAACTCCATCGGCCAGCAAAGGTAAAAGCCAACAATTTAAATAACTCTTTTCACCCAATTGGGGGCCTTATAAGTTCTTCATTAAGTTTGTTTTTAAGTGAACAAAGATTTCAAAATGTGTACTTTTTATATGTTAATATATATATTATACTTAAAAATATGAAGTTTTATTTTTAATCGGTTTTTGACATTACTTTAAAATATAAATAACTTTTTTTTTAATATGGTTTGAACATTAAATTAATTCAACTTTTCAAATTTATTAAATAAACTATACATTTTCTTAATTCTTAGTTCTTTTGATATAAAAATAATTTGTGTATTTAAGTTTTTTGACAACTGGCAAAATTAAGGTACTAAAATTTTTGAAAATTTTGATTTCTTTACTTTTTTATCTTTTTTTTTATTTCTGTACAGCATCTTTAAAAATGATTTGATAATAAAAGTTTCTGTATATCATTCACTAAATTACATATGTAGTTTAAGTAGAGTATACAACAGCCGTTGTGGTCTATTTAAAATTGTCATTACAATGCAACATTTTTGCTGCACTTTCCACAAGTTTTGCATAAATAAATGACACACACACACACACACAGAGAGAGCTGTACCTCCATCTCTGTCTCTTTGTTTTTTGTTAATTTGTATGGAAAATCACTTTTTGCGAAAAAAAAACCCATTTAAAAATTACGCTGTTTTTATAAGGTAACAATGCATACAGCAATTTACACACGCGCACGATGCAAATTTGCATAACATTTGCCCGGGCAAATACAACAGCCGAGCGTAGGATGTGACACTCACACACACACAGTCGCACACATAAATATACACCCACGCACACACAGATGTGGAAATGGTTTGCCCAAGCGTATAAATTCACATAATAAGTGTGTGTCGGTGTCGTGGTAGATATGTGAATACTGTGGATGCTGTGGCTGATGATGATGATGACGATGATGATGTTGCTCCAGCTACTGCTCCTGCTCCTGATCCAGTTGTTGTTGCCATTCGAGTTGATTCGCGACAACAACAACTAGAATGAGCATGTCAACGATACTCGTATCAGCACAGCCCTCAAAATTGTCAACTGATGTTGAGGATGATGGTTGCGATTGGAATTGGATTTGGATTTGGGTTTGGGCTTGTTGATTGGAACTGGTTGCCGTTGTTGTTGTTGTATTGTTAATGGTCAGTGTAATGACATGTGCAGCTTGGCCAGACCGCTGTCTACCTGCCCCCTTTGCCACCCCTTGGCTGCGGTTTCAAATATTGCAAAATTGTAAATGTTTTATTCCCCATTCTCAGAAAATCAAACCAAACCAAGTTGTGACATCTGCCAGGCGACCAGGCTACAATGTTGTTGTTACTGGTAATGTTATTGCTGCTGTTTTTCTTGTTGGTTGGTTTATTGTAAATTACAGCCTATAAATTAAAATAACACACTCGCTAAATGTGTATAATCAAAGTTCCTGCCCTCCAACAACAGCACTCAATTTGCCCTTCTCTTTGATTCGATTCGTTTGGTTTTGTTTATAGATTGGCTTATTTTCATAATAAATTAAATAAATGAAAATGTTTTGAATTCATTTAGCAATACAGCAACGATGTGCTTTCTATTTTATTATTTTATTCAGAACTCTTTACTTTGTTGTGTCATTTGATCAGTCACAATTTAAGAAAGATCTGAAATTTCTTTACCATTAACTTCTTATAGTTAATAAATTGTTGTACTGTTTTGTTCTATTTTTAATTATTTATTTATCTATTATTTATTTTATTTTATCAGAAAGAAAAGTAATTATATTTTTATAAATCCGTGTTTAATATTCTAAGAAATGAAACTATATATTCTGAAGAATTTAATATAATATATTAAAATAATATTTTTATTTCATAATATTTTTCTCTATTCCATGCTTTGGGTTTTATATTGCTTATTGTAATAAAATAAAAGAAATAGCAGATATTATTTTTCTTCTTTGATTTTGATACAACTATAATTTTCCAAAGTCTTTTTTCCAGTCTCAAAATTTCAAAAGACTTTAACTATAAACAATAAATTATGAGAAGTTGAAGTATCTTCCAGTTACATATGTACTATAATTTACAGCATTCCAACCGGTTGTGATCTAAATGTTTTCTAACAACAACAAGTGTTACAATAATTAAAGGTGACATTCTACTTAGTTTGGTTAGTTATAGTATTTACAGCTCAAATGAACAATCGATCAACTGAGAAAAAACTCAATCAATTGGCAGTTCATTAAAGTTGTCAAGTTGTTGTTAAGTCTAGATAAATTGTTGTCTATTAAAGCGGGTATTTAAAAGGAAATTGTGTTTAGGTACTAATTAAAATGTTCAAAAATAATATTAAATAATTCAATAAATGATGTTTGTAAGCTGTGATTTATTAAATTATAGTATTGCTATAAATATACAAATATTGAAACATTTTAAAGCTAGAAAATGATCTCAAATGATCTGTTAAGTTCTATTTGTTAACAAGTTCTCACAGTTGGCTTTCAGCTGCCTCGAACTTTAAGTAGACAATGCCAGAGCACACAACAATCAGTAACACAACAGCTACATCTACATCGACATCTGCAGACCCAACCAGAATCCAGAATCCCACAGCACAGACTTCTCGTGAGAAAGTTCTGCTGCCATTTTGCTTTTTGTTTCATGTTTTGTTGGCGGCGAAATTGCGTTGAATGTTACCTGCCATTTGGCAGCGCATACGGCAGCAAATGGAACATCGACAGAGGAGCAGATGGAGGCGATGGGAGAGGCCGGGAGGTGTAGGTGGAGGATAGGCAGAGACAGAGGCGACATGAAGCTGAGCTTTGGTACATTAAGTAAATGCCTGCCTATGTGCCTGGCTATATGCAAGCCAAACGTTATTGCTTCTATGGGCCAACAGCAACAACAACAACTACAACAACCACCTACAACAACGAAACAGACAACAGACAACGGGCTAAAGGTGCTCGGTGTTTGGTTGCCCGTTGAATGGCTGCTCGGTGCACGGTGTTCCTTTGCCTTTTATTTGTTGGCCCGTTCGGTTTGGTTTGTTTGTTTGCCTGCTTGTTTCCAGCCCAGTCAGCCAAGTTCTGCAGCCATGTATCCTACATCCTGGCAGCCGCAACAGTAGCAACTTTTCCATTAAATCTTCCGTCCGTTCGTCGTCCGTCGTCCGACGTCGTCTCGTCGACGGTCTCTCAACATTTTCAATGTGTGTTTTAAGCGATTCCCTTTAACTCTGCCCGCCGCTTTGTCAGTGTCATTGTCTAGACTCTTCTCTCTCTCACCCTCTGGGCATTGCCCACACTGCGTATGCGCAATATTTAGTCATAGTAAACTTTACAATAATCATACGCACCGTTGTGCAAAAAAAAATACGAAAACAAAAATCCGAAATGGAAATGCAAATGCAAAACTCTTTTTCTGAGTTCAAAGCTGGCAACATATTTACAAACGGGATACAACGATAGTCAAATGCCCGAAATGCACAAGCAAAGTCCTTTGAATTTGTATTTGTGTTTGTGTTTGTATTTGTTTCAGTGTTTGTATTTGTGTTTACCTATAAATAAACGAGTTGTCGTTGTCGTTGTCGTTGTCGTTGTCCTGTCTGCCGCTGTCTCCTCTTTGTATTTGTTGACATGTAATTGCAACTAAATATTTTAAATTGCTTTAAAATAAAGCGTTAGCTTCTCTCCCCCCGCTCTCTCTCTGTCTCTCTATCTCTCGCTTGTTGTCTCACTCACTGAATGCTCACCCAAAAGGTTATGCAAATGACAAAGTTTCCTCGTTGCACACAGTTGTGTGGTGTTGCAGCATGTTGCAGGGTGGTGCTGCCATGGATGCTGCATGCAACGTTTGAGTAAATAACATAAAACTCGTATTTATACACAGCATACGTGTAAACACCCATCGAGGGGCAGAGGGAGGGGGGGGGCAGAGTCCTTCGGCAGGAGGAGCTGGGAGGTTGCTTCATGCTTTCCTGTTTGCATTTCACATTCAGCTGCGTGTTTGTGTCGGGATACCTGAGCTCTCCTCCTCCTCCTCCTTCTCTCTCTCTCTCTCTCTCTTTCTCTCTCTCTCTCTCTCTTTGGTTTATGTGTGTGAGCATCTGTGTGAGTTCCTGTGTCGACTGATATGTGGAAATGCTTTTATCAACGTCAATTGTTCAACAAGAAATAATCACATCAACTCACCGAAATAACCAACTATTAGAAACTCTGGTTACGACTTTAATTTAATACTTTTTAGCCATTACTTAAACTATTGAGAGGCTAATAATTTGTGGTCAATTTATACATTGTATTTGTTATTAGAAAATCTTATAATTTAATCAAGAAAGTATTCTTATATTTATTAGATATCTACTCAAACAGCCATTAAAATGTTATTTTGAAAAATCCGAGAAATAAGACTATTAATATTTATACAAGGCAACTTTATTTTTAATTAAAAGCAGATTCTTTAAACCCTTTCAATCAATCTTTCTTTAGTTAAATTATTCTAACTTCCATTTGAACAATATTTAGTTAAGATCATCTTAATCTTCTTTTTTAACAATTTTAATAATATGTACTTAGGATTATTTTATTATAATTTCTAAAGCTGCAATGTCTTATGAATGCCACTTGATAAAGGAACAGTTAAAGATAAGTTCGAGTGAGAGAAGTTCAAATTAGAGAAGTTCGACTAAATATTATCCATTTTATTATATGTAGATTATTATTAAGTGTTAGAAAATCAGAGCACATTTATAAACTGATTTTGTATAATTATCCATTCAATTATTTCCAAATATCTGTAAAGTGAAGAGATTTAGAATTAAGACTCTTTAAAGAGTTCGAATCTTAAATATTCAATTAGTCCCAACTTTTGAGTGGCATTTGAAGAGTCAAGCGAGCCAAGTTGTAGTTGAAGTGGCAGTTGACAGTGAGTTGGAATTTAGCGGACAGTTAGGTGAATAATTAGTTGTAGTTGAATGTGCAAGTTAGTTGGTTAGTTGCTCATTTAATTATTTATGCAGCGTAGTTATATATTTATTTATGCGTTTATAAGGAGTAATCGATGTGAGCTGGAATGGGGCATGAGTTGGCGCTGTAATTAACACCAAAACACCCAGTGAACATGTCAACAGTCACTTAAAGCGAAACCAACCGAAATGCCCACAACGCGGCCAAGACGAGACCTTCAATCATCAATCAGTCAAGTAATCAATCATTCAATTGCATTTTTTCACTACGAAAACTCGTTTTCGACCGACGACGACGACGATGTCGATGACGGCCACATTGGCCACATTCTTTGGGCTCAATGAGACGACGACCAAGACGACCGAGACGACGTCTCTGGTGGCTGTGAGAATATGCAACGGGGAGTCATCGTTTAAGCCATAAATAGTTACAGCCAATGACAGTTATGTGCAAATATGAGGCCGATATTCATGCCTGATTCGCTCACGTTCATCCACAGTCTAATTATGATCAGCTTTGATTTCAACTAGTTACAAAAAAAAAACAAAAATATGCTGCGAACTTGGCTTAATTAAATAGGCGCGTGCGCTAATTGTTTAGTGTCCTGTTTGTGCTTTTTTGTTGTTGCTGTTGTTGTCTTTGCTGTTTTTGTTTGCAATTAGCCTTAACATGCGCTTTGGCGCCTGCGTCCCATGAAAACCGGTTTGCCGCCGCTGTGAAAGCGTGTGTGAGTGCAACAGCTGCAGTGTGCGAGTGAGATGGCGCCACTGCTTTGACATTTACGGACGCTCAATGGCATAAAATTAATTAACAAAATTAATAAAACATTTTTTTCGCTTTTTATTTTTTTTAACATAAACTCGAGCAGTCAGCCAGAAATATTAATTAACTCGACTGCTGCTCCCGTCGCCAACTGGCAACTGTCCTCCATGCTTCATTCTTCATCCTGCGTCCTCCATCGTCCTCCTACTTGTGCGTTATACAATAATTAAGTTTTCAGCACCTGCGTGTGCGACGAGTTGGAGCTGAAGCTGAAGCTGCAGCTGCTTTTACCAACGACTTGACTTTGTGGACTCGGCCAGTTGCTGGCTCAACTGACACAGGGCCGCCAAGGGTATTGGGCGCCTACTCAAAATGGGGCTGATTATATTTTATTGAATTTCTAATTTATTTACATTTATCTGTATATTTATAAGGACAAGTTTCAAATTGTTCAAGTTATACATTATGATTTCAGAATCTGAAATTTAATAAATATATCTAATTATATTCTATTTTATTTATAATTTGTTTATAGTTATATGAAAAAAATTAAATTTATTGTTGGATGATTAAAAAATCTGAAATTCCATTCATATATTTAATCTGTTACATTATATTGTTCGTAAAAATATCTAAATTTCTTTTTATTTCTTTAAGCTTATTTCTTCATTTGCTATTGCTGTGGGTGTAACACTGTTTCAATGATTGTGTCCTACAAGAACAGATTTTAATTTTGATATTTAATTTAATTTAATGGTTATTGAAGATAAAAATTAATTTTAAAATTTAAATGTTCTTAAGTTTTGAACGAATAAAATAATAAAATCAAAATAATAGTTTTTAGAAATCTTTTATATCAATTAAATTAAATGTTAGAGACAAGTGTTATATTAAAGAAATTTTAGTGACTAACATTTATATAAATTGCATATTTTTTTGGGCCCACTTTTAGATTCCTCGTTTGGGCCCGTTGTCAGCCGCACTGCGCTCCTGTGGCGTTATCCAAAAACTGTCGCTTGATCAGTTGCTTGCCACTGTTGGCAACTGTGGCGCATGTTTGGGCCATTTTTACAAGCGTAGCCAGTTTCAAATTTCATTCCTGTTGCCAATGCCCAACTTTGTTACTCCCCCCCCAACCCCCTTGCCCACACTTAGTTGCTCTGCATGTCTGCAGTGTGTGCGTGTGCGTGTGCGTGTGTGTGTGTGTGTGTCTGTTGACGTGTTGTTGCACATGCGCATTAACCCGGCCACAAATTGTAATTACCACAACGCATTACAACATAATTCCCAATTGAGTCGCAGCACTCTTTTTTCGCATATTTCTGGTGTGAATTTAATGATACGGAAGGCCAGGATCGCTCATTGTTGGTACGCGTCCGACTACGATTGGGCCCAAAGAAAGTTGGCCCTTAAGTGAAGGGCGAATATCGTATGTTTGAAAGGAACGCGCCGATCTTGCGGGTAATAACATAATAGCCCGAAATATTGTATTGGCATTGGAATTCAATTAGCAGACGGCAGTTAAGTCATGTGAAAGGTCCGAGCGATGCCTTCACATTCTGGCTATAACTTGGACTTTAACTCCCTTCCCATCTTCCCATCTGCACATCTTCCCATTCTACCATCATCATCTCATCTCCCGACTCCGAAGTGCAGTGGCCATTTCCACTTTGAGGTCAATAGTTTTTGCAAATTGCTGTTTGTTGTTTGTCGTTTTGACCAACCGGCTCAGGTTCGGCCCTGTTCCTGTCCCTGTCCCTGCACTTGACCAGTTTAGATTCTCCTCTCTCTCACTCTCTCTCACTGTCTCTCTCTCTCTCTCTCTCTCTCTCTCTGTCTCATACACGTGTGCAGGCGACCAGTTTGGTTAGTTGGTCTCTAGACAAATTGCTTAAAGTCAGCTCTCTGCTCTGGCCATGTTCAAACTCTTGGCCTGCTCGAGAATATACAGAAGATGCCATCAGGTGTCGAGTGTTTTGTCAGCTATATTTGCGTTTGGGCTCAGTAAATGGCAATCGAGCTGCCGAGAGACTCAATAGAAACTGAGCACGATTGTCAAAATAAGAGAAATCCGGATTGTTGTTCCCATTGTTTTGCATGGAATGCAACCAAAACCGAACGAAATGCAAAACTCGAACTCGAACTAGAACTAGAAGCTAGAAAATTGGCGAATGCAGATGGCTAGAGCTCTTAAGAGTTTTGGAATAGAGTTGTACCATTTATTATGTAATAATAATATTTATAGATGATTTTTATATAAATTTCATACACATAAAAGGTAAGCTTTATTTTTCTAATTTTTAGTCTTAGCTCTTAAATTAGGAAAAGTCTATAAATTAAAATTATAATAACAGAATAATAAAATAATTATATTTAATTTTAGTAATAGTTTACTATAGATTATCCAAGTAGAACATATATAAGTTTCATGAACCAATCAAAACTCTAAAGCATTCAGAAAATTTATATTTGTTAAATGTTTTAAATGATGAATAAATAGTTTATAGAACAATTATTATACAAGCTGAAAACTTTTGTGTAATAAATGAAAGAAGTTCTAAAAGTTGGAATTCAAAAAAATTTTAATAAATCTAAATTGATTTCTGAATCATATAAATATCATTATCTATCATAAATATCATTTATCTATCTCTAAGATTTTCATTCATTAATAAGAGTTTCAATTAAAAATGCACTCAACTCTTATAAAAGTATATAGAAATTTTCAAATGTGAACTGCTAGAGTTTTATAAAAATATAATTGATTTTTTGAAAGATCAATTGGATATGAATATCATACACAAATCAGTGCTACTATTAAAGTTTTACTTAAAGAACTTTATTAAAATTCGAGTAAATAAAAACAGAGTATAATTGTAAGCAGTTTCTTTGGCAGTTGTGGTGGTTTTGTTTTGGCCAACACTTGACTCAGGCCTAGGCTTATAAATGTTGAAGACAAACTAAAACTCGTTTCAATTGAAATTCTTAGCCTTTGACAAGTGAATAAAAAGGAAGCACAAGCGGCAGTTAAAGACAAATTCAAGTGGATTATGAGAAGAGCAATCGTCTCGATACACAAACAATATATAAACACACAAATAATATATATGGCTATATATCTTGAAACATGGCCAGAACGAGACGCTTCAGTTGTTGTTGCCCTCTGTCTTCTGTCCTGTCTTCTGGCTGCGTCTCAGGTTGCGTGTTGCTGTGTGTTTGTGGCACATTTAAGTAAATTTTGCTGAAATTGGTGCAAAAGACAAAGAAAAGCACATAAAATAATAACAGACACAATCTGAACGACGCGTCGTCGCCGTCGTCGACTGCAACGGCCGTCGGGCCAATGACTAAATGACTGACTAAGTGCCAAAGGGTACAAAAAGGGACAGGCAACAGGGACAGACATTGCTTCTCTCCCTCTCTCTCCCCCTCTCTCTGTCTCTTTTGGACCTCTAAATGCGAAATCGAAACGAAAAATCGAGCGGCAAAAATATAAAATACGAGTGCGGCCGCCGTCGCTCATTATAAATTTTTTTAATCGGCAGTGCTGGAAAAAACATCAAAGATCCGTCGACTTGGACTTGGACTTGGTTTTGAACTTGCAGTCGATCCTGCAGCAAGTTTAAATATTTAAAACAAAGTCTTGAGCTCTTGCCTCTTGAGGCCTCTGTATGGCTTAGGCCTCCTATATCGTTCCTGTCCACCCCCCCCATCCACTCTCCCCTCGTCCCGTTGTCCGCGTCTCCATTTCCATCTGCATCTCCATCTCCATCTCCATCTCCATCTTCGTCTCTGTTTCTGTTTCTGACTGGTACGACATTCCAGGCGCGCGCGCTCCACCTTCGCCTTGTGCAGGCCGCATCCTCCATGGTCGCACACACATAATTTTTTCTCTGCTTTTTTTTTATTTTTATTTTTTTGGACCTGTCTACATCCCGCTCTTGGGGTCTGTCCTTTTGGTGCCCGTCCCAGTCGCAGTCGCTGTCGCTGTCGCAGTCTTGGTTTCGGTTTCTGTCTTCGTCTCCGTCTGGATATCTGGCAACTGTTCGTATTTCACCTGGCACTGTCGGTCGGTCGGTCGGTCGGTCGGTCGGTCGGTCATTAAATGCCCAACAACAACTGCCAGTCGAGGACAAACTGCAAAAGCAACTCACGCAATTTGGTTGTTTTTCTTTTTTTATAATTTTATTTATTTAATATTATTATTTAATACACATTTTTGACAGCGATCTCTTTCTTTTGTTCACTTCTCAACGGTTGTCGACTGACAGCTGTTGACAGAATGAGATGCCAGGCTGCCAAAAGAGCGAGAGGCAAACACATAGCCGATAATGACGAACATGCAACTCATGCCACATTGTATTATCCACAGAGCCATCAAACAGATGCCAACATTCAACATTCAACATTCAACTATTCAAAAGGTACTCAATCAACTTGAGTTTCGATAATCACAATTAAATAATTTAATCATTTTGCGTATTGCTTAACTTTATTCAATAAATATTAAAGTTTATTTGTTATTTAAAATATTAAAAAAAATTAAAAAAAATTCAAACAATCAATAATATTTACTATTAAGTCATTCGAATTCGATAACAAGTTGATATTTTAATTTACTTACATATTTTATGGTTTTATTATAGTGTGAAAATGGAAATTGAAAATAACAATGCACAGCAATAAACTACGTTAAAATAAATAATTTGTGATAAGTATAAATGAATTTTATAAATAATAGAAAGTATGATAATAGTTCTAATTGCATACTATTTATTATAATAAATTAATATCTAAGCTTAGACAAAGATCGCTTTCTAACAACATTTTAAATTAAAAAAAAAAATATTTAACATTTTTAATTTTACTAGCAATTAGTTAGGTTTGATGTCAAATTGTTTTATAAACTAAATATTATTGGTTCAGTTATAATATCAGTTTTCTTAAGGTTCGTTTCCATATCTTCAAAGCTGTCGCATAAATATTTGGTTCACATTATTTAATCAACAACAAATTGTTGAATCGAAACTTATTAAATGAAAAGATGAATGTCTGGTGTGTGTTGTTGTTCGTAGTTGTTTAAGCTTTTGTATCTTTGAATCTTTTGTTGCAATTTACATGCCACAGCGCCAACACAGTGGACAACTGCGGCAAATTGTGCGTGTATCCCAAATGGAGGAGCTGCTTGTGGCAGGAAGCAGCTGCTCGAAATTCTTGGAAATGCGCATTTCGGACAGTCGAAAGCAGCAGCAGCAACAACGACAACAACGACAACAATAATCATGTGAAATGCTGCCTGTTGCATGTGTGTTTGTTTGTTCATTTGTATGTTTGTGTTTATGTGTTTACAAGTCGCCGCCAACGTAGTAAATATAATTTAATAAATTTAAATGAGACAAACGAAAGACAGGCGGCAACAAGAGCAACAGCAGCAATGGTGACAAGCACAAGAGCAACAACAACAACTTGAACAACAACAAGAACAACAACAACATCATTAGAAGCCGCTGCCAAAACTGTGCTCTGCCTTTAGCTCTGGGGTCAATAGTATCCATGGAATTCAATGCTTTTGCATTTGGCCAAGAGCTGTTGTGGTCGCCTCGTCCCAAGCATAAGATATTGCCCTCTCCCTTCTGCCTTCTCTCACTCTCTCTTTCTCTCTCTGGCACACACACACAAAATGCTCTCATGGGCACACAAGGAAGCGCATTTTTAAATGCCAAAACAAATGGAAAAATTAAAGCCAACGAACGAAGCGACGGCAACAAACGGCAAACGGCAGCAGCAGCCAACGTTAAAACGTAAACCTGGCTAAAAGACACACACACACACACACACACACATACACTCACTCTGCCTCTTGGCTGTAAAAATGCATCTAAGCTGCTTTGCTTTTTTGCCAACTTTTACCAACTGGTTTCTTGCATTTTCCACTCTTCAGTCACCCCACACTCTTTCTACTCCCCACTCCCTACTCCCCACTGCCCACTGCCCACATTTTCCATTTTGCTGCTAACTCCATTGCAATTCCCAGATTTTTTCAGCTCACAGCTCCACGGCAGCCGCAACACTTTTATTATATGCCTTCATCTAATAAGCTAAGCGACGCGGGGGCAACGCGACGACATTGCAGAAGGTTGTTGTTGTTGTTGCTGTTGCTGCTGTTGTTGTTGCTGCTGTTGCTGTTGTTGTTGCTGTTGTTGCTGTTGCTAGTGTGTCTATTGAGCTATCCGTGTCCAATTGCAAAGCCCAGATACATACACATGTTGTTTGGGGACTGGACGTCGTCGCTGTCGCTGTCGTTGTCGACACTCGAAAAAAATATCAAGATTTTTGTACCTAGCCAATACATATTCTCAAAAGCTGAACAGGTTCAACATTTTGTAAGCCGAGCACAAAAATCTCATTTGAAGTTCACTTTTCGCTAGCCCGAAAATCTAAGAATAAAATTTGAGATTTATTCAAGTCTGTAAAAGATCGACAAATTTCAGTTTAATTGCACAAAAATCTATTTAAGTTTATTTCAATTTTAAAAAATACTAGATAAAGTGCACAATAATTTAAAATTATATTTTTAATTTTTATGGAGCTATTTAAAGGATGAATTATTATTTATTATATATTACCACTTTGTTTTTCTAAAATCGTAGTATTATTATATGATATAGAAAGTGTTTTGTCGAATATTAAATTTAATATCGTTTCAAATTTAAAAGCATTAAGAATAAACTTTATTTTAGAATGTCATATTTTTCTGAGTGTATATTGTTGGGTTCATTGGTTCTGCTCGTATCGAGTGCGATGATCACCAAACATGATCATTCAACTTTGCTTTTTAACGCCAAATAAAATAAATCAAATTCCACTGCGGTCGTCGACTACGGACTACAAAGCGCAGCTAGTAGAAGATGGCTTAGATGCCCAAGAAATGCCAGACACCTTTACGCACACACACACACACACACATACGATACACTCGTCTAAGCCTGGCCTTAAAATGCATCTATTAGTTGTAAAATGCCCAACAACAACAACAACAACAAATGGTATCTGCATCTTGTGACTCCTTTACTTCTTTTTATTCGAATGCCCCCCAAAAACGGTTAAGGCTCGCAATTATTTTTGGCTGTTAGCCAAGTTGTTGTGACCTGGCCCAAAAGCCAGCATTAAGCAGCTTCTAAGTGACGATCGTTGTCGTTGTCCTAGACCATAATAAACCTGAGGAATGCCAAATGCAGCAGCCGTTAAAGAGGAAACAAACAAAATCAGTAACCGAAACCCAATACCAAACAGAAACCAAAGGCAGAAAACGAAACAGAGCCCGAAACAGAACCCGAAATGATGATGACCGTATCGGCCAAGGAGCGCAACATGTTAAGCCGCAGATTAAATTCAAATAAATCGACATGCTCGCCTGGAAATGAAAACATTCACACAACAACAACCACAACAACAGCAACAACGAGCTTAAAAATTGTGCCTCTTACTTATATAGACCTAGCTTAGGGATACCCTGTAATAAAGATTGAGAAGTAAATTTTATAGGTGGAAGAACTGCAACAAAACATCATCTGTAAATGCATAATAATTAATTAAGATTTGACTCTGAGCATTTATATTTAATTATTTTATTTTAATTTTAGCTAATTTAACCCAGAACTCAGTTATAAATGCAATGATTTAAAAATAATAAAAAATCGCAGTGAAAGACAATAAAAAATTGTCAATTAATTATGCAGAAAAGTGATCGATTCAATCTTATTTCCATTAAGTATTTTTCGTACATTCATTTATTTTATTCTGGGCACTTTTAAGCAAAAGCTACTCATATAAATTTTGAAATAAATATTCAAGATACTAAAAGTATCTATAGTGCATCATTTCGATTCTAGAATAATTACAATTATCTTTTTAGCGCCATTTAAATTAAGTATAATAATTATACGCTGAAAAGTATTTCAAATACAAGAGTTCTTTAGTTTTTTATAATATATTTGTAAAACTAAATTTTGATCTAAAAAACAAACAGTAGAAGGTGAAAATATATTTAAAGAATTTAATCCATTGCATTCAAATATATCTATAATATATGCATATGATAAAGTTTAATATTAATTATCTAGTATTTATTCTCTAGTATTTTTAGGCATTTTTATTTATTTAATTATATTTTATTAAAGCTTCATTGTACATTAGATTAAAATACAATTTTAAAATATATTTTAGTTAGTTGAATTGTAAAGTCTCTTTTAATTATTTATTCTACTTATATATGTTTGTTAATATTTAGTCCAGATCTTTTTGGAAGCATAATTAGAATCTATGTGTTTCTTTTTCTTTGCCAAAATATCTGCAGATTCTTAAACATTTTTTTTATTTTTTTTAAATAGCTCTGATCGAAGACCAACTAAAGTCATCATAGGCTTAGGACTTACTACCCTAACAGAGCAATGGCGATGCTGGCTTAAAGCCAGCTTGGGATTTGCGTGGTGATGGTCAGAATCGGAGACGGAGTCTCAGAGAGCTAGGAGTTGGGAAGGAGATGTGAGAAGGAGAAGAGGGTGGCAAAGGGGAAGGAGAAGGGATCGCAACGGTCGCAGGGCGCAGCCAATTTGCGAATATTTTCATTTCAATTGCGCGCAGATTTGTTGTTGTTATTGTTGTCGTTGTTGCTGTTTTTGTTGGTGTTGTGTGTGTGTTGCGACTTGCAGGATGATCTTGGCTTGCCACATGTGTCTGCAACATCGTCGTCTGCTGCGGCTGCTGCTGCTGCTGGCTCGGCCATTGACACAGGTCACACATGCACACAGGCAAGGCCAGTCGGAAGCCAATGCTTTAAGCCAGCTTTGGCCTGACTTCAAGTGGCTCGAAGTTGGCAATGCTGCAGCACCACCAGCAGCAGCAGCAACTTCAGCGATCCACAGACAAAACGTCACTTGGTTGCATGATCTATGCTAAGAGTTTTAGCCGCTCACCTGTGCCAGCTTTGGGCTCTCGACTTTCCTGGGATTCTCTGGGCTCTGTGTTTGTTGTGCTCTGAGTTGGTGGTTAGGGAGGGGGGGACTACTACCACTACTTGCTGGGGCCATGGATCAAGGCAAGGCAACGCAAGGCAAGGCTATCATTAGTGGCTGCCCGAGGGCAAGAAGAAGTCTTCAGTTTGCTCTGTTACCATCCTGGGTATTATTCATCTTGTTGTTTTTTATTTTTATATGCATCATCGCCTTTTGTTTGCGAAAAACTTTCTTAAATTCTTTAGCTGCTGTCGCAGCGTCAACGTCGCTGCCGCGGTCGCTGTCGCCGTCGCTGTCGCTGTCGCCATTGGCGCAGACTAGTTTCGTATCTTGAAGTTGAAATAAAAATTATTTACGATCGTTTTGTCAGCCAGAACTGGACGCAGACAGAGACAGCTTGAGTGTGTGTGTGTGAGAGAGAGAGAGGGAGAAGAGTAGCAGTGGTAGAAAGAGTTGGTTAGAGTGGAGTGTCCAGTGGCCTGGCCACCTTCAACACAACTGTCGTTCATCTCTGCGGCTACCGCCCCGCCTTGCCGCCTTGCCACCTTGCCACCTTGCCACAGCACTTGTTGTTGCTGTTGTTGCTGTTGCTGTTGCTGTGGTTCTCAACTTTGTTGTATTTCACGCTCATCAAACAAGCAGCGACAACTGTTGCATCTACCACTGTCTCAGCTTGTCTCTGGTCCCCCCTCACCCCTCACTCACTGTCTTCTGGCCTGGTCAAGTCCCTGGTCTTTGGTCTCTGGTCAGTTTCAGAGTTTGCGTGCCGCTCGGTTAATCGGCTATGAACAGTTATCGGACTGGTTTTATTGGGTAGCATTTGTTATATGCAGCGGCTGTGCCGCTGAATGTGGTCGTTGTTTGTGGTTGTGGCTCAAACTGCGGCTCTTTGGCTCGTTCGCTTCATTTCGACTCTTTTCGACCGTTTCTGGCTATTTATATTGGGAATTAGTGCGCTTTGAGCCGATAAGCGTTGTGCCTTGTGCGTTTCTCATAAGCGTGTTCACTTGCACATTTAGATAGTAGGAGCTGTGAAACAGTTACAACTGTCAAAAAATATCTCGCTCAATGCGTTTTTTTTGCGCATTGCCAATTACTTAAATAGCCCAATCATTAACTCGTTTCAGAATGGCATGCAAATGCTTAGAGGGGGAATTCTTCTTGAAATATTATTGAGCTATCCTTATCATATCAACTAACGATTATTGGCAGTTTTGATAAGCTCAAAGCTTAAGTCGTTGACGCCTCTGCTACTTCAATCATCAGTTTAAAAAGCAATTAATTTTACAATTATTTTTTTTTTTTAATTTTGTCATGGGTAAAATTAGGTTTTAAATAAGACAAGAAGTCTCAAATATTTTAAGTCATACGAAATTAATTGTTTTACTAATTTTTGTAACAATCTTTTATCTTGTCTTGGAATTACGAATTTTGGTAAAAAAAAATAAAGATTTCTGTCAGTTATCAATGACATATTTAACGGTGATTTTGATAAGTTTAGATAGATCAATATTGTTATAAGGCAATTAATTTATAGAACTAAAATTAATGTTAAAATAATTTCACTCATAGTCTAAAATATTTAATGTAATTTTCGGAGATTTTAGATAGTTCAACATATTATCGAAGCTAATGCCTTCAGCTGAGTTATTCACACATATAGAATTCAATAGCCTATTCAGAGTTGCCTTACCCAGAAAATTAAGTTACAAGGATCATTTGAAGTTTTCTTTTGTTGGGCACTTGCACCTCACACAGGTGTGTTCACTAAATGAATTCCAATTTGTCGCTTGCTTTAAGCTGCCGCTTTTTGTGGCACCAACCAAGAAATACGTATACGTATATATTCAGCCAGAAGTTTTGGCGGCAGGTGGCAGGTGGCAGGTGGCAGGTTCCACCTCCTGCCCCCTAGCGCCTTCTTCTTTCACCTCTTCCACCTCCCGCTGAATGGTTAGGACAATGCCAAGCTGAAAAGCGATGTTGGCCTTGGCGTTCGTTGCATGCCATGTGAATTGTGGAGGGCAGACGGCTCTGCCCCATGCCACAAGCTTACGCTCGAGTTGAACGTGGCAAGGACTTGGAACGATGCGTGTAGCGGGGCGAATTAAGGAGGGATCGCAGGGCTGTAAGGTCCTTTGTGTGTGCATGTAAAATGTTATTTGGTAGTTCAGTCGTCGGTGCGTTTTATTATCTACACACACGTACACACACACACGCACTCGCACACACAGACCAAGACAGTTCTGGCTGGCAGGCTTTGTATTTATGGGTCGAGGCTACTCGCAGCCCGTTAAAGAGGCGAAGGTTGCCGCCGAGTGGGCGGTGGAGCTGGCGAGGTCGTCTCCCCGCTCGGTTCGTTGACAGCGACTAAGAGTGTATAGATGTATGTGTGTGTGTGTGTGTGTCTGTGTGCCTGTGTGTGCTGCTTGGACTCGAGCTCATCCCAATTAAATGGCTGCCAGCGACGAAGGTTAACAAAGCGTCGCAGTTTCAGTTCTAGCTGCAGATAATAAATGTATCTTTGAAGTACATCGAATATCTCTCTCATTTTATTTTCCTTACTCTCTATCTTTCTCTCATAATATATGTTACTTGTTTTAGATGCAATTTGTTTTTGTAAATATATTATTGGATTATAATAATATATTTACTTTTTTTATTATAATTAAGAAAACTCTTCGGTTGTTCTCTTCAATTTTTAATGTGACTGAAAGATTTAGCATTTGCATAGTCAAATAAATTTTCGCACAAAGTGTCCTCAGCATAATAATTGTTATTAAATTGTTCAACTTTAATTAGATCTTACATGAAGTGGACAGCTTTAGTGTCCAATAAAATAAAAATTCTAAAACAACACATTTGCTTAAATTTAAATTCGATCCAATCTTAAGTTTTGTCTTACTTCAGGCTTCAATAAAATAAACAAAAGTGCTGCCTATATTTTGGCGCGCTCAAAACACGCTCAACATGTTTGCCATTTACCATTTGCCATTTTTATACCATATATATATATATTGAAGTCTCCTGCCATGACGTCACAGTTTGGGCTGTGACGTCATTGGGTTGCCCACACGTCAATGTTTTGGGCTAAGCCGACCATATTTTTCATTTCTACCCCAGCTTGAGGCGCCTTCGATTGGCATTTGGAACGCCCACACAAACATGCACCAAGAGGTGCACAGATATATATATATATATATATTTATATATATGTATATACAATATATAAACCTATAAATAGCGAGAGATATTATTCTCCCACTCTTTGACGCTTTATTCGTCGTATTTCGTTCTCATTTTGTCGTTTGTTTTCTCAGTTTGTTGCATACTTTGCCGGGCAAAAAGAAATCAATTGAAGTGGGCGACCCTCGACTCCGCTAAGGTCAAAGGTTGAGCAGCACAATTGTAATGAAATTGACATTTTGCAGCGGTGTCGACGACGACAAAAACAACAATAACCAGAAGAACAACAACAACAACAACAACATCGAGTCCTTAAATTAATTTGCTCATATTTTCATTGCTATACTCGAGTCCTGCATTCAATTAGAAAATATTATGTGAGGGGGCAGTTTCAATAGAATTTCAAGAGTCGACAGCGGAAGTATTCTACTAAATATAGCAAATTTGTAAAATCATACTACTTATATTTACAATTATTAAATGAATTTCTTAGTTCACATTGCTCTCAGTATTTATTTTATATTTTGCTTTATAAAATTTGTGTTGAATGCTAAAAAAAAGTACAATAATAAGAAATATCAAAAAAATTTAAATTATTTTTAAACTATACATTTTTCATCCTTAGATGTAGTTTTATTTGTTTTTTACTTTTATTTATAATTATGTGTTTGCAATAAGAAACTCCCTTACCATATTAAATATTATTTAATAAAATGGAAAATATATTAGCAAATCTTCAATAAATTAGTTCCAACAAATTTCCTTTAAATTTGTGGTTTCCTTTTGCTTTTATATATTTAATATGTTTTATTAAATTTATGTAAATAGTTAGAAAATATGTTTTTAAAAAGGTAGTTTAAAGAGATTCGAATTATTCAAAATTGTATTGTAAATTTTAAATATTGAATTTCTTTCTATATATTTATTTCATTAACATGCTTATATGCTAATAGTCAGGTTGACATTCTGTTTAGGCAACCCTCGTTCAGTGTCTTTGAGGTTTTTACGGGTTGCTGTCAACACGCGCCACCTGTCGCCAGTTGCCGCCCCTTCCCCCTTTTGACCCTTTCCTCAACGCTTTGGCAATGGCAATAAAAGCCACACGCATTCACCTTTGTGCCATCTGCCTTACCCCTTCCCCTGCTCCCTATGCTGATCTCCCATACCTTTACAGTTTTCAAAGTACGCCCCTTTTGCACACAGTGAGTGTGTCCACGCCCTGTTTCACAGTGGCAGCCGCCTCTTTTCGCCTCCTTTTGGCTTTTGTTGTTTTTGTTGCCTTGACTTGGGTCTCGTTGTCGTTCGCTTAAAACGCGACACAAATTGCCAACGTTTTTGCATCCTTTGCCATATTTCTTGCTATACATACACACATACATACATATGTATCTACATATCTGTATATATGTATCTGTGTGTATATGGGAAGTATATATTTACCGTTGTGTATGCTGAAACATAATTACATATTGTGCGCTGTCACTTTTGGTGCCACACGGCGCACAATGCCACTGAACACCCCCCTCTCCACAGTCACCCTGCTGCCCCCCCCCCCTCCCCCCTTTATACACCCTCCACTGTTTGTCATTTGTTGTTATACTTTCAAACTTTGCATACATATACTAGAAATGGGAGTTATAATTCCCTAGCCCATTTCTCATTCCCATTTCCTTAAACATTTTGCTCGACGCTTTGTTGTTTTTAGTTGTTATTTATGTAATTATTAAAATTGTTGTTCTTGTGCTGTTGTTGTTGTTGTTGTGGCTGGCATTGTCAGCGTTGTTTTTGTTGTTGTTGCTGTTTTCATTTAAATAATAATTTCATTGCGAACGCCTTCAATGAAGATTTCTGCGGGGTATCCCCATTAAAACACTCAGATGAATGATATTTGAGTAAGAGACAGATAGAGTGAGAGCGAGAGAGAGAGAGAGAGAGAGAGAGCTTAGCAGTGGTAGAAAATGGTTATGAGGAAATGTTTACCTTCTGTTTGTTTTCCTTGATTTCTAACCTTTTAGACGTGGCGTATGCGTGATGTGAGCAACTCAGCTACCTTTTTATTTGTGGCTAATTGGAATGCTGCGAATAATAATAGATCAAAGTGATTATTTCATGAAATAATAAATGCTATAAAATGTGATAAAAGAATGATTCATATGATTCGCAAATGAGTGAGAAATTTGGAGAGTATTTAATTTTACGAATCGCATTTAATAAAATGAAATAAATTAAATTTATGGCTTACAGATTAGATCAGATCAGATCCAGATTTGATATATTTGTGAATTGTTTAGTATACGATATTATTATTTTATATACAAACTATAAGCCTTCTATATACTGTTATTATATACCAACTGCAGATATTCGATCTCCATGGATGACAACTAAGAGGTTTTGAATTGAAATTCAACCTGAATAACCTTTGCAAGTAGCTTTAATATTTATATACATTTTTACACACACACACACTCACTCGATACATAAAAAGAAAGAAAAATACACCAATACACACACTCACACACTCACACTCAGATATATGTATGTATAGATATGAGCATATGTAGTATGTGTACATCCTTGGCATGCAAAATCTGCTCAACTAATGAATTCAAGCGTATTAATTATTACGCATACGCCACATTGTGCGAAGGACGTCGAGCACACAGTCAACCAACCAACCAACCAACAGTTCCCCCCTTCGCTTCTTCTCTGTCTCCAAAGCTGAAGCATCCCTCTCACTCACTCACACACTCACACCCAGCCACCCCCTCAGAGGCGTAAATTGTGCCAGGCGTTCGTTCGGTCGTCGTCGTCGTCGTCATCGTCGTTTTTGCTGGTGATGCTTCCTGTGCTGCCGTTTAGAGGCTGCCAAAAAACATTTATACAATTTTGCACGGAAATACACACACACCCACACACACACACACACGCAGCGCATAAAAGTTTAAGCAGCGCAGCAAAAATGCCAAAAAGTTTCCACAGCATTCAACACACAAAATGGAACAAAAAGAGCGAGCAACAACAGCAAAAAAAAATGCCAAGAAAAATCTATGAAAATGAAAATTAAAGCAAAAAAGACAATGCAAATCTGGCAGGGGAGTTTCGGTTTGAGTGGGAGTGGCAGTGGGCGTACAACTGGGCGAATTGAGTAAGCACGGAGTACAGTGCCTGCCACTTTTCATATACCCCACAACAAATAGGGTAGAATAACTTTAATAAAAATTTTATTTTTTAATGGATAGTACGAAACACTTCAAACTTAAAGCTTAACTTGTTAGGGATACTATTAAAACTGTGTGAATTAGTTGAGTTGGTGTTTTTTTTAAGAGGTTCTCTTACATTTATAAGTATAAAAAAAAAGAAAAATATTGAAAGGTATTAGAAGAAAGTTTTCTATTTGTAATTCTTTAATCTATAAATGTGTGCAAAATATACTGAAATTAGTTTTAAAATTTAAATCAGTGGAATACTTGAAATTTATATTTTAACTTCTTATGAAAATGGAAAAATAAATAAGAACTGAGAAATATATAGAATGAAAATAATGTTTTCTGAATACCTTAATTTACTAATGGTATTTAATATTTAATTATATATCTTATATTTATTTATTATACATGTTATTTATTTTTTGTTTCTTTATTGTTAACATTATGTTAATATATTAATATATCTTAAAAGGTTTTTTTATTTACAGGGTATAAAGAGGCTCAGGATTTGGAACGATGACAAAAGTTGCCTGAAGTTTGAGTTTGCAGTGAGCTTGGGCATGGTTTATTTGGGAGGCACTGTGCAGCTCTTGGTGACATATAAGCGATGCTGTGTATAAGCAAGTGTGTTGTCTCACTGATACAATTGTTGTAGTTGTCGTTGTTGTTGTTGTTGTTGTTGGGTCTGGCGTTTCGGTTTCTGTTGCTGCCGTTGCCGTTGCTCCCAGTACGTTATCATTCAGCGTGCAAGCTGTTTGCTCATTGTCTATTTATGCAAACACATACATATCCACAGACAACAGCAGAGAATGAAAGAGAGAGAGAGAGAGGGAGAGAGAGAGGGGGAGAGAGAGTGGGGGGGGGGGAGTGGAATGCGAGATATGAGCACGTAAGCCAAACGCATTGAGGACCAACTGAAAATGGGAATTTCCGAGTTGGGACGGGGGGAAACACAATGCACACGTGTGTTAAACAGACAGTTACAATTTGTATATCAACTGCGACACACACAAACACACACACACACATATGCATATATAGCATGCATGTGTGTGCGTGTGTGCTTTATGTATAGATATGAGTGTATCCCTTGCAGTGCCCCAAAAAGTGTCGGCGTTTGTTCTCCATACACAAACATACAGACATTTGTATATGTAAATGTTGATCTGTCCCACTGTCAATGTGTGTGTGTGTGTTGGTGTGTGTGTAACGGTAAAACTGAAATTGACAATGCATTTCGTATGCCTCAAATGCCACGCCCACCAGCAAACAAATTGACATGGCAAACGTTGAAACAGAAATTGAGAAATTGCATTGATTCGTTGCTTCATTTGTTATGTGTATTAAATTATTATAAAATATACATAACATTTATTGTGCACAATTGTAGCTGTAAAGATTTAAGATAAAGATATATATATCTAGTTATTTAAATAAGCTACCAAATTTGTTACCTTGAATTGCCTGCAAGCAAAATCACACAAGTATTAAGCATTTGGGTAAATGACAATCGACAGCAACTTGGACGTGGCTTAAAGGAGAGAGAGAGACAGAGAGAGAGAGAAAGAGAGAGCATGAGTCGGTAGTTGGGGTCAGCTTTTATTGCCATCATGACCCGCAAATCGCACACAAAATCCGCATACAAAACTCACATCATGCCAACAACAGTCTGGGAACAATATAGTGCCACCTCATGTACATATGTGTCCTCTGCATGTCCTGTCTCTACATCTGTGTGCGTGACTGTAACTTTATGTGCCTGCATGTGTGTGTGTGTGTGTGTTTTTATGTGTTTATGTAGTGAAGGATATGCTGCCCTTGTTGATCGCTTCCTTTACTCTTTATCTCCCTATCACGACTTCTGTTCGCCTGGCATTTTGTAAGCAAATTTTTAACTTTTCTCTCTCTACTACATACACACACACACACACACATATATACATAGGTACACATGTGTGCTATATGTGTACATACATATGCTCTTATGTATGTACATTTATTGCTGTTGTTTTTGTTGTTGTTCTGCTGACACTTTGCTGTTGACTCGTTGCCTGTGTTAACCAACGCAATTCTGCTCTCTACACTTGCCACATTTCCGACTATGTGTGGCATGCAACGCATCACGTAGCTTATTAAGTTCTTGCAACCGAAGACTTATTTCGAGTTTTCACAGACCAAGAAAATATTTGTTTTTTATTTAAATTCTTAGAAAAAGCAATTCTTTTAGGCACTTTATCTGAATGCTTATCATTTTTGGGCTGAGTTTTTTTGGTTGGTTAAATAATTATTGGCCTTTATAAATAAATATCCTGTATTAGAACAAGGACCAAAAAAATATTAAATATATAAAATTGTAAAAAATATCAGGCGAACATAAATTAGCAGTAAATGTACCTTTCATTTGAGCGACATTTAATTAGTTTGGGTCAAAACATTTGAGCTCAGAAGCTCTGAGGATTTTTGCTCCTTTTTAAACGATTGTTAATTTTGAATTTTTGCCTGCTAATTTAATTTTATTTCTGCTCGCCTGGTATTTTTAAAACTTTTCTCAATTTCTAATACAATTTTTTTTAAATTTCAAATATGAAGCTGCTTTTATTCTTAGAATCCTATCCTTATGGACAAACATTGAGTTAATAAAACTTTCTTTTCTTATTAGTCGAATTTTCTGCTTTTTTATAATTGTAAAAACATTTAACTAATATTTAGTTTTCTTAAAAGCTTTTATTTATTAGTCTAAATCCTCACCAGTGATTTTTATCTTGTCAGGCTTGTCCTTCTGACTTTGTTAAGACTCATGAGTGTTGTTTGAAAGGACTTCAAGTTATGAGCGATTGCTCAGTTCGTATCGGTAAATATAGAACGATAGATAGATGGTATCAATTACAACTGAAGAATTTTCTAGGAATTTTGCAATATTTTGCATTTTATTTGAAGTCTAATTTTAGAATTTGTATGATTTGTTTGGGAAATTCTTAACAATTCGCATGAATATAGCCATTAATATACTTATATATATGTATTAAATATATATGTATGTATCTAGCCCAGGGGGACGACAGGTGCTTGGCTGAGTTGCCCCCCCCCCCCTCCCATCCTTCAATGTGCCACTTGGCATTTAAGTGGGCGGCATTGGCCCACTGACTATCTTCTCATTCCACTCTTCTGCCTCCCAACATTTTGCTGCCACGCTCTGTGTTCTCTGCTGAGACATTTTGGCAAATCTTCTTTAACAAGCGCAGGCAAAAGTAACAACAACAACAACAACAACAACATGAAGTAGCAAGCGCATAAAATGCTATGAAAAAGCAAACGAAGCCGCCAAAACACACACACACACACTTAGACAAACTCAAACATAAGTCGCACACACACACACACACACATACACACACACACACACGCACTCATAGTCAAAGAACTAAAGCCGCAGGAGCGGCAAGGACGTTGTGTTATAAATTTTATGAGCTTGCCAGCAGCAGCAGCAGCAGTTCTACATATACATATGTATGTGTGTGTGTGTGTGTGTGTGTGTGTGTGTGTGTGTTGGCTCATAAAAATAAGTTGCACTCGTGCCACGCTTTCCACGCTTTTCTCACATTTCGTTTGCCTTCTCCGTCTCCTTGTGCCACACGCTATAAAAAACTTTGCTTGGGTGTTGGCATTTCTCTCTGTCTCTGTATCTGTATGTGTGTGTGTGTGGGTGTGCTTATCTGTGTGTGTGTGTGTGTTTATGTTTGTGTGTCTCTTGGCAGTCAGTCAGTCAGGCATTGTTGTTGTATTTCCTTCAGCTCGTCGACTGGCAAGCGGAAACATAACCAGAAGGATAACGCTATAATGCCCCAGTGGTACAATACATACAAAAACATTTCTCGACTGTGTCTCCCTCTATCCCTGCCCCTCTCTCTTTCTCTCTCTCTCCCTTCTGCTACCTCTCTGTCTTATACTCACTCTGTATATACATACTTATATATACATATATATATGTGTATTCTTGTCTCCTTTGCTTTTGTTAGCCACTCCAATGTTGCCTTTTTTCAGCTGTTGTTGTTGCTGCCACCGCTGCCTCCTTCCACTCTGCTTCTACCTCTCCCTCTGCCACTGAGCCTCCTTCTCCTCCACATCCCAAGCCGCTGCTGCTGCTCTACAGCTTTTGGCTTTGGCTTCTCTTCCCACTTGGTTATACATTTTTCTATTTTCTTTTTTTCTACTTCTTTTTTTCTAGTGAAATTCTTTACTTTTCCTGATATACATGAGTGTGTGTGTGTGTGAAGCACGTATGCGTGTGTGTGTGTTGGCTATGGAAAGCGTATGTGGTTAACAATAGGTGGAAAGGTCCTTAGATCAGCATTAAAACGCTATAAAAAAGAAAGCAAGTATAATTGGAAATGTTTTAAACTAATACTGTTGGTAGTTTTAATTGTTAAGAAATATAATTTAAATAAAATTCAAGTATTCTTTTAGATTTCAATAATTTTTAATAATACTTATAAGTATAACAGTATTGTATAATTTAAGAATATATAGATATAAGCTCAGATTTTATAATTTAAAAAATACCTATATTTCAAACAAAATATAAATAATAATTAAACTTTTCTAAATAAATAAATAAATGCTTTTAGAGATTTGGAAATACTTCTTTAATTTTATTAACATTATCTAAAGGAATTCCTTTGGTTTTTAATAAACATATTAATATATTTATTATCGGAATAGAAAATTGCAATTTTAAATAATATGAAAGTTTAATAATATTTGAATATATTGAAAATATTATAATGTTTATCTAAGTGAAATAAAACACATGCAGTCATAATTATATTTTTACATCATTATTAAATTTAAATAAAATATGAACCGACTTGGTAAATTAAATAGCATATTCACTGGTCGACTTTAATCATTTTCTTTCCCTCTTTTCTCTCTCTCTCTCTCTCTCTCTCTCTCTGTCTTTCTACTCTTGGGAACTTTTTGAATTGTTGATTTTTGTTGATGTTCATTGCGTTGCTTTCGTTTTGTTTCGCTTCGTTTCGTTGTCTGTCCGTCGCCTCTGTCCGCCTGTTTGCTGGTGAGCGTGTTTGTTACTCTTTGTTTTGTTGCTCTTCTCCATTATTTACAATTTTTCTTGCTTTCGTTGTTTTTTTTTTGTATGTTCCGCATGGATTTCATATAATTTTGTTGCTTCATTCATTGTTGGTTGCGTGTTGGTTAAATGTGCGGCTCTCAAGAGAGAGCTGTGAGTGTTTTCATGGGATCGAGTGCGATGAACGTCTCTCTTTCCCACACACTGTTCTCCCACACTCATTCCGGTTTCCTTCTCTCCTTTTTTGCCTTGCCTTTGGCTGCCCGTAAAAGTATGCTACAAAAAACGCTGAAATACTCATGAAACACGCACCCGGCCAAATAGAAAAGTAAACTTGCCATGCATTTTATGCAGCTGCCACGCCCACAACACCATTTACGGTCTACCCGTTGGTCCCACTTCCCCGCTTCCCCAGTGCCTGTTCTGGCTGCAACTGCTGCAGGATTTGATGGCAAAAATGATTTCAGTTTCAGTTTTATTTTCTTACTCTTTTTTTACGATGACGCTGCCATTTCGCTAGCTTTGTTTTGCAGCCAAGAAGGTGGCGAGTGGCGGGGGTAGGTGTAGGGCATGCGAGTAGGGGTAGGGGTGGAAGTAGGGGCAGGGGTAGAAGTGGAGGGAGGAGGACACAGTGACAGCGACAACGCGAACGCAATGTGCGCGAAAATGAAATAAACTTTATACGCCAGTCTCAACTTTTGTTTAACGGCAAAGGGAGAGGGAGCGGGAGAGGGTAGCACTGTAGGGAGGCATTCGGGAGCTGCTGTTGTGGGCGTGGCCAAGTGGGTGTTAACAAACGGCGCCCCTTGCGACGTCCGATGCGGTGACGGAGGCCAAGTTGAACAGGCGAGAAGCGCGTACAGCAAGTGCCAATTTTGTTTGCAAACAGCCAAGAGAAAGGAAGGAGAAAAGGGGAAGGCGGAAAGGGAGGAAGCTAGGAAGAAGGGGATAAAATGAGAGAGGGAGAGGGAAGAGCTGTGGCGTCGTCTGTGCGCCCAAAAAACACATTTCGTATTCAGTGCTCGTAAAGTAGACTCAGAAACAGAAGCACAAAAGGGGGGAGAGGAGAGAAACTCAGTGACTGAAAGCGGAAATGGGGTAGGGAGGACAAGGGGGGCTGGCGAGGGGGAGTTTGGCAGCAGTTTCAGCTAGCTGATGTTTTATGCTGTGGGTTTTCAAAATCTTGCGTTGATGTCGTTGCGTGTGGCTCAGTTTTCTATTGTTTTTGTTGTTGTTGACGTTTTTGCTCTCTACCCAGAGTTATCACCATAGTTGATGTTGTTGTTGTTGTTGTTGGACAGCTTCCACCTGGAGAGCACATAAAATGAGAACCAAAGGCTGAGAAAACGCTATAACGCCCGAAATAGCGAAATGTTCAAATTGCAGCAGTAAAATTTGCCCAGCGCCATAAATGAAAAATGAAACTTGTCTCTGCTCGGGCGACTTTTGAAGTGAACGCCGTAAAACGCTTGGCAAATTTAAGTACAGTCTAAAACTGGGCTAAAACCAAAAGATGCCAATGCGTTCGTGGTAATTGCACAGGATAATGATGGCACATTATATTATCTTCAAAGTACAATTGAGTTGAGCTCGTTAAAATTGAAAATTTCTAAATCAAGTTAATCAAATCGAATTTCATGATCAACTGACAGATCACTGAAGTTTGCTTATCGCAGTTAATTTGCAGAATTAAGTTCAGTTAACTAGGACTTGAGATTGAACATTTTCAATTTGATCGAAAAACAAGACTTTAACTAAATAAACTAAATTTTGAATGCAGCATGAATTAAGGAATCAGGAATCTGTTGAGTTCTGGCAAAGTTATAAAAGTTTTGAAGTGATCCTAAATGTACAGGATCATGATGAAATTTCATAAAATATACATATAATGCTGAAGCTTTGTTGCCAAATTTCGAAACAGAAGATAAATTAATGAAAGCTATTTGTAGTTTGCAAATAATATAAAATTATATTTGCAAAAGAAGAAAAATTATTTAGACGACATTCAGTAAACAGTTAAGACTGATTTTCAATTCGAAAAGAATTGTACTTTTTTCATCAATTAATCAATTTGTTGATTAAATTTATTATTGTTCTTTACAGATTTGTTTTATTCATTTTTAATTTATTTCAATATTTTATAATAATATAATAGAGTGGGTGAAGAATTTATCGTAAATTTGTATTCAAGATTATAAGTGAGCTGCCAAGTTGGCTGCGTAAAACACACACAGACACTCACGCACACCATCATGCGGATAAGAAGTACAAATTTCTTTTCATTTCAAGTTGCCAGTCCGTGAGACAAGCAAACAAATGCTGCTTACTCCTTGTTCCTTACTTCTTTCTCGCTGCAATCGTTCCATGCATTTTTAATAGACGCTCTGGCATGAAAGTGAAGCAAAAACGATGAAAAGAATGGGGCAAAAAAAATATAATGAAAAGAAAAGAAACGAAGAGAAAAACATATTTGCCAGCACGGCGTATACGTAATTTTCGCATATTGCGTATACGTTGCAGTCGCAAGTTGGCAGCGCGTGGCAAGAAATGCAACGAATTTCACACTCATACACACACACATACACTCTTGAGGCTTATGTAAGCAGCATGTTGGAGTGGGTGGTAGTGAGAGAGAGAGAGGGAGAGGAAAAGAGAGGAAGAGAGGGAGACAGAAGTTGGGAGCAAGCAAAAAGGCAGCGTTCTAGTGTCAACATTGTGCATGGCGGAAAATGCGAGAAAAGCGAATGCAAGAGAAACAGTTCACTATAGCACGAAGAGCGGGAGAAGGGGAGAGTGGGAGAAGTGGAGGAGAGCAAGGAGGCGGGCAGGCGCTGCCACTGTGGGCGTGTCAGTTTGCTGCATGGAGCGGAAGTTGAGTTACAAAATTAAATTGATAATTTTTTTTTGCAGTTGCTGTGAGTAAAAAAAAACAGGTTGACTCCGTTACGTTATGTGTGTGTGTGTGTCAATGTGTGTGCTAGTACATGTGTGTGTGTGTGTGTGTGTGTGTGTGCCAACAATGGCGACGTCGTCATCGCCATCGTAATGTGCACCGGAAACGCTTGAAGTACATTCACATGCCAGGCCAACAAAATGGAATCTTCTTGGGATGAACAACAACCAAGGAAGTTGTCTATACATTATATATATACTATATATATAAGCACATATTTATATATACATATACATTTGTGTGTATGTGTGTGCGGCAAGGACAACAGACGCCAATGCACTCGGGCCGGTTTACACAGAGCAGCAAAAGCTGGGCTAGAAAAAATGAAATAAAAACTTGGGGGAAACGATTTCCGGGCCAAGTTAATGCTTCGTGGCTTTAAGAGCAATGCATCAATGCCCTGTCGACTTGCCACACAACACGCCACATTGGAAATGTCAATAATGCCCGCTCGTCCATGATCAATTTCGAGGCATCAACTTGATGAAGTGGCAAAATACTCGAGAAAGCAAAATAGTTAGTTCAAAATGGACTTTGCAATAATGCGGCGAAAGAGCAAGCAAAAGCAAATACTTTAAGGCAACTGCTACCCCTTTCCCCTGTCCCTGCCCCTGCTGCCAATTGAAGCTTAGGCCACGGCGCCAACGCGACTGCTGTTAATATGACAAAAAGCAGCAAGAAACGGAAAAGTTTCCATCGCAAGGAGCTCGCCCCGAAATGCAGACAAACTTTCTTGCAACGCTTTGCTCCATGTAAAGGACCTCAACAACAACAAAAGTAGCTGCAACAACAACAACAACAACATCTACAAAGCCAGACAAATTTAAAGGCAAAACCAGAAAGCAGCTTCAGCGACAAAAGTTTTTTTTTCCAAAGAAACTAAATGAAATTTTCATGCTGCATGCAAAACTTGAAAATGGCATCGCATCCCTTCTACATAACTATATACATACATATATAATAGATATATATATAGATATATATATATATATATTTATATAAATGCATCTCTCATACCTTTGCTGTATGCTGCCAAAGTTTATATACTCATATTGCTTGGTTAGAGCTGCTTTTTACATACTTAGTGAGAAACTTATTTTTCACATAGTTTGTCTTCCTCAAAAGTAGCTTTGATAATTTGGATGCCTTAAAATATAATTATTTAAAAGTAACCAACTTTAACATATTTTATATAATAATTAAGTTTCATTTAATATTAAAATAAATATATGTTTTATGTCGCTTAAGGAAGTAAAATATTTCAATTTTTTGTAGGTTTACAAAATTCTTGAAAATATTTTGATACCTTTTCTTTCATTTTTCTGTAAATTCTTTATAAGAATAAAAAATAATAAGGTATATATATTTTTATCAAGGATTAAAAGCGTAGCTATAACCGTAACCATTAACTGGTATTATCCGATTGAAATTGGTAACCGTAACTGAAATCTTAAATCGAACCGAAACCCAAAAACCGAAATAATCGCTAAGATTTTAAGGAAAAAAGGTGAAAATAAGTTCAAAAGTACTTTTTTACACTAATTTTTATCACCTGAAGTCGATTTAAAGCATAAATTTAAGTTTTAAAATATTTTAAAATTTTCCAAAATTGTAAAGGGGTAACACTTTAAAAATCGAGAAATTTTCCAAAAAAAATGTTTGTCTCAGAATCAAAAAATTTAAAAGCAAAGTGAAAGAAAGATTAAAATTATGAAAAATAAGATACTCCCAAGGAAATCGGATGGGCTTTAAGAAAGTTGTGTGTGTTGAAAGTCCACAGAGTCAACATTTTTCATATATAGAAAATTTACAATAATTGACACATTTTTATTAATATCTCAGCCAATTTTATAGAGCATGCATCTGAGATGGTCATATTTGTATTGAGTAAATCGGACAACTATATGATATAGCTGCCATAGGAACGATCCGTCGAAAATCAAGCTTTGTGAAAATAATTACAATCTTGATGTGATAAAAATTGGTAGCTGTCTTTATGCTCTCTCTCTTTATGTAGAAATACTTGGCAATAAATGCCACCTTAAGTTTTCCGACCTTTTTCCCTCACTTGATTCGACGCTGTCAGATTCGGAATTCGCCTGCGCCACGAAGTATGCAACACAATTTGCGTTTCCTTATTGCTGAGGCAGTAGATGTCGGAGGGGTTGGGGCAGGAGGGCTGAAGAGATGGATGCTTGACTGGGGACTGGGGACTGGGGACTGGGGAGTGGCAAAAGTTTTTGAGGGGTTTCATGGCTGGTTTGTTTGGCTCAAGTCTGCGGCCCCGGGGCCAAGCCAACTGCTGGCCACTGCCGTTGGCCATAAGTCGACTGTTAAATGCTACTTACAACTGCTTCATATTCCATACTCTCTGTCCTATTCTCTCCTATTCTTCTTCCTTCTCTTTCTCCACTGCCAACCTATGCCTATTACTTTTGGCATAAAACTTTGTCCTCCTCAGCGTTGACTTCTTTCTTTGGCCTGGCTTTTAGCCTGCCAACTTTTTGCCCAGACATTCTCGTATCCTTAGCGTTTCTCTTCTATGTTCTTCACTTCAGTTCAGTTCTTGTTTTTTACTTTTACAGTTTGCGAGTTTATAATAGCAAGTGAAGTTATGTGCGGGAGGGCGGCTAGGGCGTGGCACTTTTGGCTTTTTAATTACAACAAAAAAGCCAAGCGAATGCAAATTAATCGATATCGTTTAAGTTCATGTTACGCCCACGGTTTCATTTGATGTTTTCATTTGTGTGGTAGAAAAAGGAGCATTAAATCTGTCGAAATTAAAAGCCAAAATCGAAACTGAGACTGAAACTGAAACTGAACTGCGTTCATCTTCTCACAGTCTGTTTATATATGCTAATTAATTGGCCTCAGGCCTCAAGTGTCTAAAGTGAAGGGAATATGGAATGGAATCCAAGCGGAACCTCAAACTCAACGAATATATCGATGGTCCATAAATGTTAATTTCCAACAACCTCAACCGAAAATGATCAACGTGACGCTGAAGACAAACAAACGAAGAAGCTGCCAAAATAAAAAGACGTCAACAGCAACAACAACAACAACAATAGCAATAAGGTGGCCAACAAACTTTGCCTAATGAGATTTTTCAACTTATGACAAGTTATGCTAATTTCACGACTGCTGCCAAACGTTCCACATTAGGCAGCATTGCGGGGGAGCAGAAGTTGCCATTGTTTAGCCAAGTCTCCCCCCGCCCCTCTTGGTCTTCGTTCCCCTCTTCACTTCTCAGCTGCTTCTGACCCAGTCTATAAAGTAATTAACCAAAGTATACCACTTCAAATTTGACTCTGATATCACTCTTGGAATTTGGGTCTAATATGTTGTTATTACTATTATTAATATTATTAATTATCTCAAGTATCAAAACTTGATTTGATTTTGGTTATTTCGTATATTTAAAATGGTTTGAATCTCTGCAGTTGATAAAATAAATAAATGATTTGTTAACAGATTTTAATAAAGATAAAAGGAGAACAATAATCTACATATTAGGAATATGTTTTTATAAAATATCAAAAGGATTTTAAAAAGAATTTGTGGAACTCTAAAATATTTTACTAAATTTAGTGCTACTTCAACTGGAGAAATCCAAATTTAAAATAAACAAATATATGTTTTAAATATTTAAAATGATTTATTAGAGTGCCTCAATATTTTCCCATATTGAAATTCAGTTAATTGTAGTCAGAGACACTTAAAATGATTTAGATGAACACTTTTAATAGTAAAATTTACTACAAATAATTAAATGTATTCAACAGCTTTTATTAAGTTGTCAAAACTATTTTGGTGCACTTGAAAATTATTATTTAATTAATTGCCAAATATATTTGGCCCACACACTTGAACAGTGTGCGCTTATATATACCTATATGAATATTGTTATTCTAGTGAACAATTTGTTATTGGCCAAATGCGATTACATAATAGCTGTCAGACAGACAGACGCATAAAAGTTATACGACAGACAGATATAAAAGATATATTGCTAATTTTTGGCAAATAAACCAGATGACAAATGTGGGAGACGACAAAAAAAAATATAGAAAAAGTGGCAACAGACAAAAGCCAAATCGAAAAACCAACCAAAAACTGAAAACCAAAACGTGTTGTCAATAAAATTTACCAAGTTGAGGAGGGTAGAGGGCAGAAGGGAGCGGGGAGCGGGGAGAGGCGGGGGCATGCGTGGGACGCTCTCAAAATCATAAAAAAAACATTTACTGATTTCAAGAAACAACCAACAAAACAAGCAATAAAACTCGAAACAGAAAACTAAAATTAAAAAAAAAATAACCAAAAACCGGCTTTTAACTTTTGACTCTGTTTTCTGTTAGGTTTTGTTTATTTATTTAATTTGTTAATCTTATTTTTTTGTGAGCATTTCGCATGACTGCTTAACGCATTTGCAAATGGCCCGCCCGCAACACCGTATGGCTTTTTCTCCGCGTTACGTATACGCAATGTTGACGCTGTATTAAAACGCATTTGGTTAATCGAGCAAAAGGCTTTTAATAAATATGCTTGCTGCTTAGTACATTTGTTGTCATAATAGCCAATAAACCAAACACACACATACACACACAGACACCCCCTTACATGTGTGTGTGTGTGTGTGCTTTTGAATGACAGCAATGTTTTATGGCGTCGGCAGGAGGGAACTCCTTTTTACCATTTGCCTTTGCCTTTATCATAAAGTCGAGCACTCACAGTCACACTCATATATTCAAACACTCACACTACTATACACACATTCACACTTGCTTCAGTCTATATATTTGTTGGCCCGCTTTTGCTTCTTGGCCCTGACAAAATGCACTTCTAATTAAGTTAATTGCGGCAAATGCTAAACTTAAGTCACTAACCTAAATTAATAAAAGGCTGCTATTTGTATATATGTATGTATGTGTGTGTGTGTAAGTGTGACACAGTGAGTGCAAGTGTGTGTGTGTCTGCCAACCGGGCCATAAGCTGCTATTGTAACACTTCAACTGCCCCTACAGCAATCGAGTCCTTCAAAGCTTCTATTGCAGTCAATAAATAAGCTTTAAGCTTTCAATGTGCTTTTGAAAGCAGCTCAAACTAAATTTCATTAAATAAACAATTGTTACATTTTAAGCTGTGCTTTCTATGGAAATAATATGTTTATTTTAGTTAAATACCTATTTATTTATTTGGTTAAAATTTAAAAAATGTGAGAATTTATTTAAAGATATTATTCACATTTCTATGATTAACGTTAACTATGGAAATTTGACTTAAGCTAACAACAATAATAAAAATTAAATAAAACCAAACATGCACACATTTAAATTCACTTTTTATTGTGAATTTTGTTTTATAGAATGACGTTATTTTATTTAAGATTTATTATCTCAAGTTTATTTCTCTCACTCGAAAAGTTGATTAATAATAAATTATTAACTTAAACTTTTCAAACTTGATACTTTGGATAATTTACTTAAGTTAAGTTAGGAACTAAAACTCCCACTCCAATCGCTTGTAGGGCATCAAATGTGACTGCGTGTTGCGCGTTTTGTTGTAATTTTATTTAATAACTGTTTTGTTGTTGTTTATGAAACATTTGCCGACGGCTGTCGCTTCATTTAACACACCAACAACACCACACACACTCTCACACACACACACACTCTCACACACACACACACACGTTTATTGAGTAGAGCCGGAAGTAAGCATTGCGCGCGTGTATTGTCGGACCGGCAGTCAGGACAAGAAAAGAAAGAGAGACAGAGCGAAAGAGAGTGGGGGAGAGGAAGAGCGGGACAATTGGACGATTGGGCGCCGCCTGCGGTGTCAACGATGCCATTTGGGTTTGCTTCAGTTCGGTTCGGTTTGGTTTGGTTTGGTTCAGTTTGGTTTATTGTTCTACTTTTCATGTCAAAGTTATTGTAATTGTGTTAAGGCATTTCCCGTGTATATCCTACACACACACACACACATTGACAAACGCACAAAAGTTGGAGCTATAAATAAAAATCGGAGCAGCGCCGCGAGCTGAGCTGAAAGAGCAGACACTTGTTTGACTTTGACTCAGGCGCCATGTTTGCAGCTCGCTCTCCCACTCGCCCACTCTTCCACTCGCCCACTCTTCCACTCAGCCCACAGCGAACACTGCCCACAATGCAGTCTCTCTCCTCTCCTTGCTCTCTCTTCCTTTGCGCTCTTATGCTGATGTGTCTATGTATTTTTTAACGCACATCATTATCATTCCGTTTGTGTTTTGAACCGGCGCGCAGCAGTTGAGAGCAGGCAAACTGAGCACAGCTTACGGCGCCTCGCCTGCCCATCCCTCACTCTCATCTCAGGCTCACCCACTCTCTCTGCCTCTCTCTCCCGCTCTCGCACTCTCTCTGTGCAAATAAAGGAATAAAAGCTTATGCTTGTTGTTGCTGCTGCCTGGCTACGTGTTTGCTGTTGTTGTCGTTTTGTTTTGCTCTCTCTCTCGTTGATTTTCTGTGTGGGTTACTTTGAGTGGTATATAAACCTATGTGTGTGTGTGTGTGTGTTTATATCTATGTATATGCACACTCCGAGTACAAATAACAAAAGGATACAACAAACTCGGAACAGAAAGTTTTGACACTTTTATACTTGGCTTGCAGCGAACCCGAAAACCAGCCCAATAACCTGCCCCACAATTCACAACCATCAACCCGCAACCCCCTACCCCTATGCAAGCTTTCCCCACCTCCCATTCTTACCCTCATCAAGCTGTTTTCGGGGTGTTTAATGGAGCCTTTCGCTTTGTTATTTTCCTAAAAGTCGAACACATGAGATGTGTGTGTGTGTGTGTGTGTGTGTGTGTATGTGTGTTTGTGTGTGTTGGTGTGTGTGTGAAATGAAAATGGGTCTATTTGGGCTAATATTATAGTAACTTATGATATTCATAGCGTATTATTGCTGCGAGGCAAACTCATTCCACTTGGGAAATGCTCTCAAGAGTTTTCTTTGATTCTTCTTCCACATCGATAAAGATAGCAGGATTAACTTGTGTAATAATTTCTAACATTTATCTATTTATGTTGAACTATTTTAGTTCTTTCGAAATGTGAGTAGAATATGTGAATAGGACTAACGGCAATTATACATATGTATTATTTTAAAAAGTATTTCAGAAATTTGAATTCATCACTTAATTTACTTTAATAAAATTAAATTAAAAATCAAATTCCAAGTTTTTCCGAGCACATCTGAGGACGAATTCGAATTTTACAGTTGCTGGAATTTAGTTTTTTGGTTATAAAAAATATATCACGCATTTCCGAATTTGTCTCTAAATGGAACTTTAAATAAATTTAAATATTAATTTAGTTCAATTTCTTTAATTGACCCAATAGCTAATTATGTTTAACTTCTCTAATTTTTGCGCGAAGTTCGTTCGATTTGTTAATAAAATGAAAAGATTAGTAAGAGATTTGATTAAATTATAATTATTATTTTAGGAGTGCTACATTTTTGTTACGATTCAAACAAAATACAGATATAAAAGTAAATCTGAAATTTTAAATATTTTAGAGAAATCGGAACAATAGAATTTTTACAGATCTTTTATATTAGTTATATTCTAAATATCCGAAAGTTAAAGTCTATGTTCTCTGTATCATAAAAACAACTCAAAATTAAAAGACTTAAAAAAAAAGTCAATTAAAACAATGACATAATAATGTGTCAAACATGAATATGCATTTCCTAGGGGTCTTTGGGGAGGGGGGGGGGTTGTTATTTTTTAAGGGGGCTGCACTTATCAAGCATAATAAATCAAAATTCAGCGTTAATGTAAATGGTTTTATAACGAAAACAACAGCTAGATTTCTGATTGCAGCTCAGGTTGTGTGAAGTGCAGCGAATAGAACCACCCCACAAACACCCCACCCCCCCTCCAGCCCCTCTCACACTCCGAGCAACAGAGTTGAGTTTCCCCCATCCACACGTAACCCGCAGTAGAAGAAGAACAAACAGCAATTCCGAAATGAATTTCATTTTACAAATATATTAACAACTTTGCACAAGAACAACAACAACAACAACAAGCAAAAAGCACAGCCAACATATGGAAATGAAAATACGGCGACGGCGACTGCGACTGCGACGCTGCAGCCTCACACCGTTGATATGTAAATACATACATACAATCACACATGCATAAGTGTACATAACTACATGAGTGTGTGTGTGCGTCGTCGCCCCATCACACTTGTAGGGCAGGCAGCGGCAGAGCATTTATGCCAGCGGCTGCGCTGCCGGCCGAGCGTATAAAAAAAAACCAAGTAGAAATGAAAGCAAAATGAAAAGCACAAAAAGCGTAACGCGACGACAGCGACGCCAGCAGCAGCAGAGGCAGCAACAGCAGCAGCGCCACCACCAACAACAGCAACAACAATCAATTGGCAATCTGTCCCACTGAAAAAACAATTGCACAGACCTCTACACACACACTCGACTCGACACATGCTAACACATACACGTGCGCCGTTACTTGTGAGAGCGTGAGCGCGAGAGAGTTTCAGTCTGTCGCTCAATTTCAGTGTTGCTGTGCTACAATCAGCAATGTTGTCGTGCTGCACGCTCACTTGTTCTCTTCGCTGCCGAGCTCACTCACTGATACACACACATACAAATACGTAAAACTGGCTGCTCTCTTTCCCTCTGGTCATGCTACGCTCTCTCACTCGCTCATTCGCTGCCGCCACGCCGCCACGCCGCCAACCCCCGATGAACTCAACGCATAACAAAAAGCCAATTTTGTTACTTAAATGTTTACGCTTGTGTTTATCTTTTGTATTCGGTTTCTTATTAGGTTCTCATCTCGTTCTCATCGTTTAACAATTTGAGATATGATGGGAGCTTCGGCTCCACAACTGTCGCTTCTGGCAGCGACGTCGCCGTCGCTGCCGCTGTTTGTGTTTGCATTGGTATGTGTACGTATTGCCTGTGGTTTTGATTTTGATTTTTGTTCTGCTGCCGCTGGCAGAGCTGGCAGAGCAGCGACGGGGGCTGCTGTTGCTGTGCGTTGTTTTTGGGGAGCTTTTGCTAATGAGTGTGATTTAGACTTGTCGAGCTGGTTTATTATTTTGCGGTGTTTGCGCTCTTGTTGCTGCTCATTGCTGCTGTTGTCGTTGTTATTGTTGTTATTGTTGTTCTTCTTGTTGTTGTGTGTGCGCGTTGGTGTGCGCTTTTGTGTAGTGAGCCCCCTTCCCCATCGACGCCGCTGATCGATGCTGTCCGCGCTGCTGCTGCTACGGCCGCGACGGCGTCGGCGCTGGCAGCGGTTTGACTGCGGTTTTGTATTTAGATTAAATAGTTTTGACAGCTTCCAAATTGATAATCTATTTAAATATGTATGTATGTGTGAGCTTTTGACGCGATCTTTCAGTGATTATCAACTTTGGAAAGATTGTAAATTAATTGAGTTAATTTTGGAAATTTACAAATACCTTAAAATTTCAATTATCTTAAGATATTTGCTGATGCTTCAATTAATTAAGATATTCATAATTTAAATGTTTATTTGCTTAATAATTATGGAAATTTTAAAAATAACTGTTGACATTTTTGCGATCTTATAAAATGTTGACAAACAATTTATTTGCATTTAAAAAGATAAATAACAAGAATTTTTAATTAATTTATGAACCACAATTATTGAAAAATTAAAACGCAAAAGCGTCTTCAAAGTCAAAAGCGCCGAACAGAATCAAAGAGAACGAACAAAAAAAACAAAACGAAAGAATGAAAGAAAGAAAAAATATTAAAGTCAATTTGCAAAATGAGAACGCTTCGTTCGTTTGGTTTGATATGTTAATGTGTACAAATGTGCATACAAATATACAAACATGCATACATACAAACACACAAAAACGCACAGACATACTCACACACACACACACGTACTCGCGTACTTGCGCGCAGTGTAAGCTCTGTGTGAAAAACATGAATCCAGCGCTTTGCGGTCGGACGGTGTTGTTGGAGAGGTATCGGCGGCGGGGGCGGTCGGCGTCGGCGTCGGCGTCGGCGTCGACGTCAACGTCGTCGTTGAGCATATCTGGCATGAGCACAAACACACCAATACTCACTCTCTCATTGTGGGTCGTCGTCGTCGTCGACGGCGCCGCTGTCGCTACAGGGATTAAGCATGACAACGACAACAGCAACAACGTCAACACAACGATGACGATTGCGATGCCGATGCCGAATGACCAGGCGAGTGTGTGAGGTGAAGTGGGGGCACAAGGTAGCATGCAAAAAGTAATTGGGAGCAGAAAGAGCAAAAACAGCAACAACGGAGGCAGCGACGTCGACGCTGGCGCGCAAGGTGGCGGCTGCGTTTAACACGCAACAAGTTCGATGCAACCTGCTGCGACGCCAATCGCGCGCTCTCGCTCACTCAGTCTCTCTCGCTCGTCTCAGCAGTCTCTCTCTCTCACTCTGTCTCTCTCTCTGCCTCTGGGTCTGCCTGTCTCAATTTGTTGCGCTCTCTTTACTCGGATCGTTCAGTTCGCTGGTCGCGTGTTGCTTTATAATTTCTGTCTGTTTGTTTGTTTGTTTCAGGGAGCGAGCAATTGGGGGTCATAAACATACACACACACTCAGAGAGACATATACGAGTACATGTATCCAAAGAGAGGTATGGCGAAGCACCAACATACTGTCAGTCATTATTTAGCGTAAGAGAGTGGGTGGCGCAGCAGCAGCAGGCGGGTGGAGAGATGGGGAAGGGGGATTAGGAGTACTATGAAAGCTTCGTGTCGCACTCGTCGGTTGTTGTCGTGAGTTTCGCTGCCTGTATGCATTCGTGTTTATGTGTGTGTGTGTAAAACATATTGAGCAAACAAGTTCGCAGCTTCTGAGCGACGTTTGAGACTGTGACTGGACTGGCTGGGGCCTGGGATGGTGGTGGGGGCTGAGTGGGTGGTGAGCGGGGCGGTTGGGCCGATGGCAGTCATCGGAAGTCAATGTAACAACAAACATGCAAACACTCGCACACACACACGCACACACAGGTACTAACACACTTATACAAAGCTGTGTGCTTATGTATGTATGAATGCTCTCGTGTGGAGTTATTTAAGCTCTCTTATTATTTCATTTGTCGCTTTTAGCTTTTGTCTTTCGTGTTGCCTCTTTGCTGTTGTTGTTGTTATTGTTGCCTGACTGGGTGGCTGTTTAACTGTGTGTTGGCCGGGTCGCTTCGTTGGCTACAAAAAATGTGGTAATGTGCGAAAGTCCTTTCGTCATGCTCACCGCGCTGCCCGCTGCGCCTGTCAAAGCTGCAGGGCAGCGACGCGGTGGGGAGCAGCGACGCGTCGTTGACGTTGACTGCGTCGGCTGCGTTGGCTGCGTGTGCGCTTGTTTGTTATTGCTTTTATTTTTGCTTGTGAATTTGATTTTGCTTACAAGTTTTTTTTCCACGTATTTTCATGTTTTTTTTTTATCTGTTGTTTTTTGTTTTTTTGCATGCGACTTACAAATGGACAAATGGGAGTTGTGCCCTGCGTTTACTTTTCTTTGTTTGCGCTTTGCGTTTTTGTCGGTTGCCGGCAGCGACGTCAGCGCTGTCCGCTGCTGCAGCGGCCAGTCTAACAATTGGACTTGGTATGTGTGAGGGGAAGGGAAAGACGAGTGGGAGGAGTGTTTGAATATTTGACAATGTTTAGATTGTTTGGCGATTTATTATGACAAGTCCTGTTAGATTGAAGAGCTTTCAGTAGGTAAATTAAGCTTTTTGCCAGTTGACATCCCCCGAAAAATGGTACAGGCTGACGATTTGTTGGAAACTGAATTAAAGAGTCACAATTTTAAAGCATTGAAGATGAGTGAAGCACCCTGTATACAAGTTTAAAATAACGTTTTTATTTAAATAAAACTATTTTTTATATTGTATTCATATATACGCTTAATAAAATGATTATTTCAGGCACCCTGTATCTGTACCAATTGGATTAATATAATATTCTTAGCTTGATTGAATTAATATTTTTAAATCATATATGAATATTTCTTTTAAATTTCACACCCTGTATTAGCTTGGATAGCAATATTAACTTAAGCACAATACTAAGCACCCTGTATGCCTGCTCAAATCAGGTGTGATGTTGCTTGTAATTCTCCCACCGCATATGTAAGCACACACACACACACACACACGCACACACACATTGACTATTTCGCCAGCACGCAACTGACTGACAACCTCGAACCCTACCCAACTCAGGGCCACCCACAACCAACCCCCACCCCTGCAGACAACCCACAAAAATCTGTCAGATACCGCAAGAAAAAAAAACTGTTAGCAAAGCTTTCCACGTATTGTTAACGCATTTTTATCACCAACGCGTGGCTGATTGGATTCCAGAGGGGGTGGTGTGTGTGTGTGTGTATGAGTGTGTGTGGGGGTGGGAGGAGGGTTGAGTGACTGGGTGGTTTTGGGCTGATTGGTCTCAACGGGGTGGAGTGGGGTGAGTTCTATGACAGTCATTTCAGCGGTTTTTGTGGGTCATTTTCTGTTGTAGCTATCAATTTCGTTAGCAGCATGAGATATGAAAACGTACACAAATACAAATCTGTATACGTTTTTATGAATTTGTATGTGTGAGTGTGTTTGTGTTTGTGTGCATGTATTGTGCTTAAAGCTTAGCGCATGAAATTTGCCAGCTGCGTGAAACTGTGTTTATTGATCAATTGCTTGGGCTCTTGCTGAAAAGTACAGGAGGCTCTTAAGCACAGCTTGGCGCTCCACTTGCCATCATCATTGTACTCAATCGCTCTCCCGCTCTGCTGCTCTCCCGCTCGCCGCTCTCCCGCGCGCGCTCCTCTCTTGCGCTCTCATTCGCTGTGCTTGTGGCTGGGGTAACAGGTTTTCAAACAGGTCTCTCGGGTCTTCATTGCTTTGGCGCTTCCTCGCTCTTCAACTGTCTCTATCCCTCTCTATCTGTTTATCTCTTTCCACACCACTTGGCTGCTGTCGGGCGAGATCAGCCGCCGATATTGTTCACACATTTGCTTTAGTTGCTGTTGTCGCTGCTGCGGCTGCTGCGGCTGCTGCGGCTGCTGCGGCTGCTGGCAGCGCAGTCGACTTGGCAGCGCTGCTGCTTGTTTGTTGGTGTTTACGTTGATTTTATCGCAGGCGTAGCGCGTTTCATTGTCTTAATTTGTGAGCTTTCGTGCTCTGCCGCTGCCGCTGCCTCTGCCTCTGCTTCTCTATCTCTGTCTCTCGCTGTCGTTGTTTGTTTTGATCTTGACGAGTGCAAAGCTATTTCTAATGGTTGAACTCCAACAGGTTTGCGGCTTGTCTCAAATGACAAATTGCCGCAAGACGCGTCTGATCTCTGCTGATCTTCTGATCTTCTGTCTTTCTCTCTGCCACCATAATTGGCAGCCACGCGCCTCTGTCGCTGCCAGCGTCGAGTGCAAATCTCTTTTCTCTTTTGATTTTTTGATTTCTTATTTTTTTGTTGCTAGACTGCAGTTGTTCCTTAATCAGTTTTGACATTAATTTGAGTGGACGATTCCCTTTTTGCTGGCCATTCATCGTCGTCTGCTTCTTATGCATGTCACACTGCAAGATTATCCACTTAAGTTCTGTCCACCCCAAGTGACAATTGTCATTGTCATTGTCATTGTCATTGTCTTGGTCGCTGGTCGCTTGTAAATCATTGAATTTGCTGTGTGTTTTGACAGCCCGCCGAATGCTTAATAATATTTAACAATAATTGTCTGAAATTGACTCATAAATTATACGAGACGTCGCCATGTGTCAGATTTTGTTCACTTTATGGTTATAAATATGTATTTACACACACACACACACACACACGCACATTGCATCTGCAAATTGCAGAGAGCGTAAGCTCTGACTCTCTCTTAGTCTGCCGCTCTCTTTAATCATCCTTTTTCATGCACTTGCTCTCTCTTTGACAAGGCGCTGACATCTTGTGCTCAGATTCAATTTCAATATTGCCACTCGTTGATTGATTGAAAGGCGAACGAGTTGAAAAGTTTCGAAGATTGATCATAAACATAGCAACAGCAAGAGAGCGTAAGAGAGAAGGAGGGGGTGGTGGGGGGGGGGGGGGTTATAACAGATCAGCAGATCAATCTATCAATCAGCGTTCAAGTACTTAATAATGCATAATTATTCATTTCGATTTACACAAATTTGTCATCAATCTGCTTTCAAGCTTTTCTACTCTCAGCAGTCTCAAGCTGATAAACTCGTGAACCCTTTAAGTTAATTTCGAAGTCGCATTTGCGAATTCGCGGTTATCAGCTGAAAAGCGAAGCGTGTGACAAATGCAAATGCAAATTCAAATGCGAGTGACAATCGAGTGAGAGAGAGAGAGAGAGAGAGAGGGACGCCACGATGCTAAAGTCTCGATTAGCGATTAGTTTAAATAGCTGCAGGTCACGGGGGTTGACAAGGGTGGGGATGATTGTTGGCAGGTAAATCCCCCACTGGCTCAACTTGACTGCCCTGAACTGGTGGGCGTTGACGTGGGCGTGGCACGGCAACAACTCGCCACACACGTGTCACATTATGCAAATGATCTTATAGACATGTCAGAAGTTCAGCACATTAGCGTAACAGCTGCCACGCCCCCTCGCATTGTGTCGCATTTTGCCGCACACAAATGGAGTTAATAATATAATAATATAATATTCACTGTTTAATTAAGTGGCGTCAAATTGATATTCGAGTAACAAAACGTTTTGAAAAATGCACAAAATATTTATGAAGATAACAAAATATATAAAAATAACTGTGCACATGTGTGTGTGTGTATTTAGAATATGTTAATGCGGTCAGTAGTAAATCATAATTTGTCAACAATTTCATTATGCTAAATAATTTACTTTTGTTTTTTTTATTTATTTCTTTTTGTTGCTGTTGCGGTTGAGAGTTTCTGTTATTGTTGTTAGCATTTGATTATTATTTTCTGTATATACCCTGTAATTGTAAACTTGTATATAAAGAGCATGCTAGATTGATTAGGAATGAAGAGCGAATGGTATTTTATTTATTTAAAATGCTTAGAAAAGTTATTTATTAGTTTCCAAATTTCTTTTTTAATGGATATTTTAGAAAAATTAGATAATTAATTTATTAAATTTTTTGTAAAGATACTTTAGTATATTACATAATTTTCCATTTATGCAAATAATCCAAATTTAATAGAAAATGATTTTTGAAGGATTTTAAGCACTCCATATCTTCTAGTCGAATATTTTCAGCTAATTTCATAGTTTTTTCATGTATTGTTTTGGCTTTTCCATTTGGCTGATTGCGATTGTTTCTGAGCCGCTTCTTGTTGTTGTTTTGTGGCTTCTTTCATTGTTCGGTTTTGCAGTTTGTCAGTTTTATAAATTGTATCTGTCAGATACGCACTCATTAGCATTGAAATCGCATTCTTTTGTGATGTATCTTGTTGTGTATTGTTTTCCTCTATAGTTTCACATGATCAGCTTGTTTTTCATTTTCGAATTTATACAAAATTTCCACAACTAACAGAAATATTTCAAAAACCTTCAAAACAAATTGCCCGAAATGATTCAATATGTGATTTTGACACATTTTTCGCTTGTCACACAAATAGAGTTAATAATAAATAAATGCCAGCAACAACAACAACTGAAATAACAAGAAGAAGAAGAAGAAGAAGCGAGAGAATTTAAATGAGATGAAAAATATCAAACGTTGAACATTCAGTTCCCTCATAGAAAATACCACAAGAAATTGGGACACGTCAAAATATTTCAAATCAAAAGAACTTGAGACACTAAAGAATTAAAAATGAAAGCGTCTCGTTCTGAAATTCGTATGCTCGAGTATCTATCTATCTATGTATCTATATCTTAAACTTTATCTGTATCTGTGGCTGAAATGATGGCATTATTAATAAAGTGGCAGTTTAGCAATTTCACAGGTTCTAAACAAATCTTCACACAATGGTGACATTTTTGTTTTGTTTCCAATATTTCTCGCAGTTGCTATCTCTCTCTAACATTAGCTTTCTCCTTCAATCGCAAGGCAGCTATAAATATTTGAATGTTTGTTTGTTTGATTTCAGTGACAAATATGTTATATATTGTATATATATGTGGGTATATATTTATATCCGCTTATATGACGGATTATCATCAATTCAGAAAATTAAATCTCTGTGTCAGATTGTTCTTAATTATTCGCAAACGAGTTGTCTTTTGAGACTCAAGAATTGATCATTAGCAATTCATTATTGTTTTCTTTTTTGACATTATTTTAAAGCTTTTGAAAAATGTGTTTTTTATTAGCTAAATACTTGTTAATAAATTATTATCAGTGAGTTCTTAAATTAATGATCGTTCTATAAAGTTTATAAGAATTATATATCATATAGATAATTTTAGGGATCACAGAAATTTTCCATCTATTTGAAACATATTCTACCAATTTCAGATTCCCTTTAAGGAACAAACGAATGTTTAAATAACATTTGTGTTATTTAGTGTTATCTACATTTATTTTTTTATTAATAACTATATTATATATCTTTTGAAAATACTGACTCATTTATTGACTGACTCAATTATTAACATTTTATTTTTCTATACTCGTTCCTCAAAGCATTTTCATCCGTCAATTAAAAATCAGTTGCTTAAAAACAATAATCAATGGTTTTTATTACACGAACCTTGTGCCACTTCATTTAAGACAGAAATAGTGGAAGGAGAAGATAAAGAAGAAGAAGAAGCAGAGAACTAAGCAAATCCTCGTCAATTTTGCAATGCAACAAATCGATCACAAATCAAAATTGCAATTGTGCAAAAAATTGCACGGAAAATGCGCTCGGATATTTATTTATGCCCCCAATTCACACGTGTGTATATGTATATATCTATGTGTGTGTGTGTGTGTGTGTGTGTGTGTGTGCCAGACTCAGTTCTGACATTCAAAGTCGAATTCACAATAGATTCATGCGCTCTGTTCACCGCATTCGTTCGTTCGTCGTTTCGTATTTGCTGCTTGTTACACGCGGCGTATAAGTAATAAGTTTTATTTGGCACTTGCCTGCCAACTATGATTGTTGTTGCTGCTGTTGTTGCTGGCGTCATTTAATGGCTAACCAATACGACATGTCTATATATCAGCTGCCGCTATATCCATAGCTATGTATCTGTATCTGTATCTGTATCTGTATCTAGATACATTTCGGTGTGTATCTGGCGATCTTTGTGCTAAAATTAATTTGTAGAAAAATGCGTGCGCTGCTTGTCGAGGTTGTTGCTGTTGCTGTTGCAGGTTCCAACCGTCAGCAGTTGCGGTAGCAAATTACGAGAAAATTAAATGTTGATTTAATTTTGAAAAGCAATTTTTCATTTTTAGCGTCGTCGTGGCGACGCAATTGACGTATGTATCTGTATCTGTATCTGTATCTGTATCTGTAGCTGTATCTTTAGATGTATCTGTAGCTGTAGCTGTTGCCATTGCTGGGCATTTGCATGTGTCTCCCTATCAGTGTGTGTGTGTGTTCGTGTGTGTGTGTGTGTGTCTCCCTGTCTGTTTGTATTTGAGTTACAATTTTGTTTCGCTTCGTTTTCGCTACGGCAATAAATTGCACTTTGCACGTCGTTGACGGGTTCGTTGCCAGCTGCAAAGCGACAACAAATTATATACACACAAATACAAATACAAATACAAATATAAATATAAACATATATATCTATATAGATGTTACTATATCTGCTTATATAATATATATGCATATATTGAAATTGAGATATAATTAGCCCTCATTTAAGCACACCCTGTATTTACACAGTATTAAGTTATTATATATATATTGACAGCTTACAACAAGACAATAATATCATATTCATTATTATCTTTATTTTCGTTCAATTTTTAGAGCATTTTAATAATAATTTAATATAAATCAAATTATTTATTTAAATTATCTTCAGTTTACCAATCTTATCAAATTAACAAAAAATCAGTGATTGAAACCGAAACGGTAAAAACCGATTCAAATTGGCAACCGTTTAGTAACCGATTCAAGAATTTGTATAATTCAAGCATTAATTAATATTAATAATAAATCATAATTAAATGAATACAAAACAGACAATCGTTAAATCTTTAAGCTAAATAAAGTTCATCTGTGAAGACATTAAAAGTGTCCCCAGTTGTTTTGTATAGACAAATGAAGTATTTAAAAAAAGCACAAAAATGTGAAGTTCACATATGCGTATAGAGCAAAGTTCACATTCTATTTGTATTCTTAATACTTGGCTTATCTTTCAAAGTAACTAAAATGTATCTTTTTGTTGGCGGTTAAATAAAGCGAATATCTTTGAGGTTCTCTGGCTGCTCTCAGTCGGCATTTGGGCTGATCTATTGCCGGCTTATGCCGTCAGTTGCTGGACCACCGTCGAAATTGGCTTAAGCAACGGCCGAAACGGTTTTCTGGACAGCCAAACAACGAATTCGACACGCCCACCTGTGGCTGCTTCTGCTAGTTGTAGTTGTTGTTGTTGTTGTTGTAGTTGTTGCTGCTGCTGCTGCTGGCGGCGGTGGCGGCATCCGCATGGCCAAAGTCAAAGGCCAAAAAAGGCAACAGCAGCTCCGTTGGCCGTTGCCCCCTTTTGACTGGCTTTAATCGGTTTGGTTTTTAGAACTTGTCGGCGGGCCGGGCTAATACCAATTAGTGTTTTCGCTGATCCCAACGGCAACAACAACAGCGAAAGACGCCTCAAAAGATTTATGACACCCACAAGTTGAAATGCGGCGCCGTGTGGCAACATGTTGACTCTAATTGGCAACATGTTGCAAGCTGGCCACTTTTCAATTTGGGGCAACATCTATTACACATATTATCGGTACAACCATAAATTGAACAACTTGACAACTTATCAATATTATGAAAATACCAAAGTCCGCATTAAGTCAAGTTGCTGAATGAAATCAAAAACTGCGCTCAGAATTTGGGAATATTTTTGTTGCTTTTCAATTTGAAATATTAACGAACTTTTGTCTTGTTGTTGTTGTTCTTATTGGTAGCACAAATGAGCGAGTTCTTCATTTAGCTTTTTTTTTTGTAATATTTTCAACTCTACAATTTTTTCAATTTTTTATTCATTTTTTTTGTGTTTTGCCAGCACTGAAGGTGTTTGAGTTTGTTGTTGTTGTTGTTGTTTGGTTTTGCTTCTGGGTCATCGCTCTTAAAATATTTAAATTGTTTTTGCTCACTTTTTGCTGTTTGTTGTGGTTGTTGTTTCACCTGAAAGTTGTCTTTGGACTTGGGCTTGGTATGGTTTCGGTTTTGTATGCCCCATCACATAGAAGACACACACAAGAATATATATTTATATGCTCGCATGTAAAAAATTGAAAAGTACAATCCACATTTTGTTCTCCGCTTTTTTTCTTCCATTTTTTTCTTTATCTTATTTGGCCGCTGGTCGTTGATCCGTTGTTTCCAGCGCTGAGAATCGGCGAATTCAACAGATTTCTGATTTGACAGCCTCAAACGATATGATACGATATGATTTTGACGTTGATGTTGATGTTGCTGATGTGGATGTTGTTGTTGGTGACAGGGTTCTGCTCATTCGAATTATTCGATCTTCTATTTTTAAGCTTTTAATGTGCAGAACAAGTTCAAGCTGAGCTCTATGATGTAATTTGTGTGCTTTGGCCCCAAAGCAATTTAAAGGCACCTTCATTTGATCGGATAACTGGATTTATGGCCACAGTTTCCAACCGAAAATAATATATTAAATCACTTTTATTATTTTTTTATAATTTTATCGCAGATACAGATACAGATCTTTAGCTAGTTAAATGTACTTTAATTTAATATAAATAAAATTTAAAATACGAAGTTGCTATCTTATTATTGTCTCATTGAAATTCAGAAAATATCTTAGAAGAATCTCAAATGTAGTTAAATCTTTTTTTGTAACTATTTTTGGGTAACTATAATTTTAGGCATTACAATATAATCCCAATATTGTGTTGACTATTAAATGCAAATCAAGCAATTCACAAATTTTAAAATATTTTTCAATCTATGTCCAAGAGTAAAGATTTAAATTGTGTATTAAAAATTTGCTTGTTAATTTAAATAAATATTTTAAATCTCATTTTACTTAGCTTTTATAATTCCTTGAACAAATTCTTTACCAACTAAATGGCAGAAATGTCAAAAGTCTTTAAGAAATAAATTGTGTAAATTTTTATAGTTGTATTTAATTTCTTTATTAATTTTAGTATTAAATAATTAATTGATACATTCCCTTTTAAATATTGTAAATAGTTTGTAAATAAGATTCTCTTCTATAAATTGCTTGTTAGTTTTGGGAATTATTAAGCCCAAAAATAGTTTTGCCCTTTGATTTGGAAGCATCTTCAATTGATGCGGAAGCAGTGAAAACGGCGTTGAGTTCGTGGAAAAGCGATAAACTCGCCTATGGCACCTAGAATGGGCACCGGCTGTGCCAATTTGGGCAGTGTGTGTTTGTGTGTGTGTGTGTGTGTGTGAGTGTAAAGGAGGCAAAGACATGAAGAGCATCCCGTGCAAGTAGATCGCATATATCATGGCACGGCTGAGCGCGCCAAGTGCGTGCCCAGTTCATTAGGAACATATGGCAATGGGCGAGATAGGAGCGAGAGAGAGGACGGAGCGAGAGAGAGAGAGACGGAGCGAGAGAGATGGGCAATGGGAAGCAGTTGTTGCTGCTGCTTGGCAACTACTTTGCACTTTGCCAGATACTTAACTTGCAGTTATTTACAAGTCATGCTTGCTGCGAATTCGCTTGAGTGTGCAGGCACAGGCAGCTAAGGAGACAGAGAGAGAAACGGCGAAAGAGAGAGGGAGGGAGAGAGAGGCTGAGATTTCGACGACTTGGCTGCCGTTGATGCTCCTGATGAGGATGATGATGGGCTGCGGCTTCTCAGCATTAAAGCAGCCAAAATCTGTTTGGTTTCTTTTTTATTTTGCATCTTCTACTTATTTATATTCGCATTTAAAAATAAACAATGCGAGCGAGTTGTCGTTGTAATAAATATTGTACACACACAGACCGACAGACCGACAGACAGACAGACTGAGTCTGAGAGACAGGCAACAGACATGCACAAATATATTTTATATTTAGCCAATTTTCAACGCTTGTTGACAAAACTGTCAACAAAATGCAACGCAAAGCGTAATAAAATTGTCCAAGAAGCTGAAGCAATTGAAGCGGCATCAAGGGGAGACGGCTAACAAAGTTGCCGCGTCTGTGACAGGCGACGAGGGGGGAAAGGGGGGACACAGCACAGACAAAGACAAAGACAAAGACAAAGGGAAATGGTAAAGAGTTGGCCACATTACGTATACGCACTGATAACACATGTTACATGCGACTCCGGACGGAGGCAACAGCAGACTGTAAGGGATCTGTAAAAGCCAAGTTATGAAATCTATTGAAGGGGAATCGTTATGACCTAGCGTGACGTACATTTTTGAATATAAAGATCATATAAATCAGCGTATATAAATCAGTTTATTCAACATATGTAAATATGTAACTATCACAAAATAAATTAATGTATAAATCACTCATTAAACTCATTATGTGATGAGAAAATATATTATTTAAAGTATGGTTCCTTTTCCTCATTTAAATCGAATGTTTCATAATATTATAGTTTATATAAATATTTATTTGATTTAAACCACTGATTAGTGTACATCAGTACATATTTTATAGAAATGGATCTTCGACTATTGAAAACATAATTTGGAATAATTCTCAGAAATACACTTATGGGAATTCCATAGGATTTATAGTCTAACTAAAGAGCTGTTCATCATCTTGAATTAATCGCAATCATTCTAAATTAATGCCTCCCAATGGACAGTTCTTAAAAGAAGTCCAAATAATAAATAGTTGTTTCTTGGAATTTGGCCAATATTCATTGAGCTCTATAAGAATGTAAATGTGAACACATTTATTATGTGACTTAATGCCATAAACAAACTGACATATTATCACCCTTTCTTAATTTAATCATTAGCCAAATGGAGAGTGATTAAAGTTCCCTTCAATTTCCCACATCTTGGCAACAGCAACAGTTGTCGTCAATAGACCAAGACTTGTCCGAGTCAGAGAGCAGTCAGACATTGAGGCAGTTGTTTATTAACTCAAATCTCTCGGCCACTTGACACATTTGGTTAAAAGATCAGTCACCTTGCCAGACAGCGAGCACGGGCACATAACAAATCTTCAGCACAACAACAACAACAACAACAACAACGAAAAGTTCAAGTCAGCTAATAAATTTATTACTTTAATATTCATTATTGTTGTTGTTGTTCTGCTCTCGCCATAAATAAACTATACAAATATTTTTGCTCGGCCGGCAAAGCAGCGAGCTCATAAATCTGTAAATAAATAAAATAAATTTTCGTATATATCAAAATGTATCAATAAAAATGCTCAACAAGTTTTATTTGCGCCACAGCAGCGCGGCGCATAGAAAAATTTACATTTATCATAACAACAAAATTGCCAAAATGATCAGTCAACTCGCAGTCGGCGTCGACAGCGGCAGAGGCAGAGGCAGAGGCAGCGACTGAGCTGCTTGCTAATTTGGCGTGTTAATTGCCAGAGAGAGAGGGAGATCCGACACGAGACTAAGACGAAGACAATTCTCTCAGTCACTGTGTTTCGCTCTCTCCCTCTCTCTTGTTTTGGGGGCCATAAATTTGATGTGTTTTGTGGCAGAACGAAACGTTTAAGCCGCAAAATGACAAACAACGAATTAACAAATTAATAAATTATATTTTTCTTCGCCTTTTGGCGCCGTCAAATGAATATTTAATATTTAAATGAATGAGGCGGGGCGGGGCGGCTCGGGCTCGTATCTCTGAGCTGCCGTTGATTGTATCTACGAGATACAGTATCTATAACTAATGCGCAGCATAAATTTGGCACTTGCTGAGCGGACTTCTACCACCGCCCACTTTCTGCATGCTATTGCATATTAATTCAACTGACGGGCAGCCGTTTAATTGCCCACCAAATGGGGCGTGGCCAACAGTGACGTCAACAAGTTGACGCCCCGCATCCGCATCGAATCAATTTGCACCACCGACTCGACTCGACTCGACTCGATCATTTGATCAGCTCAAGTGGGTGCTGGCAAACCACAGGAACCACCGGCTAACAAGTGTTAAATTATCCCAAAAAACCGTTTAACACATGCAGCAAAACTTGTGGCAGATTCCGTGGCAAATTCCGGAAAACTTCACGCATTTCATAAAAATACCTGAGAGATGCAAATGCATCTGCACTAAATGTATCTAGATACACATGTATGGCTAATTTGCTGTCAATTGCCGAACAAGAGTCGAACACGAGTATGAATGCAGTTGTGAGTGTTTAAGTGAGTGTTAGTGTGAGTGTGAGTACTTGTAATAACATAAATAAGACGCCAGAGCGGAAAAACACTCGCATCATTTGTAACCCACAGCGACGGTGCAATGATCTCTCTGTGGTTGTACATATGTGTGTATGTGTGTGTGTGTGTGTGTGTGTATCTATGTGTGCTTCTGGCTGTATGCCAGCAATAAAAACAACAACAACAACTACAACAATGAACTGGCAATTGGTGCAGCAGCTTTTAAACAACCGATAATCGTAATGGAAAAATTGAGTAAATTAAGAGAAATGATTTTTCATTTAACTAAAGTTTATATTTTAAAGCAATTATCCAGCGACAGCTTTTTGAATTTATCAATTCGAACTGCCATCAATTGAGTAAGTAATTTAAAGACTACTCAATATTTATTTGGCAACCGGAAATCGAGGAAATCATAAAAAGGGAAAAAAAAGAAGTGTAATTATTTTACATGTGTATTTATCTGAATGATTGAATGAATAACAGTATCAAAAGTTTAGTTGATTTAAATATATTTTATATAAAACTATAAGGTAGTTAAATCTTTTATTTGCCAACAATTTGTAAATTTTTAGTCCTATTCGGAAATAGTATATTTAATTCATTAGCTGTCTTTTTGGCGCCAGTTTTATGTAACCAACCAATAATCATACGCCATGTGGGCCCAACAGCTCAGTGAGCCGATTAAATGCCAAAAAACAATTGAGAAAACTCAAATGCAACTGTAAATAGAAATACAAATAAAACACACATGAAAATGAGAGAAAAAATAAAAATCAAAATGAATATCGCATTCGATGGTCATAATTTTTGGTCTGCTTTTGCGAATTCAATTGCCTTCAAATTTGCGAAACAATCAAAGCGAACAAAAATATCATAAAAATGGCAAATCTATTGCTGTACCCATGCACTTAAATATATTTACATATACACTCGCGTATGTATGTATGTGTGTGTATGGGATAAATGCAAAATAGTCGCTCATAAAGTATAATGCAATGTGAATTTGAATTTTCAATAAAATATCAAAACACAACCATGAAAAGTGCATCGTCCAATAAGCAAATGGACGTACACACTCACACACTAATACAAACTTACACACACACACACAAACACTCGCTTGAAATGCAATAATCATATTAAAATCAACATCAACTATGAAAAAATCTCTAAAGGCAACAAAATAGTTCGTTTTTAAAGTTATTATTAGCCGCAAATGTGCGGCGATATATATATATATATATAAATATATATATATATATGCATATAAATATTTAGATGGATGTACAAATATGTGTATGTATGTATGTATTTATATACGAGTACAATCAATATATTGTATCGTACATCGGTTTTGCATAGTCCTATGTATCTATATATTTTTAAATATACATTTATATGAATGTATCTGTATCTGCATCAATTGAATGACTGACGCTAGAGTGCTTTCATTTATTGTATTTGTATTTCTTTTTGTTTTTGTTGTTGTATTTGTGTTTGCCATTTATGTTTGTGCTTGTGCTTTGTATTTGGCATCTCGAATAAATCATTTAAGCGGCCGCAAAATAAAATCAAGTTGAAAATATTCAATGAACTACTTTTCGACTAGTGGCAAGTGGCAAAATGTATGCAATGCATATAAAAAGTACATATAAAACAAATACACACATTTTGTTTATCTTTATAAACACATTATACATATATTATTATATATATAGACCCATAATATGTGGACTTGTTGTTGGGCTTTGCCGTTGAAATACATTTATTTGCATGCCACAAATTGAACGCAATGAACACAATATGATAAAAAGTTTTCCTTTTTTTTGGCCTTAATATAAAACAATATTTGAAAAAAGAACTTAACTCATAAATAAATAAATCAATTACTAAATAAACATATTTGTGAAAACAAATTTCAAATTTAAAAATATATATTTTTTTAAACTTTGCGCTACAAAATCCAATTTTAATTAAGTAAATACATAAATACTACTATTACTAAGATAGTAATAGTATAAGTTAGAGTAAAGAATAATAAATTAGAATTCTTATTATCTTAATTATTTTATTTATATATAATTTTCTTTTAATAATTTTAGTTCATCTCAAAGTATTTTATTTTTATTTTTTTATAATTTAATCTTTCTACATTATTAGACAATTGGCCATATAAAGTGCTAGCCATAAAGAATAGCTACCCAAAATAAATCTGAACAAAGAGACGAAAATCGTACACAAATACAAATATAAATGTGTAAACTTATATACACACACACACACACGCGCTCTTACATACTTTGTTGTATATCTCAATATTAATTTGGCATTTATAAATTTTGCAATTTAAAACGCAAATTTCAACAATTTCAGGCGTCAACGCATCGCCAAAGCAGCGCAACCCCCTCTCTATGTCATCCCCCTTTCACCCTCTTTCCCTTGCCCGCCTTTTGGCTGTCCGCCCCTATTTTGTACGCTCCTCCGCCTCGTTGCGCATACGCCGCGTAGGCCCGTCGCATATAAATTTGCGACTCAATCGCCAGAGTATTTGTTGCTATTATTGTTGTCGTGATCGTTGTTGTTGTTGCTGTTGCTGTTGCTGTTGTTGTTATGGTTGGATGTGGTCGCCTTTGAGGCGAGTGCCCCCGAGTGTGGCCCACACTGTGGGCTACTTTTGGTCGATCCGCCTTCAGTTTAGATGCATTTAATTTGCCTCACCTTCCGCCTGGACCTCAGTCTGTGCTCTGCTCGGCCAACTATTGTGTGTGTGTGTGTATTTGTGTAATTGTAAATGCTGTTTGTTTTGCTTTTTCTTAAAAATAAGTTTTTAATTGCGAGCCGACGGGTTGGCAGCAGGCAGATTATTCGCCAAATAATTTGGCTCTTGAGGCTAAAAACCGATCGCAACGTTTGCAGCTTGAGCGAAAATCATTTTTCTGTTGGGTAAACATCTCTCATGAGATGCCATGTGGCGCAGCTAATCAGAGTTCTGGGCCCCCACCCCCACCCCTACTCCACCCCTTGCCCACACTCCCGACTCGTCGAATAGTTGGCAAAATAAATTATCGAAATGAGCAGCGGCAGCGTTGAAATTAAACAGGTTGGCCGAGAATGCAGCATCTTATGAGATTGCTGTGATCAGCGAGAGAAAGAGAGGGAGGAAGGGAGAGAGAGAGGTGTAAAATGGGGTGGCTGGCAGGGGGTGGGTTGTGTAAGGGGTACGTGTGTCTGTTTATTTGTTTGATTGCCAGCGCAGTCTGTAATTTTGCTGAACGCTCATAATTTGTATATTTGCGATTTTCAATTAAGCAGCAGTTGCTCTGCCGCTGCCTCAGTCGCTGTCGCTGCTGCTGCGCCAGGGCGGTGACATATGCACCACAAATATGCCACATGGCCTGACGCTGTGTCCATTGAATGCAACTTATTGAAATTTATTAATAGACAGCCACCCACGCGAAAGAGGAGATCGCATCGGATCCCGACTCCTCTTCACCCTCAATTCGACTTGATTCTGTGGCAAGTTCTGGTCATCAGACACACACACTCGCACACTCGCACACTCGCACACACAGTGGCCATTGCCATTGAGTAGACATAATTTACAATTATTTCAAGGACACTTTACATAGACCTCGGGCCCCCGTTCATTATCATCATGAAACGAGTTCGAGGCGCAAGGCAAAGCAAAGCACAGCAAAGCACAGCAAAGACAGCCCAAAAGCCACCTCGACAACCACTTGATAGTCCTACACACATACATACATAAATATGTACATACATAATACATACATACATACGTGCTGGCCATGCTTAAATGAGTTTAGCTCAAGCCCTGCGGTTTTTGTGGCAACCATCTCGCTTCCACTTGGCCACGTTGTTCCTGTGCATTAAGTGAAAAATTGCAATTTTAACGCCCGCGTTAATTTACAGCAGTTGCAGCCAGATACATATACAGATGCAGATGCAGATACTTCAGATGCAGATACAGCCATATAGATACATAGTAGATACACATGACGACGATGAACTGCAAGAGTCGCAAGTATCTAGTGCTGTGTCCGTGTCTTTGTCTTTTTGGGAACGTGTTGCTCTTGTTGCCGTGGAGACTTTAACAGTCAGCAATATTGCTGCAGTTGCTGTTGTTGTTGTTGTTGTTGTTGTAACTACTGTTGGTGTTGTTGTTGTTGCTGCTGCAGCTACTTCTGACCGTGCTGAAGGTAAACCAGTGCGTTGTCATTGTTGTTGCTCAGTTGTTGCTGCTGCTGCTGTTGTTGTTGTTGTTGTTGTTGTTGTTGTTGTTGCTGCTGTGTGCGTTGCTGTCATTGCCAAGGATCTGCCTGTTGCCCTGTCTGTCTCTCAGAGGTTCTATCGCATAACATTCCATATAATTTGTTAACTTGCTGTGCATAAAACTCGAGTGCGGATTTATGACTTGACGCGAAATTGATCGCGACTGATCAAGCGAAGGCTTCTGCAGGTCTCTCTCTCTCTCTCCCTCTCTCTCCCTCCCTCTCTCTCTCTGATCGAAGCCCTATAAAAATAAAAAACAAAATAAATATAAATAAAAATCAAGCAAAAGTTGAAGAACAAAAAAATAAAACAACACAAAGAGGGGAAAACGAGACTTGGATCGTGGAGGATTGCAGAGGATCGCAGAGGATCACAGTGGCTGGAGTATCTTTGGCTTTGGCTTTGGTTTTGGCTTTGGCTTTGATTCAACTTTACCCGTATTGAATTCCAATGTCAAATCGCAGCACATGATTCAATGCCAACACAAGGTGGCCCGTATATCGTTTCAAGCCAGCTTTAAGCGTTAATACCGATCGCAGTTTTTCAGTTGTCGTGATCCTCTTGTTGTTGTTGTTGCTTTTGTTGCTGTTGTTGCTGTTGCTGCAGGTGAAGACAAGGTGAGTCGGGCTAAGGCTTCTTGCGGCCGGAAGTGGCCTGTTGCAAGTGGCGCCATTGGTATTTTGATTGATAATAATGCTTTTCATTAACGGATTTATTGAGCTCTGCGGCTTTAAGCCAGATCAAGAAAGGAGAACCATAATAAATAAGATTTTGCATGATGGCGACGTATGATAAAATATTCACAATTTTTTTTTTATTTTAATAAAATAATAAATAGCTACTTTAATAAAAAACGAATAAAATCAAGAAATCCAAAATGGGTTGTTTTTTGGATTTACTTTACATACTGCATATATGTATATTTATGAAGAATTTCCATCCAGTTTTTTTTTTTTGATATTTAGTTAATAAATTGAATGAATAAAAATTATAATCATTTCATAGAGTAAATGTTATATAATCTTTAATTTAACAAAACTACTGTGTAAATGACCTATTAGTTTTTTCTCACTTAAAATTAATATAGATAATGTTTTTTTTTAAGCTTCTTGATCATCCTATTTTTAGTCTTTATCTTTCATCTCGGGTTTTCAAATCAACTACAAAAAAAACATTAGTAAATTCATTATTTGACAAAAGCTTAACAAATGATTTGATAATTTCATTATTTGTTTTTTAAAATAATTTTAAATTATTTCTGGTAATTAAGCCTACACTTAAGAGCTGTATAATTATAATGCTTGGCTTTGATTGCCAGCATCATCAAGAGTTTATTATGCTACACAAATCAGTTAAGCAAGTTGAAGTCCCAGTTCGTGAGAAGTGATCTTCGCACTCCATATAAATACAGTCATTCAGACATTTGTTCGACAAGTTGTCGGGTCTATAAAACTATATGGCTGCCAATTTGGCTGGCTTCGGATTCCCAAGCGGAGTTCAAGCGGCGAGTTAAGAGGGAGTCTCATCATAATGGGCTGCTTAAATGACAATTTGCGGTGAGATTTGTTGATGTGATCGTCGTGTAAACAACAAGTCGATGGCAGTTAAATATTTATGTGGATTTTCACACTTTGAATATTGTGAATGCGTGCAATTTGAAAGTTGATCGAAGTACTAAAGACATAAAAGAAAAGAATATAATACTGAGACCAAAAGCGATCATTTGCTTTTGGCCATAAAAGGCGCATGCAATATTAACCGTTATGCCAAAAAATATAAAAAAGGAAAAGAGAGAAAAAACGAAATGTAAACTGATTTATAGCGTTGATCCAAAAAGGGTTTATAAGGCCAGACAAAGCCATAAAAATCTCGAACGTAAATTAAGCAAAGATGCCAAAGACAAAAGCGATAAGTGTATGAGTATATAATAAAAAGGCAAAGCTGAGAAAGCAAATTATGTATATAAAGATTGCACACATATGTACATAGTTGCAATATATGAGTATGTATAAATATCAACTGGGAATGGGACTGGGACTGGGACTGGAATTGGCAGCCAGACTCTGAATCTGAATCTGAGCTGGGCTAATTTAAGCGAGGACAACACCTCAACTCATATTTAAAGCCGGCTAAATCAGAGCCTGTCTGTCTGTCTGTCTGTCTGTCTGTCTGTCTGTGTGTAAGCTCCAGTCAGAGAGTCGCGTCCAAAGTCACCCAAAGCGACGTGGCTGACGTCGTCGCCATCGCCATCGCCATTGCCGTTGTCTGTGTCTGTGTCTGCTTGGTTTTGTCTTTGTGTCTGGGCCGCACAAAAAAAACAGAATGATGAAAAAAAGAACAAAATTAAACACATAAGTAACAAAAGAGTGGAAAAAAATACAATAAAATTATAAAAAAAGAAACAGCAGCAACTAAATCGATGCAGCGGCAGCAGCAGCAGCCGGCAAAAAGAAGCGCAGTCCAAAGCGCAGACGGAGGAGAGAAAAGCGACGTGGCGACGGCAGCGGGGCGTATGAGTGATATCAGAGTAGGAGCGAGGCAAAGGAATACAATGAACCAGGCTGAGGCAAGAGACATGAGACATGTGGCATGAGGCATGAGACTTGAGACTTGAGGCCAGAGCGGCGGTGCAGTGCAGAGAAATTAAGAAACCAACAAATTCATCCAGAAAAGTAGTCAATAAAGTGTCGACAATGCGCACAACAATAACAACAACGACAACAGCAACAACAGGAACAACAAGAGGAACAACAGAGCCGACAACAACGACCACAACGAAACCGTCAAAAAGCAGCAGGCAGGCCACGCCATGAGGCCGAGACCGAAGACCAAGAAGAGAGCTTGTTTTATTTGAGTTCGACTTCGGATACAGTTTCGTGAGCAGAGAGCGAGAGAGAGGGGTGAGGGGAGAGAGTGAGAGCGGGAGCGGGAGCTGCCGCCAACAAGTCAAGTTGAGTCGAAGTCGGAGTCGGAGTCGAATTCGGAGTCGAGTCGAAGTTGAAGTCGCGCTGAGCTGAGCCACAAAATCAATTGAGCGATCAAGTGTCTTGAGGCGAAACAGAAGGTGGAATAAATAAAACAATAACGATGATAATGAAGTTAAAGTGAATTTTGATGAATACGCCGACGAGGCGTGGCCCAAAGCTCAAGAAGAAGGAGAAGAAGAAGAGGAGGATGAAGAGCAAACAGTGCATCAAGTGGACAGTCGAGTCGACATGGGAGTTGCCAACGCTGGAAGCGAACAAACAACTGCTCCTCCGGACATCCGGGCTTGGGCACTTGGGCACTTCCATTGACCATTGCAACTACAACTAAATAGTTGAGCAGCCAGCAGCAGCAGGGGAGATTTAACATTGAAATTGAAATGACACCAGCTGAAAGTGCCAACTGAATATTTATTATTATTAAGCACAAGCTTAGAGCTTTAATGAGCTTTTACATCGATTTAAAGCTTTCAAGATTCATTGAGAATATCAGAGTAAATTATTGAAAATTATCTATATAAAAGAAATGTTGACTCTTTCGACTTTCAACAAGCCCAACTTTATTAAAGCTCATCCGATTTCCACGAGGAATGTCTTATTTTTCATAATATTAAACCTTCTTTCACTTTGCATTTAAATTTTTAGATTCTGAGGCAAACATTTTTTTTCAGAAATTTGTCGATTTTTACAGTGTTACCCCTTTACATTTTTCGAAAATTTTCAAAAATTTTAAAACTAAAATTTATTCTTTAAATCGACTTCAGGTGATAAAATAAGGGTAAAAAAGTACTTTTGAACTGATTTCCACATATTTTCCTTTAAAATCTAAACGGTTGTTTCGGTTGGTATAATTGCTGTTTTTGGATTTCAATTACGGTTACCAATCTCAATCGGTTAATACCGGTTAACGGTTACGGTTATGGTTACGGTTTTAATCTTTAATTATTTTACACAAATATAAATCAATTGTCCAATAGAAAAGTCAACATTTACAATATATACGCTTAAAGCTTAAAAACCACCCATCAAGAAGTGAAATAACGCTAGTTGACAACATTTAAAAGAACACTGAGTGGGAGGATAAATAAGTTGAAAATAGAAAATGGAAAAGCAACGGCAGAAAGTTCTAGTGCAATTTGAAAAGTCGACTGTGACAGCGTTAAATTTTCAATAGCCTGGCACATTTGAAAGTGTCAAAAAGTTTTCGCAGACAAGTTTTTGTATTTTCTGGCAGTTGTTGTTGTTGTTAAGAATAACTAAATATTAGATTTGTTAGCGAGAGTATTAGGATTGGATGGGAGAATTGAAATAGGAGAAGAAATTTTGTATTTTAATTTTATAGAAAATTAAAAGGTAAAAATACTGACCAAAATTTTCAAAAATTTGAATATTTCAAAAATAAATATCATTTAGATGCATAATCAAATTAGAGGTGAAATTATGGTCAAAATGACATTGTCCATTAAAATCAAATAAGGTTTGATTAAGGAATGACCGATTTTTAATAATATGTAAGTAAGAAAATCTGCGGAAATTTTTAAAAGATATTGACTTTTACTAAAATAAAAAAAATTTATTGCATAATCAAATTAGAGGCGAAATAATGAAAGTTCATTCATCAAACTCAGGTAAGTTCTCACAATCTTTGATTCTACATTTATCGGTTCTAGTTGGTAATGAAGTTCTTTTTAGCCTTATTCAAAGGGTATTCAAGCTTCGCAATCTTCAATGAAAAGCTTAAGCTGATTGCTATTGCTCTTGTTCCAGTTGTTGTTGTTGTTGTAGTCATTGCATGGACAGCATTCAAAGTTCGTCGCTTCGGCGAACTCCGGCGAGGAATGGGGTCGAGTGAGGTGAGCTGAGGTGAGACGAGGGGAGGGGTCATAGGAGTAGCGACAAGTTTCATAGCGCCGTGTCGAGGTCACGGAATTCACAGGGTCCTGTGTGGCAGAGAAAGAGACAGAGAAGGAGAAGGCGACGGAGACGGAGACGGAGACAGAGAAGGAGACAGGGAGGCAGTCAGCGAGGCGGCAGTCAGAAGCAGCAAAAGAAGCAGAGCAAGTGCGCAGAACAAAAAAAAAGAAGAAGAACTAAAGGCATGCTACAGTATACACACTCTATATACAACAGCATGTGTGTGTGTGTGTGGTGTGAGTGTTTGATATTTCCTTTTATTGAAAATGCACTTTGGTGCCATGTAAACTTTGCAATCAAAGTCAACGGCAAACTGGCGACGTTGGTGCCACAAAAACGAGAACGAGCTGGAGAAGAAGAAGAAGAAGGAGACCGAAACCAAAACCGAAACCAAAACCGAGACCTGAGACGGCTGAAAGGTTCAACCTGGTATTGGGTATTGAAACTGGCAAGAGGAAGAGCACTGAGTGAGCCACCTCTAACGATATAATGGCAACGACCATGGCCAGACATTAGAAGCGACTGCGTTGACTGCAACTGCAGCGATTGTTGCCACCGTTGTCTGTCGTTGTTGCTGTTGCCATTGGCAACTGAGACTGAGGCAGAGGCAGTGGCAGTGGCAGAGGCAGAGGCAGAGACACTGGCATAACTAGAGCCACTGACAGTGCCCTCGTCCCTGTCTCTGGCCTCCTCTTTATCCTCGTCTCTGACTTTGCTTTTTTGGCCTGCGCTTCCTATTTTTAGTTTGCATTCCTGTTCTTTCTACTCCTACCCCGTCCTTCTTCTGCTTACGCTTCCTCTTCTTCTGCTTCCCCTGCTCTCGGCTGGAATTTAGGAGTTTGTAACTCGTTTTCGTTTTATGATTTCTGTCCAGTAAACTGTACAGTGCCTGCAAACACACACACAATCGACTATTGAGTGAGTGTCCTAGAGGTTGCTCTTCTTAGCCACTGTTCACTGTCCAGTGTCCACTGTCACCGCTGCTTATTGCAATTGCCTTGATCAATGGTGGCATGTATGAGGAGGGGAAGGTGGAGAATAGGGAGAGGGGTTGACTAGCTGCCACTGTAAATGCAAGTGGCACAAACATTTGCAACCTGAAACCTGACGACTTTTGTTCAATTTCTAAAACTCAAAACTCAATGAGTTGGCTTTTGTTTAGCGGGTGTTGTCCTCCTACTCCCACTCCCACTTCCTCTTCCACTTCCACTCCCTCTTCTCCTCCTGCTCTTCCTCTTACTCGTCGTTGCTCCTGCTGTTGCTTCTGGTGGGAAAATTGTGTTGTGTTGTGGCATTTTGGTTGCGAGGGGTCGCACAGACATGCAATGATTGCCAACAACAAAGCAACTGCAACTTCCCCATCTCCACTACCTTTTCCTCTCTTCCCTCTCCCCTCTCACCTCTTTCCACTTTCCTAGTCCACCCACAAAACCCACAATACTTTTGCCTGTTGGGTGCGTGGCGCATTAGCCAGTCCCAAAAGCCAAACTCAGCCATGTTGCTGTTGTTGCTGCTGCTGTTGTTGCTGTTTGCATTTTACCTGCAACGTCACTTCGCATAAAATGCAATGAACTCGCAGTCGGGACTGTCCCTCTCTCTCTCTCCCTCCCTCTCCCACTCTCTCTCCCTCTCCCTCACTCAGTCTCTGTTCCACCCCTGGCGTTGTGCATTTTTCCCCCATTTTCCGTCTATTTGGTTTTCTTTTTGCCCACGACTCCCTGACATCCTGAATGTTCCATTCCAGTCCTGTCTCGCCTACCACCAAATGCGTTTCCATTTAACATGCCAACATTTGGGGGCACAACACACGCAAGGATGTAAGGATGCCAGGATGCAGGGATCGAGTATGGAGAATAGCAGATGGCAGTTCTATCTACACTGCCGTCCATTTTCCTTTACCTTTACCGTTGCCATTTCCATTTCCATTGCCATTGCCACAACCAACAACATTCACTGGCAATTGAATTGTTTTTGCAACGTGCAACAGTTTTGTGCGTTTTATCGCAAATTCAGCGCAACAATTTAGAGCACTTCAATTGAAATTGCATTTTTCAACATTTTATTTCGCACATTTTACATCTCCGAATATTTTTGTGAGAATAACAACAACAGAAAAAGTACAAATATAATTTAAAGATAAAAAATTAGTATGGAAATAAATAAATGCATAAATTTGGAAATACGACAATAAAAAAACGATTTATTAACAAACGTTAAAAGAAACAATTCGAATTCGAAAAATTTGTCACTTTATAAATTTGACGACAAAAAAACCGTTAAGGATTTTATTTAATTGAAGTCTAGATAATTTTAAACAAATAATTCCTGTGGAAGAGTCTTTCGGAAACTAAGCCAAAATATGAACAATATTTTAATAATACAGCTATTCATAATTTCCTAGATTTGTTTTTCTAACTTTTGTAACCAAATTTAGCAATTCTTAATATTATTTATCGCAATTCGTAGAGCGAAACTCGAAAAAAGGAATTTTTAATGCTTACGCTGAGGATTATTTAATTTAGTATTTATTAATGCACAATTTAATTTAATATTAAATTAATTAATTAAATATGACGAATGTAGAAATAGGTAAGACACTGTGTTGCTTGTGGTAGTGTTGGATAGCGCACCGAAGCAGCAAAAATAAAATATTTTATGAACTCTTGCAGTGCGTCTCAACCTTTCAACTTTTTCCAATCCATGGCATTTACATGCAACTATTATTAAGTATTTCTCTTGTTCCCTGTCTTTGGTTAAAGACTAAGCGAGACAATAATGAAATGAAATAATATACAAATGCGGTTGTGTGTCTGTGTGTACATTGGAAAGTTGCTGCTGCTGTCGAGTCCGCATTGCCCGCTGAGCTTCTGCAGCGGCTGTCACTTGGCCAACGTCACCTCTAAGCGGCTTCCCCCTCTCTTCCCATTCCCATTCCCCATTCTCCCCGGTATTAACTCGGCTAAGCAGCGCGGGCGGCTTTGGCGGCTGCCTTTGAGTGATGCTTTGGTTTCATAACTAACCGTTTTTTTGTTTGTTTCTCAGTTCCCATTTCTCGCTTGGCCCACCCCCTGCACTCTCCCGTCTCCCGTCTCCCGCCTCCCACCTTCGCCTTTGAGCCGTGTTGCAAGTGTTGGTAAAGGTAATGTTTACCATTTCCGCTTGTCGCTTCGCAAGACGTCGGCGTGGGTACATTGAAATTTTGGACGTGAACGTGAACCGCAAGACGTCGCTTAGTTTGACTTTTTTCTCTATTTTTTAAAACTTTTTTTCTTGTCTTTTGTTGTTGGGTACGCGTTATATGAGATGCATGTCAACTTTTCGGTTGCTGCCACTGAAATTCATTTACCTAACGGCTTTTATTATTGTACATTTTCGCTCTTTCTTACCAACTGCGTGCCAAGGAAATAGAAAGTGCACAGAGCGTATGAGGGCGATAACAAGCTAGAAATTGGCACTAGATTATACAGTTTTACGAATGCTTAAGATGAAAAGTTGGGGAAATTTTGGTAATACTCCAAAACAAAATATGAACTAATTTAATAGTACGTATTTCATTTAATTTTAAATAAACCATTTGCGATTAAACTATTTTTTTATTTATTTATTTATTTATTTATTTTTTGACTATTTCCTAGTGCTACAATTGCTAATTTAAAGTAAATCCATAACAAACAAAAAAAGCCAATTAATTTGAGGGCGAAACAAGAAAATGGTATAACATACGAATTAAGTTAATATAATTTAAAAAAGGCTGTTTCATTAAATTGTAAATAAAAAATGGGTTTAAAAATATTTAATTTAATTAACAGTCAACCTGTAATAAACATTAAAGACCCACTAATTTGTGGTTCTAAGCATTTTTTTTGTATATTTCATTGCCCAAGTAGTCTCTAAATTTTTCTGGAGCTATCTCTTGAAATCTCTAGAAATCTGTTGAAAAACTTCTGTTCAATTTAGACCCTAAACTTAACACAAGGCATAATGCAATACATGTGGATAAGTCAAAGTAGCCTTAGAGTTGCAACTGATTGCATGGGCAGCAGCAGCAGCAGCAGCAGGTTGCAGGTTGCAGGTAATAGCAACAACAACAACACTTTTTGTGCTATTGCTAATTGTATCAAATTTTCATTTTGATTTAGATTCAGACTACGAGCTAAGAGCATGCCTGTTGTTGCTGTTGTTGCTGTTGTTGTTGCTGCTGTTGCCAGCGGCAGCAGCAACCTGCAATCATTGCATTCAGAGTTATAGTCAGTTCCTCAGTAGATCAGTAGACAGCAACAACAATAGCCATAGCAAAAGCAACTGTAATAGCAACAACATCAGCAGCAACTCTGTTGGCCTCATTATGTTCAAACATATTTCATATGCCAACAACAACAATAACAGCAACAAATAAGCAAAGCAACTGTGGCTCTGTCTTTTTTCTGCTTCTTTTCGGCTGTTGTAGTTGTATTTGTATTTGTATTTGTTGTTGCTGCCTCAGCAATCGTTGTTGCTGTTGATGTAGTTGTTGTCATAACTGTGTTTTGTTGTGCTCAGTCTTTGGTTGCTGTTGCTGTCCGGTGAAAGTAATCATCAACAACATTAAGCGAGGTAAGCGAACTACAAAAAATAAAAAATAAAAACAAATAAGAAATAGTATAATAAAAAAAAAATTGTTACACTCGCCAAAAGTTCATTTGAGCTGAGGAGAAGACTTTGACCAGAGTCGAGAATGCTCCATTCCAATCCAGAGTCATAGACAAAATGTCGGTTATACGTCTGGGTCTTTCTCGCTAGCTCTGTCTCTTTCATTCTCTCTCTCTTTCTCTGTCTTTCTCTGGGCTGTGGCAGGGAATTCCGGCAGCTGCAGCAAAAAAAGGTTGAAGAACCACAAAGAGATACGATTATGATGATTTCTAATTGAAAAACTCTGCGGCGCGCTCAAATGTGTCCAGAAGCGGGAAGAAGAAGAAGGGGGAAGAGAAAACGAAGACGTTGAAGTACAACAGAAAGCAAGCAAAAAAAAAATGAAAGAAATGAAACGAAATTTCATTAAAACGTTTGCACAAATAAAATAAGTGCTGCAAAAAGCAGAAAAAAGAGTAGCAGCAACAACGACAGCAGCAACAGCAAAAGAAACTGAAACGAGGTCAACTGAGGTCAACACATTTTATGTACCGAACCCGAACTACTTCATACTCTACTAAATATTTGTATGACGATGTCGACGGCGACGGCGACGCTGGCAGAGACTCAGATTCAGTTATGGACTGTGTGTGTGTGTGAGTGTGTGAGTGTCTGCAAGTATTGGTGAATGGGCTGGGGGGAAGTGCAGTCAGCTTTGGGCTTGGAACTTCAAGTCGGCGTCAGCTTCGCTCCTATGCATATGCCCACTGGGAAGGGCAGAGGTGGGGCTGCAACTGAGGGGGAATTGAGTGGGGTGTGGGGAGGGGGGCTGCATAAACTAAATCAAACAAAAGGCAAACAGCAAAAAGAGAAAAATATAAAAAAAGTGGAGCGACGGGGCGAAGCGTTTGGGGAGAGGAGTTTGCTGCGCTTCAATTGAGTTTTACATACATACACATGCATATATAGATTTCAGTTTAAGCTGCGTTGTTGTTGTTGATTTGATTTTCAACTATTTGAGGGCAACAGCGGCGACAAAATGGACACCAACAACAACAGCAACAGCGAAAAAAATAAAAAAAAACTCGTTCGCTGTGACGCGCATTGACTAACTGAATTGTGTTGTTGCTGCGGTGTCAGGGTAGCAGCAGCAGCAGCAACAGCAACAACAACAACAACAACAACAACAACAGTAACATGACTTGGCAAATGCGCTTGCCAACATTATCGTCTTGACCATCTCGTGAACTTCATTTGCAAACGTTGGAGCAACATTTGTGTGGCTAAAACCAGCAACCGAGAGTTGTGGAGGAAGGGGAAGAGGGGAATCTGCTGGGCAGCCAACATAATTCATTTGTATTGCCGTTGCTGTTGCTGTTGCTGCTGCTGTTGTTGGCACAGCAAGTGTTGCCAACTTTATGGCATTTACAAATACAATTACAATTGTTGTTGTTGTTGCTGTTGTTGCTGCTGCTGCTGCTTTTGGCATTAGCTTTGCCGTTACTTTTGCAATTGTCGGACCAAGGCATTGAGTGAGCTGAGCTCTCAACTGAGCTGTGTTATGTCGAGTTGAGTTGAGTTTAGTTGAGTTGGGCGATGAGTTCTCGGAGTTAACTGTTGGCCAAGTGCGCAACTAATTTGCATTTGTTTAGGCCGCTGCAGTTGCTGCTGTTGCTGCTGCTGCTGGCGAATTGCAGTTAAATGCAATTCAATGGCTAAGAATAATCATTTTGAATCTTTAAGCTGTTACGGCATTGGAATTTGAGTTAGAAAAACAGTTGAATCGATAGAATGTTTCCATACTCAAGCGAAGAATTTAATCAGAGCTGCCCTATTCAGATAGAGTATTTAATAGGGTTTGTGTTCTATTTATATGTCCAGTTCTATTTAAATGTTACCACTCTAATCCCACTGTTTCAAATTATGAGTAATTTAGAATAACTAATATACATCATAAAATAACTTACTCGACACATTTGTTCCAATTTTGATTATTTATTATTATTTATTAATAAGCGACTATTTACAAACACCTGGAACATCCCAAAGATAGGTGTCCATGTTTCCTATTGTAGGAAATCAAAAGACGGTGACTATAGAGATATAATTATACACAATTCATTGGCCTTTGTTGTGCTCAAGTGGCGACCTCTTAGACGACAGCTGATCCTCGAGCTCCACATCTGAACAATTATTGACACGTGCGCAGAACCAAGAAGAGCGGAAGAAATGTCCTGAGCGGGGAAGGGGAAGGGAGAAGGGGAGCTCCTTTGGCCACAGATGCATTTCCGGCTAAAAAATTCAGCTGTTGATTTCATCCTTCTGTCGTTTTGCCTTTCAGTCGGACTGCTGCCTGCTGTTTGTTGTCGATATTATCTGCAATTAAATACTCGATGCACAGAGTCGGCGACCAGGACAAAACAAGTAAAAATTTCAATAACTAAAAACGCACATGTCCTGTCAGGACAACAAGATAGATAGACTGAGAGAAAGAGAGAGCGAGTGAGAGAGAGAGAGAGACGGTCTGACAGTCATGCAGCTGTTACAGACAAAAGACAAAAAACTGTTGGAGCGAGTCCTGCAATGCGTCCTCGATCTCGTCCTTTTCGTCCTGCGCACTTTTTGTGCCTACACGCTGCGTCTGCGCCTGCGCAGTTTGTCTCTTCCTTTTCATTTTCATTTTCATTTTTTTGTTGTTTTGTTTTTTTGGGGGGCAACCGCTACAAATGCCCCGAAAATTATCCCCTAAATGCCGCTTGTCAATGCGATGAAGCTTCCTGCGCAGTTTGCGGCTCATCAGCGTCAGCCACAAGGATCTAACAGCACTGACAAAAAAGTCTGGGTTTCTTTAGAAAAAGTATTTAAATTGTGAATAAATGAGCGCCCAAAGTAGTTCAGAGTTTTTTTTTTAATTTTATTCATCACCTGAGAATTACTTATTTTTTAGATAATAAATAATAAAAGTTTAGATAAATGCATATAAATATGCCTTTAATAGTAGAAAGTTAGTTTTTATATTCCTTTCACTTTTTAATTGCTAATTTGTAATTATTGAAAAATGAGATAATTTGTATTTTGTCTTAAGTTTCCTAGAAAAATATCAGTGGCATTAAAGTATTGTTTTTGGGTGCAATAATAATGACTAATAATATTAATCAAATTTGGAATAAAATTGCATGCAATTATTTAAAAATAATCTGAAAATAATGTTAATTGAATTAAGTGAATGCAGACGATTTCTCTCAGTGCATGTATGCGTAGGCTTGTATTCGTTATCAGCAACCCCTATATCACACAGCACAACATTAAAGGCTGCACAGATACCGCAGAGCCTCTCCGCTAATTGGTTGCCCCTGACACGCGTCATGCTCCCAAGCAATCGACAACGGCAACGACAACGGCAACGGCAACTGCAACTTGAACACCAAACACCAAAAGGTGAAATTGTATATCATTCTCGTTCTATCCTCTTATATCTGTTTTCTTTCTCTCCCCGTGCTCTTTTGTGTTTTGTCTTGGCCCAGTTGACGAATCTACCTACGCAAGAGTTCGCTTCCCGTTGCCGCTTTTTGTGTCTATTTGAAAGTGCATTGGACACAACCTTTCCCAGTTACCAGTTCCCAGTTGCCCGTTCCCATTTCTTGTGTGTGTGTGTTAATTTTCCTAAGCGTTTCCAATCAACAGACACACAAACACACGCCACACACACACACACACACTTACTCGCTGAAAGAAAGGTGCCACAAAGAGAACAAAGAGAAGAAAGCAATAGAATGGCATTTTTATGAATGGCTCGAATCATTCGTGCGTTGTTCTATGAGTGCCGTGAATAAACAGCGTGTAAAGTGGCCGTAAAATGCAGCCAAACACTCGAGGTCACATGATTAGTGTCACATTAATGAGCGGCGACTGACGACTGCCTACCGAAAGTCCTTCGCATCAGCTGGGGGATCTCTGACCGAGACCGAAACCGAAACCGAGTCGGCATCCTGAATTGTTCAAAGCAACAGCAGCAAAAGTATTGCATATTTTCATAATGGCATAATACCTAGGGCTTAAATTGTGAAAAACTGAAAAAAGTTCAATCAAGAGCAGATACACTAAAATAAGAATATTTAATACGAAGGTAAAATACCCTTTAAGCAAAGTACTGTTTTCTTCTCAATAGTAGTCGATCAAACCATCAACTGTAAAAAGATCAATAATTTTTTGATTATATAAATAAAGATCAATAAATAATAATCTATTTATTCATATCTAGACATTTATCCAGAATAAAATATACCAATATAATTATATAAAAGATCATTTCGAGTTTGATAATCTCATTTAACTTAATATTCTAGAAAAGACTCTTTAACCTAACTCAACTTTTCATTTATTTACTTATCATAATATTTTGGCTTCTTTCGATTATCTACCAAATGTTGTTAATTAATTAATCCGTTGCGTACGGTATCTTAATGCAATTATACCCAGTTGGAGGACTGTTAAAAAGCATTTTGAATTTGTGTAAATACCGAAAGCTGCTTAATGGTGCCAGTTTCAGTTGTCCTGTTCTCTGTACGAATATTTGTGGTTGGTGTCCAGGAAGCAGCCGTGACAGATGTTACCGCATCGAAATATAGTATATTATGCACACACACATGAATATATATATATATACATATATATGTACATGTATTTATGAAATAAGCCCATTGGCAGCTTGTCGAGTGGTTTGTCGGTCGTCTGCTCTTGAGCTAACCCTTTCCAATTTGGCTTAGGGTGAGTTCTACGAAGGATCAACGGACTACAATCAAGCGAATGCTGCATATGAAAATGAAGCGAAAGATTGAGATTGAGATTGAGACTGACTGACTGACTGACTGAGAGAAGAAAGATAGATCGATAGAAAGGCCACCGAACAAGTTAGAAATCTGTTTATTTTCTTTCTTCTCTTCTTGAATTGCATTGACGACGCATCATTAAAATATTTTCCATTGCTTGTTTCCACAGTTGTTGTTGCTGTTGCTGTTGTTTGGTGTTCGGTGTTAAATCAAAAACCACTTGAACGAAATAAAATCTTTCTCACAGTCGGCGACGATCGCGCGAGAAAGAAAAGAATTGGGAACGGGATTGAGACCGGCCATGGGAAACGCGGCGAAATGCGGGGGAGGAGGGAGACGAGGCAAACAAATTATGAGAACGAAAAGCGAAGAGTCTCTCGTCTTGTCTCGAAGAATGTCTGGTTTTGTTCTTGTTTCTTTTGTTGTTGTTGCTCCTAAATTGATGACAACAACATCAAAACGGACAAGCGTGCGCTTCAAATGTATCTGTATCTGTATCTGTCACTGTATTTGTATCTGTATCTGCATAGGCCGTGTTACTTGGCTCCCAGAGTATCTTTTGCTGACCGTGACGATTTCTCGTGTACCTGGTGACGATTTCAAGCAAAAAAATACGAAGAGAAGAAATACACACAAAATAAATGCCACAATAAGTCAATAATCAAAAAGAGAACAGCAGATAGATGGATGGATGGATGGATGGTTGAATGGATGAATGTGCGAGTATGAGTATGTATGTATAAATATTCGTATGTACTCATTTGGTTTGACTGCTTGGATGGATGGATGGAGCTGCGCTTATCATCAATATTCAAAGCGAGCCACCAACGCCGCCACCGCCGCCACCGCCACCACCGTCACCACCAAGCACCACCAGCATAGAAATAGAAAACTAATAATAATAACAAGAACGGCAAACAGAAACGAGAAAAACAAAACAAGTTTTTGTGGGCGACTCTGAATGTGAGTGCATGGAAATGCTCGCTGTCTATCGATATATGTAGAAAAAACATATCAAATAAAAAATAAAATACAAAATAAAAATCAAGTTGAAAAGAATTTCTAAAACTCATAAAGCAACTGCGACAACGACTGCGACGAGTTTTGATTTCGATTTGAGTTGCCTCTCTCTCTCTCTCTCTCTCTCTGTCTTTTTCGCTCTCTGTCTGTGTCTGTCTTTTGGAGTTGTTGCTACTCGTAGTTGTTGATCCAATCGGATGCAGAGAAGGCACAGAACACATGTAAAAAACATTTCAATTCACACTCTGGACCAACCTTTTGATGGCCAGACAGAGTGCCAGGGGCTGATAAGAGGAGAGAGGGGCACAGAGTGGTTGGCGGTGGCACTAACAACTCTTCATCGACATCGACAGCGTCATCGTCGATATCAGGTTCGGTTTTGGGTCCAGGAATATGGTCAGCAGCGGTCGAGCCCACGCCCGCGTTATGATTTTGTGGCCATTTTATAACTAACAGCATTCCATCGTCGTCATCGGCGCCGTTGTCGTTTTCAGACCCACGGCACATGTCCCCCTTCCTCTCTCATTCCCTTTCCCTCTCCCTCTCCCATTCCCTGTTGTGATCCCAGTCCCGGCCCAGTTCCAGGCCACACACGACGCTTGGACGCTGATGATGAGACACAGACACTGAGCGACCATCCGCTTGACCATCCGACCGACAATCCAACCCACCGTCAGTCAGTCAGTCCGTCGGTCCGTCAGTTAGAGCCGCACTCTCAGAACCAGAGAGCCAGACTCATTGGCCTGCCCAGGGCCATTCGCTGGGCTGGTGACAGAAGCGATGCGATGCGATGCCATGCGTACCGATGGATGCATCTGTATCTGTATCTGAATGTGGGCAGCAGAACCAACTCCGCAGCAACAACAGAGGAGTGGGCAGAGAGTGCATGTCTGCCCAACTGTTAACCCATTAAAGTTCTTGTCATCACTAATGAAAACGAAGAAAGAAAACGCAGCTCAAGATTTTGATGATGCATTTTGTTTTATCACTTTAACAATTTTAAGATAATTATAGCCCAAAATCAAAGCTTAAGAGTTGTTAGACAGTTAGACAGAGGGAATGAGGGATGCAGGAAAAGAATGGAGACTAGATATTTATATATAAACTTAACATAATTTACTTACATATTGACAAAAATTGTCAGATATTTTCAAAAATTTAAAATAAGTAGACCGATAATTAATATAGAAGAGTTTTCATAAATCATTTATAAAATAAAGTTCAAATATTAAAGTTAAGCATATAAAATAATGAATTTATAAATTCAAGATGAATTTTAAACTATGCATATTTGTTAAAACTCTTCACCAATGGGTTAAAGGCCATTCAGTAGTTGGAAATTCGAGTCCCTAGCGAACACTTTTATCCATTCTGTTGAGGTTTATTCCCCTTTTAATAAGACCCCATATAATGAAAGCAAATATCCAAGATCATAAAATGAATTATAATTAGGCAAATGATGGCCAACATTTATTTGTTTGTTGCTTTTGCAACAACGCGAGCAGATAAACATGAAATTGAAATTGATAAGCGCCCCTTTTGGGCTTGACAGAATGTAAACATTAAAGATCGTTCACTTTATTATTCAAAAGGTTATCAATTTGACTTTTATCTGAGTGTAATCAGATAAGACTCTAAATTTACATTAAATGTGCATACGCTGAAGCGTTGAAATTCTCGTCTTTCTCCGTATGTTTCGCTCAGTTTTATACCTCGTCGGATCTTTATCAGCAAATTAAAATTCTTTGAAATGTATCTAAAGACATTCTTTTCTTTGTTTTTTGCTTGACAAATAAATAAATACACAAGTGCGAGTGCTCGTGCGAGTATTCCATGGTGCCAAGTGGCCAGATAGATATTCGTAGTACTCATGTATCTATTCCAAATGCTTATCAATTGTATTCGTTGCCAACTCCCATAGAGTTTCGTTCCGGATTGTTGTTGTGCCCCAAGTCTGGTGGCCACAACACAAACCGGGCCACATGTTATGTATAATTATCGTGGTTAATGTCTCGACAGTTTGTTTCTTTACTTGTTTTTTGTCGATTTTCTTTTTATTTTGTATTTTTGTACTGATAAAAAGCATTTTATCAGCTCTTTTTTGTGTGTGTGTATGAGGTTGCGTTTTTGTTTGCCTTTTAATTAAGTTGAACACAAAGTGAACAAAAGTGAACAAAAATTCATGGAATGCCAACCAGACAACGACAATGTACAATTTACTATTGTTTGCCCCACCGAATGACCTTGAAATCTCCACCACATAAAACAATGTTAACAATACTACTTATAGCCATCTTGTTGGCCCAAAAAATCAACTTTCCTTTGACCGCTTGTTGCTGCTGAAAGTTGCGGCTAATTTCGAGATGCTGCCGAGCCTAGGTAACAATTAAGTCTAAACTCGAGTCCGCAGCTGCAGCAGAGCTCCAACAATCATAGCAAGCAACAACAAAAATGAAAGTAGACACAAAATTTAGTTGCAATATTTCGTAATGCACACAATGGCCACCCTATCGCCCCACTCCCCTACCCCTACACACACACACACACACACACACACACACAAGAGCAAACACAGTCTTAAGATCTGCCTGCTTTGGGGCTATGGACCTGCCCCAAAAACCACATGAGTAGGTTGCAGTGGTTGTTGTTGTTGCTGCTGTTGCTGCTGTTGTTGGTTGGACAAATTGCATAGTGCTCAGCGTTCAGTTCAGGAGTTGGCCAATCTTTGCCAAGATGCCGCATAATTAGGCATAATTTATGACTAGAGCAAATATGGCTGACGCAAACAGTTTCAGTTGCAGTTGCCGTTGCAGGCCAGGCCAAGTGAAAGTGCCACAGCATCTAATAACAACAACAACAACAACAACTAAATCTGTATTGGCTGCATGCAAATTGCCCAATTAAATGCCCAATATGTCAAAGGACAGCTTAACAACCCGATTGGACGACAGGCAACAACGACCTTTTATACACTGCATTTGCAAAAAATTATAAATATTTATTTGAAAAATAAAATAATTAAACACTTCAAGAATATTTAAAATTAAATGTACAGCGTATTATAATCATTTTATTTAATAAATAAACGATAAGGATTTTACTTCAAAATATCTTTCAGTTAACTGAGATCTCAACTAGATATTTAAGTAATTTTTAATATTAAAAAACATTTAAATTTCTTTAAAATTAAAATTGTATTATTTAACTTTTTCTTGCTTAAAATTGATTTAATATTTTGTATTGTTCCTTAAAAATTTAGTTCTTTGGAAATCCTATTAAATGGAATTTCACAGTTTTATTGGTTCCACAATCAGGTCAGCTTTCAGGAATTGCAACTTTCACATCATAAACTTAATTTTAATAATTATTCAAATATTATAGCGCATCAACTGGACAACACAGTCATATCTTTCACCTGCATTAAGAGATAATAAAATGAAGAGAATAAGAGATTAAGAATTGATGAAACTGAAAAACTGATGACTAAACAAAGAATGCATTTTCATTCGAGCTGCATCGACACACATTTGTATCTGTATCTTTGTGTGTGGCAGTTGCATTTTTACAGCTATGAAAAGCATTTCAAAGCTGCCGTCCATCTAACGTATTTGGGTTTTTGTGTTCATGGCCATGGCCAACGCTAACGGGAAACGCATTTTTCCACGCCCCAAATGATGAAAACTCTTCACAGATTGCATTACAATGTCGCCCAGTTTTTCGTTAGAGACTTAAGTACAATAATAAATTGAGGCTTAAAGAGACTCGAGAACTGAAAGCAGAAAACTGACAACTGGCAACTGAAGCTGAGTTCGAGTCGCCCACGCAACAATTGCAACTTCATAACTCACTCAAATCAAACAGATGAAAGAGAAAGAGAGAGAGAGAGAGGGAGAGAGAGAGGGAGATAGAGAGGTAGAGAGAGGAGTTAAGGCCAAGTTAACTTCAGAGAGTTCATGTGGGCTGTACTCGTAATATACTTGTTTGTACTAGAGTACAACACTTGTGTGTGCATCTAGAAATTCTGCTCAATTTTCACGCAAAAGTCACAGATATGCACACACACACACGCACACGCACACGCACACACACACACACACACACACACACACACACACACACATACACATACACACACACTGACATGATGGCAAGACTGAGACAGAGACTGAACATTTGTAGCGGGGCCTGGGCCTTATCAACACAGAAGCATCATCTAGTCACAAGATGCTTTTTATCTCTCTCTCAGTTTGAGTCGTTTCGGAACAGGCGCACAGCAAGCGACAAGAGAACACTCCACTCAGAGATTTAGAGACGCGTTCTCGTTCTCGTTCTCATTCTCATTCCCATTCTCGTTGTTGTCGGTCTTTGTCACTGACGAGAGAGAGAGAGAGAGAGGGAGCGAATGCGAGTGCGAGTGCGACTCTCGTTGATGAGGCTGAGTGTGCACAACTTGCCAAATATACACAATGGGCGAAATGTGCGAAAACCGACAGCAGACAAAACTGGAAATGGAGGAGCCAAAGAAGGCAAGGAAAGCATACAGAGCGCATAGCAAGTAGCAAGTGCCAAGTGGCAAGGCGAGCGAGGAGGGGAGCGGGGAGCCGGGAGTGGGACAATGCGAATAAACACTGAGAGCTGCAAATGAAACGAAATGAGGCGAAATGCAGTCGCCCATCGGCCATAGTCAGAGTCATAGCTATAGTTATAGCCATGGCCATAACTATATAATGATAGTGCCGAGTTCCTATCCCCTCCCCCTTCCTCCCACTCTCGTCCTCTCTCTATCTCTCTGTCTCTCTCTCTCTCTCTTAAAGCATTCTCCAAGCTCGCTTCTAATAGGCGTAATAAGCGCAGTTTCTGTTTGTTTGTTTTCTGCATCTACAAAATATGACAAAATATATATGTATATAAAAAAAAGGAAACCAAGAGATGAAAAGATGCATTGAGAAGTGCAAGAGCGAGTGCGAGGGAGAGGGAGAGAGTAGCTTTGAGGGGAAGAACTGGAAGCCGTGTTGATTGCACTTTGTGTGCGAGAATGTTATAGTACTCGTGAATGTGATATGAATACAATGTGCAGAAATTGTCAGCGACTTGACAAAATAAAAATAAAAATTTACGTAATAAAATAAAAAAGTATACATTTTTGAAATGTACAACTTAAGTAAAAATATCTTTTAAATAGAAAATACTATAACAATCTTTAAACAGATTTATTATAAGATCTATACTGTAAGTCTTGTTACTAGAATTGATTTTAGAATCTACATATATAATTTGGAAGTAATTGATAAAAATATTTTAGAAACACAATAAGAAGTGTGTTTATTTTGATTTTAACAACGCAAAGTTCTTATAAATAATAATACTGCTTCATTATTGAAACATACATTTAATCTGGTGTAATTAATTTGAAAGCAAGAAAAAAATATATAAAAATATAAAAATATATTTATATATAAAAATACATTATTATAATATAATTAAATGTTATTTCTAAATTGTATATAATCTAAAAATATTCAAAAATAAATTTAATTCATTTTTCATATCGTAGCTTAAGTTCAGATTGGGTATAGCGTATACAGAATTCGTTGGGTTATTGTCGCTTATTGAGTGGGTGGTTGGGTGCAGGTGCAGGGGTGGTGCAGGTGGTGCGGGTGCTGAGCTGCAGGTGTGGGACAAACTGACAATGAAGCCGTCATTGCTGTCTGCCTGTGCATCAATTGCAACCCCCAATGGAGCTGAGCTGCTGCCCAGTCCGAAGCATGCACTTAACACAGTTTTTTACATGCTACACACATACACACTGCACACAAACACACTGCACACACACACACATATACAAAGAGATAAACGCATGCAGCACAACAACTCTTACACATTTTCTCTCACTGTCTCTCAAACTCTCGCATATTCAGCTGCAATTTTCGCTCTCTTTTTGACTACAGCTATCACTGTCACTTGCACTCGCATTCTCTCTCTCTATCTCTTTCTCTCCCTCTGCCTCTCTCTCAGCGCGGCTTTGTGACGCGTTTTGGGACACACTGAGCATATCGCTCATTTTCAATAAAAATAGCTTAAAATTCGAACAGGCGTTCAGAACTGAGACACATGGCGAATTTCATATGTTGGTTCATTGGAGGCGCTGGAAATATGTATGTATATGTATCTATATCTATATATATATATTCTCTGTATATTTTGGGCTCTCGCTGCGACGTCGACAGCGACAGCGACGTCAATTGTCACGCCGGGTTGGGTTTATTTTTGGGTCCACACAAATTTGTAGTGCCGACAACTTATTGAAAAAGTTGAGCTTTGAGGGAATTGTTGGCCCTTTTTAACTGGTAAGCTTAAAGTTTGTCAACGCCATTCCGAATGCAACAATGACGACAAGCAACATCCGACGACAGGCCTGAAGAAGCTGCGACCCAACAGAGAATTGCAGAGACTGAGATAGAGATAGAAAGAGAGGCAGAGAATAAGGCAGCAGCTTGCAAATCGACTTGCACTTGCTGCTGTTGCCCTGCTGCTCTGAGCGCCGCAGATGCAGATGCAGCAACGGCAGCAGCAGCAGCAGCAGCAACAGCAGCAGCAGCAACCTTCGCATTTGTGTGTGCTTTACTTCCGGCTTGTGGCGGGGGTGGAAACTGGAGCCCGACTCGAATCGACTCCAGTCTCGACTCAACTCGCGTCGAGTGGTTTGTTTGGCTGCTGCATTTTTGGAGCGCACTGAGCACAGCGAGGGGTGCTTGAAAGAAGGGAAGGGAAATGGGGAGCGAGACGTTGCAAGTTTGCGGTCGTTGGCTTCAGCAGCGACGCGACGTCAGCTTCAACGTCGACGTCGACGCCGTCGCATTTTTCGTCTCGTTTCATTTTGCAGTTCTTTTTTTTAAATTTTTATTTTTTAGTTTGTTCTGTGCTTACAGCGGATGCCGTTGGCTATGGCGCTGCATTCACTTACCCCACCCCCTCTCACCACTCTGCCCGTGCCCAAACCCTTTTATCTGTTGTACTTACGTTATATGTGCTGATCCGTGGGTGGAGTTTGGAGTACTCAAACAGTCTGAGCCCGCAACCAAACTCACAGTCTCACAACTTATGTCGCAGCCGCGTCGTTTCATAACTGCGAAAGTGCTGATTGAGTTCCTGCCACAACTTATCCTACTTGCCACTCGCACACACACACACACATAACATAGTAAGAGATAGTACTTAGCTGGGAGAATCATCAGGAAATTGAGCTGAAAAGCTTGTCAGTGAGAGGGCGACTTTAAACAGTCTGTTTCGACATTTCGCCGCAATGATTTCCTATTACTGTTCGCACTGTCATACGTATGACCCTATAAAAGTGTTATATATTATCTAGTATATCTACAAAGTGTATAAATATGTTATTAATATGCTATCTTCGTTTCATTGTATTTTATATATTATTTATAATTGTTTTAATAATTATTGAAATATTTATTTATTCTAATAATCTAATTAATAAATAAATTTATCTAAACATTACCTGCTATGATCTTTAGCTCATTCTTAACCATTAAATAACCATTTTTTGTATATTTATTTTCTTTTATTTTCACACATCACCATATTAATTTGATAATTTATTAAGGTGCTAAATAAAGATAACATCGATGTCAAGTCCCCATTGCGAGTACAGCTGAAAATGTGAAATAAGTAGAAAGTGGAAAGAGATCTAAATCAGTTAAATATAATGTGGTTGAGAAGAAGATCATGAGCATATTAAACTGTATTTTATTTCTAAAATCACTTGAGCAGCAGATTTGCCGGCTAGAAGATTGTCAGATACGCGTATCTTACCATTTATTTGTTACCTGATATCTGGCACACTAACTCACATTTCACTCACAATCCAAAAGAGAGACCGGCTGTAGTCAAGTCTTTTAGCTTGGTGCGATTGGACACAGATCTGATTTGCGGCTAATTAACAATTTGCTTAGTCAGCGTTGCAAAGTGCTTTGCATTGATTTGTTGTTGACGGTATCTGGACAGATCAGTGTGATTGATGCGGCTGCTGTGTAACAACAAAAATAACAACAACAACAACTGAAACTGCATCAGCATAATTATGTTAAGCTTCTAAGTTGACTCTTATATTAGTCATATATGGTAATTGTGAGTTGCATTGATTTCATGATCTAATAATTGTGTTTGATTCTCATAGAAGTTGGTCAACGTGGCGTATGCGCAATCTGCGCTGTTCGCTGTTGTTGTTGTTGTTGTTGTTGTAGCTAAGCCAGTTCTTTGGATAACCAAAAGCGGTGCGGCCGAACAACATAATTAAGTATTTATTTATTTACAATTTTGGGCAATGACAACAGCAACAACAGCAACAACAACAACAACGACAACAACCAGAGGCTGCAATTTGAATGCAACTTTAACTATTGGTGTTGCAGCTTTGCCGCTTTTGTTGTTGTTGTTGTTGTTGTTGTTGCCACAATTGCTCATTTTGCTGGTTGCTGCAACCTTGTGCTAAATTTTCCAAAACGTTGAACGCTGCCGCTGTTGCTGTTGCTGTTGTTGCTGTTGCTGCTGCTGCTGCTGCTGATGCTGATGCTGACACTAGCAACCTACTGTGTTGCAACCAACGATAAATGTCAGTCAAGCGGCATTGCCTGCCACGCCCCTCCCTTCGCCCCTCTGCCCTGCTTGGCTGTTGTCCCTCCATAGCATAGGCTGGCCAATGGTTGACGCATAACAAAAAAGCGTTGACAAAGTCAACAATTTCCATTAGAGCGCATTATTGATGCTTATGAGCAAATGTATCTATGAGACTCAGTATTGCTGCCGCTTTATTAACTGCCAACGACTCGTGAGACTGACACCATTTGCTATAACGACAACGACAACAACAACATTAAACAGCGAGCAGCTGTTGCTGCTCCAGAGTGGAGCAAAAAGATGACGCCACCAACATCAACTCAACTTGCCTCAATTCGAACTCGAAGCGACTCGAAGCTGCCGCATTTTGCGTGTCAAATGAATTCGCAGCGAGCCTAATTAAAACAATTGCTCAAACTAACAACAACAACAGAACTACTGATAAATAAAAGCCAAAAAAAAAGAGAAATAACAATGAGAAGAAGTGGTAAGTGGAAAAAGCACAACTGTTGTCTCCTGACCGTATTTGTAAATGAAAATTAGACTCAGATTTGCGTTGATATTTTGTACAGTGCACTTGGCATATGAAAAGTCGCAATTAACACAATGAAAATGGAAATGAAAAAAAAATACAATAAATAATACAAAAAATGAAACATTTGAAAAAATGTTAAAGAAAGAGAGAAAAAAACGGTTGGAAACGTTGCGGTAGGAAATTACTTTAATTTGTTGCTCCCATTGTTGCTGTTGCTGTTGTTGCTGAAACTTGGCTAAATGAATGCCTGACTGACTAGCTGACTTCGCTGACTGGCGGCCACATGTTTTCACATGATTTCCACACGATGGACAGGTGAAAAGCAAGCCCAAGTCCAAGTTGAAGTCGACGTCGTTGTTGTAGTCGAAGTCGAAGTCAAGGCAGCAGAAAATTCACTGGAGCAAGAAAAGAAACCGTCGCAGGCAGTGTAATGTGCAGGGGGAGGGGGATGGTGGCGGGGTTGAGGGGACATCTTAGCCGGGTTAACAACTGACAGCCTGAAAGTCAAGCAAAAGATTTGACGTTGTCTGGGTAAATTTTAAGCGACTGCACACAAAACAGCTGCGGGGAAATCCCCCCTGTCCAACCGTCTCACTCTCCTACTCTCACTCTCTCTCTCTCTCTCTCTGTCTCACAATTGAACTGTGTATTTGCCCAGTGTTAACCCAAAAGCAAACTATTCACCTGCATTCGAATACTATTCACAATTTCTATCCCATACTCGTGGTCTTGTCTTGCAACTCTTTCTCAATAGCATTTTGCACGTTTTAATTGTTGTTGTTGTAGTTGTTGTTGCTTTATTTTAATGCAAACAAGCATAATTACAGTGCAACATAATTTTGAAATTCATGCCAGGCAAATACTCTTACATTGCTGAAGGGCTGCACTCAAATGGGGAACAATAGAAAAATAAAATTATCTTTTACTGAAAGTTGATTTTCAAAACAAATATTAATAATACTACAAATGTATTGAGGAATATAAATAAGCAGATATAAATTACAAATGTGTTAGCTTTACATTTGAAAAAATAAGAATTAGATTCTTCAGCTATTCCGTAAAATTAAATTATATTATTATGTGTATAGTAATTGCTTCAAATATTTAAAAATGTTGAAGCTCCTTTACAGTCATCATATCTAGAGATACTCTGGCTGTAGCTGTAGATACTTTCTGGCTAAGACATAAGATACAATTTTAATATCTCGTTGCGTTCATGTCAATCGACACTTTATTTGTGATATGCCACGCCCACTGCATGGCTGCATGTTTCATGCTACTCTCACAATTAGCATGCTTCGTAATTGAAAGACGTGGCCATAAGTGTAGGGTATCCAGCCAAGGCAAAGGATCGACGCCAAAAAAATACAGACATATACTCGTATTGTAATGCCGGCAAAAGGAAGAAAGAACAAGAGAAAATCATACAAAAGGCGCATAAATTAGCAATGGTCTGTAATTTCGAAAGGGTCGTCAACAGCTTATAAATGTGGCATCTTTGAGGGCGCGAACTCGCACCGCATAGCAAGAGGCATCGGGAGAGGGGCAGGAGGTGGGGCAGGGGCAGGGGCAGGGGCAGGGGGCGGGGTTCAGTCACAGTCGGCGTGTCCGCGACGCATTCATTAGTTTAATATTAAAATAGTCATAATAAAATTGTAGATAAAAGTCTGTTACTTGCGCGCCAAGTGAAACAATGTACAACAACACCAGCAAGAGCATCTACAACAACACCAACAACAACAACGACAACTGCAACAACAACAGCAACAACAACTCGTACCAATTCAAAGTCGAGCAGCCAAGTACAAAGGGCCAAGATTTATGAACTGCAGTCAGCGAGGCGCGTGTGTGTCTATGTATGTGTGTGTGTGTGAGTGTGTGTGAATATGTCTCGAAGTCGTCTCAGCTGCCTCCTTTTCCCCTCATCTTCTCCCCATCAAGTGTCTCGCCAAGTCGCGCTCTAAGCGGAGCAATGAACTATTTACGAATATGCCATCTTCTAGTGAGTACGAGTATGAGTACTCTACTCACACTCACACTCACACTCACACCCTCGTATTCATACTTCTATTCACGTAGGCGTGAATGTGAGTGCCGGGTCGAGTTCTGAGATAAGCATACGTGCAATAATAAATACTTATATGTTAAGCAAGCATATTTATGCACTCTTCAACCATCTTCGCCTTCGTCTTCGTCTTCAGCCGACCGATGGACGACCTTGAGTCGCCCCGAGGGAATACAAAAGCTTCCAAAGTTCTCAGGCACATGTTGTTGGTCGAAAGTGTGGAAAAGTGGCCGAAATGAAGAATGCAAGGAATGTCTGCGGATTTGTTAAGTCTATATTTAATCTAAATCGTTGACTGATAGAATGACTGATTAAATAACTGATTGAATGACTGATCGACTGTTTGACTGATTAACTGGCAGCCACAACCATAGATCGACTGTGAACATTATTAATCTTTGAGATTTAATCTGAATCTGTCAGCAGGTAACTCGAAATTATTTTATGATTGTAAATTATTAAATTCCGCATATTATTTCTATCTGTGTACATTTAAAAATTACAAAATTAACTAAATATATAAAATAGGTTCCTTATAAACACTAATTTCTAATCACATATTTTTCCAGAGTCATAATGATTAATCTCATAATGAAATTGGTTTGGTTTCCCAGATTCTCAGATTTAGAAAACAATTCCGACATTGATTTAGCTAGTTTCATACGTGGAGGGTGTTGTTAATGTTAATCTATTTGTCATATAAAACACCCTCTCTGGAAGAGGAAGAGGGAACACTTTCAGCTGTGACTTTCTTCTTGACTTTCAACCAGCTGCAAGCGGCAACAACTTTGCAGTTGTTCGTCAAAGTTGAAGTTGAAGTTGTTTCTGTTGTTGTTGCTGTTTCAATGGGATTCTAGAGTATATTATTACAGTTCACTCTCTTGCTCTTGGCTGGCGCTCTATTTGTGTACAGTGCACCCTCGGTGGATGCACACCCTCTTCTACATTTCGAATTTCGAAAAGAGACTCGTGCGACTTGTGGCAACATTGGCCTCAACATCAACATTAACAGCAACAGCAGCAGCAACAGCAACAATAATAATATCCAGAAGACGCAGTATTTGCCTTCATTTACCCCCCCCCCCACCCTCTGCCCCCTCCTGTCCCCTCCCCCCCCCTTCGCACTGTCTCTGCCTCATTGAGGGCTGTTAAATTTAGTGCCTCCACTTCAATTTTAATTACGGGCATTGTTGAATACTCGACCGTCCCAGACCGAAACGGACGAAGACGAAGAGCACCCCCAAAGAAAAGTCGCCCCCCACTCTAAGGAAAAGGAGATTTCATTCGCGTATCTGTTGCACACATGTTCGCTTCTCTGTCCCCTCTCCACTGCACTCCCCTTGCTGCCTTCTTTCTGCTTCTTTGTTTGGTAGACAATTTAACATATTTGGGAATTCATTGCACTTTCTTTTATTAATACGCACTCGAGAAGTCTCCCTCGCTCTCGCTCTCTCTCTCACTGTCTCTGTCTCTGTCTCTGTTTCGATTTGTCTGGAACACATGCTCTTCTCTCTCTTCCCCATTCCCATCCCCATCCCCATCCCCATCTCTATTCTCTCTATTCCCATCTCCAGCTTCGATACGTTGTAAACTTAAACAGTTCTTTGGCTCTGCTCTCACCTAAATTTAGTCGCATTCTTGACTATTTTTGGGGCTGGCATCTGTGGGCTGAGGCTTTGCTTTTATTGCTCCAATTTTGGTATGCCAGCCATTGATAAATATAGACGCGTCGACTTTCCATTTCCCCAACACAGCAACAGCTAAATATCAATGGAAATGAATTGGGATTGGGACTCGGATTCGGAATGGAAATGGATACGAGTCTGAATCTGTACAGTGTGAAGTTCTCTGACGCAAATTGAAACTTATCTGTTAATCGGCACATCTGCTTGTCACATGAACATTGGGCACTTCGAGTTGAGGGGGGCTTGGGGCCTTAGGGGTTGAGGGGTTGAGGGGCGTCAACTGCAGTCTTGAATCACAGGCAGCTGCCACGTGTGCAGGCCGAGGCTGACTTTGGCCTTAAGTAGCCGCATTTACGAGTAGCATTGACAGCATCGCAGAGCAGTCAACAATTTTTAATAGACGAGCAATTTTCGCAATGAATTCCGCCCGCAAATACTCGTACTGCAACTGCAACCCCCTCTGCCTCCACCCTCTCTATCCCAGAATTGCACCCCTTGTCATTGTTTATGGCATAAATTGCTAACAAAATGAGAAGCGCGCGCCAAATCAAAGCGATGACAAAAACAAATAGTGGCATGCATGCGAGGGTCGCTCAAAGAGTTGCGACTTTTACGTGATAACATTTATTTGTCTTCATTTATCTGGCTCATTCTATAAAAGAGTTTACACTATAAAATACAAACAATTTTATTTAATTATGTTCAAATAATGGACACAAGTCATATAAATAATTAAATAATATAATTCGTAACCTTATGGAAGTTAGTCTTGTATTAGTATCAATTTAAAAAGATACTCAAACCATTTGGATCACAACTATTCCTTAGCATATTGAAAATATTGTGTAGATAATTCGGTATTTATATAGTTCGATTTTTGAAAGATTGACTTTTCACCTTATTTTATATTCGAATTTTACTTGTTTTTATACAAGTGCTTTTCAGTTTTTAATTCATACACATTGTTTTACCTTCTACTTATTTCTGATTAATTCATCAATCGATTAGCATTATTAATGGAACATCCCACGATTATTGTTGACTATTTCACAGAGCTTTGTTAATTTTGTTGCCGTTGTCCCCTCCTCCAATCGGTCGCTAGCACCGCAAATTGCGTAAATTAGTTTGAAACAAATGTAAATATTTATTAAAATTGCGCAAATGCTAAGCGCAGTGTCTCCCCTCTTCCCCTCTCTCTCTCTCTCTCTCTCTCTCTGCCATAATAGTGATTTTCCATCTCATAGATTGCCATTTAAATGCCGCTCGTCTTGGACGAATTGCAATGTTCAGTTGATATTGAAAAAGATATAAGAGAAAGAAAAGGATGGAAGTGATCATGTGACTGAGAATTCTCTCTCTCTCCCTCTCTCAGCTGGGCCTTTGTCTCTTCGCCTGGACTGATTATCGCCTTGATTCAATTCAGAAATATTTATGCGTATGAGTAATCAAAATGCAAAACTGACACAAAACGTTGCCATCTTCGCATTCGGTATTGTATTTATTTATTTATTATTATTTTTTTGTGCATTTCATTTCTTTTTTATTCTTATTTGTGTGAGACATTTGCTGACCAGTTTTGGTATGCGTGATTGTGATTTATGTGCAAGTTCAGAATCAGAATTGGAGTCGGAATCGAAATCGGAATGCTTATGACTCGGAGCATACGCGGAAAGCTGCACAAGTGTGTGACTGACGACAAGTTCACATTTCTTATTTACATATATTTGTATTTGTTGTTGAGTATTTCCCCCAAGTCTCACGCCAACCAGAAGTAAACAGTGCAGAACATTTTCGAGTCTTTCGCTTAAGCAGCTGTCAGGAAAAGTGCCAATGACACTGGCTGAAAGCTGCACTTGAGTGCTAGACTTCTCTTGGGAGTTGGGAAAGTGCCGAAATGAGCTTTAAGGACATATTTTAACATTTAATCCGATAAACAACTTAATTAAACCTATAAATATATTGCATATATAAATATAATTTAATCACATTAAAATCTGCAAGCTTAACTCAAATATTAGATTCATTAAAAAAGTAACAAGAAAACACAATAGAATCGATATTTAAATATGTCTAATAAAATAACTGAATACTGAATTATCTATAAAGTCTTAAACACCAGAAAAAAGTGAACTCCGTACAATCTTCAACTGGCATTTTCAGCTCGTGTCATTGGCTCATTTACAATAGAGAATAGCTTTAAATTTCCCATTTGCCGCTTGGCACTTAAGTCAATTTCGATTCCCAAAAGGCTTAAAGTGTTGTTGTCGTCGTCATTATCAGTGTCTGTCAACAGCAACAACAACAAAGATAACAACAACAAAACTAAAACAAAGTCAATGTTGACGACGCTTCAGCGATTTTCACATTAGATTAAATATTTTTCAACTTTTAGTTTTGAGGTCAAACTGAAGAAAACGCCCCAACAACATGAAGAAGAAGAAGATCTTTGTAGCAACATTTTTGTTGCTAATACAATAATTGCCGTTGTTGTCGTTGCTGGTGTTGCTGTTGATGATGTTGCTGAGAAGAAGCTCTTCGGAAGCGGATGCAAAATAAAAAAGAAGAAGAAGACAAACTGAAAACATGAAGTGCCAGGGCGAGTGACGATCGCATATAGATACGCCAGTCCAACAGCAACGACAACAACAACAATAGCAACAACTACAAAAAACAACAACAATAATAATAATAACTGAAGCAGCTAATTTCTCAGCATAAGAGAAACGAAACAACGAAACAACCTTGCCAGAAGCCAAAACAACGAATGAATTTCCATTGTCTTAAGTTTCAGGCTCTTCCGATGTTCAAATTGTTGTTGTTGTTGTTGTGTGTGTGTGTGTTTGTGTGTGTGTGGCACCCTAAAGGCCAAGATCGTCGTCATATTAGCGTCCAAAAGTCAACGTCGCTTGTCGGCGGCTTCTCAAAAGCCCAGTAACAACAACAACAACAACAATTACAACAACAACAACTACAACTGAGAAATATGTAGAAATGTATGCGTATGCGGCGTACAATGTAAATTCCGCAAAGTGCGATGGACAAGCGACGCTTGAAATTAAAATAGGGTCATTAAGCGGCCAACGGGCCAACAACTCAACAAAATGCCAGAGCCCAAAGGGAGACCTAGCGAGAGCGAGAGAGAGAGAAGAGTGGAGGAAAAAGAAGTAGGGAAACTGCTATCGCATTGTATTGTATCAACGTCCCGATCTGGCCTTTGGTAATTGCTCTATCTCTCCATCTCTCTCGCTCCTCCCTCTCTCTCTCTCTTCATCTCTGTCTCTCAGCTTTAGCTGACCAGACAAATTTCTCAACAATTATTTTGAAATGTTTTTCAATCTACAACAACAACAACAACATTAGTTTCTACAGTCGCTGCTATTAGTTTTTCCATAAGCAATAGTGTGAAAAGCAACCAAAGCAACCGCTTCAAACTGACTTAAAGCTGGTCTTAAAATTATAATTATGATTGTTGTACTCACAGTTGTTGCTGTAGACTGTAGACATTTCATTGGTCTGACATTGGTTTTATTGTAAAATAATTATTGATACAACACTTGGCAGTCAATAAGATTTAAGGCGTTGATCAACTGACGTCTCAATGCTTTTTCATTGGCCTGCAAATCGCCAGAATCACTCACAAAGCAAATAGCAAAATCGCATTCATTCTGGCAAGGAATAAAAAAATATTAATAAATGTGAAAGAACTTAAATATTTATTAAATTAAATAAAATGAAATAAGTAAAGTATATCACAGAAAAATCAATTGAGTGTTATGATAAATTTATGAAAATTAATTAATTAATTGATAAATATGATAAAAAGGTACTCATGCCCCAACAAATAAAATATAATTAATTCATTAACAATTTTAATCAATCTTTCAATCATCATGCAAACTACAATCTAATCTCTTTATGACAAACTCTCATTTTTCAACAGTTCTTAAGCTAATCCCAAATATCATTTATGGTATTCAAGTGATTAGTCATTCAATTCAATTCCAAAAATAAGAGTTTTATTTCTTTTTTTAATATTTTTCGAATTTTGCTGAAATTGTCCCCAATTTGACAATGGGCAACCGTTGGCAACCGTCGTATAAAGGTGCGAAGCTGCCAAATGAGCAACACGAGGGCAACAAATTTGCAGCTGTTGTTGTTGTTGTTATTGTTGTTGCCGCCCGAATAAAAACCAGTAAGTGATTTCACAGAGACTCGGAGCTGGAGTCGGAGTCTGAGTCTGAGTCCGAGTCCAAGTCCGAGTCCAAGTCGAAGCTGCCATCGCCGTGGAACAAAACTAACAATCGCTGTGCAAAATTTGTAACATATTCGGCAGCTAAATATTTAAGTTGTCTTGTTGTTGTTCATGTTGTTGTTGTTGTTGTTTGGTGCGTTGTTTTTGGTTATTGTACATAAAGGCAAAACGACGCGACGTCGCGTCGGTTCAATGAACCGTTCGGCGCTGGCTCTGACTGACTTATTGAATGACTGAGACGGCAACTGCAGCAACAACAGCAGCAACAACAGCAGCAGCAGCAACAACAACATGAACAACAACAATAATGCTGCCGCTGCCATCGAAGGCTGCACAGATTATGTCACACATTTTGTGTATTTGGGGGAGTGTGCAGAGAGGAGGTTACTCAGCTGCCGAGGGGAAAGACATAGAGGAGAGGAGACGGGGCAATGTTGCACTCGTGGTAGCCATGTTACAACATCAATTGCGCGCGCCAAACAGCAACAACAACAACGATAACAACAACTGCGACCCGAAACTGAAACCTAAAAGAAATCGTATCTGAAAGATTGTGCTCAAAGCATTTGCTGCTGCCGTTTGTATCTGTATCTGTTGCTGGCTGTGGCAAAGCCGAAACTGTTTAGGCTAAATAACTGTGGCCACTACCAAAGCTGAACCATTCGAGTGGGGATTGGAAACTGGGAGCTGGGAACTGAAACTACCCATTACCAAACTTGACTGGAAATGGGAGAGCGCATAGAAACACTCTAAAGTCATATACAAAATAAAGGTATTTATTTCTAAATATAAAATAAAACAAATTTCGTTAGATAACTTCAATTCTATCAAAATTAATTAAGTCTATAGATGTCATTTCTATTTGAAATTGCCATTCTCTTAATTCTAAAAACAATTTTTATTTAGATAACATATTTTCATCTAACTTGTTGATTTGTTAACGATAACATGAAAGCAAACGATAACTTGAAAGCAGTCTTAAACAATTTGGAATTTAAGCAAGTAACTTGATCGAATAGATAAAGTCTATATTAGGTACACATCAGTGGCGCTGCAATTGGTGTTTCACTGTACAGGCGATAAAGTGAAGCTGCCAAAGTCAGTTGTAAATATTTTCACACTCAATTGCATAATGAGCTGACAAGTTGACGACTTGGTAAGTAGACAAACTCCAGCTCCATCTTCAGCTTGAATCCTCCAGCGCAGCGAGCTTTTATTGTTAGACGGAGAGGGAGATATGTAGTTGGTGTGGGAGAGGGAAAGGTAGAGGAGACTGCAATAGGTCGCATAAAAATAAGTGAAAGTCAAATTGTATTGACGCATTGAGCGCATGAACAAATTAACTGCGCAATGAGCAAACTGACAGACAGACAGAGAGACAAAAATACAGAAAGACAGACAGACGGACCAACTGACACGCACATGTATCTGTATCTGTATCTTTTTCTGCGCCTTTGTATCTTTGTTTGGCATCTGAAAAGCAAAGCAAGCTGCAGCCACAACGGCAACGACTACAATATTCGTGGACCATTTGCTATTTATTTTGGTTTTTTGTTAAGCGAATTAATTTTTAAAAAATTATTAAATGAGCCACAACAAATGGGCAACAAACGGCAAACAAGTTTCGTTTGTTTTGTTACTGTTTTATTGCAAGATTATGCAATGCAACAAGCTGCTAGCTGCTGCCACCACAAAAGTGTGAATCGATTCGAATTGAATCGAACAGAATATGTTTGACTCAAAAATCCAGTCAAATGCTGACTCACAGAATGCGTCTTATCAGCTGCTGTTCGAGATAAGCGCTTGAATATGTTTTTCAACTGAATTTCTCGATGAGTAATTGCACAATATATTCACACATCTATCTACCGAATGATATGTGTCCTCAGATGGCGTGGCAAGATGGCAAAAAATTCAAATTCGAATTCAAATTGAAATTGAAATTGACATTCGAACACCTCGAGCTGTGATAATGAAAGCGTGAGACGAAGCCAATTAGCTTATCAACGTGACTAAATCGTATTCGCAGCTCGATTTGAAATTCAAATGTGGCAGGTTGCAAGCTGAACGTGGCAAGTTGGTTAACCAAAACTTGAGCAAACAAAATATTTTGACTTTGGACACGACTTTGGACACACGGAAAGGCGGCCACAGCAGGTGTCGGTGGGCGTGGCAGAACTTTCACGAAACTAATAATACTGGAAATGGTGGAAGGCACTCGCAACTTGAATCTGTGGCAGAGTTCAACAGTTGGGCCGGCACTTTAATTGAATTCGCGAGGTGAACAGAGAACCGAGAACAGATGGAGCTGAGCAGACCACAAGTTCCAAGAACTTGCCACGAAACCGACACAAGCGTAAATAAACATATGTGGATACTTGTATAAGAACTCTTCTCAAAAGGCAAAATAAAAGCAACTATATAATGTAAAACAATTCAATGCAGATCAACAAGTGGAGAAGGTGATTCGGTCTCTTAAATCAGCGACAAATTTTCAAATTGAGACAGCTGTAAAGTTAATCCATAAAATTGCCGATCTTTCAGTTAGTCAATGAAGCGTACGATAAACATCTGTTGAACAACATGTGATATAAGCGATAATAATTAATTTTATTCTCAAGTGAAAATAATTGTAATAACTAATTAATTAGTTAGGCATAGTGTAGTATATAAGTGCACTACACATGACACCTGCAATTCAATTTGAAGCCAGAAATCATCGAAATGCTGACACAAAATCTCCTACTTCTCGTGGTTATGGGACTTATGAAGGGGAATCGCGAGGCTCCGACCACATCCACAACCCCGTGGTTTGATCCCAAACATTGGGGAAGGGGGTAATCGGCTTTAAGAGGCGATTTCTTGAATGGCATAATAAAGTCAATGAATCTTTGATTCATCTGTTCTAAAACTGAACTCTTTTATTTAACATTAGAGAAACTTCGGAATAAATTTGATTCCAGCAGCTCTATTATATAATTTAAACTCTCGACTAATTAGAAGATTCTTTCAATTTTATTTTGATTTATTATTCATTTGAAAAGTTAAAACAGTAAAATAGGCATCTTCGACCCTATAGAGCTTATGTATATATTATTGATCAGCAACAATAGCCGCGTCGATATAGCCATATCTGTCAGTCCGTCCTTGGTATCGCCTAGTTTTTACAGACTATATGAAGTCGAGCAAATAAAATTGGCACACTGACTTCTATAAATCCCACATTACCAACATCTCCCCTTCGAAATACAGAGTATACTTTTTGTACTTTTTAAGTACTCATTAAATATAGACTGTAAATAATCAGTTCCACTTCTTACATGAAATAATGTATACATCAAAGTAATTTGTTAAGCATATTAGATATTAAATCATGCCGTGGAAAACAAGAGAATGCTATATAAGTTGCTGATTGTGGAGCAGGCTAACTAGACGTTAGAATAACACCTGTCACATAACACCTAACTTAAAGAAAAAGATAAAGAACAAGATGCATCTCAAAACTCTGGTACTTCTTGCGGGTATAGCTCTCCTGCTTTGCGTTGAGCCCCCATGTCCCCCAGGATGGGATTCTCCAAGTTCAGATCGAAAAATGTTTTGATGGAATTTGCAAGCTGAAAGTGCTCAAAAGAGTGTAACAGTTTGTTTAATGTAAAAACAACAATTTGATTAATTACAATTGCTCTTAAAATTGTTCGAGGCTTTCATTTTGTACATCTTATTTCGGGAAAGGGAAGGAATTAAATCTCTCTTAGTTCGAATTATGCTAAAATTGTAAAAGCAACATTTGACTTTAAATCTTAGAAGAAATTTCGATAGGCTCAAATTACTCGAGCACATGATAAACTATATGATGCATATTATATGTGAAAACATATAATTTACTATAAATGTAAAACCTGACATAATCAATTCTTTGCTTCATAATGTGGACTACAAAGGCAACCCATTTATTTAAATAAACATAATTTCAACCAAAGTCAAATAATTTTAACATTTTACAAACTTATAATATTTTCTATTTGAGAATCCAAGAATATTTTAAATTGCAACGATAAAAAACAAAGCATATGATAAACATCTGTTGACTAATCTGTGATATAAACAATAATTGGCTGTATAAATATGATTCGATTATCCAAGTGAATATAATTACTATAACTAATTTATTAGCTAGACATCTTAGAACTTATATAACTTTTGACTATAAAAGAAGCAAACTTGAGAAGTATGAGATATATACATACTCTGAAGTTCATTCCAAGTTTGGTTACCGAAGACACAAGATGCTGCTCCGAATTCTTCTACTTCTTGTCGCTATGGCTTACGATCGTGCTTTAATACCTCCGATTCATGTCTGATTTATATCAATAAAGCTTAAATAATCACAAACAATTGTTAATGACTTTTATATTATAAGTATTGTAATTCCAGTCAAAATTAATCAATAATATTTCAATTTATTTTATAAATTACATTACTATGTACATATTTTTGCAGTTATCGCATTCAACTAAATTTAAATTGATTGAACATGTTTTTCAGCATGCTGTCTATTCAAGGCAGAAGGAAGTACTTTTGTAATTCATGATTAATATGCAGTTTTTGGGTTATAAGAATATAATATGAGGAATATAAAAATCATCTCAAATGTTGCCTCAAACTTTTATTCCGACAGAGCATATGAGATGCATTTTTGACAGAATCATAATGTTTTCTATTTAAGACTTCCAGGTTTTTAAATTGCTAAGGATTAGAAGATTAATATTTGTTAAATAACATTTGCTATTTAAATAATTAGTTATGTAAACGTGCACTGTAAATCGATTTTCCAAGTCTAATTTCTAAATGTATTCAATTCGTTAGGCATACTAAAACTTCAGCAACTTATATAACTTGAGACTATAAAACCCTGAATAGCAAGGGGAGCTTTAAATCTGAAGTCCAAGACAGACAAAAAAGAAAAAAAGGATGCAGCTGAAAAAACTCCTACTTCTTGCTGCTATAGCATTTGTCAAGATTGCCAAGCCTCAAGATGGAGACGGGAGTTCTTCGGACGAATATTCGGAGGACGCCTGAAATAAAATGAAATCTTGAGAGTCTCGATTGGGAGAATAATATCGAATTATGACTAACATCGAGCAGATTTTATGAATTAAATCTATTTCAAATACATATAATTATATTTTTATTGATTTTATTGATTTATTCTACACAAAGTTTATTAATTAATAAATGATTACTAAATTTTATACCAGCAATAGCTTTATGATGATTTTTATATAAAATGAATAATATTATAGTCTCATGGTCTAACGAGTGTTGCTGCTTCTCTTTTGCTCGATCCTTTCATGTTTCATCCAACATTTCTTAATGAATTATTAATATGACAAGATCATTTCCATGCCTAACATTTCTGTTATCCAACTTTGTGACGAAGTATATTAAATTTATTATGTACGCTTAAAGAAAATGTATGTACTGTGCACAGGAACAAAAGAATCTACTTTTCAATCGAATATAACTGCTATAACTAATTAATTAGTTTGGTATACTCTAACTTATATAACTTTTAACTATAAAAGCAATAAACAAACTAAGGTAAATAAAGATGCAGCTGAAAACTCTCATACTTCTTGCTGTGATAGCATTTGTCAAGATTGCCAAACCTCAAAAAGGACACTGGATTTCTGCGGGCGAATTCATTGAAGACGACTGAAATAAAATGAAGTTTTAAAGAGACTCGATAGGGAGAAACCCTTCAATACTTATAATTATTATTTTTGTTTTTTAAGTTGACTTTGGTTGCTTTGTTCGCTATAATGTAGGTGTCTATTGCTCAATATGATACCGAGTTTCCGGTTATTATTAATCCAAATACCCCGGATTGGGGCATTGTCACATATGAGAAAAGGCCTGGCTCAGGAAGGGCCACTGTGGAGGAGCTTAACGAATTTGCTGGAAAAGATTTGGAATAATATTAATTCTATTGTAATGTTGTTCCAAAACATCAGAGATGAATTCAAATGCGTTAAACTTTTGTAAAATGGGTAAAAGAGTAAAGCCATTAAATTTGCTTTTGCTTTGAATTTCTGTCGAGTCCATGTCGTGAAATTGAAAATATTTGTAAGTTAGATCTTTTTATGTCAATAGGCAGATCGTTTTATTCGCCTTATATTATTTAGTTGATTTTTATAGCCGTGTGCACTATTTGCAACGCTTTACCGCCCAAAGGATTCAATTCTTCTTGGGATCACCATTGGTATCGGTCACGAAAGGTATCGACTTCAGAAGGTCCTTCTAGTCCTTGGACAGATCAGCAGAAAAGACCAAATTAATGATCTCAATTCGAGGATTATGTTAACTACGCTTGCCACAAAATATATAAAATGAATAATATTATAGTCTCATGATCTAAAAGATCTCGATGGATTTACGAGTGTTGCTGCTTCTCTTTTGCTCGATCCTTTCATATTTTATCCAACAGTTCTTAATGAATTGTTAATATGACGAAATCATTTCCATGCCTAACATTTCTGTTATCCAATTTGGTGACGAATTATATTAAATTTATTATGTACGCTTAAAGAAAATATATGTATGTATGTATCTGTGCACAGAAACAGGAGAATCTACTTTTCAATTGAATATAACTGCTATAACTAATTAATTAGTTTGGTATACTCTAACTTATATAACTTTTAACTATAAAAGCAATAAACGCCGAGTAGCAAGAGAAACTTAAAGTCGACAGTCCACTCGATTTAAGGTAAATAAAGATGCAGCTGAAAATTCTCGTACTTCTTGCATTTGTGGCACTTGTTAAGATGGCCGAAAATCAGTTCTGGCCTTCTGATGGTGAATTTATTAAAATCTAATAAAATCAAATTCTGAACAACTGATAAACTCAAAATATTAAAATCGTTGCATTTGCTTTGTTTTATTCTATCTTCTAACAAATACATTTTTACGAGGTAAAATTCTAGTGTCGAAAACATTTCCATGCCCCAAAATTTCTGATATCCAATTTTGTGACGAAGAATATTAAATTTATTATGTACGCTTAAAGAAAATGTATGTACCTGTACACAGGAACAAAAGAATCTACTTTTCAATTGAATATAACTGCTATAACTAATTAATTAGTTTGGTATACTATAACTTATATAACTTTTAACTATAAAAGCAATAAACGCCGAGTAGCAAGTGAAACTTAAAATCGACAGTCCACTCGAATTAAGGTAAATAAAGATGCAGCTGAAAACTCTCGTACTTCTTGCATTTGTAGTACTTGTTAAGATGGCCCAAAATCCGTACTGGCCTTCTGATGATGAATTTATTAAAATCTAATAAAATCAAATTCTGCACAACTGATAAACTCAAGATATTAAAATCGCAGCATTAACATTGTTTTATTCTACAATTGAGATATCTAATTTAAATAGTTTAGAAGTCGAAATTATTTTTATTTCTAAAACCCTTTCGACAATTTCAATGAACATTTTTCTGAGTCCGACAACGAGTTTGAGATTCGTTAATTGGTCAATGTCTTCAGCTGCCTAAAAAGCGTTGCTCAAATTGTTTGAAACTCTGAAACTCCCAGAGTCCAGTGAATCCGAGCCCGAGATCAACCAACTTTTTTCAGACTTGTTGTTGGGCTGTAATTTGTAAATTGGTTCATAATTCGGTCTCATCAGCTTGGCTCTCAATTCTTTCGGCGTCAGTTTTTCGGGGCCACCCGCGCACCTCCCCCCTTCTCGTCAACTCTTCTTCTCGCCCTCTTTCTCTGAAGACCCAAAGTAATTTTATTTGTATATTTTTTGTATCTCTTTTATTTTTTTTTTTGTTTGATGACAGCGTCAATGCGTTCGTTGGCTTCTTTTGTCTGTCTGTCTGTCTGTCTGTCTGTTGTGGACTTCTTGTTCGTGGGGGAAAACAATCCAAAAGCTCACAAATGAAATGGGTACAATCAACTAACTGTAAATAGTTTTTATTTCTCCTCCTTCTAATTCTTCTTTCAGTTTCTGTTGCTTTTTGTTTTGGACGCTGTGCCAGTTTTGCTTATGAACAGATAGACAAACAGACGGACGGACAAACGGACAATCAGACAGAGAGCGATATAATTTTCTATTTTCTACAACTTATGATTGACTCTGCTTTAGCTTGTTTTTCGTTCCCCTTCTCTCTCTTTCTCTATCATTACTACTCTTATCTTCTTACCCTGTCTTTCCTTAGCATTTGCCAAATTGTTAATCGAATACCGAATCCCAATCGGCGCATTTTTAATTTGCATATTTGGCCACTTGTTAATTAATGAACGACTACAAAACGACCGAAAAACATGTCCAAATAAATACAAATACTAAGTGCGTGAGTTGCTGATTGACTAAGAAATACCCTGTAGCTGTCATTTTCTCGCCTTAAGCTCACATTCAATGCTTGATGCAGTTGTGTCTTCAACTTCATATGAAGAAATGTATCTCAATTGATTTCTTTTTCGATTTTGCTAAGATTGTTAAATATTGCTACAACCTGTTACAAACTTTTCCATCAATTCATCATACACTTTTCTTAAATTCCATTTCACTGAGTACACAAAATTGCTCAAATATATCTTCAGTATTGACATTATCGAATCCGTTGAGTTAAGCGCAGTTTTTATTGCATGTTTCGGACAGTTGATTGAATTTAAAAATGTTAAAAGTCAGCAGTTAAAGCCATATCGAAACAGGTGATAGCCAAAACATTAGCCAATAAAAATGTTGAACATGTTGCAGTCAATAAATTAACATTAATATATATACATATCTTATATGTACATGCATATATAATTATATTTAATTTAATTCAGACTTTTAAATATATTTAGACTAAGCAATTGGCTAAGATTCGTAATAAGGTTATAATACTTGATTTAATTTAATTAAATCTTTTTAGTGTATTGTTCACTAAGACACAACTGCGTTGTTCATTATAATTATTGGCTTTCATTCGTAATTATAGCTCAGAGTATTATTATTATGTGACAATTGAAGCTGACATTTCGTGTGACAGTTAACAGACCTAAATGATATCTTTGTAAGCCTCATACATATATGGCTAGAATGCGGCAAAACAAATTCGCATGGATAGAGACGCCAGTTACAGCTATTATAATGTATGGCCTGCTAGAAGTGGTACTGAAAAAGGGGGAAGCGAGGGGTGCCAGCAAAGTATTGGCTCGGCTAAGCAAGGGGGTCAGTGCATGAAGGTTAGCGGCAATTTGTGTCGACAACAACGTCAAATGCTGCAACCAAAAGCAAAGCCAAAACCAACTTGAACCGTTGTTGCAACGACAGATCGATGAAATGGCAACAAGAAGAACAACAATGGTAACAACAACAACAATGGTAACAACGTCAACAAGAACAACAACAATAAGTCAATTTCATTGGCAATAATAAATAGAAGAAGAGAAACTGCAGCAACGTTGTTTGTTGCTCTCCTCTCCTCTCCCCTGCCTCTCCCTCTCTCTCCCGCCTCCTGCTGCCCCCTGTCCCTCCCCTCGCCCTCTTTGCCACTGGGGCAGCCACACGTCCAGCGATCGGCAACGAGCTAAACAAAACGCTTCCTCATCGCCGCCGTTTTTTCTAGCGGATTTGCAATGGATGCGCATTTGGGCAGGGGAAGGGAGGGTATGGTTATAACCAGTTAGGCGATAGAGACAGAGACAGAGACGGAGACAGAGAGAGCGGGATAGGTAATAGGCGCGAGAGAAACAGAGTGCAGTGTCAGTTCAGTTGACGGTCGGTGCGTGGCGGAATGTTTCGTTGTTCGTTGTTCGGGTCCAGAAATTGGCAAACAATAAAAGCCGTCAAAAAGTGCAGTCAACAAACAGCAACAATAACAACAAACATCAACAACAGAGAGAGAGAGAGAGACAGAGAGAGAAACAAAAATACACGAAAAGCAGAAAAGCGAAGAAAACAAAACAAAGAAAAGAAAAAGAAATGAAGAAAACAGTTTGAAAAGTTGATTGTTTAGTTGAAGCATAAAAAATGTTGGCTTTAAAAAGTGGAGCGTCGATTGGAGCAGCTAAAAAGAGCTAGAGAAAATGGCCAGGCTGTGTGGCAGGAATTGAGTTGCCAGTTGCCAGTTGCAAGTTGCTCGTTGCTCGTTGCAAGCGCCGAGTTGCACATTCTGAATGATGTTTTGGCTATTTGGAGGCAGTTGCATTTCAACTGCAGTTCACATGCATAATAGAGAGAGAGCGAGTGAGAGAGAGCGTGTGAGAGAGAGGGAGAGACAGAGATTATCGGCTGGTGAAAGATACATTTCAACTCTTGTCAAAAATGAAAATCAACTTCAAAACTTGTGTGTGGCAAATAGACAAATGTGTTGGAAGAAAGTGCACAGGGTATGAGGCATGGGGCATGGGACATGGGGCATGTGGCATGTGGCAGGGTGCGGTTGCAGCCAGAGTTAACTGCGTCTGCGACTGCGCAGCTGCCCGTTGACTGACTGACATTTTATGGCAGCTATTATTTTGCTTTTCTTTTCTTTTTTTTTTTTTTTTTGTTCACTGAAACGCAAAAGGCGCCCGAAGTGTAGCCTGACAAATGCATAAAACTTGAGGCAGAGATTAAAGCCGAGGCAAGAGGCAAGTTGGTAACTGTCAGGCGGCTCCGTCTTTCGGACTGACAACAACTCTGGCCAACAACAACGAATGATGATGACAACAACAACGTTGACTTGTAGCAATTGAATTTTTGCACGTCGCCCATGAAGTTGTTTGTTTGACTTGGCATCGTTCCCCATTACCCCAGCCCCTACCCCTCCCGTACTCCTCACCCCCTTTCCACATCGCCCCCGCACTCCACTCACTTCTCATTGTTGCTGTTGTTGTTGTTGTTGTTGTTGTTGTTACTGCTGCACTTGGATGAAAAATAGTGGAAACAGTTAACGAAAAAGAGGAAAATGTTTGTGTGCCTGATTGTTTGCAATTGTTGTTGTCGATCGTTGTTGTTGTTATTGTTGTTGTTGTTGCTGTTGCGCACATATTTATGTTTGCTTTGACTTACCGTTAGACGGTTATATGCCGGATTACATTTGGCACTGCTGGCAAATTATCTATGCCGAGTATCTTTTTCAGGCTCGAAATGAAGCAAAGTGTTTGCTATTGTTGTTGTTGTTGTTGCCAGCTGGCCAGCTAGATGTGGCTGCTTCTTGCATAGCGAGTAGGTTCTCAGGCATCAACAAGAAGCATTAGATAGCAATAGAAATAGATTCAACGAAATTTACTCGAGTTCAACAGATGAACGAAAGCAGACAAGAAACCATTGAAGTGAATAACTGGGAGTTACCCTGTAGCTTCATTTAATTTCGAATGAACTTAAATATTCAATAAGTAGATGATGAAGATGATAAAGAGTTTCGGTATAATGTACAGGGTATGCTAAAAATTAAATTAAAAGATATCTAAGCTAATAAGCTCATCGGTACAGGGTATCACGTAGTCCTTCACTTTTAATTGCAGGATTTGAAAATTACTTTATTAAAGAACATAGAAAAGGTTAGTTTAGCTTTGACTACAGGGTATCTGGTAGTCTAGTCCTTTTATTTGCAGGCAGTTTAAATTAGGGAACTTTATCAGTTACAGAGAAGAGAAGTCATGTTCAGAGTGTCCATAATAGCTAAGATTTTACTACAGGGTATATCGTAGTCGATCAGTTTCTCATTTAATAAATTTGCTGGTCTTAAGACACAGTCTGATTGGAATAAGGCTAATCGCATCAGCAATCAGATATTTTCTCAGGTTTTACCTACTTGCATTCAATAGATTTGATGGGCTTAGGACACAGTCTGATTGAAATAAGGATAATCGTATCAGTAATCCAGTATCTTCCGAGTACAGAGTATCTCTTAGTCAATCAGTCTCCATCACTCAATCGATTTGACGGGCTAAGGACACAGTCTGATTTGAATGAGGATAATCGTATCAGTAATCAGGTATCTTCCGAGTACAGGGTATCTCTTAGTCAATCAGTCTCCACCACTTAATCGATTTGACGGGCTTGGGCCACAGTCTGATTGGAATGAGGATAATCGTATCAGTAATCAGGTATCTTCAGAGCTTTTACTTACTTTCATGCTGATTCGATGCTCACAGATTTTCCCATGTTCTACGAATACTAAATACTTACAACAACTGTGACTGTGACTGGGACTGTGAAGCCATTCACTTCTGGCCAACTAATTGTTGACGTTGGTAAGACCTCCTAGGGACACGGGCATTACTAATGATGATATGCGATTGCCTTTGGGCCATTTGCCGTGTGTGTGAAAAACTGCGACCCGTTTGCTCACTTTACAGTTCAACTTTCAACTTGGACCGGACTTTCGCAGCAAGTGACACACACAACTGAGAAATATATAAAATCCAAAAACATAAAAAAAAAATGGAAAGGAAAGGCCCCTCCGAATACAGCTGCAGTTGTCTTCCCCTCCGATCCACCCTCCCGCTTCTCTTCTCCATCCCTCAACAAACGTTTCGCACAACTTTCAAATGACGCTGCGATCGTTGGGCTTCGAAATTCGAGTATCGAGTTCGAGTACGAGTACGAGTACTCGGGCTTGAGTCGCTGAGTAGTTTTTGTTTTGACCAGTCTTAAAGCTATTCGCGTTTTGGTTTGGCATAATTGTTGTTGTTTGTCATAGTTGTTGTTGGTAATTGTTGCCGCCGTTGTTGTTGACGGGGCGGCATCCGAAAAGAAGGTCGCACAAGGTGGTCCGAGTTGAGCTATTGGCTTAACGGTTGATGTTTTATTATACCCTACAAAAGATAGGGTAGCATGCAATAGTAATTGAGCTTTGAAATCTAGTTGGCTTTAAGCACAATTTCAATACACTTGGCACCATATATATTTTTACAAATTGAATTTATAAAACAGGATGGAGTTTTTATATGGATTATTAGTAGCTATTTTACTGGTAACATGTGGTTGTCTTAAGGCATTCTGGAAGAGGGAGGGGAAGGTTTCTAAGAGCGAGAAGAGATCGGAGAATATAGCGGACATGAAGGACGAGGAGAAATCAAAGGAAAGCGAGCAGAATAAATTGAAGCAAGAAGATAACAAAATTGAGTACGTAGAGAGTAATAAAACGGAGGAGAATACGGATAATGAAAAGCCGACAAGCCCAAGTCCTCAAGAGAAAAAAATACCATTAGCCAAAGGCGATAAAGTCACAAAACGCAATAAAAAATTGGATCGTGCTAAACCATTTACCGCTGAACAGAGACGGCTATTGAACCAAACAGTTTCTCTTATACTGACTCAATTAATAGACATTGAGTTCCGGGCTTACAATAGTATCGATCCGGAGGAACATCTATCAACCGATGAATTCGAAGCAGCAGCCCTCGAGGTCCAACATATATATTTTGTATATGAGGAGTCTAAAAAAAAATTGGCTACACCTGTGGAAAGTAAAAATAAGTCGGAGTCAATGCCAGAATGAATGAATTATTCCAAGGCTGGCTCAAAAGCGGCATCCAAATCAGAGTCCACATTAGCGTCGTAGATATTTGAAAAGAAGAAAATAAGTTTACATTAAAATTAAATACGATTGTGGAATATTTATATTTTTACTGATAAATTGATGTGATGCAACAAGTTTAGATTAAATTAAATGCGATTGTGGTACATATATAAATCTGTATTGATATACGGTATACAGCAGTCGACTAGATACTGCCAGTTTATTTGCATTGTATTATTTTCGTTTCATTTGTCTTTGGAATTAATGGGCCAGATTTGAAAACCTGTAACGTCAGAGAAGATCGCCCGGAGAAACAGCTGAGGAATTGCAATCAAGCAGCTCTCTTTTCCCCAAACTTCCTCTCTCTTTTCCACACTTATTCTCTGTTTCTCTCGAGATGTTGTAGCTATTGATTTTCACTTGGAGTTTTGGAGCAATTTAATTTGATATCCAGCATTTTTGGCAATCTGCAATTCACACTGACACTCAGTTAGATCTACATGTACATACATACATATGTATGTATGGATATGTGCATATGTATTTGTACATATTTAATAGCCATGCCCCGTTTTACTACCTGCAGTTGGCCATTGTAGTTGTTGTTGTTGTTGTTGCTGCACGTCGCTCACTTTGCCAATTTTCGTTTAGTTTTTGGCGCTTTTCGCTTTTTGCTTTGGCATTGACGTATTGCCGAGAAGGGGGCGTCACACTCTGATATTTGTCGCTGTTTATTGCTAAGCAATTTTGGCAATAGTTTTCAGTTTTCGTAGTCAATTTTGGCCTCGTGTAGGTTTCTCTCTCTCTGTCCCTGTCCCTGTCCCGTTCTCCTAGCTCAACATAATTGAATTTGTTGTCGAGGTTGATTTGCATTCAACTCTCTTAATAAAGTGAACTTTAAAATTGCGCCATTGGGCACAGAAGTTGGTCAGATTCAGACTCGGGCTCAGTTTTTGATTCAGATTCAGATTCGGATTCAGGTTCAGAGCGTCAGATCGGCGCAGTTGTCAATCAAAAAGTCAAATTCCAACTGTCAAAGTGCCGCAATTTGTCTTTTGCCTGCACAATTGAGACGAAAAGCGAATGTGACATGGGGCCCCAGAATGCGTCGAGTGGCCGCCAAGTATTACAATTTATATATTCATATGTATATTCATAAAGTCGTATACTCGTTCACTCGTGCATTGCGCATACGCCGCGTGTGTCGACGGCCCCTCCAAAACATTTAATAAGCCGGCGACTTATGAGATTCGAGCACGCGATTCAATCAACAATCGACAATCGGCAGTCAACTTCGGAATGCAACTAACATGTGACAATCGACAATTGCAACTGCTCTTAACCCATTATATTTGGAGAATGTAATACAAATATACCATACATAACTTTAAGCAAAGGCCTTCAGTTTGACTTTAAACTAATAAATAAATCAAGTTTTTAATTAATAGTTTTCCCATCGCCAGATCAAAGAAGCTGCCACAAGTGGAAAAGAAGCCTCATCAAGTGCAACATAAAACAAAGCATATCTCAATGGGTTAATCGTATTGTGCTACGATTATTACAAAGCCAAATAAATGTTAAACAATAAGCAAATAATTTTTGCACCCTGACATGCAAATTAATGGCCACAAAGGAGTGGGGAGTAGGGACAGTACGGGGAGGGGGAGGTCGGTGGGGCAGCTGGTTTAACCAAAACATGCAACATGTTGCCAATGCCTGAACGCATTTTGGCGATCGGCATTTGCAAGCCAGTGTTGAACATGCACACATGTAATACAACTACAATAACAACAAAAACAGTAACAGCAACAACTACAGCTACAACTACAACAATAATCAACAGAATCAGTATAAAGTTATTCGATTTCTATGCTAATCGAATGACAACTGCGTAAAGAGTTTGCCGTTTGCCTCTTGACTTACATGAGTTTCCAGTTGTTGTTAATTTAGATACCCTGTTAAGCTGAAAAAAATTATAGACACATGTAAGAAATAGTTGATGCTAGTTTTGATGATTTTTGTTTCAATTAAATAGTTAAATCAAGGTTAAAAAAAATAAACTTTATGTATATTCTGAAATGACATCAATAGACAGAGGTTAATGAACACATAATTTATAGTTCCGTTTCCTTGCAGGGTATCTCTAAGTGTAGCATTTTAAAACTAAGCTTTATGTTAGCTGTTGTTAGTGCTTTTAATAGGTCAACTCTTGTTTTGCTGACTCAAATATCAAGACCCTGCACAGTCCGCAGTTCAGATCGAACGCCTGACATATGTGTGAGCATATGTAAGTGCCAGTTTTAGCCATGGTTATATCGTCTGGCTTTTTGGCGCATATTTAGGGCCAACTTATCGCGGCAAGTGAATCGTTAGTTGCAAATTGTTGCAACAGCTACGTGTCACGATCGCAGCGCCCGAAAATCACATAGAAGACAAAGAGACAAACTGACAGAGGGACAAACTGACAGAGGGACAAACTGACAGAGGGACAGACCATCAAATGAAACATTTTCAAAAGCTGCCTCACATGTGTGGCAAAGGTGCTGAGTTATGAATGCGGATAATATACATAAAATCAATATGATGGACTATCAAATACCCTGTACGAAATATATATTCAAATGATTCTTACGATTACAAATTATTTGCTTTGAGTTTAATTTGGGAAATGATTTTGCAGTTAGTTAAAAATTAAATCGATCGATATTTTTACAGGGTATTTTACTTAAACTAATAACCACTAGCAGGCACAGCTATCGTTTAAAAATCACAGCAAATGACGACTGTTGAAATTGTTTGGTTATAAAAATAAAAATAAGCCCAACTTGAGAATGGTGAGACAGACGAACCGAGAGAGAGAGAGAGAGACAGAGAGACTCACAAGCTGTCATATAAGCCTTCAGTCATTTGGAAGCTGGGAGCTGAAAGCTGAAAGCTGGTTAACTGTTTGGCTTGGCACAGGTTGCCACAGGTTGACTACGATTGCCGCCGAGCCCAGCAACATTTTGTGGCAATCGCAACTTTATTTAACTCGTTGTTTGAGCCACACAAACTATCGTCAAAATGTCAGCGTGGCAAAATTTAATAAACAGCAACAAAAACGACAGCGGCCAACTTTTTTGTCGGCTTGCCCCGCCACGTGTGTCGGCAACATGTTGCATAAACAACGAAAAGCAAAACAAAAAACAAACATACAATATTTGAAAACCAACACACACAAAAAAAAGGCAATGTGACAACAAGAAAAATATGTTGCACGCGTCGCTGCTCCGATTTTTGTTGAATTTTTGCAGCACATTCCCAATTTGTGAGCTGCGTTCCCTCCCAAAAAGAAGCGGGAAAGAGGGCGTGGCAGGGGGCCGGCTGGCTGGCATATTTGTCGGGCCAGGCAAACACCAAAAGCTTACAAATTCCCACGTTAAGTTTTTTTTTTTTTATAGTATTTCGCTTATTATGCGTGTCTTTCGAAATTTTATTTAATTGAATTTATTCGGTTGAATGAAAATGCTAAAATCGCTGCGGCGCTAATAAAAAAAAAATTAAACCAAAAACCACAGCAACAAAACAAAATAAAAATAATGATTTATCATTTATTTGTTGTAGCCATATTTAGTCATATTTATTGGCAAAACAAATTGATTAATTGATTCAGTCTTTAAGATTGCTCGACTCGCTGATCTTAATGAGTCGCAGCATTGAGAACTTTCCAAGCTCTGAATGATCGATGATATTCTGCTCAATCGGTTGCACGCTGCGTATGCGCAATATGCAAGGACAGAGATGAGCACAACAGCTCACAAAAGCTGACTGCTGCGTAACTCTTGCCGGTAGCTGCGTTGGCCACATTAACCATGTCAGGGCCAGTCGAAAGTGCGCTCTCCTCTCCTCTCCCTCCTGCCCGCTCCTCTGCCCACGCTCTCTGGGCAAACAATCATTAATCATCTGCCCCATCGAATGAACTGAACGAGTTCCCCTCGCAGCGATCGCCGCTGCACTGGAAACGGAGTCAGCGCCAACTTCATTCAAGTGCTGTCCATGCGCCGAAAGTGATTGTTTTCGTATTACATAATCGTCTCCACATATAAGAGATATATAAGAAAGTACAGAGTAGTTCATTTTGTATACAACGATTTTCATTATACTCTGTAAATTAATTGAGTGTAATTATTATTAATTATTTAATGAACGATTATTGCTGATGTGCTCTAATAATTGAAATCATTTCTCCAAAATGAAATAAAACGAAATACTTTTAATAAATAATTGTATTAATTTACATTAAATATAAAAAGTAATTATTAACAATAATAAATTATATTTAGCATGTTAATTTATTACTTGCTAATATAATTCAAAATAATTTAATCAGTCGGAAGCCTACAAATATTTAGTGATTAGACGTTGATTTGCTCATCTATAGTTCCTGAATTTTCTCAGATTAAATTATATTTCAATTTATTTTATTATCAACTATCTTTATAAAGTGAATTTCTACTATAAAAAGATGATTATTAATTTACTTATAAAATATAAAGCAATTTTATCTACAATATTTCTGTAAATATTTCGAAACGAAAACAATTGTAATGAAAAAATTAATTTTGAGTATAATAGGCAAGAAATCCTTAATAATCCAATGAAGCAATCGTTAAAAGTTTTAGCGATTAACAATGCTAGAAAGACAACTTTATTTAGTACTAGTTTTATTAAAGCAGATTGATTATGCTCTATCTGCAGAAAAGCGGGACTTCCCCTTCTCAGTTGCTCCAATTTGCCATAATATTTGCTGCACATGATCTGCAAGTGGAATGACATAATCGACGAGACTCACGACAAAGGCTGAACAAGCGTAACATTTCGTGCAAATGGTAGCAACAATTGAATCTTTTTGGAGGCCAACAGCGTTACGAGTAAATAGCTAAGAGTTAAGAGTTGGGTGTTACGAATGCGTCTATGGATGTGTGACTACATCATCATCATCATCATCTTCAGCATCGTCAGCATCTCTCCGAGGGCGACGCTTTCGTTTCGCCATTTGCTCGGTGGCCACTTGAGGTGACGACGACGACGCCGCCGGCATCTCTAGTTGTTGTTGCTGTTGTTGTTGCTGTTGCGGTTGCACTTGGCGCTTTTGTTTCCGGCGGCAACAAGTGTTGCTCTTTTTCTTTCGTTGGGGTTGAGGATGGAGGTGTTCCGCCAAGGCCATAGGAATCGTGCCCATCGCTCTATAAAAGCTGTCGATTCATCTGGCAATGGCATCAGTTCGACTCATTCATCCATCACAGCCAGATCAACCAACGATCGATCAATATGAAAATCTTCCTCTGCTTGCTGGCTGTCAGTGCGGTGGCCCAAGCGGGATTCCTTGGCGGTGGCGCAGGTGCTGCAGGCGCCAGTGGTGGCCACGATCATCAAGATCATCATGATCATCACGATCATCATGGCGACTCCAGTGGCGGCGGCGCCGATATCAAAGTGATCAAAGTGATTCACGAGTCCAGCTCTCAGGGTGGCTGGCAATCTGGCGGTGGTGCTGGCGGTGCTGGCTGGCAGGCAGCGGGAGCTGGTGGCGGTGCTGGTGGCTGGTCTGCTGGTGGTGGTGCTGGTGGCGGTTACGGCGGCGGTGCTGGTGGCGGTTACGGCGGCGGCGGCGGCGGCGGCGGCCAAGAAATCAAAATCATCAAGATCATCTCACAGCCAGCTTCGTCTGGCGGCTACGGAGGACATGGTGGCTCCAGTGGTGGCTGGTCGGCAGGTGGTGGCGCCTCCGCGGGCTGGTCCGCCGGCGGCTCTGGCTCATCGGGCTGGTCCTCGGGTGGCAGTGACGGCGCCGCTGCTGTGAAAATCATCAAGATCATCTCGGAAAGCGCTCCAGAAGCTGGTGATGCCTCCGGCTGGGCAGCTGGTGGTGGTGCTCCAAGCGGTGGTTGGTCCTCGGGCGGTGCGTCAAGCGGCGGCTGGTCTTCGGGAGGCGCTGCCAGCGGTGCTTGGTCATCAGGAGGAGGTCCTTCAAGTGGCGGTTGGAACTCGGGAGGTCCTTCAAATGGCGGCTGGTCCTCGGGCGGCCCTTCGAGCGATGCCTGGTCCTCCCCCCAAAGCGGCGGTGGATCCGGCGGCTACGGTGGTGGCTGGTCCTCTCAGGGTGGAAACGGTGGACAAGGCGGTAGCTGGTAAACCATTTCTTTGTCCTGTGATAAATCTCAGTTTCATTCAGTCGTCATTTCATTCTCATTTACATTTCTCAATTGTTGGCTGTTCGCCTTATTTGTTGAATTAAATTCCTTACAATTTTCACAATCAATATTTTCTTTGGCTGGGAAGAGCGGGAACGGGGAACGCGAAAACTCGAAGGAAACTTTTCCGTTTAAGGCAAAAATTACCACACCACAGAAAACTGCATTTGAAAGTCTACAACGGAGGAGGAAGAACAAACTGCTTTCTGCTCATCCTTTAAGAGTCTTCCACCTTATTGCCATCTTTTTCGCACTCCATGCTTATATATATCTCTATTGCTTTCGCTCGGATAAAAAACACACTTAAGCGTAAAGTAATAAAATTCAAGCAACCAAAAAATGTCGAAAGAGGCAAAAACCAAAAGAAAAAGAAAAATAATAAAAAGGCTGAGGGAAAGCAAAGGAAAAAAATATGTAAAATATCACTTTGGAGCGGCGACGCGTCGCCAACCCACCGAGTACAGAGCCAAGGAGCAAGGAGCCAAGGATACCAAGGATACTCACACTTTAGCCAACTAAAAAAAAGGGCAAAAGTGCAAGAAAAAGCTTTTCCACTGCCGCACAGCGGGGCTCTCAGAATGTGGAAAAGGGGGTGGGGTGGGTGAGGGGTAGACAAAGAGGACTTGTATAAAAATATTTTCCATATAAATCTAACAAAGAACGTGTTCGGGTTACTTGATTAGGCGACCAACGTGTGCCAATTTGCGGGTGGTGGGGTGAAGGGGTGAAGGACTTAAGGGCCGATGGGGTGGGACGACAATGACGACGACGAGGAGGCTAACAAAAGTTACAGTAGCAACAACTACAATAAAAAGAAGAGTGGGATGGGTGAGAAGCGACTTTTCGGTTTCCTTAACGTTTTCACAATAAATACTTACATAGAAATAAAAGAGAATAAAAATGAAGGCGCAACAAATCCAATTTGCTGCTGCCACGGGGTGGGGGTAAAAGGGCTAGGAGAAGGAGAAGGGAAAGGGAAAATCAGGCGGATTGTGTATTGATTTACTTTTCTGATGGCCAAAGGAAGTGAGCAGCGAGTGAATATTATTTTGGGACTATTGCGCAAATTTTGATTTGGTTGTTCGTGAATTATAAAAACAATCATTAAACTGCCGATCAATTCCCGCCCAAAAGCCCCGCAGACATCAACTTGTTGCGCCTAATGTAAACAAACAAGCATATACAAATTCTCAAATCTCAACTTTTTATCCCACTTCTCCCCAACAACAAACACCCACATTACTTAATATTCGCTTTTCGATGTTTCGTATAATTTCAACTGATCCAAGAACCAAACAACGAAATTAAAACAAAAATAAAATAAATTTCGAAATTGAAATTATTTTGATGAGTTAATGGAAAATTTTCCATTGAACGCGAACACAGTTTTCCCCTTCCTTTCTTTGTCTGTGTCTCTCTCTCTCTCTCCCTCTAGCTATTTCTATTTACTCACTCTATTCTTAAATAGATCTGTGGGCGCGATTATTTGTGCGGTGCTTCTAACAAATTTGTTATTATTATTTTAATTTTAATTTTGTTGATTGATGCTGCCGTTGTTGTTGTTATTTGTTGCACGTGCAACGCCAAAAAGTAGAAAATTGCGTGTTTGCTAAACAACAAGAACAACAAAAACATCATCTAGTCAAAGTCGAGTTGCTCGCTTTCGTCCCGTTTGGGGACTTTTCTGTGGGGCGCCCTATTGACATTGTCACTCTGTGTGTGTGACCTCTGAGTCTGTTGACTGTGGACGCGTGTGCAGCAAGAGCTGCAAAAAACCCAATCATTGAACCAAGCGCAAACAGTTTATGCGACCCTCGGTGCAAATACGCGTATTCCCGCTTCATTTGCCAAACAACCCCCGAACTCGACGCCCTTATTATTATGTAATTAAGAATCAACTGATAGAGTTGACAGACAGTTGAAGGTATTATTTAGTCTTGTTCTCAGTGGTTGTTTTCAACTCAAATAGAATTAATTTCACTACAACTTTGCTGTCAGTAAAACAAAAACGAATGCGACTCAAAAAACAAACGAGCGCTCTCACGAGAACATAAGAGAGCGGCAGCATAAGAGAGCGAGAGCATAAAAGAGTGAGATCGAGAGCATAAAAGAGCGAGAGCAAGAGCATTCCAACGTTGTCCCTTGATCATTGCTCTCTGGAAATGATCTTGGGATCGTAAATGTGCGAGGGGGAGAGTAGAGTCTAGTTTTTCAAAGATACCCAAATGCGTAAGAGAATTTAAGAAAATATATAAATGTGTAAATAATAAAATATTTTCATTCTTTATTAAATTCATTTCTTTTTTCTTCAAGGCTGTATATCTAGGTATAAAATTTAATTTCTTTTCTATTTTAATATGGCATTTTCACCGAGTTGAACTCCAATTTATTCAACTGACCCAAAACCAAGATCTCCTCGATTGCCTTCTTGGCCAGCAGTTTGTTTCGCTCATCCAGTTTTCGATAGGATGTGGCCCAGCCCTCGGCATAGATGTTGGCCTCGTCACGTGACTGATGGGCGGAACTGTGGCGCAGCTGTGGCATCATCTGAGAATGATCCATTGTCTGATCCACTGAAGGCTTTAAAGAGTCTTGACATGTGTTGTTTTGTGACATCAACTGAGAATGATCCAATTTCTGATCCACTGAGGGCTTTAAGCTCTCGTTACAGGTGCTGCTTAAGGGCGATCGATGGGCTTCTTCTGAAGGTGGCTCAATCTGTGAAATAGTCAAGAATTGCATTAGTAAATAAATCATTCAAAAGTTATTGAAATCAGACTTACATTTGATTCCTCTTTTGTAATGTCATCGATAAGTAATTCATTCATTTCCTCATCTTCGTCATTCCAGAAGCTGTCTGATGACTGCTCCGCAGGATCATAGTCTGCGACCTTATCAAACGAGTCAGGTCGCAAAAATAACAGCTCCTTAAAGTACCACAAATGTGGCACGTAGATATCGTTCGCTTTCTTAGCCGTATATTCGCTTAGCTCCACTTTGCGCAATTCGCGTCGAAAGCAAGTGCGAATTCCGTTCATTCTACGACGCATCGTATCCACATTCGCATGCGGATCGATCTTTTTGTAGCACACCAACAACTTATCATAGGCGGCCTGCTTCATACGCTTGTTTTTGTACACCTCATCCGTGATCTTCCAAAGCGCAGGTAGTCGCCGATACGCACTAAAGAAGTCGTACCAGAGATCAGATTGCGGTATTGAGCTCATTTTAACTTCGTCACACTTACAGTCTCAAGGCTTAAAGCATACTAAAAAGGGAACGAGAGAGAATACTCGAATGTCGTCAACACGTTGTTCAAACATGTTCGTACACCAGTTTAGCGGAGTATGTCGAAAGAGAGCGATTTCTGATATTGTAGAAGAGAGAGAAAATGTTCGTATGTCGTCAACACGTTGTTCAAACATGTTCGTCAACCAGCTGAGCGCTGCATGCCGAAAGAGAGCGAGTACGAATATTGAAAAAGAGAGAGAAGTGTTCGTGTGTGGTCAACATATCGTTCAAACATGTTCGTAACCGTCGCAGACCACGTTTCAGGCAACGTTGCCAACTTACTTAAAGCATCGACAACTTAGTCAGTTGGCAACATTTGTCTGGTCGACGACACTAATGACGTTCCCTCATCGATTTGTCGAAATCGTTGCAGCCGTTGTCGTCGACTTTTTCGTCTTCGCCTTTGCCTTTGTTTTCGTCACACACACACACACACGCGCGCTTACATATTACAAGTAAGGCAAAGCAAGAGTCTGAAAAAACCAAATGCACGAGACCAAAAGGAGAGAAAAAAACCACAAATAAAATATTATTACTAATTCATTTTGTTATTTTGTTCATTGCACCCTTTGCTGTAGTCGCGTTGACGCCCACTCGCTGCCGCGTCGCGTGTCTCTCTCTCTCCCGCTCCCATTCTTTGTTTGGCTTGCATTTATTGCACTATGCAGTCTACCCTCTCCACATTTTCGCCTTGCGCTCGACTCTCACTCTCTTTTGCGATTGCTTTGGTGAGAGCATTTGTTGTGTTATGTGCAGTTGTTGTTGTGTAGTTGCTGTTGCTATTTATCGCTAAACGCTTTCAGGTACTCACTTTGCAATACTCGCGCTGCTTCTGCTGAAATGTCTGGGCAAGTCATAAGTAATTTATCATCATACAAAATTGAAGTGCGTCGACGTTGACGTTGAGGCGTCGCCAGTGTGGACGTCTGTCAATGCCAATCAGTTGTAAATGATATGACTGACCGATTCTTTATACTTTCAATGCACTGTTGTTGTTGTCGTTGTTTTTGTAGTTGTTGTCAGGTGGTCAATTCGCTGTGCCAATTGCGAGACTCACCAAATTGGCTGCGCAGCGATTATGTTGCGGGTGTTGCGGGTGGGCAATTGGGGATATTGATTGCTGAAGGAAATGCGTTGTAAATAAATCAAAGAAAAACGAATAGTGCAAAGTGAAAAAGTGATGGCACACTAAGCCCACAAATGGTCGAGTGTAATGGTTTTGCAAATCAGTTTGTCAACAAATTATAGAAATGACAGTAACTGTATACCTAACTGTTCCTAATGGAAACAGTTCGTTTAACTGTTATCTATTCAATGTGTTCTCGAGAGTAGAGAAGAACTTTGTCTCATGTTCTTATTTACATATTTATTTTTATGATCTCTTTATTTTTGACTTGCCGACTAATTGTTTTTTATATTTTCACTTAAATTACTTACAATTTATATTAAATCTGATACAAATTTATTTATTGCATCTTGTATTTAATAGTATATATTGCCGCTAGAGTCAAGCTTCACTAAAAAATCCCCTTTTTTATATATATTAAAGTTAAGTTTGAGATATTGAAATTAGATTCATTAAACTCGTTATTTGTAACGTTGCAAAATTTGCGTAATTCCTTTAATTGCACTGTTTAAATTTGTTCCAAGACTCGTAGTATGTCAAACTCTCACACACGCACACACGCACACACACACACTTAAACAGACCGACACATACACACACTCAATTACCATGCAAACTACCAACAGCTCAACAATAAAATGCGATTTCCTTTCCAAATTCTCACGCACACACACACACACACACATGGCTTACACATTTTTTGGGTCTTTGTTTTGTATGTGGGTCATGTCCTTATGAAATATTCAAATGTCCTGCATTAAGCATTTATGCCATTCTTCCACTCTTTCATTGTTTGTCCGATTTTCCAGGCTGTCCAGTAGCCCCCAATTTCCACTCCCCACTCCGCTTCCAGGCAACACATGTCCCCCCAATTTTAAATGAGTACGCCTGATTATGTGTGTGTGTGTGTGTGTGTTGTGTGTGTGTTTTCAGTTTCTTTATTGAAAACTGACCAAATTCGGCAGTGCGATGAGAAAGGTGTACGAAATACGCAAGCAATCAGGGAAGAGGAGAGAGGTGAGAGGGAGACAATAAAATACAAACGCATAAAAGCAAATAAATTGGTTACATTTGCTTCACAAATACACACACACATACACACACGTACACGCACACATTCACAGTGCGTAAATCCGAAACGGAAGTTGTGCTTTTAAATCGATTTTGATTGATTTTTCTCTCTGCGAGGAAAAGTGCCTTTTGGGCAGCACTCACAATAACCAAACACACACACACACACACGCACGGAAAACTGTATGAGTGTGTGCGTTTGTATAAATAAAATCAAATTGTAAATAATCGAGTCGGAATCGTCGCCTGTTTGTATTTTTCCAGCCCTTTGGCATTTTTCACTTGAAATCCGTTTGCAAAAAAAAAGGAAAGCATAAAAATAAAATCAAATCAAATCAAATAAATTATTAAAAGGGGAAAACAGAAAAACAACAGAACGAATATAAAGTAAAATATTTTCACTAAAATTATTTTCAATATAAAATAGTTGTTCTTGTTATTGTTGTTTTGGTGTGTGTTTAACTTTGCCGCTCACAGCTCGTTACTTATTTATATTTATTGAATGTGTGTGCATCGCTTTATTTCAATACCATAAAACAAGTAAGAATGCGACTCAGATCAAGCATAAGCGACTAAAAGATACCCTGGGCAATCATATACAGGCAATCATTCGGTCATACAAATCACACATTTAGTTAATATATACTTTATTATCAGAAATTACTTCTTCAGCTTTTTACATACCTTAGGCTTAGCTCATCATACCCTGCTTTGCTTATTTTTAGTGTTTACAGGGCATATCAAATTGACACTGCCCAAAGAAAATAAACTAAAAGCCTGCACTTACATTTTTAATACAAAATCAATAAATATAAAAATATATGTATATTAAAATATGTTGTCCCACACACACACACACAGGCACACATACACGCATAAATACACATACTCTGCATAAAAATGTCTGTGTTTTTTGTGAGGCACTTTTTATGGCCGGGGGCTCATAAAAAGCGCATAAAGTGGCTTTAGCATAGCATAAAAAATGCACCCAAGAGTGCCAATCGCTGGTCCAAAAGGGACACAGGATGGAGAAGGGGGGGGGGGGGTCAGTGAATGACCCATCTCTCTGGACACTATGGGTGGTCGGTCTGGAGTGGGGGTGATAAGCGACATGTTCAACACTAAAAGAAATACCAAAGAGCATATGTGACAAAAGAACTTATGCTAGTTACGATGCTGTGAAGATGGAGTGCAACTGGAAAGAAAGGAATAGTAAAAGTTGGAATATGAATACGAAAAAGATTGGTAAGATAGAGAGAGAGAGAGAGAGAGATAGATCCACTTCCTTTCATGTATCTATATATACATACATACTGTAGTTAAAATCTGGAGGAGGTTTAATAGAATATCCTTCAAGTCAATTGCTCGACTGAAAATTCGTAACTTCAATGCTTAAAAATCCCCAACTCAATATTAAACATGTACATACACCTTTTTTATTTTATAAGTTTTCATAAAACTTTGAATTTACTATATGGAAAATCTTTAGAAATTAAAAACTATTTTTTGTTCATTTATTAGTGACTTACTTAAATTAATAGTCCTATATATTCGAGGGAGTGTCACCTTCATTTATCAATTTAATGTTAATAGATTTTAAATTTATCAGTGACAATATAAAACACATTTAAACTCTTTTTAGCTTTATTTCTTGATAATATCATGTGTAATCGTGTAAATAGTCCAGAACTAAAAAGCATATCAGCTGCTTATAGTTAGAGACCAGATGTATACCAAATTCAGTAGCTCTGGATATTGCCAAAGTGTTACATCAAACAACTTATGACGAATGCCAATTTTATTTAACTTCATTTTAATTTAGTTTTTAATATTTGTTGAGCAATCAAAGGGGTCTAATCAATTTTTAGCTCTTCCTCTTACAAAAATACCATAAGTCAGACATAAGTCAAGCATCAAAGCACTTAATAGACACCCAAGCTCGTACATCACATTTACATATCTACATCAGTTTGTAATTAAAATATCACGCACATGCAAACAAATTCCAGGCTTAAGCCCCCCTTGAATACCCACCCATGTCAATGTCGAGGGGTTTTCCTTTACTTCAGCTGACCTAACAAACAATCTTGAAAGCCGCTTTTTGTTTTTAATAAAAAGGTCTTTACAAATATGCTAAGCCGCTCATCATTGCCCTATGTGCGATTCCTTCCATTCGACAAGCCCTTTTCTCTCCCTCCCTCTCTCCTACCTATGCTTCTTCTCTTTCCCTTCGTATTCCGCTTCTCCTTGACTGGGCTCCATAGTTGAATTCGCTCCACCGTCAGCCACGTCTGCAAATCAAAGAAGCGTATCGCGCACGTGTCTGAAATATGCATTAACACACCGCTGCCACCACCAAAAAAAGAAAGGGTCACCCCCACCACCCACTCACCCACACCACCCACCGACCCACCCCCCAGTTGAGAACATGGCGCCCACTCCTAGCGGCTGCCAGTGGCAGACAGTGGATCGGATCACACCCCGGTCAGCAGCATCCAGAGCATCCACCAAGAAATGATTTTATTTTTAATATTAATTGCAGCAATCGAGTGACCATGGCAACAACAACCCTTGGGATCACGGATGCGACCCTGTCTAGAACAAAACCACTCCACAATCTATGAGTGGCAGTGGCAGTGGGACGGTGTGTTAGAAGTAAACCACCCGCCCGGTACTTCCGCTCAACCGGATGTGGCAATTGAATTTGGCAACGCACTCAAATGCCGAGTACGATTTTATTTATTCCCCACAAATCAAACATTTGTCAACCTGACTGAATTCGAGCCAACGGAAAGCATTTTGCATCCTTCATTTGACGATCCTCCGTCAAGAGCTGTTGAGGGTTTCAACATGGAAACAATTGCTGTGCAGTTAGACAACGTTATCAATCCATCAATGACAATCGCTCGATAATATGGCCTCTTTCAGACGGAACAGTTTTCTCTATTCCTTTCTCTATCCATTATCCTATATATGCCAGTGGAATCATGAGCGCCATGCAGAATATTCCAAAAAATATAAATTCAAACATTTTGTCTACCAATAATTTTGCTTTTGTTAGAATAAAGAAAAGTCTAATGGAATAAACTGAACTGAGCTTGCCTTGAATTTTAAATAAGAGCTTACTACGAAATATTGTTCAACAAATATATTAATGCATTGGACAAAATAAGATGAGAACTTAAATATCTCTTAGTAAAGTTTATTGAAATTTTCAACAACCAGAGACCAAATTATCAAATATTTATAGACTAATAATAATAACAATATATTCACAAATAATTGCGTAAAATAATATTAATAGAAAAGTTATGTAATTATTATAATAGGACAAAGCATGGAATTTTTTTTATTTTATGTTTTAAGCTAATCATAGAATGGCATAAAAATATCTCTTTCAATTGAACTCTTTGATGATCAAATTTATTCTTTTTGAAATGTCATTTTTTGTATATATCAAATAACATTATTAACCTTTAAGCTAAACTATGATTAAAACAAAAATAAGAATCAGAAATGTTTATAAATATGTGGCAAGTGCTCTATTAGGTTTAACAATAGTTGGAAGCGAGTTGATATTAATCGTATAACCCACTGGCCACACTTGTATCATTCTGACACAATTCTGACTCCGCACATAACCCGTCGCTTGCCCCCTGTGTGTGTGTGTGTGTGTGTGTGTGTGTGTGTGTGTGTCTGCCCCCTTTTGTTATTGGGGCGCACTCTGGCACTTGCCCCTGTCAACCCCCTCAAGCGACACGAAACCAAATCCCAGACCCATGTCCGGAACGCAAATAAACGATAAAAGCGCAGTCGTTGTGAATAACACTAACAATAAGTAGCGAGAAAGGAGTGAAGACGAGTGGAGAGGAGAGTGAAGAGCGAGGCGAGTGTTTGACTGTCGCACTCGTCGGTTTCGCCAGCTCGTCCGTTCGTCGTCTGCTCGTTAGTTGGTTCGACAAACGCGGGAGTTGCCTGGGCGCCCAGAAATGCAAGTAACTGAATTTAACTCACAATTTCACAATGTGCGCAAAATACGAAATATAAGGGCTGAAAGAGAGCGAGACAGAGAGAGACAGAGAAAGAGAGAGTGCACGTAAAAGAGAGCGAACGTAAGCTAAAAGTTAAATTGATTCGAGTTGGGCTGCTTCTGGACGTAGGGTTGTCACCCTTTTTGTGGGTGGCTTTGACGTACTCGTTGATTTTAGCTTTGGGTTTTGCGTTGACTTTCAGCATGTGGAAGCCGCTGCTTAGCATGTTTCCTGCCCTTACGCCACAGCTGAGTGAGATAGACAGAGAAAGAGCGAGCGCTCTCAACCCCTCTCTCTCTCACACTCTCTCGCCTTCTCTGTCACTCGCTGTGAACTGAAAATGAGGCGCAAATTTTGTGGCAACCGAAAAAAGGTTCAACAAATGGTTTGGCTCAATACCAAGCGGTAACCGTAACTGCAACCCCAACCCCAAAATGCCACCCACTATTTAGTAATGACACAAAGTTGTAATGTGGGCGGGGTGCGAGGAGTGTAGCAGTTGTTTGAAGGGAGGGAGGGAGCTTTAAGGAAAGGACTAGGTTCCATTTGTGTGTGTGTGTAAAAACGTGTGGCATCATTTTTCAGGCTCGACTGTGTCAGTGTGTGTGTGTGTGTTTTAGGGGCGTCAGTTGTGGGGTGGGTTGCGGGTGTTTTTGGCTGTTTTCTGGTTTTGGGCGCACAGCAATTGACACAGGACAACGACAACGACAACGCTGCCTGGCTGAGGCCATTATAATGTCCACTTCCCCTGCTCCTCACTTTCTCACTTTCTCTCTCTCATTCTCTCTCTATGTTTCGGGTGTCTCTGTCGCACACACAGTCGCTTGAAAATTATGTCAACGAGCTCTGTTGATTTTCCACGTTGCCTGCTTTCATTTTAGCCTTCTTCCTGCTGCTGCCGTTGCCTTTATTATTGTTGTCGTTGTTGTTGTGCAGTTTGTTTTTGTTGTTAATGCTGATGTTATTTGCCATTTGCCGTTGTTGTTGTTGTTACCGCCGCCTGACGCTGGTTAATTACATTTTACAAAATTTGCTGTCAAGTAGTTAAGTTGGGTTAAGTCGAGCGCGTCGCTGCCAACGGCGACGTCGACTGCGCTGCCGCTGTGTTCGCTGGTAATTTAATATTCGATTTTATAATTTTTATGCGCTGACCTTTTTGCATTTGTGGCATTTTCTTTTTAATTATTTATGTGCGGTTGTGTCAAAAGGACGAGCATCAGATACCGCGACTATTGAACAATCTACGGGAAGGGGTGAGAAGTGCAGAGTGTTGAGCAGTGGCGTGCGGAGGGGGATGGGGGAGGGGTCGACTCAATGTTGTTTTGCCGTCGCGCAGATTAAATGAAAATCGGCATATTTAATTATGCAGACAGGTGCCTGTAATTGAGAATTGTAATTCCATGTTGAGGTTGCTTACAGAATTGAGAAAAAGGATGATGCAAATGTAACAAGAAGGACAGAGACTAAGAATTAAAGAGTTAAGCTATCAAGTTAACAATTCCAGAGAAATGATTTGGCATTTTAAATCAACGCTTTTAATTGGACAATAGAGTTAGCAACCAACAGTTAGTTGAATACTTATGCATCAGACTGTTCACGTACGTACGCTTCTAGCAGCACTGTGTGTCTGGGAAATTCTACAGAAATATTTTGAAAAGCTCAAGTTAGCAACACAGACATTAAGCTGTAGGAAAAATATCAAAAGTGTGCGAAAGAGATGCATTTATCTAGAAAAAGACATGCACAAATATACAAAAAGCACAATACCAAAAATATATATATAAAGATAAAATCATAGAATATATAATATGTTAAGTTGCATATAAGCGACTTTTTAATACTCTGTACAAAAAAAATGTATAAGAAGTTTAAAATGAAATCATCAAAACAAAAATTATATTAAAACTCACTTCAGATATTTTAACATAACTTTGCTTTATTATAAATGATAATTGATATCATCATAAAAAATTTAATTACAATGGATTTAGATATAAAGATTAGATATAAAGCTTAAAAAGTATTTGTTTTAAATTAAGATTTATATGCCATTTGAAATCAACTAAATAATAACTTAATCTTATACTTTGAATGTGTCATTTGTACTCTCAAGAAATAAAAACAAATGTTTTGAATTTTCTTTATCAAAGCTATATAATAATATTATAAATCAATTTTATATCAGAAGAGTTTTCTTATCGATATTTAAAAATAAAAATAAAATATTTTGCCTTTATTTACGTTCCTTAAAAAGGATATCTAGCTGTTGCCTTTGTCTAATGATCCCGCTGCAGGATACACTTTGCGTTGGAGCATGGAAACTCGGAGAGTAAAAGACAAGCAAGGAGACAGGCAAAAACGAAAATGAAAAGGAGCAAAAAATTGAGGAAAAACTCTAGCGCAAAATGTTACGCTTGCATTTGGGTATGAAGTGGGAGAGGGGAGTAGGAGAAGGAGTAGGGAACGGAGGAAGGAAGTAGTGGGAGAAGTGCAAGGGGAGTTCGGGGAATTGGTTGGGTGTCTGCCAGTTTGAGGGCATGTGGCTCTTACAATGACAGCAGCAACCAGGCGAGTGGTTGTTGTTGTTCTTTCAGTTGTTGCTGTTGTTGTTGTTGTTGGCAATGCTGCTGCAGCAACAGCCGGCAAAGGACGACAAAGATGTGAAGCAGGTGGAGGACATACGAGAGAAGGAGGAAGTGGAGCAGCAGTGCGATGAAGGCATTAAGCTGCTCCACACTCGCACACACACATATACACATACAACACTCTCACACACACACACACACTTACACCCACGCAGATGGCAGATATTATGGCCGGCAACGGGCGAAGGATGCGTTTGCCATGAAATACGCACAGACACAGAAACAGATAGAATAGCACACAAACACACACACACACACACACATACACACGCATGCTGGCGACACACTTTCACACACATACACACAAGCTGTGTGTGGGGAGCGGGAAGTTAGAAATGTTCGGGTAACTGTTGGCATATCCATGCCAAAGCGATAGAAGAAAGAAAAAAGCCAGTCGACACACACACACACACACACACACACATGCAAGATGCCAGGACAAAATGGCAACATAACTGTAGTGAAAATGTCAAGAGAGAGAAAAGATATTAAAACGTATTTGACTTCTGCGAGTTTGCGGATGAGTCTGAAGTCTGAGGACATGAGGCAGGATGTGCGCCAGTGTGGCACAATGAAAAATATATAAAGAAGCCCCACACACACACATACACACATATATATAGATATATATATGTATATACACATGCAGCTTATGACAAAAATGATAAAAAATGGCTCAAGAAACGAAGCAGCTGAAAAGCAAAACGACAACGACGACAAAAAAACAGCGCAAAAAATATCAAGCACAGCGAAATAAAAGTGAAGAGAAAGGAGAGAGAGAGAGAGAGAGAGAGAGAGAGAGAGAAAAGAAAAAACAAGACGTAGCGAAATACAAGAATAAAAATGAATTTTAGATGACAGTCAAAGTGCTGGGTAGGGGGTTGCAATGGAGGGGGATGGATGGGGGTGGGGGTGCGGTCCGTAGGTTTGTCTTTACAGTTAAGCAGACGAGTAAATGTTGTCCTTATTGTTGTTGCTGCTGCTCCTCCTGACGAGGCTGTCGTGGCTGCTATTTTATGCCAAAGACGTCGACGGCAACAGCAGAATGTGGGCGGCAGTGGGCGTGACAGCATTGCACAGCAGCAGCAGCAGCAGCAACAAAAACAAAAAAACTCAAAAGAGAAGCGACAAAAAGTGGAAAGTTTTATGGGCAACAGCAGCAAAAATTGCAATATACCGTGGCGAGGACTGCGACGAGGATCCTCCTGACTTGGATTGGCCATGGGGGTATTGCACGGCCACGTGGGAATGGGCTGAGAGGGGGGCAAAGACTATAAGCCCCCCCTTAGGAGGAGGTGATGGGGGTGCTGATTTTGATGGCGTTGCTGGCAATGCTGAGATACTGACAGCCAACCAACGGCAGCAGCAGCAGCAGTGGCACCTGCCATGGGCGTAGATGACAGTAAGTTAAGGGGGGTCGACTCGAAAATGTACAAACTCGAAAACTTTAAGCGAGATTTGGCAATGAAAATTTGATTTAAAGCGCACTCTCGAACGCTAGTCTATGGAAACCCCCTATTATCTGCTAAGAGAGACTGCCCCTGACTTATCTAACAACTATTTCGACTTAGCCGAAAATTTAATTTAAAATCTAGTTAATACTCAGCTGTTGAGATAATAACGCTTAATCGAACCCCCCTGAGTTGAAATTAGCCTGCGCTCCTGGTGGCTGAAATGACTATATGTATGTACATCGATTCCAACACCGACAGCGACACATAAGCTAAGGAATTCACTGTGGAAAATACAACCCCTACCCCTTACTCCTTACCCCTTACCCCTCACCCACTCCCCAGCACCCCATCCCTCTCCCCTGCTGACACCACCCACAAGTTGCTCGTGGCCAAAGCGCAGACAAAATGATTTCGTTTCTTGGCACGAGTTGGGAAAACTTCGACAATGCTGATGGGAAACGTTAGCAGAAACAACTTACAAATTAAGGCTTAAATAAGAAGCCGTTGCCAGATATCTCTCTTGGGGGAAAAGTCTCTCTCGCACTGGCAACATATGTTTGTCAAAATCTCCCCAATAAGTATATTTCACAGGGGAGAAGATACTTGAATGGAAATACATAGAATACAGCATAAAAATAAATCATACGCCTCATCAGCCCCAAAATAAAAACGGAGCCAATACCGTTAGCATTATCCAGCCACGGTGCCACATCCATCAGCGCATCGTTGCCACAAGTTTGGCCCCCTCCGAACTCTCCTTCCCCCTTCTGCCCCCTCTGCCAGCCCATGGCGCTAATAAATGCTTATCGAAGACGCATAAAGCGAGTAAATTCGCAGCCATTAAACGAGCATAAAACTCAATGCCTCAACAACAACAACAACAACTAAAACGAGGGGCCGACAAATCAAAGTACAAGCAAAACACAATCCACCCCCTCTCCGCAACCCTCTACCCCTAGCCGATAGTCGCCTTGACACTCCCTAAGGCCGCAAAAGCTGCGAAATAAAACCAGGCAAAGAAGCGACCGACAACGGCTACAATGAAACCCAAAGCGGCTCCCAGGCGATTTTAATGCGGGTTTGCCGTTTCGGCCCAAGAAGCGGAGCACCCACAAACAGTCAGTTATCCCAGCCACCTCCACCTCCCGCATCACCCAACCACCCAACGTTGACAGCATACAAAGTAACTTAAATCGAAACAATAAAGCGGCAACTTTGTTCAAGCAAAAATGCAAAAGGGAGAAAATCATAAAAGAGGACGAAGAAAGTGGCAGGAGAAAGGGCAGAGAGGGACGAGAGGGAGGAGAGAAGATGGAAAGCGCATAAAAGTTGCCAAAGATGGCAAAAGAAAAAGACTCAAAAAAAAATGCAAACATAAAGAAATGAAAGGAAAAAAGCAAAAAAGCAAAAGAAAACGTGAAAAATGTGCAAATAAATGAATGAATAAAAGCGCACCACAGTGCGAGAAGGGGGGAGGAAAGAGAAGAAGAAGAGCAAGAAGATCCTACAGAGAAATTACAAAATGCGAGAGGGACACAAAGCCAATGGAGCCACAGCAGCATCGCTGGCAAAAGAATATTAATAAATCCCAGCTACTATGTGCCACAGGACACTAGACACGCTCCACACTCCCACACTCCACAGTTTCCACAGTTTCCACACTCCCACACTCCACAGTTTCCACAGTTTCCACACACTCTGGGACGCAACAAAGTGCCCACACAACGTGGCGTATGCGTGATATGAAATGTAAAGCAACAGCAACAGCCGAAAGACCAAAAACTTCAGATTCTTATCAAATAATTATTTTTGAGCGCGCCATAAAAAAGTTATTATTATTTTGCTGAAAGCAGAGCGCCAAAAGTTTCTTTCATTACCACTAATCTTTGTGAGGAGTCTTATAGAGGTTATGGCTTAATGAAAGAGCCAAGACTTCAATTTCTTAGATCAACCTTTAATGTTTTTAGTTTTCATTTTATTAACTTTCAATAAAAAAGCTTTTAATAGAAATAAACTTTATTGTCAATGTTTTTCCTCAATTATAAATGGTTCTAAATTTATGAATATTTAACCCATTTATTCAATCAATATTTAAGCGTTCAAGTAAATAGTTGAAATCAAATGAAAATTATATACAAATTAAAGTCGAAATTTAAAATATCGCTCAGAAACATTCTTAGCTCTATTTTTATTTTATAATAATATTAATTTACATAAGACTTATAACTTTATTTAGGTTTAATATCGTTTATCGCTTGAAGTGACCGATTCTTAACTTCTTCGAGCTCTCCTAAATTTATTAACAATATCAATAGTTTCTATCTTTGTGCATAATTAAAATAGAAAATATTTTAAGCAGTGAAATCAAACCAACCTATTATTCTAAGATTATAATGATACAATTTTTATTCATCTGTGGAAGCTACACAAAAAAGTCTCAATTTAATTAATTTAAATTTGGAATTATTGCTGATAGAAAAATGAAGAAAAAACTCAAAAAATGTATGAATTGTAATAAGTATTACTTCGATATAATTAAATATAGTATAACATTAATAGTTAATTAGTATCATCAAGTAATTCTCTACAACTCAATTAACACTTTCACATATCATAAGCCGAAACTCAAATAAGCATATCAATAGCATTTATTAAGAATTGTAATCCCATTATTCTATGCAACTTTTCCATCAGCAACAATTTGTTGGAAAATAGTTGGCGCAATTATTTGAAGTATCATAAATAATTGATCGAAATTCGCTGCGTAATTGAAGTTCATTGGCGGCACTTGAGTTTCAATTGAAATTGCGGGCTGTGCAATGGCTCGATGCCCCATTTGCAGTGACCACTAATCATAAGGATAACACCTAATCAACCGCAGTTTAGCAGCCGCAGCATAGCCCAAAAAGGGCCGACGTTGGCCCGCCCACAAAATACGTCGAAATGCCGAGGTCTCTGGGCTAAATTAAATGAAACGTTGATAAGGCGCAAAAAGGGCGCACTAAACGATTTAATCGAATGAGCGGGCAAATGAGTAAGTGAGTGCCAGTGAATGCCAGTGAGTGAATCGCCTTTCATTCATGCAAGCATGAGCTACCCTTAACCCGCAATCCAAACCCGCACCCCGCTGCCCTGTTGTCTGACCCCCGCGTCATGGACGTGCCCGACTGACTTTCGGCACAAGTGCGCAGCGATGGCGAAAAGTGAATTTTCCGCCGTGCGGTTGTCAGGCACGCAGCGAAAATGACACGAGTCGGCAGCGACAAGGAGAGGCATCCAAAGAGTGGGGCGGGCAGTCAGCGGGCAAACAAGTAAGAAATTGCTAGCTGAATAATTTCAGCGTCGACTGCGACGGCGACGGCGACCGCGAAGCTATCAAGCCGAAGAGAGAGTGTGAGCGCGGGCATTGCAAAGTCAGCTTAAAGCGCAACAGAGAAAGAGAAAGAGAGCGCCAACCAAAGACAGCAGCAAAAGGCGCTGGCGAAGGCGGAGGGGGAGTGTAAGCAAGCAGCTGGAGCGATAGAGATAGAGAGAGAGAGAGTGTTAGATTGGAATGGGCTGTCGTGAGTTTTTGCTCGGCACTCGTTCGGTTTTGAGGCCGACATTCGGACAGGCAGACAATGTTTTTCACGTGCCATTGCATGTGCACAGGCAAACAAACATATTGCATATATGTCAGCATGTGTGTGTGCGTGTGTGTGTGTTTGTGTGTGAAAACTGCGAGCTTTGTTGCTGCATTCTGTGCGCCTGCTCTGCAGGCAGCGTGTTGCGTTCGTGTGTGACGTTCTGTGCGACCAACTGATTGACGTTGACTTTGACGTTGACTGCGAGGCCGAGCCGAGCCGATGCCGACGCCTCTGTTTTGATTGTTGTTGCTGCTAAATTCGAAATGAGCGTAGACAGAGAGAGAGAGAGAGAGTGAGAGTATGAGAGTAATTGCAGTTGTTGTAGTCCTGGTTCGCTCTCTGTTTGCTTAACTGGACTTGATTAGGTTTTCGAGGTTAGATACATTCGAATTATTCAGCGCTCTGTGGGAGGCCCACAAACACCACCAGCCCTAACCCCACCCCTCTCCCTCTTCGTCACCCTTGCACACATCGCGAGCCACTTGTTTCATTGGGCTTACTTCTGCGAGGGCTGTTTATCGAATTTCTGACCAGAAATTCTTTGATTGTGTTGTAATTGTGTTATCCATCCTTGTTGCCGTCTGTCTGCCTCTTCCCCTTCCACTACCCCTTCCTCTGTCAAGGCCTCTGCTGTGGCACGTAGCTTATAATTGTTACTATTAATATTTTATTGGGTGGTTGCTTCGGGACATTTATGGACTGTTTTCCTCGCCCTTTCGCCATGCTGCGGGTAGACTGTGAATGTGTGTGTGTGTTTAATTAATCGACTTGCCGGCTCCGAGTGCCAAATGTTCTTATTGTTTTTGCTCGCTAGTCAAAATATTTGACTTGTAGATGTGCCTCTAATTAAGTGGCCCATACTTCCCACTTAGCCACCAGCAGCAGCAGATCTGTAAATGAGAGTAAAAGTTTTTGCTGCCCATCTGGCGTTAACTTTACGAAAATGATGTAAACCTAATTAAATTTCCAATAGCAAATGACGCTCGCTCCACAAGATTAACCAAAGAAACTTTGACGACGGCGCAGATAATTGCCAGATTGCGTCATGCCAGCGAATTTTCCATTCACCCCAAGAGTTTTCCTTTCCCTCAAGACCAACCCACTACAGTGAAATCTAACGACTTTATGGGATGTTGCAAAGTGACAGAATCAAAGGTGGATTCTCTGCTTTATATAAAATTTATATATAGCAAAGTCAAAAACGAGCATTTCATTTCTAATATAAGCAAATTAATTGGATGTGTTTCTATGAATAATTATGATCAACTTAATTTACTTGATTATTAGTTTACAGTTGTGATTAAGCAGCATTTGGTTATTTTCACAAAATCACTATGAGTATTCAACATGAACTTTTATTAAATCTGAAACATACATAAATCTTGAGTACTTTCTCCAGTTCGAGGACAAAGAAAATAAATTATATTTGAAAATTATTTAAATTAGTTTCCTTTACATTGTTATTAAAGAGAGGATTCGAGTGAATTTAAATTCATAGAATTTTCAATATGTATAATCAACTAAACATTTTTTTAAATTATTTTTAAATTAAATTTCGTGTAAATGATAATGTAGGGTTTTTATGAATTTGTTCTATTATTAAATATTTCTAATTAAAAGAAAGAATACACAAAAAAACTCTCTTTGAATTGTATCTTTGTATCTTTAAGAATAAGATTTAGCTAATAAATTTCTAAAGAAAATCACCATGATATCATATTGATAAATTGCTTAATTTAACAAACAATTTCCACAGCTGTTGACAATAAAGTTGAAGAAAATCAGCAACCAAACAGGATGAATGATAATTATCGAAACGACGTCGACAGCTTTTATTCCGGACAGAGGGAAACACACACAGAGAGACACACACACACGCATACAAGCACACGGATAGGAGACAGGACAAAGATGCTGGGTCATCGTCGAGTGTCGAGTGTCGACCGTCGACGGTCGACGGTCGTTGTCGCTGTCGTTATCCTCATTGTCAATATCGAGAAATTTCCACACCCACACAAGCGTAAATTGAATTATCCCCAACAAATAGATCTAAGAAAGTGTGTGGGTGTGTGTGTGTGAGGTTGTGTCTGTGTGTGTGCTGCGTTGTTGCTGTTGTTGTTAATGTCAATTGGGTGTCTGTGTGTTGGCATGTTTGCGCTTTGTGTTGTCTTGGATTGTCCTCTGCTGTGTTGTGTTGTTCTGTGTGTATCTGCGAAACGTCAAAGTATCTTAATTAAATTTCATCCCTTAGCCAAAACGTAAAAATGTACAGCAATTTCACGTTGCTCGACTGACTAATAGACAATTTACGCCCACACAACGACAACACTCAGATACACAGACTAGAAGTCAAGACACGGAACGGAACGTTGAATGAACTGTGCGACAGGGACACTCCCCACAATTGTCGGGAACTTTAACCCCCCTTCCCCTTAACCCATTTTGGCCAAAGACATGAGGACATGAAGTGCACGAAATACAATTTCACAAAACAGCTACAACAAATCCAAACACAAATACCAATACAAATATAAGCACAACACACATACAACATGCACATGCCGTTTAGCAACACTGTCGAGCAGTGTGGGGCAATGCCAGCCAACTGGCAGTCAACTGTTATGCCATTAAATAAAGTTGGCAACACTTAATGCACAGCGACAACAAAACCAACAACCTGAATTCCCCATCTCCCCATCACCCATCACCCCTTCCAAAGGGTGTCTCAGTGGGGTAAGTAGGGTTGTTGGTTGTTGTTGTTGTTGGCTGTTGTTGCTGTTGGTTGTTGCTGGTGTTGCTGAGGGTCCAAAACGTTTACCGATGTGTTGCTAATATTTAGCAGGCAACCAAACGAAGCCTTCACTTTGAGTTCTGCCTCACAACTTCAACAAAACATATAAAATATGCACTGCAACAAAACAACAACAACGACGACAACAACAACGACAACAACAAGGGCAATGACAACAACAACAATGTTGATAGAGTTTTAAAGTTTTGGACGGTTTATACGTTGCACTTCATTGCAATATCAAATTCCTAGGGAAAGTTTTTTGATATTTGAGCTAGAATATTGTTGCTGTGGCAACTCTGGTCAGTTGGAGAAGTTCGTTGCATACTTTTCTGGTTTATATATATATATATATATATAAGCATACCCTATAGATTTGAATTGAAGGACGAGCTAATGTCTCCAAAACCAAACAAGATAACTTTTTACAGATCTGTTCTTATTATTTCGTAAACTTAAAATTAATTTAATATTAATTTAAAATATATTATTTAAATTATTATGACAGATACTAGCGAATATTCCTAACTGATAAGTGGTGATATTTATAGTTCGTAAACCAACAAAATAAGAAATAAATTTATTTTAAATATGTATGTTGTTCATTTTATTTATATAGAAAACTCTTGTATTTTAAATCTGAAAAGTAGTTTATAAATTTATTTAAACATTAAACATAAAAAGCAAATTAGTGAAATTTATTATAAATAATTATTATTAAATTATAATACAGGATGACAGCTCTGGCAAGCAAGAAAAATGTTAAGATCAGATTTCTTGAGTTTCAGATCAAAATGCAGTCATGCAATGGAATCAAGCTACGCCTACAGAGTTGTCACCTCCCTTAAAAATAGCCAATAAAGCAAGAAAAACCGATTCCCAGCTGTAAACTGAACTCTGGGAAACATTGCCCTAAAAGCAATATTGCCATAAGTGCCGTATAAACTGCAAATCCTTTGTATGAGTGAATGTTGGCTCTAAGTGAGTGTGTGTGTTGGGTGTGTGTCTTGGGTGTGTTGGCCATTTGTTTTTGTCGCTCGCCTATGGCGTTCGTATAAACATGCCACGTTAGGCGACGTGCCAAGTTTCATGTGCAACTTCGTTGCTTCTAAACAACATGCAGTCAAATCCACCCACTCACTTGGCTGAGCCACCCAACTACTAAGCCACCCAACCACCCAACCACTGAACCACTGAACCACCAATGCAGCAGTTCAATCCAACAATCCACTACATACATATGCAGCGACAACAAAGCGCATGAATTTGTTGCCAGTTTGTGCCACCCGCAGCTGCAGGGAAACCCCCTTTTGCCATTCTCCTTCCCTCTCCCTCTCTTTCTCTCTCTCTCTCTCTCACTCCTGGTGGAGCAAGGCATGTCGCCGACTGTCCATGCACCGCAATTTGCGCGCAACAGCAACAACTGTTGGACGACGCGTGATATCCTTTACACAGACACAAGCTCCCTCTCTTTCCCCCTACTCACTCTCTCTCTCTCTCTTTCTCCCTGCACTCTTCTCTGTCCTATTCTCCTGCCCTTAAGTTTGCCTTATCCATAGGAAGCCGGCACTCACAGCTACCGTTCCGAATTGAATTAAACTCAAACTTTTACCAATTTACAAAAGCAACAGCAGCGGGCAAGGGGAAAGGGAGATAACGAGAAAGAGAAAGAGGAGAATAGATGAAGAGGAAAAGTAGAGTGTAGATGGTGAGAGGCTACCTCGCCAAGGAGCATAAATGACGGCCAAAGAAAGCTGGCAAAGTTTTTTAGCCAAAAGCCAAGTTGAAGCTTATTTTCTGGTGCGCTTTTTGCCTTTTTGTTCGTTTTGTTCTTTTTGCCTATTCTCATTTTGCGTCGAGACTTGTCTTCGGCCACGCCCCTTACGACTACTACTCGTACACAGAAATAAAAGATTATTCTGAAATTCAAGTTGCATATTCTTGATTTTAGCAGATATTTCTCCTAACGGATAACGTTTATAGAAAATTATTATATATAGGTTACGTAACGGCTACCCGTTGTATATTTCGGTTTCGAAATACCGCAATGGTTTCGGTTGAGAAATGTTGAAATGTTTGGACTTTCAACACGCACAACTTTCTAAAAACTCATCCGATTTCCATGGGGAATGTCTTATTTTTCATAATATTAATCCTACTTTCATTTTGCATTTCAATTTTATGCTTCTGAGACAAACATTTGTTTTCAAAAATTGGTCGATTTTAACAGTGAAAATTTTAAAAAAATGTAAAGGGGTAAACATTTTTTGAAAATTTTCAAAAATTTTAAATCTTAATTTTATTCTGTTAATCGACTTCTAATGATAAAGATATGGGTTAAAAAGTACTTTTGAGCTTATTTTTAAATTTTTTCATTAAAATCTTAACGGGTATTTCGGTTGGAATAATTTCGGCTTTTGGGTTTCGGTAAAATAGAAAAGTTTTGTTTCAGTTACGATATCAGCTACGGTTACCAATTTCAATAATGAAAATATTTGCAGAGAAGAAGATGAAAATCGGTACATGAATCAAGTTTGGTTTATGAAATTCCGATAATACCGAACTATTGACACCGTTTGGAATTGATTTTATCCCGAAGTCACCGTTATTTTTCTTTCTGTGTACTACTCCTACCCAGTTCTGTACTATTTTTGTATGCTTTTTTCTTTATTTTCTTTTCTTTGCCTTTTTTGCGTTTGTTTTTGGCTCTTGCTGAAACACAATCTGCCCCGTAAAAGAGCTTAAACCCTGTCAAGCCACCCATTAAGAGCCAGGCGCACATTTTGCGTGATGGCATACCAACACACCGACAAACACATGCACAAGGGGAAGAGGGGGGATAGATCCTTGTAAAGGACAACTATGAGCGAGCTTTTGGCCGGATAGCCGCCTGGGACGCACAGACATGGCTAAGTTGTTTGTAGTTGTTGCTGCTGCTGTTGGGATTGTTGCTTTTTTTTGGTTACTTTTGTTGGTTTAGTGTTGTTGTTTTTGTTGTTGTTGTTGTGGTTGTTGTTGTCGGTGTTGCTGTTGTTGCTGGAAATTATAGCATGTCCTTTGCACTGGCATTGCTATGGCTTTTGGCCACAAGGACTGGGCACAGGTGGCAAGAGAGCAGAGCAGAAGGTGGAGAAGATTGTTTGGCTCGCTTGTGCTTTGACTTGCAGCATGGACCATGGACCATGGCTGAAATGTATGAGTCTCTTTCTCTCTCTCCCTCTCTCTGTTTTTATGTCTCTGTCTGTATTTGTGTCTCCGTCTCTGACTCCGTTTGTCATCTGCTGAAATATAATCGAGTCGAGCAGCCAAAAAGCGGACAATTTGCGCAAATTTAGTAGCAAACAAGAGGCTGAGATATTGAAAATGAAAATGACTGTGGAAAACCACGAAAATGGGCAGAATTTTCATGCCAACTGAGGGATGACATAGCATAGCATAGCAGATAGCAAAGAGATGGACATGATATGTTAAGCATTAGATGATACATTGCGAATTTACTCGAAAGCTGGCCAAAAGATCTGATTTGGCTAAGATCCTGATTAAATGGGTTACGTTATGAAAAGCAAAAGAAGCTAAGAGATATAATATAAAATGATATATGAGATGATTTATTGTGATGGAATAAGAATAGTTGTAATTTATTACTACATGAAATGATATAATATTTGATTTGGATTATTATGATATGAGTAACAAATTAATTAAAATTAATCAAAAAAATTAGATATATCAATTGATATAATAATTATTTAATGTATGCAACATTTTAAGCCTTTTCATAATCTTCCAATTTTATTACACACATATAATATTGTACTACTAAACATTTAATAAAAGTCTAGGAATATCTGTAGAATAAAAAAAATACAATTTAATATTCTGATGATTATTCTAAATTAATAATTATAGTTATTCAAGTACTTATAAAAAGAATTTGATTTACTGTTAGCGAATTTAAGACAATTATCTATTTATTTGAAGTCAAGCGTTTTATCTTAGTTTTGAAAATATTATTGCCCCGAAACAAATGATAGAGAACAACGTAATCAGCATTATATTGACTGGCTTAAATTAAAATATACAAACAGCCCTTGACTATCATCTACAATTTTGCCTGCCTTCCTGCCTCTGTCAACCCCAAACTGCTTCCCTCCCCATGGCTTTGGAATAATTTTCCAGCCATTTTACCCACACCGAGGAAAAGTGCAAAAAAGAAAAGAAAAGAAAACCAACTTGGGTGGTCATCATTCTGGCGACCAGGTCAGAGTCAGACTGTCAGAGAGTCAGACGGGCAGACACATAGGGACAGATAGACAAAGCGTACAAGAGAGAGAGAGAGAGAGAGAAGGATAAAGAAAAAGTAGCTAAAACGAAAAGTTAATAGAGAAAGCAGAAGCGACAGCAACAGAATGTGGGGCCAAGGCAATGCTAGTTATAAGGGCGAAGAGACGCTAGGGGGAGGACAGGGAATGGGACTTTTGGCATCAACCAAATGGACAGACGGCCAGACAGTCAAGGCGAGCATTCGCAAAAAGGTCGCACACACACACACACGCACACAGACACTCACAGTCACAGAGATATATAGAGAGAAGGACAGCGCACATTGAATTTCGGACAACGGTCAGAGAAGCAAAGTTGAAAATGTACAAACAAATCGAGCAGACATCGAGCTGAACTAAGCTGGTGTGCGAAGTGGAGAAAAAGGGGCAGAAGAAGGGGGCGAAATAGACGACGACAGACATTGAGAGCAACAAACAAACAAATAGACAAACAGACGTTGACCCAAAAGTTGAAGTGCAGATCTTAAAAGCAACCAACGAACAAACCAACCGAACCCACAGCCTCCCCACCCACACCTCCTCCCCAGTTCTTCAAAGGCAACCCACAGCAGTTTCTGCCGCCCTCTCACTCCAACTAAAATCCCAAAAAGTTTGATTTAAGCTGTGGAACTTTTTGGGTGCGCTATTCGAGTACATCACGCATACGCACGGTGGCCATGATAACTCTGAGTAGCTCTCAGTGCGTATCAGTATGTGTGTGTGTGCCTGTGTGTGTGTGTGTGTAGCTGCGTATTTGTTGAATTTAAACATTTTCGCAAACTTTGGGCTGCTGCTAGCAAAAGCCAAAAGTTTTCCCCCAGCAACAAAAACGACTACAAAACTTGGCCCCAAAAATAAAAAGAGTTTATTGCTGTCGGACCCAAAAACGTGAGACACAAGGGGGGTGAGGAAGGGGATGGCCATTGCCGCTGGCAGCATAATATTTTCTGCTAACGCAGTCACTTTTCATAAACTTTCACAAGCAACAACAACGGCAACAACAATGAAAACTCAAACAACAGCAACAACTTGTAGAAATGTTTGAAAAAGGCAGCCAGTAAAAAGGATTATAGAAAATTGCCAGCAATATGAGAACAAAGGGGGTGACGAAGGGGACAACTGAAGGGGGGCTTCAAGCAGTGGCGCGACCGGCAATGTCAGAAGGGGACCAGAAGCAGAGAGGGGGTGGGGTGACTTTAAGGGACGCTCGTCTGCCTGCGCATATTGTCAACTGTTGGCGTCGACGAAGAACAGAACGAAAACGACAAACGCATCAACGTCGTCGTCATTGTTATTACAGCCCTATGGTACACACCAACACACACACACACACATACACACAGTTATACCACCCACTCACACACACACACACAAACGCACATGCCTAAAAGCCGTCAACACAATGTTTGGCTTGTAGCTGAGAAGCGTTACTAACAATGTTGCACAGTGTGGCAAAATTGTATTGACTAGATAAACAAAGTATCTCAAGAAGTCATTCACATGATTAAGTTAAGAACAAAAAGGGAAATTCACTTATTTGTATTTAGTATATTCTTCTTTTATAAACCAAAAATAATAATAATTCGGACAACCCGAAATGGTTTTCACTTCAATAATCTTAATCTGGACTCCAGGCAATGTTCCCTTAATCCCAGACAAGGTTTAACAAATCAATAATTGATGCAATATGAAATACAGTCTTTATTTTATTGGCCAGGTCTGTAAGACATTCTTTATTTTATTTTCCAGTTATTTTTTTTTTTTAACTCGTTAATGCGAACAATTCGTTAGTTCCAATGTCTGGTCTTTAATTTTCCGGTTTTTTAACGTCTCTACATAATATAACATTTCTATAAAAAAATCCGCCGTCTGCTGTTTTACATTTTTCGCTGAAAGAAAGTCGAGCTGGGCGGAAAAACCGCTACATTTGGCGAAAGCCTTCAAATTTGGCAAGAAGAGATATTCCGATATGTCAGTCAGTCAGTCAGTCAGGGCAAAGAGATTTATATATGCATCTAAAAAATTAAAGCTCAACTGGCATTAATTTATGCACTCACAATCTATATAAATATATGTGCATATACTTCGTAGGATCTGCCACGCCTCTAACTGCAATGAATATATGTATAATAAATTTGTGCTCTACGGGTATTAGGTATTCAAATTTCTCTTAAGACCAAATCTAATATTACCGAATTTACAGCTCTCTCTAAAGGACCGAAGCAAATCCATTATATTATGTATTATACCTTGCAAAATGCTAAATATTAGCGAAACGAATTAAATTCTTTATATAATCCCAGAAATCGTATAAAAGGGTCAAAATATCGCTAGAAATTTTAATCGAATCGAGTTAGAGATCTACAACGGCTGCTCTGAAAATGAAATTATTTGTAAGTCACATCTTTATCTCGATTGAAAGATCTTTTAATTCTGACTTATTATTTTTAAGTTGACTTTGGTAGCTTTGTTCGCTATAATTAAGGTGTCCTTTGCGTGCTTCGATAGCGAGTTTCCGGTTGGATTAATAATAAATCCAAATACCCCGGATTGGGGCATAGTCACATATGAGAAAAAGCCTGGCTCAGGAAGGGCCACTACGGACGAGCTTGAAGAATTTGCTGGAAAAGATTTGGAATAATATTAATTCTTTTGTAATGTTGTACCTGAACATCAGAGACGAATTCAAATGCGTAACACTTTTGTAAAATGGGTTAAATAGTTAATCGATTAAATTAATTTGCTTTGAGTTTCTATCGAGTCCAAGTCGTGAGAATGAAAATATTTGTAAGTCAGATCTTTTTTTATGTCAATTTAGTTAATTTGCTGGTAAATTCAGAAGGTCCTCCCAATCTTTGGACAGTTCAGGATAAAAAGGCGAAATTGAGCTTTCAATTTGGAGATTATGTAAATTACGCTTGCAATTTTGCATTCCAATATTCTAGATCTGACTGAGACAAATTATTTACTACTCATCTGAGACGAATGCAAATGCGTTAAATTTTTAAATTCAGTCAAATAGAAAAATGTTCGAGAGTTAAATGTGGAATTTCTAACATCATGCGATTAACAGTGTTGGAAAACTGTCTAAACCTTAAACCACTGTGCGTTGACAGCGAAGGTCGTTTAGCGTTGATGACTTTGACGGCATCTGACAGAGACGAAGAGCGAGAGATCGTTCTGTGTGAGGGAGAGGCGTAAGGAGATTATGCCTCAAGGGCCACGGTGGGGCCAACGAGAAGGGCAGGGGAAGTCACGGGTGGGGGTGGAGGTCGCTTCAGTCGACTGGCGTCGGAAATTTTCAGGTTTTGATTGTGTAGTCATGTCAAAATAATAGTCAACTTACATGCCACAGCCGAGGTGGCCAACCCCCAAAAGAAGAGCTCGAATTACGAGACCAGAGCGAGAGAGCAAGAGAGAGAGAGAGAGAGAGTAGTGAAAGAAGAGAGATGGAAGTTGAGCTCCCGCAAAAGGATGACGAAGTTGCTGCTAAGTGGCTCGAACTTGCGAGTTCCTGTGCTTTATTTTTTTATCTTTTAATATACAAACATATAAATGTCTATATAACTGAATTTTTTATCTTATATTTCACATTTTTGCTGTCTTTTAACTCGACTCATTTGCATTGCTTGGCGCGGAGTGGAAAATGAATTTGCGCATATTTGGCATATTATTCTACCGTTGAGGAGGGGGAGGGTTGTGCATGGCATGTGGCAAGTTGCTTGTGCCACAAGCTCTTGACAAGCTGCTGCGATTTTTGACGGGTAGTTTAAATACATATACGCATGTATGTGTGTGTGTGTGTGTGTGTGTGTGTGTGCGTTGCATATGTGCTGAGATCTCTCAAACTGAGCCAAACTCAAACCCAGCCACAATGTCATTGTCATCGCATCGTCTCACTCGTCATTGCCACCCCTAGATATGGAAGTAGATGATACCCCATACCCCTAAGCCCCTTCCTCTCTCCACAGGATACTAACACACACACACACACATCCCTTAGACGGTCCCAATCGCTTGTATTATATTTTTTCCTTTTGTCATTGTGCTTTTTTTCCGATGATTTTTCTTTTGTATTTGTATAATTTTTTCTGTCGCCTTTCCAACCCCCACTGCAAATACAATATGCACCCACAATGTGAGCCCCACACCTCTTACCCCTTAGAGCCCTGCCACCCCCTCCCACCATCACACACTCTGCTTCCTTTATTTCTTATATTGTGGGTTGCCATTGTTTGCCCGCTTTTTGCTGTGCTTTATTCAGTTCTTTTCGGTTTCGCTTTGCCTATGGCCTGACACGTCTTTTTATTTCTTTCTTTTGCATTTCGTCTCTGTCTTTCGATTTGTTTCTTTTGCTTTTGTGCGCGGCTGTAACTTTTGGCCATCACCATCGTCATCATCATCATCATCTTCATCGTCATCGTCATCGTCATCATTTTCAGAGAGATCCTGGCGCTGTGCCTCCTCCTCTGTTTTCAACTCTGCCATTTTTATTGTTCTTTGCACACAACTTCATTTTTAGCCCACTTTTTGGGTGGTTTATTTTTATGGCTCCATCCCCACCTACATTTTTCACTCCTCCCCTCTCCAAATGTCTCCCTCCATTTGTACGCCTTGCTGGCCACAGCAGCGTTTTTGGTGTCTCTCACGAGTCGTTGAATTTCTGTGCTATTTACAGGCTCACACCCACCACAAAGGACCTTCCTCCTCCTCCTCTCCCTACGCTCTTCCCACTCTGCTGCCGCATTCTTCAATGTGTTTCTGGACTCGTTTCTTGTTTCCTGTTTCTTATTTTTTTTCTTTTTTTGTGCTTCTTTGGTTTTGACTTTGATGAGATTTTTTGAGGTTAATCCCTTGTAGTGCCAGGACCAAATGCGTCAAGTCCAAGTCCTTGCCGTGGCTTTGTCTGCACGTCCCATATCCTTGTGTGTGAGTGTGTGTGTGTGTGTTTTTGGTTGATTGTTCTTGGTGCAGAGTGGAAAATTAGTACATGCGATTGTTCTTCCTTTTGCCTGCCGGACAAATGACGGGGCAGGGTGAGGTTTCTGGGGGGGTGGTAGGGCGAGTTATGGGGCACGTGCGTGTTTTTTATTTAACGTTTGCCTTTGCTTTGTTGTTAGATTGTACGAAAATTAATTTCGTTACCTACCAACTGCTGCTGACGGCGAGTCTTCAACCTGAAGATGTTTCCCTTGGAATGGGCAAGGAATGTTAATGGACGCAGCAGCTGAGAAAATTCACTGGAAGGAGGAAGGGAAAAGGTGGGCAGTTCGAAATGACACCTTAAGAAATGTTTGAGCGTTGATTTTGGCAAAAAAAGATGAATACGGAGCACAAAAACTGTTGAATCTGCTGCTTAATAATTTATTCTAATTTGTTTTGAATTCGCGTATGAATGCGAAAGTCCTTGCCGAGTCCTTGCGTAGCATCACAGCACACAAAAAGTAATCAGCAATAAAAAGTAGCGACCCACATTGCAAAAACGGAGCTCTTTTTGAAGAGTCCTCCACGGTGAGAGCCTTGGGGGTTGCAAAGGGAATTCTTTAATCCGCAGATTATAAAATAAAATTTGTTGCGTAAGGGGAGAATTGAAAAATGTGGTGGAGGGGAAGGAAAAGGTAAGGGAAAGGGGGGAGGGCACTGCACTGATGCAAAAGACCAGCGAAAACTATTCGCATTGCAGCTCCACTTCAACGCTCCCCCATCGTGCAAGTCAAACCCTTGAGTTGACTCGTGTAACGCTGCGTATACTTAATATGCGAGTACACATACTCGACGTGATATTTATGACGATAAGCGAGTGCTGCCCACATACACTCATACACACACACACACACACACACACACACACACACACATTAAATGGCAGATATCCTTTTAACACTTAAAGCGGTGAAAATATTAAAAAGAAAAACCGCAAAGCCAACAATAACAACAAGAACACAACATTTTTATTGATAAATGCGCAGACATACAAACAACAGGCACATCATGCAAGTTGGGGGCGTGGCAGTTCCTATGTGTGCTTGTGTGTGGGTGGTAAGAGGGGAGGGGGTCTTATGTTTGCTGTTCGTGTTCATGCCGAACCGCAACGCAGCTCAGCACAAGTGTATAAAATTATGAAATAGCTCGCACCGTTCGCGTTGTGTTCCTCCACACCAGGACTACCCCTCCCCCACCTCTCTTCAACCCACATATCCCTAGCCTACCCCCTCTCCGCTACTTCAGCCTCCAGCCAACACAGTGCCAGACAACATACATATCAGAGTGGACTAACTGTGCCACAGTGATGCAAAACTTAGTCAAATCAAATTCAAATATACAAATGAATACTATTATTACTATTATAATTTTTTAATTAATTATGGAATAAATTAATTTGTTTGCTTCTTATAATTAGATTTTATAGCAGCACTCAAATCACGTCTCATTATAAATTTGAAAATATAGTTTTTATTAATCAAGTTATAAGGAGTCGATTTAATTTTAAAACTTGAGATAAATTTAAATGAAATTAACTAAATTTGAATGCCGACTGAACTAAAAGGCCAAGTTTAAGTATTGGCAAAGTCTTAATATAGTCCTTAATATATTATTTAAATATTTTTATAAAAAGTGTTTCGATATTTGTAATTCTCTGACATTCCATTTCCAACTTGCCCCACTGTGCTCAATCATGTTCGGCCTTGCACTGGCCCCATGCCACAAAATCACACACACACACACACAGAGACTTGTAGAGAAATACGCTTGTGCTGGTATTTGGTGCCTTCTGACATGGTTCCGGCTTGTTTGTTTGGTTTATTTTATGACCATAACCGAGCCACCCAACCACCCAACGAGCAGTCGGAGAGTTTCAACTATAATACACAGCCTATGCAACATGGAGAAGGAGCAGGAGCAGGAGCAGCTGGAGAAGAAGGAGGAGGAGGAGAACGAGGCACAGGAGCTGCTGCAGGCGATGTATATGTATATACATATTGTGTATATATGTGTGTGTGTTTGTGTGTGTGTGTGTAAGTTTAGTAGCTTTTGCCGCCTGTTTGACTCGGTTGAAGTTCGCTTTATTCCAGCGCTCATCTGTGTGATGTTGCTGTGTTCATGTTAGCCACGCATATAAATTTGCGTTGCTGTTTCTCTCTGTGTATGAGTGTGTGGCAAATACATATGTATGACTGTGTGTGTGTGTGTGTGTGCTGCTGACTGCGCTTAGCTCGTTGCTGTGCCGTTTTGAAAGCCAAAACCGGCTTAAATGCCATTTGTATGCATTGAATGTTGCATGTAGCAGGAGCTACCAACTAGGACTATGCCTAGGACTAGGACTATGACTATGACGACGAGAAGGAGGAGAAGGAGGAGAACGAGGAGGAGGAGGAGGAGGAGGAAAAGTCAGAGAGCTGCCACAACGCCAGAGTGGCCATGATGAGTTCAACTATGGAATCTACACACCCGCAAAATCCTCTCTTCCTCTTTCTCTCTATCCTTCTATCTCTGCATCAACGTTTGCTGGTCTGCTTCTGCCTCTGACTTTCTGTTGGCAATGTTGCCACATTCGGTTTTTTTTTTCGCCCACCACAACAGCTGGCAACCCTGTGCCGCAACAATATTTTCTATCGTTTTTTTACATCTCGTTTTTCAGGCCAACAGCAACAACTAAAATATGCTGCATATTATTTTCCATTTTCCATTTGCATTTTCCTTTTGTTTCAATTCATTTGAAATATTTTTTGCCTCCCTCGCTGCCTTTCATAGTTGTTGTGTTTTTATTATATTTTCTGCTTGTTTTTCTTTTCCTTTCCACACTTGTGTGTGTGTGTGTGTGCAGGTCATAGTTCATATGGCTGCAGCGACAAAATGACCCAACGACTGACCTTCCCCCTTTTCAACCCTCTCCACTTCACTTCACTTCACTTCAAATTTATATGTGGCCAACATGCCATTTAAATACATAAAATACTCACACTCCCACACATATTTACAGCTGTGAGTGTTGAACAGAATGTGTTTACTTTTATGAATATTCACTTGCGGTTAAACATAATTCAAAGGAATTGCCTGCACCTTTGGACTGTCAATCAAATTGTCATAAGTGTGAATTAAATATTCATTTGAATGCATTCGAAATTTAATATGGTTAATTTCATATTTTGTCTCACTTCAAAGTGAAATTTACAAACAAAATAACTGTATTTATTACTGTAATTTGAACTAAGCTATAATGACTAAATATCGTCAACTGCCAATTAAGGGTAGATGTTTAATATTCACGTATTCTGTCTAGCTTTTCAGTGAGACATTCAATCGATGGATTGATTATTAGCCATAGAAAAGACCACAATTTATGGGACGTTCATATTCCCTTCAAAACCTCCCACCTGTCACTATTGTTCGGTTGAGAAAATCACATGGTAACTAATAGAATTAAGTGTGAGTATCTCAATAAGTCTTGTGATGAAATTTGTTATAAAACAAAACCTTCCGTATTTTCATTGCGATCCGAGAAAGATCTTCAAACAGAATTCAGCAGACAACTTAAAAATATATAAAAATTCAAAATCAAAAAGATTACAAATTTTAGTACAAAAAGGTATCTTTGACAACCTTAACTAACTCAGGATTTGTTAAAGTTTCAAAGATACCTTTTGCACACTCAGCCCCAGAGAACAACCTCAATCGACAACATCCCCTCGAAAGGGTGAATTATTGTTATGATTAAACTACAAGTTCGGGCATGAGAGTGTGTGTGTGTGTGCGTGTGTGTGGGTGTGTGTTTTAGTAAGTGTGTGCAGCACAATCCCCCAGTAGTTCCAAAAGGCTTTCCAATCTGTATCCACACCAAACTCGTGTCCACCTTCAAGCCAACACTACCGGAAAACCAAAGCAATCTCAAACGTCCCATCGACCCTTGAGTTGGATGGAGAGTGTTGAAGGTAGGGGTAGGGGTTGGGGTAGAGATAGAGTAAACCCGTTAACCATACTCATATATACATATATTTATATCTATATATGTTTCTCAGTCTACCCCACTTATTCTATATTTTACTTAATGCATTCTCTGCTTATCCTTATTTTTATTAGTGTTTCAATATTCTTTTTCACTTTGCTTGGTTGCGTTTTTCTCTGCCATCGTTTCTCTCCTCTTGTCCTCCTGTCCTCCTGTCCTCCTGTCCTCCTGCCTTCTATCCGTCTCCTGTCTTCTGTCTTCTGTCCGTCGATTCTCTTCGCCTGCCTCTGTGTTTGCTTACGAGTCCTGGCTAGAGTCCTGCTGGGGTTGGCTCGTTTCAGCCATTAAATGGACAAATGAGGGATATAAAACAATTCGCTTTGGCTTCCTTTTTTTCGGTCTTCTCCTCGAAGTCCTTTTGGCTACTCTTCTTCTTATTTTTGGTTTTTTTTGTTTTGCGCCAAAGTATTTTATTATTATATGTATTTCCTTTTTCTTGTAGACCTTTCGGGTTGGTCACTTTATTTGTACCTTTCCAGGACATGGGCATGCAAAGTGTCCGTGTATCCTTTTGGGGCCATGTCCTGGCCATGGGTTTGGTCAGGATTTATGCTCGGTCGTTGGGTGTTTCTATTTGCCTTTTGGGTGTGTTTGCTTACACGGCAAATGTCCAGCCGTTCGTCCTTTCGTGTGTCCTGTTTATGTAATCGCCCACATTAGTTTCTAACGCTGACGCTATTCGATGTTTATATTGTTGTTGGTTGTTCGTTGTTTGTTGCTTGTTGGTGTTGGTCTAACAACATTTGCACTCACTTTTTGAGACGGCAGATTCGAGAACTCATTTGTAGCTGGCAGCTGACTTACGCCCCTTACAGCGTATCCTTTTCATTTTCATTCTCCAAGAAGTTACCTTAATTTTCATTCCCACTTTTAGCTTCCCAATTCGATGGGTCACTCGCCGTTTACTATTTTTCCCAGCTCTCTTTCATTTCTGCTTTTGTATTCTTGTGTCCTTCGCTGGCGCATGGAAAATGAAATGAAAATAGAATGAAACTCATTAATTTGATAAATCGCGGACAGAAGCCGAATGCTACTTGTATATGCATGTACCTTTATATATATATACATAACAAATATATACAAATATATACATATATATATATATATACATATATATATATATTTGTACTCGACTTAGTCTTGGTTCTCCTGTACAGTCAACGCTTTTTGCTTTTCGCTTTTTCGCTTTTGTTGCTTAATAATGCTCGGAGATTTTATAAATGACCACGTTGCAAATGAAAAAAGTTGACCTTTAGCGCAAATAGGAAGCTGTAACCTCTAGGAAGTTTGTCTCTCTCTCTCTCTGGTGTCCTGCAGCCTTCAGCTATCGCCTTTGTGCGCGTTGATTTTGCTTTCATCATCATCATCGTCTTCATCGTCAGCATCAGCATCCGTATCCGCAGAATTTCTCTTGAATTTTTAAGTAATTCTTCTCGGTTTTCTCCGCCTACTTAACTGTATTGTATAAGCCACGTTCCCTCCTCCGCCCCGCAATACATCAAAACTCGAGTTGAGCTCCGAGAAATGTTCGAGCAGGAAGCGTTCGGTGTCGTCATGCCCATTTATTTGGAGACCCGAGCTTTTATTAGCACACATTTAATAGGGTCACGCGTGTATTTGATACCCTCCCTCTGACCTATACACCAACCCTCCCCCTCCCCCTCCCCCAACACAACCGCCCTCTCAGCACTGTTGAGGTGTTTTTCATTCGTTTTTTCTTCTTGCCACTTTTTTTATTATTATTAATTTTCCAGCAAGTTACATGCACACAAAACAAAATAAAGGCAGGACACCAAGAAACAGTCAACGGTGGGCATTGAGAGGGGGGAAGCGGTCAGGACAAAGGGGGTGGGGCAGGCGCCACCGCCGACAACACGACAACAACGCAATGCGAAAGGACACTTAAATATGGAAAAAATACAAAAAAACAGTAACTGAATGTGGAAAACAGAGAGAACTTTGAGCTTGTCTCAGTCCCTCTCTCGTTTCTCTCAAATGAGGTCACTTTTTCTCACTGCGCCGCACATGACAGACAGCATAAAGAGCAGCGGGGGAGGGGGAAGGGCGGGAAACGCGTTAAATGGAAATATTTGTGGCATTACCTCAACGACCAAATTAACTGAAAGCTATAGGCAATAGTCTGGTCTGTAAATGAGTGGAAAATGCCTTAAATACTATCAAATGTAAGTAATTAAAATGTAAAACAAAAAATTGATACAAATAAGCAGAACTTCAATACTTAAGTAAACTAAAATGTGAGTTTAAAAAATATTTCATTCATTTCTTATGAAATTGCTATATGAATGAAGAGTTTTCTTTTCTCACTGCACTATTCTTTATTCTAATAAAACTATAATTTCTTGCTTAAGCCAAAGTCTAAATGGCAATTGAAAGGCCTTGAAAACAGCTGTGGTCATCAATAACATCATAGCCTTGTGTCCAACTCCAACTAAAACGTGGACAACTGTGCATTAGTTAAAGAAAAGCAAATAGATTTTCATTTACATAGACGGAAGACTGACATAGACGGAAGACTGTAAAAACACAGTCTGCAGAGGCTTTTTTGAATTTTGTATCGCATTACAATACGAAGAATTTGCCATTGATTACTGCGAAATGAAACTTGGGCATGTCCACATGACGTATACGCAATGTCGATTTGATTATGATTTTAGTGGTCAACGCGTAGTGCCAAGCGCTAAGCTGCCAGAATGTCTGCTGCTGACCAACTGTAATAACGGCTACCTGGCACCAAAGCCGATAGTGAGCAAATATAAAATATATAATAAAAATAAAAATAAAAAATAATCATCAATGGCCAAAGCGCCTAGACAAAGAAGTCGCCCGATTTGGCCATGTCTATAGCCAGTTGTTCTGTTGGCCAGCTGCAGTTGTTACCGCGAAGTCAGCGCGTCAAGAGCTCCACAGAATCTATAGTGAATCGTGAAAAAAGCCAGACAACGTGGCGTATGCGTAACGCTAGCAAGTGCAAGTGCAGGCAATAAGATCAGTGTTGTCGTTTTCTTTTTTCAAAAAAAATATCAGGCAGGGAATTTAATTCAGTTCAGAAATTCAATAAAACTTTCTGTTATAAATTTGATTATGCTTAAGATCAAATGAAAAGTCATTGCCCTTTGTAGGACTAAATATTTCTACAAATGACTCAAAGTTAAAATTTAATTTTATTTCCACACCAAATCGATAAATTTCGATATTTAGGCCCAATGATTTATCAGCCAAGAAACACTTTATACCCAAATAACTAGATGAAGAAAAATATCTTCAAAACAACCACTTAGTGGGTACATTTGAATATTACCCACTATCAAGCAAGTAATAAACACAACTAAATCTAGCGTAAAAACCGCCAAAGCGGCAACACTGAATAAGATGAGTAAGTCTTCAGCAGAGGAAACTGTTAATGTCGCCGATCCGAAGACTGTCTCCAGCTCTTCTGAAGCCAAATGTCTGTTCACCTTTGATGCCCATCCCTACTTCAGTTTTCCCCTTGAACCGTTTGCCTCCTCCAAATACGGTTCTCAAGTGCGAGAACGGAAAATCGATCGTTGTCTCAAACAGCTGCAGGAGGCACTTAAAATTGACAAGTAAGTAAACACAAATTATAAATTTATATATTTAAAATAAATAAATGAATTATCACAAATCGAAAGTAAGTTTTAATAAACTTTGTACTTTATTCGGAATTGCATCAGTACTCTACACTTATTTAAGCCTAGTGAGATAACTATAATAGTTAAGCCCCTGAAATTCCCAATACATAATGATATTCACTCTTACATAAGTCAACATCAACTAGACTCCGACTATTTAGCTTAAACCCTTTCTTACCCTTTCTTGTAATATATATGTACTTTGGCAAATGCAAAAGTTGATAACATTTTGCGATTGGCTCATTTGTTATGGGCTTGTTGAATAATTAATTAATTGGAAAATCAAGAGTCACTACAAAGTGCAGCAGGCAAATGAGCCTATAAATTATTTAAACAAAAACTTAATTTTTGGCCAGGAAGTGGCAGATAAACAACAAGCAGATACTTGCAAAACGGATTACGGCCAAGTCAAAAGTTGCAACAGCCACAGCCACAGAGACAATATAAAGGACGCTGTCCAAGGATGCCCAAAAGGATGCCTAAAAGCTTAGCTCCAGCTGAGCTGCTTGTCTTGTGGTTTCTGCTGCTGCTTTTGGCATTGGCATTTCGAGACTCTAACTAATCACAAATGATAACATTTGCATGTGCAATCAGCACACACACACACACACTCACACACACACACACTCACACACATAGGTGTTTTACTATGCATTTATGATTTTCGGCTATTTTCATACTTAAGTGTGCAGTTATTACCTTGTTATTCCGATATAAATAACAATGACGATGGCATTTCACAAGCTGTTACACAGACACTACATATATGTAAATGTGTGAGTGTTTCCCTTAACTTTTCTGTCTGTCGTTGGCAATTGCATTTAGCTGCTTCAATGCCCAACACTGAGAAACATCTTGTGCATAATTAATCTTTGCTTATACATTTCAATTTATTATTGATTTTACACATAATAATAATAATAATAATAATAATAAACAAAGACAACAAGTCCCTTAGGTAATTTGTAGCTTTGTTGTTTGGCAGTGAAAAGCACAATGACCACATAAGAATTTACACATTTAATTTGAATATTCACATATTATGTATACGCCATGTGTGACACCGCAACTGCATTTCATCGTTTTTTAAAGCTTTAAATTCGCAAAAACTCCAAACAACAACTGTCACACAGTAGTTGAAAAAAAGTAAGTGAAGAGAATGCCAGAAAATGCCATTAAACAAATAAAACCAATAGTCACATTGTGGCGTTAATCAGAGGTATTCAAAATGAAAACATTTAATCGCATTTGCATTAATTGCCATATGCAAAATATGCGAAATGAGGCCACAAATGCAAAACAACAACAAGAATTATTCAAAGCGACAAATTAAATAATAAAAATTATACACACTAACACACATTCGTATCTGAATATCGCAAATTTTGATTGAATTACCATTTACTATGCTGCAAACAAATAACTACATAGACATATTTTGCATACATATTGCACTTTTCACTTAAATTATTATATCAAAAATTTGTATCAATTTTTTGTGTAATTTGCTGTTCACTTCACTTTCTGACCACAAAAAAATAATAATAATCAGACAATATGAATAACCAAGCTAAAAGTAGGCGGCTAAACTATACCCTGGACTAAATAAAATAAAGAATAGTGAAAATCATAATATATTACTGATGAAATAATTTTATAAGAATAAACTAAGGTTTCGGGAGGCTTAAAATTATTACTTCAAATTGAAAGCCGTAACTCCAAATGAAAAACTCTTGATTTAAAAATATTTCGATCAATACCAAATCATAAGGTATCTATATAGCCGAAAAATTGCATTTATTAAGTCCGGAAAAATGTGATATTTTATGCAAACTGCCAACAAAATTTGTAAACAGATTATGGCTCAAAATTATTCACAGAAGTCAGCGCTAATGCTTTGAACATTTTAATTGTTTACTCCAATCGGTAATTGATTTTGTTTTCTCATTTAAATAATAATAATGTTAAATGTGGAATTCTAATTAAGTGAACAAGTTTTTGAGTGTTGGAAAATTAAACATAAAAAACATGAATAATAATAACGCCATAATATATTAAATATATTCTAATAATTTTTATATATTTTAGTAAACAAAAAAAGTTAGCAAATCATAGGCAAATCAATAAGTTGCAGTAATCCAGGCGGTACGAGTAAAATTTTAAGATTCCATAGAGCGTTGCGCATAAAATTAATTGACTAATTGATGAGGCCCTGATCTCAATACGCAAAATAGCTCGACGAATTATCGTCGCAAATGCAAACAAGTTGAAATTCAATTACGAAGACGACGACGACGACGACGACGACGACGACGATGACTATGATGATGAAGAAGACGAGGGAAGAGGGGGCAAAACTGAGAAACGTAATCGGTAGAGTAGAGAGAAACAAAGCGAAAAACAAAAGCCAATTGCAAAGGGAATTGTAAAGTGAAGTGAAGTGAAGCATAGTTGCGGCTTGGGCAAAAGGCACAAGAGAAAGGGAGAGGAAGAAGCTATATGGCAAATATAAGTAAATAAATAAACCGAATAAACTGAAAATTTATTGAAGAAATACGCGACGCTCCATGCGAAACAAAAGCCCAACAATGCCAGAGATGATGATAAAGTGGCGGCCAAGGAGGCGCCGTTGGGCAAAGGGGTGAGGTGAAGAGGGGGAAGGGGGCTAGGCGACCAAAATCGGCGCGTTGTCGATAAAGAGACTTAAATCTCACACCCGCTAAAATCGTCAAACGGCGACGATGGCGATGACGATGACGACAATGGGCAATGGAAGCAATTAGAATAGAGTACGAGTACGAGTATGAATATGAGTGTGAATATGAGTGTGAGTACCCGTTGTCAAACCGGGCAAAGGCCCGTGAACAGACGCTCAAGGTTGGCCCAGTCCCAGTCCCAGTCTCGCAATCGCAATCGCAGTCTCAGTTGCCAGTTGCCAGTGTCTCTGTATCTCTATCTATGTATCTGCAGCTGAATCTGTGTGTATACACACACACACACACAAAACTTGTGCCCATGTGCAGTGAACGATTTCACAATATTTAATAAATAATTTCATAATTGTTTTGCTTTGCGTAAAATTCAAATGAAAGAGGCGCTGAATTTTTTTGTACAGACTGTGGATCTGCGGCAGCTGAGGCAGGGTGCGGGAAGGGGGTGGGGGGTAGGCGAGGGGGTTGATTCGAGTCAAGGCACGCACTTTGCTGCCCTCGTCTGTTTCTGCTTCTTCCACAGCTTTTGCTTTGTGCTTGCTTTTCTCAATGTATAAGCACATAATTTAAATTTAGGTTTTTTTCATTCTGTGTACTCAATTAAAAGGCAAAATAATAACAACAACAACAACAACAAGAAATGGGGAAATTATTCCGAGAATCTTTTGGATTGCCAGCCCGACAGCAAACGCCACAATTAAAAGATTCCGTTTTTTTCACCCCTCCTCTCCTCTCTTCTCTTCTCTTCTGTTTTGTTTTGTTTTCTTTGTATTTTTTCTTTGGCCAAAGACAAAACGGATAAACAGCTAAATGTGGGTGTTTAGGGGCTGCTTTGGGGGTGTTCTTTGTCAAAGCTAAGCGACCCCCAAATCACAAAAGCTACTAAACTGCCCAAAGGCTGAGAGGCAATAATAATTTTCAACCTTAATCCATTAAATCTATAAGCTTCAACAGTTATGCTAACTAGTACAATTGGCTGATTAACATACGGACTTATTAGATTTGACTGGAAAATTCACTGGAAAATTAACAACAAAGTTAGAGGTGTATTAGAAATGAAAGTAGGAAGAGAGAGCTTTAGATTGATTAGAGTATTAGATACTTTCAGGTTAATGTGCTAATTGTCTTGCTCATTATCATGTTCACACATGATTAACATATGAGCATAGTAAATGGGTGGAAAATCACTGGAAAATTATGAAAAATATTAAGATATGGGTACAAATATGCGTATTATTGAAGTTAAGCATATATGAATAAATATTACCTTCAACAATTGGTTGAAATCTATCACAAGTCATCCAGATGTTCAGACTTTTGGAAAAGAAAATAACACAAAATCGATGGAGATTTTTCAAATATATAAGTTGAAGTTGATTCAATTACATATTTTCCTTGGTCAATGCCATTTGGCACTTAATATGGCTAATGATGTTAAGTTGTTGTTGTTCTTGGATTGTTGTTGTTGTTAATCGCTGTGGTTGTTGTTGTTGCAATATGTACACTTTAAAATGGCCCATTTTTATTTACAATTTCGAGTTTGCTTAACGCATTTAATTTGTTTCGCTGCTCATCTTCCTAAAATTTTCATCTCGAAGCGAAGAATTCTTCTTTTCATTTTCCCTCGCCATGAATTTCGTCTATTTCTCTGGCCACCTAAAAAAAGCAATTTGTTTATGAATATTTACTTGCACACATTTTCTTGTGCTTTTTTTCTAAAATTTTAACTAGTTTGCATGTGGCAAAACACAAATTTGTTTTTCTTGCTTTGATATGGAAAATATTTTACAAATAAATTAAAGCCATCTGGCATTAACAGATCGTTCGATGGCCAAGAGAAAATAAAGAAAAGACAACAAATTCCCCAAAAACGAAATAATATTTAATTTAATCGAGAATCAAATAGAAGTTGAGGAATGTCATTTATAAAGGACAGGATATGGTAGAGTCGTGATCAATATGAAAAACTCGTAAATACTAAATCTGAATTCCGAAATCCCTCAATCAGAAATGCTTCCGGCTGGGTGTTGTAGTTGTCGTTGTTGTTGTTCATTTTCAATTAAATTCCAGGCGCGTAATTTAGTTAATTAAGTCATTTCAATCAGCAACGTTGAGTGACAACAGCAGCAACAACAACGCGGACTACAAATCAGACCAGCGAGTGAATTGACAAGAAAAAGAACAATAATAAAAACGCTTGCATACCATAAATTATAGAACAAATTATGCAAATCACAAGGCAAATAAACAAAACCTCAAGACGAGGCCAAAGGCACCCAGAGGAGACCAGAAGAGACCCGAGGAGACCGGAGACCAGTCCAGACCTGACTTCGCCTGCCCTGCCCTGGCACCAGGGAACCCAACAAAACCCAGCGACGACTCGTCGCCAATTGGAATTAACTGCACTTGGCAGCAACTCGAGGGAGGCCAAAGGAAAGGGGCAGAAAGAAACATTAAGTGGCGGAAAGAAAATCATAAGCAAAACAGAAACAGGCAGAGAGAGAGAGAGAGAGAGTAACTTGAATGCGAGTGCATTGTGAGTATACTCATATTCACTCATATATGCACATACATATGTGTGTGTGTGAGTGCATTGACAACTCGGCTCAGCTCAGCTCAGCTCAGCTCAGGGTCAGTTCAGTTCTTATGCATGGCGTCACCCGCTATGAAAACCCAGTTGGAGGTCTGCACTTGTCCATGGCGCAAATCATGTGTTTATTATGTTAATTAATCGTTTTAATCAAAGATCAATACAGTTGACAACAGACATCAAGCGTTGGACAGACAGGTAGGTGGAGGGAATGAAACTAATTGCATTAACGTCGACTTATAACTGATGATGATGATAAACTGAAAATGATTTCATTGACAGTCTTTATGAAATCTGAATCGACTTCTATTGGCAAATGTCTCTCTGATCTTCACTTGATCTCCAGATTGATTCATTTAAGATCACTTATATTTCCATTTCCTAGAAGCGTCTTGATACGTTCAAGTCTAGGAATACTATAAAAATATGTTTGAGAAACAGGAAATATACATTCCTAATTGAGAAACGAATATCGGTTTCGAATAAACGGTTACGCAAAATTGACCGGTATGACTTCGGTAAAAACAAATTGTCTATATATGAGAAATGTTGAAATGTTTGGACTTTCAACACGCACAACTTGATTAAAGCTCATCCGATTTCCATGGGGAATGTCTTATTTTTCATAATATTAATGCATTTCAATTTTTTTCTCGAAAATTTCTCGATTTTTACATTTTTGGAAAATTTTCAAAAATTTTAAAACGTAAATTTATTCTTTTAATCGACTTCTGGTGATAAAATTAGGGTAAAAAAGTACTTTTGGACTAAATTTTGATGTTTTTCTTTAAGATTAAAGCCAAAAACTGCAAAATGTTCCCTGATTTATATTACATGGTATTCTTTTAATTTTAAGAAATTAATAATAATATCCAAATAGTTATGATTAAGCATGAAATATTGTTGTTCTTTTGCCATTGCTAACAAATTATTAAGTGTGATAAAAAATGATAAATGTATCACTTAAGAAAAGATCTCCGAACAATTGATATATTCGGTAATCCGTAAGCTAAATCCAAATCATTGGCATGTCAAATTGTCCAGTTGGCCCAATAGATTTCCAACATTGAGTTCGTGTTAGCAAGTTCATAAAGCATAATCAGGCAGTCAGAGATCCATAAATAATGTTGGCCAAACAATTGAACGGGAATCATATGCGTAACCCAGAGGATGAACCCGAAACGAACCGCATAAATGGCAATAAATGTGCACTTAAGGGTTAGAAATATGAATTGCTCAACTCATGTGGGAATCTGAGTCTATAAACTGTTTCCCCGAGCAGATTGCAGCAAACAGCGGGTGGTCAATTGATAAAAAAATAGAAAAAAATAAAAACTTATTAAAAATACATAAATTGTCGTTGTTGTTGTTTATGTAAAACATGCAATTTCGATTTGGCATATAATTTTTTAATACACGCTTTGGCATGTTGAGCCGCCCCGGTTTTTTTGTGTTGTTGTTTTGTGCCACCCGCTGCCATTTCGGGTGACAAAAATGTCAAATGCGTAAATGTTAAGACAGCAGGAGCTGTGCCCCCTCCCATCCACTACCCCTGCCCCCGACTGTCACTCTGCTAATGCTGACGCAAGCTTCAACCTCCGACTCATTGCAGTCTCCGACTAAGACACCAATTGAGACGGAGGTGCAGGGAGGGAAGGAAATTGAGACTGCGACTGAGACTGAGACTGAGACTGACAGTAGCTGCTATTTTCTTGGCACAACATTTTCATATTCATGAGACTAAGCGCGACGCCTCCAGACACCAACCACCAACCACCGTTCAGTTCTCAGTTTGTTCTCATTATCTCAGCTTGATTTTCAACATTTTTATGCGTCAAAAATGCTGCGTTGTCTCCACAGAAGACAGGAGAGAGGGGGGGGGGGATTGAGATGGGCAGATGGTTGGGAATTGGGTGGGTGGGGGGTTTGAGGCATATTCCACTGCACGTGTCAATTGAAATGAATGTCGCCAGGCGTCCCGCCGTTCAACCCCCGCTCCACCTTCACCTCCACCGCCACCGCCATCTCCACCTCTAATTCCACCTCCACCTCCAACTCAACACACAACTTGGCAACAACAATGCTTAGTATGACTAATCTTTGGCGTCGTTGTTGTCGCCGTCATGACGAGAAAAATGCCAGCGACATCAATAAAGCGCAGGAACGAGCAGATTCTAGACGCAGAAATACCCTGCAAGTACTTGGAAAACAACTAAGTAAACTAGAAAATGGAATGAGATTAATAGAGTGAGGCGTCTCATTAATGTCTCTACTTATCGCTGAATATCTAAGAAGTTCATTCTCAAAGTAGTCGGCTAGAAAATACCCTATAAAATCAAACTTTATTATTAGACTGAGATATTGAATCTTACTAAACGGTTTAACTAATCGTTGAATATTCAAGGTGTGTAATCGTCTGGAAAATACCCTGTATACAAATAAAATACAAAATACATGTTTTTACAATTTAAATTAAGAATAGTTAACAAATTAAAATTGTTGAAAATATTGTATGGTGATTATAATTAAAAGATAAAAGTTAATGCTATGACAGTAAAGTAATGACAGTAAATTAAAATAAATATCTTATTAAAGAAGTATATGGTGTTAAGTAACAGCAATTGAATCTGGAAATACAGATCTATTAATATGTACAAAAATTTTCAATGAGTTAATAATGCTTTAATTTCTTTTTAGTGAATAATTAATATTCAAATAAAATAATTTAATTTTATTTGCATATTTAAAAAATACGAGAAACATAGATTTGCAATACATTTACAATTAAAAAGAGATCTTAATATGCAACTAATTTTTTTTATTTTCTAATATTTTGATAGCCGATTTTTAATTCTATCTACAACAAGTTTAAAGCTCTGTTAACTCCATTGACCACATTGTGTGTTGGCAACCCTGGCAGGGGCCAAAAACCCAATCATGAACTCAAACAGACTTGGGCCGTTTTCATAACATCGAGTCGATTGATTTTGTATTGATGCAACTGCAACAGTCAACGACTATTGCACACCTTTGCACCACCACTGAGACACACACACAGACACACACACTCACACTCACACACACACTCGCACTCGCACACACATTCGGCAATTGCGTCGTTCACTATGAGGGGCAAATAAAGCCCTAAAGACACCCTTAAGCACCCTCAAGTATTTACATTTGAATTTCACACAAATAAACTCGTCGTCGTCGTCGGTTTCGTCCATCCTGTTTAGTCCTGGCGCCTTGTGTCGCATCCCTTTTTGGGCAGCGGCAAAATTAATAATAACAATAAATTGAAAATGGCAGCCACAGTGGCTGTGGCAGTGTGGCATGGCTTGTGGCAAGTATCGAGCTGTGCCTCCGTTCGTTTGCAACAATTGTATTTTGTATCTATGTTGACTGCTGACTGTCGATTGCCTGTTTCTTCCTCTGCCTCTGTCTCTGTTTCTTTCATTATACCCTTGTTTAGGGTATTATTATACTGTCACGATTTGTGTGACGTATTTGAGAAGGCGTCACAGATCAGATACAGTAGATTTATTCTCGATCTTGTCTCTCTGACTGTATCTTTAACTATTTCTGAATATCAGTGCATTAGTTTTAAAGATATTTTGTGGGAATTTTGTTCAGTTCCGACTTATTGCTAATGGCAGCACATATTTATGTTGTAACCAGCTGGATCGGATCACTATATCTTACATTATATATTATAATATATATATTCGCTATCGAAACGAAATTTCAAATTCAAGATTTAGTACAAAATTGTATATTGTTTCTGAAAGTATCTTAACTAAACTCGAATATTTTTTACTTTTATATAATTTTTTGTATTTACAAAATGTTAATTACATTTGGTGAACTTATCTTAGTTGATAAGTATTTTTTTGTATAATTATTTATTTGTTGGTAATTAACGTTACAAAAGTAAACATAATATCCATCCAGAACAAATCGGGTAAGCTACATTATATGGCTGTTATATGTAGAAACATTAAGTCGAAAATTGTAAAGCAGGGCTCTGAAAGAGTATCAAATCTTCGGCGTGAAGAAGAAAATCTTTCTTGTATGTTGCTGCTGTTGTTGTTGGTGTTGTTGTTGCTGTTGCATGTTGCGAGTGTGTCAACATTTTTAGTGGCTGGTGGTTGACGCTGCGCTTTGCAATTGCAACAAAACACACACACACAAAATTCGAGGGGCGGCAAAAGCCCTGGCATCATTTCCGCTACTCGCCGCATCCCCCTATCACCCTACCCAACACCACCCACCATCCCCCTCTCCCACTCTGCCACTTCGCCCACTTCGCCCTCTTGTCTCGCTCTGACGTTTGTCTATTTGACACTTTGGGTTTCGAGTTATGCTTTTCATATTGATTTTCGTGCTTGCGCCTTCGTACTTCGTGTTTGTGTATTGAATTTCAAATGAATCGATTAGCTCGTTGCCTTCAACACAGCTCACAGTTGTTGTGCGTGTGTGTGTGAGTGTGTCTGTGTTGTTGTTGTTGTGCCTTGTCGTGTCGTTCTCTTTTTCCGCTTCCATTTTCATGTTCGTTGTTTGTTTGTTTTGCATTGCATTTAATTAACTTTTATGCGCTTTTTGTTTTCAAGTATTTTAACTTACAGATACAATATCTTTAGACCCGCGCGTGCCCTAACAATTTGCTATCTCTCTTGTTCTCTCTCTCTCACTCACTCTCTCTGTTGCTCTCTTCTTTACTATTGTTCTCCCTGCTTTTTTTTATGTAATGCGATAGCTTTTGGCTTCGATTTCAATCAGAGTGACATCATTTAGACTCGAATTACCCATCGAGTTGTTGTTGTTGTTGCTATTGTTGCTGTTGTTGTTCTTGCCAATGACATTCCACAGCAGCCCAGTAACTGAGCTGCCTAATCAGTCGGCTGTCTGACGGCCACGCCCCTTAAACACCCGCCCATTCAGTAACAACAACAAAACTAACTACATAATTGCATTTCGTTAAACATTTTTTGTGTAATTTCCGCTGCCCGCCCCGCCCCTCTCGCTAAACTCTCCCTCCTGCCTGATAGCTGTATAAATCTGACTTTCGACGCGCTTAATTTGTTTAGACGGCAAAATCGCATGCGAAACGCGCACAAAACGCGCGCAGATCGCGCGTCAAATGCCGCAGGGCCAAGAAACATTCGTCAACACATTTTGGGCGGCGGATTTGTTGGCTGGATTTTATTAGCATGTCCTGGAGGCAGAAAAGCACACAGAAGTGAGACAAAGGTGGAGGGAACAAAACAGCAGCTCAAGGATACAAGCAGGCAGACAGGACGAACAGGGAGAGAGGGAGAGGGGAGAAAAGCGGAACTGAAGTAGCACAGGAACTGAGTGGTTTGACATTTGTGCTGACGCGCGAACGTGTGCACAGGATGAGCGCAGGACGAGAGCAGGATGAGAGCAGGACGAGAGCTGGTTGTTATCCTTCTTCTTCATCTAGTTGTTGGCAGGGTTGAACTTGCGCCGATAATCTCGATAATGAAGTGACTTTGCCTGTATGGTCATGCATCCTTCATATCCTTGCACGCACACACACACACACACACACACACATATACTCACTCTGTATTTGTCTACGCTTTGATATCCGGTTCACAGTTAGCAGCGCCTTTTTGTATCCGCCTTAAGTGGTGGGTTTTTATTTTTATTTGTACGCTTTTTGAATTTCTTTTTTATTTTTGTATTTTTGTATTTTTGTATTTCACATTTTGTATTTTGCGTTGCTTTTGTCGTCGAGACTTTTGACCATTTGCACGGAAATTGAATTTAAATTGGAAGTTTTTAACCCCAGCGTGCGATAATCTTGCCCACAGCCCACTGAATGGAATAAAACTGAAATGGGCCAACCCCCTGGCAAATTGTCGATAAATATGCATAAGACAACCCCCCGCCCCTCCACCCCCCTGCCCCTAGACAAAAATAAAAGAAAAAAACCTTTTGCGTATTTCACTTTATATATTCGTGACTACAACAAAAGCATCGAAAATGTTCTTTTCAGATTCTATTAGCAAACAAATTCATGCCGAGTTGTGGTGGGGTGGTGAGGGGAGGGGAGTGGAAAATCTACAGTCCATAACCAACACTGCGGTTACACTGCCAAAAACTGAACGGGGTCCTTTACCAGCACTGATCGCTAACAATGATAATGAAGTGATCCCTTCACAGATATCATTTGAGCAGCAATAAACCAGTTTGATTTGAGAAAAAAGCGGATTCTTCTTAAAGTTTTCTAAAAAAAAAAGAGGATAAGAATCCTTAAGGGATCTACCAACTGTAGATCCTCGTACCACAGACATATCCTTGAAGTTATATTCATAACATTCTTACCACAATTTGTTTTCATTTCAACACCTTTTTGATCAAAGAGATACTTATTTTTAAATTTGACATTAATTCTGATCCATTTTACGTCAAAATATCTCTTAAACAATTATCAAGCCTTTTAATGATTAATTATTACTGAAAAGCAAATCATTACTTTGAATTTTTGTTCTAAATTTAACTTTTTTTTCTTTTCATAAAATGGACAAGACTCAATATTATTTACTCCTCAAAAAAAATATATTTGTAAATAAAATAATTGCTAAATAAATAAATATTTATTATTATTTATAATAGAAATTATTTCCAAATTTCTCTGTTACCTTAAGTTCTTAAGTATTTATCATTAACTATATTATAAAATTTAAATCAGCTTTAAACTCCTACATTTAACTCACTGAACTGAAGTCTCAAGAGCTTTGTTATTTTCCTTGCCCTACTTCAATGGTAGTGTATTTATTCTAGTCGTTGTTGCCTTAAAATAAGATTCCATATGTTTTTGAGCTCCGATTTTTGTGCGTTTCAAGTCTGCGCCTTCAGTTATTGCTTTTCATATTTTTCTGCCTTCGCTTTTTATTTTCATTTCAATTTATTTTCTTTCTTCCTAGCACTTCCTCTGGCTTAAGCTCTTGCTATCTCTATTTCTCTTGCTCTTTATCGGTGTCTGTCTCTTTCTGTTTCTGTTTCGGTTTCGGTTTCTCGGCTTCTTATTTTTGTGTCGGCTTTTGCGTTTTGCGTGTTTAACCCTTTGAGGTTACATTTGGCGTGTGTTTTGGGTTGCTGACCCTCCTTCCACAGCTCCTTCCCCTTTCTCCCTTGTCCCCCCTGAGGTTGCTTGCAACTCCTTTCTGCGTGTTGTCTGCCTCGAAAAGTGAGCAAAAATCAAAAAAAAAATTATAGCAGAATAAAAAAAGGTTCACAATTTGCGTTTACGCAGAGAAACAGCCCCGGCAAATAAAAAGGATTTCATAACAACAACAACAACATCAACCAATTCGAAAACAGCAACAACTCTGACAACAACAACAACAACAACTCTAGCAACAACAAGAACAAGCGAGTCTGATGAAAAGTAAGAGCTCAAATAAAAATGCTTGCTCCTTGAACAAGTAAATACAAACGATTCCAAAATGATACCATATCAATACACTGAGAGAAATTATCCAAGACTCCCGGATAAACTCAATTCAATGCGGTAATCCCGAATGTCCTTAAACCAAGTAAACAAAATTTGATACAAGTATGATTTTTTAAATTCTTCTTGTGTTTTGACTATCGTAGATCTTAAAGAATTTTTTTCAGTGAAATAATATTTTTTAAGATTTTTTGACTAATTTAAAGCTGAATTGTTGCTATTTTGTTCGCATATTGTGTTGACTAAACAATAATATTCTAAATAAAAGCTTAAAAAATTCATGTTTTTTAAACTTGAATTTTCGAATACTATTTTTTCAGTGTACTTTCATGCATATGTGTATCTGTGTATATTTCTGTATAACTGTATAGCATGATATAGTCATCGTATGCTCGGCATATTTAATCACAAACGATGACGCAGAAAAAGTTCAAAGTCAGATGTAGGAGGGAGGAAGGAGGAGGGAAGAGGGAGGAGGGAGGCAGGAATTACGAGTACGAATAAAGCGTACCCCAAAATGTGGCATGCCCCAGTCCTAAAAGTGAATGAATGACTGCTACCTACCCCTGATCCGTATGCTGAATGTCCTTATGTCCTTATTGTCCTTCTGCTTAGTCTAAAAAAAAATCGTATGGGGTCAGGGTAAGGGTGGTCAGGGGGTGTGGGTGCTTTGAGCCTCAAAAGGTTCACTTTAACCCTTACAACACGATTCCGTGAGTCATGTGTGTGTGTGTGTGTGTGTGTGTGTGTGAGATGAGCACGTCTCGTCTTATGATTATTATTATTATTACGATTATTGTTAAGGGCTATCTTAAAGACTGAACTTTGAACTGTCTAAAAAGGGTTGCTACCCTTACTTCTTGTCGACTTCTGAGAGTGCTTGCTACCTAAACAGAAAGAGAGCGAGAGAGAGAGACTTGAACCGGAAGTGGTTCAGGTAGCTGATCTACAGCTGAGGCACCCTGTATCTGCTGTAAGCAACAGGATGCACATTAGAGCCACTAAACGTCCAATAAACGACAACAGATCAGCCAAAGAAAAATGGAATGAAACGAAAGCGAAGCAACCACCAAAAACCACCACCGAAACGACCTCAAACCTTGTCCAGGTGAGTTGAGCCACAAAGGACAACAACGAGGACATCATTATCAGCGCATTATCAACGCACAATTATCATGTGAAAAGTGATATGTGTGTGGACTCTGGAGTCAGAAATTCCATCAGAGTTGTTGTAGTTTCTCCTCTTTCAATTCAAAGTAGACTCGCGTACTTGAGTCCTTGACATTGTCCTTGCCACTTTTCTATTGAAATTGGGAGCAAATTCTTGAGGTCGCTGCGCTGTTGCTGTTGTCTCTGAGTATCTGAGTATCTGTGTATCCGAGTATCTGAGTATCTGATATCTTGTCCTTTGGGCGTTGTGTGTTTGCACACACACTTTTGGGCTGCGGTTTATTGGTTTGTAATAAGCTCTTTGAAGTGTTTAATTGAAGCTTTTGTTGTGCAATTAGGCGCCTAAAGTGAAGAGCCTCAAACAGAGACAGAGAAAGAGATAGATAAAGACAGAGCGAGAGGGAGAGAGAGAGAGAGGAAACTCTTGAGGTGTTGTCGATTGGTAATTGCTAAATGCCAAGTGCTGACTCTCACTTAATACGACTGAGAATGAATGCGTATGTGAATGAATGGTGAATCTGTGAATCCATGAATCTCTGAATCGGTGGTTGACTGAAGTTGAAGGCTTTCCACAAGTGCCTGCTTTGAAGTTCTTCACTTTTGTTTGTTTTAATACGCTGCCAAAAGGCAGCGAGGGAATCCGAATCCGAATCAAATACTTAGTCATCGATTTAACTGTCAATATATTATTGTCGAGTGGTTAATAAGTCAACAAAGCGTTGATAAGCACGGGAATGCACACAAAAGACAAGTTAGCAAGTGAATCAAGAATTCATTGAATTCAATTAGTTTGTTAAACGGTCGGAAAATCTCTGATAAATATTCGCTATATCATTTTCAATTATACATTCATAGACAAAATATGGATTTCGTCACCAGCGTAAGTATCCAAAAAATAAAGGAAATTAGTGATTTCTAAAGTTATAGAGAGGTCTAACCAAACTAAGCTAAAATTATGAATGATTATTAAATCAGAAGTTACAATTTGTCACTAGCGTGAATTGTATGTATTTTAATAAATTTGAAGCCGTAAAAAAAAATCAAGTAACTTTCTGAGGTATTTTTAAGTCACTTATTAATTTATAAACAAGCTATAACTAAGCAGACTTTAAATTATGACACTAGGGTAATTAACTTGATTTTTAATGCTAAATGTAAAATACATGATTTCACTCTAGATTACAGCAGTAAATACTTTTAATTTATATTCGCAATAAAAAATATTTTTTTTTATCAATTTTACTGTGTCACTAGCGCAAGTTTGATAAATCCAATAAATAAATAATGAATTAATAAAATATAACTCATTTTTAGTGATATAAATTGGATAATTAACAAATTAAAAATTATTCATAGCTCAAATTTTAGCAGAAATTCGTCACTAGCGTAAGCTAAATGTATCTTCGCAACTCAATAAAGATTTACAACTCAATGATGGAATTGAATCAGATAAATCTAAAGTTATTAATCATACATAAAATGAAAATGGAACAGCAACTGAAAATAGTCACTAGCGTAATTTAGTTGCGTTTCATCAAAAATTAAGAAGTGTAAAGTTACTAAAAGATACTTCCTGGACTGAAAGTGTATTGATATTATTTATGAATAGTGAATGAGTGCACAGTGAATGCACTGTGAATAAAAGTGACCTGATGCTCAATTAAAAATGAGTCAAGTGCTAAACTAATGTCATAAGTATATATATCATAGACACTATAATAAAAGTGACTTAATAAATGTTGACTATGAACAAGTGTTGAAATCACTTCAAGCCACATTCAAATCATTCACTCATTCACATTGCATTCATAAAAAGATTCGCAATGTTATTTGAAGCAAATCTGAAATGGAATTTGATGTATGTAAATTGGTTGTTGAACGTGTTCAATGTATCTGCGGAAGAATGGCAAAGATACATGCTGTTCTTTCAGCTTGAAGATCATTTTCCATTCTTCAACTTTAGTTGTTATTGTTGTTGTTTTTGTTGCTTTGCCTACTTGCTTGCATTGTCCTATTTCCGTCTGTTGCAACTGCAGCAGCAGCAGCAGCAGCAGCAAAAACTGATTCTGTTTAACGCTGCCTGCCTGCAGATACAAATGTATCTCAACATTTACACACTGCAAGCTGTGAGTGCTGATGTGCCGTCGTCTCAACTGAATGTCTGACTGGCTGTCTGACTGAGTGTGTCTGTGTGTGTGTGTGTGTGTGTGTGTAATATTATTTATCATAGCCGCATTTTTATTTTTGTGTATCTATGGAATGCAGCAGGCAGGCAGGCAGTCAGCACTCAGCTACAGAAACAGATACAGATACAAATGCTGAGGTAAAACGGACTGCAACTGCAACTGCTGTTTGCTACTTCGAGTATCTTCTTGATGGTCGCTTTGCTGTTTTCATGTTTCGCTTACAGATACACATACAGCTGCAGATACAGATACAGATGGAGATGGAGATACAGATACAGATACAGATACAGATGGAGTTGGAGCTACAGATGCAGATACTTGCAATGCAAAACGGCATTATCATTGACCGTTGATAATGTTAATCAGGCCGATCTTTCGTTTTTCATCATGTTCATTAGCATGTTCATCATGATCATGATTAGCATCATCATTATGTTCATAATTTTTACAGTGTACTTTGTAGATTTCGCTCGGTTTTGTTGCTTTTGTACTTTTGTTGGATTGTGGCATAATTTCCATTTCCCACTTCCCCTTCCCTTCCTCCACCAACATCACGCTCTCTTTGGCCAGTTCTCCACAATCTCCCCCCTCCCTCTACACACTCTCCACTCTCCATCGAACATCAGAGGCAGCGCATAAATTTTTTATTTGTTTGGTATTCATCTTATTTCGTTTAATGTATTTTTATTTTCAGCTTTTGTACATATTTTTTTCTTACTTTTGCTTCTTCTGCGTTTTCTTCCTCTTCTTTTTTTAATTTTTTTTTTTATTTTGTTGTGTATGTATTTTGTTGTTTTTTTTTCTTTACTTTATTTTTCAGCTTGTTTGGTGTTTTTAAGGTAATTTTTGTTGTTGTTGCGTATAAGTATTTTGTGTGTGTTAATTTTGTTGTTGTTGTTGCTGTTGTTGTTGTGGTTGTTGTTGTTGCTGTTGTTGTTGTGGTTGACGGGTTTGTTCAGTTCAGTTCAGTCATTCAACTATATAAAGCATTGTCGCTCGTTTTGTTGCCCGTTTTTTTCATTTATTATTCGTTTCGTTTCGTTTCGATTTCATTTATGTAGTATGTACAATTGTTGTTAGTGTTGTTGTTGTAGTTGTTGCTCTTTTTCTTTTTTGGAGTGTGTGGGTCTGGGCATGTGGCATCCACTTTGTTGTTGTAACTGCGTCGTCGTCATTGGGGCGACTGCATGAATAATTATTAAGTTGTAGACAATGAGAACGAGGGACAACGAGAGAGGGGAAGAGAGCCAGAGAAAGAGAGGGAGAAACGCAGGAAGGAAGTGATCCCCTTTGGTTCGTGTAAAACTTCATTGCGACAATTCAACTCAATTGTCTGCTTATTTCTTTCTTTTTATTCATCTTTCATTTCGTTTGCTTCCATTCGTCTTGTCCGATTTAGTCTTTTTTATCTTATTTTTATTTTTAGCATTTTATGAATTAAATTATTTTTAGTTATTATCGTCAAGAGATAGAGATAGAGAGATACAGTTAAAGATTTTTAATTCAATTTTAATACTAAGAATTTTATTTGAAGTATATGTTAATTTATTAAGGCACATTCTCCACACATTAATTAGGCCATTAATTTGAGGGCCTCCATTAATTACAGCATGTTGATCAATTAATGTGTCAGGGTCACTATTTTATGGCTATTCAAATTAAGATAATTACCAAAAAATGCTTTGAATTTGGACAGTTAATAAAAGCAATAAATTGTTGCAACAATTTTATGAAAATTACAAATTATTAACAACTTAAAACAATTTACATTTTAATAAATAAAGTATAATAATTTTCAAACTCCAAAATGAGACCCAAAAAAATAAATGAATTAATTCTAATTACATTAGTGTATAATTATTAACTACATATAATTAACTACTAGAAATATGTTTTAATTTTTCCAAATCGTTTAAACTGTGCAAAAACACTGCAACCGTGTTGAATAATTGAATTTCTCAAAGTTGTTCAGCCTTTGCAAGTAAACACATTAATACTTAATTATACTTATCAATAGGGTACGCCTTCAATTTTCAATCCAAATTCCAATTCATTGCCATATCAATTTACCACAACACACAAATATCCGTTCAAAAAGGAACCAGCAATAACAACAGAAACAACAACAACAAGCACTACATCAACAACAACTTCAACAACAACAACAATTCATTCATACCAAAAAGCCAAAATGATTTGAGCAAACGAGATAGTCCAAGAGAAAGAGTGAGAGAGAGAGAGAGAGGGGGAGTGGGAAGAGAGAAGAATTCCTTTAGCTGCTTCACATTGAAATTCAGTTCTTCAGCTGCAGTTGCTTTAGGCTTCTTTTGCTCTGTTGTTGTTCTCTTAATGTTGCTGTTGTTGTTCTCTTGTTGTTGTGTTGTGATATTTATGTTTTCATCAAAAGGCAACCAACAATCAAAATGCGCTGCACTTCGCTTCACCACACACACTCAAAGATACAAATACAAGCTACAGATACAGATACAAATGCGCACAGGTACATAAGGCAGCCACATTCAGATGTACACACATGCACACAGCTGTATGTATGTAAACATCAACGACAACAACAACAACAACGACAACCAACAGAAGGCAACGCTTTAACCTCATATTTATCCAACAGATACTTATAGCGCAAAAAAAAGCGTTGACGACGACAACGACAACGACAAATACAAAGAAGAAGCAGAAGAAGCAGAAAAACAGCAACAGCAAGAAATAAAGGCAGTCGTCGTGTGCACCTCACCCCCCCCCCCCCTCCTCCTGTCACCCATCCCGCTGTCTTCCCCCTACCCCTTCACCATGCCATGTTAGCAGCAGTCGCTTTTTGTACGGCAACCCAAAAAGAAAAATTGTACAAAATGTTGTGGCTGTTGAGCAAAAAGAAAACAAAAACCAAAAAAAAAAAAAGAAATACATATAAAGAAAAGAAAACAAATTTCAATAAAATATTATTACGCTTACGTTTATATCGAACAGGCAGCGTGTATCTTACAGATACTCATAGACAGAGAGATACTCGCACAGAGGCCAAGTGTTCATTCGATAGTCGCCAAGCGTTATAAATAAACCATATCCATCAATTGCTTAACTCAAAACAGCGCTAAGAGATACAAAGATACGAGAGACTCTCGATATGTTGTGTGTCTGAGATACAGATACAGATACAACGAACAGCAATAGCAACAACAACAAAACGGCACCCAAATACAAGCAACAACAACAAAAAGAAACGCCAAGAAAATCGTCAGGCAGCGACGTCGCCTCGCTTCAACTGATAAAATGTATGAAAACAACAACAACAACAGCAGGGCGTACAACACAAGTACAAAAGAAAAGAAAAGAAAAAAAAATCTCAAAGTATCTGCCGACGCAAAGTCGACATCGCTGCCACTGTAACTGAAACTGAGCGAACATCGAACCACCGACCGTCGACGTCGATGTCGCGTCGCTGCTGCTGCTGTTCGTTGATTTTCTTCTTTGGCTGCCTTTTTTTGTTATGCTACACACACACACACACATGTATATATGTAGCTGCTGCTTCTTTCACTTTGTATGGGCAGGCGGCCAAAGCACTCAGCATAATTTTTTTGCACGCTCTTTTCTCCAACGCTGATTATTTTGCCAAACATCTGCGGGGCAGCAGCGACGTCGACAGTGACAGCGCTGCTCTCGACTTGCACGTGGAAAGGTGTCTGCCTCAAACCAAGTAATAACAACAACAGCAACAAAGAGAGCACCAAGCATCGTCAAGCAAAGTTCATCGTTTACTGCCGCTGCCTCTCTTCTCACGCATTTTACTAGCCCAGCACCACCCCACAGCAGTAAAAACAACAGTTACACAGCAGCAACAGCAGTCAAAGTCCTCTCTCTCTCTATCTTTCTCTTTCCCATACTCTCTCTTTGTAGTTCACTCTCTGTGTTTTACGTGCCGAGTCTGAAATGCGCAACATATTTGTGACTGACCGACGCGACGCGAAACGAAGCGACGAAGAGAGCGTCGGGCTGACTAACTGTCTCACTGTCTGACTAACTGACTCTCTCACTGTCTGACTGGCATTGCCACCCACCACCCTGCGCCTGCTGCTGCTGCTGCTGTGGCCTCTGCCAGCGTCGGCGTTAACGTTAACGTTGACTGCTTTTTCATTTTACTTTGCTATTATATTTGTTTTTTTTTTTGTTCACTACTATTTTCACGCTGCTGCTGTGACTACCAAATGCAGTAGTTGTTGTTGTAGTTGTTGCTGCTGCCGCTCTTGCTACATAATTGATTTTAGTGCTGCGCTCTCTTAGTGTTGTTGCTGCTGCAGTCGCTTGTTGTTGTTGATGTTGTTGCTGCTGCTGGCAGTTACTTTTAGTGTAATCTCAGCAGTTGTTGTTGCTGTTGTTGTTGGTGTTGAGTGTTCTTCCAGCAGCCGCAGCAACTTCTGCTCCACCTCCCCCTCTACCTCTTTATGCTTCTTTACCACCCATTGCCTCCTTGTTTAGCGCTTTCGTCGCTTGTTGTTGGCTCTGGGTTTGGTTTTGTGAAAACCAGATTTTTGTCGTTTTATGCATTAAATTGTTTTTACAGCCGCGTTTTATATACAGGGTGTTGCACTTGATTTGCCCACTGCGACAGCACCCTGTTTAAGTTTAAACTATTAATGCAATCAACATATAAAAATTTTAAATGACAATAAGTGTAAATTAATATTATAAAATAAAATATTAATTATACTTAAAAGTATTTATCGTAAATTTGTTTTATTTTATTTAGTTAGTAGTTTAATAATTTATTTAGAAATATACATACATATGTATGTATATTAAATTCATATTTTATTAACCCAATAAAAAAATATTGCATAAGAAGCACAATTAAAATATTATAAGTTATTTTAATATTTAAAAATAAATTTTTCAAAGATATTTAATAAGATGCGTTATTTACAGCTAAGAGCATACTAATAAGACTCTAGCAAAACACCTGTTAAAGCAAACACCCTGTATGGATGTAGTAGAACACCCTGTATGTCATTCAGCTGTACTCAAAACACATTAACAAAATGCAAAATAAAGCAATGTTTCTCAGCGGTGTTGGTATGTGTCATGTCCTAATCTACAGCTGCTGTAGAGAAGCACCCTGTATGCGGTCACAGTCACAGTGTCAGGAAGGCACAACAGGAACACATAGCACAACGCACATAAGCAGTCCATGAAACACACACACACACACACACAACGGCAAAGGGGCGAACGAACAGGCAACCAACAAGCAGAAGCAACAGCAACAAGAACAACAACAACAAGAAGGAACAACATCCACAACAACAAGCAACGCATTTACACAGATACGGATACAGATACTCGAACCTCCCTCGCCCGCACACGTGCATAAAACCGACGACGGCCTACAACGCAATACACTTCCTTTTACACACACACACAGCTAGAGTGAGAGAGGCACACGCATACATACAAATGAACATACATACATACAAACAATGGCATAAGCATAACCCAATGAAGCTGCCATCATCGCACAACTGTCGACGTTTATTGTTGTTGTCGTTTACGTTGTTGTTGTTGTTGTTGCCTTTGCCTGGCACTCCGTAAGACTTCCTGCGCCAGGACGGCTGCGTTTCCTTCTTGCATTGAAATTATGACAAGGACTGCCAAAAATCGACGGCGAAGAAGAGAGCCGAAATAAGAAAAGAAAAACAGCATGTTAAATAAAATAAAACATAATTTTATGCCAAAGCAACAAACACATTAACACTGCCAGCCAGCGGCGTCGACAGCGACAGCGACAGCAGCAGCAGCAGCAGTATTAGTAACAACAGCAGCAACAGCGGCAGCGACGTCGTCGCCGTCGTCGACGTCATCAATAAATCGCACGACCAACCAAGCGAACGACCCACCAACCACCCACCGCACAAAAGCTTACAAGCCACGCACACAAGTACATACATATACACGCCATCTCACTCTCTCTCTCTTTCGTTCGCTCGCTCTCACTCTCTCGCTCTCTCCCCGTCTCAGTCTCTTTGCCACCTCCAACAGCGCCGCTGCGCTCGTTTGTGTTTTGAAAATTTAATCTCGATATGGCAACAAATATGCTACAATTTCATTGAGATGAACACCCGATACGGATACGCCGCTGCCAAAGCCGAAGTGGCCATCGCAGCCAGAGACGAGTGCCGAGCTGAGCTGAGTTGAGCCGAAACCGAAGCCGAGCAGTAGCCGAAGCCTGCTGCTCTGCTGTGTGCTGTGTGTTGTGTTTGGGTATGCATTTAATTCGCAGTGAATTTCTCACGCTGTGCAGCTGCTGTTGCTCTCTGTGCGTCTGTGTATGTGTGCGAGAAGTGTAGTAAATACACTACTACATTTTTCTGTGCTAATTGAGTGATAAATTGGGAGTGGATTTTGGGCATGACTCGACTTTGCCGAGAGCACGAACTGAGCGTGAGCGCGTGAAATGAGAGCATACATGTATGACAGACACAGAGAGAGAGTGAATGTATGTTTGTGTGTGTGTCGAGTGTTGTATGCGGCAATTGATATGCTCAGATTAAATTGTTAAATGTTTTTTATTCGGGTAATTAAAGTATTTCAATTTTGCGGCCACTCGACGAAAGCATACAACGATTTGAGTGAGTATGTGCGTGTGTGTGTGTATGTGAGAGAGTGAATTTGAGCATATGAAATGATTATTTATTTATTTATGCAGTGTTAAGTTAATTTGTTAAATATGTTTAGACATATTTCGGATTAATTTTCAAATAAGAATAAAGGCAAACAATTTATTGCATTTTTTAGGTATTTTGCATACTCGTAAATTGTTTAAGTATAATGTCAACGTTTAAGAAACAATTAATTTGCATTTGAATAACACTCAATTTGCATATGTAAGCCGCCATATCGCATATCGAATAAAAAACTGACCAAATTGCGCCCCTGGCTGCCGTAAATCATTCAAATATCAACCACAAATCACAACAATTAAGACAAATGTGCTGAAAAATCTACTTAACGCTACCCACACACAAACAAACACACACTCACACATACGCATATGTAGAGAACCATTAAACGCTTTCAAAACAAACCCAATAAATGTCAGTGGCTGACTGTGTGCTGCAAAAAGGTAGTAGTAGTAGTAGATTCTACTACTCTTTACGCTTTTACACTAAACGTAGCAATAAACGCACGCAAAGAAGTCAAACAAATTGACATACGTATAATTATTATTTTACTTAAGTGCTCGCGCGTCGTCGCCCCTTAACAGTCAAATGAATACCAAACACAGCGACCTGAAATAAATCAAGCGCGCGAGCGAGCCAACATACCAAAAGAGAGCGGGAGTGACAGAGAGAGAGAGAGAGTATGAGAGAGCATGAACTCAAGAGAGCCGTCAACTGTACCACGCGAGCTTGCTCGCCGACAATGCGCTCACTCTCTTGCTCTGCCTGTGTATGAGTGTGTGTGGGTGCGAAGGTAGCGCCGCCATCGCAGCGACAGCAACAGCAGCAGCAATGGCAACGGCAGCAACACCAGCGACAGCAGAAGCAGCAACAGCAGCAGCGACCATCGCAGTCGACAGTTTCCCGTTCAGTCAGTTTCGAGTCGTGCCACGGTCAGCGTTGCCAGCCAGCTTCAGTTCCTTTCTGGCTGCCGTCGAATGTTGTCGTCGTTCGGTTGAAACACGCGCCCGACACAGCGAATCAACAAATCAAAGAGAAGAAGCATTAAACGCGGCACACGCAAAACGTTCAAAAAAGAGATCACGTCAAAAATTGTTGGAATTTTTAATCAGATTATACATTTATCGTTTAAATGTTTTTTTCAACAACAACAACAACAAAAGTGAGAACACCGAGAAGATCAATAATTAATTGAATTACATTGGATTAACAATTCAACAGTGTAGTATTTGCAAGTGTATTACAAAATAAATAAATATACATATAAACAAATTTAAAGTTCAAGTGACATTTCGAACAAAAGTCAAATAATTGATTTGATTAAGTGAAAGAAACAAAAACAAACAAATAAACAACACAACAAACAAAGCACATTTTATGGATTAAGTGCTATAAAAAGTTCCTGTTGCAACTCAGCAAAACGACAACAATAACAAATCTACAGCAGCAACAACAACAACTTGGATTACTACAACAACAGTATTATAACACAAACAAACAACTAGCACAACAACAGCAACAACAACAAAAATATTTGAAAAGTGTAACAAAAAAATTCAGAAATTTTGCTAGCAACCAAAAAGAAAGAAATACAAAAAATAAAAACAACAAATTGGGAAAACTTGTGCAAAATAAAGTGAACAAAAAACATAAACAAAACACAGACCCAAGAAATGTGAAAGCGTAACAAACAAGCAACTAAAGTGAAAAGGAAAAAGTGCACAAAAAAAAATAAAAAGAAACAAAGTTGAAATAAACTTTGGCAAAATGTCGCTGAACCTTTGAGCGAAAAGCGACAGAAAAAAAACAAAAGTGACACTCGTAAAACAAAACAAAAGCAAACAAATAAAAACAACAATAACAACAACAACTCACACACACACAGTGGACACAGTGTGTGTTAGATGCCCATGTATTTGTTGATGCCATGCAATTGATTGTTGACAAAATTCCCATGTATTCCAAACAAACAACGAAGCGCAATTCCAAAAAGTAAGTTCCATTTATTACCCCCACCAAAAGCAACAACAACACGAAGTGGACAAACTACAACAAAGTTTGATAAAGATGTAATTTAATTACTATTAATAAAATACAATACAATACGAAATAAAAGAAAGAAACAGATTCTGATGTAGCAAGTGAAAAGTGAGAGAACTGCAATAAACAGTTACTGATAAGGCGACAACAACAACAAACAATCAACAACATCAGCTGCTGCCTCTGCCTCTTCTTCTTCTTCTACTACCACACGCACCTGTCCCAAAAGCAACAACAACAACAGAGAGCAGCTACAACAATTCGCACAATAAAGCAAAACTTAGGTAAAATATCTAAAAATAAATTCCATTTAAAACAACAAAATAAAACCAAAAACAAAAATAACTTTAAATGATGCCAAAAAAAAATCAGAGCTTCCACTGTACTTTTATAAATAGTTAAAGAAAACATTATTATTAATAAATAACAATTTAAAAAAAATTAAAAAAAACCACAATGGCAATTTGTAATATTTCTTTATATGTATAGAGAATCTTTTAATTGTTGTGCTTTGAAAGGAATGTGCTTTTGTTTTTAGATATTTTATGTACATTTTTGTAAAATTATGCTTTGTTTGTTGTAGACACCATAATCATAGCAATTATATTAAGACTAGTTGAAAGTTGCTAGTAACAATTTATGAACATATTATTGACAAATTTCTAGAAATTAAATTATGTAAATATATTGTGGGGCTTACTAAAATGGGTTCTTTTGAAGTGGGAACAAGTGTATTATTGAGAAATTTCTAGAATTATAGACATTTACTTTAAATTTCTCAAGCAGTGAACTCAGATGGAATATTACATATTTATTTTGTCAAATTCAAGAAAAAATATGTTTTAATAGCGAGAATATTCTCGATAAAATAAAATTCCTATGCAAAGTGAATTAAAAAAAATGTTTAATTATATGTTCATGTGTATAATTAAGTTTCATATATTTTTTTTGTGAATATTGGTGTTCATTTATGTATATGAAATATTTTTAACACTTAAAAAATAGTTCTTCGAATGGGGCAAATGTTATTAATCTTATTTTAATGTCTATTTATTTATCTAATAATATGCTTAATTTCTTAAGCTGCCCTCGTAAACACATCCTCGCATCAGCTGTGACAACCGTTAAGCCTCGCTCTCGCTCTCTCACTCGCACTCTCGCTCTCAGGCTCACGCACAGCTGACCCATAATAGACTCACAAACACACAGACACAAACATATACGCACTCTCACACACACAGCCAAACAGACTCACCTCAATGTTTGCACGTACACCACAAGAAATAGAAGCAGAAGGTGATGGGAAAGGAGGAGATGCATAGAGAAGGGGAGGAGGAGGAGGAGGAGGCAAGGAGAGCGTTGCTCTTCATCAGCCTTACAAAACATTTGAGTGCAACACAATTTGTTGCGACTTCTTCCTCTACTTCTTCTTCTTCCACTTCTTCTTCGACCTACTGCTGTTGCTTTGTAGTTGTTGTTGTTGGAGTTTTCCATTGAACTATTTTCGTAGAACGAAGGCGCACAAGACAGAAAGAATGAAAGAACATTTTCCCAACCGATACATTGTCAGCTCGTCAGTTTGTCGGCATTTGTTGTTTTTGTTTTCGCCCAAATTCTTGAGTATCTTTTGTAAGGCCGGCTAAGGGGCCGGGGGGACTGTCAGAAGTAAAGGGACTTAGTTCTATGCCCGACAGAAGAAAAGGTCAAACTAAACCGAAACCGAACGAGGCATTGCAAACTCGTCTCATCAGGGATTGGGATTGGGTCTGAGTCGGGGTCTATTTCTGTTTCTCTTTCCGTCTCTGTTTCGGTTTCTTTTTCTTTTTCGTTTCTTATATATATTTATTTTTTGCCTACCTACGCCTTTCTCTCTGTCTTCGTTCGGTTTTGCCCATTTTTCTCACATGCCACGCATATTTTTCCCTCCACAACAATGAAAACGTATACGGGATTTGGTCTGTAATTCATCAAAAGACTGGAAAATGCCGGCACAGGTATAAAAACCTTAACCCATCTAAGGCCACAGGTAGTCAAAAGTGCTCTCAGCTCAATTCACTAGAATAATATCAAAAGTATCTTAAAGATACATCATGTAGAATGTTTTTGCTAAAACTCTTTCGTGCACTTATGATAATATCCATGAAAAAAATATAAATATGACGCAAAGACCTCTTTGAAGAATTAACACCCTGCACACACCCTCTTTCGAAAAAAATAAAAATAAACAGAGCAAAAAGCGGTGAAAAAATGCAGAAAATACATGTAAATATCGAAAACTATGCGACACATCAATCAACCACCAAGGCAACCAAATCACAACCCATCACAAAAAGCCAACGAGCAACCACCGAAAAGAACTCACCAAAAAGGACGACAAAGTAGCCGTTTCTACCTCCCCGAAGGACTTCCTGTTCTCGGCCTGCCTTGGCAATTTTCACACGGGAAATAAAAATGCGATACAATAAGTAAATAGCAGAAAAACAAAACCTAAACGCGGAAAACCATTTGCAAATCGCACAAAGCAGAAAAAAATATAAACAACTGCAAACAACCCCCCTGAGACAACACCAGACAGAGAGATATATATAGAGAGAGAGTGAAAGAGGAAAAAAAGAGAGCGAGAGACTCAGTCGGTCTCTCATTAACCCCAAAGAAACAAACATTCATAGCATTTATTGCTTTATCGAGTCCACATGCACTTATAAAAATGCCTCTAATAAGTGCAGCCCAATATTAATAAACCCATCAGGCTAACCGTCCCGGGGGCTGAACCGATCAACCCTCATTGTGACCATAACAATACACAAAATACAACAATCTACAGTTACACGTGTAAAATAAACCACCCCGTTTCATTTCGTGGGCCTACTCTTAACCCCCTTGTGAGTGAAGGTCAACGCTTGTCTCGCATATCTAATTGAAATTTAGATTTGATTAGGCATTAATGGGTTAAGAGTCTAGCTTTTTGACTTGTGATCTTCCAAAGGTGGCAATTGTCCTCAAAACACCTTGAAGAGGTCACAATTTAAATTTAATTATGCATTAATGGGTTAAGAGTCTGACTCTTGACTTGTGATCTTCCCAAAAACGTGTTTACCAACACTTGTACACAAAGTTTGCATTTACCAACACATGGATTTGTCCTCAAAACACCTTGAAGAAGTCACATGATAAAAACTCCGCCTCCAAAAAAATATACAAAAAAACCAAACGAAACGAAAAAATACGTTTAACGACCCAATTAAAAGGCAACCAGCACTTGATATCAGCTCGAGCAACGGAGAACCAACACATTCGCATAGATATAGTAAAATATATGCTTAAAACGGAAAAACAGACTCAAAAAACCAAAAACAAAAGTGTGAAACACAAGCCGAAGTACAACAAATATGTATATAAATAGAAACCAAAGTTGTCAGAGCCATAGATAGATAGTAGCACTCGCAGTTCCAGTTCCAGTTTCAGTTCCAGTTTCTCTAGTCTCAAACAGAAATCAAAGGTAACCAAAATCTTATCAGTTCCAATGGCAACAACAAAAATTATTGGAGCAAAGTGTTGTTTTGTCAACTGACAGACAAACAGATCGTACCGTCCGTTCAATTCTACACAATCAAACAACAATGGAAATTTATAGAGCTCCAATCTCTCGTCGTCTTCTTCTCCTTCTTCGTTGTCTTCTCTCTCTTTTTGGTGTGGTATGCAGAATTGTCGAGTTATCGCATCGCTTATCGTTGCGTTCTTCTTTTTCGAGGTACGATATACGCAATATCTGACAAACTGTTTTGGCCCGTTCTTTAATATGGCTAAATACCGAATACCGTTTACCGATTACGAACACCGATTGCCGAATGGCTTTGGAGATTGTCAAGCGTTTTTCTGTTTTGTGAATGGAACTCGCTTGAGTCTAGCAAATATTTATGATATTTTGCGATTACATTGTGAAACGAGTGCAGAAATGAATGAACAAAAATGTGCTGAGAACTGGAAATACTTGTAATTACATGCGAATTAAATGAAAGTACTTGGCGATTACGATAACATTCAATCAATTGAAGGGTTAAAGTTCCAAAGCAAATATCTTTAATGATATCTGAAGTGTACACATATCTACACGATACAATCATTTAAAGTCAATTCTAACCTTAAATTAGCAAGTGTTATGGGTTCTGGATTGAAAACAACTTTTAAAAACAATTCTGAATTCTATTATACATCCTATTTAATTTCTCATTTAATCGAAAAAAATTATTAAAAAGAATTTTAAATTTATAAAATACAATATGAATAATATAAAAACAATTAGAAATTAATATGAAAATTTATAATTTAAATGATATATAATTATAAATTGAAAACTAGAGACTATCCATTTACAGTTTCCTTTTTCCTCATTCCACAGACTTGAAATAATTTTGTGGTTATGTTAAGAGATTTGAAGATTTCGGAATTTATGCCGCAATTTTTGTTTTGTTTTTTCGAGCTGCTTTTTGTGAACAATTTCATAAACAATTTTTGGGCTTGTTTTGTTTGTTGTTTAGCTGTACTTCAGTCGACAATTTTTGTTGTTGTTGTTGTTGTTGCTTCAAACTGGTTTTCAAGTACGACGCAAGCAGCGACGGCGACTGCGACGTCAGCGTCGATTTATGCGTTGAGTTTTTCGTCGTTTTATTTGCGCTGTTGCAATTTTCGCTTTGTTTTATTTTAAAAATGTGATTTATGTATATTGTTTATGTGCTTTGGCTGTGTTTGTTGTTGTTGTTGTTATTGTCTGACTGTTTGCAAAATACTTGAGCAAAAATTATTGCAGCTTCTTTTTTTCGTTCGTTGTTGTTGTTGGTGTTGTCGCTTGACAGTCAGCCTTCGATTTATTTTTAATGTTTATGTGTCTCTAATTGTTTATGAGTTTTGTTTAACTGAAACTCGCTGCCATTTTGGCCATTTCACGATGGACGATTGTGTTTAATTGGTGATTAGATAAAAATACAACAACAACAACAACCAAACTCTGATGACGCTAACGAATTATCCAATTCGTTTAGAATTATTTTGTATATGCCACAAGGTTTTCACAACAGCAACAACAACAAGAACAACTGCGAGCTGGCATAAATTTTGTTTCAGCAAAACTGACAGATAAGATAGGCAAGCGACAACGACAACTACAGCAACAACTACAGCAACAACCGACAACAACCGACAACGACAACTACGTAAGGTGCGCAAAACTGTCGCTGATTGATAGTTACAGTGACTATTGAGTGAGAGAGAGAGAGAAAGAGAGGGAGAGAGGAAGAGAGGCAGACAGACTGAAACTGGAACTACTGCACAGCCATTGTTCGTTGTTGTTGTTGTTATTGCTTTTGTTTTTGTTGTTGTTGTTGTTGTTGTTGTTGATTAGCGCGTGTTACAAGTCAGCGTTGCTTTTTATCGCTGCACGAGCAGACAACGACAGCAACAGCCATCAAAAGCATTTGGGGTTACATCACAAGGACAGCAGTAGATACAACAACAACAACAACAACAACAACAACAACACTATCTTACTAACAACAACAACAACGAGAGTGAAATGCAATTACAAAAGTTGGTGAAATGCACTGCACATTTTATTTATACATTGAACTCTGTAAATATGACGCAGTTACACACAAAATATATGTACAGACATACCTATAGACCATATACCAAATGACATATGAGCTACAGTGAAAACCGCCAAAGGCAAACGGAGCTTAAGAAATTTTAATATTAAAGAAAGCAACAACAAAACAGTTGGGAGTGCAATAAAAAACACTGACAATAATCAAGTAAATCAAATTAAATCACTTTATTTCAATAAAGTAAAAACTACAAATAAAGCACAATTTCGAATATTTTTAATGAGTCTCCCTTACCAACTTTTGCTTTTCAAATTGAAAGTTTACATTTTGACGCCCAGAAGTATGCAACACTTTTTAAACAATTATTTGCATATTCAAATGTATCAAATAAAACAAATATAAATATTTCATTTATTTAACAACAAATTTTATACATTTTATTATTAATTCATTTCAAAGACTTTTAAAATGTTAAAAGAAATATATAAACATTTTTTAGCTGTGCAATATATACTAAGAATTATTTGCAAAGCTTAAAACTTAAAGTAAATATTTTCTATGCGCATAAAATGTTAAGCACAACAGTAAAAATGCAAATCCTTAAATGAAAATTGTATTTCAGTTTAAATTAAAAATTTGAGTTTCAATAATATAAATTGTATTTAATTCAAATATAATAATTACTTTACTCTGAGCAATCGTAAATTTTTAAATATGTTTCTAAATTTAAATTAAACAATCAAAATTAAAATATGCGTTAATTGTGCTTTACTGTATCATATTTCGCCTAAGCACACGAACACACACATACAAGCATAAAGCTCATAAAATGGCACGCATTTCAGCATACTAATTAGTGCCATTAGACACACACACACACACACACACACATATATATATATTCACAACACACACACAGACACGCAGAGTGTGCAAATAAAATGCAGCTCATGTTGCGTATACGCAATGTGTGCGGTCAACGACAAAACGTTTTGTATGCGCTTGTTGTTGTCAAAGTTGTTGTTGTTGTTGTTGTTGCTGTTTCGTGTATTGTTTTAGTTGTCGTTGATTCAGTTGTTTTTGCTGTCGGCAGTTACAGGTGCCGAAAATGCGCCTAACAAATTCCAGCAGCCGTCGCATAAAAACCCCATTCAAATATTGCTCATACCACATGTGGTACGATATTCGAACAATGGCAACAGGCAAAACAAACTTTTATGCAATCTACCTGACTTCCCCCTGCACTCCCCTCTCTCTCTCTCTCTCCCCCTGCTCTTTCGTTACCGCAAAACCGGCAAAACATTTATAAAAATGAATTTAAAATCGACAGGAAAATGCAACCGAGAGAAATTTCAGACAATATTTTACATAACGTGCCGAGAGGGGATTTGAAAGGGGGGACAAAACGTTGGTAATGTGAGTGGGGGTGGAATTGACTATATGTACATATATGTATATGAATATCCTCGTTTTGTTTTTGTCCTTGTTTTGTTGCATTGGATTTTTAATCAAAAATTGTGCCTTTTTTTTATTCTTTCGAGGTTTGTTTTGATTTTTGCCATTCGATTTTTATACAGTTGCCACTCAGCGTTGCCCCCTCTACTACTCTCTCACTCACTCTCTTTCCCTCACTCTCTCTCTCTCTTAGGTTGAATTAAACCCACATGGGATGTGCAGTGGTTGTTTGAGGGTTGTTGCTGTTGTTGTCGGTGGTTGCTTACAACTTGAATCGAATCGAGTCGAGTCTATTATACTGATTTATTTTTATTTTTATTGCAATTTATGATGAGTCGTTCTTGTGTGTGTGTTTGTGTGGCAAATAAATCACAAGACGATATTTACTACGCCTTTAACTGAAGTAACTTTATACTACGTATACGAGCTGAAAAATGAGTATCCGAATATTCAACTCAGCAGGCGATTGGGCGCCAAGTAATTCAGTCTAAATGAAACCATAAAAGGCAGCAAAAAGAGTGTAATTCCCACACAGGGAGGGGGCTGACGGGGGGTAGCGGGTGTCCTGTAACTTGAGGCGCCGTCTAGTTTTATGGCATCGCTGCTGGCGTCATGCTGTGTTTTTATCCTTGTCCAAAGTTCTTTCTCTTGAACTTGAAGGAGAAGGAAAATCTGATGCATACCTGCAGGCGCCAAGAAGAGAGAAAGGGGGGACAGTAAGATTGCAGTCTTCCAAAGACATGTGAGAATTGCACCATTTTTAAAGCGACCCTCTCACGACAGTTTATTTTTTTCAACATATGCTGAACAAAAATACTGAGCAAAAAATGCTCAAAATGCAATTTGAAAGCGGCAGAAACGAAGAGAAAAATTTATGGAGATGAACAGAGCAGTGGGTAGGGGAGTAGAAAAGAGAATGGAAATGGAAGTGGGAAAAGGAAATGGAAGTGGTACGATGTCAGCTGTGGTGCAATGGGTTTTCGGTGGCTCAGCATTAAACACCCTTGAAAACAACTGTCAAACGCATTTTGAGAGGGTATCGAATGCACAGCACACAATGAAATGTCGACGACGACGACGATGATGATGACGAGCAGCTGTATAGGGGTGGGGCAGGGTCTGTGGCAGAGGGAGGGGGAGGGGAAGGTGCAGGAGCAGGGGGTTGGTTATGAAGTACAACAGAGAGCAAAGAATAAACAAAAACACAAACACACACAACTGACGACTGTCGTTCAACATTTTCAGATGTTATTGGTTTTTACACCAAATGCTGGACAAGCGTGTGTGTGTGTATTTCTGTGTGTTTGAGACTTGTATAATTGCCTCACAACTCTGATGACATTCAGTCAGTATCCCACTCTCTCTTCTCTCACTCTTCTCTCTCTGTATTCTGTCTGCATAACGCATACGAGTGCTTGCAATTTTTGCAAATATTTCGCATACGCAACGTTGACCAACAAAACCCTATAAACTACAACGACATCAAAACGAAAACTATATAAATCAACTCGGTGCATTCATATCAATACGTATAAAGCAAATTTCCCTTTCCCGCCTTCCCCCTCGCAAGTTCCGCTTGTTCCAAGCACGTGTCTGACAATTTTTTACGGCTTTCTACTGTTTTTTTTTCTTTTTTTTTTTTTTGCTTTACACGCGCCAACAAATGACATCTATAAAAAGCGCACGGCAACTAATACAATAACAACAATGACAGCAGCTACAACAATAAAAAATATAAAAAAAACTTTTGCACTTATTTTTCATTATTTTTTTATATTTTTTAGCTATTGTTTTTGTTTGCCGCAGACATTTGCCAATCATGAACTTTAGCCAGACACATTGCAAACATATATGTATGTACATACGTTTATTGTTTAAGCCCAGCTCTGTCCTCCCCTCCCCCACCCACTCTGCGCTAAGTTAAGCTAAGAACCCCAACCCTAAAAATAGCTTATAAAAAACACATATTTCATTTCGTCTGCTGACATAATCAACCCTCGAAAGCAGCTTAGGAAATTATGAAAAAAGAATATTTGAAGTTGAGAATGATGAGGAAAAGATATAAAAATTTTTATCCAACAAAAATAGTTCAGTATTTAAATAATATAATTGCTTTTTGGGAAGCGCTTAAAAAAACATGCAAAGTTGTGTAAGTAGGAGACCTCCCCTCCCCCCTTTGCCCTTCCCCTGCGCATCATCCATCAAATAACACGGAAATCTTTTTTAGCGCCAAATGAGCAGGAGAGAAAACAGCTTTTATTTTTTATGACCGTTGCAAATTCAAGTGCGCGCAGTGAACAATTAACAAAAGGGGATAAGGGAGAATGGAAGGTGAGGAGGTGGGGGAAAAACATGACCAGAGATCAGCTGCACTGATTTTTTGTGTGCTCACATTTTGCATGCTATTTATTTTATCTAATCAATAAAGAAATTTATATCTAATCAGCGCATAACAACAACAAAAAGAATAACAAACAAAGCGCAACAATAGCTACAACAACAACAACAACAGCAGCAGTATAGCTGTACAAACACACATACAGACATATAAATAAGTTACATAGCTATTCACTCGCTCTCACAATGCAAATTGTTAGTCACATAATGAGGCTGAACGAAACGAAACAAAACGAGACGACAACTTGACGATCATTTGACGATTGTATGACGATCTCACTCCCCTCTCCCTCTCTCTTGCCATATGCTAGACATGCCTGCACCGCGCTCACTTCTAGCTCTTTCTCTTTTCCACAGCAATTTGTTTGTTTGCTGTTGATTTTTTTTCGTTTTGTTAACGCTACTTTTAGTTGTTGCTGTTGTGTTTTTTTTATCGCGCATACACCTTGCACTATTTGCGATCTGTCCCGCTCTCTTTATCTCTCTCTCTCTCTCTCTCTCGTGCAATTTGAAGGTTATGCTATTTAAAAAGGCAGCACATTAACAGGAAGTTGCTCATAACGGTAACTACGCTAGATAATAACTAAGCATTGCATGATCTTAGTATGCAAAACAAAATAAATTGATATGAAAATATTTGATGAGATAGATTCAAAAAATATAAATGTAAAGGAAAAATGTTAAAGAAATCGAAAATTAATGAAATAAGTTTCTTAATTTTTTTTGATTTAAAAATAAGTAAAAAATATAATATACTTATCTGATTGATCTACAAATAATCAAACTTCATATAGCTGTCGTTTTCTCTCGTTGCCACTCTCTCTCTACTGCTCTCTCTCTTTTCGTCATCCTTGAAGCATGCCACATTAAATAAAATGTTGCTCATTGTCAATCCTGTCCAGCTGCTCTGACCTGCTGACCTGCATTCATAGCGCCTTGTGCTTTGCTTATTCGCCGCGCTCTCTCGCATTCTCTCATACATTTTTCGCCGCACTCAACTAGAGCGATTAGTTGAATTCGCCGCCTGTGGACTCAATGCTAATTTATCGTCACAGCGGCAAAATCACAGGTTCACTTCAATACCAGCCCCCACCTTCCCCCTCCCCATCTCTCCCTCTCTCACTCTCTAACAGCACAAACATATTCACTCTCACACGCTCTCGCTCGGCTCTCTATATTTTGTTCGTCTAGTTGCTGTTGCTGTTGTTGTTGGCCGGCAACAACTCGTCATGCGATTATCAGCCAATCGCTTAGTGTGCTATTTATTTACATTTGCCATTTTGTTGTTGTCGTTTCTGTGTGTGTGTGCGTGTGTGCGTTCCTTACTTTTTTTCTGTATTTGCTTTTGTTGTGCGGTGCTGTTTTTTTTAGATGCGCAATTATTGTGAGCGTGTTACTTTATATTTCTGTATTGTTTTCTCTTTATTTATTTTTTTTCGTACTTTTCCAATTCGCATTGCGTTTTGTGTTTGTGTTCTCGTCGTCGCTTCATATGCTGCCATGCTATTGTTGTTGTCTAGCAAATATGCTTAATTATTTTTACCTTAAAAGTAGCTCCATCAAAACGCGAATGTGAAAACAATTTCAATGGAATTGCGCGACTTTGTTTATAACTCAATGTGAGTGGGTAAAGGGTGTAGACAGGGGCGTAGGTGGCGAGGGGGGAGGGCTGGAGGCATAAGCCCTGAGCCCATTTGACATTTTAGGCTTTTAAATGTCAAAAGAGAAGAAGAGCGACAAGTGAAGCAAACACAAAGTGCAATACGAAAAATACAAAACAACAACAAACAACTTCATAACGATGTTGTTGCTGCTAACTGATAATGATGATGACGAGAGCATCGTGAGCATAAAGCTGACATCATCACCACAACAGAAAACTGTCCCCATTATAAACGAGTTGACAATTGCACATCGCAAAGATTATCCATAGAAGAACACAGCATAGAGAAACATTTAGAAATAATCTCGATGTGGCACACAATCATCGAAAAAAAACTGACTCACAGAATCCGATGAAATCTTTCAAGTTATTTTTATATAAACTTATAATGAATTGAGCATTTTACATTGAGGTACTTGGAATTCGTATTTTTCTTTTTGTGCTATGTGCAATGTGATTTTTTCTTTTTAAAAATTTTAATTTTAAATTTTAAAAATTCCCAAATACGAGTATTTCATAGGAACGAATTTATCCAAAAATATTCAAGGAATTTGCTTTCTGAATAAAATATTTGATTAAAAAATCTTTGATTTAAAGCTGTTTTTAATGTTTCTTATAAACATTACTCCCCTTTTTTCCATCTTAAACTTGGTCAACCACCTGTTGGCCAACTTGAATCTTTTTTTACTATCTCTCTCTCTTTTGCTTTATCTGTCTCTCCTTTTCTGTTGACAGCTTTCATTTTGGTTAGACTCTCCAAATTGAAAAGCTTCTTTAGAAAACTGTAAAACTAAATTACTTTCGCGTTAGAAACTCGAATAGATTGCAAGCTGATCGCTGTTTAGAACGAACACAGATACTCTATTATTTATATTTAATATATATATATATATATATAAAGCAATAATGCCCGATCCATTGCTGAGGATCTTTCAAATGCCGATGCCAGCGACTAATCCGTGTTATTATTATTTCATCTATGATTATTACAGAAAAAATGATGAAATGAACCAGCAGGCGGGCTCCTCAAGGGCGCCAGCCACAGGGGGCCAAATCTCACCGCCAGGTGGCAGCACCAACACCAGCAGCAGCAGCGGCAGTGTTGTCGATGCTCAGCAGCAACAGCTACAACAGCAACAACAGCAGCAGCAACAACAACAGCAGTACTACAATCAACAACAGCAACAACAATACCAACAACAGCAACGCGAAAGTTTTTTGGCTTATCAGCAGCAGCAACAACAACAGCAGCAACAGCAGCAGCAACAACAACACCAACATCAGCAACATCAACACCCACACCAGCAACAACTACAACAACAGCAGCAACAACAACGCTCTGTGGGTGGAGGCAACTTTATGCTGGGCAATGAGCTCGGAGTCGGAGGCGACAGCCTGCGAAGTTTGAACAACACCTTTGGCCCGAACTCGGAGTTCACAGCCCTCGGCGGGGGCAGCAACTCGGCCAGTTCACTTGGCGGTGGCATCAACTCCTCAAGCGGCCAGAGCGTCCAGGCACAGCAAAGTGGTGGTGTCGGTGGTGCTGGGGGCGGTGCTGCTGGCGGTTATCCTAATATGGTTGCAGTCAGCCAACAGCAACAACATCAACAACATCAACAACATCAACACCAGCAGCAACAACACATGTCCAACATGGATGCCATGGGAGGTTACAGTCAGGTAGGAATCATTACAACTAATATAAATACTAGATATACCATGCTATATATATATATATATCTATATTATTCTATTCACGTTATCTCTTTCAATCTCTTCATTTGCAGATGGGCGGTGGCATGCATCCTGTTGCCAACGGCGGCATGATGGGCAATGGCAATGGCCAATACATGAACGGAGGCGCCCAAGGTGGCTATAATGGCGGCCAAGGGGCCATGGGCATGGCCGGCATGGGCTACGGCAATGCGGCCGCACAAAGACATCATCAGGTGAGTAAACATCGATGATGACATCATCCATTCGCATGATTGCAGCTGCAGAAGCCGAAGTCTCAGTCCCAGTCCCAGTCTCAGCTTATGGACAGCTGTTGACAATTTTCAAACTCAATTCGAGGCCATAAACATCCCCTCCATTAAAAGTTAATCGGTTAAGCAACAGAACATGAGTTTCAAATTGAAAATCGTTCTTGATATTGAACATGAAATTTAAATTGATTTAGCATTTTTGAACAATGACAAATTAACGCCCAGAGCAATCGCAAAAAAAAAAACTTAATGTTACACTTCAATGATTACCATATGATTACTTAGAAGGGGAATCATAAGGAATATATATATTCAAAAAAATACCATATTATATTGACAGTAATATATATAAAACCGTTTGACCGTTTGGCCTACACAATGATTCCCAGTCAGACAGTCAGGAGAAAGAGCCTTATATATATACCATAGATATCTGCATTATTCTATCTATAAATAATATTTTCGAGATCTTTATTATAAAAGAAATACTTCAGAAAGTTGTAGATATTTTTTTAACAAATTTTAGATCTGTTTAAAAATAACTTTTGAATTTTATAAAATGAATCGTATATAGTACTTGTATTTATTTAAAGTCTCTATTTTTCTTATACTTATTTATTTTGATATTTTTATCATTTGTTACATTTAACCTGATTTTCGAATAATGCAATTTAGAGCAGAACATTTCCTCATATCCACTACACGGATCATCTTTATATATGTACAAGTACAAAAGTCAGATCAGCTCATTAAGCTATAACTATCGCAGTTTAACGAGCTGCATAACATTTGTCGTAAAACCCTCCGTATTTAGACGGTCTATGGACAAGGTCAGTTGAGACTATGGCATGCATAATACGTTCTCTCTAGAGAGAAGAGAAGAGAGAGGGCGGGGGGTTGGGCGAGCCAATTACGAAAGATGCAACTACTCGACGAACGACAGGTAACTAAATCTCTCGTCGGTTTTTTATGGCACGTTTCGGTTCTGTTCGGTTCAGTTGGGTTCGGATCGGTTCGGTTGGGGATTGGGGCTTGGGCTGTCTCGGATCTCGGATGTTGCTGGATGTCGAATGTCGAATGTCGTGTGTTTGCTGCGCAGTTGACGACGACGTCGACGACGAAGCGACTTTCAATGCGCTTTCAATAACAAATTTAATTGTTTGCATGATGTGGGCAAAGTGCAGTCAGCGAGTGTGCGAGGTGCGAATGGAGGTGTATCTAGAGAGAGGAGTGAAAAGAAAGAGAGAGAGAAAGGGAGACAGTTAGGAAAGCTAGACTAATTACCGCCAAGCAGCTGTGTGACATGAAAAGTGGCAAAAAACCAAGTTTTAAGCAATTAACAAACACAATTGAGGGAGCATCTGAATAAAACTTTCCAAGCGTTCTTCTTCTATTGCAATTCTTTGAGAAGCCAAATGGTAATCCTTTCCAGAAATTTCTAAAAAATCTCTGTATCCTTGCTTCCCATGTATGAGTCTTTTATAGATTAATTAATCGCTCCAGCAATTTGATGTTAATTAATTAAGAGGTCTGGAATTTTGTATAGGTAGTTTTGGCTGATCCTCTACAGAAATTGTCTGTTCTGATTTTGCACTCCTGGCATTTTATCTTAACTTCTTTCGAATATCTTCACAATTCTTGCAACATTTTTAGAATTCTGTAGAATTGTTTTCCCTTCAGCAATTTCAGTGTAACTAATCTGAATTCTTTGCTGCCTTCGTCTGATTTTTTATAGAATTCTTAAATAAGTTAAATTTTTGCATATCTCCATCCGCTCCTTTGGTTCCATTTATTTAGAAACCTTTTTTGAATTGTCAGCCAATTCTCCACAGAAATTATCTCAGGCAATCTTCTCCAGCAATTGTGGCCCAACTAATCGCAATTCCATTTTTTTGCTCTCCTCTTACAGATGTCGCCGATGAACCAAATGCAGACCATGTCCATGGGAACCTGTCCTGGCGGCGGCATGCAGATGGGCGCCATGAACCCGATGGCCAAGATGCAGGGCATGGCCAATGGCGGCTACTCGCAGCAGCAGCAGCCGCCGCCGCAGCAGCAGCGCCGCATGGCGCCGTATCCACATCCACAGATGCACATGGCCCAGAAGCGCGCGGGCGTCGGCGCTGGCGTTGGCGTCGGCGTCGGCGTTGGCGGCATGTATCCCAATCCTGCCCAGCAGCAGCAACAGCAGCCGCCTCAGATGTACGGCGGACAGCAGATGCATCCCGGAGCTGGCGCCGGCGCCGGTGTCCCGCTGCCCATGCAGGCGGGCGCTGGCAATGGCTATGGGCGTGGCGGCCCAATGGGCGCAGCCGGGGGAGGGGGAGGCGCTGGCGCCTATGGACGCATCTCGGCGCCCAATGGCGGACCCGTGATGAGTCCCGGTGGCGGCATGATGCCCATGGGCGGGGCCGGCATGGTCAGCGGACCCGGCTGCATGGGACAGCAGCGATTTGTGCCACAGGCGGGAGCCGCTGGCGTCGGCTACGGCGCGGGATCGGGAGCGCATCAGGCGCAGTTCTATCCCGGCGCCAATGGCGGCGGCATGGGCGTGGGCGTGGCCGCTGGCCAAGGCGGCATGTGCCCGGCTGGACCGGGCGCCGTTGGCAGCACCGGCAATCCCTACCAGAATCAAGGGTAAGTTGCGAGTGTCTCCTCTCAGTCTTTGATGCAGTTGCTCATTTGGGATCTCTATGTCTGTCTTACAGTTTCCAGCAAAACTATCAGCACAGTCCAGTTCCTGGCAATCCAACGCCTCCGCTGACGCCGGCCTGCAGTGTTCCCTATGTCAGCCCCAATCCGGACATCAAGCCGCCAATGGACAGCAGTAAGTGTGCCAACTTAAACCATTCGAAGCGTTGCTTTATTTAACCAAATTGTGTCTGCTTCTGCAGGCGAAGAGATGAGACTGACATTCCCGGTGCGGGATGGCATCATTCTGCCACCGTTCCGCCTGCTGCACAATCTCTCGGTGAGCAACCATGTGTTCCATCTCAAGCAGAATGTCTACAACACGCTCATGTGCCGGTAAGTCTATTTAACTTTATTTTTATTATTATCACTGTTAAAAATAGAGCGACTCAGTGAAAGAAATAAATCAATATCAATCATACGCACCGCTGGTGTCGATTATATAAATTGTTTCCAAATAGTGACAAATCAGTCAATATTCTTACTCAATTTATCAAAAAAGGAGAAACGTTGCCATACTTAGTAAAAGAATAATTTTATGTTATTTTATTTAATTTAATGTCAACGAAGTAGAATTGGCAAAATTAAACTTAAATTAATCAATTTAAAAATTAAACTTAAATTTGGTAATTATATTTAAATTTTAGCTGAAAGGATTAAAAATGTAAATTAATAATCATACGATTATATAAATTGTTTAAGCACTTTGAAATTAAAAATGTTTAAATGCAAAAATTTAAAGATTTAACCATGATCAACATTTTGGAAAAAGAAATAGATATATACATGGTTTAATATTTAAAAATATATCGATCGCTCGATTAATTTGTGGTCGATTTTTACATTTCGATATTAAGCTCGATACACTGTTTAAATTAAGAAATATATGAATTAATTTATTTAATGTTATTTAATTTGATTTACAGCACCGATCTGGAGCTGCAGCTGAAATGCTTCCACCAGGACGACCGCCAGATGAACACGAACTGGCCGCACACCGTCACCGTCTCCGCCAATGCCACGCCCCTCAACATCGAGCGGTCCGAGAAGAACAGCACGGCGCTGCGTCCGCTCTACTTGAAGGCCGTTTGCCAGCCGGGTCGCAATACGCTGCAGCTGACCGCCAGTTCCTGTTGTTGTGTAAGTGTGCACTGAAACCTCTAGAGAGGAATAACTATATTAATATATTTGTGATCTCTCGCTCTTTTAGTCGCATTTGTTTGTGCTGCAACTGGTGCATCGTCCGTCGGTGCGTCAGGTGCTGCAGACGCTGCACAAACGGAATCTGTTGCCGCTGGAGCACAGTGTGCAGAAGATCAAGCGCAACCTGAGCCTGCCCAGCAGCGTTGGTCCGGACGGGGGAGCGGCCAGCGGCGTTGGCAGCCCCGAGGCAGCGCAGCAATGTGCAAAGATCTCACTGAAGTGTCCCATAACCAAGACTCGAATACGCCTCCCGGCACGCGGACACGAGTGCAAGCATGTCCAGTGCTTCGATCTGGAGGCCTATCTCATGATCAACAGCGAGCGCGGCTCGTGGCGCTGTCCCGAGTGCAGCAAGTCGGCCATTACGGATACCCTGGAAATCGATCAATATATCTGGGCCATACTCAACACGCTGAGCACCTCGGATGTCGATGAGGTGATCATTGATTCGTCTGCCAATTGGCGTGCGTTGCAGCACAATGGTGGCATGCCGAATGCTCCACAAACGGCAGGTGGGGCACCGCCCACTGGCCAAGCGCCACCAACAGGTGGCAATGCCAATGGCAACGCTAACAACACAAGTGTTGGCAACGGCTTGCCGGCCATTAAGCAGGAATTGCTGCCGGCCATCAAGCAGGAGTTGTGCGATGACATTGCCAAGGTCATGTCGCCGGGCTCCACGCAGCTGCCCACCTGGGACAACTCGCAAGCGATGAGTCCCTACAACATGCACGACATGAATTCCATTGCCAATGGCAACATGATGGGCAACAACAACAACAACAACAGCAATGCAGTCAACAATGCTGCCAACCAGCTGTAAGTGATCTCGAACTATTCTCTCGATCTTTATCTCATTAACAACTTGTCTTCCTCTTCCTCTGCAGTGGCAATCGCAACAGCTACGACGGCTTCAGTGGCAGCCACGGCAATAACGATGGCAATAACTTGGCCAACAGCGATGCCGTCAACTCCCTGGATCAGCTCAATGCCATGGAGAAATCGCTCAGCGATCAGGTAAGCATTAATTACAGCCCAATACACTTGTCATTTCCAACTATTAAGCAGCTTATTTTCGATAAACATTTATTTTAGTTAATTACTATTAACTCTCTTCTGTTCTCTCATTAATCTGGTTGAGTTTTCCCCCAATTTCAACATAATAAGTATCTTGAATAGGAGATGGTTTATTTTTTAATGTATTTATTTATTAATTTGGTGACACTTTTCTAAAATATTTTAAGACACTTTGAGTCAGCGAAACTACAATTTAATGCTTAGCTAAAATAAACATTTTTTTCTGTTCTGTCGACATTAAATTAATTAATTAATTTTAATACATTAAATAAGCAAAAGTTGCATCTATAAATCTATTTCCCTCTCTGATTCCAATATAAATTTAATGCTATTCCTTTAAAATTTTAATTAACAAATTCGAAATTCAAATTGTTTAATGTTAATTTTAAAAATTAATTAATGCATTCATTTTAAATTTTATTTGAAACTTTGTGGTATGGAACGCTTTAAGTTAATGCTAGCTAAATCAATAAATAAGGTGCAACAAATAAATAAAATACATGAAATAAATATACTACAAGTAATCCATCTACTTTTTTGTCTTTGTCTTAGGTTTTTACATTTTTTATTTAGATTTTATTACTGTTTAGTTCAACTTTATACTGCATTGTTGTATGTGAAAATAATTTCTAGTATCGACTTTATTTGACGTGAAAAAATAAATAAAAAAAAAAAACAATTTAAAAATATATTTGTAATTAATTCATGCTTCTTTTTTTCATTGTTTTTAGATGCCCCATACGCCGCACACTCCCGGCGCGGCCAGCCATCCCATGACTCCGGGCGGTCCGCCCAGTGTCAGCTCCTCGCACAATGAGCCCATCAGCGGCGGCACGCCCAACGCCAGCAACAACAACAACAACAGCAGCAGCAGCGGCGGAAGTGGCAACAATAACAACAACAACAGCACTGGACACAATTCACCACAAACGCCGGGCACGCCCAGCCGCAGTCTGGGCAGCAGCAACAGTTTGTCCAATGCGGACAACCAGCAACAGTCGCAGCAACAGCAGCAACAACAATCGCAGCAGGAGCAACTCCTGAATTCCCTCATGAGCAGCCAGACGCAGTTGAAGTTTGAGAACGATTTGAGCGCCGAACTGCAGAATTTTGATCCTTCCGCTGCAGGACTTGACAACAACGGACACGATCTGAATGTAAGTAGCGAGTCGAGTCGACATCACATAGCGAGTGCTTACAACGAGTAGCGAGTGGAAACTAACCTAAAATTTCATCAATTTCATTTATAGCTGCTGCAGGATATGGATCCAATGGAAATCCTGTCGTACCTGGATCCGCAGACGGATTTGAATACGCCGCCATCGAGTGGCAGCAGCAATAATAATGCCAATGACGATCTCTTGGCCACGTTATTTGATTAAACCAGTGTTGAAAAGCGTTTGGAAATGAGAAATTCCTTTGGCAAACTGAGAACGAAAGAGAATAATTTAAAAAAAAACAAATACATAAATGAAAAAATGGCATAAAACCATTATTGTAAATAGTATTATTAATTTTAATGAATTGTGCACTATAGCGAGTTGCGTACTTCAAAAAAACAACAATAACATTTTCGTTTCCTCACACACACACACACACACACATAAATACACACACACACACACACAACAACACAAAATCGAAGCAGCAAGTGCAAAATTTGAATTTGCAGTGTTGAAAAACAATGAAATGTGATTTAAAAATTAATTAATTAAATTAATTGGCATTTAATTTAAACAAAACAAAAATCAAGAAAAACAAACTAAAACAACAAACAGTCATTATACCATATAAACAACAATTCAGTTGAAAGCATTATTAAAAACAATTAAATGAAAATATTAAGAAAAATTCCTTCAATGAAATTTACGAATTTAAATGTGTAATTTTCGATGGCCCCATATAATTTGGAAATTTGTTGTAAAATTTTTCTAATTTTTCGACTAATGAAAATTAAAAGTTTATCAATTGTTTTCAAGGGAGCCAACAAAGTTCTGCAAACATTTAATTGACATTTGAGTATGTGAAATGTTTCTTGTTTATTGTACAAAGTATTAAAAAATAAAATATGTAAAGAAAAGAAAAACAACAACGCAGCAAAACATTACAAAATAAAATATAAAGATATAAAATACAACAACAAGTAAAAGGGAAGCATGAGCAAACAAAAACAAAAATAAAGAAAAACAAAAAAAAATCCCAACAATTTTATTACATTTATAAAATGAAAACATTTACATTTTAATTGTTGCATAATTTTAATTATTTTTTAATGCCTATAAAATTAATTGATTTAGCGCGGTAAACTAAAGCAAAGGATGTAAAGATAAAAGAAAGAATCGAAAGTAAGAAATGAGGGAAAATTTAAAATATTAAGTGTAAAAAAATTGTACTTGTATTTTAAGGCGCAAACAAACTATTAAAAATTTAAATCAAATTTAACGCTAGAACTTAAATAAAATAAACTAAAATAATATTAAATTGTATATATCGATTATGTATGTTATATGCGGCAACAACAAAACACACAAATACAAAACAAAAAAAAAACAAATACAAAAATAATTAATTAATACATATAAATAAAAAAAATACATATATTAAAAGTATTGTTTAAAAACAATTTGAGTTTTGTGTTTATTTCTTTCAGTTAAGATTAAAAGTTTTTGGTTTCCCTGTTGATTTTCGAGATTTTAAATTTAAGTTTTCAGTATTCACTTTTATTTCGTACGATGTGGTTAACATGGACCAATTTTTATAAAATATATCCACAAACCGAACGATTATAAAACAAACGAAAACGATAAACTTATATATGATAAAGTAATATGAATTAAAATATGAATACGAAACGAAAAGAAAAAATTTAAAATTAGCAAAATTTTTAAGCGAAATTAAATGCTTCTCGAGCTACTATTCCAAAAGTCAAAAGCTTAAAACAATTATTGCAAAATCTCGTCAATGTGGTAGTTAAATGAATCTCAACTTTTCTCAATGTTATATCAAACCATATGCTAAAAACAAATTATTATATATAACGCTTATCGTCGTATTCTTATTGCAAACAAAACAAAACAACAACAAAAAACAAACAAAAAGAGAATGAGAAAGAAGAAAAGAAAAATAAAAAATCGTAGTGGTTTCATTGTAAAACAATATTTCATAAATTTACGAATAGCTTCGACATTTTTCTCGCTTCTACAAAAAAAAATGCAAAATAAGAAAAAATACGAACCAAAATAAAAAAAATACTCAAAAAATGAGATAGATCACTTTTCCGGCCGGTGACTAAACGGCAGAGTTGCCAGATCGTTGGGAAAGTGATCTATCAGGGAAATTGAATTGGAACCGGTTCGAGGGCAATTGAGGCCATGGAATATGCGCAAATGTGATTTTATTCAAAATAAAATACACATAAATATGAAGAAAAACAAAAGAAAACTAAAATATATAAAAATAAAACACACACATATATAATTACAATTAATGACATTTTTATTGAATCGGCATTGGCTGAGCGTGAATGATGAAATGGAGAGTGTATATACGAGTATTTACCTAACATACAATATATAATGGATATATATTATATATTATTATATTAATGCTAGTCGTTAAGTTGTAATTTTAAATGATGAAACAAAAGCAAATACACATTAAATAATATGAAATTAAACACGATGCAGTGGAGCATGGAGCCTGGAGCATAGGGTTTCATGATCTTGGGTTTCCTTTCGATTCATCTCTCTCTCTCTCTCTCTCTCTTTAGTTCCAACGACTCTTCTTGGCACGACTATTGTTGCTGCTACTTCCTGAGCCAGAGCCAGAGCCTGATCCTGCGCCTGTTCCCCCTGCCGACGGTGGTGGTGGAGGGGGCGGCGCTGCAAAAACTCCCGATTCCGGCACCGTTTGCTCCCAGGTGCGATCGCTGGAGGCACGGAACTGGGAATTGTACTGCGAGCGGAAAGCTTGACGCATCGCTGAATAACGATCTGTGGCGGGTCCAGCACCGGACAGGGATTTGCTTGGCTCCGGCGCAGGACCCTTGGCCTTGGGCTCAGAGCCCGGGCCTCTGGAGGCACTGGAACCACTTCCTCCACTTCCAGCACTGCCGGGCCGCTCACGATAGCCTAATCCCATGAAATTGTTGGCGGGCTTGCGTCCCTTGCCTTGCTTGAAGCGTGAGCTGCGGAACCAGGAGCTCTTCATGGCCAGTTCCATGAGATCTTCGGGCACCTCCTGATCGGCACCCTCCAGATTGCGCACCAAATGTCCGGCAAACTCCTTATCCTTGTCGGTGACCAGAGTGTAAGCAGTTCCCTTCTCCCCCGCACGTCCCGTGCGGCCAATCCGATGTGTGTGTGTGTCAATGTCCCGGGCAATATCATAGTTGATGACATTGCGGATGTGGGGAATGTCCAGGCCACGAGCTGCCACATCGGTGGCCACAAGAATGTCGCACTCCTTGCGCTTAAACTGCATGATGACCTTATTTCTGTCCGCTTGATCCATGTCGCCGTGGAGCAGCAGGCAATTGTATTCCTTGACCAGCAGATTGTTGGCCACCGTCTCCGCATCCGCTTTCTTGGTGACAAAGACTAGGACGGCACCTTCGGAGAGGAACTTGACCAGGTGACAGAGTAGCCAGTTCCACTTTTGCAGCGGATTGGGAAACACATAAACATGCTGAGTAATATCCTGATTGGCCTCGTTCAGATCACCCTGGACAATGCGCACCGGATCGGTGAGTATATCGCGGGCGAGGCGCTCGATCCGCTTCTTAAATGTGGCCGAAAACAGAAGCGTCTGTCGATCCGGACGCACGTGGTTGCAAATGGAGCGCACCTGCGGCTCGAAGCCCATGTGAAACATGCGATCCGCCTCGTCCAGCACCAGAAACGTGACACGTCTCAGGTTGGTGGCCTTCATCTTGACCATATCGATCATTCGTCCCGGCGTCGCCACAACAATCTCACAACCCTGCTCCAAGGCCTTGCTCTGCTCCCACTTGGAGCCACCGCCGTAGCAGCAGACAACATTGATGTTGTACACCTTCCCAAACTTCTTGGCCTCGTTGTAGATTTGCAGCGAGAGCTCACGCGTTGGTGCCAGTATCAATCCAATGGGTCCATCTCCCGGTCGCAGCTCGCGCTGATCCATCAGATGCGCGAGCAGTGGCCAAATGAAGGCAGCCGTCTTGCCAGAGCCAGTCTTGGCAATGCCGATGATGTCGCGTCCGGATAAGGCGGCGGGCACTGCCTGTGCCTGGATGGGCGTGGGCTGGGTGTACTCCGCCTTGCGCACGGACTTCAGTAGCTGCTCGTCGAACCCAAAGTGGCCAAAGGAGCTCACCGGATGGGGAGTCAGGGCACCGCTCACCTTAACGCCGAGCGTGCGACGCAGCTCGCGCACCTGCTCCTCGTCCAATTGGGCGATGTCCTCGTGGGGTGTATAAAAGTTACGTTCGAAGGGCTCGTAATCGATCTCCGAGTGGTAAATGGGCGGCAATGGATCAATGTCCTTTTTCTTTGGCGGCGCAATGGGATTGCCATCCTCATCATAATCAATCTCCTGATCAGATCCCTCGTCACGCAACCCGGCATTGGGATTCTCTTCCATATAGCGATAGTAACTCTCCTCGTCGTCCTCGTCATCGATGTCGCCGCGCACTCCCTTCTTGTCTAGCGGAGCGCTAGGCTTCAACTGTGGATCCGTTGCGACGCGAACTTTCTCCTTCTCCACCTGCTTTTTGATGCCGGCCATAAATTGCTCCAGCGGATCGTCATCCGAGTCGGAGTCTGCCTTAGCAGCTGGCACACCTGGCGATCCCGGCGCCGGTAAATACGCCTGTTCCAGCTGTGTTTGATGCGACGACGGTTCATCGTCGTCGTCAAAATAATCGTCGTCCATGTGCTGCTTGCGCTTGCCGACAAAGTTTGTGGAGTTTGTGTACTGGCTAATGGACTCCAGCGTTGAGTAGCCGTGCTTCGATGTGCTGCTGCTGCTGCTGATGCTGTTGCTGCTGGCGCCAACTCCAGATACGGCGCCTCTGCCTCTGCCCCGTGAAATGCTGAATCCAAATCCACCGCCGCGATTGTTGTTCAAAGCCGGCGGCGGTGGCACGGCACTCATGTTATTGCCGCCAGTGGGCTGCTTTTTGTACGGGAATCCGCCGCCTCCGATGCCCCGGTAATTGCTCATGGCTGCACTGGCTCGCGCTTGATGCTCTCTTGCTGTTTAAAATACGCACAAATCAATAAAACATACGCGAGTTTAGAATTTGCCTAATTCGCATTGTTGCCAACCTAATCAGAGCTGTTGTTGTGCAACCCTGAACGAATTGGATTGCATTTTTTCTGTACCTCCATGGTTGCCACAGTGTTTTGGGAGCCAAGGTTGCCACCTTGATTTTGTTTATTGTTTTCTTTTGCACCAAAGAACAGCTGATTAAAATGGTTGAACAGAGTGGAAAGGATTATGCCAAAATCATACAAACTGTTGATTTGGACAAAGAGGTAGTTATATTGGCCCAATTGCCATGATTTCATTTTGTAGCAACTCTTGTAAACAGGTGAATCCACTTTGCACCAACATTGACGACATGCTCGCCCGTCTCGACGAGTTCGAAACGGTTTTGGCCTCCGTAAGTGCAAGCAACTTTATGAAAATCATCAGATTTGGCAAGAAAATAATATATGTACGTTTCAGGTGCGCGCTGAATCCAACAGCATTATGGCCAATCACGTATGTGGCATACTCAGCTTCAACGATAACTTTGGAGAACTTCGGCAGCGTATCGATAACCTAGAGCAGTTTGTGGCGAAAGTGAACGAGAACCTGAACGAAGTGGAGAGCTCTGTGGATGTGGCCGAGCAGGAGCTCAATGTCACCGAATACAGTCTGAAAGGACTGCTACTGAAACCGTTAAGGGCCAAACTATCCGCTACGGATTCACTTGGAACGCCCCCAAAGAGTAATCTGATTGAGGGCGAGTTTCAAGCGGTGCCAATCTACAAGACTGACGAATTCTTCGGCACTGCCGATGCTTGTGTCCGCACGTCTTCCTAACACGTCTTCTTAGGCAACTGTTTACTGCTAGTGAGTAATTAGCGAAACATTTTCATTTATTTACAATCCATGTTGTCACATGACGATTGATACTTTGAATCAAACGTTGCTTACATGATCCTCCAATTGACACAAAATATCATCATAGCCTCTCAAGAAGTTGGTGTTAATATCTGCGAAGAATTCTCTGACATCAAATAATAATTTTTTCAGTATATATTATATTTGAATATTTTGTTTTTAATAACTAATTTAATGCACGCAGGCATGAAATTTAATAGTTTTCTTAAATTTTTAGAGTTAATTTGGGTATGCCACAAATGTTGAATATTTTTATTCAATTCAGATAATAAACATTCCCAGATCTTAGACACTTATCTTATGGTCGATATATACGATATTAATCGCCCAATCGTCTGGAACTTAGCTTAATCGCTTTATTCCTGCCGCATACTAAATAATATCCGTAATGATGTGTGGTAATCGACATTAGATTCGCCAATATTTTTCAATTTGTATTAAATAATAAAAATTGATTTAGACCATTTAAATGGAAAAAATTTGAAAGAAAAGGTGTATTAATAAAAAGGATAGAGAGAAAAAAATATGTAAGCAGAAGACGACGCTTAAATGCATACAAATTACGGAAAGAGTTTGTAGGTTTAATCTTTTTTAATTAATAAAAATGTTAAACCATTTTTATACTCGATGAGCAATACCAATACCATTAAGATTAGCTTACTCCCTCGATAGATAACTCTTGACTTTTCCATCAGCGGTTCATCCAAGGAACAGGTCGAAATTCACACCGCCGAGATTGATATTGGGAAGGCCAATGCGAGGCCCCTTTCCGGCGTGGCAAGCAACGCTTGAGATCAGTAAGATCCACTAGAAATAAAAGCCATTAGAAAGGCTTACTTAAACAGGTAAACGATGGACTTACTAGTATTTTCATTTTTATTTTAAACGAACTTAGCTTTAAAACAATTTTCGGCAAACTGTTCTAATCTTTTTTTGCCCCGCGTTTTATAGGAGATTTGCATTGAAGTGGAATAATTCGCATTTGATTCGCACAGCTCAGTTTTTAATCGGATTTAATTTAGGAATTTAACGCGTTTGGATTCGTCTCAAATTGCTAGACTGTCTTAAACAGTTGAACATAATCGAAGTAGAGTAACAGTTACGTCTATTGAAATATATTTTTTGTATATTTATATTTCTTTTTTTCTTTCAATTTTTTACATGCAACAAGTTAAGATTAGCTTACACAGGCTTCGGCTTCAACCTCGACAAAAAACCAATGACTCTTCCGTCAGCGGTTCTACGGAAGTGTAGGCCTAAATTAAAGCCTCCTAAATTGATTTCCGGCATACTTATGCGAGGCCACTTTCCGGCGTGGCAAACAGCGCAAAAGACCAGTAAGATCCACTAGAAGTGAGAGGAATTAGAAAGGCCTGCTAATAGAAGTAATCGTTGGACTTACTAGTATTTTCATTTTTAACGATCTTTACTTAAAAACAATTTTCGGCAAACTGTTCCAATCGATTTTTTCACATCGCGTTTTATAGGAGTTTTGCATTGAAGTGGGACGATTCGCATTTGATTCGCATTTGATTTCATCTAGAAATTTAACGCATTTCAATTCGTCTCAGATTGCCCAATAGGCTAACTAATCTGGGATAATAAATCCGAGTATTCTTCCTGTTCTGTATGCTTAAAAAATTGGTTTTTTCAAATAACCGCATAAACAAATGTGCGATAACACAATAAAAATAAATAAAATGAAATGTTTCATTTCATATTAAAATTAATAAAAATAAAAAAAAAAAACAAGTAATCCTAACCGAGAATTCAAATGATCCAGTGCAAACTTCTGCTGTTGTTTTGAACCATTGAAAACTTATTAGTTTAATATTCAATCATGCTGAAATTTTTAGTTCAGATCGGCCCTACGGATTCTATTAGAAGGTGTGGCTTGTAAATTGTTTATCTTTTTTCTAGTTAAGAAAATTAAGAAATTAAGAACTTGATCTGCAGGAAACCCGTAAAACAATTGTCAGCCAATTTGCTAGCTCAGATAAAAAGTCAGACGGCTATATGAAAATATAAACTCGATCGCTGATGCTAAACACGAATATATGTGCATACATACATATATATATATTTTTAATGGTCACAGAGATGTCTCCCCCTGCCAGTTACATACATTTATTATTAGTTAGTTAGTTATTATTATATATTAGTTTATTTTCCTGCTATTGTGAATGGGTAACCCCATTCTGGATTTGCTTCGCGCTTCGTGAGCTGCTTTCCGATTAAGGGATTAAAGGCGTGGCAAACAGCCAAGCAGGCCACTAAAATCAACTTAGAATAGAAACACAGAAAAAATTTTAAATTTCCAAAAGTCAAAATACACATCAAACGAGACACTTACCAATATTTTCATTTTTGCAATATTTTACGAAACTCCCTTTTGCGTGTCGCCTTTTATAGGAAATCTGCATTCGCATTTGATTCGCACACCTTGTTTTCAATATAATTTAATTAAGAAATTTATCGCATTTAAATTCGTCTCAGATTAACTAATATGCTCAACACATACTGAGAATATTCTTCTGGTGATTTATTAAATTAACTTTCACAAAACACGGGGAGTCTTCAGATCTTTGAGGTTCTAGACTCTAGACTCAAGCTTATGAGATGTACAAGTTTATACGGCCAGACAAATAGTCTGACGAATTTGACTATGCTAAAACAAACACTCAAGTCTTGATGCTAGACAAAAACATATATATTTATTTTATAGACAGATCCTTCTGACAGTTACATACATTCGCACAAAGCTATAATACTCTCTTAGCCTGACCAAATCGGACCTACGCCGCGCTTCTGGCGATTATTGAAAGCAGGTTGGTTGAAACCAAAAACGGGAACGGCCTGGCAAACAGCCAAGAAGGCCACCAAAATCAACTTTAAATATAATGAAAAAAAGATGGTTCAGTTCGTAAAACCAGCTAAGAGAATCAAACGTGTCACCTACCAATATTTTCATTTTTACGAACTTGAATCCAGCAAAATGCCTAGAAAACTGCTTTAATCTCATTTGACTTGTCGCGTTTTATAAGATTTTTGTTGTGATGTAAAAAATTCCGCATTTGGTTCGCAAACATTTTTCGTTTTGTTTTAATTTACAAATTTAACGCATTTGCATTCGTCTCATTCGTCTTCATCTGTAAATAAATATAACTCGTCAGTTTTTGCCCTCTCTCTCGCCCAGGCTGGTTAAATTTGACAATTCCCCAATCCTCAGTATTTGGATTTGATATAATGATGTGACTTAAAAATATTTTCATTTTCAGAAAAGCCATTGTAGATCTCTAACCCGATTCGCTTAAAATTTCTATCGAGATGTGTAGCATTTTAAACGATTTCTAAGATTATTTACAGAACTCAATTCGTTTCGCCAATATTTAGCACTTATTTTAAGGTATAAGATCAATGGATTTGCTTCGATTTTTATGTGAATCTATTGCGAAAAACTACGCAGTACAAAAAGTTTTAAGGTCGGAATGCTCTGTTGGAAACTGAACATATCATTTTATAATAAGCTATCATTCCACTTAATTTCATTAAGATCGAAAAAAATATAACAGCAGCTATGGCTGTTTAAAGTTGTGAATACATTAATTTTTTTATGCCATTACATCTTTAATTTTTTAGATGCAAATATATATATATTATATATTTAAATTGAGGATCGGTTTCCCACTATAGAATTGTTACATAGATTTGTTGTTATCTGAAAAAGTATCATGTCATGGGAACAGTTACCTCACCATTATTTAATAATCTCACTTTGAGAGAGAGAGAGAGAGAGAAAGAGCGATTAAAAAAAGAAATTTACACTCTTTGCTTTTAAATGGTTAATATATTTTTATTTATTCGCCATTTGCTGGTGATGTCGTCAGTTGACGTATAAAATATCGGGCAAGTGTAGCTTATATAACACTCTAAAAGAGGTCGTGGTCTATTCCTTCGTCTCCTTGCTCTCCTTGCTCTCCTTGCTCTCTTCGGAGCTGCTGCTGGGCTTGGCCTTGTTGAAGAGCTCGGCGACCGGCACAGGACGATGACGCAGGGGGCCATGTGGAGTGGTGCTGCCCTCACCTGCTGGGGTTTGAGGTGTCGCATTTTCGCGCTTCGTCTGCTTATCATCATGAGTCTCGTGGTGATCATGATCCTGACTGTGCTGCAGTGCACCATGTGCCTTGTCGGAATCTGGCTTGGCAGTAGCGTCTCGCTTGGTTTTCTTATGATCATGGGGCAGAGCATCGTGTCCGGTGCTCGTCACTGGTGAGATTTGGGCATGGTGATCATGAGAGTGCTGCAGCTCCTCTTGGCTCTTAGCGGAATCCGGCTTGTTGGGAGTGTGACGCTTCGATTTCTTATCATCATGGGGCAGGGCATCGTGTGCGATAAGAGTCTCTGGCAAGACTTGAGGATCAGGCACCTGCAGTTCGTCTTGTGCCTCGCCCTGAGCCTGCCAGGCAGTGTCACGTTTGGTTTTCTTCTGATCGTGGTGCAGATCTTCATGTACGGCACTCCTCACTGGCGAGATTTGGGCATGGTGTTCATGATTATTCTGCTGTCCTTGCTGTGCCTTGGCCGAATCTGGCTTGGCAGGAGTGTTCCGTTTGGTCTGCTTATGGTCATGGGGCGTGGGTAAGGCCTGGGCAAGGTGATCATAGTTATGAGCGGGCTGAAGTCCTTCCTGTGCCTTGGCCGAATCCGGCCTGGCAGGAGCATCACGCTTGGTCTGCTTATGGTCATGGGGCGTGGGTAAGGCCTGGGCAAGGTGATCATAGTTATGAGCGGGTTGAAGTCCTTCCTGTGCCTTGGCCGAATCCGGCCTGGCAGGAGTGTCCCGTTTGGTTTTCTTATCATCATGGGGCAGACCATCGTGTGGGATGAGGGTCCCCGGCAAGGCTTGATCGAGTTCTTGATGACTGTGCTGCAATCCTTCACGAGCCTTGATCGAATCCGGCTTCACCGGAGCATCTTCATCGCGTTTCTGACGATGCAGAATCGTCGAATCCTTGTCCGCCTGAGATCCAGCGGAATCATGAGTATGAAGAGTCGAGTGGTCTGCAGTTGGAGGATTAGGATCCTTAGTTGCAGGAGCGGCGTGGCAAATAGCGCACAAGGCCACAAAGATTAACTATAAATATATTTATATTAATTGAAAAATATTTCGTGTAAATTATAGATGTTTTCTTGTTTTCTTCTAATTCAGAGTGCGAAACGTGTGACTTACAAATTTTCTCATTTTTCCGGCTGCCGTTGACTTAATCTTGAACTCGTCTCGTCTGGCAAGATAATGACTGCGAACTGTTGGAACTGCTTCACTGCCGGGGTATTATATGGACTAGCGGATCTCGGGAGTATTGCTATGTTTGTCGTTGCTGTTAACCAGTTCGTTAATTGGTGATAATTGGCTTTACCCCAACACTATATATACGGCGATATTACAGGCGAGTTTCTAAATATCAATAAGACGACTACCAGTCATTTGTATATATACATATATTTGTTTTTCCAATTGATATTCCAAATAATGATAGATCGAGCTAATTATAAGCTGTAAATATTAAATAAAAATCAACGTCAAGTCAAACGGCAGCATCTTTCAAAATAATAATGCTACCTGTATGTCGCGATATTTGCGAATCAATAAGTGGCTCAAGGCGGGCAAGTCAATAAGTAGCTCGGATCAGGTGCGCGGACTTTCAAGGGCGTATGCAGGATAAAAATAAGGGGGATTAGTACATGGTATTCAGTTTTGTTATTTGGCGCGATTTTGGTATATTTCAATATTGAAACGAACTTAAATATGAGAAAGGTTTGTACTTGAAAAAGGAGCATTTTGGGATAAGTTTAAGACTTATGTGTACTTTAACTAGTATGACTTAAATTTCATACCAAGACGTACCTAAACTATCTCACAAAAATATCTTATTTTAAGATTTCCTCGGATTGCGCAAAGCGAACTTTAAATATGATTTTTGTTCTCAATTTCAAAAATTCCGAACGCTGACAGCTTTTGATATACCCCAAGGGCAGCTGCCGCCCCCTGTTGCCCTTACCTGCGTACGCCCCTGCGTTTAAGATGTGTACCCGTTATATGAGTTAACTCGGGGGATTTTGGATCTAGCCGGCTTATTAGTCATCTGTGTATATTTAGCACGTTGTTGCGAAAAGGCTATCTGCGCACGTCTAGGAGGCTTTGCCTAGAAATGAGTGCAAACAGGCACTAGGAAAGCTAATTGAAATGCACATAAATATGATCGTCAGACGCCTCTAATTACTGGTTTTATGTAAGATGACACTTTTGCTTAAATTATCTCGCACAGATAAAGCTTTTCTGGGAACTGTACTAGTCTGACATTGCAATAAATTAGTACTTAATAATTGCTCAACTCAATTTTAATTGCGCACATCAAAATTATTAATTTAAATCTGTAAACGCTCGTTGCGCACCAGTGTGTACATAAAGTTCATAGAAGAAAATACTCTATGGCAAAATGTGGGCATCTTATATTTAAAAGTGTGTACACACTGTCTACAACTTAAGCCAATTTAAGTTTCCACAATTTGTAAATAGTTAAATATACCGACAAATTAGCAGTACAGATATTGAAAATGCCGACAGAAATCGAGAATTTAAATCCCAGTGTCTATGGCAAAATCAAGGAGCGCGAGATTACGGCGAACGATGAGGATGAATCCGTTGCAGATCCATTTGACAAACGTGAAATTTTTGGTGCGTAAATAACAAAAACAAAAAATGCAGACTGAAAATAAACTATTCGTTATTTGCAGATTTAATACGCAGCATCAACGATCCCGAGCATCCGTTGACGCTGGAGGAGCTACACGTGGTGCAGGAGGAGCTCATATCCATCAGCGATAAGCAGAACAAAGTGCACATCAATTTTACGCCAACAATTCCGCATTGCTCGATGGCCACGCTGATTGGTCTCTCCATTCGGGTGAAGCTGCTGCGCTCGTTGCCGCCTCGTTTCAAGGTCACCGTGGAGATAACGCCGGGCACGCACGCCTCTGAATTCGCTGTCAACAAGCAGCTGGCGGACAAGGAGCGCGTTGCCGCAGCTCTGGAGAACAAACACCTGGCCGAGGTCATCAATCAGTGCATCTCGTCAAGGAATTAACTACGAGTACAATTTCTGTTCCATTTGTTTCTTTGTTAATAGTAAATATTTTATTTTAGCATACGACATATGCGGTAACTAACTGGGAACTGGGGACTTGGGACTAAAGACTATTGTAACGTAAACAACGACGGCCAAATAAACGGCTACTGCTGCTTGGAGGGAGGCTTAAGGCTGCCGGTGGTCCTTGTCTCCGCTTTCAAGGTCATGTCTGTGCGTGGCTGGGTGGGGTCATATTTGTACGTCTTCACCAGCGGTCCCTTTCCCGCTTTGGCAAAGCGTATCTCATCCAAACGCTGTCGTTCCTCGATCTCCTTCGTTATCTTCATGTTGTCCCAAGCTGCAGGAATAATCATATAAAAACTATTCGAACTCTTTGACGGTTTATACTTACACTCCTTCATGCCGCCGACGAAACCCTTTTTCCTGGCCGGCAGCGCACTGGGCGCATGTGTTAGCATCTTGTCAATTTTAAAGTAATCCCGCACTGCCGGAATACGCAGCAATGCCACCTGGCCCAGGGAGATGAAGTTGCTGCAGGCCCAGTATGTCAGAATGGCAGCGGGAAAGTTCATTGTGAAGGGAAAGATGACGAGGGGCAGGGCTCGAAGCACGTATTTCATGGTGCTCATGTTGGCGGCCGACAGGCGCGCACTGTCCGTGCCCAGCTCAATGGTCAGATACAGCGTGGCGCTGGTGATAACAGGCAGTAGATATAATGGATCCGCCAGTGTCAGATCTGTAAACCAGAAGAGCCCTCCGTCACGCATCGAATCGACCGGCGTGTTGGCCATCTGACGCAGACCCATAAAGAAGGATATGAAGAGCGGCGCTTGCGCTAGTGGTACAATCATGTTCTTCAGAGGATTAACGCCCTTCTCACGCATAAATAGCATCATTTCCTGTGCATAGCGAGCCGATTCAATGGCATTGCCCGACTGTCGTGCCTCCGTCATCTTCAGTTGCAGGATCTGCATCTGCGGCATGTTGTTGTTCATCTTGGCCGAGTTGCGCTGCGCAAGGATGACCAAGGGAAAGATGATGGTGCGCACTACCAGCGTGCCTAACGCAATTGTCCCCCACCAAGGTATGTCCCAGGTGCAGTGCGCAAACTCCATGCAGTTTTGGACAAGGCCCACGGGCGACCAGCCACCGAGGCCGATGGAAGCAAACGAAGGCTCGCCGGCTGCCACAGCAACTGTTTCCATTAGGGTTTCCGTGTCCACGGCTGATGGCACTACTGGTGCTTCTGGAATCGCAGGCAAGTCAATAAGTTCTTTGGTGGATACTGATGCAGGAATTCCATCTGTGCTCGTGCTGGCAAATCGCAATCCACCTGGAGCTGCAGCGGCAGAGAGAGAAAGCGAGAGCGGCAGCTGACTCGATGAAGGCTTTAGCTTTAAATGACTACTCCATGTGCTGGAAATGTGCATATCTCGACTGTTGCCAGATGGAAACATCTATAAACAGTCAATAATTCAATCATTTCATTCATAACAAACCGCACTTTGCAGGTTATGTCATAGGGCGCTCCTCTGGCGCCACTTGCCGGCCCTGGCAATTGCCGCTTACCTGTGTGGCCGCCCTGTTCGCCGGGCCACTTATCGCTAACATCGCATTCGTCGCCCTCCACAGCTGCATTCGTTTCGCCAACATTTTGCACTTTGTTTTAATTTATAAATTTTAGAAGTTTGACGCATTCGCGTTCGTGTTGCAGAAAGAGATGGCACTTTCCTCGTTCCCCACACAGATGATTGAGCAAAAACATATGATTCTTCCAGGGCTGCACAGTCTAGTATTTTTTGGTCAATTTTAGCTGCAGTTTTATAGAGGGACTTTAATTTGGTTACGTTAGATTTTATTTGAATTAAAACTTCAAACCAACTCGAATGGCAAAAGATTATTCTATTTAATAAAAGTCTTAGTCTCTAATGCAACACATAAGTATCTTGCTCAAAAAGCATTTAATTATTTAAATATTTAAGTATAATTGGTGTGAAGCCGTTAAGCGCTCAAGACTCTTTTGAATTAAATGCAATTGAATAATTTTAGAGCTTGAGAAATTAAAACGAGATCCTTAATCATACCATACTTTAATTATTGTATATTTATTTATAAATAAGATATTTGGTTTTAATAATCACAATCAATAAACCCCAGTTTCCGATGCTTACGCACGTTTAAGAGAGCGTTGCTGCTGGAGCAAAAATTTGACTCTCTCTCTGCTCGATCGTAAGCGTCGCGGCGAAGGAGTGAACGTTTATCGCTCTTAACTTCAGTCGCTTTTAGGTATTCGAGGCGAGCAGTCGTGGCGCGCACGCGTAACACTTGCACACACAGACAAAACGGAAAACAGAATAGAGAAGAAGAGTTGATCGGTCAACGGGCGAATTCAAGTTTGAAACATTTTCAGTTACTCGCGAGCGCTACAGCGAATCGGTTATTGCTCGGAGGTAAAGTCGGAAACAACAAAGTTGCAATTGAATATTGCATTTGTCGATCTGTTTAGTTTGTTTTCAGTATTGGAAGCTGCTACCAAAGTTCTTTGCGCGGCTGCTGCCGTCGTCGCCTGTCGCATTCGCAGTTGCAGTTGCATTTTCAATAAACGCGTTTTCTTTTGGCACGTTGCGTGGGCGTCTTGCCATGCGCCTGTCTGCCTTCTCAGTGTCTGTGTGTGTGCATTAGTTAATGTGTTTGTGTTGCTAATTAAAACAACAACCACAACATCAATAACAACAACAAAAACAACAACGACAACGACAACTGCAGCAACTAGAAACGAGAAACGATAACTTTGACGCAAGCCAAACAAAGTGCTATCGATAAATGCAATTAAGCTCATTCACAAATTGGAGCAGCAACAAATGCAACAAGTGCAACAACAACAACAACAAGTGCAACAGGTGTTGGGCTGCCAGTTTTATAACAATTTTGTTTTTGTTTTCTGTGGTAAGTTTCATTTTCCAAGCTACACTCAGAAAATGTATTTTCTATATTTAAGAGAATTGCCATTACTTTAAAAATGTCTTAAAATTAAAAAATATGTTCTAATAGTAAGAAATATTTTTTCTTAAATTAAGAAAAATTCAAAAAAAGTATTTAGACACAAATTTATAAAATTGAAGTATTTTTATTTTATTTTTTATTTTAGCGTTAAGGTTATCTTTTTTAGGGAGATTTTAGGGTAATTTTTTTGAGTGCATGTGCTACATCTGTGCTGCTATCAACTCCCTGGCCCCATAACGCAACTTAAACATAAAAATATAAATAAAATTAATTGTTTGCCTTCTTATTAGCGGTCAGCATCAGCAGCAGTTGAAATAATATTTATTAGCCCATTGACGCTTTACAAAAACAACAACAACAACAATAGTCCAACAAACTAGATCAATTACGCGGAACAATAATTCCGATAAGAAAATTAACTTCCCTCTCCCGCCGTTTTCCATTTTCCATTGCCCCCATCGAGCCACTCTGGTCGTAACAATCGATTCGGTTTATGGTCAAAAGCAGAATATGTAGGACATCTTAGAAATTAAAATTCTTATCATTATCAATATTATTATCGTCATTATGGTTATTATTGGTGACACTTGGCACTCTTTATATAAAACTGATTTTTAAACGGGTTTTAAATAAATTATAAATATTTAAAATGAATTCATTAATATTGGAGTCACTTGCTAATGTAAATATTTGAAATCCATCTAGAAGTAATATTAAAGTTTTGAATTTTCTACTTTTTCGTTTTTTTTTGTGTAATTATATTTTAATGGAAGGTACTTGTTAACTTCTTTATATGGAATATATACAATCTATACAAAGTTTTGGTTTGTTGTTTAATTTTTCGTGATTTGAATAATCAATATAAAATACATCATAAATATTTAGAGACCATATTTTATTTATTAATAAATTGTGCCAATTGTCAGAAGTAAAGAACTCTTAATTACAAAAAAGAAGAAAATTAAAAAAAACTCGGAGTATTCATAATATATACAGAGATTGAAATGGAACAGGAAAACTTTGCTAATTTTAAAAACAAATAAAATGTTAACATTATTTGATGTCCCCTGCCGAAACTGATTTGTTTCCATCAATTATAATTAGTAGAGAAACTCGCATGTACCATAATTGTTATTCTACTACAAATGCACGAATATACATATGAATAAATAAATATACGGATTGGTGTGTATTGGGCAAATCTGTTGTAATCGGTAGACAAACAATTAATTAACGCGACAGCCGCAAGCTGTTTGGCAAAGATAATGCGAATGGAATGGAGAACCTCCTTCGCAGCTCAAGATCATAAATTCGTTTATGGGTCGTTCTTGATACGAAGGAGAAAAACAAAAAAGAAACGCCCCACAGCAGTGGCATTAGAGGCCGATGATATTATAATGCTTTTAGATCTTTGCCGATACCTGCCTTGCCAATTCCACGAAGTGTTAGTGCTTAAGGTTATGATATATTCCAGAATTTCAGACAACAGTCCAACACTTCAATACTCGTATTGCCCCCGGGGGCAACAAATCCGAGCGTGCAACATGCTTCAAAACGGGGCGGCTTAATTCAAATTGATTTCATGCTTTACGTACGATTCTGTTTTTTTCTTGTTTTTTTGCTTCAATTTCTTTCAATCGATTTCTGTTTTTTTTTTCATCTTTGATTTTTTGGCAAACAATTTGAAGTGTCAATTTGTGTTTATAAAACTAAAATTATTTATCAAGTCGCTGGCCATCACAAGTGGGCAGCGTAAACAGTTAAAAAGCACAGACACACACACACAAATTTATATATATATATATATTCATGTATAAGTAAACTTATACTATATACATATGTTTGTATGGTACAAATACTGAACTCAAACGCGAGCACACAAATAAATGTTGATAGATATTTCTAACTTGGTTGCAAAGTCAATTTCCAAATATGGTGCACTTGTTTGTGTGTGGTTTAATGTCACACACACATACATATACTCACACACACACACACACACACACACACACACACATGTAGAGAGTTGCACAAGTTTAACTCTCTGCCCGTCAATATCTAAGTTTTTGTTTAAGGAAATTCAACTACTTGTTTCGCCAAAAGACAGCAAAAATAGTCACCAAAGCTACGATAAATACTCGTAGATAATACTATATATATACCCTTGTATATATTTGGTTTTTTTTGCCATTGTTGCTTGAATAAATATTGAGATTTGCATGTGTTTTATTTGCTAATTGTTATCTAAGACTTGAGAGCGTGAAACAATCTCTATAAGGCCTGGAATAATGAAAAGTTGTGTGAGCATCTGCTCGATTGGCTAAGAACTTCAATTATTTGGCTAATTGTTGAATTATTTTTCGATTGTTATCCATTGACTGACTAATAAGACAAGTTGCTGACTAATTCAAACCAACTTCCAGGAAAGGAATACAACAACTAGGCTTCTTCTCAGAAACATAACAATGAGAACTGCTTTGTGAAAATGCAAAAACTAAGCGTGTATTTAAAAGCTACTTTTATTTTATAATCAATCCATGTGGCAACTAGGCAAAATGAGAGCAATTTTCTAGTATTTGGAACAGAATAATTCGCAATTAAACAGAGACTAGAATTCCATTCAAATTCTTGACGTTGGCTTAATTCTAAAAGTAAGCGTTATTTTCAATTATTTAGTATAAATATATAAATAAATCTTGTTTCATACTAAAATACTAAGCTAAAACTTTAAAAACAAATGATTATTTCTAAAGATATTAAACTATTTTATTGTAGTTAATATTATAAATTAAATTACCTTTTCCAATTGTAATTGTAGAAAATGATTTGCCAGCTCTTAAAGTTAATGATTTGTTTTCGTCTCAGTCTCGTTATACTGACGAGTAGTTAATTAGTATTAATTCTGCCCACACAAACAAAAAAAATTGAAGTTAATCAATGAATCAACTACTTAATGAATCACAAATCAACAATTTGTCAATTGTGGCAGTTTTCACTGTACTCAGTTTGATGTACAACTGAAAATGCTGCACTTGCCATGTGCAAAATAAACGTGTGCCCTTTGCTTTGTTTTACGTCAATAAACCAAAGCGAGCTTAAAAGCAACAGAAAAGGAAGTAAAGAAAGAAATATAGATATGTATATAAAAAAGAAATAAGTATAATAAAATAGCCACGTCGCGTAATTCGCTGCCAACCTACAACGTTGATGACGATGGCGACGTTCTTTGCATTGGCGGCAGCTGCTGCCGCTTAGAAACTAACCACACTGCAAACAACAACGACAACAACAGCGACAACAACACTAACAACAACAACAGCCAACACAAATGCAGTCTCAGTTTGAGTCTCAACTAAAAGGCACAGCAGCCTCAAGTCGCTTATTTAATATGCAAATGAGCGCATAAAAGCAATTCACTGCAGGGGCAGGGCAAAGCTAATGAGTAGGGCAGCAAGGGGGGGGGGGGGGGCTAAGGGAATGATATTTGTTAAACAATAAATAAAAATGGCAAAAAAAAAGTATCTACATATAATTGTTATTCAGCTGCTGCTACTGAGGAGGATGCGCTTGCTGTTGGCAACACAAATGTTAGCTGATTTTCAATTGATGTTTGTTGTTTTTGTAATTGCCAACTGCCCACGCCAAAATTATATATATGTATCTACATATATATTTATATTTGATGTGTGGCAGTCAAAGCAGCAATAATTATGCGAGCGCAAACGCGGCGTATGAGTAATTTGCGTGTTTGCAATTAGAAGCAAGCGCCGACTGCGACGCCGACTGCGGTGCTTGTTGAAATGTGTGCAAATTGCAAGAATTAATCGCGAACAAAACAAAAACCACGAAATAAACCACAAAAAGTAATAACAAATGCGGCCAGCAAAAAAATCAACATTTAAGAAGAGAACAGAAGAAAAACAACAACAACAAAATCCAGGCAACTTGACAAATGCTGTGGGTGTTTGTAGTTCTAGTTGTTGTTGTTGTTTTATGTTTGCCCACGCTTAAAATTAATAATAAAGTACGCAACAACAACAACGAAAAGAGTTGGCACTGAAATGTTGTAAGAATTTTCGTTGTCATTCTGTGTGTGTGTGTGTGTGTGTGCACAGTTGTTGTTGTTGTTGTTGTTGTATGTGCGCAGCACACGAAATAAAAACCTTAAATTTATATAATAAATGTGTATATTTTTCGAGCAGTAGCTGCAGCTCATGAGCCGAGAGAGGAGGTGAAGGCAAACACAAGGGAGTTCTGATTTAATGTGCCCATCAAATTGCCATAAATCAGTTCATTTAAATGTGTTTCGTGCGCTTAAGCTGAGTTGAAAGTTGCCTGTGAAAGGTGTAGAAACCGTAAATAACAATTGAGCATCATTTACAGTTGCAACACTTAAGGAGACAGAGAGAGAGAGAGAGAGGGAAAATATGAGGAAATGCTGTTAATTCGTAAGTTAGTTAAGCAACATGACTAATGCTCTCAATATGCTAATGTAAATCATCAAAGAACATACTAGAGAATATGCCATATTTGGCAAAGAGGTTCAACTGATTGTAATCATGCTGAAGACAACGCATCGTATGCGTAATTCAAATGCTCAAAACGCGCCCACACACAGAGCAGAAAACATAAATAACTTGGACAAAGGCGGGCTAGGAAATAACCAAAAAAATAAATAAATAAGTAAAATCAAGACCAAGACGTCAGCAGCTTATATTCATAGTAGTAGTCGTAATTGTTGTTGTTGTTGTTGTTGTTGTTGTTGTTGTTGTTGTTGTTGTTGTCATGTCCATTTAAGCCTTGCCAATTTTGGCAAGTTGTCGGCCACTTGGCGCTTCAAATGCTGCCGCTGACAACGATCAACGTTGTTGATGATTTTACGCCTTTCAGAAAACGCTTTGGCCGAGAAGAGCCGAGTTGAATCGAAAGATCGCCAGACCGCCCATACAATTTGTTTCCCATATTAATTTATCATTTATAAACGATTAATGTTATATAAATTAAATTGCGCGCCCGAAAACAAATTTAACTTAATAATAGGAAGCGCATTTTCACGCTTCTCACTAATTAAATGGACTTAGTCTCTTTTGGCTTAGCTTATGGCTCAGACCAATTATTGTTAGGCTATGACCCACCTACCTGTCCCTGTCCCAAGTCGACCTACCTGCCCAGTTTTGCCAATAACATAACTAAATACACATATATTTATTTACTTATGTTTTTTTTTTGCACTTCCGCCATGCGGTTCACTCTTTTATTGTTGTTGCCTTTTGTTTGTATTTTTCTTAACTGATTTTTTTCTCGGATTGTTAACTTTCTAGGTGCCCATTAGGCAGGCGGCTTTGGCAATTTCTAGGGCAGCTCTAGCCATATTTGGCCATGGTTGATTGCCTTGGCCCGCCTTGTCAACAGGTGAAATTTTTTTTTTTTATGCCATTTGCCATTCGCCATTTTTGCATAATTTTTCCATATTCCACACACAGATTTGCATTCTTCGCCAGCAAAAATGTCAGACAAACATAACATACACCCCGATTTGTGTAAACTCGTAGAGACTCTCGACTCTCGTACAAGACAGATAAATAATATCTCAATATTATGTCAAATCAGCGGCGAAGGTTGCCAGCAAACAAACAGCAACAAATAAATAAATTATTATTATTTAATATTATTACTCCGACACATAGGCAAACAAATCAAAAAAACGTATTTTTCCAGAATCTTTTTTTTTCTTATTTGCTTGGAAGAAGTCTTATGAAACGTGTCAATTTGTTTACCAATCAGTTGAAGATACAGCTTAAAAAGTTACTCTAAGATACGAACAGATTGAGCTGATCAAAAGATAGCGACATCAGAACGACTGCAGAAATTTGATTTTTTTCTCCTCGACCGCAAAATGATTTTGAGGAAAAGATATCTAAAATATAATTAATAAAAGCTGATCGGCGTCAGATATTAAAGAGCGGGAATTATATATGTAGATATTTTAGCTCTGCTATAACTTATAACTCTACATGTATCGAATTCCGTATCGAAAAGCGTTCCATATTAATTGATCATCGATTATTGAGCATGTTATTTTATTTTTAGTCAAGCCTTGACAATTCTGCAGAAATTCGCTGTAGTTCTCTTCCTTAAAGTTAGTTAAATAATTGTTTTTTTTTAAATATAATTTACTGTGAAATGATCAGTAATTTGTGAAGATCTTTGATCATTTTCCCACTTGAAAAAATTATTTTATAAGAATTGGGTAGCGATTTTTTCTATAAAAATGATCAACATACATATATTATTAAGTCTTTTCTAGTTTTTTAACAGTGATCGTCCCTGCTGAGTATATTTAAATAATAAACACATAAAAGTTAGCACTTTAAGCTACATAATAAATAATTGAATTTGTAAATAATTTGATCTGATCGGGATCGTTGCCAGAGATTCTGCTTCTGAATGAGCTTGTTTCATTGATAACAACTGAGAAGAAACACACATACATATACTTATTTTTATAATGATCACCATTTAAAGATTTAGATTGTATGCTCCACCTGTCGAGTTAATTTAAACAAAACACGTTAAAGTTAACTCATTAAATGTCATAATGTTATGTAATCAGCCGAATGATCAATTGACAAAATGAGATCTCAAGATCGTTTCTTTGGAATTTTGATTCGGAACGTTGCAGATGAATGTCTACTGAATCAATTTAAAGCATTCACGAAAAAGATGTCTCATTAAATTACATAATTATGCCGAGTCTTATGTTATCCGCACAGAATGATCAAGAGGCACCCAAAACTCTCTGTTGATCTAAAATACGTGTATGCATAGTTAATTCTCCTCATTTTTTATTAGGCACTTGCGGAGTTTCTTTTTTTGTTATTGTGCACACAGCACATAAATATTTATCTGAAAGAGGAAAAGAGAGGAACATTTGTCTGAGATTTCTGAGATTTCAAGGTCGCGATCAGTTTTTAAATTTCTTGGAAGATCAGCATTTGGTATGGATGCTTTTTGGATTTCTCGACTGCATTTGGCGCATTTATTATTATTAAATTTTAGTTGGATTTACGAGCAGCTGTTGCCCCGAAACGGAAATTCTCAGCTAATCATTGCCGGCATTAGATCGAGCAACTTGTTTATTTAATTCCAAGCCATGTCTCTCTCTCTCTCTTTCTCTGTCTCTGTCTCTTTCGGTAAGTATTTCAAGTGCTTTGCGGCGGCGCCTTTGGGCCTGCACTGCGTTTTGTTGTTGTTGTCTGATTTGCGGTTTGCGGTTTTTTTTGGCTGTCTGTCTCTTTGGCTTGTCGCCTGCCTCGAGAATTCTATTAAAACCGAAAAAGAGAGAAACATAAAAAAATGTATTCGTCTATTGATTTGCATCTATATTGGCAAGCACTTAAGCTTGGCTTTTGCCGGGGAACTTGTTTCACCTACATTGATTTTCGTTTCCGCAGCTGCGTGTGCGGCGACTTCAACTGCCATTTGTATCTGTAGCTGTACCATTTGTATTTGTATCTGTATCTGTATCTGTATCTGAATATGCTTGGCATGTATTTGCAGTCCACGCATTCAAACTGAAGAATTGTAACAATCAACTGGCAATCAGCCCATAGAGTCCAAGGTTCAACTCCCTCCCCATTTGAACTTTGGTCGCAAAACTAGGCCCAAAAAGCTCTTTAACGTTCTGACGGATTAACTTGGCCATCAACATAAAAAAAATAAATAAAAAAGAACTTGCGCCTCATTAACAATATCATCGATCACTCGGCAAGGGTCGTTCCCTTACCGCCCTTCCCTCCCTTTCTCCCACCCTTCTTCTTCCTCTCTTGTAACACTTCCCACCCACAATACAGTCAAGTAACTTGGCCGGAAGGGGTTGGGGGATCGGGAAGCGGGGAACGGGGACAGTTCCAATGTCGTTGGCCGTTGCAACGGTACTTAAATAATTTATGCGTTTATGCCTCACGCGAATTACAATAATTCAAAGTGCTGTTTAAATAATTCACAGCAACAGCAACAACAACAACAATTGTTGGCTTTAAAAGTGCGTAAAACTTAAGCCATTGTTGTTGTTTGTGTTGTTGTTGTCGCCTCGCCATAAATCGTCAAGTGAGAAACAAAGCACAAATTGGCAAAGCCAATGCCGTTTTCAGAGCTGATCGTGCGTGTCTGGGATAAGTCTTGCTCACAACAACAACAACAACCACAACAACAACGTCAGCTCATAAATTCATTTGTTTTCATTAAGAAAAATTCAAATGGACAAAGGCAAATGTGCGGGTGTTGTGAACGAGGCAAAAAGGGTCTTGAAATACAGAACTGAATAGCCTTCATTTTCGTTTTTATTTGCTAAAGCTCCATTTAATTGATTGTTAACAAGGTGTGAATTATTAATTCGATTTTGTAACAAGATGAAGGGAATATGGAAGCAAATAGTTAAGAGAACATAAAATTTACATACTCAAGTGCGACTTTTTACAAGTATTAGATACAATAGATACTGCCTAATTTCTGCATACAATTTATTGTTTTTATATGGAATTAATAATAGAATAATTTTAAAATTATAATTTTCATAATATTATTTATTAGATTTAAAAAACTAAAATAATAATGAATATTTTAAGCTCTAATAAATTAGTAGATCAGGATCTTCACAAAAGTCAGATTGATTTCATTTAATTCTAAGGCTTATAATTTGAGTAAATACAAAGATAAACAAAATTAAATTAAGAGAATTTTACTTGCAGTAATTTATTTTTATTAATTTTAAAATTTTAACCATTTAAAATGTATTCAACTTTAGGTTATTTTAAACTGTAAGATAGACATCGTAAATATTAGATAACTCTGCAATTATTGCAAACTATAAGACAAAGTAATCCCCTGCAGGGATGACTTTATCGACAAAGACCAAAGTGTTTGACGATATGGCTTGGGCATTTATGGGTCAGGCTATCCAAAAATAGGCAGTAGAGCGTTAAGAGACAGCTGCAGCTGACGTTGATTGAGTTGAAGTCCAGCGTGTTGAGTGTACATCGATCGATGTTGCCTATGCGCAACACGTACGCGGATATCCGTGCTCAATCCGAATCCGTATCCCAAATCCCCCCAATTGTAATTAAACACGCTAAGCGGGCGTGCAATGAGAGAGAGAGAGAGAGAGGGGGATTGAGAGCGAGAGAGGAAGAGATGAGGAGTGGGAGTCGTCACTAGCCGCAGGGCAAGTCAGTTAACGGCGCCTATCAACAGACCCATCTATCGCCTCGTATGTGCTTCATCAAATTGAAATTATGCACAGCTGATCGACAGTCAGGCAGCTCGACAGTTAGACAGTTTTTGGGGGTACAGATTGCTCTCGCTTATGTAATGGGTCTGGGAATGGGAATGGAATTGGGATTGCTGACAATTGTAGACAGCTAATAACTTTGACGAACAGTGAGCAAAGCCCATCACAAGCTCAAACTCCAACTTCAACTTTAACTCGATTCCTCAATCCCACAAATCGCTGATCGCTGATCGCGGAGACATGCAAACACTTCCTTGAGCAACGAAGTCATCTTGTTTTTGCCAGTTTCGCCATGTAACAGCTTCGAAAATAATTTACACAAATAAATCAAAGTCATAAAATGCATAAAGCTGAAGCTGGAGCAAAGCTACGATCGTCGATCGTCGATTGTCGACTGTTGATTGCGAGTTTGAAGATCAGCCAAAGTTGTTAGCAATTTTTTTTTTACTATCTATTTTTGCCATTTGGTATCGCATAAAAGAATTTAATGAAATTTAATGAAAAGTTACACGATCACAGACACGATCCGATCGTTTGTCTACACTTTGTTGTAATCTCCCCTCTGGTTGCTGTTGCAATACGAATACGAATACGAGTATGAATATGAATTTGTCTCTAGGACATTTTCGCAATTAATTGAATTATCGTCGTGAATGGCAAAAGGCAGCCATCGATTTGCCGGACGATGTGCAATCAAATGTTGAGTAGCCATCGCTTTTTTTCTTCTTCTGTTTTTCTGTTTGAAGCTTAAACTGATCATTGGATCGATCGATCGATTGGCAGGTCGACTGGTCTTAACTTGGGCCTGGCCTTTTGGCTTGACTTATGCGCGGCACGTTTTATGGCCTTTTTGGCTGCAAGAATACTGCTATGTAGTATATGGCATTAGCATTGCAACAATCAAAGCAGGGTGTGGCATCCACTCACACACACACATACACTCACACACATTCACAGCGATTGCGATTCACTTGCCACAGTGTTGCACAGCTCGTGTTAAGGTTAAAGCAAAAACCCGTCAAAGCTATTAAATTCAGCCACGCTCCATTAGATGCGGCAAACAGTGCTGCTGGCGTCGCAGTCGACGTCGCTGTGAGCTTCATTTACGCCTAATTAAGCAAATTATTGCATGTTTATGCTGCAAGTGTAAGCAACAACAACAGCAACAACAATTGGCAAATTGAATACATTGCACATACGCCATGTGGCCCAGGAAATCTCACAATGAAATCTTAATTGTAAGACAATCGTCATATTCACGTACTCAACACACATTGTTTATAAATAGCGCAAAACGCAAACGCAAACGCAAATCCAACCAACTGCCAAGACAATGCAAACAGCTAACAAAATATTAAGTTACAACTTGGCTTACAAGTTCACGAGCCAGCCAGCAACACCAGCAACAACAACAATAAGAAAATATGAATGGCAAACTTTTCTTTTTTTGCAAGCCGAAATTATAATGCTCTGGCTAAATATAAAATTGAGTAAATGTTTTGCAAATATATACAAAAATATTTTAATTTATATAAGTAAATAAACTGATGTATTTTTTATACGAAAAAAATTTCTTGTAATTTAATATGATTAAGGCTTGCAAAATAACTAAAGGAATTGTGTCAAATTCATTCAGTCTGACTCAAAGAATGCATATAAATTATTTATTAACAATTATTGGGTTAATTACCACTACACAACGGCTTTTTAATTGATGAATAGCGACTTTGTGTAAACAATGATTTTCACTTATTATGTTAATACTCCACTCCACTTTTTATTAGAGTGAACTAAGAAAGCGTATAATTGAGATAGATAAGTATTATATATTTTTCGATATATTTTAATTAAACTGTGCATATTTATGAATTTAAGCAATTCTGCTTTGATTCATCTCACAATTCTGTTAGTTATTTATATGTGTTTTATAAATTTAACAATAATTTGCTTATGATTATTTTATATATGTATATGAATTTATTTATATTTAAATTGAAATAGGTATATTCATGAGTTTAAGTAATTCTGCTTTGATTCATCTCACAATTCTGTGAGTTATTTTACAAGCCTTCCTAATTTACTCATAAAAGAAGGGTTCTGTCTAAAATTAAATATTCGATAAATTAATATGAATTTAAAGCAGTTAATCAACTGTTTTGCAAGTGATGAAATAAATAGTGTTATAAATATTTAAAACTTCATAAGGTTCAACTCTTGCAATCCGCACTTGAATTATAATAGTTGTACGAGTATGCTTACTTCTTTGTCATAAATATATAAGTACATAAGATATATAAATGTGTTTGGCAAGTTGCATGATCAACTTGTGATGCCCTCGACGACTATTTTTTGTATTATTTGTTACTTTGGCTGAGAGACAACAAAGCAAAGCGAGCGGCGCTGTGGGCGATTCGGCTGCCTGGAGATCGCTGATCTGTTGCCGCTGTCCTCGTCTTTGTCTTCCAAGTTACTTGTGTGTGTGTGTGTGTGTGTGTGTGTGCCCCAAAAAAATGGCCAACAACAATGCAGGCATTGGCCAACTAATTCGCCTGTCACGTGGCGTGGCCTGTGCCACACTCTGAATCTGAAATGGGAGCAATCTGCGCAGCTAATTTTCAATGCGCAGTGCACTTGTATTTGTATTGTAGTTCAAGTTCGAGTTGGCATTGCATAAGCTAACGTAAACAACGCCATTTTAGCCAGGCCAAAAGGTAAAAGTAACACTCACTCATCGACTCACAATTGGCCTTTAATCTCTGACTTTTCACGCTTGTCATTTGATATCTAATTTTACTATTTTATTTTAAATTTATGCATTTATTTTTGTGCTTTGTTTAAACTACTTAAACAACAAGTGCAAGTTCTTTGCAAAATGTGGAACTTACATAAATGGCAGCTTGCTGAACGGATTGCATTTCAATGCCACAAATTCGACAATGGGCGTAACAAGGGACAAGAACTAAAGAAAGTATGAATGAATGTAAATGAGTTTGTATCTAAGCCTAAATCGAGCATGATTCACCTGCCACGTAGGTGCCTCAATGACACGGCGATAAACGCAGCTAAATATAGTCAACTACAAGATCTTAGACGTAGATAATCTCAATATGAATATGATGAAGTATGGCGCATGCGGAAGTACATGTTTGGATGCGCCACAGCCCCGAACGCGAGGCACAAGATACAAAAGTATCTGAAGGACAAATACCACGCAAAACAGAACTGTGGCAAGAATCACACCCACCAAAAGACGGCAGCAACAGCACCCAAAAAATATGAGTATATAAAGAAATATCAAAACTTGGCTGACTAATCAGAATTTGAGATCCAGCTAGAGACTTGATCTCTTTGCATGAATGAAGTGAGGAAAACAATTTGCGGGCTCATGATGAAGACAGAGCCCACACACCGTAGCTGAAAGCACGACAACAGCGGCAGCAGCAGCAACAACAACAACAATAGCAACAACAATAGCAACAACAATAGCAACAACGACAACGGCAACTGAAAACCACAAGTCAATGTCAGCGCAGTGGCGGCATCTATGGGCCAGCAGCTGTAGCTTTAACTGTAGCTAAGGTTGGACAGCAAATAAACAAATAATAATAATAATAATATATATCTATCTATTGTAGACTGCCATCTCTTTAAGGTAATAAGTGAGGGGGGTGGGGAAGTTGAACTTTTGTATTTTGACAATTCAAAGTTAAGGTCAACAAGGGATTTGAAATGCTGCAGTGCGTGGGTTGCACGTTTTGCCAGTGCATTGAACCCATTTTTGATTTTGGCCTAAAAGACATCTAAACCGAACTCAACTGAACTGAACTGATCTGAACCGCAAGCATAATTAGCGTTCATTGTGCGCAATTGGCCATGAAAGTCAGTCATAAATACATATTGGTATCTTTGATTTTGTGGTATGCCAAAAGATTTTTTGGCACTCGATATGTCATTAGCCATTTTGGCCAGGTGTATGCTCAGTCTAAATGTGTGTATGTGTGTAATATGTTAGCTTGTTAGCTGTCATAAGACTTGAACATATTTATGCACTTTACAAGAATCGCGAACAAGTCTCCAGCTGCGCAGTTGTAAAGTTATGATATAGACTTCCACATCAATCTGTCTACATATATGTATCTTTATCTCAAGTCTAGCGACCTTTATACTGTGAAATCCGTTTCGCAGCTTAATATAACTTTCGCTTTTCCGTTATGTAAACGAGCATGAAAATTGTTCATTAGCGCCTCATCTTTTATAGGCTTACAACAACGAACCTGTTCCACTTTTCGCTTCACACTTGCGCAAAACTCCAAAGTTCCAAAAGATTTCGAATTTCCCCCTTTAAGACAATAGATAAAAAAGAGAAACAATACCAAAAGCTTAAGTTGAAGTTGCTTTTCACACGTTACACGAGTTTTTCAATGGGTCCAAAATTGTGACCATTCATAAATTCTCATCAAGAATGGGACTCCCCTCCCTCACTCGCTTTCTCGCTCTTTCTCGTTTAACCCGCGTTGCCTGTCAAATGTCAACAAGCGCCACGCGGCGTTCTGAATGAGGCCTAATGAAGAAGTCGTGGCGGATAAAGGGACAAGCTCGAAAATGTATCTATGAGTGGGACTACATCCAATAGAGATGACAATCTGACGAAACGATCTGTCTGTTTCTGTTTCATTTACGGGAAATTCTTCCAACAGTTATTTAATCAACAATTTGATAAATTGAAATATACCTAAATAGATGACAGCTTCTTAGCATATAGACATATTTATGTTTTCTTTATTAAGCTGCAACTTTGAGTTAGTTAGCTAAATTATTATTAATCGAATTAAAATAACCAAGCAAATTAAACGTAAGCTAGGAAATTCTAACTGATATTGATTTCTTTTTTAACTACACATATCTATTGAATGTCAAGTAAAAGCATTAAAAAAATATTAAAAGCATAAATTTAGAACTTAAGCCTTCGAATTAAGATAAAATTAAATAATATAAAAAAAAAATTAGAATTAATTTAACATATGTGAAATCAAATAATTTGCATTATTTTATTATGAATATAATCCATATATCGAGATTTTTACCGAAAACAGCTGTTTATTTCATAACGTTGCTAGTTCCCATTTCTCCTGCATTTGTTTCAGAAGAACTCCAATCTTAATGATATTTTGCTATAATTCCCAACTGGTTTAAGCATAAGCTTAAGCTCAGAGTGAAATGATCTAGTATCAATCGATATGTATCTTACAGTTTCTATTCACAATCTCAGCACGTGCTCACCTCTAGTGCATTGGTTAAAGAAAACCTCCCATTTTAAGTACATAATGTGATCTTGGGCTCGTCTGTAGAGTTGGTGACTGGCTTTTGTTAGTTTTTCTGTTTTTTTGTGGTTTAGTCGTTGGTCAGTCATAGCCCATAGTCGGAGTCAGACAAAGTCATCGTCATCGTCATCAAAATGCAAAACCTACGCATTTCTGTTATGTTTTTTTTTCGCTCTCTTCATTTATTTTTATTTATTTCTCTCACTATTTTTGGTCCGTGGGTTGCGTTTTATTCATTTTTTTTGTTACTGCATAATTTGTGTAGTCAAATGTTCTTTGTTTAACGCATAACAAGAAACAATTTTAAATTATTTATTTTTTACCTGACTGTTGATTTCTGTTAGTATTTGGCAATTTTTCGGCAGCTGTCGAAGAGACGCCTACGATGCATCTTAACCAACTGATCATCGGCTTGACCAGCTGTGCGAGCTGTTAATTGAGGCATTAATCGTTGTATTACCTAAATGGGCGTGCCACGCCCTAAATACTCAATTTACCAAAAGCACAACTTGACCTTCAAATTGTGCACTTCAACTTGACATGTGGCCTACTTGGCCGAAAGCTGAACAAATGGAATTATCCTTAAAATAAAAACGAGCTCAAGTGCAACTAAGCGGGAGAGAGAGAGAGAGAGATGAGAAAGAGAGAGGGAGAGAGAGAGAGTCTTCTACTCGTTGCATGAATGAGTCGAGTCACAGTGCAATTGCATTGAGAATGGCAATCGCATAAAATATTTTATATAAAGGCAATAAAATGTATCCCAATTTCAAGTACGCGACATCTCGAATTGGCCTTTTTTTATTTTTGTATTTTTAGCGCATATTCGAAACATATCGAAACGAACAACGTAAAGCAACAACGATCGACAACAACAACAACAACAGTCGACACCGCCACATGGAGCTGTAAAGATGTTTTTACCGATTTTAGAAGTCATAAGGTCAATGCTGAGTGCACCAAGCGCCAAGATCGTGTTTTGATTGGGATTCGTTGTTGTCGTTGTTGAGTCTCCAAGTTGTTGTTGTTTGTGTTGTTGGTTGCTGGCGTCGTCTGTTGTCAAGTGTTATGACTCGTCCATTCCGTCTGTATATCTGTCCGTCCGTCCATCTGTCCGCGTTAGTTTAAAGCTGCTGCTGCCAACAAAGCCGCCTCTCTGTGTGCATCTTTCCCAGACTGATCCAAACAGTTTGTTGTTGTTGTTGTTGATAAGACAGCATCAACAACTCAACAGTGAAATGAAAATGTAAATGAAAATGAAGTTGCTCGATAGCTAGATTAAACAAGAATAAATAAATGGGCCATTCACAGGGACTATACGAACTCTGAATTCGCTTTTGCCAAGGGCAAATATCTTATGTAACCAAAAACCAAAATCCAATTCAAATTCAAGAACGTTAAATAAACTATGGCCTGTAAAAATTCTTATTGTTTGTATTTTCCAAATTTGGCATGCATAAACTTTACTATATTTGGAATATACTTATTGTTTATAACAAAGAAAACAAGTCTGTTAATGATACAGAAAATCATTTTTAGCAAATCAAAGCTTAAGAAGTCATTTTAATTAATTCATTACATTTTTCTTTTGCACTTAAATTAGATCAACCGTTTTTTCTTAATTCTACAGTTTCAAAATTGATTTTTATGCATTTCTTTTAGATAAATCATTTTAACATTTTGAAATCTTTTCCAAAAATACATTTTTATAATTTTCTAAAGTCAAATATTATTATAAATAAGGCCAAGCTTAAGTAAAGTCTTAAACTTTACTTAAATATTTGTTGAACAATTATTAAACTTAGAGATAAATATTTAAATAATTGTAATGTGCTAATAAAAAATCTCGATAAAGCAGCTCGTTTATGATGAGTGTGCGAGATTTCCATTATATTTTTCAATGTTGCAGTTAACAAAGTTATGTAATGGTAATATCAACAATGTTGCATTTATCGGTTATCGGTTGCCAGCTTTTTGTTAAGTACAAACACTTTGCTCAATGACCATTTATATTTAATTCTCTATTCACATTTTTTTCTGTTACTGTTAGACAAATCAAAATGCAAATTCGTTGCGGCTGCCGACTGTCGTAAAAAAATCTATAAAAGATTATGAAAATTGTGCAGTCACAGCAACAGCAACAACAACAACAGGCAGCAACACCAACACCTTTTTAACGGTGGCCTAAAGCTGTTAGAGCCAAAACAAAAAAAAAACATTTGAGACACACCCGTAGAAAATGTATAGAAAATGGTTGACGGCAGCTTTTGAAGAGGCTGCAGCTTCATTTGCTACAATTTGTTACAGGTGGCGGGCGAGCGAGCAACGACAACAACAACAGTAGCTAAACGACCTTGCCACAGTTCTGCCAGCGTCGCTGCCAACGCTTGCGTCGCGTCGCTGCTTCTGTTGCTTATTAGAGATTTAATATAAAACTGTTTAGCATTTTTCATGTTTACATTTCAGATCTTGTCTTGTCATGTCTTGTTGTCCGTTGTCAAGTGTCCTACCTGGCGTATGCTTGATTTGTGAACAAGTTATATATATATATATATAAAATAAATAATAATTTAAGGCATTTCCAATGCACTTTGCACAACACTTAATCACATTAAGCAGCCCGGCTGAACAGCCTGTGAATTTGTTAAAAGAGCCCAAATATAATTTATACAACATTCATTATTAATATGTCGCATAGACATTGAAAGCGACAACAACAACAACAACAGCATGAGACAGACAACACGAGACAGTTGGACAGACAAATGTTCGTTGAGCATTGAAAAGTTTTGAAATTCGTGAATTATTACTTGCACTTTAACTTAACTTGGCTTCGAGCGAGGCGATGACGATGAAAATATTTTACAATCTCAGCGCCTGGCAATTTGTGAGTGTGTGTGGCATGTGTGTGTGTGTGTGTGTGCGAGTGTGTATGTGTGTATGTGGTTGACATTTTATAGACAGGCGACGGCGACACCAAGTCGCCACCTGTCGGCTGTGTCGAGACAGCAGGAGAATAGTGGAGAACCCAAGGGGGCGGTAGAGGACAACGACAACGACAACGACAATATGACAAAGCCATTTGCGCCTGTCAACGCCCCGCAATTGTCTTCAAGTCAAGACAAATGAGCCGAGGCTAAAACTCCACCAAAACCCAAACAAATCACGAGAGAGAAAAAAGTAAACCAAAAACTTTCAGCCGCAAACAAAACCGACAAACGAAAAGATCTTTGCACCTTTGACAAAAATTCTAATTAGCCGCTGCCAAAACTGCACAGTGCCAGAAAGTTCATTAACATTTTCATTAGTTGTGTGTGTGTGTGTGTGTACTGTTCCCAGCGTATTTCCGTTGACTTCTCCTGCGGCCAACTCTGTTTACAATTCAATTAAATTCGCATTTTTCAGTTTCGTTCAACTGCTTTGCATAAAAACTAAAAATTGTCAATAAATAGCGCTGCAATAATCGTATTACCACATTTAATATATATGTATTTATATGTGTATATGAACAAACTACGTCTCTGGGCCTAATGGAACCAGTTTTGTCCCGATAAGCATTTAATTTATCGGTCTATCAGACACACGAGTATTTAGTCTAGTACACAAGATATATATATATATATATATATATATATATATATATATTGATCTTGAGCAACAGCTTTTTCTCTCTGTTGTGCGGGTGTTGAGCTAAATTGGTTGAAACACAAATTTAAGCAGCAGGTTTATTACACTAGACAACATTAACTACAATTGAAACAAGTTGAATGAAGCATAAATGATATTTAAACTAATCGACACACAATTTTTCTTAATTTAAGCTGTTCTTATTTCTTAAAACCTTTAGTAAGTCTTTATATTTAAAATAATTTATTAACATAATAATTTATTAACAGTTTTTCTTTATTAAAGTTGAATTAAATCTGCTCTATTGATATTGAATTTTAATCACAAAATTTCCTTCTCAATATTTTACTTCATTCAAAAATAACACAATTAATATAGTATTAATATATAAGATTATATTGTGTTAGTATCATAAATAATTCACAATCATTTTGCTTCACATAAACTCAATTGTGTAGCATAGTGTAGTGCCTTTTAAATATTCATTAGAATTTCAATTAGAAACGCAGGCACAAAGAATATGACATAAAATTGCAAATGTTTTAAGACATTTTGATTGAGAACTTGTTTGTGATTTGATCTTTATAGTGGGGTACGAGTATTGTCTGGCAACGGATTATTATCGGAACTGATTGGCCGGGCACTTTATCCGGGCATATCAAAGTGGGCATATCTAAAGGATGTCATGTCATACGATCTGTCCATTTATTTTGTGGCATTTTATGTGATTTCATTAGCGACTAGCCTGAAATATCAACAACAATAACAATAACAATTTATATAGATATGTACATATATAATATATGTATATGAAGTATAAAAAATATCAACATGAGCATTTAGCGCACACACAAATTATAATTTCAAATAACGCAAAGTGCCACTTGAGATCGAAGCTCTTAACAAAAATGTTAAGCATTTTATCGGCCTTTTTATTGTTGTTGTTGCTGTAGCTGTTGCTGTTGCTGTTGTCTTATTTTAATGAAAATTTTCGTTGTTTAATATGCGAGAACTTAAATGACAGGCTTTGTCGGCTGATTTGTGCACTTTTCGTCTAATCGAATGCCTGTTTTAAGTGTAAACAAATTAACAAGATCATTTAATATAATTGAGATGCCGATCTTGGAGGCGGAACCCCGACTAAAGATTGAAAGCACCGTCGCGACGGCTGACGGCTTTGATCTTGGCTTCGTTTCGACCGTCAAAAGTTGCAGTTGAGAAAAAAATCAAAGTCAATTGGTTTCTTTGGCTGCAGCGCCCTCTGGCGGCGCATTAACCAGAATGAATTTATGGGAATATGTATATTCGTGGACTGCAATAGAATGGGGAAAAAGGGGCTGGGGCATATGCCCAGAAGTCTAGATCGTAAATTAATTAAGAGCGCTGCATGATCGGCATATAAAATAGACAAAAATATGGAACACCGACTGACAAGGTCCAGGGGCCAGACACAATCGATGGCTTTTAAATGGGTAAGCCCCGCAATTGATCACGCGACAAAGGGTGCACCCTTTGAATATGTCTAATGCAATCAGCGATCAACGATCTGCGATTAACGATCATCGAATTTTTCATGGATTATTCAATTTTTGTTTTTCTTTTTACAGATTCAGCGCACGAGAGGCGTTCGACATGACGGAAACTGTTTAGATATTCAATGCGGCGATCAAGTCCAAGTCCAATTCCAACTGCAAGAACTGAGAACCTTTGCAACGAGCCGCAACTAAAATCGATCGATCGAATTGCGTCCCGAGCGGCGTGACAAACCCCCTTCCAATCCCCCAGAGCCCCACTTCAAAGAACTTTAACTAAAAATGGACTCACGCATCGGCCTGGATTATATAGTCGAAAATCGTGACTACATTGCCAAGCTGGGCTCTGCCCTAGACACACAGAATGCGACGGTCAAGAAGCAGGTCTTCGAGCTGCTGTCCGCGCTCTGCGCCTACAGTCCCGACGGCTATGCCCGTGCCATCGAAACCCTCGACTTTTATAAGGTAACACTGTCACACGAGTACATATTTCCAACTGCAACTGACATTGTTACTGCCTTATTCTTGTAGAATCTCAAAAAGGAACGTTATCGTTTTAAAATCGTCATAAATGAGCTGGAACAATCCAGTGCCGTCACTTCACCGCCACTCGAATATCAAGCTACTCTTTTGGCATTCATCAACTGCGTCATCATATCGGAGCCAAAGCTACAGGAACGCATACGTATTCGCAACGAGTTTATAGGTAAGTGCGACTTTACTTAACTTGGCAACTATCCAAGTTAGAGTCGTGAAATTTAGTGTATGCACACCTTAATGCAAATAATTTCACTCAGCATTAAATTCATACTCACTGACTTCTTTATAGACAGCATAGGTTATTCTTACTATCCATAACTGGGAAATTATTCAAGTTAGATTCTTAAAATATAGTCAAATTTATTCGGCATTTAAAATAAAGTTCATCCTTTCAATTTAAACAAGTTTTTGTATTAGTTTAACCCAACTATTCATAACTCATAAACTATAAGAGCTAACTTAGTAAAGTAACTAAAAATGAAATATTTGATAGATACTAAAAATACTTCAAAACTAAATTTCTTAAAAATGCACGCAGAGAAAATATAGATTTCAATAAATACAATACACATGAAATTCGGGCAGTTTTCGAGAAGGTATGGGACTTGAGGATTGGATAAGTGCTTAAAATCTGAAAAAATTCTTCTTTAGCCATTTTATACATATTCCACCAATTGTAAACAACTAGTGCGAGTCTTTCCCATGTTTGCAGTGACAAATCAACTATTTTCAAGACCATTTATACTGCGTTCTTTAATTGTTTACATTTTGTTTGGTTTCTGTTTTGCTTTCTGACAACGCTGATAACCAAACAGAAACCGTAACGATAAACACATTAGGCCAACCGCAAAAGTCATCAGCCGACCTCCTGTACCACCCCCTTTCCCCTTCCCCACTCCGTTCCCCACCCATCCGTTGACTGTCTTCGATTTCATTGATTTGATTGATGTGCCCGCTGATCCGCTGACGGCGCCGCCGAGCGTCGCCTGCCCTTGACCATATACTCGTACCATAAGCCATAGAGCATATAACGTAAAACATATGCCCAAAACGGAGTTTGTTAACTGCATGTCACAGCCACGCCAGCGACCCTCGGGGCCTCTGGGGGTCGTGGATAATGATAGATTCAACATCGGGCTTGCTATACAACAAAAACAACTACAGTAAGTCGCCAAATCGTCAAATCGCCTTTTGTCTCTTGACGCAATCCAATTGAGTAACCTTAGCACGTGTCAACGATTAGAGGTGCGTCTTTAAAGTTTCCGAGCTACTTATGTGAACTGCAATATGATGATATACAAAATGTATTTCAAATGAACGCTACTTAATTATAACCAAAAATATAAATATTAATAAAAATAAGTCGTGATGAAACCATGTGAAAGAAGAACGTGATGTGAATTAAGTTCTGTTCTATTCAACGTCCTCGATAGTATAGTGGTTAGTATCCCCGCCTGTCACGCGGGAGACCGGGGTTCAATTCCCCGTCGGGGAGATGTACATACATTTTTTTTTTCAAATTAAAAAAATTTGTATGTGTTTTAACTTATTTGTTTTATAATAAAGAAATTTTTCCGTTTATTTGAATAATTTTAAAAACTTGAATTTCACTGCTTAGCTATAATTTATAATATTTTTGTAAATATAAATATTACTTTCTTAGAATATTTTTTATTAATATAAAAATATCCTATAGAAAATTACCGAATCTCTGCCAAGTTATAATTTTGAATATTTGGAAATTATATTGATTATTTGAATAATTTAGAAACATATTATTATATCTTAGAGGAGATTCCGAATTTCGCAAACCTTTTTCTATGAATATTATTAGTAACATATCAATATATCTTATTACTAAACTCATTTTCTTTCTGCTCTTTATTTAATTTCTTGAAAAATTGCTCGTATCTCTGATTATTCAACGAGTTTGCTTTTTTGTAGTACTTTTTCAATTGTTCATCTAATTGTGAATCAGCGCAGTAAATCACGAGTTTAAATTTCAAATATGCTCTTAAAAATTTAATGAGCAAACATTAAGAAAGAATTTGAATATACTTTGTCATAAAATTAATTGTAGTTTTTCTCACAGAATCGTGATCTTTCTTATATTCTATGTTTTGCTGTCTCCTTATAATTTTAGTTCTGGGCCAAAGGGTTCCCTGACTGTATGAAAGCAACAAATTGTTATTTAATTTCATACTTAAGAGCTCTGTTATATGAACAGCATGGACACGTTGTTAAAATGTAATAAGTCGCATTTCCCTTGACTTTGTTGACAAACAAGGGGCGCATTCACATCCTGTCTCTGACATCTGCAACAATCCCCCTTCTCCCTGACTCCCTCTCTCTTCTCTCTCCCCTCTGCTTCCCTCTCAATGTCTCTCCCAATGCCCCTTTCGCCTGCCCTGTGCAAAGTTCATGAACTGTTCTCCAACTTCAACTCCATCTCGAGCCCCATTCTTAATGCTTCACAGTCGTCAGTCAACCCGCTTCTTCTTCTGACTTTGATTGAGCGCAGTTGTGCGTGCGTCGCCGTCGACGTCGACGGCGACGTTGGCAACGACGCTGGCAGCGACGTCTGCGCAGTCGCAGTCGCTGATGCGTTGAATGATGGCTGCACTTGCCACTAAACTTTGTTTGGGCGCATGAGCTACGCTTTTTATTGTTCTTAATTAAAATAAATTGAGCTGCGCTTTTTCAGCATTACAAGAAAATAATAAAGCAGCTGCGACAAAAATAAATATATCGAAATCACAACGAAATGTAAAATGTAAGTCACGCACTCCACCTCCGCAACACCACTTGGTGGTTGGGTGGTGCCCAAAGAGTGGGAGGGAGGGAGACACACATACAAACACACATACACAGACACACACATGCAGTTTCCATATCGACTTTAACATTCCTGAGCGACACATTTGACGCGACACGGGCCGCATTTCGTTTGGCATTGAGATGATATATATATATATATGTATATATGGTTTCAAGGCTATTGGTTCCCCAACTCCCCCACCCACCAATCTGCTTGCCTTCAGCAATCTTTCCAGTTTCCAGGAACGCCCCAACATCTTAAATATCTTTGCATATTTTTCAATTCGAAATAAAATTAAATAAAAATCAAGTTGTGTGTTCTCTGAAATCTGCTAATGCCACTTAAGTGACCAATTATCGACTCAGTCTCACTCCCTCTCTCGTTCTCCCCTCTCTCTCTCTCTCTCTCTTTTAGCGAACTTGCAGTTCTTTGAATCTGCATTGGAATTGAAATCAGAGTCGGTCAGACAATTGTACTATAGCCATCATACATATCTGTTGTATGTCATCTGTCAAGTCCATCGCTGCCGGCTGTGCGCCGTTTACTGAATCTGATTTATGCCCCATGATTTTCCACTTTGGCACGCTAAGTTTTTCCATAGTTGTTGCTTTTGTTGTTGCTGTGATCGCGCCATAAATTTATTTGCTTAACAATTTTCTCATTTAGTTTGCCTGGCAAATTTCAATTTCAATTGATTTATAAAGCGTCAACAGATTTACAATATCAAGCAAAAAATAAAAATATTTAAATCAAATTGTTGTTGATTTGAAATTCAATTTGAGTTTCTCTTTCTCTATTTTTTTGCAGTCATGTTATTAAACAATTAAATGTGGACTTTTGGGCGTGTTTCCCATGCAAATTTGTTAACTCCTTGCTGGCTGTAGGGCATTAATAAACTTGAGGCTGACTTTAAGATCGGTTCTCCGTTCTCAGTTCTCGAAACTCTAGTTAAGACCTCGACTTCCGAAACTGAAACTGAAACAATGCCCCGAACACAAAAGAAACATTTACACACATACTCGTAGAGAATCACACACAACACTTGCACACACATTTTAATTGTGCGCCTTTTATGGTTTTCAATTTCAAATAAATGAAATGAAATGACAACGAAACAAAGTCGTAAAATAAAGTTATGAACGTCAAGGCGCCAAATAAGGCATACCACCAGGGAGGGTGGAGAGTGACAAGGGGTGGGCGATTGAGGGGGTTGAAATACAGAAGCTACTACAACGACTTTCACGAGTATTTTGTAATTAATTTTTTATGATTTGATATTTACAATATATGTATGTTACTCAGTGTGCCAATAAAAGCAGAAAGCGATAAAAATAATTATTAAATAAAAAGAAATATATGTACATACAAATATGCTAAAACAAGCTTGACCGGAAGTTACTTGGGCCTCACATTGGGCGGACAGACTCAGTCTACAGTCTTCAGTCCCCAGCTCCCAGCTCCCAGTTCCCAATATCCAGTCTACGGTGTGGTGGGAGTTGGGCAGTGGCACAAGTTGAGCTTTTAAGATATAAACAAATCTTTATAAGCCAACAAACACAGTTACCAAAGATTCAGAAAACCACTTTCTCAATTGTGATTCATGAACCTTATATACAAAAAGCAAAATCTATTTATATAACATACAAATATAAATAATTATTTAATAACTCCAAGGTGTTAATTTCTAAGAATATAGTATATTTCTGAATTAATTTTTGGTTAATTAACTCGTTCATCTTTATGTGATAATTTATTTCATTAAATTCATTTCAAAATATTCAAATATAGAACATATTGAAACATGATAAATCCATTATGTTCAGCATATGGAATTTCGAATACTCTTGAAAGCTCGTTAGGTAAATTAACCCATTGCTAAATATATGATATGATACATGCTATAAATCTGTCAGGTTATAAAGAATTGTGTTAGGAATAAAATATACAAGCTTGCTTTGTTTTTTTAAATTAATTATACTTCTACAATACGAATATCTAATCATTAAGTTTGAACGATATATATACCCTATCCTTAAACACAGAACAATTGATCGAAATACAAATTCTTAGGTTTTATCATAAGGTATCAAAAGTTGTACTTTAGTTTTTTTAATTAAATAATTTTAAAACAGGAATAAGTTCGAATAAAGTAGACTAAAGACATATAGAGAGTTTGATATGAATATAAAAAGATAGATACATATAAAGAAATAGAGATCAGAGGTTTTCCTCGTAGCTAACTTGCTTACAGGGCATCTAATAGTCAATAACACTTATATATTGCACTGGCTTTATTATAGTGAATCAGTTCAAAGCATTTGTAATTTGACACTACTCGAATATATTCAATGTGCATTTATATTTCAAACACACTCGGATCTTTGACTACTTATTTGTTATTCATTTGATGTGTTTTTCTTTGCAGGCCTCAAAGTATTACCGCTGCTGAACAATCTAAGGTGAGTCTAAGGTCTATATAGACCCCTCTAACTGAACAGATACACATACATATTTTCAGTGCACCCACACAACAACAACTTACACTCATACTCACACTCACACTCATACTCTTAAATATATAGATTCATGTTAAATCAAGACAATTTATGCAATATTTGCCAACTGAAACCCTGAAAAACACACACCCACTACGACAACAACAACAGCAACAACAACAACAACAACAACAACAACATTGTCCAAATGAATATCGCAAACAGTTTAAATAGCAATTTTAGGTATTTTCATTTTGAAATCGAATATATTTAAAATTTGCATTCGGGCAATCAACTAACATGGACAAGATCAAGGTCCATTCCACAATCGCAGAATTTCACATGGGCACGCGAATTACCCCTCCAAGCCCCCTCCTCCTGCCCCACCCCTCCTCGCTGCTGCTGCTGTCATTAACGGTCACTCAAATGGTGTTGGCCAAGTTCGCCGATTTGGACGCTTGTCAAACATCCATCAAAAACGGCAACGATCCAAGTTTACATTTTTCTTACCTTTTCTTCTTCGACGTTTTATGCAAATAATTTGAGTTGGTTTTTTGTTGGTTTGTTTCGTGGCTGTCAAGCAATTAATTCAATATTTAATTAGTCAACAATAAATCAATTAGTTAGCTGCCTCCCTACCTCCCTCCCCCCATCTTTAAACTGGTTTATTAATGGGACCCAAAGTTGACAAAAATTTGACGCTTCGCGCAAAACTAAAACAAATTCAATTAAATTTATTTTAAATAATTCTGACTCAAAAATGTTTAATAGGAAGAGAGTACTGTACAGTGTACACTCTCCCCCTGGCCCCTTCTCTGCCATCTACATATTTGATCTGTAGTCTTAGAAAAATGCCTAATTGATTGTTTCATGCCATTTGTCTTTTTGTGGCTCTGGTTTTTGTATCTTGGGGCCAAGTGATGCCCCCATCCATTTTGTCATCTGGCAGTTGACACGCCCCTCAGCTACCCCCGCCCGCCTCTTCGCCCTCCATTTGCCATTGTTATTAAAATTTGTTGGCGCTTTGCTTAAATGAAATGCGTAGTTTCTCGCGCTTTTTAATTTATTTCACATTTGAAATTTCAAATCGCTTTAAACGGTTTTCATTGAGTCGAACAGCGCTTTGATTTCAGCGACTTCCCCCTCAGGGGCTATTCTTGCAGAGGAGGGGGGGAAATATTAGGTGCTAAAAATAAACAGATACTCTTTAGAATTGTCTCTTTTTTTTCCATCCAAATTTTTTGAGACTGCGTAGCTTGGAAGCTGCTGAGTTACTTTAAGCGGATTTTAATTACTGTCGGATCGAATGAGTTCTAATCAATCTCTGACTTCGAAACAATATTAAATTACGCAGATTTCAGTTTCAGAACTTTCGTGTTTAACTGCAATTTGTGCGTATGTAATTACAGAGTATGAATAAAAAGAATCTGTTAAGCAATAACAATTATTATTTGAGTTCTGGCCTTTTATTAATAGATTTCTCAAGTGCGTTGATAGAACCTCGAATTTGCTTATTGTATTCTGAAGATATTCATGGCTTGACTCTTTTTTTTTTTAATTATTATGTTACACAATTATTTCTTGAACAAAAGCTTGTAGGTTTCAGCTTAGAGCATTACTCACATTACTATAATACTCACATTACTATAATAAAAATCATATAAACAATAATAGCTAAGAAAACAATTTTTTTTATAGATTTCACCATTATTTATCATTGTTTTTAGACCACCGAGCTTATAAGCAAATAATCATCTGGAATTAAAAATAAATGAACTATCATTATTGGCATCAATAAATTTTTAATAATATTTAAACTAACTAGAATCATTTTCCACTCCGCCTTGCGTTTATGATGAAAACAAACCTCAATTCAACTTACTCTAAACCTCTAAATTCAGAAATCAAAACTAGGGTCAACTTTCCATAGCTTGCAACCTTGATCTTTAGCCAGAATCAACAGCAAAATGTTGGCTAAGAATTAGTTTTGGTTTCGTATCGTTTAAACTCTGAACTTTCCGGTGTGTATTTCAGTTTTCATCTTTGTTCAAATCCAAAGTTGTTGTTATTCTTGTTGTTACTTGCCACTTTGGTAACTTTAGTGCTTCCGTTTCGTGGGTGTTTAAATTGGCTAAGCAACTTCCTCAGTTGACTTGAGTTTTCATTTTTCCGACTTTGGCGCCCACATTTCTTCGTATGTTTTTGGCCGGTAAAATTGTTTCGTGACGTATCAAAATAGAATACCAAAATAAAAGAATCGCAAAGTGTCTCGTCAAAATAAAAAGAGTAAAGAGAAAGAGCCAAGTCGGTCTTAGCCCGACTCTCCAGTTGCCAAGTCAACTGCCTTTTCGATGATTTTTTTTTTGGATTTTTTGGCAATGCGCGCGCAGCACGTGTCTGGCAAGGACAATGGCAACAACAAACAGAGTGAATTACTCTCGCTCTCTCCATTAGAGACTCTCTCTCTCTCTCTCTGTGTTCTCAACTGGCTCCGGCTGGTCTCAGTTTCAGTCTCAGTCTCAGTCACAGTTTCAGTCCTGCCTCGTCCTCGTTGTTGAACTCGTGGCTAAACAATTGAAAAGCAATTACGAAAAAAAAGGTGCCATTCGATTTATGGATATCAATTGCCAGGGTAGACCATAAAAGGAGTCGACATCTCAAACAAGGACGCGAAACTAATAACAAACAACTAACAACTATCGAATATGGTTAAGACAGGCGGCTGCCTCTAAACGTGTTTGTTTTCGTGCCATTGCCAAGGCAGGCAACGTGGAGTCATCATCGCTGTTGTCCTCCTCCTTCTCCACCTCATCCGACTCCATCGAGTCCGTTTCTGTGGCTGCAACTCCTTTGCCGCTAACATTGCAACGTCGTCGCACATTTTGCTGCTCGTTGTCTGTCCTGCAACTGGTGCAGAATCTCAAGTGAGTTTCCTTCCTCTCAATTTGTTTTTCTATTCTTTTCTTTCCGTTTTTTTTGGCAACCTGCTGAGGTTACCCAATGCCAGGGTGGCCTCTTGGCCAATTCCGCCTTCGATTTGAGAGCTGTGTCGACAACTTGTGGACACAGAGCAACTTGTGCCATAAATCGTTCCATGAATTCCCCATAAATTAGAAATCAATTAATGTTCCAACAATTGTCAACAATTGCATGCAAAACAAATTGCAAATTGTTGTTTGAATAATGAATAATGAATAATGTACCGGAGAGCGACACATTGAGTGCAATCACAATTATCATTAGCACTGACCACAATTAACACTCTCCTTGCGATTTGCAGAAAAGTCGCACAGAGCGTGGGCGATATCATCGTGCAATTGGACGTCTTCGTGGAGCAGCAGGAAAGCGACGAGGCCCAGAGCCTTCAATCCCCTGATGGCATCAATCTCAACTCGCATCTTGATGTCTTCTATGCGATACTGCGACAGGTGAGTCTCCAACTCCAACTACCCTACCCATTCCCCTTCCCTTGCTCTCCCTCTCTCTCTCTCTTATCCCCTCTCGTTCTCTTTCGCCCTTTTTCTTGTGTCGCTGTCACATGCGGCGTATGCCTTATATTTACATATAAGCATTAAGTATACGCTCCGTATGTAGCTGCAGTGGTTTAAGTGTGTGTGTGTGTGTATTTGTGTGTTTGTGTGTGCTTGTTTGTGTGTTTTTGAGCTTGGCCAAGGCTGTGCATTGCCAAAGCCGTCGACGCTGCACGCGAGGCGGGATAAATGTCAGCTGGCAACTAGGAAATGAATGGCAGGTGGACAGCAGAGTGCTGCATCGGGTAGATTCGAGTTGAATTGTTCTCCGTTGCCCTGCTTACGCTCGAGTAGAGTGTACGATTTGTTACTTGTTGTGAATCGTTAACACAAACGGATCAGAAAAGGAGTAACAAATCGCATCAACACTCGCATCATGATGCGAGTTACTCGTTTTTAAAATGTGCGCGACGGAGCGGGCAAGAGAGAGCAGCAGCAACCTCGCTGAAGTCTACCTAACTGTGTCGATCTACCCAAATGTGCGAGCAAAAAAAAAAGGTCTACACTGAAAGAAATTATTGAGCAGCAGAATAATTATATTATAATAAACCACTTTTTTAAAATCATAAAGTCCTCAAACCTACTTTATCGTTTCACTCAGTGTACAAATTGCCGCGGCGCACACACAAGCCGAGCCTTTGCTATGTTGTTGTTGTTCATTTTTATGACGGTCATAAATGAAAAGGGTCGAAAATGCCTCGACTCGACTCGAGTCGTGTGTGCGACGTCGCCTGCCCCGACCCCGCCAACCCCCTGCGTGCCTACCGCTGATAAACTCACATGGTATTGTACAGCATAAGCACTGCGAGCGTGCGTTTGTGTTATCCTTTTCGGATACTCGAGTCGAGTAACTCGAGTCGAGTAACTCGACTCGGATACTCGTCTTGCTAACTTGTATTGTAACTCGTGTATGTTACTCCATTTGAAACGCTTTGAGTCGCGCATGCTCGTATAGAAAGCGGCAGTCTGTCTTTGATGTGTCTCTTTGATTTATTTTATTTAAAGCCAAATAAAAAGAGTAACACGAAATTAATTTTGTAAAATAAAGTTTTATTAATTTATATTAGTATTTGAGGTATTTTAGATATTATATATTTTATTTTATTTATGAATTAAAAGGAACTAAAAATTCGATAAACTAAGCCTATTAAAATTAAATGTACATTTTTATGTTCTAGTACTTAGGTATTAAAATTTTTATAAAATGAATTTAAAAACAGCAAACTATCAACTGCTCCTGGCCCAAGTCTATTTCGTTTTTCTGTTATTATATTTCCAGCCAAAGAAAACGATCTCTCAGCCGCTGCACTGCTAGCTGGCATTGAGTGGATTTGCATTGCTAGAACAAACAAGTTTGGGTATTTGATTTCATTGTTTTTCCACCACTCGATCAAATCAAAGCTGTCAGTCATTTGCACAACTTCCCGAGCGTATCTCTCCACTTCATCTTCAGGATTATAAACGGGCTTTGAGTTGGGAGGCTTCATTAAATTTGAAAAGAAAAATGCCAGGAGCAGTTGATAGTTTGCTGCTTTTAAATTCATTTTATAAAAATTTTAATACCTAAGTACTAGAACATAAAAATGTACATTTAATTTTAATAGGCTTAGTTTATCGAATTTTTAGTTCCTTTTAATTCATAAATAAAATAAAATATATAATATCTAAAATACCTCAAATACTAATATAAATTAATAAAACTTTATTTTACAAAATTAATTTCGTGTTACTCTTTTTATTTGGCTTTAAATAAAATAAATCAAAGAGACACATCAAAGACAGACTGCCGCTTTCTATACGAGCATGCGCGACTCAAAGCGTTTCAAATGGAGTAACATACACGAGTTACAATACAAGTTAGCAAGACGAGTATCCGAGTCGAGTTACTCGACTCGAGTTACTCGACTCGAGTATCCGAAAAGGATAACACAAACGCACGCTCGCAGTGCTTATGCTGTACAATACCATGTGAGTTTATCAGCGGTAGGCACGCAGGGGGTTGGCGGGGTCGGGGCAGGCGACGTCGCACACACGACTCGAGTCGGGTCGAGGCATTTTCGACCCTTTTCATTTATGACCGTCATAAAAATGAACAACAACAACATAGCAAAGGCTCGGCTTGTGTGTGCGCCGCGGCAATTTGTACACTGAGTGAAACGATAAAGTAGGTTTGAGGACTTTATGATTTTAAAAAAGTGGTTTATTATAATATAATTATTCTGCTGCTCAATAATTTCTTTCAGTGTAGACCTCTTTTTTTTGCTCGCACATTTGGGTAGATCGACACAGTTAGGTAGACTTCAGCGAGGTTGTTGCTGCTCTCTCTTGCCCGCTCCGTCGCGCACATTTTAAAAACGAGTAACTCGCATCATGATGCGAGTGTTGATGCGATTTGTTACTCCTTTTCTGATCCGTTTGTGTTAACGATTCACAACAAGTAAGAAATCACAACGGACACAAGTAGATATTCGAGCCTGAGCGAAAACTGCTTACTCGTTGCAGCTCTCTGGTGGACAGTTCAATAATCACATTTTATACTTATTTTTTTAGTGTGCTTAAATTATTCTTTAATTTTTATACAAAAAAAATTGGCGCCATCTAGCGACAATACAATGCAATAATACAATTACTGACTGACAATTTTATAATTTCTGATCAGCGGAGAACTTTAGAAATAGAAATTGAGCTAGAAATAAAACAATTAAATTAAATATGTACATTAATATTTTTTTATTCAATTACTTTGGTGGATCCTCATTATTTAAATTAAAGCGCCACCTAGCGACAGGGCAAACCTAAACTGAGTACGCTAACTTGTCGACAAAGGTCGCCAAACAATTTTTTCTCAATTGATCTACATTGATTGTTGTAAAGTCGCCCGAACTTAGTTATCTTACTAGTCGCCAGAGGACGTCACAATATTCCCAATTATTTTCTAGTCATGTAATTTCGTGTATTTGCCTTTTTTGCCCGCCAGGTGGCCGACAAGCCGCAAGAGGGCCCGTTCCTCAGCATTTTGCAGCATCTGCTGCGTGTCGACTCGAAGGAGCCGCTGAGCGATGTGATTTGGGACACCACCGAGCGGCTGGTGCACCGAGCCACGCTCATCGAGAGTCCCGAGGACGCAGTGCGTCTGCTGCGCCAGCAATCCGCCCAGAAGTTCACCTGCCCCAATTGCCGGAGTGCCGGAGAGGCGAGCAGTCCGACAAGGAAGCCTTCCCAGACACATGTGGCGGTGGTGGTGTCCAAACCACCATCGGCACCACCGCCACCAGCGGCACCAGCACCGCCGCCGCCGCCGCCACCGGCAGCATTTACAGTTAACGGGGTGGCGCCAGTGCCGCCGCCGCCACCAGTGCCGAATGGCAATGCACTGCCACCGCCACCGCCACCTCCGTCCATGTGCATGTCCATGTCGCGTCCCCAGACGCCTCTGCCCGAGATGCCGGCCACGTCGGTGGTGCTGCTGCCACAGCAGGATACGCCGGCGCCCAAGGCCAAGATGAAGACGATCAATTGGGGCAAGATACCGCACAACAAGGTCCTGGGCAACGAGAACATCTGGAGCATGATGGCCAGCCAGCAGCGGGATCCCAACCACAAGGGCATCAACTTCAACGAGATGGAGGAGCTCTTCTGCCAGCAGTCGACCAGTGGCCAGGGATCGCCCAAACTGGGCCGGGAGAGTGGCAATCAATCCTCGTCCAGCGGCTACGATACTCTCGATCGCAAGGCCAAGAAGGAGAGCACGGAGATCACGTTGCTGGATGGGAAGCGCAGCCTGAATGTCAACATCTTCCTCAAGCAATTCCGCAGCAGCAACAAGGACATCATCCAGTTGATACGACACGGTGTCCACGAGGAGATTGGCGCCGAGCGACTGCGCGGATTACTCAAGATTCTGCCCGAGGTGGATGAGCTGGACATGCTGAAGAGCTTCAACGGGGACAAGGCGAGGCTGGGAAATGCAGAGAAGTTCCTCCTGCAACTGCTCGAGGTGCCCAAGTGAGTTTGATTCTCAATCACCGACAAATCTTCTTCTTTAATCTCCTTCTTTCTGCCTTTTCCCTCAGCTACAAACTGCGCATTGAGAGCATGTTGCTCAAGGAGGAGTTTGCCGCAAATGTCGCCTACTTGGAGCCGTGCATCAACGCCATGCTCTACGCTGGCGATGATCTGCTCAACAACAAGGCGTTGCAGGAGGTGCTCTACATGGTCGTCGTCGCAGGCAATTTCCTCAACTCCGGCGGATATGCCGGCAATGCCGCCGGCGTTAAGCTCTCCTCGCTGCAGAAGCTCACGGACATCAGGGCCAACAAGCCGGGCATGAATCTCATACACTTTGTGGCCCTCCAAGCGGAGCGACGTAATCCCGACCTGCTCCAGTTCACATCCCAACTGAATACACTCGAAAATGCCAGCAAGTAAGTGGGAAAACATATTAAATTTTATTACCCGATTATAGTGACGTAAAAATACATCAAAAATCGACAAATCGATTTTTGAGGAATCGATTTTCATGTTCTTTAACACGATCATTTTTTTGACTATCAATCGAGTTAATTATCAACTCGTTCGATTTTGTTCAACTTCATTTATTTAAAACCGAAGTTGATTAAATGTTGAAACTTAAGATTTGTAATTTTTAATTTTCGAAAAAATCAATATCTTTTATTTAAATTTTAATGCAGAATAATTTAAAGGACAAGTTTAAGTTTTTGGCAAAGTTGTGAATGTCTAAAGTTGCTCTGACTTTCTATTTATTTTATTTATTTATAAAATTTATGCTTGATTTATCTTTATTATTTATACATATATCGAAAGTACGATTAATTTTATCTCGATTTTTATATTTTGATTTTAAACTCGATTCACTTTTTGGATTTACATCACTAGATTTGATCAATTTTTCACCTAAACTAGCGGCTTTTAAGAATTGTTAGAATTAATATACTATTAATGCTATTAAATAATTAAATAATAGAATGGAAAATGTATATTTAAATAAGAAAACGTATAAAAATAATCCCAAATTTGCTTATGTTGTAGAACCACGATGGATCAAATCAACAATGAGATCAGCACACTGGATAATCGGATGAAGAAGATAACGAAGCAGATCGAGCTGCCGGCAACGGATGCGGATATCAAGGAACAGATGTCGGAGTTTCTGCTGGCCGCGGAGTCGGAGCTGTCGGTGCTGCAGACGGGCATGAAGCAGGTGGATTCGCTGCGGCTCAAGTTGGCCGAGTTCTTCTGCGAGGATGCGGGCACCTTTAAGCTGGAGGAGTGCTTCAAGATCTTTCAGAATTTCTGTGATAAGTTCAAGCAGTCGATCAAGGAGAACGAGAAGCGAGTGCAGCAGGAACAGCAGGCGACGCTGCGACGCAAGCAGCGCGAGGAGCAAATGGCCAAAAGAGCCAGGCACAGTAAGGATTGGCTATGACGAATCCCAGTGAAGAAGACCTTCAATTAACTCCGCTCTCTCTCTCTCTCTCTGAATCTCTTTTGCAGTGGGTCAAGCGGGCACTCCCGTCTCCGACTCGGACTCGTTTCTGGATCAGTTCGATTCGCGTGCCAGCCCCGCCTTGAGCCGACGCCAACTGGGCTCCGGAGAGATCACCAATGGTTTCATACGCCTCGAGCAGGAGTGCAGTGCCTCGCCAGACATCACACCCAATGGCAGTCTGCGACGGCGACCCAGTCGAGTGCTGGCTGGCGAGGATGAGCTCATGGAGTTCCTGCGCAGCTCCACGGGACCACACGACGGTCCTGGACACATCAGTCGGGAGCGCAAGGCCGCCTACGGCAGTCTGGGTAAGTTCTCCCTTTGATCCGCTCCTGCTTTTCTTCAGCAACTTCAATTCCCTTTCGCAGATCGCTCCTGGGCTCGTCGTGCTCGCTCCGGCAGCTCCAGTCGCAAGCGGCCCGATCTCCTCAACATTGACTTTGGCATGGATCGGGAACGCGCCAGTTCACCGGCTCCTCTTCTGCAACAATCACTGTCACATCCACATCCACATCCCCATCCGCATCCGCAGTCGCAGGATCGCCTTCAATCGCCCTTGGCCAGCAGCGGCGCGGGCACGCCCACAACCACAACCCCAGCCAATACGCCCATCAGCAATGGTCCAACGATTCTCCTCCAGCAACAACAACAACAAACAGCCACAGCTCACGAGGATTCAAAACCGAGGTTAGATATTCCATCGATTATATTTTCCATAGCTCTATACTAATAACCCATTTTTAATTTATTTTCTAAAACGATTGATATTCCTAATAACTTAATAATTTAATTTTTATTCAAAACTAACAACTATAAAAATAAAACAGAATTAATAATACAACAAAATCCTACTTTTTAAATTGGTTTTCTTTTACTTTAAAAATCAATGAAATAAAATAAATGCCCACGTAATATAAAAATTATGATTTTAATTTAAAACTCAAAAGTTGAAATATAAGTATTTAAAAACTCATTTTTCTATTTCTCAATTCCCCTGGGAGTTTTGGCTCACCACTTAAGCCAAAGTAAAATTTAGACTTTTATAGAAATGATTATGCTCTTCTTATACATATGTACATATTTATTATTTAATTATATTTATATTTATTTCTAATATCTATAATAATTCTGGAAAAAAGTTACTCTATATGTTTTGAAGTTTGCTAACAAGTGTTAATAGCGCACAACATTATTATAATTTTTTTAATTTTATTATATAACTTAAATCTGTAATCTATGTTTTTCAATAAAATACGAAATTTGAGAAATTTTAAAATCCCGATTCACAGAATATCCCGTGAATGGCGGCAGAAGATCGAAACTTGGCTGCAATCCAACGAAAACGATGAGAAACAGAACGAGGAATACAAGCGGAAACGTCGCCTGGTTAATGCGAATCGGCGATCGCTCGAAAACGAAACTGGTGAGTTCGAAATTCCGAATATGCTCGAAATCTATTTTTCAAAAATCCCTTTCAATTCAGAAAACGAACGAAAACTGGATCCATTGCCAGAGGAAAAGATAATGCCGACAACAACAACATCGGCAGCAACAACGCCAACGATATCGACAACAACAACAACAACACATAATCCAACTAATCAGTATAAGCAGCAGGAGCGGAACGCAGAACAGACTGGGAAATACCAACGGGTCTATGCGGATTGGAAGCCATCGAATACGCTGGAGCACACGGACGTGGTGGGCAACATTCAGGCGATCGCCGATGCCGCAACGAAGGTGCAACCACATCTGACCACCGCCGAGGAGCTGCGTCAATATCGACGACAGCGGTCGCAGGAGCACAGCCAAAGTCCGAGTGCATTGCAGTCCATTGCCGAGGAGGATCGGCGCAAGTCCATCATTCAGAAGCTTGGCGAGAGCGATGGCACCGCGGACCGCCTGAAGATCTATGTGAGACGTCCGTCCGCCATGGATCTGCAGCCGGAGGCGGGCAAGAAGGGGGTGGAAACAGTGCCGGCACACACGGATGATCCCTTTGCCAGCCTGTTGGATCATCACAAGAGTCACAACGAGTCCAAAGAGATTGATGCGGATAACATTGAGACGCCGCCGGTGCAGCGACGTGTCATTGCCACGCCCACAACGACGGTGGTAACGGTGAGTCTGACGGACAAGCCCAAGGAGGAGAAGAGCACAGCGAGCACAGGAGCAGGAACGGGAGCAGCGGGATCGGGAACGTCAGGAACAGAGCAAGATGTGCCAGGACACTTTGATCGATACGCGTCGGCGAGACGCACACGTCGGTACAAGCGACCCACGGATTACAGCAGTGGCAACGAGGAGCTGGTGACCAGCCAGTCCAGTCAGGAGCTCAAGCAATCGGCGAGCGCCAATGAAATACGGCGACTGCAGAAGGAGGAGCAGCAACAGAAGCGGGAGCCGGAAAAGGCGCGCAACATCACGAAGCTGGAGAAAGTGGGACGCCACATAAGCTCCATCAACCAGGAGGATGTGCGCGAGGCCATCAGGAATCTCAAGTCCCCAACGGGCACACCCGAGCGTCCCTGGAGTCCACCCCGCGAGCTCACGCCGAGCAAACTGAAGCTCACGGTCGGCGTTCATCATCACGAGCTGAACGACGAGGGATTCGAGGAGACGCAGAGTCTGGTCTCGGACACGCCCTCCCATGGCAAGGGCGAGAGCACCAACTCCTCCTGCAACGAGGCCAACGAGGCGCCCACACAGAGATCACGGCCGCTGTCCAAGCAGAAGACCAGCACCACCAGCATCAGTGCCATGGGCATGGGCAGTCGCCTGGCGGATCGACTGCAGCAGGCGCGACTGCGTGGCAGCTCCACAAGTGCTGGTCACGGCAACGCCAGCGTCAAGTCACAAGCTCAGATCACAGCTGCTCCTGCCACTAAGTCACGAAGCCTCTCGGCGACTCGTCCGCTGCGTATGCCCAATGGCAGCCCCTTGCTGAGTGCCACGCCCACTGGCAGCATACGCTCCACATCTTCCACAACGACGGGTTTGCGACGAGATTACGCTTTGGTCACTCCGAAGCCAAGGGATGTGGAACGCAGCAGCTCCCGCAACAGTCTGCGCTCCTCACGATCCTCCATCAACAGCGGCGCCTCCACACAGACGGTGGTGCGGCGTCTGCCGTCGGTGCAGCGCACCGCCACCGTCTCGGTGGATTCATCGCCCAGCAAACGACCGCTGGCAGCACAGAATACACGTCCCACTCCAGGTCGAGGTGTGCCCGCCAGCCGGAGCAGCAGCAGCGGCTCCAGCGTCGGTCCCAGTGTGATCCTGGTGCGCAGTAAACTCACAAACGGCCCTCGCAGTGCTCAGCAGCCGCTGGGCAGCAGCACCAGCTTCAAGGAGAACCAAACCACGCACACAGCGACATCGGCATCGCCATCGGTTGCCGCCTCCCGACTGACAGCGGCCCGCAGTGCGATGCTGGTGAAGAATGTGCTGAATCAACAGCAGGCCAAGGGCAACAGTAATCCCCAGCAGAGGAATCGTTCAGTCAGCAGCTTTATGCGTCCCACGGCCAGCAGCGCCACCAAGCGGCAGAAATAGGCAATAGAAGAATAGACAGGAAACGGAAGAAGGACTCGTCCAAGTTAACACATCAAATACATAACAAGAACAAAGACAAGTTACAAAGCATCTACTTTAAGCCGTCCAAGCTCGTTAAAAATACAAAAACATTTCGAATTTCTAGGCAGGATTTTGCACTATACTAAAAAGACGAATCCATTGAATTGTTAACTCCACACACGCTCCAAGCGTACGTTATTTACCACGTAGCAACTAGTTTAGCATGGGTCCAACGATGGGTCCGACAATTCCCAGCACATTCCAAAGTAAGATTCCCTCCCACAACACAGAACCAGAAACAGGTGCGATCGTCACAAATGTGTTTCAAATGCAAACGGTTTTTCCAGCACTTTTTATCGTTTCCAAGGACCTCTTACATTCTAATTGTTAAGCAAAAAGACAAATATCGTTGAAATTCTTAATATTTTTGAGCACAAAATACAAAAAAAAAATATATATATTTAATAAAATACTAGAAGTTAAACTATTCAACTCTAACTTAGCATTAAGCAAAGAACAAAATAAGTAAGCAAAAAAAAATTCCAAATTGTCTTTTCCATAACTAAAATTAACAATTAGTTTTAGACATTATTCGATTATACATGTGTAGGAGTTTTTTTTTATATAGACAGCGCGTTATTTACAATTTGTGTAGTTAAAAGAAATGAAAACCAAATTCATAAATCATTATTGATATTGATACTGATACTGATGAACGAAATGACAATGACAATTCTTAAAAAAAAAAACAAAAAGCAAGCTTTAAAAATGAATAATAAATAAAATACATTATGTATATAAAAAAAAAGATACTTTACTCTCATCTGGCAGTGGACCATAAATTAAACATCTAAAACTAGCAGCCTTAATGCATATAATTAGATCTCTACTTGATTAGTCTAGGGATTCGAGCAGCTTCTGTTGTAGCTGTTCCTGGTCAACTGCGGGATGTGCATAATTCTCCTTATCAAACCACTCCTCATGGTTCTCCAAGTAACTAAAAGCAATAACAAATGTATTAATAACATCACTATTTAGAAGAAAACCACATTGCATTACTTGATGAATGAGTTGAGATGCTTCAACAGATCCTCAAGCTTTTCATTTGATATGGGCGAAACATTCAGACATTCAGGCAATTTAACTGCAAGCAGAAATATGAATAAATTATTACAAACGTTTAAAGTAATGAAAATCACAGCAGATCTACCCAATAATCTCGCCAAATGGGGCGCTCCAAACATCATGGACTTCTCTGGCTGCGACTCGGCGGAGAGCAGACGCCAGCTAAAGGTCTCGCTGAGAAAGCCCTTCATTTCCATGGGCAACTTATAGGCAGCATTATAGGGTGAGTTGCGTTCATCGTATGCAATTGCCATATTATTCTTGCCACTGTTCTTGACGATGTACAGGAGGCACTTTTGCAACTGCTTCTCGTACTCAACGCCATTAAGAATGTGACCATTTTCACCATTCGTGGCGTTCATTGTGACATCCAGTGAGATGAGATCCGTGTCGCAGCTGGGATTGATGAAATCATACGAGTTGTTCAATATAGTGCTGCAGTTCTTCAGATTGTCATCGGTCAGACAGCTCAGGGCATAATCTTTCTCCTGCTTATAGAGTAAATGATCGTCGAGATGAAACTCAAAATAGATGCGTAGTCCATCTACGACTTCCTTTAGCATGCAGACGCTGCAAGGAGGAGGAATTTAAGTTAGATACGAGTATACGAGTTAAAGTAAACAATTACTCACTTGGACATTACACGATCATATTCACGCTCCATGCGCGCATTGCGACTGGTGGTGACCCTTCCTCTGTCACTGTCCTTTTTAATGCTAATGGCGAGCTCCACCGCACGTTGTTTTACAAAGCTCTCCAGTATGCTCACAATGGGCATGCGAGCGGGCAGGGCATGCTGCTGGCCCAGCTTGCAGATCATGTTGTAGTCGTATTCCATGTACCCACGTAAACGCTCGCTGATGCGCAGCATCACACGATCCTCCTGACTGATGGGCTTCTCCGCGTCATTTGTTATGTGCACTTCTTTGGCTGGCGTATGCAAACTAAACTGAGATTTGCCACCTCTGCGCCCGCGCCCACCACGTCCAGCTTTGCGTGTGTCCCTCATTGTGACATCACCACCACCAACAGCTGAGTCGTTCAGTGTCTTCCGTCCTCCACTGTTATCCCTCGTCCGACTGCCGCTGTTGTCCCGAGAGCGGGCTGCACTTTTTTGCTGTGAGTGTAGCACTTCTTCCAGAGGCGTTTCCGCAAAATATGGCTGTGATATGTCCAACGGATCCTCTGTGTGCTCCTCAAGGTGTCCGGCTCTTGTCAATCGCTTCTTTTTATTGGCAGGCACCGTTGGCGTCTTTGTGTCTTTATACGTGTAGCCGCCACTTCTAAAAAAATTTGTAAACAAAATGGTTACACACACATACACAAGCGCATTCACACAGATACTCACTTTTGTAACTGCGCGTCTTCTGCCAGCTCCTTTTGCAATTTGCGATTCTCTTCGTTGTCTTTTAACAAACCGGAGGCGCGTACATTTCGATCCCAAGATGAGCTCCAGCCTTGAAAATGGATTTTGTAATCAAAGTAGATGCAGTTCCTCTCGTCTTTACGCTCGTACACAGCCAAAACCTAAGGAGAAAAACAATTTTTCTGTGTGAAAAATCGAAGCGGTCACCTCGTGTCTGGCATTTCTATTTGACGTTTAAACACGCTTCATTGTGTGCGTGCGTGTCTGTCTGTATATTTAAATGTGTAAGTGCGTGGGTTACCTTACTGGCGTACAAGACCCTCGCCTTTGATTCGTCGGGCTCGTAGCACAGGACTTTTTCACCCCTGTTAAAAAGCTGCACCTCGTTCTCACTTGCCGTCATCACTTTTGCATAAAACACAGCTACTATTAACTTATGCCTAAATTATTGTTATTTATAAACTACACTCGTCGCGTCGCTCGCGATGTTACTCTTTGGCCATTCACACAAAATTACGCTCGATTCAGGGCTGCGAGAACAAAGCTGGGGAGTGAACACAACTTATTCACTTGGTTAGTTCTTTTTGAATGCATTTTGAGAAAAAATAAGTATTAAATGAAAATAAGCAAAAAATTGAATCCAATAGCGAAAGCATTGAGCATTCTAACTGTATTTCTGTAAGAAAGTTAATTTTAAAAAAACTGATCAATTGCGAAGTGAACGATATAGTTCATGATTGACTGAAATAAGTTCACTCGTTTATCTTAATGACCAGTTCATTTGAACTTTTTCAGAACGAAACGACACAACTCTACCACACAGCTGTTTTGGTGTCTGGCAATTTTGCAATTTCAGAACTTTTATTTAATGAGAATTTGTTGGAAAATAGCAGGCAGTAACAAGCACTTGTTCTCAATTTGTAAGTATGATAAATTGGAGCGTACGCACGGAGTGCATTTTAGCCACTTGGCAATTGTGGGCCTGCAGCAGTTGTGTATGCGTGTGTTGGTGACTAATGATGTCAACATTTTTTCGGTTTCTCTTTTTTGCTTTTTATACTTTAGTTGCCTGGCGTTTGCCATATTTAAAAGCTGGACGTGAGTGTGGCAGGTGCATAGAAAACATACGTAAGTCTTGCAGACGGCACTTAATTAGAAATGTGAATTTTAATTTAATGCGATTGTTTTTTTTTGCACACATTTTTCAATCATCACACACACACACAACGCCATCTTGCGGCAGTTTCATAACGCACACAATCACAAAACTGGCGCAGTGACAGTGGAAACATCGACATGTCGGAGAAGAACATAAAAGTGGGCGCACGGGTCGAACTGACCGGGAAGGAGCTGTTCGGCACGATCGCCTACGTGGGCATGACCAGCTTTGCCGTTGGCAAGTGGGTGGGCGTGGTGCTGGACGAGCCAAAGGGGAAAAATAGTGGTTCAATCAAGGGCCAGCAATACTTTCAGTGCGATGAGAATTGTGGCATGTTTGTGAGGCCAACTCAGCTGCGTGTGATAACTCCAGCTGGCGGCGAGCAAAGCGGTAGCGGTGGCTCTGGCAATGCCACGCCCACAGTACAACCCACAAGGGCACGGCTCGGCGGATCACGCACCTCACTCTCATCCAGTCGTCAGTCATTGCTTGGATCACGCACACAACTTACCACATCTTTGAGCGAACGTGCCGGATCTAACACCAGCTTGGCAAACCGCAAATCCCTTGCGCCGCAGAGTAGCAAGGACAAGGAGGCGTCCAGTACGGGATCATTGGCTGTTGAAGGCGGTCCAGCAACGTCATCAAAGCGTGCTTCGTTCGTGGAGACTGGTTTCCTGGAGATTCTAAAGCCACAGTTTACACCATCGCAGCCTATGCGTTCGCCCTCGTTCACAACGCCACCAAGCTCGACAGAGGACAAGGTAGCATTGCTGGAAGCACAAAAGACGAGCGCGGAGCTGCAAGCACAGCTGGCCGATGTCACCGAGAAGCTGGAGACGCTCAAACAACGTCGGAACGAGGACAAGGAACGTTTGCGTGAATTCGACAAGATGAAGATACAATTCGAGCAGTTGCAAGAGTTTCGCACCAAAATCATGGCCGCCCAAGCCTCGCTGCAAAAGGAGCTGCAGCGCGCCAAGCAGGATGCAAAGGATGCCATCGAGGCCAAGGAACAACATGCCCAGGAAATGGCGGAGCTCTCGGACAACGTGGAAATGATCACGCTGGACAAAGAAATGGCCGAAGAGAAAGCCGACACATTGCAATTGGAGCTGGAGTCGAGCAAAGAGCGCATTGAGGAACTGCAAGTGGATCTGGAACTGTTGCGCTCCGAAATGCAAAACAAAACAGAGTCCAATATTTCCAGCGCCGATGGCGGCATGTCCACCTATGAGTTCAAGCAGTTGGAACAGCAAAATATACGCCTGAAGGAAACTCTTGTACGTCTGCGTGATCTGACCGCGCACGATAAGCACGACATACAGAAGCTTACAAAGGAGCTGGAGATGAAACGCTCCGAGGTGGCTGAACTGGAGCGCACCAAGGAGAAGCTCAGCTCCAAAATTGATGAACTTGAAGCCACAGTCGCCGACTTGCAGGTGAGCGTGAATTTCTGTAAAAATATAAACAGTCTTGTTCCCCAATGCCTTCCTTTTAATCAAATTAAATATAATTAATAATTAAAATTAATTAATTAGTTTATATAAAGTCCTTGATTTAATTGTATTTCTAAATGCTTTTCTTAAATCGATTATTTAATTAATTAATTATTTCTAAAATTGTTTAAAACGATTGTTTTAAATTTATTGTCGTAACTTTTTCAATTGCTAATAATATTTTTAATCTTTCAATTAATTATTTTATTTAAGAATGAAATCGGGAACAGGTCTGAATATCTATTTCGTACGCTCTTTAAAAGCACGTCCACAATTTTGCTTTAAGCGCAGCTTTCAAAGCTCCAATCTGTCAAGCTCACGCTCTCTTACACTCACTCTGTTCTTTCTCCCCTCGCTTGTTCAATGTCGCTTGTATCACACACCGAATTTCCAATCCACGCTCTTTTTTTTGCTTTGCTTTAATTTCCTTTTCCTTTATCACTACACCTTATTTGATAACAGAAAATATACATTTGCTGTTCTTTCGCTCCCAATTCTTAATAACTCTTCATTTGTTTTTTTTGCCGGCCTACATAAAAATAAGGAGGTAAATTCAATTTTGTACAATTTTCATAAACATATTCATTATTCATTCTTTGGTTTTCCCCGAATTTTTATTTACGCAATCCCATTAATTATTTGTAACTTAACGTGAAGAAAAAGAAACTTTTTAAATTGGAAACAATTTGCTTAATGCCATTCTAAAGGAACAAGTAGACGCTGCACTGGGCGCCGAGGAGATGGTTGAGCAATTGGCCGAGAAGAAAATGGAGCTGGAGGATAAAGTGAAACTGCTGGAGGAGGAAATTGCACAGCTCGAGGCGCTGGAGGAGGTGCACGAACAGTTGGTGGAGAGCAATCATGAGTTGGAGCTGGACTTGCGTGAGGAACTGGACCTGGCCAATGGGGCGAAGAAGGAGGTGTTGCGGGAACGAGATGCTGCCATTGAGACAATCTATGATCGCGATCAGACCATCACCAAGTTCCGTGAACTTGTCCAGAAGCTCAATGAACAGCTTATTGAGCTACGGGATCGCAGCTCCAGCAATGAGCAAAAGTCTCTGCAGGATCCGAGCCTCAAGTTGGCCACCGAGACAATCGACTATAAGCAAATGTTCGCCGAATCCAAGGCATACACGAGAGCCATTGATGTTCAGCTGCGACAGATTGAGCTTAGCCAGGCCAACGAGCATGTCCAGATGCTGACAGCTTTTATGCCCGAATCGTTTATGAATCGCGGCGGAGATCATGACTCCATTCTGGTTATACTCCTCATCTCACGCATTGTTTTCAAGTGTGGCATTGTTGTCTCCCAGACCCGAGAACGCTTCCCCGCCGTTGAGGCGGTCACCAGGGAGGCGGTGACTCAGGGTTACGCCGTGCAGCAATACGCCTTCAAGTGCCGCCTGATGCACTACATCCACAATCTGCAGTGTGCGTTGCATCAAATCCTTTACGGACTTAATAGTTGCCAGCCGGAGACGCTGCTGCGGGCGGGAAGCTCGCTGCCCGAGATGGTTGCCCAGGAGAAGATCGTTGATGGCATCATTGAGCTGCTAAAGTCGAATCAGCTGGACGAGAATAGCACCACGGATAATATTGAGAAGTGTGTGGCGTTCTTCAATGCCATGAACTCGGTACTGTTGGCCGGGGAGCAGCTGCTGAACGAGACGCAAATGATACGGGATTGTGTTGCCTCGCTGGGAGCGGCCTGTGATTCTATCCTCAATGATACGGCAATTGCCAAGGTGATTATCCAGGAGGCGGGAGCGACCAGTGATTCAATGCTGCTCCTTCAGTTCCTCAACGAGCACATGGAGAGCATCAAGCAGCAAGTTAAGCTGATCAAGCGTCGTCTGCCCAACGATCAGCATGTGATCAAGTGTGGATTGTCGCCCCACAAAATGGATGCAATGCGTGCTCTGGCCCAGCATATCAGCCGGATAATGTCCGCCATGAATTTGGCCACCAAACAGGCGCTGGCTGCCATTGTGGCCAACACGGAGAGCGACAATGCCGCCGAGCATACTTTGCCGCAGGACAAATACTGGTCCCTTCTATCCTCAGCCTGTGAGCGGATCTACGAACAGGACGATCGTGGTCCAACGCAGAACTTCAAGGCGCTGCTGGGACAGGCCAATGCGGATCTGCAGCACATTGCCCAGCATTTGCTGGACAAGGAGTATGAGATTATATCGGCAGCGGGAGCAGCTCCACGTGTCCAGGCCCACAATAAGCCCATCAATCAGCGAGCGCAGCTGATCAAGAAGCAGCTGGAGCAGAAGAATGTCCTCGCTGCGACACTGGAGAATCGCGAGGCGGACATCAAGCAACTGAAGCTGGCGGCAAAGATGAAGCTGAACGAATTGAGCGAAATGCAAATACGCAAAGATCTCGCCGAGAAGAAGCTGAGCGTGCTGCAGTCTGAGTATGAGCATGCGGTGAACAAGTGGAAGCAACAGTACGAGGAGACGCATAAAAGTCTGCTCAAGAAGGAGAAGGAATTCGAGGAGACCATGGATCATCTCCAAAGCGATATCGATGCCCTCGAGAGCGAGAAGAGCGATCTGCGGGACAAACTGAAGCTGAATACCAGCGCTGGAAAGAGTCAAGCATCAGATTCGCACTCCTCCTCCGTTCACAATCTATCCGGCACGGGTATGGGCACTGGCAGTGCCAATGTCAGCTACTCTGCGCCCGCTGGCACTGCTCCTTTGGTCGCGGAGGAGATGCAGCTACTCAAGTGCGCCTTCAACAATGAGAGGAACGAGCGATTGCGTCTGCAGGCGCAGGATATGCGCGCCAAGTTGCAACAATTTGAGCCTATCCATGTGCCACAACCCCAGGATCAACGCATTAATGCACTCGAGTCCCAACTGACCAAGATGAAGCATGCCTGGGTGCTGTCGCTGCTCCAGGTGCAGGCCAAGGGTGCCACTGCCAATGTCAACACGGTGGCCATGCAACGTCGCCATCAGCCGTTGCCACAAAAGTCCGAGATCAGCACACAGGCATCGCGTCTCGCCTCGGATATCCTGACGGAGTATCTGCAACGGAAGCCACATCGTGCTGCAAGTGCACAGTTTGCTGCCTTTCCCACCGTCGATGTGAAACGAGTGCTGCAGATTTAAGGGGGAAACGGGGCAATAGCTAGGCTAGGACACCTTTTTATTAATTTATATGGCTAGCACAAAGGTTTTAGAAAGGGGAAAAACCCCTATTGGGCATTACAGAAACACACAACACAAGCAACAGCAGCAGCTTATCCCTAATCGATGCACTAACATATACTAATCCCTTTCCTATCCTCCTGCTCCATTTATTAGTACACGCCCTACGTGGTGGCCTCAACGCTTCTCCTGATCATCGTGTTTATCTATTGGCTGCGCTTTCCCAAGGGTCTTCGATTTATCTGGAATTGGGAATGCCCGTTCTTAGCTAAGCTATGGAGATATTGATGAAGAGAATGCGTCTAAAATTATTTTTATTATAATTCTTATTTGATAATATATATATATATATGTGTTTGTATAAAAAAAATCTATGTAACTTATTTAACTGTGTATCTTTAACAAGGCCTATTCTGAAACCAACTCAAGCGAACCCCTTTTTATAGCTATTTATATATAATGTATAACAATATGTATTATCTATCCATGAAGCGAGAACAATGTGAATAAAAAAGACACTTGAAGACACAATCTAAATATTTGTAACTAAACACAAATTCAATTTACATATGAGAACTATATACGGTTATACACATAAATACAGAAATAAACGAGGTATATTTTCCAAATGTTGTTTAACAAAAAATAACCGTGATTCTTATTGAAAAAAAGCGATTTCTCTTAATGAAATATATAAGTCTAAATAGATTACACTAAATTACTTAAGTTTTCTTGCACATTTTAAATATACTTACTATTCAAATTGTTACCGCCATTAGCCAATCCGCTGCTTATGTTCCACATGTCGCTCTTAAGTTCCAAAAAATTGAAAGAGCGTGAGAGCGCGTGGTTTTGTTCTCTTTTGATACGCGCTCTCCCTTGCTCGGAAACTCTTGCTCAACACAAAAGCAGCAGAAACAACAACAACGCTCAATGCCGCTTGGTTACAGCAACAACAACAACAACAACAAAGACAACAGTTACAATTATAATAGTAACAACAACAGCTGCAATAGACATAGAAACTATTACACTAGCCGACCATAAACCATGATGGTCACAAAATTGTAGCACCCCCCGCCCCCTGTACTTACCGCACCCATTAAAGCTGGCGTGCAATGAAAAATTGTAAACAGTTTTCAATTCCTTTCCTTGCCCCTTTCTACCCTAAGCCTGACCAGATACCGACCTTATTCTGACCCTCTCTTGGAGTCCCTGATGCACTGCAAATGCAGTTCTTCTAGTTTTTTTTCTCTTTAATTGAGCCGCTTGCGGAAGCTACATTACGATCTTAACCCAAGTGATCCGCGCATTGGAGCTGCCCATTGGGCTGAAGTGGAGGGAGAGGGGAAGTGTGCTCTGTTCATTTGTTGTTTTTATAGAGCGACTTTAATGTGTGTCGGTTGTTGGGTTCGCTGTGCTGCGGCTCACCTTTATTTTCTCAGTCCATTCTCACGCCCAGTTTTGACCTTTTTACGGTATTTTTTGGGTTTTTTTTTGCTCTTGTCTGTTTTGTAATATGCTGGCCAAAACAGTCTCGTTTCTGGGTTAAAAGCCAGACTTACAAGTTCTAATTTATGTTGAAATTGAAATGTATCTCTAAGAACAATTGCATTTGTATCTGCAGATAGCAGATGTATCTTATATCTGTAGACGATTCGCTCTGCTTGCGACGTCCGTCAAGATGTGACGAGAGATCCTTAACTGTCACTGACATACATATCCAATAACCAGCCCAACAGCAACTGACCCAAGTTCTCTTGTCATTGGCTTACATTGCGAAAAATTAACAAAAAACCAAAACAAACAGGCAAAAAAAAAGTAATCAAAACAAAAAGTTGGCTCATAAAGCTAAGCTTGTAATGCCCCACGGAGATGTTGACTCATGCCAAGTGCTATAAAAAACAACATAATTATGGTATTATAAGATATGTTCAAAAATCAATTTGATTGTGATGTACGTGGGGTATACCCTGTATCTGTTAGGACTTTCTTTCAATACTAAAAAACGTATAATTAAAACTGAAAGTATTCCCTACACTTGGATGCTATGTAAAATAATAAATGTCAGAGAATTTTTCGAAAAATTTTTCCACTAAAAACTAACACATTTCCAAATCTTTAAATCCCCTACCCTGCAGCACAGCCATTTACAGGGTGTTATAAAAATATAATTAAACACAATTGTACGATTAGCAGCAGAGCAAAATCAAATCCGAAACCAGTTTGGGCCGAGACCTCAGAAGGGGCTTACCAAGTGACCACAACAAGAACGAGAGTGCAACATGGTTACAACTGACTGAAGATCGCTCAGAACTCCAAGCGGATACCCAACAAGTGTTCGAGCTGCAGAGAAGCATTAACTTAAGATCAAGAAACGGAAGCGCCAATGAAGTTTCACTCTTGTGCATTCTTTGGGGTTCTTTGGGGCTCTGTTAGTTCCGCCTGGTTAATCTCGATGCTCAATTTGGTAACTGACCAAACAGAAGCCAACGGCCAACGGCCATCGGCCATCAAGCATCAACTATCAACTATCACGAGACTCCCCCAAAACATAAACAAAAGGCCACGCAAGACATATGCTACCATCGGACTTAATGGCTTGTGGAGATGGCTTCGACTTGGGCTTTTTGGTTCCGTCTCCGTCTCCGGGTTCAGAACAATGGGGCAAGTGCTAGATTCGAGCTTGTGGCATCTTCACTTGCCGCTTGGCCACTTGAAACACTCAATGTGCATGTTGTTTTCGTCTGGCGGACTGGCTGAGGGGTGAAGGGGACCAGGTCTTGAGATTTGTTTAGTAGCACGCACTAGACCCTATGACTATGTCTAAGTCGGTGCTCCATTGTTATTGACGCTCTTGATGTGTGTGAGTGTGTGTGTGAGTGTGCCCATTGTTGTTGTTCTTCTTGTTGTCTGTTGGCGTCATATGTAAAATTGTCGGTTCACTTGGGTTTTGGAGGTCCAGAGCGTATCCGTTCTCCATTCCCACTTCTCCACCCGTTCGCCACCCAGTTTCATTGCAGTTCACTTGAACGCTTTCGTAAGTCAGCCACAAAAGGGTTAACAGAAAAAGAGAGAGAGAGCGAGCAAGAGAATCAGACAAAGAGCGCGCGAGCACAAGACACTGGGAGAGCAATATGTAACAGATGGTAGTTAAGAGAGCGTGCTTGTAACTGCTTGGCTTTAAAGTTGAACCATGCTTAACAGGGTTGCCAGACGGCTTGAATTTAAACATAGCGGAAAGTGGCATTTATTAAGCGTGTGTGATATGCAAGATATTGACAGAAAGACAACATTTAAATATAAAATATATAAGTAAAGAAATAATAAATATAACTGACACTATCCTTTACAACATTTGCTTAGTTTATAACAATTCTATAAATATCGAAAAGCAATTGCATTCCCTATCTAATTCGTATCTGTATATTAGCACATAGCACACTTTTGATAAACGCATATCTCAACAGCCTTGATATGTCGCCTTATCTTTGCAGAGCTTGAGCAGACTGCATTTTAACAGCACTTGACAACCCTGTTGAACTCTCTCTCTCTCTCTCTCTCTTAAGCATATGCGCTCTTCTTACGCTCTTTGCTTGTTTGTTTCGTTGTTGTTGCCAAGTTACCAAGTTGGCTTGGTTACTCATATGTTTTGCCAATTTTTGTAGCGTTGTTGGCCAGTTTCAGTTAACACCGAACACTCGCGCCAGACAGACGTTGTGTGTGCTTTTCACACACACACACACCAATATACATATAACTCAGAGAGTTGAGAGTCGTAGAAAAACCCAAAAAGCGAACTTCAAACATCGCGTCGGCATCGCAATCGGAATCGGAAGTTCTTCTTGGCCTGCTGTTGTCGTGACCGAGGTTTCTGACTGTCTATTTACATTTGCATACATATATAAACATAAATATGTACATATATACATATTTAGTTGTGTAGTTAGTTGGTTGGTTGGCTGCGAAAGTGGAAAGTATCTCAGAGATACCTTCCGATTTGAGCGCGCGTTTGTTTTGTTGTTTTGTCAATAAATAGCAAAGCTGAGAAGCAGTCGAATCCATCCAGTATTTAATACCTATCTATCTACTTATACAAGTGACTGTTACAGTGTCCCAAATAACGGAAGTGCTCGACTATACCCGTACCCAATAAAAACAACAACAAAAACAACACTTCATAGTGTTTGTTGCTAGCCAACAACAATAACAACATTAATCAAATGTTGGCCAAAAACGAACGCGTTAAGCGCATTATATATTGGCCAAAACAAAAACAACAATAGCAAAAAGCTGCTGCCACCAAATGCAGCAAAGCGTGAAGTGCTTGCCAAATGAATTTTCTATATTATAATTAAAAACAAAAGAAAAAGTAAACAAAAATAGATTAGAAATTTTATCCATATAAAAACTCAATCCAAAATTGGCGCCTTGAAACTCGGTATCTAGGCAAAATACTCGTAACGTGGTTGGTGTTAAAGCCAACAAGTTAACAAAAACAACAACAAAAACAACTGGTTCTTAACCCTTACAAGGTCTCATACCTTTGCTCTATTGACGTGTGAAAGTGTGCTAATCTTAACCCTAGAATGCGATACATTTTATATTTGACATACAACTAAAACTGTGCTACATTAACCCTCAGCTGTTTCTAACTCCAAAGTAAACTGAGCTAAGCTAAAACCAATTATCCTCACTCAATATCCACGTAATCCATGAACAGTAAGTTCACCTATACATTTTTTCACGTTAAGTTGAAAAATGTTTAAGCTTAGCTTTTTTATTAAATAAATTGGAATTTTAAGGGTACCCAATCGATTTAAATAGTGGGAATAGAGTATGTAAAGCTCCCCATCGAAACCTTAACCCTTACCATGACCATATTAATCGCATGCAGCTTAACTAACCGTTCGCTTTACATTAAACTGACCAGAAATTTACAGTAGTTATATGTCATCACCGTGTATATACCGTCTTAACCCCCCTCTCCACTCTGCTGTTAACCCTTGTTCGCAGTGTAATCGAAAACGTGCCTGTAAATGTGCAACGTGACCGGCGCTCCTTTGGGTTAGCTTAACTTAGCTCAGTTAACGTGCGAGGGCAGCTCTTGTATTATATTACCAAATGCCATGCAGCCAATTCGGCTCTAATTCTCATTATTGCTATGTACTTACCAAATATACACACTACAAACTACAGTTAAACCGTCGCATGCTGAGCTGCTTTTCTTGGGGCAGCAGACACCTATGGAAACATCATGTGGCTTGGACTTGTCAACTTCGACGCACAGCAACAACAAGAACAACATAAGCGACTACAGCAACAACATCGATTACAACGCTTTGCCTTGCATCTGAAAACCTAACCAACAAAAAAATACAAAATCAATAATAATCGCCGCTAACAAAATAAATCGCTAATCGTTAATCGTTTGGTCGATTGCCCGCTCGATCGACAGCAACATCATCATATAATAAAAAAAGTATCGCATTTATGTTATGTTTGTGTGTGTGTTGTGTTTTATTATTTGATTTGTTGTTTGTAATACCACCCAACCACCACCACCATCACCTGCCTGCCGTTAACGATCATGCATAGACCAAAGCTAGCAAATCCTATAACTGCTGCCGGTATTGCCTCATCCATATCAAAAAACAACAACAACAACAGCAACAATAACAACAAATCAAAACGCTCACGTCAATTCAGCAAAGCAGCAACAGCAACAACCGGCAACACAGCAGCAATTGACGAGGCTGCATTGAACTCGTCGTCATCGTCACAATACGAACAGCATTCGCACTCGAAACTAATAGACGCTTCAATTGATTTAGAACATTACATCAGCGCCATGGAGGCTCGACGCAACAACGACAACGAGCCGGATGTGTGGGCTCAATTGCAGCAAAAGGAATCGGATATATTGCTAGCCGCTGAGTTGGGCAAAGCCCTGCTCGAAAAGAACGAGGAGCTGGTCAAGCAGCAGGAGAAACTCATTGAGGATTACTCGGGTAAAATTGAGGTGAGTTTAAGTTTATTTAAATAATATGAATCAAAAACGCAGCCAACTTCAAACTATTCTTATTCAACATTGATCGATTTTACATGCTGTCGATGGTGCAGCCAACTTAACATTGATCGCTGAAACTTACATCCTTGTTATGTTAACAGTGACAGCGCAGCCAAGTTTACTTTATTTACATTTAACATAGATCGCTGAAGCTTACATCCTCGTTATGTTAACTCTGACAGCGCAGCCAAGTTCATGTTATTTACATTTTTCATTGACGCCGATCAAACAATTTGTTTCCTACTGACTCATCCCATAATTTACATTGATTTTTAAATTCGTTGTTGTGTGCTTAATGAATAAACTGTAAGCATTACACACACGTGGCTTAAATTCCCAGCGATTAATATAACAATTGGTATGAATATTTTATGGTATATTGATTTTTTGGTGCTGACCAATTGCAGTCATTTTGTCAACTGCAGTGAGCTATGCATTAAATATTTAGACACACGTAGAGAAATGTACATACAGTATGTCAAGTAATTGCTTTGACGAAATGTTTGCATGTCATGTCATATTGAACTGACGACAGAAGTGCGCACTAAACTACTGAACTACATACATAGTATATTTATATAGTACACATATACATATATATGTATATGTATTATCTGTGTAGTGCTATCGATTTTTCAGGCGACTTTACTTTGCATTTGTTGCATGTGTGCTATATGAACCGTTGCATATTTACCGTTCTTTCTATTCATATTATCAGCTGAACAAGCGCTAAATAGTCTAGGTACTATAAGATAACGTCAGCAACTAGAGTCAAAAGTAAAATAAGTTTGTTTGTTTCTAGCAATGTCTGCGCGTTGCGACCTTGAACCACAGTGGGGGTTGTCAATGCCTGCACCTGTTTACACACACACACTTGTACAATAGATAATATCCCAGCCCTAATGCTTAGATAGCATTCCAAATGTTCTGGTTCAAGGCATTAACAGTGCCCGGCTCAAGTTCGTGGCCGTTCATTAGCATATTACTCCGTACTTACCTAAAACCAACTATTTTTCCATTCCCGAAACAATACTTAGACTAATGGCAATGTTCTCTATTGTTTTTGTTGACATTTTCCCATGTATTTATTTTTATCAATAATATTGGCTTTTGTTAATGTAGTTGGTTAATTCGTCGTGTGAATGGCCGTATGCGGAATCGGAGTTGTAGTTGGGAGTTGGTTCTAGGAAGTGTAGTGCCCTCAGGTGTCAGTAACCCAGACAGAGGACAGAACAAAACGTTGAACTTGAATTGTCGATGCGTAGAGCGGGTGATACGGGAACTTTACGTGTTGGTTTAGTCACTTTTTCATTCTGTATTTATTTTATTCAAAGTATGGCATGACTTCATCTTCATTTACAAAATGAAAGAGCCAAGGCGTCTTTGGGGAATTGACCCATTGTGTCATAATTCCATGCAATTCATTTCTCAAGGATAATGCTAAATGAATTGAAACAAGTTCATTTCTCATGTCTTCGAAAAGATGACCTATTGATGATTGATTGTCTAATTGCATGCTTATTAAAAAACAATAAAATATTTAGGCCTTAGTGAACTATTTACCATCTGTTTAAAGTCGATTGCTCATTACAAGCCCAAAGCGAATCGGAAATATGTTCCCATGTTCCACTTTTCCATTACCCAAAAAGCAAAAGAAAAAACCAATTCGCTGGCAGCTTTTGCTCTGGCCCAAAATGAAATTGGTCAAGCCGCAAAGGTCAACTGAGTGGGTCAATTTGTTGGGAGTGAATACAAAATACTCTAAATATTTCAATTAATTTGTAAACCTCAATCCCTCAGGACTTGTGGCATGCGAATGTAGCATAAATCTCGTTTTTTATTTTGACACCTTGACAATATTTAAAGTTAGCTTGGCTTTTGGGTTTATCGTTTAGCAAGTGACATTTGGACTGTATTTTTTGTTGTTGTGGTATTTTGCGTGTTTTTTGGCATATGCAAAATAGAAAAATAAAAATGGTCACTAATTAATTTTGAAGCTTCTACGCGGCTTTTTAGACTGTTCGCTGATGCGTCATAATCACAATGCCATTTGCCATAGTTGTTGGTCATTTTAGTTGATGTCCAGCATATATAGTATATACTAGCATAGTTAGTAGTTTTGTATAGCCCTGGCTGACTGACGTAATTAGACTTGGGACTGGTCGTTGTAGGTGTTGTTTCATTCGTTGTTCGAATCATCAAGCGCGCCTTAATTTTCTGTTTTGCGGTCTGGTGAAGCGTGTGTGCCAATTTACGAGCATTAGGCTTTTATTTTTAGCCAACATTTGTAATACATATAACATTTTATGGCCTATGCCTAATTCGGCTATGTAAATCGAACGCCTATAACTTCTTGGAAATGGTCAAGACCAACAATTGTTCCGGAATATATAGTCTACGCAGAACTTGAGTTAATTTCTGCATTCACCAAGAACTTTAATTCCAATTCAAAGCTATTTCGCTCACAATTGCCATTGTCTGTTAAACGTGTTTGTACGCCCAACTGGCTGGCCAAGTTATTTCTAAACAATTTTTATTTTTAACTAAACTCGTTCAACGGAGAACAATTGTCGATTCCGTCGTCTATCAATTGAGCTTATTTCTCAAGTCTCTCTTTTGCTCTTGTTTATCACGATTTACAGCCAATTGTTGTTGCTATTTGTTAAGCGGTAAATCTGGAAATATTCACCTCCAATTTTATGACGCGTTTGTTTGTCATTTTCGAAACAGTCGCACCAAAAATCGTATTAAATGTTTTGTGTAGGCGTATTTATGTGATATATATATACATACACATATATATATATATATTACGGCTATAAGTTGTTGTGGTTACCCCTGGCCTTTTCGAAAGTATCTGTCCGTCTATCTGCTTTAATAAGTTGTTTCGAGTAACGTATATAGTATTTGTTTTGATACGCTTAGAATAACCAGTTTCTTTTCTAATTTATTAAGCCCGTTGTATAGAATTGACTTTTCCATTGACTTTAATTTGTTCTTTGATCAATAACGATATAAAACTTTGTAAAACAATTTAAAATGCGCTTTGATTAGCCTTGATTGCAACAGGATGCATAAACGACTGAGTAGAAGTGAAAAAAGTATCATTTATGTAATAAGCGGATATCATTCATTGATTTAAATACGCATATTTAAAATTGAAACACTTGCAGCTGCTTTGAGATAGTTGGCAACGCGACTTATCGTTCATTTGTTGCTGAGGCGCAGCCAACTTAACTAGACAACTGAATTGCAGGATCTATCGATAAACGCCATCTCAAGCAGGCACTTTACAGTTGTCGGCTTTAATAAAATATTCATGCGTTTTAATTATGTTTTTCCGCCTTACGCCCACCTATCAACTGACTCACTCTCTGGCTGACCATATAAAGCAATCCGATCTCGAGTTGGACGCCAACGCTTAAGAACAAATCGTTCAGATCGTGTGAACAAAGGCAGCACACCAAACTATTGTACACTCGCCAATAAACACACATACATATTTACATACATACATACGTATACAAATGTTCATAATGTATGCTCCGATTAGATAATAAGTACACAAATAATATTAAAATATTGACTTACTTTCAATGCTTTAACAAAATTCACAAACTTGGCTCACGTACGCGTGCAAATTTCGGGGTGAAGTCATCAACACATCGTCGCTTTGTCCGATGTCCGGACTATTTATCGACGAATTTGCTAAAACAAAAACAAAATACAAACACTGAAAAAAGAGCTTCGAAATTTCAAAATTAACTCATTTGCATGTGAGTGACTGTGCGCGCTGGTCCAGCCGTCCTCAATTGCTTGCAAACCAGTTTCATAAATGTTTTAATTTTTTTTTATAAATATGTACATATATATATATATATATATTTGTTGCGTATGTATGTTTGTTTTTTTATTCTTTAACTTTGCTGATTCACATGCAGAGAGTGAATCTTCGTATTAAAGCTCATTTACCTTTCATTTCTTTAAGCCCTCAAATTAGCCACATTCCTAGACTTGAGTTCTTTGTAATTTACGTTTTATGAGCTGGAGAACAGCCCCCCCTCAATACGTAACCTGGTTAATAGTTTTTATTTGGGTTCGTAGTACCCTCAGCAAATTAAGGTCGCTCAACATAGTTGCTTTGATTATAATACATACCCACATTAGACTGGAACTCGGAGTCGGGACTGAGTTTGGGTCTCGTGCGCCCAGTATGGTCACCCTATTTACCACTTAACACTTGAGTCCAGTAATAGTATTTCTTTCTTTTGATTTTGGTCTCTTGTATGGGCCTGCAAATGTCATGGTGACTGTTGGATTCGTCGTCGTCGTCTATTGCAAATTACTTTCCTTGTTTTTCTTTCTATTTTGCTTTTTTGTGTGTCACAAGGGAAACTCGAGTTTTTAATGCGGATTTTCCGTATTGTTTGTAGGGCCCCTTTTGCTTTTTAAATGGCTGGCATACTCGTGTGTGCTGCTAATGAGCTTTCTGCATATAATAAAAACTATGAATCTTACATTGCCGTATTGAAAACTGTTTTAAGAGGGTTTTGAACTCAGTCAGCATCGTAGCGGCATCAGCAATTATTACGTGAGCTTCCCAACGGATGTCTAGTGTTGACAAATGCAAGTATTTAGTGTTCTCAAATGCAAGAATTAGGTGTTGTCAAATGTCTGTGGGTGTAGCTTGTGGATATTGCGGTTGGAATCCCATTGCCGCTCAGTACTGTGCAAAGTTTTACATTCTTTTTTTATAAACAATTTTATTTTTTAAATTTTCCACATACCCAAATAAAAATTCAAGACACGTTACAGGCAGTTGCCGTATTTGTCAGCTCTTTTAATAGTTTTGTTTGCTAACCTTGAATAGATTTAATCTGTTGATATGTTTTGTTGTTGTGCAACACTGTGCCTTAAATACACAGTTTGCAATGTTATTTGTCGGCGGCTCAGGCTTGAGATGGCGACCTGCCATATAGACAGTTTGACTGATAAAAACTGGGTTCAAATTTCTGCGGATTTGGATTTCAAATTTCATTTAAATAAGATTGAAAGTGGCTACCGGTGTGTTTGATTTTGATGATGAAATGTGAGGATATTGCCAAATGTTCTTCCTTGGGTGTGGAATGTGTTGTAATGATGAATATTGGTGAATATAAACAGAAGGGGAATATAGTTGTAAGATGTGTTTGCTTGGTCAAACCGTCTAAAAATAAAATATAAACAAGTCAGAAAATGTAAAAAAAAATAATTAAAATACAATGTAAAACATAAAATAATGAAATTTATTTTTTTCAATAATTTTGATCGTGTAAATATTTTTATATGTGCTCTAACGTGATTATGAAAATGGGTTTAAGTTTGTATTAATTCGCCAGTGTCAAATCAAGTGTTACAGCTGATAGAATCCAGTTGTAGTGCATATGCTGAGCGGTAATTGTCATAGTGTCTGATCACCGTTGGCTCATCAAATTACAGATCGGCGATCTGTAGAGTGGGCCTTCATCTTTGATTCATGATCAACTAACTGTAGCTAAATAATTATGTATTACATATTTCCATGTTATTCAATAGACTTAAAGATTTGCAGGAAGTAAACTGTTGAATAAAGCTCTGCATGTCCGGTATAAATTAAATAATAATTGCATTTGATATTGATTTAATTTGGATAATCATATAATACAGACCTGTCTCCTGTCCATGGGCAAAAACGGTAACAAAATTGTCTTGTCTTCTCTTGGATCGTCTTGCACTGTCAAAGTTTTATTGATGTGCAAATTATAATAGAAATGTTGTTGTTGTTGTTGTTATTGTTATTATATTGTTATAAGTCAGCCTATAATTATCCAACATGCAATGTCGGGTCGTGAATTTTGTAAAAGCTGCCGAAAGGCAATTTACAACTGACATTGCCAGCTTGTTGACTCCAAAGACTCCGAAGACACCGAAGACTCCGAAGACCCCGAAGACTCTGAAGACTCCCAAGACTACCACAACAATGCGACACCACCTACTGCCACCTTTTGCTTATTGTTATTATTATCGTTAGACTCCCATAAGTGAAGTGTATAAGTGTGTGTATAATTTTATTTAATTTTTCTTTCTTACTCAAATTTTTTTTTTTATAACGAATCGCTGAAGGTGAAAGCCTTTTCACTTTCCAAACCAAAATTTGATATCAAAGCGTGGCTTGGGAATAACACAAATATTTCGAGTTGATAATTTGATATGAATGAGGTGTTGAGAATGAATATCATACAGATGATACATATGTATGTTAATTTTAGGTAGGTGTATCTATAGGTTTGTATATTTAATCAAATACAAATCGAATTTTATTTGAATGAGCTTTATATTTTAAATGTTTCATAAAAATCTAATAAAAATTGTAGAATTTAAATGATAGTATCTTGCGAAATTAGAAAGGGAAACATATTTGATTCTTGTCTTAAGGGACTTATACTAAATTCTTACAATTATTTAATTCTTCTGACAGTCGTTGTAAAAAGTATTATAATTACTAGATTCACAAGTGAATCAAACGCATTGTTCAATTACTCTCTCTTATCTTATACATCATATCATATCATATCATTCCATATCTGTACTTATCAAATGAACAACCCACTCACAAGCCTTTTTTTGATAGACCCACTGACTCATTGACATCTAATTAAAAATATCGTTGTATAGCGAATTGTACGGACTCCTCATATCCAATGAGAAGTACATATCTCCATATACATTGCCATATGTGTCTGTGTGTGTGTGTTTGAGCCTTGCTAATTGGCCAGCTTTCATTGCAATAATAAAAATATTTGAATTGTGACTAAGAGACAACAACGAGCCCAACGAGCGACTCAAACTGCCAGCCAATTGGTAATTTCAAAAGCCAAATACATGTGCACAAGTATGTCTAAACACATACATACATACACACTCATATATTTACATTTATATATATTATAGCAAATATTCATGTATACGTATGTATATGCCAATCGAACGTTAGCATGATGACAATAATAGACGATTTCACAAAATACGATAGCCCGAAGCGAAATAATAATTATTTTCAGACTATCAGTCATGACTACAAAATACCCTGTAGTTTTAATAACTAACTACTGAAGATTTAAAGAAATAAAATCACTAGACAATAGGATAGAAATTCTAAATTAACTCAAAGAGAGCTTTAAAAGATACCCTATAATACTTTTCAATTGAACTGAAGAGGTTTCCTGTTGGAAGTGAATTTAAGATACCCTGCAAACCATGAATAAAATGTCAAAGTTATAAATGATTGAAGTTGATCACACCCTTTCAATGCCATATTTTCAATTCTGTAGCTAACAGAAGTTAAAATATTTACTTAATTTCTATTATTCAATGTATTCAGGACTTAAAGATCCTATATAATATCCCTTTGGTATATTTGATAGCTACAGGGTATAAAGGAAACAAGCATAAAAACACATATAAATACCCTGAGCTGAATTGCTAAAACTTTTGTCTTGCCTCACGCAAAATCTGATAGCAAATTTGAGTGTCAGCCAAAGTGGCCTAAACAATGTGTCAGAGTTGGTGGCAGCTGCGAGGGGGGCAAATCGAGTTAACTGGAAAGGGGGAGGCTCTGGCGCTTTGCTTCGAATCTTTTTGTCAGTACATTTGGCGTGTTTAATTTAATTTGGGCTTGTTGCCCCTCAACTCCCAGTGCCAATGACTGTAATTTATGCACCCCTCAAGCCTCCTAGCTAAATTCGCCTTGCCTTTTCTCAGTTCGAATGTGAATGGCTTAACTATAACCATAGATATTGGTTAATTACAAAGCTGTCTAGATTCTGTTATCGCGCATAGATCAACATATTTATGTTTTAAACAGAATATGGGATGAAAAATTGCTCAAGAGAGTTCGGAGTCTTTCTCAAGTACTGCATTTAAATTAAAGTGATTTTTATTAATATCTAAAAAAGTATTCTTAAATTATCTAGATTTTTTTAAATAATTTTTTTAGGTTCAAATAGTAATTATAAATGATATGTAAATGTGTTTTAGTATCTCTCAACTATATACAGGGTATTTCGTTAAATAGATTAAAGAGAGTTACAATTTAGAGGGTAAAACCATTACAAAAATTGGTTTTTAATATTAATATTAATTGGCAAGCAATTACAATTTGTATTGGTCACTAAATTTCAAGTTAAGAGAACTAAATAAAACGCATCAACGACAACAGTGATGAAATAAACCACAAGGTCACTTAAATTACAACAATTAAATACCAATTTGATGCTCAATTAACATTAACGGATCAAATTGAAAGATTTTTGTTAACAGAAAAAAAGAAATAAATTAAAGACAGAGATGCTAAACTAATGTCTTGTGGGCAAGTTAAAATTGACTGCACATTGCACAATTCAATAAAATTAGTTAAACTACAATTTTGACCCATTTCGAATGAGTCAGCGACTGCGACGGCAACTGCGACGTCGACGTCGACAGCGAAGTCGACAGCGAAGTCGATGCTCTGCTGCGCATGCGCGACTGCGCAGAGAAGTAGAAATAGAAATGAGCTTTATCTAAAAGAGTGATAGGCTAGCAAATACCCTGTGTTCATACAAATATTATTAAATATTGTTAAAGCGACATTTCGTATATCTTAGATGAATAATTGAAAAAAATTAAATATCGAATTAAATTTAGTTAATACTTAAACACATATCTTCCTTCTTTATTCTGCATATTGTTCTTCCTATCAAGTGATTAGTTTAAGATTTGTAGATAACACAGAACTTAAAACGAAGGCTTGATACAGATGGAAACTCATAAATAATGTAAAATAAAATACAAATTTCATGAAAGAGTTTTCATACCAAATTTTATGTGTCTAGCTCTAAAAGTTTCTTATTTTAAATGGTTAGCTAGATGGCCTCACAAATACTGTAACTAATACGAATATGAGAATTCTTTACTTTATATTTGGATAGTTTGCAGCTTTGAAAGTCTATATTATCCAATTCCAACATAGCCAACATTTACAGGGTATTTTGGGCTGCATTCGAAATAGTCTAAAAGACTTCGATGTGATAGAGTCGCCTAGATAGTACGAGCACATAATGCAAGTTACTTAGCTCGTTTCGAAATTATGTAACGGCTTTTTGGCTAAACGGCATTATTTTTGCGCATTTGGCAAAGTGTTTTTTAGCCTCTTTTTTGGATTTGTTTTTTTTTCCTTCGTCTTCTTTTCCATTGTTTTAGCGTTGCAATTGCGCTAAGACTGTACTTTAACGTGCTCTCCCTCTCTTTCTTCCACTCTCTTTCTATCTCTCTCTCTCTCTTTCTCTCGGTCTTGCAATTAGCACTCTTTTGCTTTTGTTTTGCCGTTTGCGTAAAGGTTTTCTCCCCCACATGGCACATGGAGAAATATGTGAATATATGGAGTGTTTTACTAAGCTTTTTTTCGAGGAAACCATTTAGCATAGCCTGAGAACTAAGTCGATTGTCACTTTGTTGTGACTCCTCTGCAATTACTTGCAACTAGTTAAAAGGTGGCAAATACCTGCGATTGTTGTTGGATAATGTGCACCTGAGTTATGGACACATTGCCACACATATTTAAGTAACTACTACTACTCTACATTGTTTAAGTTAACAACCTCCATACATGGTAAACGATAGTGTTTGCTATAAACTAAACTTGTCTGCGAACTGTTGAATAAACCGAGAGCAATAAAAGCGCTCTTAAAAAAATCATCCAGCATTTATATTAACTTCAGAGTACAGTTTTTACTTAATTTGATTATTACAAACTATGGTAAGCCAAATACTATTGGTAATAATTTTACTTCAAGTTAAGGATTGTATTTTAGTAGTAATTGCAGATACATTTTATTTCTCAATTGCAGTTTAAAAAATATATTTTTAAATTTTTTAAGGATTGTATTTTAGTAGTAATTGCAGTTACATTTTATTTCTCAATTGCAGTTTAAAAAATATATTTTTAAATTTTTTAAGGATTGTATTTCAGTAGTAATTGCAGTTACATTTTATTTCTCAATTGCTGTTTGAAATATATATTTTTAAATTTTTTCTATGTTCCCATTGGAGCGTGAGTTTTCCTGACAAGCATTATTAATTTTTTTATTGTTTTATTTATTAAAATATTTGTAGTTTATGAAGCAATGAAATGTGGTGATGGTTGTTTAATTCAGTTTTTAAGAACTTTACAGATTATTGTATTTTTTATTATATTATATTTTATTATTAAGCGTTCATAACTATTCTTAAACTACCAGCACTTTCTTAAAGACTTTCCAGATTTATTTAATACATTCCCAGCTACTTAACATGAATTTGTCTGCTTTACGCATAGATAAATCAATATTGTGTTTCCCCACACAATTACAATGGACAACAATTTGGCCAAGTTATGTTGATAAAAACAAACTAAAAGCCAAAACAACCACAAATTAATCATCAGACAAGAGACATAAAACACTGTTTTTCCCATACATAATTAGCTCATAAATTTGTTGTTGTCTTCAGTTGAACAAAGAAACTTGCAGTTTTTAGGCATAAGGCGAAATAATCTGCCCCGTCAAATATTTGAATTGTTGTTCGAGCTGAGCTCATCCAACAGAAGCCCCTCTTCATCTTCCCCACTCTTCTTGTAGATTAACCCTGACTCTAGTTAATGGCTTATTCTTGATTGTATACAAAAAACTACTTAAAGATTAATGACAAGGAAGTATTAAATAAAAACTTATTTATAAATATTACTGAGCTAAATTTGCAAAAGTGAAATTTAAGCATCACAAATAAATATATATAATTAATACAAAATTGCTAATTTTTTACTTGGGTGCGGTTTATGACAAAGAAACGAATAACTGGATTTACAAATTTGCAAATAATCCAATAACTACTTGAAAGTGTAGAGATATGCAATTTAATTACTTAAGCAATCAAATAACAATTTAATTACTATTTGCACTATTTCTGTAACTTAAACTTTCCTTTCGCTCATTATTTTTACCCCAATTTTTGATTGATTTTTAAAATTTTTTAAAAATAAATCAATCAACGAAAAGTTGATAATTTTCTGCATGTTTATCGACATTGTATAATCAATATTATTATTTAAACAGTTGTTTTTCCTGCGAGTTCATTTACTTCTTCATTAGCTTTAACCTCATCGCACAGTGATAATTTTTCATAATTTTGTTATATTATTTTTTAATTTTCAGTCAAGTTTTGCAATGCTTTTTGAGGTGCACAATTAAAAAAACTGTTCAAATTATAGTTGTTATTGTGGTTGTTTTTTTTTAGTTGCTGTTTATCTTTTTTTCGTGTTGTTTGTTTTTTCGCGGAACACAAAAGAATTGCGAGCGAAAAGCCTCAAAGCGAAGACAATTAAAGACAAAACAACATTTTATTGTTTTTACTTGTGCAATTTTTTAATCGCCTGCTGAAAAACATGTGAGAATCAAACCTAGACATTCTAGACTGTGACTGGAAGTACCCGAATGGCAGCAGACCTTGCCATTAATACTATGGAGTTAACAATTGAAGATGTGGTGAACAAAGAAGGGATATAGGATTGGCAACTACATGATATAGTAGTCCGATCTGACCATCCAATATGACCATCTCAGATACATAGTCTGTAAAATTGGTTAAGATAGCTCAAACAATGTCAGATATTGAGAAATGTTGACTCTTTGGACTTTCAACAAGCACAACTTAAATAAAGCTCATCCGATTTCCATGGGGAATGTCTTATTTTTTATAAAATTAACCCAACTTTAACTTTGCATTTAAATTTTTTGATTCGGAGACAAACATTTTTTTCTCGCAAATTTGTCGATTTTTACAGTGTTACCCCTTTACATTTTTTGAAAATTTTCAAAAATTTGAAAACTTAAATTTATTCTTTTAATCGACTCTAGGTGATCAAATTAGGCTGAAAAAGTGCCTTGAACTTATTTCCACTTTGTTTCTTTAAGATCTTAAGGGTTTTTTTGGGTTGGAATAATTTAATTTTTTTGGGTTTTAGTATACCTTCAATATACCTATACCTTCATTAACTAAGTAGAATGCAATTTACAAATTACAATTTACAAATTGAGTTTTATTTATTTTTGGATTGAAACTAGTTTGGCAAATCAAAAATTGACTTTGAAGAAAATTAAATACCTATCTTACAAAGTAATTATATCAGCATTATCAATAGAATTCCAAAGAGATTATTATAGAGGTACATCAAGTTCAGTCGTCTTTGAGTACTTATTATTAAAGCCTTTCAACTTTGATTGTAGTCGTTGGTGCTTTATTGTGCTGAACTTGTTTGGGCCGCATTCGTCTTAAGCTTCAACGGTGACTAATTGTAGAAGTTGCCTGAAAGTCGCAGCTACCTCATCAACCGAACCGCCACTTGGTAACTCTCTTGGTACGAGTATCTTTGTATCTTTCCTTTGGAGTCTGCCCGTCTTCTTTGCGCTTTGTTGACTTGACAAGAGGCCAAACCCACGCACATGCGTCGAGTGCGACATGTGAACGATGGCGGGGAATGCGTGGAAAGTTGCTGTGGCAACTCTGGAGACACCCCACCCCCCCTTCCGTACACCCCTTTGCCACTCTACCTCGTCTCAGAGCTGTGCGCATGCGCAATGGGCGTTACAATTTGCCGTAACATCTCGTATTTATGGCCTAATAATTTTGACATTGCCTTGAGGTACTTTTTTAATTAAAGACACTTTGATTTAGAACTTGCTTCTTTTCCGGCTGACCCCCTGACCCTCTCCCCTCTCCCTGTGTCAGTAATTGTTATTGCATTTTCAAGCGTCGAGCACTGCAAATTAGCCCGAAACTGTTGCTTGTTTTTGCTTCTTATCAGCACTCTGATATGAGGTCTGATTTATTTCTGCTCTTTCCGTTCCACCGATAAGATAAAGACTCGTTTAGTATTTTTTTTTTAATTGTCAGATGAGTCACAGGGGGAAATTATAAAAAGTGAACGAATATAAGTATGTCAACAATACAAATTAATTAATCATAATTAACTTCATTTATTGTAAAGTCTTCTTCAAAGCTATATAATAATCAAACATAAGCCCATTAAGCTTACACATATGTCAAATTTCACATTTATATCGTAAAAACTGCTGTTCTAATTGGATCTTTAGAAATTGAGGAATTATCATAAAATACCTTTGAATTAAATAAATGCAAAATGATAAACAAATCATAGAGCATTAAAACTTCGATTCGCTGAATTCAACTACTGTACTCCTTTTTTTTGTTGTCACTGTAAATTGCGCCATTGAAAATATGCCCAAAAAATTTAAAAAAGCTTTTGAGCTACTTTTAATTAAGTGTTGCTCCCTCTGTGATTGCACTTTACATTTAATTTAAACACCGCAAAAACGCCAAAATAAAAATTAGCTTGCACAATTTCGTTTATTTTTTACACAATTTTATTAACAATGGAATGAAATAACAACAAAAACTGAAGAAATTGTCAATGCCAAAATAAAAATTAAATGTAAAATTAAATGCAATGAATGTTTACATTTGAAGTTTTTGTTTAAATTTCAATTTTTCTTTTGTGCGAGTATCTTAATAAACTGAGCAAATAAATGGGTTAACGTAGTGCAACGAATGTTGAATACCCTAGAAAAAAGTTGCATTTCATTTCGGTTTAAATGGCTATATATATTTTGAAATTAACTATTTTTAGCAATATGTTCGTCTAATTGAAAATGATTTGTAAATTTTGAATAGCTCTATTGATTTCCCATGTGTGAGTCGCATTTTGAAACACAAGAAAACATCGAATCATCCACAATGAATGCCAATTGAATCGATGACTCTTTTATTTGACTTGTTCGTCTTCTTTTTTGGCTGCAACGCATTTTGCACATTGCGAACGACTGCCAAAGCCGCTGACACTGTTTGACTGTTTTGCAAGGCCAACTTCAGAGCCCATCCATCCTCTAGGCCCAGTTGACCGCCTACAACAACAACAACAACAACAATAGTAGCAACAATAGAGCGTATTATTTGCCATTATTATGATGGTTATTATTATGGCTGCTGCTTTTTTGGCATTGCTTTGGCCAAAGGGCCCGCAGACTGGGCAGTCGACTGTGGCCGCCACGCCCCCTAAGCACAGCCCACAATCGAGTCGAAGTCGAAGTCGGAGGAATTGCGACTGAAGCGACGTGACCTTAAAGCGCATAAACAAACTTTGGCAATTGTTGGAGAATTAGCATGTCGCATTGTTATTTTCATGAGATTTTTGAATTTGTTTTTTTTTTTGGGCCATCAAAGGGGTCATTGTCGCAATAAGTGAATAAGTTATAGTTCCTCTTTATATGTCTTACGAAATAAGGTCAATTGAGTATTCCGCTGCATTTTCACTGCACACGTTTCATTATTGATTCGATTGCCAGCGAAATCAGCAAAGAATATGTCTAATCATATTTATTTTAATTAGTAATTAGTTGTGCAGAGTTAAAAGCTTTGCAATGGGGAAACTCACTTCATTATGGCTAATTGTTGAGTTTCTCAGCAAAGCTTTCAACACTTTCGCAGGCATAAGATAAATGCCATCTCTTTCACAAGACTTCCCGCTTATCAACGAGCGATGGCAATTAGCCATCATTTAAATGAGCTCCAAATGGCCAAAATACATATGCACATGAATATGTATTATTAGCCGCTTAGTTATATGCAATTTGCATAGTGCTTTTCATGCCGATCGAATGCAAACTGCAATTTGCTATTATGTGTGAAATTTCAAATGGGGGGCCTGTTTTATTTCTTCCACTAAATTAATGAAAATCGTATGCAATTTAATTGCTATGCGAGTGAAATGTAGGCGGCATTGCTGGACGAACAAAAGCGAAACTCAAAGCGGGCAAATTGAAACTGAATGCGGGCAAATTGTGGCCACATTGCGCATACGCAACGTTGCAGGATGGGCATCGCTGTGGAACAGAGTGCAGCTGATTTATTGGAGTTTCAGCCCCAGGAAAATGTGCATTAAATACGCATCACTCGGAAAACGTTTGTGTTGTGGAAATTGGCCAGATCAAGTCAGCGTACGATCTTTAAATGGCCATTGACTCATGCCACAAAAGCTGAGCTCACGCTTCTGAGTCATTCGCTTTGTTGCCAATCGACGCGGCTTTAAGCCATTCAAAGTGTTTATTAATAGGCCGCTTAGGTAATTGCAAGCATTTGACATTCGAAGCTGACAGAAGAGCCAGCTCCGACTCTTTGCCTCAATTCTTTTTTGCCCGTTTTAAAGGCACGATTCTTGCAAGTGCCGTGTAATTTAGTTAATTATTTACAGCAATTATCGAATGCAGTTGCAGTTGCTGCAGTCGCTTTCAACACCCAACGAATACTTAGTCAGCAAGTGCCACAAAGTGTTTGTCATGCAGTTGATGATTTTGTGACGTCACACTTTGAAACTAATTAGCAAACGATTTGGCAACCCGACTTTCGTTAAGTTTGTTCGACAGTCACAGTTTGTTATCGCTGCGTTAAATCTATCGATTGCCACTTCACTTGTTGCCACTGTTAACAGAAAAAAGCTACATTTGAAAAAATAGGAAGTAGGACAATAGTGCTGTTGTTCTTCTTGATGTTTTATTAATTTACTCTAACAATTCTATAGTTTTTTTTTACACTTTATTTATCGTTAGTCAAGTAATTCGCATTGATTGATGACTCATGAAACGCAGGGCTTGCGGCATTTGTGTCAATTGCATTTGAGCATTTCCTGGCCCCAAGGCACTGCTGCAATTTGTGCTGCAGAAATACAAATATTTATAATTTTCTTTGCAAAACCAAATAAGCACTCGCACCACACAAAAGTGGGTCATGTTACGTCGCATTTGAATACAACAACAAACGCAGCAAAAAGCAATAACTAACATAAATATAAGTGCGAGGGTTGATCTAAAATAATAAAAAATTATTTCTTACATATAAATGTATATGTTTAAAATGTGCTTTATGATTGGTAAACTATTAATTGTTTTTATTGATTTAACGTTATCAAAATCAATCGACCAAAACAAATTAGTTTGAGTTATTTCTCAGATAAACACGGATTAAAACCATTTTACAATATTTCGAACAGAATAGATTCTTTGGATATTATATGCTGGCTGATGCAGTGTTGAAAAGTACGGATTTTTTTTTAAAGGAATTAATTGACCGCATTGGTGCGTATTAAAACCAACTGATCGACCCTCGCATGCGTGTGTGGCGCTTAAACAAATTACAACTGCCGCCTGGTGATCATGCAATTGCAATTAGCTGTGACTGTGTCTAAGAAATTCGAAAAATACGTAATAAAATTAAGTTAAAAACAAAACTGGCCAACTCGACGAGAGATCATCTTATTGTTGCCGCGTATGTTTTATGCACTCATTTAATTTGAACAAACAATTCAAATGTACACCAGCTCGTTTGTTGTGAACTCATTTCTGCGGTGACTGAGCTGAGCTGAGCTGATGCCAACTTCCGCTGTTGTTAGCTGATTTTAAAAGCCGCCACCGCAGCCACCGCTTACAGCCATCATCAACACATTTCATTGAGCGTGAAATAGAAACAGAGAAAGTATGCACAATAATTTTATTTTTTTATTTTTGTATTTTTTTTTCTTCTTCTCTTTCCATTTTGTTTTGTTTTATTTGGCTGGCAAACTGTCAGTGCAGTTGCCTGGTTTTTTTCTTATTAAAGTTTTCCATTGTCTGGCTGCAGTTTTCTTTCTTTCTTTCTGCTGCAATTGCAATTGTTAAGGCGCGATCCGAACGTCGCCCCCTTTAGGCCAACTCAGAGAAAAAACAGCAACAACAACAGCGACAGCAATTTTTGTGGTTTTCAGTTTTTGGCGGCGTCGTCGCATTTTATGCAAATTGCCGGTAATTTTATTAAAGCTTTTCATTTACAGTTTTGTCGCTCCATTTTATTAACGGCAATAATTTTCGTTTGCTTTTCTGCTGCGTTGACTTCTCATATTTAATTTGCTACGTGTTTGCAGTGCATTTTCCGCATTTCAGTTTACCGATAAGATTAGCCAAACTCTGCCCAAAGAGATATATTACCATGATTTTTATTATTATTTATATTGGGTTAGAAAATATATTTATATAAAATACTGTTGTATTTCATTATGGCCTTTATCGCAGCTGGCGTGTTCTTTGTTGACTATTGAAGGTTTCTCACATCTATCGATTAAACTTTGCCTGCAGTTTTCAATGTCACCGCAAACCTTGCTCCAAATACGCCCCAGCTGCCCCCGAGCGGCTTGAAAGTCAATTATGCAAATGATTTCAATATGACTAATTATGATTGACAATCGAAAGCGGTTTGAACTTCGGGCCAGACGTATTTATCGATATTTGCGCTCGCCATTAGAAATGTGTCGATCATTAGAACTAACGATTGCACTCATTGTTATCGCTCAACTGAACTCAGTTTAGACCCAGCAAATTGACGGTTAAATTGAATGGCCAAGTCCCACAGATGCTTTGGCGTTGGATGCACCGCAAAAGAAGTGAAAATTCAATTGCATTTTTATTTGAATGATGTGAATCTTGTGGTTGTCTGGTTGTCGGTCTGTCCGACAACGGTGTCAAGGGCCAAGACGCCATTGTTAGCTGCAGATTTTCCTGGGCGCCGTGGTTCAAAGCGAGGGAGCACTTAAAAATGGATCAAATTATAGCTAGTGGGCAAACTCGACTGCGAGAGACCCTGTAGTCAAAGGAAATTAATAAGTTAAAAACAAAAAATGTATACAAATATGTTCAAAAAAATTTTTAACCATTTTAACTTTAAGTAATGCATTCGTTATTCGTAAACATATTTAAAAATAAATTAATTAATTAATATGAACATTTCTGTAGTCTTGATCGTAATAAATACAAGTTTGGTGTCTCTAGCTCCTATAGTCCTTTTATACTTTTGAAGTACAGGGTCTAAAAAGAGATGGTATTTATTATGGCATTAACTTCGACTCTAAGACTATCTCAGTGCAATTATTATAATTAACTGAGGCTCGAGGGATGCAGCTCGATAAGGTCTTCTTACTGCTGCAAAAAAAAATACAAATAGAAGAAAAAGAAATATTCAAAATGCAAATGTTACCTGTACAATTAGTTGTCGAGTTGTGTTAACCTTGTGGTTGCCTTTGTCGGTTGATTGTTTCTTTTTTTTCCTTTGCTTTTAATTTTGTGTACGTGCACATTGTTTATTTTTTTTACTTACTTTCATTGTCTTGCTGGTTAGTTGCTGTAATTGCTGACGCGTCATAGAACAAACAATAAGTTTGTTTTTTTTTTTTGCCATTTTTATTTATCTTTGTTTATGTGCATTTAATTAACTTTCCATTTTGTTGTTGCTTTTGCAGAAACTTGAACAGGAGAAGCATGTGCTGCGCCAGAAACTGGCCATAGCGGAGGATGAGAGCGATCAGCGAGTGCTCGAATTGCAATCCGATCTCAACGAGCTGAAGGATAAGCTGCAGACACAGGATGCGGCTATCAGGCAGGCGGAAAAGGAGAAGACCATACTCATCGATGAGCTGCAGCATCAGAACACGCGACTCACCGAGCAGATACAGGAGGCGCATGCCACCGAAATGAAGCTCAGCACACAGATCCAGGAGCTCAAGGATCAGTATCACTACAGAAACAGCAGCTTACAGGTAAATTTACTGTTACAAAATCAGTGATGGGAACTGATTTACTCCTGCTGCAATGCCTCCGCATTTTGAAGCTCGCGCTGACGGCGACTTTTTATTTTAACATTTTATTTTTATTTTTAAAAACTTCGTACTTAATGGCAATTATTTGACATGGATATTTAATTGACAGGAGCACGTCAACAGCCTGGAGTCCATCAAAACCGAACTCAACCTCACCACGGGCAAGCGACAGGAGCTGGAGCGTCGTCTGCAGCACGCGCAGGAGGAGAAGGAGAGCCTCACCTCATCACTGGAGGAGGCATCCGACAGAATTCACATGCTGGAGCGACATGCTCGTGAGCAGGAAACAAAATTAGAGGTGAGCTCAGTTTTTAAAGACGTTATCACGTCGCATTCATTTTCATTTCATTTCAACTTAAATCTAAACAAAAACGACAACGAAATCGAAAGCGTGATTTCCAAAAAGTCTGAGATTATTTATGTCGTTCCCAAGAACTGCGCAATTTCTCAAGTGTTCACATTATCTACGAATATGAATGGCTTTCTTTCGCTTATAATTTTTGCAGAGATAAGTCGAAAGTTTGTTATTCATATTGTTTAGATTTGGGTATCTCTTAACTGTTCAACTGTTGTTCCATCTTTGCAGACCACCTTACAAGCATTGGAGCGATCTCAGCGTGAGAATAATGTGCTCAGCGAGCGTTTGGGCGCGGTAAGTTCCATTCTCTTTCTCTTTCTGTCTCCCAACTTAAGATACAAGTAATCTTAACTTTTTTATACTCATAATTGAAATTTAAACTCATTTCTTTTGATTAAGGATCGATTAGATTTCATTTTTTTAAATTTAGCTAGAGAAATAAAACTTGTCTTTTACTTTTACTATCCGGTAGTTTTTATTTAAAAAACCATTATCTACGATTCTTGATTCTGATCCGTTTTTCATCAGAATAAGTAAGCTTTTCTCGTGTTTTGTTAATTGTTAAATACATCTTTCAATTTTCGTAGGACACCAATTCGATGCCGGGCAAGAAGAGCCTGCAATTCGAAATGGAATGCGATGAGGAAGAGGTCAGCTTCTCGGAAACGGGTAAACCCAGTCAAATGTGGATTGAAGCGAGATCGGTTTATATACAACTGAAATCCCTGGTGGATTCGCTTAAAGTGAGCCATGACGATGACTCAGGTGAGTGGTTGATTGATTGATTGATCCAGCGTAGAAATTATCGAGTTCTCTTTAATCCGCACAGGTCTCAACTCTGACATATCACTGGATCTGGAATCCATGGATAATACAATGTCGAGCACAGAGCGAAGTGAAGGTGACCATATCGCCATTGACTTTCGCCAGGGCATGCTCTCCTCTATGTCCGACGAGTTGACGCGACTGCTGCTCAATTTGGATGCGGGCAACTTTAAGAAAATGCTGGACCAAACCCGAAATCTTGTGCTGGAACAGGAGGATGAGATCAAGCGTAGCCATCAGTTGATACAACAACTGGAGGCCAAGGTGACGGTCACCGACGTCGAACTGCAGAATGTGAAGGAGGAACGAGATCAGGCCCGAGGCGATCTCGTTGACAACACAGATCGCGATGAGCTGCTGACGAAGGCGCAAAAGGAACGCGATGCGGCCAACGAGCGTCGGACCAAGGCCGAGGTGGAGCTGGCCAAGAATCGTGTCGAACTGATGCAGGCCAACAGTCAACTCCTCGAGTCGATACAACAGAAAGTGGAGCTATCCCAGCAGCTGGAGCAATGGCAAATGGACATGCAGGAGCTGATCGATGAGCAAATGCGCTCCAAGCTGATCAACAATCGCCGTGTGACCACCAGCGAGACGACATCAACGCCTCAAAGCAGTGCCGCCGCCAATCTGGCCAAACGCGTGTCCAGCTACAAACTTTGGAGCTTATTTCAGCGGTAATTGGACGAATTTGACAGCGCGCTGGAAAATCTACGCAACTCTTATATTTTTAATGTAGAAAAGTCGAGAAGAAGTTTAAAAATAATGAGCTATATATTTTTAATATTTATACACACACACAAAGAGAGCCTAGGCATATGTATATACATACATGTATGTATGTATTCGTACTTAAAGATGTTGTAATTTGTATGTACTATATTGAAAAGATGCGGCCTTCTTCGGTTTTGTAGTGAAATCTATTTGAATTACGCTTTATTAATCTTAAAAACCCTTACCATTATTATGTATTATTGTAATTGTACTCTCGTACCTATGCTTAAACAATATTTCTGTACACAAATTATCTAAGCGCTTGCTCTCTAACCATCCCCTATTGTTTATTGTTTAGTTAATATATTAATTGTTTAAGCTGTAACGGAAAATCAAAAAACATATCGCCGTCATTTGGTTGAACGTTGGGCGATTACAGGCTTTTAAAGTCATTTCGCTGGTTCATAAACATTTGTGTTTGCGATTACTGAAATCAAAATGTTATAATCGTATCTCTAATCTATAATTGTACTTAAGCATATTTAAATTTAAGCAAAGCATTTATGTTAAAACAATAATACTATATACATATTTGACGAGTATATGTATATATTTTTCAAGCGGGCAGACAACGGAATTGTTCGCGGGTTGCCTTAAATACGGACAATGAAATGGAAAGTTTAACATTTTAGATTGTTTAACTACATAACTTACCAATAAATCTATACAAAAGAACGTCTCTTGATATTTTTAGTTTTAAATACCGATAGGCCTATTAACGTAAGGTTTTCGATAGCGCAATCGAAGTTGAATATTTTCTATGGCCTGATGGTTGCCACCGTGTTTTGAGAGCCAAGTCTGACACCTAGTTTTGCCAAAGTTGAGCCAAGGTTGCCACACGGTAGATTACCCTTTGCTTGCTCACTTTAGTTCAGAGTGGCAGCTCTTTTAGTTCACTCACTCACTCTCAGACAAACGAAAAGAACGGCAACTCTTTTTTGTTCACTCACTCTCAGTGAAACAAAAAGAACGGCAGGACAAAGGCAGCAGTTTCAATTTCATTCCTAATTTATAGTAACAGTAGTAAGCAACCAGAAGAACACACGGCAAACAATGCCTTCGGCTGCTACCACATTCACCAACAACAACAATAGCAAGGAGAAACGCGCCTCGGTCAGCTCAATTGGTGCGAGCAGCAGCGTCGGCGGCGGCGTGGGTGGTGGCGGCAGCGGCGGCGTCTGCAACAATAGCAACGGACCGCATAGCAGTAATACCAATCTTGCTGAATGTGCCAAGACTGTTGTTGCAGCAGCAGGAGCAGCAGCCGGTAGCGGAGGTAGCCAAACTGATTTGACCAACAACAATAATGTCAATGCCAAAACGCTGAGAACGACTGCTGTCGCCGCCGCTGAGGTGTACAATCCGATGAAGCATATTATGGTCACCATTGAGCACAAGATTCGCAACTTGGAGAAGCGTAAGGTAAGCGTGAAATAGACATGAAAATTCAATTGAGGCAGAGGATTGGCGTTGCCCACCATTTTTTTTTATTTTCGTTCTTCGCCCGCTTTGTTTCATTTGGTTTTTTTTTTTTGTTTCTCGTGTTGCTTGTTCCCATTGTGCGCGCAGATTTTTCGCGACGCCATGTTTGCTAACTTTCAGAGTTGCCAGACCAATGACTTACTGATAAATGAATAATATCTTTTTTTTAGCCAGTTAATGCAAATGAGTTAATTGTTTTCTTTTAGAATGTTATATATATTTACTTTTTTAATTTATTTTATGTAAATAATATTGTGATAAAAGTAAGGGGTGACTTTTTTAGGCGCCGGCGTACAATCTGGCATCTCTGCTGCCGCATGCGGCCCGACATTTTTAAACTATCGTTTTCCTATTGGTTTTGTTTGCGCATTGTATGCCTTAACTGTTTTGCAACAACGCAAAATGTAGAAAATAATGCGTCGCCAATGTTATTTTCTAAGCAATGACTCATCCGTCACACTTCTTATCATGCATGTAGACCAAACTGGAATCGTATCGGGCAATACAGAGCGGAGGCAAGGAACTAAGCTCTGACCAGGCAGCTGCCGTGGCCAAATACGATTCTGTCCTGGCAACTATGGAATTTGCCCGTGATTTCTCCAAGCAAACGCAGCAGATGTTCAAGGAGGCCGAGAAGGAACAGAAGAAACAGGCACGCAAGGTAAATGATGCAAACATATAAGAAATTGCGTTATAAATTGAAAAATAATTGATATCTTGGATGCAGGACAACCAGGCCAAGGTGGTTGCTGAGACTGCTAAGATTCGCGATCTCCTGGTCATGCAGAACGTTCTCACCTGTTTTAATGATGAGCAGGTGCGCAATGATTTCCTGGCCGGTGAGAATGGCGCCTGTAAACTGGAATCCAACGAACTGGCGGCGCTCGAAAAGTTGTAAGTTTTTATAAACAAAAAAAAACCATTAGAGTGTCACATTACATTACAGCAACAGTGTTCTGTTCTTCCGCATACTGTTAAATGCTTCTAGCACTGATCTAACATAGCACGCAGTAAAAAAATTAGAATACTTGGAACTTGCAATGATTAATAGATGCAGCGTTATTTTATTAGTTGCTTGGTATATCTTAATTAATCTGAGATGAATTTTAGTATCTGAGTTCTATGTTTTTATAAACTAAACATTCTTCAATTTGGAAGCTTATATTACCTTACAGTTACAGCGCTCTGTTAATCCTCATATTGTTAGTAAGTTGTTTACTCGATCATTAGGTAATACTAGAATCTAGAAAACATTCTTCAATTTGGAAGCTTACATTACCTTACAGTTACAGCGCTCTGTTAATCCTCATATTGTTAGTAAGTTGTATACTCGATCATTAGGTAATACTAGAATCTTGGGAAATTGGAATGATCAACAGATGTAGATAAACTATTATTCTCACTGTATGTCATTATTAATCTGATATAAATTTTAATATCTGATTTGTAAGATTTAATAAACAAAATAATTTTCATGTTGGAGTCTTACAATAAAAATTCTGTTAAAAATTAGCTAACAGCGTCTTAACAGCAGTCAGAAAACAGATTAGACACGACTAGAATACTTGTAATGATTGTTTTAATAAATCTGATATGAATTTTAATATTTGTAATATAGCTGTCTAGAGGTGCAAACTCGTCGCCCGGAAACGGCGGAGGACGTTAGCTTTCTGACAACCGCTCAAAAGGCAGCAGAGCTATTTGCCATGACGATCAATGCTCGGGCCAAGCCGTACGGCGAGCTGACGTTCGAGAAATTGCGCGCGATCTTCCAACAGATTCAGGACTGTGGCTATTTGGACAAGTACTATTTGATTCCACTGGCGGATCAGGGTAACAGCACGGACAGCGGCACGGTAAGCGGTGAAGGTGAGACGTTGCTTAATGAGGCTCCCGTTGCTGATCCGGATACGCTGATATCGGAGCCATCGGCACATAATTCGTTGGAGGAAGGTCTGGATAAGTTGTCTATTGCCGATGCGGGCACTGTCCTGCACGAGCTGCATCAGCCGGATCGAGCTCATCTGCTGCACGAGCCGCATCATCAACGTGCGCCCCACGATCAGCAACCACAGCAGCAGCAGCAAATGGTTGTCCAGCAGCAGGCAGGCGTCTATAATGCTGCTGCGGCGGCTGCAGCTACGGATAACACGACACCTGTCCATGTGGTGTACGCATCGGGGCCACCACAGCCACAGCAGGCACCGCCACCTCCAATTCAGCATCCACATCCGCATCAGCTGCTGAGCAGCCCCGTGAATCTCCAGGCCTTGCACGGTGTGCCGCCGTCGCAGCAGCCCCAGGCGGGCGTTACCGCTGTGCCATCGGTGCCACCACAGCAGCAACAACAACAACAGCAGCAGCAGCAACCACCGCACTTTGGGCCAACCACTGTGCGCGCTGTGGAGCATAATTATTTCAAGCAACCGCCGCTGCAGCCACCGCAGCCAGCTGCTGCTCTGCAGGCGCCAACACAACAACAGCAGCAGTTCATGCAGCAGCTGCGCCCGCTGGCCGAGGTACTTGGCACCGGCAGTTTCCACTTTCTGCAGGACAGCGAATTGGATGCGCCGGATGTGATGCCTCCTCCACAGCAGCAGCAACAACAACAACAGCAGCAGGCTCCGCCGCCGCAGCAATTGCCGGTGCAGGGTTTGGTTTTTGAGCAGCCGCAGCAACAACAACAGCAGAACCAGAATCATGCGGATGAACAGCAAACCATAACCACGCTGACCTTTACCAATCAGTCCTTCCCGTCCCTGCAACAGCAACAACAACAACAGCAACAACCGCAGCAGCCACCACAACAACAGCAACAATTGTTCTCGCCTGTGCTGATACACGATCAGCAACGTCAACAGCAGCAACCGATGCTGATCATGACACGTTTGCCACCACAGCAGCAACAGGCACCGCCAGCACCGCAGGGAATCGGCATGCAACCAGGTGATGTCACCGCAGTGTTCCCATATGACAGTGCCGTGGTTAGCTACGAACAGCAACTGCAACAGCAGCTGGGACTGAAACAACAGCAGCAGCAGCAACAACAACAGCAGCAGCCACCGCAGGCAAAGATTGAGGAACAGCAGCAACAACAGCAGACTGTTAATGAAGTTGAGGAGTGGCATGGACGTGGTGGTGACACCAATGCAGCTGCCACTGCAGCGCTGACCAATGTGCTCAAGACTCAATCATCGGTATTGGTTGATCAAGCGCCGCCTGCAACGGCAGTCAACAACAAGTGGAGCAGCGAAATGAATGCGATGAGCAGCGCAGCATCCAATGGCAGCAACAGCAGCAATGGCGGCAACAAGCAGGAATGGGCCACGCCAAGGGACAATAGCAGCGGACGAGGTGGAGGCGGAGGAGCTGGCTATGACAACGATACTGCCAACAATCATTGGAACAACTCGTCACAGCAGTCGCAGGATAATGGCAGCCAGGTGCGTCGCAACTCTGGCAATTATCAACAGCAGCAGCGTCGCAATGGCGCCGGAGACGAGCGTGGACGTAATGGAGGAGGTGGAGGAAACTATCGCACCCGACAATATGGAAATTCATCCTCAACGCAGCAGAATGGACGCAACAGTGGCGTCTATTTCCGCAACAATGAGTCGAGTGGAGCTGGCGGTGCTGGAGGCGGTGGCGGCAACGTTAGCGGCAACAACTACTATCAAAATGGCGGAGGGGGTGGAGTATATAACAAGGAATCACGCTATGACTCATCAGGTGGTGGCTCCTATCGTGGCCAGCGCGGTGGTAATCAGCGGAATGGCAACGGACCCTTTGGACGGCCGATGGGGGATCGTGGACGCAACACAGGAGGAGGAGGCTCTGGGCCGGGTAACGCCGGCGGCGGCAGCGGCGGAGGTTACATTAATCAGCGTCAATCCCAACAACAACAGCAGCAACGCATGCCGCTTGGATTGGAAAACAAAAACTGAGCAGTGAAAAGCGTCGCAGCTGTTTGGCCGTGGCACATGTATTAAAAGTAAAGCTCCTCTCTCACACACACAGAGACAGAAACACACATCCATCTACATATAATATACGCATTACACATCATTAGCACACTCACCCACATATACATACAAATATTTACAAGCAGCGTTGCCACGTTGGCGTTTAATTTAACGTTAATCAGCAACGCGAAAAAGTTCCCAAAAAAAAAAAACGGAAACGGTTTGCGCATTTTTTTTCAATTACAATTAAATGTTTCTATATAAATATGATTTATTTAATTAATTAATAATAAAAACATAAACAACATAGTTATTAAAACACTTATAATAACAAACACAACACATACAGGAAAGTTCAAAAACAACAAATCGACACACACAAAAGCAACAACCAACAAGTAAATAATGCGAAGGGGTTTCTAAAACCCAAAAGCAAATCAAATACATAAATTAATAAAAAAGAAATGGGAATGCAGATAAAAGTAAAGTGCATGGGCACTGGACAAACAGCTGCACAATGAAACGGAAAATGATGGATAATGAATAGAGAAAGGAGCGGAGAAAAGTGCGTAAACTTTTCAAGTTCATAAATACAATGGAAACAGAAAATAAAAGTATTTATACGTCTTAGCAATTTAATTACAATTTCGAAACCTACAAATTATATTTAATTAATTAATATAATACATTGCGGATGGATGATGAAACAATGAAAAAAAAAAAAAACGGAATGCAACTTATGTAATTTACTATAAACAAATATATTTATAGTTTGTGCTCTTACTACCATTTTTTTCTGTTTATATCTCTTTATTTTCTGCAAGCACACAACAAAGCGAAAAGCGCGCATATTAAATATATATATACATTAATTGTATGTAGAACTGTATACTTAACAAATACAGAATACAACATTATGCCCCACTTATGTGCATTATAAAAGAAACAAACGAAAATTATGTATTTGCAAAATAGTACATTAAACAAAATTATATAAGTAACAATCGTATTTTATTGATGCGTTATATACATAATTCAAATGAATGACAAACTCAATTGGAATTCATTTCGTTAAGTTTGTAATTCGTGTAGTTCAAATTGGAGTTTCAATTTAAGAGAACCTATGATTGCTTGCTCTTAACTTCAGTTCTCTTCTGAGCTGTCGACTCTGAGGACGTGTCGCATAGAAACCAGAGACCAGCCAATATAAAAGTTATGCCTACGCCGGATAATGTCGTCAGCGGCTCCTGATAAACGAGCGCACCTAAAATGAACTGAACAAGCGAATACAAAATACTGTTGTAAATGCTGTAAGCAAAACAGACGCACCGATAAGACGTAATTGGAAGCGGCTGTTAAAACTGTTGCCGTCAGTGTTTGTTCGGACATTTGCAAAGCCTTAAGAAAGTAGCGCAGGTTGCAGACATTACAAAATACCATTAGGCCAATTGGCAGTAATTGCACCAGCGCAAATTCTGGATCGAAAAAGTCAAAGCTAAAAACTGTTTATTGACAAATCTCTCATGTAAATACACACCCACATACGAATAGCCAGTTGTTGGTTGCAGCAAGTGTAGAGCGCTTAGAAAGCTGGGCAATTTGCCAAAGAAACTGCCGCCGGCGGCGCAAGCGCCGGCTAAAAAACTATAGCGGTATTTTAGTAGATCCTCCATTACAGCTGGCTTCGGACGCGTTGCCAACCATTGCAATCAGCTGTCAGCTAGCTATCGATATCGATTGCACAGTTCGGTTGCAACGATAGCAATCGATAGTATAGTTTTCACATCACTACAGACAAGCACATTTTCGCGAAGCACGACTGAATTGCTTCCAAATTCGACCGTGAAATGTACGAGTTAAAAACATTGTTGCCCCAATTCGATATTAAATTGCCGACCTGTATGTACGAATTAAAGAATGCCAGCCTCACCGCCGGTGCTGCAGCAAACCCAACAGTAAGTGCATAGTTTCATCAGCTGCCGTGGCGAATATTAGAGATGAGCGCAACTGTGACTCTCAAAGTCACAGTGCAAAAGTGACAGTGATTTTTGTTATATCGGTTGCCCAAGCCTCAATCAATTATGATATGATATTAGAGACATTCATGCGTTAACATTTCATTTTCATTCACTTTTAAAATTCGATAAAGGGCACGATAATTCAATGCAATGGCGCTATGGAGAAAGCGAGCAACACGACAAAGTCTGTCACTTGTGCACTAGATTTGGACATTTTAGGCCGACAAATACAACAATTGCTAAAGGTTAAAATAATTATTTATATACTAAACACAAATTGATAAATCTATTTATAAACATTACTGACTAACTAACTCATTCAAACGCATAATACGCACGGTGCTTGTCAAGTTTGTGTTGCTTACTGTGCTCACAATAGACATGGGCGCATGATGAAACCTATTTTACTGTGAACTAATTGATAGCTTGTGAATGATCTTAAGTAAATCTTGGTGAAATTTGAAATGTATAGATTCAATGGGAAACGACTTACGAACTAATCACGAATATGTTATCCTCACGCGCCCATCTCTATAATACATGCGAGTCAATAATAATGAGTGAACGTCTTGCACCTGTCTGATGCTGTCCTCTTCTCTCTTGCAGCAGGATAACACAGCGGCGGTGGTGCAGCGCCAGGAGAAGGTCCTGAAGCAGCTGGAAGAGCTTAAGGCTCAATTGGGCAAGATACGCGCCAGCTTGGGTGTGCGTGTGTGCGGCAAGACCATTCAACATACGACTGCCTATCAGAATGGTGGACTCAAAGAGGTGAGTTAACATCAGCTCCTTTGTGGTGGGATAAACTAATGCAGAGATTTTTGAACAGGTGCCACTCCAAGATGTCGTCGTCAATGGTCATCCCAATTTTATACCCTATGCTCTGTTGGCATTGAAAAACGCTTGGCGCGACTTGTACACGATCGATGTGAAGACCTTCACACACTCAACAATGGCGGACATTGGACCAGCTGCCCGAGAATTCGAGGCTAATCTGGCCAAGGTGCCCGTCAACGCAGCGCTGCCCAAGATCAACGTGACTCTCATATGGAAGAACTGTAAAATGATAAGAAAAACTAAGCTTCCTTTTATACTTTAACTGAATTGATGTACTTTCCAGGCGAACACACCGAAATGATCAGCTCACCCACCATGTATGTGCCCATCTACGGCGAGGTGAATATCATTAGGTATTTGGGTCGTGTCGGACCCGCCGAATATCGTTACGAGAACTCACCACTCTGCAATGAAATCGATGCCGTGCTAGACATTTGCTATCAACTGCTCCGCTGCAGCACACACAAAAGCCAAGTGGCCATGGTCCGTCTGCTGGACAAGCGACTGCAGCAGCAGCAATACTTTGGCGGCGATAAGATGTCCGTGGCGGACATTGGCGTCTACAGCTCCTTCATCCGCATGCCTGCCATCACTGACAAGGATCTGACGCCAGCGCTGCTGGCCTGGCGCAAGCGAGCAAAGCTCGTTACACAAATCTAAGATTGCTTCTAATCAGTGCGAATAAAATACAGTGCTAGCAAAAGGAAACACACACTTGTTAATGACAGCTGCAGCGCAATCTCTAAGACTATCGAAAGCCAGCTCAGAATTCTCTCCTCTCACAATTCAAACGCATCCTCTAATACTAGGGATTAAACCATAACCATGACCATTGACCGATTGAAATTGGTAACCGAAACAAAATTTTTTTATTACACCGGAACCCAAGAACCGAAATTATTCAAACCGGAATAACCGTTAAGATTTTAAAGAAACAAAGTGCAAATGAGTTCAAAAGTACTTTCTTACCCAAATTTTATCACCAGGAGTCGATTTAAGGAATAAATTTAAGTTTTAAAATTTTTGAAAATTTTCGAAAAATGTAAAAGTCGACAATTTAAAAAAAAAAGTTTTGTCTCAGAATCAAAAAATTTAAATGCAAATGAAGTTAAAGTTGGGTTTATTTTATGAAAAATAAGACATTCCCCATGGAAATCGGATGAGCCTTAATAAAGCTGTGCTTGTCGAAAGTTCAAAGAGTCAATATTTTTCATATATAGATAATTAACAATAATTGATATTGTTTGAGCTATCTCAACCAACTTTACAGAGCATGTATCTGAGATGGTCATATTTATATCGGCCAAATTTGGTTTAAATCGGTCTACTATATCATATAGCTTCCATGGGAACGATCAGTCGAAAGTCAAGTTTTGCTAATTTCCGTATCATTAATATTTTTTAAAATTGTTTTGTAAACCGGTATTTCGAAACCCTGACCAATACATAAACAGAGACTGCAGCACGTTCTCTTTATTATTTAAGCTTGCTGATGGGTAATCGCTCTTTTCTTTTTCACTACCGAGTGGAGCACACACACATATGTACATATGTGTATGTTCGCTCTTTGCAATTGATCCTCTTCTCTTGTTTACACACACAAAGCATACAACTACAGAGAGTTCTTCCACTTAATACCGTCTTAGGAGAACAGCTTAGGCTCTCCCTTCATTATGTTATATTGGAGTTTAGATTTATAATCTTTATTTTGTTCAAATATAAAATAATTTAATTTTCAAAAGGCATCCAAGGAGCGACTCTCATCTCTCGAACGAGCACCTCGTACTTATCTGTCTGTCTCAGAGGCAGAGTTCCATATTTGACGATGCACTTTCTCTGAAGCGGATAAAGAGTGCCAATGAAGAGACCGTTATCGGTTCTGAAACGGCAAACGTAGACGCGATCGTTGGTCGAGCTTGTGCCCACGGAGACGGCATTCTTCTCTCCGTAGCCATCGTAGCTGCGCACCCACTGATAGCTGAGAGTCGCGTTGGACACCAACAACTCGTAGGATGTGGCCGTGTTGCCCACCGACTCGGTGTTGAAGGAAGCACTTCCGGTCTCGGCAACAACGCGGGCTGGCAGGATGTTGGCGCCGGAAACTACACGTGCCACGTAGTTGTCATAGCCGTTAGAATCGAATCCTCCCAAAACAGCGTGATCCGGGAAGTTTTTCGACTTATCGGAAAGAACCCAGTTATCCGTATTGTCGTAAATGCCACAATGAATGGCACCCAACAGCTGGGTAAGGACCAAGATCAGGAGTGAGAGTTGTTTGGCAGAATACATTGCGAATACTGTCCGGTAATCGATCAACATGTGAACTGAGGATTGAGGAATCGAGTTACGGCTTAAATACGCTATCGAAGGTAATTATTTCCCGATAAGATAGTGTATTATAAATTTGCTAGTGTTGGGGCTTACTTTTAAAGTTAGATGTTGATTAGATATGCCAACATATTTTTTTAATTTTCGGAGAATTGTGATGCTAGACTTTTTAGGGAACCCCTTTTTGATATAGTACGGCATTATTAATCTTGAGATAAGTGCTTACTATCAAAAGTTCAAATTGATAAACTATGAAAAAAGAACTGTTATGTTGTCAACAATTTCATAAAAGTTTCAAGGAAATGATAAACACAAATTATAAATTAAAGTCGATAATCAAATAAAATGTATATTTAGAACTCATTTCAGATTGAAGTTATGTCAGAACTTATTGAACTGATAAATTTGTCAATATGTCTGTATAAAAAGAAAAACAGCAAAGTATTAAACGTGAATCACAAAAGTCTTTTTCCAGAATTCAGTGACTTTTTGACTGATAACGATGTGATTCTAGACATCCTAATTCCCGAATTAAAATTCTTATCATGGGACATGGGGTAATTATATAATTACAACATGTATATATTTCTATAAAAGAAGTATTGTACGGGTCGAAGTCATCAGTCTTACGAGAATTTTGAAAGATGTATAAGGTTGCCTGCCTGCTGCTCGTTGCTCTCTTCGGAGTGGTTTACGCCGTGCCCTCCCAATATGGTGGGTAGTGCTATATTTTTATTAAAAATTACATAATAATTGTAGCATTCAACTAATATAATAGATACGGAGCAAGTTTGGGTTGCTGGAAATCTGTCGTTTGCTCTTCCGACCAATGCTCTGGTTGGCGGACTTGATCCTTATGGCTACAAACTCTATGTGGGTCGTCTAAACTTCACCGGAACAGTTGCTCCGTGCAGTGTGGTGGCGGAGACTGGAGTTGCCAGCGGCAACACGGAGTTGTACACATTCACAGCGAGAAACTATCAACTTCTGACTACCAAGGATAACATGGAATACGAATGGATTCGCAGCTACGATGGCATTCTCGAGGAGAACGCCGTGTCGGTGGGAACCTCCGCCTTGAACGAAAGGGTGTTCATCTGTCGCGCCAAGTCGGATGATGGTATAATCATCGGCTCTCTGTTCCTAACCAAAAAGGCATGCTTAGTTTCAGCCTTAACTACCTTTAACTATATCCACTCATTCGACAAGTATGAAGTTTTGATTGCTTCACCCAAAGCTAATAACACATATTATTAAAGTGTAGTACATTTTACTTTATAAATGTTTATAAAAGTTTGTATGTAAATATAGATATTTTGTCTATTTGAGTATTATCAGATAAGATTTGTTCCTTGTCATCCTTAAATTCCCATTTGCTGCTGATCGAAATCATGGCACTCTGATCAGAACTCTTCTGTTTATATTGTGCTTCTTCTTATAATCTCTTAGTCGTGTATAAAGAGCAGAAAGTTCTTTTATATTACAGTAAAACGACACACTGAGCTGCAACCGCAATACGTTCTCTTGCTGACTTGCGCTCTTCTCAATCGTAACGGTAAACAGAAAAGCAATACTCTGCATTGCGTCGCCCTGTGATCAGAGCTGCTTTATTTATATTGTGCCTTTTCTTTTTCTCTTAAGCACACAAGCAAAACGGGACGTCAATAATACAACACGCCAATCATACAACACGCATTTGCTCTTAATCTCAGCTTGTTCGTTAGATTCTCTTCTTGCGCCACATTTATTCACACACACACAAAAGCAGGAACTGCAGCATGATCGTTTGCTCTGCTGCTGCTCTCCCATTTGTTTGCAACTGAAGAGAGCAGATAAGAGACTCTTCTCTGGTTATACAATTATTTAATTTTTCAAAATATTTATTTTCTCTTTTATTCTGCATTCGTATAAACTAATCTAAACTTCAAATGGTGTCCAAGGAGCAAGTTTGGGCTCCCGAACGAGCACCTCGTACTTGTCCATCTGCCTCAGGGCCAAGGTTCCAATCTTAATGAAGCACTTCCTCTTGGTCAGGTACAGACTGCCAATGTGTTGACCGTTGTCGACTCTGGCACGGCAAACGTAGATGAGATCGTTGGAAGAATTCGTGCCCACGGCGACGGCATTCTTCTCCCTGTAGCCATCGTAGCTGCGCACCCACTGATAGCTGACAGTCGCGTTGGACACCAACAACTCGTAGGATGTGGCTGTATAAGCAGTCGCGTCGGTGTTGTACGAAGCACTTCCGGTTTCGGACACAACGCGGGCGGGCAGAATATTGTTGCCGGAAACTACACGTGCCACGTAGTTGTCATAGCCGTTGGCATCAAAGCCGCCCAAAACTGCGTTTTCCGGAAATGTTTTTGTCTTATCGGCGAGGACCCAGCGATCCGTATTGTCGTAGATGGCACAGTCAATGGCGCCCAAAAGCTGGGCAAGGACCACAGCCAGGAGTGAGAATTGCTTGGCAGAGAACATCGCGAATACTGTCCGGCAATTGAGCGAAATGTCGTTTGATGATTACGGAATTGCGATACGGTTTAAATACGCTTTTGGAGCCAAGTATTGTAAATTTTCTAGTGGCTAGTTGTTGATTAGATATGCGAATATTACTTCTTGATGTAGCAAAGGTTTCCATGACAGATGACTAAGTTTTATAAGACTAAAAAAATTTCACGCGTGGCCGCAATTGTTAAGTACAAGAACTAAATACAGTTGAGCTCCGCTATGACGAACTTCTCTTTTTTTTTGTTTTTTATTCAAATTAAAGTGAGATTAAAATATTTCTTTAAGGGGTAAATTTGTCTGTGTTGGTTTCTTATTAGGATTGTTCAAAGGCGTAGTCTGTGAATAAATATATTTTGTTTACAGTCTGAGTTGTTAGACTTCTCAGGGAACCCCTTATTGATAAGCTTCGGGATTATCAGATAAGTGATGATTATCAAAATTAATATTGATAAGCTTTCCAAAACCACCAAACTTTTAAGTTGTCAACCATTTCACCAAATGATGTAGGCAAATTATAAATAGACGTTGATAATCAAAGCATTTCTATATACCGGAGATAGGAAATCCCGAAGGAATAGGAAGGAGTCGGGCTGATATATATTTCCAAAAGAAAAGTAATAAAATTAAATGATTTATATGTAAAGAGGGAAATCCCCCGCCTGCAGCTTATGATGGTTATCAAACCTAGAGACATTTCCAAGTCCTCAGTATAATGGAAAGTAAAGCAATATATATTTTAAATAAATACTTGCTAAAAGCAAAACAACAAATTTTAATTTTAAAGTCCAATTCAGTCGTCCGCTGAATAACAGTCATATGTTATTTGACAAATTCTGAAAGAAAGTTCACAAAAAATGCAAAGTCGACTTTCAAATTTTGATCATGTTTTATTCTCTACGATTTATTATAATTAAATATTCGTAATTCGAATTACTATACTTGTCTTCTGATGTGAACAATGTACAATAACATTTTAGACTACAAATTATATTATATATTAAAGTATTAATGGGCTTTTAATAGGCAAAAAAGAGGCTGGATAAAATTAATAGGAAATACTGAAAAATAGTTGGTAATAAAGAGACGCCTCTGCTGCGCTCGTCCTGCCACCAGGTCCACTCGTTTTTGTAATAGCGAGGATCGCAATTGGGATCAGCTGGCTTATTGGCGGGTGGACGAGAGTTCTTCTTGATTTTCTCAAGACGGGCAAGATAATCGGCTAACAAACGTCCATCGCGAACCTTGTCGTATATATTGTTCTGCTCACAGGGATCCTCGTCCATGTCGAATATACAAGGACCCTCCAAGGGCAGACAGGGTTTGTCATCGGGCTCTGGCTTACGGCACTTGACTGTTGCCTCCTCCCGCATTGAGGTGATGTTTACCGATGGCAGGTTACCACGCAGCACCTCTAGTTGCTGCCACACGCTGGTGTTCCTTACCAGCTCCTCATAGTGGTCGGCACGTGGATCGGATTCATTGTGACGCACCGACAGCCAGCCATCATATTCTCCATTGTTGGTGGTGCCATTCACAATCTTCCATCTGCCGTCGACATAGGACAAATATGGCACCGAGTCGTCAATGTTGTGCACAATCTCACGCTCCACCGAATCGTAATCATACATGAGGGCTGGCCACAGATTCAGTCCGTCCAGTCGCAGTGCATCCTTCAGCTGAATTCCCGCCGCAGCTGCCAGAGTTGGCAGAATATCGCCGATGTAGAATCGCTGTCTCCAAACTCGGCCGAGTCGTGAAAACCTCTTGCTCCAAATGGCCGCCGAGGAGCGTAGTCCGCCCTCCCAAGGCGAGTTCTTTTGCTGGCATTGGAAGAATGTAATTAATATTTGTACGAAGAAGAAGAGAGGAGCCTACAGTCGAGTGTGCTCAGCTGTGAGCTACCCTGCACCTAGTCATAATATAGCCTACCCTATCAGGGACCGTAAAAAGGGAAGTCAAATAAAATCAGCGACCTAAAATATACATATTCATTCGAAACAATTTTTGTAATTAAATATTTGATTTCTAAGGACTTTCAACAACTATGATTCATTTTAAGAAATGTTATATAAATCTGACTATAATAATTATATTTGAGCAAAGGAACTAAAAAAGTAAGTAATGACTATCACTAAGTTTCTACAAAGATTTACAGACGGACATGACAAAGTGCTTTAAATTGATCAAGAACAAATATAGGACACGTTTCTTTTTGACTGTTAAATAAACCGTTACAAATTCGTTACACCTATATAAATATGTCTGAAGATCGTTACACTTACGCCTCTCAGTGGATAGTTGGATGCGGTGGTTGAGTGCTCTCCCACCGTGGGGCCTCCGTTGTCCGACAAAAAGAGAACTATGCTCTGCTCCAGGAGCTGTTGACGAGCCAGTGCGTCAATGACCCGACCCACGCTCTTGTCCAGCCGTGAAACCATCGCGGCGTAGTAACGTTCTGTCACATTCGTGATGTACTCGAATTGGGATAGTTCCTCGATCGGCGCCTGCATGGGATCATCCGCATTGGCGGCATGCGGTGCCAAATGGCTGAGCAGCAGAAATAAAGGCTGGGCGGTGACATTATGATCTTCGATCAGCTGCACAGCAGCATCCGTCAATACATCCGTGACATAGTGACCCATGTGATTGTGAGAGACCTTCAAATCGTTGCGGAAGTCGTGTCCTCGTGCATAGGGTTTGCCCTAGAGTAAAAAGTATATCTTGACATATATCTGAATATATCCCTACTAAATCTTACATTTTGCTTATACGTCTGATCGTAATAGTCCACATAGGCGCCCAGGTAGCCCAAATGGTGATCAAAGCCACGTTCGGTGGGCGTAAAATTGCGCTGTGACATTCCCAGATGCCATTTGCCCAAGAGATTCGTGTGATAACCGCTCTCCCGAAAGATCTGAGCCATGGTCGTCTCATTTAAAGGCAATCCCCAGGGCTGATCGTTCACGATCACATACTGCTGCATACCTAAAATTGGAAACGGGTTAAAAATACTCGCAGTTCGACGAACTCTTTATGTTGAATCACGTACCCGTATTTATTGGATATTTGCCTGTAAGGAGAGCTGCTCTGCTGGGCGTGCACATGGCGGGTGTATAGAGTTGGTTGATTATCACTCCGTTGTAGGCCAGTGCATCGATATTGGGCGTGAGAAACCTATTCGATCCCCGGAAACTCACATCGTCAAAGCCCTGGCAACGAGAATGTCAACGCTTCGATACAAATTATAATATTTTCAGGAATTACCAAATCATCTGCCATTATAATAATAATATGCGGCTTGCGACCCTCATCATCATCTTGGCCATTTGTTATCGTTAAGGCCAATACGAGAGTTAACAGTCGGAAGGGAGTTCGCATTACGCTGACTCAGAACGGGGTCGTGTAACTGAAAATAAATTAGCAATAAAACAATAGCTTTCAATTTGCATAATGAATGGGAATATGATAGTTTACATATTTAGTTTAATTACATTTTAAAGCACATTTCTGTTATTTAATTCTTATTCACTATTTCACATTTCAAAGCAAAGCTAATTTTCAATTAGCAATATTTTGTATTTTATTCAAATGGGCTCAAAGCTATGAAATTAAATGGTGCATTTAATGGCACTTCAGAAATATTTCAAAATGAGTGCTTTACGATTTTTTGCACATTTTTCAATTATATTTGCCCAGCTTCGGGAGCTTATTAACAATACTCATCGCGACTTCAATAACTTCTTGCTGCTCAATTAATTTATAGATAATAACTTAAATGACACGTAAGCTGCCCATTCTTAACTGTACTCGATGGGGTGATACCCTGTACACAGGGGGAACAATCATAGTTCAATATTAACTACTTTAAAATTATTAGTAAATTTAATTAATAAAAAATAAATCATAAACGTAAACAAGAATATATTTCCATTATAGAGTCTAAGCTAAATTTCGGTATTTTAAATAAATTTCATAATTCGTTTTTATCCACCCTTTAATGAACAGAGTATTGAAATAGCGGCGAACAAACCTGGGTATCAAATTTAGTTTTCACGAAATTATTTAACGAGCTGTGACAGTTTGGTGTAAAAATTATAGAAACAAATCAGATATAGCTCTGTGTATTGTCTACAAACTTTGATTGAATTAAAATTAGTGTGACAAAAATCCACAAATCTCATTGGAAATACAGATAAAATTGTTATAATATAATAAAAATATTATTGTTATGACATTGTTTTTTGCAAATGTAAAAAAAATATTTAAACAATTAAATAATTACAAACAGCGCACTAATTAATTAATAGATATTTTTGAACTAACAGTTTATGTGAATCCACTTGTGGGGAATGCAAAATAACTATAAATAAACAATTTCTATATTGACTATTCCGTTAGCAAATGCTCAAACAATTTTTAGTCTAATCAATTGGTTCTATAAACAAAGTTTTAACATTCTTTTCTCACACACTTACAATAAGAGTTGAGCTTATCTGCTTCGCGAGCGAATTATATGCCCAATTATTAATGCAAATACACGAAGTTCGCGCTATAATATATTTATCCCTTGCGATCCAAAACTAAGCAGCTCCCCAATGTGTTACCGTCGAGAGCGCGCACTCTACTGAAATTGCATTTTGTGAGAATTCCAAACAGCGGTACCAGTTGCTTTCCATTCATTACCTTTGCATTGTCTCTCATGTGGGTGATAAACATTGATCATTGGAACGAGGAGCGAAGAGCAGAGAACAAAGACTGCCAGCTGATGAGTGTTCGTATTTTGTAGCATACTTTTAGGAGACAGAATAAGTATAAATGTAATTGAGTTACTCAATGTGCTGAATATAAAGTTGATATTATTAATGTTATATTAATAAATAAATAAATAATTTAGACCAATAAAAAACGCGTTTGATAATAAAGAGAGAATGCTTTTTTTTAAATGCTTTGAGTTGAAAAACACTTGCTATTTAAAAGACCGTTGACATTCAAACTATTCATATTTAATATTGATAACAATTATAGTCACATATAGGAATCACATGATTCATATGAATCAAACAACTTCACATGCCATCAAATTGTGATTATAACAAAAAACAAATCATTAAATTGGAGTTTATAAAGTGGAAAATATCAGTCAATGGACGTGTTTTTATAAACACATATTAATTAACGGGAGTGGGTTAATTAGTTGCTCTTTATTAAAATGCGTCACGCTGCCAAACCAAAACAAATGCCTCCCTCAATAGCAACCAAATTGGAATCTTAAGAAAATAGTTAAACTGATGCAATGCAAAGCGACAATTGAATAAGCTACAATAGGTAAGAGAGGAAGTGAGGGAGAGAGAGAGAGAGCAATTTGGATTTTGCCGGCTGCTAAAAACAGCGAGAGCTTTTCTTTGGGGGTTGTCAGGTCAAGTCAAGCGACATCTAACTAAAGTCAGTAAGCAGCAGAATGGTCACTGTCAGCGTAGCTGGCAACCCAGTTACTCTCTCGCGCCAAAAATAAAGAGAAGAGCGCCAGAATAGAGCAGCTGCCAGCTGGCTGAATTGTTTTTGTTTGGCATGCAACCCAACATGTTTGTTACCCAAATCAAAGCAAGGCAGAGCAGAGCACATGTCGACAGTCCGATTCTGCAGTACCTCGTTCACTCTCCTCGCGGTTGTTTCTTGCATGCTTGCGTTGTGCTCCGTTCCAGATTCCATGTGGAAAATTTAGGTGAAATTTGATGACAGAAAGCAGGCAAATCAATTGAAACTGATTGAACTGATCGAAATTGGAATATTTAACACACAAAATGGATGAGTTTTCAGAGTTCTTTGGGTAAGTAACCCACCAGTATTTTCTGGCATTGACACGCACGCTACAAGTGTCTAAAATTAGCGGTAAATGCATGCAAATAGCACTTTTATTTTTAGATAACATTTAACATCCACCTGACGACCACGCGAAATGTGGCGCATACTCGAATAAACAAAAGTCTAGCTGAACTGCAAATCAGTTTTCCAAACAATATTAAATTAGTAATAATGTAATAAAATCAACTGCTAAACTGCACAACTCAAACAACTGAGAAATGCCCTGCAGAAAGAACGTAAAAGAGAGAATGGGAGAGGGAGAGGTACAAAGCATACAACAAGTCATAGATAATAATATGTTTTGAAGAAAGCTTTTAAGAAGATAATTATTTATCTTCAGTTGGTTAGAGAGAAAAACAAATTTAATTATATTAATTGATTTTAAGACTTACATTTACGTATATGTTATTTTACTAGAGAAAAAAATATATTTAATTTTAGTAATTAATTAAAAAATGTGCTATCATTTTTTGTCGCCTTTACATTTAAATTACATATTTTCTCTGTGACGCCCTTTTTATTTCAAATGCCTGTAAATGAAAACGCTAATTGATCAAGACAGTGCAGGCAGCCACAGGTTGTATAGGCCAAGTTGTTTCAACCCCGGTTGGCATTATAGATAGCCAAACTGACCGACTGTTAATTAGCCACATCAATAAACCCAAACACACACACACTCACAACCTCAACTGGACAGTCGTCACTTGTGTTTACCAGCGAAATCTTTTTGCGGTTTCGCGGCGGGTCAGTTACGAGGATCGATCGCATCATCGGTAGAAACCCACCCGCTACCCCCAAAAGCGTGCTCAGCATTTCGACTTTCCAGTCGCTGGAAACTCACCACGATCTCAAGTCAGTACCGTTGCCGGAATCGCGCCCGTATTTAACGGCGTTCGCATTCACGCCAACTGTTCAAACGTAATTCGAGCGCTAGCGACAACCGAGATCTGAAATTCAATTTATAACGAAATCGAAACAGTTTATTATTTTATTAATATTGATATCGTAATTTGATTCGGCGTACTTGCATCAAAAATCCCCATGATGGGCTATTTGTAGTGATATTTAAAGAATTCTTTATAAAAAGATTTAATATTGTGCGTGAAAAGCAAAAAAGTTATCGACATTTGACAAAAAGGATTAAATTATTTGAAAACAGGTTAGATTTAGGAACTGGAGCTCATTTTATAAAGCATGTCAGGAAATATTTAAAGAGTCTTTATAAATAAGATAAAGTTGGCTATTAGAAATGTTTTCTAATATAACAACTGAGATTCTTTTATTTTAATCATCTCGATAAAATTTTTAAGATTCTTAATTAATAAAATATAGTTGTATCTTAGAAGTCTTTTAAAATATGAGAACTAAAATTCTTGTTTGATTTTGAATATACATATATGAATAACAAAAGAATTTATTTAAAAGAATCCATCTATTATATTTTTCTCAAGCTAATCATAAGACTCTATCGACTGGTGGATCTTTATGTTTATATCGATCAATCAATGATCTATACTAAGTCTGTCACTTAGTCATAATGGATATTTTCCCTGAAGATCACAAGACTAAGCATTAAATTGATTTTTCGCGTGATAATCTATTGATATGCTAAAAATAAATGAAATCTGCTCTATAAATTGTGTATTAACACCGGCGCACTAATTATCTTATGGCTTTACCGGTTGTAAATGGCCATGTCAGGCCGGGGAATCAATTGGAGCCACCCACCGCGACCCGCTTTCAATACGAATATTGTAATATTGTATACATAAGTTTGACATACAATTGGGGAACGTGTTAATATGTCGATTCGATTAACATGGGTACACAAATAATTACACGGGGTAAAAAGAGATACATACTCGTATTCCGTATTTCGTATAGCTAAGCAAAAAGCACTTGTGCCGCGATTCATGTTAGCGTCTTGTCATCAATTATTGCAGTATGCCCAATTGGAGCGTGACGAATGCTTTTCGCGTGCTCACACGCCGCAAGCCGCTGGAGGATTCATCGGAGTCGAAGCTGGCCAAGGTGCTATCCGCCTTCGATTTGACAGCCTTGGGCATTGGCAGCACCCTAGGTGTGGGCGTCTATGTCCTGGCCGGTGAGGTGTCCAAGAGTCATGCGGGTCCAGCTGTCGTCATCAGTTTCCTGATCGCTGCCATTGCCTCGATCTTTGCGGGACTTTGCTATGCGGAATTTGGCGCACGTGTCCCAAAGGCGGGATCGGCGTATATTTACAGCTATGTGACCATTGGCGAATTCATTGCGTTTCTCATCGGCTGGAATCTCATATTAGAGTACGCAATCGGTAAGTTTTATTGGCGGCGCCGACAACAAATTGATGAAATTAATTGGTTAGCATTTTGTATATTTATATTGAATTCCATTGACTCGCCATATCGATAAAGGTTCAGCCAGTGTCGTCAAGGGGCTGAGCACGTATCTGGACTCGCTGTGCGGATATGCCATGCGCGACTTCCTTGCCGAGCATCTGCCCATCAATGTGCACGGCCTGAGTGCGTATCCGGATCTGTTTGCCTTTATTGTCACCATACTGTTCTCCTGGGCAATCGCATCTGGCGCCAAGGAATCCACCAGGGTAAACAATGTGTTTACCATGCTCAATCTCGGCGTTGTGCTCTTTGTCATCATTGCAGGACTTTTCAAAGGTAAGCCAGAGACTGCTTTTAGAATTTACAGCTACTCAAGTAGTTATTCTGACAAAATGCAAACGTGAACATATTTTATTCTATCAAATTAGAGTACTTATTAACGGTATTTTATTTGTTGGTGTTTTTTCAAATTACAAATTGTTTACGGTTATTAGAACAATTAAATCAAATTAAATCCCTTAAGTTTACATCTTTTAAGCATTATTAATCAAATAAATGAATATTTTACTTTGTCAAAACAACTACTTTACTAACTGTGAATATCTTTTCAACATAACATAAGTTATCGATAAGCAATTCGTACTTTATTATCGAATTGAATTGCGAATTTGTGACGTCACGCTGGCAAGGATTTTTGATCGTAAACGATTAATGTTATAACATATCGATAAATTGTACAGGAGTCGGCCGCTCTTGTTCAAATTCTCGTACATTGGTATTTTTCAATAATTTTTAATATAATCTTACGTTTTTTTCTTAGTATCCAGCAGCAACTGGAGCATACCAAAGTCGCAAGTGCCCGAGGGCTATGGCGAAGGCGGCTTTATGCCTTACGGAGTCTCTGGAATTATCAAAGGAGCCGCTGTTTGTTTCTATGGCTTCATTGGCTTTGATTGCATTGCCACGGCCGGCGAGGAGGCTAAGAATCCAAAGAAATCAATTCCATTTGCTGTGATCGTATCGCTGGCGATGATCTTTCTGGCCTACTTCGGTGTATCCACCGTGCTGACCATGATGCTGCCGTATTACGCCCAGGATGAGAGTGCTCCACTTCCACACGTCTTTCGCATTTACGGCTGGCATGTGGCCGAGTATGTGGTGACCATTGGCGCCATGTTTGGACTGTGCGCCAGTCTGATGGGTGCCATGTTTCCATTGCCTCGCATTGTGTTCGCCATGTCCAATGATGGACTGTTGTTCAAGTGTCTGGGCGAGATTAGCACCAAGTACAAGACGCCCTTCAAGGGCACCCTGCTGACGGGTTTGTTGTGTGGCATCCTTGCTGCCATTTTTAATCTTAGCCAGCTGGTCAACATGATGTCCATTGGCACACTGTTGGCCTACTCCATGGTCGCCAGTTGTGTGTTGATGCTGCGTTACGAGGTGGACGATCGTCGGGACGGTCGCATTATCGGCAATGGACGCGTCAGCATGGGCCAGGAACAGTCCTGCACACTGTGGCGGCGTCTATTCAATCTCAATGGCCAAACGATATCCACCAGACAGACCTCGCGCATTGTCACTGTCATGGTTACCTTGTTCTGTAAGTTGCTGTGAATCTTTAAGATTTTTCTATTTAACTTATCATTTATTTCTCACAGCGATCTGGAGTCTGATCTTCTCGCAGATCTTGACGAAATTCGAGGAGGATCTAGCCCATACCACTCAGTTCGATGTTTTACTCCTAGTTCTTGGCGGCATCCCATTGATACTCATGCTGTTTATCATTTCTCGTCAACCCACCTCGGGCGTTCAGTTGTCCTTCAAGGTGCCTCTGGTGCCTTGGCTGCCTGGCATTTCTATATTGGTTAATATCTATTTGATGATCAAACTGGACATTATGACTTGGGTGCGGTTTGGCGTATGGATCACCATTGGTCTGGCGATATTTTTGTCTTATGGTATTCGTCACAGTCGCTTGCGACAGAGGGAACAACGCAACAATTCCATTAATCTGCTGCGGGATTCCAGCGATACGACGCTCCTTAAACAGGATCGTTCCGCATACGGCAACGAGGTGCCACTGATATTGATGCATAGCTCCTCCTAAATGTATTCAACATGCTGATATTTTGCTTTTTACTGCAAAAACCATATGAAAAGAAAAGATATTTTAATAAGTCTAGAATTAAGTGGCACATTTTATCATCCATCATATGCACACAACACTCATATTAATTATGTATGTAAATATACGTAAATTACTGTCCTGCTCGAAACACTATCATATATATTTAACAATTATAAATAAAAACCAAAAATTGTTTACAAAGTACAATAAGAAAAGCTTCAAGCAATAAACAAGTATGAAAACAGCATAGATATTTGCATTTATTTTAATATTTATTAGAAATTAATTGCTAAGCGTTTGTTTTCTTTATGTCGTCTGGATATATTATATATAACAAAATGTTAGGTATTGACAATTTGAATACCTTTTGGCGCCATTTTAACTTGCTGTAAATGTTGGCTAGTTAACGCAAAATAGGGTCTGTTATCGCACTTGAGATAACATAGCTGCGTTGCTTGAAGTTGGCTGCGAACGCATTTTGAGGCGCATGTTAGGATTAGAGTGACCATGTGAGATGTTTATTTTAACGGCAAAGTCAATTTTGAATTGTAGTTACTTGATTGTAAAGATTTAATGCCCACATGATTCAAATAATTGAATTGTAAAGTAAATAAATAATAGTAAAATACTTATTTTCCCATTTTTGAATAAGCAAGAGAAATTTCCAATGCTTAAGAGTAGGATTAGTCAAAATTATTCTTATCTATATAGCAACAGTTTTAATAAACGGCCTAAACAAACATGTGCTGACTTATGGAAGTAGTTCAACATGAAAATTACAAGGCCAAATCAAGCACGATAAGTTCAAGTTTTTGTTTAGTGAAATCCACAAGTTTGGCGATGATTGAGGATTGGGACGAAGGACACTTGTTGAGCAGATGCAACAAGTCTGATGTCCTGGCAACTGATTGTAAACAATAAATTGGGCTCAAGTTCAGCTGTTGCATTGGCAACGCTCGATTCAATGGAATGTTTAATCGATGCTCACTTGAAGGATAAAAACAGTACGCAACGAAAATAAAAAGTGCAGAAAAACGGAAATGGATTGTGAAAATTCAGCAATGTCGCGTTATAAAAATTAGAAAAAATTAAATATAGCTGAAAGATTAACGGTGATTTATCATCGGATCGCTAATCAGCTGAATTCTCTGGCAAAGGAAACATGGGAAATACCGAGAGCAATGTGACCAGCGGTGTCAAAAAACAGGCGGGCGTCTCGACCCAAGCCCTCTACAAATTTGTGAACCTCAAGGGCGGTGGCCTCCTCGTGGACATGATGAAACGCGCCTGTCAAACCAAACAATTTGCGGAAATTGACCATGCGATCAAAACGAAGGTCGAACCCTTTTTATATAACAAGGGCGCTGGCCGTTATTTTCCCATATCGAAGCTGGTGCTGCTCCGTAATCGGGACAGGCCCCGAACGCGGCAATTGCCCGAAATACGCGCTCTCGAGAATCCCGATGATGACTTCAATATACACGATTATTGCCCCGAGGTATCCGAGGCGGAATATATCTCGAATCCAAGTGCCTATCGATTCGTCTGCTGGGATCTAAATGTGAGTCCATTGTTGGACCCTGTACATAAAAAGTGCAAAGGGTCTATTATTTTTGTTGAGATTTTTACAATCGAAACCTAATGGGTAGCTGAATATTTTTGAATTTAGTGCATATGTTTTTAACATTAAAAACATTTTAAGTTTATTTTAATAAATATATTTCTTATAATTATATGATTTTTTTTGTAGATGCGTGGAGCAGTGGGAGAGACCATATTACATCTGTGCCTGCTCAATGCCTCCTCGCTGCATGCGGATTTGGCCAAGCGACTGCTGAAGTTCTATCCCAAACTCATTCTGGACACCTACATGAGTGACGAGTACTATGGAGAGAGCGTGCTGCACATTGCCATCGTCAATGAGGATCCAGCGATGGTCAAGTATCTGCTGGACGCCAATGCCGATGTCCAGGAACGGTAAGTGGAGGACAGTACTTTTTGTTTAGTATCTTCTATGATTGTTTTACCTTGAACAGCTGCTGTGGCGCCTTCATGTCCGCGGAGGACACAAAGGCTTCCCGCACGGATTCACCGGATCACGAGTACGTCGCACTGCAGCCGATTACCAACTATGATGGCTACGTCTACTGGGGGGAGTATCCCTTGAGTTTTGCCGCCTGTCTGTCTCAGGTGAGGAAAGCAGAAGTGTTCTAAAAAGCAGCTATTAATATTTCTACTCTGATATTATTGGAAAAAAGAGATTTAAGGCATATAAATTCTTAATTTCTTTAATTTTTTTGTGAACGCGGGAATATTAGAGATTATAAGAGCTAGATACTTTAAATTTGTAATTTAGGTCACAGAATATAATATGATATACATATATAATGAAGCTGATTTCTTATGGAAAAAGTATTTCAAAAGCAATTCAAATCGTATCTTATTTTTAATTTCATTATTATCGGATAATAAAACCTGAAGTTATTCGAGAAACAATTTTGCATACAGTGCAAGAAATCAACGATGAATCAGATTTTTGGAATGCAATATATTGCAAAATATACTTTCTAGGGTTTTTACGAGCAGGGTATTTCGTAATACTACTTATCGAATACTCCTTTTAGGAAGAATGCTTTCGCCTGGTGCTGGCACGCGGTGCAGATCCGGATTTCCAGGACACCAATGGAAACACTGTGCTCCATATGCTGGTCATCTATGAGAAGATCGAGATGTTCGACGTGGGCTACGAGGTGGGATCCAATATTCATGTGAAGAACATACAGAATCTGACGCCGCTGACGCTGGCGGCCAAGTTGGGACGAGTCGAGATGTTCTTCCATGTGATGAGCATTGAGCGGGAGATTTACTGGCAGCTGGGGAGCATCACGTGTGCCGCGTATCCTTTGCTGATGATCGACACCATCAACGAGGAGACGGGAAACATCAACAAGGATTCGGTTCTCAATTTTGTTGTCTTTGGCGACAAGCTGGAGCACTTGGAGCTGCTGGATGGTGTGGTCATTGATCTGTTGAAGACCAAGTGGGATACCTTCTGCAAGTCCCGATTCTACAAGCAGTTCTACATGTTCGCCTTCTACTTTCTTATATCGCTGTTCAGCTTTATATTGCGACCGGGGCCCGAGGCCAATGACGATGAGGATGAGGAGCAGGAGGGCGCATCTCTGCCAGCTTCAAATGGCAGTTCTCATAGCGATCTCTACATCAATGGCAGTCTGGGAATTCTGGGTAGCCAACATACCAAACGCGGCACCTCCAGCACCGAATATAGTCAGTTTTATTCATACTTCCAATTAAAACTCTTCATCATCTAAAATTCCCATTGCACAGAAACCTTTTGGCTGAACTTCACCGAGTACTATGATCCCAACGAGGTGGAAACACTGCCTGCCTGGTGGCAAACTTATGCCCAGTGCCCGCTCATGAATCTGGAATCCGATTTGGCCAAACTCCGCATTATAGCCGAGTTAATAAACTTTGTTGGCGCCATTCTCTATCTACTTGTGGCCTTAAGAGAGGCTCGCTTTTTGGGCTACAAAATGTTCGTCGAAAATTTGGTAAGATCAAACTGAAATTTTTTGAATGTATGGAAGAAGATAATCAGCTAATGAATGAAAAAAGAAAATTGTGTAAGCTATATGCAGCTATATATTTGATCAATAATATAAGAAAAGAAATCGTGAGAAATTATCGGTTTCCATACTAAATTTTCAGTTGTCTTCGAAAAAAAACTATGTAATGATATAAACCTAAAATAATCACAAATGATTTTGCAGCTAAAAGAAACAAATCGTTGCAATTAATTTCTGATCGCTTTAGAAAGTCAGAAATCACTTGAGATCCAATCTCTAACACTTCTTCCGACTTCTCCTTCCAGATGACAGCCCCATCGCGTGTTATGTTTCTGTTCTCCTGTGCTCTGATGATGACCATACCCTGGTTGAGGGTGTCCTGCCTGACCGAAATCGATGATCACGTGACGGTTGTGATAATGCTGACCACAGCTCCGTATTTTCTGTTCTTCTGTCGGTGCGTTTAACTCAAGATATGAACTACAATTGCAAATCTTACAGGAATTTCATTAATTCTCCTCTATTTTTAGTGGCTTTAAGACTGTTGGACCCTTCGTTGTGATGATATATCGCATGGTAATGGGAGATTTGCTGCGATTCGTTTCCATCTATTTGGTGTTTGTCTTGGGTTTCTCTCAAGCCTTTTATATAATATTTCTTACGTTCGATAATCCCTCGACACCCGAGGATCAGGATGCGGAATCGAATCCAATGCCCTCGCCAATGGAATCAATTGTGGCCATGTTTCTCATGTCCTTAACGAACTTTGGGGATTACTACGGTGCAATGGTGTCCACACAGCACGAGTACGAGGCGAAGATCCTCTTCTTTCTATATATGGTGATTGTGAGTGTGCTGCTGGTCAACATGTTGATTGCCATGATGGGTAATACGTACCAGAAGATCGCCGAGATTCGTAACGAGTGGCAACGCCAATGGGCACGCATTGTCCTCGTCGTGGAGCGAAGTGTTCCTCCAGCAGAACGACTCAAGAACTTCATGCACTACAGTCAGTCCATGTCGGATGGAAGACGCGCTCTGGTTCTCCGTTTAAACATGACGGTATGTTGGATAATGGAGTTTTAATTCTCAGTACCCGATTCCTTAAAGTATATATGGTATATTCTTGATCAGCAGAAAGACTCAGTCGGGTCGTTGTGTTTCAGTCCTTCCGTCTATCGGTCTGAAGTCATCGATCTCAGAAATTATAAGAGCTAGACACCTTAAATTTTCGTAGTGTTTAGGTGTCAATCTTCGAAATTGAAAGAGTTAGACACCTTAAATTTTCGTATTGTGAAACTAAAAACAGAAGTCTCAGAAACTATAGAAGCTAGACTGTTGTACGAAGGCGATAATCTCAAAAATTGAAAGAGCTAGACACCTTAAATTTCCATAAAGTGAAACTGAAGGAAGAAGAGTATTGAGTATCTTACTAACGTGATTACTCGACTGTAGCATTCTTACTTGTCTTATTGCAATTCTTGCAGGACGAGGAGAAGGAGGAGATGAAGGAGGTGCAGGAGATGAAGCGCATTCATCAGCGCTTCTCCAAGAAGCGTCAAATGGAGCGAGAAGCACGCGCCCATCGTCGTCAGCAGGAATACGAGAAGTTCTTCGGGACGATGCCCAAGACAGACAGCATGGAGAATAACAATCTGTGAAGTCCTGCGAATTGAATTTAGTTCAAGTTTTATTGAACCAAAGGCGGCTGCTCAAATTTTGGAATGCTGTTAACCAAATTTGTTCACTTAGCGCAATAAATGTTTAGTCTATGAGTAGTTTCAACCACCAGCAACAATGACATGTCCTTACGAACTTATGTCCTTAATTGACATTCGTATCATAAAACTCAGCTTTACGACATGACAAACAGTCCGCCTTCTATGGAGGGTGCCAATAATGCGTCATTTGAATGATAATAATCATTTTTATTATTCACGTCTGGCCAATAAATCCGTTTCGAAGGATGCAAGGGCGGGGGGCAGCATATCCTTGACAACATCCCGTCTGCCGAACAAGTGATTATTCTCTGCTCTCCAATCTTCTGCATCTTGATTACGTAATTGCAACTGTTGCAAAGGACTACGACACCTTTCATCGTCCTTTCGCCGACTCATCAGATTCGAGGGTGCAAGTGCACACAAACAAAGGATCCTTTCAGATGCCTCAAAATCGATATGATGATCAGTGATCGACGGTGCGTGGGATCCTTTTTATTTCTTTTTTAGCGAAAACAAAAATCTCAGCTCTGAATACACCGGAAACGTTTAGTCCTTATTGTTTGTTTGTGGAAACTATGAGGATCTATAGATCCCATTCTGCTTTTAATGCTCCTCCGTGCTATTGAAAGTGTTAAAAAGCAGCGATCTAGCTCTTGAATCACTGCATACTTTCAGTCCTTTGCATCCTTTGCGCAGCTTGACTCTAATTGCATCTGAATAGAGCAATTTAGGACATGCTGTGACAAGCACGATACTTGAGAAAACTTGCATGCACTGCAAAAAAAAGATGTTGAGTTTCGAAATGTGAGCCTCTATTTATTTATTTAATGTCAGTTGTAAAGTTAACTTAAATTAAAGTAAAAATTAAATTCAAAATAGGCATATTAAAAAATTAAAGAAAAATTTAGTAATAATATTTAAATTTTATCTGAAAGGATAAAAAAGTTAAATTAAAAATAAAAATCTGGGGGGTATTCAAAAAAATATTAAATGATACAACAATAAATATATTTATATATTTTGCAACCCTTTTCAAAATTCCCTCTGTAAATTTATTGAGTCACACCCCATTTCGCTCAGTGTAATTGACTTGGTCAGCTTTTTGCGCCTGCGCTGAACGGTGAACGGTAATCGGTAAACGGTTCCCAGTGCCAATGGCAGCGACAACCCTTGAGCTGCGGTTGCACAATGGGCACCACAGCGCGGCTAGCGGCGTTAATGATATGGTGGCAACCCTTGCCGATCACAACAATGGCTTTTTTAAGCCAGCATTTGAATATTTGTCACATCAGTCGAACGTTTTCCCAGCTCAGAATTGGCTTTTGGCCTGTTCTCACTCAGCTCGCAGATTCACTGGCTTTATTCTCTCTGATTGTTCGGGCAGTTGATTTTCGACACTCTCGTCCTTTTGCTATGTAATTATAGCGTCCTGGCGAGGTGTCGAATTCGTTGTAAGCGACAATTTAATCACATGTTTTGCCAGCAACGTCGCCAGGACCTCTTTGTTGCCACACCATTGTGCCTGCTAATGGGGCAGCTGGCAAGGAATTGAGTTTGGGATTGGGTGCAAAAGGACGCCCACTTCCTTTTATGTGAACCAAAAAAAAAAGAAAAGAAAAATATTTATAATTTTTTTTTATTTATTTTGTTGTTTTTTGTTTTTTGCAAGGATTCGGGTTGACCTCCCCTGGGCGCGCTTTCTAGTCTGAAAATAACCGTGCGAGTTTTGTCATGTCCATAAAGATCCTGTTAACGATCTTGTTAATTTCCCAAGTCGTAAAATCGTGACTCGGGTAAAAACTCCTCAAGTTCGAGCTGCTCGAGAAAGTTGGCAAAATTGTTTAATTACTCAAACACACAAACACATACACACGCACACACACACTCAGCGTATTGTAAAACAATAAAAACGTAAAGAGAAGAGGAAAATGTTGCCGGCATTTCCCGGGAAAACAGTTTATGAGGCACGTTTAGCGGCTTTCGAGGGGCGTTGCAAATGACTTTTAAATGCGGCAGTCGCGGGCCGTTGATTGCTTTGATTTTTTCCACTTTTCTTTTTTTTGTACTTTTGTACTTTTCTTATTTTTATTTATATTTCCTTTAAACTAACTAACGCGATTGTTTGCGATTTGTTCTTTTGCCAACGTCGGCCAAACACTTGACAAATCTTTGGAGAACAAACCCGAAACCCAAACGAAAGTCCTTTGGGACTATTCTTTTATGGCCAAAAGAGAAATGCAAAAAGTATTCAAATCAATGGTACATTTAAATAAGAATTATTGCTGGGGTGCCAGTTCACCTGGGAGTCCCCTTTCTTCTACTTTCCCCCTCCTTCTCCTCAGTTAACTTTGCGTTTCTTAAATCTTTGCTTAAAAGTTTCAAGCGTTCTTTGAGTTTATTTAAAATAAATTATTTATGCAAATAAAAGCAAGTATAAAAAAATGCTTGCAATTTATTTTGACAGTTTGAAGGGGTGTGTGAGTGGGTGTGTGAGGGTGTGTGTGTGCGTGTAAATTGCAAGGGTTTGCTGCTTTTGCTTGACCTTTGTTAACTCTATTTGCATTTCAGCTTTTTTCGCTATTGATTTACGCTGAGAAAGTGAAGTAACTAAGCTGGGCTATAGGTGGCAACCCTAAAACGGGGATTCGAGTATTGTGCTAAGCATATTTATTAAACTGTCAAAGCGAAGTAACTAAACCAATAACTGCTTTACTACATTACAACTATTTACTTAAGTTGATCAAAATTAATGATATTAACATTTTTAAATATTTAAGGTGGTAAGGTCAAAGGTCAAAGTTTATTTTTATAAAATTCAATTTTAGATACTTATTTGGAATAATAAAATTTTCTTAAATAAACTAGATTATTAAGTATTCTATAATAAGCTTGAGCCCTTACAGAGTATTCAACTTCGTCAAACTTTCAATGTGATGTTAATACTAATAGTTTTCCATTTATTATTCTCATCTAAGCTTTTTTTTTGTATTTTTGGGTTGTTGTGGCTGTTTGTGCTTGTCATTTGCATTCGCACTTGTGGAACAGTTCTGAAATCATCTATCGATTATATGTCATGGGATTATTGAGAGCACTGAAAAGTCGGACAATAGATATTTGGTTAGGTTAGTGAGTCGGTTCAACTTTCGAGAGTACTTGAGTGAGGGAGACATACATAACTATGTTTGTTTAATAAATACATTGGAAATCTTAAAAGTAGTAGACAAATAAATGGAAACTTTAACTATTTTTCAGCAAGTGAGGTAATGAAATGTTAATGTATGACTTTAAGTAAGGTATTTAAATCGTAACCATAACTGTAACCGTTAACCGGTATTAACCGATTGCAATTTTTAACCGTAACTGAAATCTTAACTGAACCACAACTTTTTTTTATTCCAACGTTAAGATATTAAAGAAAAAAGGTGGATGTTAGTTCAAAAGACCTTTTTTCCCTAATTTTATCACCTAGAGTCGATTAAAAGAATAAATTTAAGTTTTAACATTTTTGAAAATTTTCGAAAAATCTAAAGTGATGACTATGTAAAAATCGACAAATTTTCGAAAAAAAAACTTTTGTCACAGAAGCATAAAATTTAAATGCAAAGCCAAAGTAGGGTTAATTTTTCGAAAAATAAGACATTCCTCATGGAAATCGGATGAGCTTTATTAAAGTTGTGCTCGTTGAAAGAGATTGCCTTTGACCGTAAAAAATAGTAGAAATGCAATAGTAGTGACATATATTGACCATCAATTATTATAATTAATTTTAAATTCTAGTCTTCTTAATAAGTCCTTAAAGCTAAATCTATAATTTCAACGCAGATTAAATTTAGAGAAAGTACGTCTGTCAAACTTACCTTGACTTTTCTTGTTTTGTATCTCCCTCTTTCTCTCTCGTTCCCTGTCTGCCATTCTCTTTCTACCTTTCTCATGCTCTACTGTTGGAATGCGCCTCGCTTTGATTGGGAACCACTTGACGTTTATTTGCGGGGGGTGTTAGCAAAAACCGCAAAGTTTTAATTGAATTTCCTGAACAAAATAATGTTTTGCCACTTGAGTCTCGCGGGAGACGCTAAACAAACAAATCGACAATCGAAACAGACAGAGAGACTGACTGACTGAATGACTGACTGACTGGTTGATTGACTGACTGACTGACTGATAGATAGATTGAAAGGCGATAGGAGGTATGCATACATACTTAGAGTCGAATTGAAATAAATTCAATTCGCAAAATCAAATCACTTGAGTGAAAATACACAACACAATAGAAGTTGCATTAAAAATTCCAGCCAAAAGAAAAACACAAACAAACAAATGGACCCAGGGAGTGGGTGGGTGGATTGTTGAATTGGACTTGTTGGGTGAAAAAAGGTGTCGAAGCGGTTTTCCTTTAGCTGAAATTCCACTTTGATCTTTGACAGCATTAAGCACGCTCAATGAAACCCTTTGACTTTGAAACTGCATCAAACCCATTTGCCAAATGAGTGAAATTAATTACAAGAAGCCACAGAAAAGCGGTTGAAAAATGAATGGGTATGCCCAGCTACATAGATGCCCTGTAAGAAATTGTAGAAATAAATAAATAAATTCATTGAAAACTTAAATCTTATTACAAGAGTAGAGAATTCAATTCAGGATACTCACTAATTAATTGTAAAATCATTAGACAGCTGGATACTTTATTTTCAATATCAATACCATAGCTTCCCCATGACCAACCTCAGTTACAGGGCGTAATTATGAAAATATCAAAGTGTTTGGCTGTCAACACTTTTGGTTTAAATTTGTGGTTCTGGCATTGACAGGACCTCACCACGTGTCGAGCCTGTTAGGTCCTCATTTGCCAGTTGGCAACGCCCACGCCCACGTCCACGCCCCTTCGGAAACCACACGGTTCGTTGGTTGACGGGATAGATGATGATGGCCCGAGGCAACCGCAGAATTTTGACACTTTGGCCAGGGCAGAGCTAATTCAGCGGGAATCGTTTCAAACTGTGCTTGTTGGTCGTAAACACACACCGTGGGACTCGGAATCATCGGGCATCGGGCATCAGGATTCCGTGGTCGGGAATCGTGCACTCCAGAAATCGCATCGAGTGGCCACTTCGGGGCCGCGACGTTTTGCGGGCCGAGCGACAACAAAAATTAGACGAAACCAAAGCACTCGAGTAGGACCAACCCCTAAGAGTGACCCCTAATACCCGCGAAGAAGTCGTAGAAGAAGCTAAAGATTACGATATGCAAAATGGGAAAAAAAGCGAAGAAAAATGTATAAAAGGAATTTCGTCAAGTAGTCGACGAGAAGCGGCTCTTAAGTGGCCCGTTTCGATTACATGACGGAACTTCAGCTGAATTCCGGGCTTATGAAGTGCCTCCGACTGTGGTACCGCTATCAAGGTTCGCCATTTGACTGCAACCCTTTTTCATTTTCTTATATTTTTTTATATTTTTTATTCGGGCTGATTGAGAAATTAACGTCGTTTAGCCAAGTGGCTGACGTGGTCTGGAGTCAAAGATCTCGCGGAGGGAGGAGGGGTTTTTTTTTCGCATTAACAATAGCCAACGATCCAGGACGAATTTAGCATATGCTGAGCATTTCGTAGTTAATCTGTTATGACATCTAGTAGATGTGGAGGAAAGGCCAAGGGGGCTGAAGGGAGCTGCTCCTAATGAGCTCAAATCGAGCATGCCTTATGAGTACCATCAATATCCTACGCTCTGACAGCTCCTCAATTGCATTTGCATTTGCATTGGCACTGGTTTTTGTATATTTCCCAGGCGAGAACTTCTCACAGAGATTCTCACACTTACAACAGGCAAATCTGACTTTACAGGCGTTACATGTGGGCTTACACATGTTTCAGCCAAAATACATATTCTACATGCATTTTTACATTATGATCCTTTTGCAAATTGTATGTGCTGAATAGGTTAATTGTTTGCTCAGTCCTTGCAGAGCATTTCCGGCCAATACGGAAATGCTGCAACGTAACAAAAACACATGCCATACAATGTAAACAAACTGCATTTATTATTATTGTTTTATTTATTTGGTTTATTTTTTTCTGCCTTGGCTGAAACAATTTGCAGCATTGGGCAACAAACACAATTCGAGTTCCGTTGAATTGCAGACAATAAAGGACGACAAAAGGAGATGCTGAGACAGCACAATTGTCCAGCTTCGTTTCGACCTGGTCAAATCAGGTGAATGCGAACGGAAGTCCGACCAAACGTGGCACATGCGACCGCCCAATGCTTGGCTCTGTCTCCTCTTTTCTTCTCTCCTCTCCTCTTCTCTTATCTAACCTCCCTTTGTTTAGCCCATGGGCTGTTTAGGCCTAATGGGATGAGCCCTACAGTTAGTTCCTTGGTTTTTGCCAACATTTTGTTCTTTTTTCGCCAGAACTCAACCATAAAGCATTCGAGATCAATAACCCTAAGGATTGTTCACAGTTCTATTGTCACTACTTCAGATGCTCTTTGATATAGGATGTACTGTGAAATCCATAATATATTTTCCACTGTCAACTGAACTTTCTTTTTACTTCTCTAGAGCTAATTCCTCTGAAGAAATGTATTTAATAGATATTTTACTTGCGATATTTGCAGACAAGATTTCCAGCTCTAGGAGTCTTTTGATATCAAAGCTCTCCAGATAACGCTTTTTAAAGATAGACAATATTTCAGTAAAACTTCTGTCAAGTCTACATACAAATCGCATTGTGGCGATAAAGAATAAATAAAATTTGTTGAATGTATAAAGAGACCAAACCATGATCAAAATTGATTCCTGCTTGGAAATGTGTTCAGTTTTGGCCAAGTTATGAAAATTTGAAGTTTTCAAATCTATGTTTTCTTTCAAAGTCTTATTTTTGAAATATCGTTATTTTATCGAAGTCTTTTTTGATATTAAACTCTCTTCACTGTTCGAATTTACGTCACTAGTCAAAACTAATGATGTTTAGTTTCAGCTTCCCTCTATTTTTATAATTTTAGCATAATATATCAATTTTATGCCCAAAATAGAAAAAATGGTGGAAAATGTAAAGAAATATCGTTAGATTTCGTGTGCATGCCAAATGCTCTTAACTCGAATGACACGTGAAAAGCGCAAAATCTGTTAAGTAATCAAATGGACACGTACGCCTAGGAAAATGTAATCAAATGCGGGGGTACTGGGAAAATGGAGATGAGAAATGGGCATCGGAAAATGGGAAATGGAAACTGCAAACTGAACAAAGGACATGACTACGTGAGAAAATGTTAGTTGAAATAAGCTGATAACATTTTTGCCAGGTGATGTGAATACTGAATCAAGTGAAAAATGAATGTAGATTCATAAATAAAAATTAAAATAAATAATAATCAAGTTTAATGTGTTTCCCATTGAGAAACTAATTGAAACGATTCAATTAATTTCGAAAGTCAACACAATTTAACCTCATTTAATTGATATAAAAGACTCGCAGACTTTTGGCTTTTGTTTTGCTTTTGTTTATCTTTATGATCATTGTTATTATCACATTTGTTGTATTGTTCGTGAATTTAATTTAAACGGAAATAAAAAAACCAAATTGTTTGGTATGTGTGTGTGTGTGTGTATTTATGTATGTGTGCGTATTTGTGCCTTAATCAGACTCACAGCCCCAATTTACAATTGAAAAATTCACAATGACAACAACAAGAACAACAATAGCAAACAACAACAACAACAGATGTCAAACAATGGAGCGCGCGACTCTCGGGATTTAATGCAAAGAGAGAGAGAGAAAAGAGAATGAAAGCGGAGTATGAATGAATGAGAGCGCGTATTGAATGCAGGCAGAGAAAGGCAATCCTCACCAAAGGGTTTGACTTAGGGTTAGGCATCTCATAATGGGTTTCATAATTACAGAACTGTTGATTCTACTTTGGACTCTAGACTCTGCTCGAAATTGAGTGCTCATAAGTACGTACAACACCTGACTGCTTTGTCATTATGTTTTCACAAAAAAAAAAAACAAAAAAAAATAGAGAAAAAACATATCAAAATGTTAACTATTCTATGGTAACCCCCCACCTCCCTCTCACCATGTTTAGAGACAGCAACTTTTGAATGCTTCGTGAAATGCGAGATGCTTATGGCCAAAAGCAAAAGTCTGCATTCCTTTCAACTCTTCCCCTCTTTTCGTCCTTCTTTCCACTTTCTCTCGTCCGTCCAGTGCTAAGTGAAAAGTAGAATGGCCAGAAAGCAAAACGCTAGCTGAACAAAACTTTTTCCATTACACAACACATCAACAGTTTTTTTTCTTTCTCCTATATTTATACTTTTTTCGGTGGGCAGCACAAAGGAAACGTTGAAAGCGCTGAAAGCTTTTTATGCCCTACAAGCAGTAGGGTAAATTGGGCATATCAGTTTGGAAAACAGCCAAATACAGGTGACAAAAAACATATAATTTTTCCCATCAGCTCAATCCATTTATTTATCTATCAATATACATAACTATGTTTCAATCTAAGAAATTTCTTCAATTGACTTCAACTTAAGATGAATACAAGAGTGATAACATTTGTTTCTATAAAAAAACCATAACTATTTATAATCAGACAACTTTAATTCCTACATAATGAATAATAAAGACACTTTAGTTACTCGTAATAATTGATTAGGAATCAGAGCATATTATGTTTTTCAGGCAAAAAAGCACTTCATTTTGTATGTTGGTTTCTAGTTTTTTTTTTCTGTTGTGTATTGTGCAATCAAAGAAGAAGAACTCTCTGTTCCTCTCACCCACTTACATATAGGTAAACTTTATAAGTACATATGTATGTACATATACATATGTATACCTATGTATGTATATAAATTTGACTAGCCATTCAGGGCGTTTTTCTCGTTTCTCGTTTTGTTATTGTGTTGTGTGGCGCATTGTGTCGCTTTTGCTTTTCCACTTTTCTTTACCAAATAAGTAAATAATTGCAGTAATATCCTTTCGTGCGCAAAAAAGAAAGAAACGAACAACGGCAGAGAATGGAAAGCGTGTTTCCATGTTCTTTTCACAAACTAAAATGTGCTTTTCACACACACACACAACCATTGTATGTACATGTGGCTTGTATATAGCACAGAGAGCCACACAGCCACCCACAATAGCCAGAGCATACAAAAATTCACACCAAGGCGCCATTGTGATTGGCTGAAAAGGCAAAGCCAACGGGCCACGCACACACACATAGGTATGTATACGCACATGCACTCTCTGAGCGTATGCGTTTTAGCTCTCACACTCACGAAGCTCTCTTCGGACAAATAACAATACATGCCGCGGAAGTGCAGCGCCAGGCAAAACAATAACGGAAATTGTGTGCCCACTGTGTGCGAAAAATCAATGCAATTTTAGAGAGAGGGACAGAGCGAAAGAACAAAAGAGGAAGAGCGGGGGAGAGAGAGAGTATGAGGGAGAGCAAGAGTGAAGGAGTATGAGATGCGGGAGTTCGGGCGCTCTAAATGAGGTCGCTGCCGCAAAAAAATGGGAGCAGCGCAGCCAAAAACTCCTAACAAGGCGACCAGACACGAACGACCAAGCCGAACAGTGAGCGAGCTGTTGTTATCGTTGTTGTTGCTGCTATTCAGTCTTTCTATTGAACACACCCCTCAATGGGCAACAACTACAACGAACAAGGCGGCCGATATAAAGGAGCCAATGGAACAAAGCCAACAAACAGCGTAACAAAGCAGCAGCAGCAACAGAGAGAATAAGAGAGAGAGAGCGAGCAAGAGAGCGAACACAGGTATGCGAGTACAAGAAAACCAGCCTGCCATCTCGCTCCGACACACACACTTACCTGGTATAGAGGGTTGATGCCGCTGTCGCTGCTGTTGCTGGCTGCGACTGCTGAGAGAGGGAGAGAGCGCGAGTAAAAGAGAGTGCGGCCACTGCGGACTTAACAGAAAACTGGATTTGACTGTAGTCGTGTCAGTCTCAATTATTGCGCAGACAAATCAGTCAGTGTGTAGCTGTTGAGCCGAACAGAAGCAGTAGCAAGAGCAACAGCAACAGCAAAGCAAAGCAAAGCAAACCAAAGCAAAACACTGAGAGACAGACGTTTACAGTCAATACAAAATAAAAAGAAAACAAGAGACATTGTGCATACAGTGAAGTGAGAATAACAAGAGAACAACAACTATACAGTGAACATTACGTTTTATACGAAACAATATCAAGTGTTAAACGAACACATAATGGCCACATTATCTTCACATCCCAACTACGGTTTCCATTTGGGTCCCGGTCAGGGTCTGGAGCTGCCCTCACCCGGCGATTATGCCTCTCAAGGTCTGGGCAATGCCCAGCTTAGTCCCAGCATGGACATGGATATTAAGCGTGTGCTGCACTACTCACAGAGCGGAGGCCTGGCCGCCAGCTTGGCTGCCATGGGCGGATCGCCCGGTGGTGGTCCAGGCGGTGTCAGCAGCCAGGCGGCCAGCAACATGAGCCACCACATGGCGCATCACATGGCACACAATGCAGTCGCCGCACAGCAGACGCTCTCGCCCAACAGCTCCATTGGCTCCGCCGGCAGTTTGGGCAGCCAGAGCAGTCTGGGCAGCAGCGGCATGGGCGGCGGACTCGGCATGGGCGGCGGACATGGCGCGGGAGCGGGCGCGGGCGCAGGTGGTAACGGTTCGATGCACAGCTTGGCCACATCGCCTGGCCAGGAGGGACACATCAAGCGGCCGATGAATGCGTTTATGGTCTGGTCACGTCTTCAGCGTCGTCAGATTGCCAAGGACAATCCCAAGATGCACAATTCAGAGATATCAAAGCGTCTGGGCGCTGAATGGAAACTGTTGGCCGAATCCGAGAAGCGGCCATTCATCGATGAGGCCAAGCGCCTGCGCGCCCTCCACATGAAGGAGCATCCGGACTACAAGTATCGTCCACGTCGCAAGCCCAAGAATCCTTTGGCTGGTGGTCCACAGGGTGCTCTGCAGATGCAGAACAACATGAACATGAACATGAATATGAACATGAACATGAACATGAACATGAATATGGCGCAACAGAAGCTGGGCGGAGCTGGCGCGGGTCCAGCGGGCGGTGGCTACAATCCGTTCCATCAGCTGCCCCCGTACTTTGCCCCCTCGCATCATCTGGACCAACCGTATCCGGTGCCATACTTCACAGGCTTCGATCCCCTGGCGCTGTCCAAGCTGCATCAGAGTGCGGCGGCCAGCAATCAGACGCACAAACACCTGGAGGCACAACAGTCAGCGCAGCTGCCACCGACGTCACTGAGCAGCTTCTACTCCGGCATCTATTCGGGCATCTCGGCGCCATCGCTGTACGCCGCCCACTCTGCGAACGCCGCCGCCGCTGGACTCTACACCTCATCCTCGACATCGTCCCCCGGCTCCTCGCCCGGCACCATCACGCCCAACGGCATGGATGGTTCCATGGACAGCGCCCTGAGGCGACCGGTCCCAGTGCTCTATTAAGAGAGACGAGCCGAAGAAAAGGGACTGTCCCAGAGTAAAGTACAATTTGCATTGTTGAAGCGTTCCCAAAGTGATCCACTGGTTTTAAATCTTTAAAAGCTCTAAGTAAGCCAAGTACAGTCTAGTAGTTCTTTCTATTAACTCTATTTAACTACATATATACATACATACATATGTATCTATCAAGCCCTATTCAAGCAACGCTCGCAAAAGTCTAGTACAATCTTTGCACCAGAAAGAATCCGTAAGAAACATTCCTAGCCAATAAAAAAATAATAATTCTAATTAAATAATAATACAATACATATTATCTATAAATAATATCTATAACTTATTTTGTGACTAAACAAAACCTAATTGTAAATTAATTTTATTTAGTTTTAAGCGAGTGCTCCTTGTTGTTTTTATCAGCACCATTCTCATATCCTAGTTACGATTACTGTGACCTCTTCCCCACTTTCCCCCCTCTAACACAAATTGTAAATATTACGCCCAATTCGTTATAAAGTCGAAACACAGCCCAAAAATTAGTAACAAAACAAAAAACAAAAACAAGAAACATTCATAAATGTATTATTAATTGTATTAAAATTAATGAAAAATAAATACAAAAACCGTTTATATTTAAGATGAGAATTGCAAAATATTTAAAATTAATAAAAAACGACATTTATTAAAATGACAAAAAAACAAACAAACAAATCTTTGAATCTTTTTACTTTCGTTTTGACATTTACAGCGATTCTAAATATTACAGGAAGTGTATATAAAAAGAAAATTCAGTAGAGGCATTTCGAAGAATGAATTCATCCTTTGAAATCTATATTTAATCAGTTTGACTTACAGAATCTATTAGTGGTTTAAAAAGTACTAAATTGAGCAATATACTTTATGGTATAATCTACTTTATATTTGAGTTAAAACTTTGATGTGGTAAACTCAAATGATTTTTTAATAAGATCCAATTTTTCATTCGCTTAGTTTCTTAATTTGTTTCTCCATTTCATTTTAACGTGAAGTACTCAGAGAACCATGAAAATATAATCCAATAATTTTGCTGCTTTTTTTTTTATTATTTTATTTTATTATCTTAAAAACGTTAATTTGATTTGCACACAACTAAATAGACAGGCAGACATATATATGTATAGAGAGTGAGAGTGAGAGAGAGAGAGAGAGTGATAGAGAGGGGAAGATATTTGACGTATTATACAACTATGTATTTGGCGTTGTATTAATTTCTATTGATTAATGCGCTGTTTATTTAACGCCTTGACCAACAACGATATAGGGGAATCGATGGCCAAACAAAGGTCGCGTGATTCGCCAAGGGCAGGGGGCATCTCTTTTGGCCAAATAGGGGCCTTTGTTTGGGGCGCAACGGGGGCCTAGGCCATTGAAATCTTAGACGGCAAACAGATCCCATAGACCAGACCTCTGGCTTAGAAATCAACGCGTTTTCAGTCACTATTATTATGTTTTTTCCTCTTTATTTCAATCTTAACTTGTAATAATAATAAGAATAATTGCGGTCATTAATAAATCCACTTGCATTGTCTTTCAGTCGATTCCAACTGTGTGTATGTTCGAAATGTGTTAAAATATCAAATATTGTTTATTTTCGTGGTTGTTGTCTCTTCATTCTCAATTCTCATAACGTTATAAATTTGTGTAAATATTTACTTTGCATTGACGTGATATGGAATAATTATATAAAAAATGAGTTTTAGGGTAAGCTGTTTGTAATATAACCCCCAAAAATGGATTAAATGGTATTAATTAAAAAATATTTATTTTAATGATATATTATGGAATATTATTGGTTTTCTTTTATTTATAGATTGTCTTAAGAAAACACAATCAGATATACAAAACAGATATAGATAAAAATCTTTTCGATTTATTTATTACAAATTATGTTATTCAATTTCTTGAATTGGTATCCTTTAGTAGAACGGAAGTCCACTCTCCGTAAATCTTCTACTCAACTTTAATCTCAACTTGAGCTACACAAATTCATAGCATCTTCCGCTTCTTGGCTCTACATATAGCCAGAATTTCACTTGAAGCATTTGTGAACTCTGTGCCCTTTTATGGCCAGCTTCAATCTCGTTCCCTGCCCACTCTCTGCAATATAAGTTATATAGCCTCGTTTCGGGGATATGTGTACGAAAATAATTTCGCAAAACAAAAGCCGATGACAAAAACAAATCGCGGGCTATAATATTTTCTTTTTTACGACTTTATTGGCGGATTAGCGTCTCGCCGTCGCCGGAAAGCAAAAGGAGTGTGCAATCGGAGAGGTGTTTAATATGTCTCTCTCCCTCTCACGCGATATTCAAATGACATATAAAGGTATATATATTTTTTACCTGCTCGCAGACGTACCCGGATTAACCACAGAGAAGGAGAGGAACGTCGCGATGTCATACTTTGGTGTCTTGGTGTCTGATTTTCGCAGTTTTTCCAAATTGTTTTCGTTTTGTTTTGTCGTCTTTTTTTAAGCGAAACGCTAATCCGGCGGATTAGCGAAACGGATTAGCATAAAGGTGATACAATTCGCTACAATAATTGCCGCGAGGCTGAAGGCAACATATCGTTTTTACATGGAAGGTTAGAGATGCCATAAATGGTAACAACGATGCCTACAACAAGCCAACACTGCAAAGGGGTCAAGAAGCAGTTGGCGTTAGCGGGTTGTTGTCGCTGTTGCCGTTTCGCTCTCAACCAGCCCTTGGGCTAAACATGGCGACTGACTCTAAGGCCGAAGAGTGGGAGGAACAGCAGGCGGAGAGGGAGCGGCATGTCTGTCGCCAGGCCAGTGTCCTGCGTCTGGTTTACAGCCTAATTTGTGGGTGGTGGCTTTTGTCAAACTGTTTCACATTTTATACAGAGCACAAGGGTGAATTTCACTAAGCACTAGACAGCAAAGTTTTGTTCTAGATAAAATTAAACAAATAAAATAAAGAATAAAATTACTCTGATGCGAATATTTGTAAGTCAGAATATGTTAAAAGTAAAGTACCTAAAGCGACACAGTTAGAGTTATAATTGAATAAAAATAGTGTAAGATTAAATTCGTGAAAAACCAACAAAAATCAGACGAAATGTAGAAAAATATCTGCAGCTTAACATAAAAATCTGTAATGGTAGAAATTGATAAGATACTAGAAGATAAAGAATAAGAAAATTATTGAGAAGTTGAAGAGCACAGACAAAATAAAATCTCTAAAAATTATAAAAAAAAATAAAGTAATAATATAATTGTCAACATTACTAACACAAATTTAATTGAAAGCAAGCAAATGCTAAAGCACAAAACGGTTTGCAAATGTTTTACTAATGAGCATACTATTTCAGGCTTCAATATTTTGTTGTTTAGTGTAAGTTATGGACTTGGTTTTTGTGCCTGGACGTGAAGCATATTGTTGGGGGTGGCGCGTGGTTGACAAGTAGCAAAGCGTGGCGGCTTTTAAGTGCTAGTTTGACATTTTTTTGTCGCAGTGGTTGTTGTTGCTGTGAATGTTGTGAATGTTGTTGTTGTTGTTGTCGTTATGGGCAACCGAGCTAACCAACCAGACCGTCAATAAGTCGCAGCTAACAATTAATTAAAAGCCTTGCCGCATACTCGGCGCACTTAGGCAAATGAGCAGCGGAGCGTTTTGCCGAGCGGCCCACGAGGCGTATGAGCGATGCCAACTGGGACACGATTTGTCAGGGCGCGTCAAAGCAAAATGGCAAATGGTAAATGGTGAGTGGTGAATGGCAAATGCAGTGGGAAACTGCAGTGCAGCCAAAAGGATAACAGCGATTCGAGTCAGCGGCTTCCATCGTCTCGAGACGCGCTCTCGAGTGTTGTCAACAACGTCATTAACATGGCACGACGCCAAATGGAAATTAAATGATGATAAATTTGCAACTCGACGCGACTGATTTGCGTGTGGCAGCAGCAGCAACAACAGCAACAGGGGCAAAACAGGAGCCTCCTCTTTGGCATTTGCATAATAAGCAAAAGGAAACTGCGAGGCGCATTCAGTTGAACAAAATTTGATTAGGTGCGAGACATTTCATTTGTCAGGCCGCAAGCAGAAACGACCTGGCGAAAACGTCAACATTCAAATCGACATCAGCTTCAACTTCAGCTTGAACATGAACATTAACATTAACATCAACGTCAGCGACACTATGGCCACCGCTGTGTGGCACGTTGTGGTTGCGGCTTCTTCCTGGCACAACCCTCGATGACGCCTGACGGCGATTGATGAGCCAAAACTGGACGACTGCCCATGTGGTGCTGTCAATTGACGATCCGAGGATCAACGCCGGCGGAGGGGATATTCAAATAAGACTGACGGGAGGCAAAACGGGTTAAGATTGATTGCAAGGATCAAACAACTCAATTTACCAAGTTACTGTACTGTCAACGAATCTGTAATTACCACTGTAATTACTTAAGTAATTAGTTAATTACATGTCAAGTGGAAATACTATGTTTAATGCCGTTCAACGGAAAACATTAATTGAAGTCCCATTCTTTCTTCGGTTAAGTTTAATAAATTCTTTAGTAATCCACTTCGACAATTATTAAGAATTAGAATTTATAGATTTGCAGTTTTTCTAATTACTTTATTCGCAAATCATGTACATAATTTAAGTACCTAAGGCTCTACTTTGATATCAATATTTCAAGTTTACTAAAGAAATTTTCATTTACCTCACAATTCCCCCAGAATTACTACAATTACTATTGCAATTACTTGAGTAATTAAGGAATTATTTTAAAACAAATACTTTAAATTGTTATATTTTGCATTTACTAAAGAAATTTAAATTCTCGTCACAATTCATAAATCACATATAACAATTACTACTGTAATTACTACTGTAATTACTAGAGTAATTCCAGATCTTTACTTTTATAGTATAAATACTTTAAAGCTTATCGAGAGACAACTAAGGAAATGCTCAATTCGCTTCAGTGGGTAAGGGATTTAAATTCCTATTAAAATTCATAAATCACATACAACAAATACTACTGTAATTTCTAAAGTAATTAAAGATATATATTTTATAGTTAAAATACTTTAAAGCTTATCGAGAGACAACTAAGGAAAAGCTCAATTCGCCACAGTGGGTAAGGGGTTAAAGCTGCTGGCGGGTGTCCAGTGTTCACATGACAATAGCTGAAAGGGGGATTTGAGGAGCGGCACATCCTGCAAGCCAGGATTCTCCACGTGCACGAAGGAACGCCCGCCGTTAGCGTTAAGCTAGCACCCAGGGTGAGTCATTGCCAGGACGAGGCCTCTCTGCATCCTTAGGAAAATGCTCATCCTGTGTGGCGATAAATGCGGCTGTCTAATGCATTATTGTTCCTGTCCAGTGAGACGTTGATATGGACGCCAGCCAAGGCGTCTGACACTGTATGGAATTTCATAACTGCTCTCGAGCGTAATTTGTTTCCTGTTTACGCGCAGCAGGACATCTCACATCCGCATCCGCATCCGCGTGCGCATTGGCGTATAAATTATTGCCCGAATCATAAGCTAACCCACCACCGCCAGGAGCAGGAGCAGGAGAACGACCACCACCGTAGCCCTAGATCATGTGACCCGGGTGAGACCGGGTGATACCCCCGGGTATCTCATTTTAGACTCTACTCAAGTGTTTGCCCATTAATTTGCTGGTTAGGGTGGCTCATAGCAAATATTTGCATAAATTTGTAATAATTTTATCGTCAATTTGTATTTTATTAGCATGTTGCGAGCCACTCAACCAGCCTTCTGCCTCTGCCTCCTCCTCCTCGTCCACCTCCCCCTCCAGCCCATTGTGCAACTAGCTCTCATCTTTTTTATCTGTCTGTCTTTGATTTGTGGTGCTCATCTGCCCCATGCTAATGTGGTTGAGGTGGTTGAGGTGCTTGCGGGTGCTTCACAACGATTAATTCGTTTTTATTTTTTATTAATTTGTTAAAAATTTGTCACTTTGACAATGTTCGCTATGCTTTTCAGTGTTTCATCTATTGAAAGATGATGAAGATAAGTGGTTTCAGTGGAAGAAGAAGAGGGAAATAAATTAGAGAAATAGAATCTGATTTGAGTGGATTTAACTTTGAAGTGAGTGAATATGGATATATGTAGTATGCTCAGTTATGGAAAATATATGAAGTGTGTGCATTTAAAGATAAAAATATTTGATGTTATATTATAATTATTAAAGATTATAAAATCTGAAATTTTTTTTTGCTTTCATATGTTTTTTTTTTACCTTCACTCGCTCTTTCTGCAATTCTGCTTTGCTGCGCTTTCGTAAACGTTTCCCTTACATCTTATAGATATTAAATATTCTTAAATAAAATAATGGATAATAAGGTAGTTCTTCTTACAGTAAAAGTAATTTCAAATCAAACTAATCAAAGACTTCTTAATCCAATGTTGAATCCCTATTAAATAGTAATACGAACAGAGTTTTCGCATTTCTTTGTGTATAGATCCAGCAGGAAGTTGATTGTTGGTTCTGTTAAGACTTTGGGCACGCTCTATAGAGCTCCGAGCTATGTTATATAAAAGTCGGTTATCAGCGGAACTGAGAGCTACAGCTGCGGCTCCAATCGAACGGCGTGTGCTGTTAATCAACACAACTGCCACAAAACGAATACGAATACGAATTCGAATGCGAATGGGTGTGTATGAGTTAAAGTACGAGTGTACTCTGTCCGACAATCGAGATCTGTGCTATTGTGACATAATTAACTCCTCGTTTACTCGACTGGGGATTACATAACGCAATTGGGTCTCAAAGCTGGCGGGGATTACGCACAATGCAAACTGTTTACATTTATTTTTTTGGCAATACAAAAACGGAAATGCAGGCTCTAAACGGCTTACCAATTGGCCCAAACAAATAACCCGTACAGCCACTGGACACAGAAGCAGAGGCAGAGGGAGAGGGAGAGGGAGACAAAGAGCAGATAGAACAGAGAGGAGATCTATGTATGTATCTAAAGTTGGAGAAGGGTCTGATAATACATTCGTCAGACAATGGACCGAGACCGTTGTCGATGCTGAGCGCCAGCTGCTGCGACAATCCAAAAAGAAAGCAGTTAGAAAGCAATGGAAACAGCAACAGAAATAGAAATAGTTTATATTGATAACTGGGGTTTTTGCTTGTTTGTTAGCTTGTTGGTTTGATCTCATCAATGGGTTAAACGCCACAGCTGTTGTAACTGTTGTAACCGGCAATAGCTTCGGGATTATAACTGTAACTGGACCTGAGCAAATCTCGGCAGCAATAACAATAAAGACCCAAGACAAGAGCGAAGAGAGAGGAACGAAGAGCAAAGAGAGACGTTGCCCACATAATTGTTGCCCATTGTTGGTCACTAATAATATTTAATAACATTTTGGCGTTAACTTGGCGAACTCTTCCTCTTCTCCGCCTCTCCGCCTCTGCCTGTCTCCTCTTATTCGCCGACCGTCTCATCAATGCCTTGACGAATCGTAAACAAAGCAAAATTTGAGTAATCAGCTTCATTCAAGAAACGTGTGGCCGAAAGACACAGGGACTAGTTAAATAAAAGAAACAAGCTACAAAATATGATAATAAGCATAGACGAATATGGAGATACTCTTTATGTGAACTTTAAATGAAGTTTAAGTATTAATAAAAAATTAAAAAATAAAACACCTGATAGAGAATCCAGAGAACTAAGCCTACATTTCTGAAGATTTCATAAGGGGTTTATTATTTTTGTGAACAAACTCAAAACAAGACACGAAAACTTACTCACAAAAGAGTTAATCTAACAAATATTTAGTTATAGAAATTGCCGCCACTTGAATGAATTTGTATTACAATAAACCCGAATATTAAAAGGGTATCTGAAATGGCCAGGTATGCAGTACAATATTTGTGTTTCGCTTCCCATCGCATCAGCTCGATTGGAGGTGAATGGGGCACTGGTCAGGGTCGGGGATAGAAGGGCAGGAGGGCAGGAGGGGAGAAGTACCGAGCTCCGAGCTCAGGGCTTCGCCGAGTGGAGAGTTCGAAGCTCTCGATGGACAACAAAAGCGCTTAAATGAAACAAAGCAATCGAACAATGGACTCGCATTATTTTCTAATTTATCGGCATTGTGCGATTGGTACGGGATGGGATCGGCTTCTCGGTTTGTTCAGGCATTTTTTGACCAAAAAAAAAACCAACAAAAAAACAGTGCTCATTGTTGTGTATTTGCTGTTGTTGTTGTTGTTGCTTGTTTTCATTATTGATTTAAACAAATCGAAGAGTGAACAAGTGAAGAGCAGTCGGCATCGCTATTAATGCGCTTTTAATGAAGTAATAACAACAATGATGACGATGACGAGGAGGACGACGATGACGATGACGATGCCCCCAGAAAGCTATTCACAAGGTTCATTCATTAGCAACACTCACTATTTTGACCAACTATTTGTGGCACTTGGTAAGTTGGTATAAACCAAACCAGGCGGCAATTAGCGTTAATCTAACTGAACTGATCTCAGCCAGAATCACGACTATTAATTGCATTTTGTCACAACAAATTTGCTAGTTGCATTCTGGCACGCCATCGTGGGCTGGGCCACGTTAACAACAGCCACAATGTGGCCAACAGAACTATTGTACAACTGGGGCTGGGCGACACTTTCGCTTACCCCCTCCTCCTCCTCCTCCTTTCACTTCTCTGGGCGCATCTGTGACAAATGTTACGTTCCAATAATTGTGTAAAGAACCGTAAATGGCTAAATTCCCCTAGTGCATAGATTTGACCATATTGGCGACCCAATTCTAGTTAGGCCTAAAAATAAGTGGCTTTAATGGGTGTGGCATTAGCCGAAAAAAACAATCTAACAACGATTTCAACTTGTGAAAAACCCCGAAACATTGGAATTTGTGAATGTTATATGTTAATTTTACAAAGACCTTTTATAATTCTTTGCAACATTTTCTGATTTTTACAGATCAAAACTTTGCATACAAATAGATATTGTCTAAAAAACTGTAACTCTTGGGGAATTAACTGTAATATTGGCATATTTTAGAAAACTTTGTGTAAAAAATCAAGTCAAGAAGTCAAAGTTTATTTTAAAATTTTACTAAATACTCTTTCAATACTGGGCTAGAATTTAAGTTTTTAAAAACAAAAGTATAAGTAGGAGCTTCTAAAAGTTTAGCATTTCTCTTAAATTTAATATCTAAAATTAGTATTTAATTAGGTTTCATTTCAAGGAACTCTAGATATGATATTTACTAAATGATTATATTATTCAATAATTTGATAGTTATAATTTGAGTAAAATAAATTACAATTCAAAAAAACTAACCAAAGTCAATTTCAGATATTAGGTTTGTATAGACAAAAGCATGGTGACTGCTAAAAGGATACTTATATAAAGTCGATATTGTTTCTATAGACCTTTTTTTCGGTTATTTAACAGGTCTGCCCTGTGAGTTAGTCAGGCATGTGATTACTAGGAATTGTACCATCGTTTGTCTTGTCTCCAGACAGGCTCTGAGCAAACATTGATCTGTCGCGACAAAGTCAATGGAGAAAGATATCCTTGCACCTGGACTGTTAATTAAAAGAACGCCCCCAACACGGTGATGCGACAAATTCCTTGACAATACTCGTACTCGCTCTGCATATAGAATCAGGCAAAAATCAAATACATACTCGTAAAATACCATCAAAAATGTGAACAATCAATTAACAGCGAACTAAACGTTGCCAGACATTCAACGCCATCGGACAATGTCCAACTACTGTTTGGTAATACTTCGTATAGTTCCATTTGTTTGCAGTGACATCTGGCTGGCGCTACACTTACAGAACAAAGTCTGCAGGCTGGATATACTCTACAGGACTCGGCAGAGTGACTATCTAGTGGTGTTTGTTACCGTGTTGAAAAAATAAATACATATAATATATATAATATCTTAGTGCGCTATGGCAATCTTTTATTCCAAACAAGTCAAATTAAAATTATGTTACTAAAATTATATACTGCTCTAAAGGTATAAAAGCATCCTAAAAAATCCATTGAAATTCGTTTTTTACTAAACCATTTAATTGAGACTAAAATAATCGGGATACGTAGATATTAAGTGCTTTAAAATATTGTATAAATAAAAAATAAATATCTGTTAAATAAAACTAAAAATACGATTGCTTTCATAATATAACAAGTCAGCTAATAATTTCTGTCTTTTATTGTGTATTAAATAAATATTAAAAATAGAATTTTGACATAATTTTATAAATTTCGCTCATTTATTCTGTAAAAGTTAAAAATGAAAGCTAGCCATTACATAAACTATCTGTTTTTCAGTTTTTACAGTTTCTTACAGTGCGCATAGCTCAATAAGGGTATTCCCTTGCCAACCAGCTGAGTCTAGTTCCTTTTTAGCCATCTCAACGTGTTGTTTGACTTGACTGGATGCCACTAAATGATGGCAAACAGAGCGCGGGTTGCGCTTTTGGGCTCGATTAGCTTCTAATCAGCTGTGGCGGCGTCAACTGAATCTGGGGGCATCGATGTGGCAACTGCTAAATGCAACTGAGGCACAAACTCGAACTGAAACTCGAGCTCAAACTCAAACTCAGACTTATACTCATAGTCGTTCTATGGCAACTGCAATATGCAAATGAGCTGTAACAACAAGAGCAGAAGCAAAGTCGCCTTAACTGTTTGTCTTGGCCATTTGTAGACATTGTTTTGTTTGATCATTTAATTCATAGGGCCGAACGAGTTTTCCACTCAATTGTTGTTGTTGCTGTTTTGTTGCTGGCCCGCTTAACACTCGATTGGTTTTGTTGTTTAGCACAATCATAGAAGTACAAGCTCATATATCAACGAACGATCGATCGATCGATCGATCGATTGAACGAATTTCAATGTGCCCCACCCCGTATAACTCTCTATCTATAGCTCAGTCTGTCTGTCTGTCTGTCTCTGGGTTGCTCTGGCTATATCATTAAGGCTCATTATGTTTTATTTGCGCATCGATGTGTCCATGTCCAGAAAAAGGTGTTTTTTTTTCTCCGTTTCTCAGTGTTTTTGTTGTACTATATTTCGTTTCGTTTTCGCTTTTCTCGTATTGTTTGATTTCATTTCGCTTGTTTTGTTGTTTTTGTTTACGCTCGACACCATTGCAAATTTTGATACAAAAACCTCGTCATTTATACACATGCGAACATAATTACGTTAATTCATTGTGTTATGAGGGTAGCCAGTCCAATCTCTCCCTCTCTCTTTCGCACCCCATCTATCTGTCTCGCTCTTTGGCACAGTTTAGTTGCCGCCACAGCCCTTATCAAATCAAATGCGGCGGCCTCTGATTTCTTTCTCTTCTTCTCACTTTGATTTATGATGTGACGGAAGTTTAGTGTTTCGGAATTTATTAGACAAAACATTGTGCGAATATTAGGTAGAAATAACTACAACAGATTCCGATTCTCGAAATCAAATAACGATCGTCTCGAAAAGTGAACAGCAGTTGCCAACTTTTGGAGGAGGGGTGTAAAAACATGGCCAAGCACAATGCAAAAAGCCGCCAGCAGCCAAAAAGGACTCGAAACTGTCACAAAAAGGAGCAACAGACCAGTTGGCCCATTTCGGGTGCTGACAGCCCAAATATGGGATGAGAGTGCTCGGTGCTATTTGAATGGCCCATACAAATCCAGACATACAAATACATATCATACCAAATGCCACTCACAAAAACCGTCGAGACATTTTTCGCTGAAATTCGAGTATTCACGTGGAATGCTTGAATCAGTAACAATTTAAAAAAATGTAAAAGATTTTACTATTTTTAGCAGTCAATTTAAAGTTGAACGAGAATTTATTTAATATTTTCTATGCTTAAAGACGAGCTTAATTGAAAAAAATTTTTAATAAATATAAGGTATTGCTTAATATTCTAAATATTACTATAGCTTAAATACTCGATATGCTATTTCGTTAAATATTTTCAAACTCTTTACTAATTTATTTCTTTTCTTATCCAAATTTCTTTTCTTTACTAAAAATTATTTATATCTATTGGTAGAAATTAAATGCAGTAAAACTGAAACCAAAACTAACTACAAACAATTAAGCTCAATTTAGTTGGACTCTTTTAGAAACCGGTTCAATTCAGTTACTCCAGCAGTTCCACGAATTACGCAATGAAGCGGCGGAATTGAAATTGAAACTGCGTCACTTCTGGCTTCAATTGGCGATTGCACAGGTGTGTCCCTACCTACATAAATATACATACGAGTATATATGTAGATCGAAAAGTATCTATAAGCCCATCGGATGTCGACGTCACAGAGTTGTGTGTGTGTTTACAACAATTGGAGTGAGGGAGAGCGGGGGAGAAATACAATTAAATAGAAACAATTGTCTATTATACAAACGTGGCCTAACAAAATACTTTTCCATTGTCTATTTCTGATCTCTATTCAATTGTTCTTTGTGTTTATTTTTATGTTTTCATATGATAGAAATTGTAGCAGGTGATTCCTAAATAATCGTTCAGTTAATGCAGATTGATTAAATGACATAAAATGAACTAAAAAACAAATGTGTAAAGTTATAATCAAGTACATATATCAAATAATCCCAATTTAAATTTAATTTTATCTACTTGTGGAATATCTACTAGCGGAAAAATACAAAAAGAATATATCTAAAGGTAAAGTCAGAACTTTCTTTACAACTCAGTCTTCTACCTTCTGTCTGATTCAATGTTTTCCGTTTTCTATTTGTTGTTCTTCTTAAATGGTGCGAAAAAAGTGCGTTTTCTATTTTGGTTTGTCTTTAATAATATTATTTACACTTTGTTGCGTTATTTGTTTGTGTGTGTCTCTCTGCCAAGTTTTACTTTTTTGTTACACTCTGATTTGGGGCGTGAGTCGTGTGGATTGTTGTCAAGGACGATTTCCGGGCGGCGATAGCAACCCCTAATTGCTGCCCACTTGAGAGAGTTGAGAGGAACTCGGCTCAGCAGCACTTATCTGTGTCGGCCATCAGTTGGACGAGTTCTCAGCCGCACAGCCACTCCACTATCAGTCGGGGCTAATCGGCAAACAGTTGCCAGTGCCATGTCCTTCCATGTCCTTGTGTATCCTTCTGTCAGTTGCAGGGTCTGGCTAATTTCATGTTTATCGCGGCATCGAAATTAACCAGACACCCAAAGGGGCGTTTGCTTAGCTTTAGTTTTGCGGTCGGTTTTTCTATATTCTTTTGATTTTTTTGTGACTCTTTCAATTCAGTTTGGCCCCTGGTGTTTATGGGCCAATTTGTAAGTTCTTTTGAAGGCCGTTTACCGCGCTGATTCGGTTATCTCAGCTTTATGTTTATTACTCTCATTTGCCTAATTTGACTCACTTTATGGCATAGTTTTCCATCACAGATCACACATTCATTTAATGGCAGTCAAAGATTTTTTGTTGTTGATATTTTCTCTCTATTTATCAGTTTGTATTTACTTCTTCTGGCTCTGCTTTATACTCGGTGCCTTGTGCCAAACCTGCTAATTGTCAAAAAAAGAAATATAATCAATAGTGATCGATTGATAGATTCCGATCATTTTATTATGATCTAGAATTCAAACTTTTATCATATATCTTTATATAGAGTATCTGTAATTCGTTTTGATGTCATTCTTCATTGACTTCGCTGTTGTTCATTTCATATTTTGTTAATGTTGATTATGGCATTTAAAATTTTCCATATTGTTATTCGACTATGAAGATCACAGTTGGCATTTCCAATTAGCACTGATTATTTTGATTCATATCGGCTACACTTTGCTCCATTGGCAACGACAATTCACCATTGTGGCAACAATTGTTAACATTGCCATTAATTGGTAACAATCTCAATATCAATTCAAGAGTGCGAGCTTCGTTACTTCGACGGATACCCAGCAAAGATGGGAGACGGGGCATTATTGACTTACAAACAAATTCGTAACTCTTGTGAGAATAATGCTTAAATATTTCTTAAGATATCTCATAGTTTTGTGACTCCGAATTTCTTTTGTATTTCGAATTATTCTCGCAATAGAAAACTACTTAAAATGTCTACAGGGTATTTCATAGTTCAGCTGGCAAATGTTGCTCTCAATTTCCATTTGATTGCAATTTGAAAATATGTTCTCACAGGATAACAAAAAGGAAGGCTACGCCTTGGATCCATCGACTCTGGACTTGGTCTCAATTGCACCCACTTAACGGGATCGCACAATGAAAATGTTTTGCGCCGCTCTTACCCACCCTTCCGCCCGCCCGTCCGCCTGGCCCTCCTCCAACCTATGACCTACGAGCTACGAGCACTCGACCAAAATCGCGCGCCCATTAGAGCGTGTTTAATGTTATTTATTCATTAGGTTTAAGTGTGCGCGAAAAATAACAATTACAAAAGCAACAAAAAACCGAAACGTATTTTGTTGTGCGGGGTCAGATTTCCCGAATATAAAAAACAAGAAAAGAAATGAAAAGAAAAAATAGAAAAAACCATAATTGAGTGGCAGCATCGACGCTATGAAAATACGAGTGTACTCATAGCATATTCATTCATAAAGGACGAGCATATTTCCAGCAAGGATCTCGCGATTTTCAGCAGCTGTTGTGGGTTATGAAAAGCGCAGGAAGTTCGCCAGTACTAAAGCAGCTGTGTTATCCTTGGCCTTAGACAGACAGCATTCAAAGGATGCCATTATTTAAGCCCAAACAAGCCGCAAAATTGGCCAATGAATGAGCTTAAAAACCAAGTGCTTGCCGCAATTTTGAGTACTTTTCAGGCGCAACAATATAACTACTTTTATGCTCTATACAGATTAATGTGGATGCAGTCAAATGGAAAATGCATTTTCCATTATCCTTTAAGGATTAAATAATAATAGTTTTTTAAACAGAATGGACGAGAATATCTCAATAAAATTATGAGATATTAATTATATTTCGCTCAAAAAACTTCTATACAAATGTAATAAATTGTATGCTTATTATCGAATCTAAAAAATATACTTTTTATAATCTATACAATCTTAGTTATATAAGAGAATTTTTTATGTGTTTGTTAAATAATCAGAATATTGAGATAAATTTAAGTTGAATTTGTTAAGTTATCAAAATCACTTAAGCTTTGATTATTTACAAAAATTGTTTATTCTTTTCTGACCAAATCTTCTTTAATGATGTGCAGTTAAAGCCTAGAGTGTTTTTTCTAGCTTATACTGTTATGTTTGAGCTCTATAAATGAATGTAGCACTTGCCTTTGGGCCTTCCCCAGCACATGGGACAATTTGGTCAGGTGTTAGTAGACTGCAACACACACTCATACTCACACACACACACACACACACACACACACACACACACACACACACACACATGGAAACTGTAGCCTTTGAGAATTATTCGCTTGCAGGAGCATAAAAAGCTTCTCGACTGAAACTGAGACGGAGACTGCGATTGAGAGGAGTGAAGTAGAGTCAGAGAAGAGAGAGTGAGAGAGAGAGAGAGGAGAGTGAAGAGTAAAGTCAGTCATGCAACTAGCGAGAGTTGCAGCACTTGTGAGTCTTTCATTTAATTAGCCACAGCTGACAGTTAGCCAAAGAAAGCAGCAACAATGTGAGCAACACACACACACATACACTTACAGAGAGTCAAAGCTGTATGTTACCGTCGGCAATCGAAGCGAAGTCAGAGTTTTGATTTTTGAGTTGAAAACTGAAGTTGCCGCACTTGAATTGGCGTGCGGCCAGCTGTTGTGTGTGTGTGTGTGTGTGTGTGTGTGTGTGTGTGTGTGTGTGTGTGTGTGTGTGTGTGTGTGTGTGTGTATGTGGCATGCCCCATACCCTTGTCCATGCAACCAGGCCGAAGCACTTGACTGCTGCTTCAATGGCTACAAAATGCAATATAATATACAATAATGACATTTCACTTTGCAATTACAATATAAATTGCGCGGGCTTTAAACGGCTTCAACTTGCGCCAAATGCACTCGAAACATTTCAAGTGATTCAAAAAAGGCAAAAAAAAAGAAATGAATCACAAAAAAAATATATTCGTATGATTCTTTTTTTTCAATTCTGCAATAAATCAAAACTCTGTAAAAGTGCAGATCCAGTCAAGCATTAAAAATTAATTATGAAACTGCACCTCTCTCGCTCTCTCCTACTATAGTTCTCTCTCTCTATCTGCCAGTGTCTCCGTGGGTTTTCTATGATTTATTGGGAAGGTAACGGCGAGTCGTAAAATTGAGTTATGTAAGGAACCACAGTTCTTAGGGAAAAACAAGACACACACCCCGGAAAATTCGATTGCAGGCGCCAAAATGTTTGCCAAACAAAGCGTAAATTATGAAAATTATGAATTGCTTTGGTTGAGTTACTTACGAGTATAAAGCATTTTTATCGAGAGGCAAGAGATACATATGTCTTAGAGGGTATTCTGGCTTAAACCATGTCGATTGTCTGCCAATGACATCTTTATTAGTTTCCACAACGTTGAGCCCAAATGGAAACCATGGAAAATGTCAAAAATTTATAATGAATTATGATGAATTGGTAATGTTGTTACGACCTAAAGATTATTTAGCCCAACAGAACAACAGACAATTATAAACTTGATTTGAGCTTAAGTCTTCTTTAGAACTTTCAACAATAATAATTTTATACTTTCTTTAACTGCTCGACTTTAGCTGAAGCTTTTCATAAAACTAACTTAGGATATCTTAAATATGTATAGTATAGTTTACTTAATTATCTAAATTTAATTTAACAGATCTTTAAAATGTTGTCGGGATAGCTGGAATTTGAATATAACTTAATATCACAACTTCTTTATACGCCTTTTAAGCTTAGTTCTTAATCTAGGTTTGACAAAGCTTCGGGAATTACTTGAGATCCCTTGACGTAATCCGAAATGATCTTAACTGGTAGCCATTTGCAGTAGCAAAATGAGCACAATATACACACACACACACATGCAGACATATATACAGAAAACCAACACATGTGTAAATTGTTGGATATGGTTATTTGGCATGAATGGCGGCCAGTCTTTTGACATGGCCAGTGACATTTGAAAGCGCTTTAAAACCAAGTTGAGTCGCATTTTGACATTAATTGTGTAAATTCTTTAGGGTCACCCAATTCAAGTCATTTCAAATCGATGCTACAACAATTGCGTCAAATTAAAATAAAAATAAAGAGAAAAAAAACCAACCAAGTGCTCTGTCCGGATCTAGAGCTGGGGTTGGGCTTGGTTTTGGTTTTGGTTTGGATTTTGGTTTGGTTTGGCTTAGACCCAATGTCTTTTGGTCTCTCTCAAGTGGCACGTGCTTTTGTTGGCGACGGTGAAACCGTTGCTCGGCATTTGTCTCAGCCATTGGCATTTGTCTCATTTAGAGAAAGGTGACTTTTCAAATGGTGCTTATTGAGCCATACACACACATCCATACAAATGTATTTATCGAGTGTAATATCTCGTCTATACATAACACACTGCGCATAATGAACCTGGATGCCAGAGATTGATTATGCGACGCCATTTTGTGGCTCTCAAGTAGCTGAAAGTCTATAGTAACTATAGTGGTCTCAAGATACATCTATTAACATCTGAAAAATGGAATGTAAATTTTGTGATTGTGGGGCAGAGATTAGTCTAATACCTTGATATCGAAAGCTTTCGAAATTAAAAAAAATGTCTTACAGCAAGATTAAATATATAATATACACATGAGAAATATAATAAAATTTGTAAAGTAACTAAGCTTAATGCTCCGTAAAAAGAAGATACCCTATATAATATTGTATTACATATTTTAAAATAAATGAATAAAATCATATAAATTAATTTATTTTTCAAATTAGTTCTAATCATTTTTATTAATTAATAGTTGTTCTTATCTTACTAATCTTAATATTTGATTGAATAATTAAAGATCTCAAGCTCACACATGCAGCACACGTATTTATTTGGTAGCTGAGCTTAAAGCTCCGCCCGTCAGAAGTACAGAGTGAAGCAGCTTTACAGCCAAAAGCACACTAATACTTGCACACTTACTAATACACACACACATAGTACAAACTATAAAAGCACCCGTCTACATTCCTAAGCTTCTTCTCTCTCTCGAGCTTCTGCCGCAGGTTTCTCTACCCCTTCCCTGGCTCACAATAATGGACAAGTAATTAACACAAATCGCAAATTATAACAAATCCCAGCGCCAGTCCGTCGCCCTTTCTTCCACTCCCCCCTTGGACAGCCCTCAGCCAGCATAAATAAATGAGTATGTATCAATGTGCATAAAGTTTTCCTTTATTTTCTTACTTGTTTGTTCCCTTTTGAATGGCCATTTATCATTGAAACTATGACGGGCCATTTGCTACGCGAAACGGAAGTGGACAAAAGTGACCATCCAGTTTGCTGTCCATTTATATAAATTATACATATGTATTTGTATACACATATATTTAATGTCATTCTCAAGCAACCAGTCTAGTCAAGTCCAGGAGCTCGGATCGCTGTCTCCTTGCAGCATCGGCAAGTATGTGCAACAATTTGACCGCAGTTGCCGCACATTTGAACCCAAATTACTTGAGATAAATGCGTACTTAATTTGCAGACTTTGAGTGGTGGTATCAAAATAATAATCAATGTTCCATTATCCTTTCAACGGCAGGCGAGTCGCTGCGTGAAGATTATAAGCGACACTTCCACGTTGGCCCCTTTTCCATCTCCGTTTCCCCCTTTTCTCTCTATTCCCTCATCTTTGCCTTGCCCCTTAGGCGCCCCATACCCTCGCGAATTCCAGTTGAACCCGTTTGCAACCTGAACCCTTCTCAAGCCCATTTACTCAGTGTTTCAGTGCTTGTGTGCGAAAAGTTTGTCTTTCGTCTCCCTGTGGCCCGAGGCGGCGCGAAAATTTGGACATGTTATGTGTTTGCCAAAGTTAAATAGCTGCCGCTTGGGTTCAAAGGTTAAACAAGGATTTGGCATGTTTTTCTAGACATGCAAAAGTGGCAGCTACTCGTAAAAGCAACTCAACAACGAAACGAGTCTTTTAAGGCCTACGCATGAGACCATTTGAATACCCTGTAGCAAAATGACCGAAGGTGTCTTTAGAATTCAGTAAAATATATCAAGAATAAAGGACAATTTTAGAGAGTAATTTAAGCTTTTAAAAGTGGGTGTCAAACATATCGGAATAAGAGAAATATGTAGAAATTCATTTTGTTCAAAATAAATAGGTTGTAATGAAAGATAATGGGTTAATTTTCTTAGCATTATTAGGCTTTAGAAATTAACATAATAATCTGACAACTGCGCATATAGCTTTTTTCTAATATTTCTTCATCTGTTATAAAGGACTTTAAATCTCAAAGAAATTCATTTATGGTAGTTGCAGGGTATCCGATAGCTGTATAGCTCTAACTAGCTCATTTGTCTATTTCATTTAAAATCTTAAGTGCCTTATGCAAATCCAATTTGAATCAGTTAAAGAGTCCGCCAGGGGCCAAAGACAGGTAGGCGTCATCATCATCATCTTTATCATCTTCGTTTCGATATCGAAATCGAAATCGACTTCGATTTGCTTTGTATCAAGTGGAGAGCACAAAGACGGCGACATTAAAACAAAAGTAAATCACAGCTTAGCGTCAAAGATGTTAATTTTATGGGGGCTACGGCTACCTTTTCGGGTCTCTCACTGCACCTTTCTCTCCCTCTCGCTCCCTCTCACTGAAATTTATGCAGCAACTGCCAGAAGGAGGCGAGCCAACTCGTAAAAATCAAAACACGTTACAAATCGAACAAAAAATGCATGAAATTATGTATGTATATGAAATAAAATTGACTTTGCTTCAATTTTTTGGAGCGTGTGAGGCGTAACGGTCAGGCCCTAGTGACTAGTGACCATTGACGATCCCCGATTCCCGATCTCCGATACACAAACTTCATCAACAGATCCCGCATCAATTTCGCTCGCCTTTTGTCACACCAAAAAAATGGAATAGAAAAACGGATTTGATAAACAAACAACGAAACCAAATCAATGGCAAAAAATCAAATGAGTTGATGAAACGCATCATTAGCATGGTTTCAATCAATATATTGATCATCTGACTACCAGCATTTAGTCGATATCTGATCTGTGTGAAATGATCGCAGTCCATCGTAATGCAATTGCAAAAGCGGGTCAGTTCTTTTGCTAATGATGTTCGCTAATTAATGCTAATGATAATGTAACATTTAACAAAAATCAATGCAAGTTGAAGTAGTCAAAAGTGTTGGAAAATCCAACATTCAACTCTGTCTATGTTACATTATGTGTAGAGTTTATTATTATTAAATATATTACAAATTATTTTAATTATTATTTTTAATTCATTGCACCTTCTTAATTAAAAACTATTGCCATCTAATGAAACTTATCGTAGGCTCTAAGCAACATTTCAACAATTTAAAAAAGAGTAAATCATTTTGTGTGTTTCTTTTGTTAGGTTGACCCTTCTAACACCTGCTCCCCCCTCTAGTCACCAACATAGAATAGACCCACGCATTAACGCGATATCCAATTAAAATATTTCGCCTTGATTTTCAATATGGAAACATTTTAATTTCCATGCGAATTTTGTTCTTTAAAGTAGAACAATGGCAACATAAATGGATTATGCACATTCGTGTGCGTTTATCACCAGAGATTTGGAGCAATTAGAGGAACAGGGCAACGAAAAGAAAAACAAGAATAAACGCGTACAGATACATACAGCAGTGAGTGTTCGCCATATGGGAGAGGTTGCTGGTGCTGTAATTAATTTACGCCACTTGACTTTTGGGGCAAACAATGGGGCACGATGAACCAGCGGGTTGAGTTTAGTTGATGGCGCCAGACGGAAACCGGAACGGAACGGGACGGGACGGAAACGGAAATGCCAAAGCATGTGGAAACATTTGCCAATGTGCGACGAGTGGAAAGGATAATGCCGAGGCAGTAATTAAAAGCGGCATGCAACTAGCATAGCTAAGCTGCGGCCAGGTACGAGTTTGGCTTATGCTCTATGTCTGGGCCATGGTCGAGTGGCAATTGGCAATTGGCGCGATGCAATTTTTTTCTTTACGCGCGACTCGCTGTGCTAATTGAATATTTGCCAGGTGGACGAGCCTGGACGAGGACTCGATTTGCATACGCTGCATTTAATCCAAACGGATGCTAAGCAGGACATGAGTGGACCATCTGGTTGGCCTGTTTTGACGAGCACTTACCACTAAATGCGTCTTAGATGCGCTGCTTTGTCTTTGTCTTAGCTTGGCTGTCTTTTCGGGCCAGGACAATGCAGGACCTCCCAATATGACTTTGATGCGGCAGCGTTGACAATGCGACATTTGTCTCAATTGTTGCGGCCGCACTCACAATTTCTTTCAACTAAACAATTACATTTCTAAATACGCAATTGTCCTTTTGACACTGCTGTCCCGCTCCGAATGGCGGGTTATCTTTTTGAAGCGTAAACAATTGTCAATTGTCAAAGGGAAATTTGCATTTTTCGTACTACTTTCAGTTCAGTTGAGTTTGAGTTTGAATATTCAGCTTTGGGTTCTTTTCTAGAGAAATGCAAACTCGTAAGTGTCTGAAGGGAGAAGTGAGGACCCACCGCAAGGCATCGAGAGAAGACCATAAAACTGGCTGAGACCAGAACGAGTACGGCAATAAACGCCGGGGAGCGGAATCGGCGAATCGGAGAATCGTGTAGAATCGCGTGCCTTGAAGCAATATTTACATATTTGCATTGGGTTCTCTGAGCTCAGAGAACGATCCGTAGTAGGATCTGTACTCAACCTCACACCTCTCTCTCATTTGGCCAGCCGTGATTTATAACGTTTGTAAAAATATGACAAGTCTGTCATATAAATTCTCATATTGTTAGCATACCAAGACATCGTTTCGACTCTCTGCCTTTGTTCATCTCCTGCAGCAATAACAGAACCTGGTCAATGCCAGCTCCAGTCTGTGTTGTGGTGGCAGTTGGCGCTTTTGTTTGGACCTGGCTCTGAAACGGCTGGCCATCTGCACGTGTTACGTGTTGCATGCTGCAAACGGTTTATATCCCTCTCAAGTGCCAACAGTAAATGGCACATAAAAATATTTTCAATTTCAGTTTCGGTTCTTTGGGCCGAACAGTTCAGGAAGTTGCTTACTTCAAAATTACAGAAGTCGCTTTATTACCCGTTCAGCCTTTCACCTTCTCAGCCTCTTGGCCGTGAATTGTGAACAACGCCTTCGGCACTCATTAGAATTCTATTTGACATCAGAAGGTGTTATTAAAAATAGACATGGAGTCCAGGAATGTAAGGAAAAGCTGTTTCAATCATAATAAACACTTTGCAGTAGGGGTTTAGCTTATTGGTAAATTAATAATACAGTTCAAAGCTTTTAAATGACTTTAGAGATTATAAATATTAAAAAATATAACACCCTATAAATAAAAAAGTAATATCTCAAAATTGTTCATACTCTATTAGTAGTTTAGCTTATTGGTAAATTAATAATGACTTTAAAAAAACAAATATTAAATAATATAACACCCTTTAAATAAAAACATTATTAACTCAAAATTGTTTAGACTATATTTATAAAAAAAAACATTCTTCTTTGTATGTTACCAAATTCATGGCAGGCATGTGCGGTTCTATGGTGTAATGGTTAGCACTTTGGACTTTGAATCCAGCGATCCGAGTTCAAATCTCGGTAGAACCTGTGACACTGTTAACTTTTATATTTTGTAATTATCCAATAGAAAATTAACTCATATATAGGGTATCTGAAAAACAGACTATTTATTTTTTGTATAATTCTTTGTTTAACGTCGACTAACAACAGTGTATAAGAAAAAATTGATTTACAATTAGAAAAATCTTTAATAAAGAAAGTAAAATTAAAAAATTTTATTAAACTAAACAATTTGTATTTATAAGTGAAAGATACTTATGTTAATTCTCTAAAGCAAGAAAACTAGAACATTTTTAGTATATTTATAAATCTGTAAATATTTCTATGGCTCTATCTGTATCTATATCTATATATGTATATATATATATCTCTTAGAGTTATTTCCTATGAAACTCTTGTATATTTTGCTAGTCCCTTGTGATTTACTTAGTCCAGGGTGTTGCTTACCTTATGAAAACCTTTGCACAACATTCAGTTGAATCCAGGGGCATCGTAAAAGTGTGGCACACAGGAGTGATGAGGAGAGGAGAGGAAAGGAGAGGAAAGGAGAGAGGGATCAGCAGTCAGTGCTTCGGGTAGGAGTGATTGTGAGGCGTATTTGTGACCTAAAGTTATTAGCCAAAGTGACCTTTTCTCACAACGTAGATCGTAAAGCACTTTTGGCTAAGTAGAAACAGATTTCGCTGGGCGTTTGGGAATTTCCTTTGGCAAGGACGCGTGTCCTGCATAAAAGCTAAATGGCCAGCATGGCCATTGTTTGGCCTAATGCTAATGCCTTGGCCGTGCTCGGCCTGTTTGGCCTTATTAGTGGGTTTATTGAGCACAGGAAATTCCCGAATTTAACCCGAGACTTCCGAGAAAACACTTGGAAGCACAAAGCGAGCTGCGATTAGCGTCCTCGACTCGAATTCCTGTCAAAATTCACTTGAAATTTCACACTTAAATGTGGAAATTAAAATGCCACATTGAACGAATGGCCGGCTGCTGTTCGATAACTGCCGCCTGCCGCCTGCTGCCTATCGATAACATGGTGAGGTATCGAATTTGATACCAAAGTGTATCCATGAAGTGTATTTTTGTAATCTTTGAACTCTCGCCCCGTCTGACATATTAGACAATTCCAAATACAACAAAATACAATGGCTAAAACGCAATACAAAAACATTAGGAAACAATTGAAATTGTTGAAATATAAATCCCCTGCCCTATGCTCCGCAACCCCCTCTCACCCCACACCCCTGCAAAATATATGGTGTGTCCTTGTATCTATATCCTGCGCAATATGTGTTGCCGCCTTTGTTGTGCTGCCTGTGTGTGTGTGCGTGTGTATGTGTGCGAATGTAATTGTGTGTAGTTGTTGTTGTTTTATTTTCCTTCTTCCATTCACAATCAACAGTCGCAGTCATCGCATCGTTTTGCTTTGTTCGCGCTTTATATGCCCGAGCATTATTACGTCTGATATTCCCAAAAAAATAAAGAGGGAAGAGAGCAGAGGGAAGGGGGAAGGGGGAAGGAGAAGTCTGTCTGAAGTGGCTACAATGGGTATTAATTTATGTATATGGAGCAAGGCACTAACAACAACTAAATGCGCATTATGACAGCATTTTAATTGATCTCCCAAACTAAGCGTAACTGTACCAAACACGCTCTCTCTCTCTCTCTCTCTCTTTTTCTCTCCTTCTCTTTCTCTCTCCCTCTAGCATTTGATGGGCTGCTGTCAACGTTGATCTAATCTGACATTTGGACAGCGATGCATCGCTGCACAGATTTTCCAATAAACAAATTTCGTATATGGAAGGACGCAGGACCCTCTAAAGTTACATATATGTATAAAGATACAAATACACAGCGAGAGATACAGATACTTTCTGTGGCAGAGATTAGCGTTTTACGCTCGTTTGAATTTTTATTATGCTAAGCTTGGATTTAATTTTTGCATTGTTTCCCTCTCAAGAGGGGTAGTTCTGTACTGCGGCCAGGGGATAGGACCAAGACCCGGAACAGGAACAGGACCAAGTCCAGGGTCAGCTTTGTCAGGGAAAGCACTTGTGCTCCCTAACCTACAGTGAAACTATCTACATATATCGATATAAAACAGTTTAGTGAATTGTCGCAAGATGATTAACCCTAGACAATAGATGAATATATTGTAAAAAAAAAAAGATAGAAAGAAGAAGATTTGTCTAGTGATCCGATCCTGGCAGACAGTCTGTCGCCGTTTGTTGGCACTTCACGGCACAGTCGAGAGCGTATTTAGTTGATTGTTGGACATTTAAAAGAAAATAGATTATTACAATGAATGAAACGAAATGAAATTTCAGAATGATCTGCAATTCTATACTAATCTAACAGACAGCAGGGCGACTCTCGTTCACTTCCATCCATTGTTCTTGCCAGACATGCTGGCGACCCTGTGGCAGGTAGATGTACAATATACATATAAAGTTGCCTCTAAAGGAAGTTCTCTGTGTGAGTCCATTGTCCATTGTCCATAGTCCGTTGGGCATAGTTTATGTGTCTGCTGACTAGACCATACACGATCCATATCCATTGTTGACCACGCTTTTCGTAGAACAGTGTGTGACAAAACAGTAGAACAAGGGAACAACAGAACAAGAGAACAACTGGAGAACTGAAGAGCTGGAGAACTGAAATGCCATAGAGACAACGACTTCGTCTACTTCTTATTCTTGTCTTCTCTCTGTCTCTTCTCCCTGTTGACTGCGCCCCACCATCAAATGCATTTTCCTCATCTTTTCTTCTTGCTTTTTACGACATTTATTTAACTGGCTTTTATGCCCAATGTGTTTCTGCTTATTAATGTGGAAATGCCTCTCCAAATTGGAGTGTCATTTGGTTTCAATCCGACAAAAGGAAATGCCCAACCAATTTTGTCAGGGTGCAAGTTTCAAGAAAGTCATCCAAAATGTTTAAGGGAAACTCGTTCGAAAAGAAACTACAATCGTTTGAAGTTACTTTTGTTCCACATTGCGATCAGTTTTTGATATGTCGAAAGGAAGATAAAAAGGAGAAATCTATAAGGAATTGAAATGAAATTATCATTATTTCAACAGAGCCAACTAAATTTGTTTGAGATAAAAAAACTATTGCAAATACGAACTTAAAAAGACAATTTTCCACCCAAGAACTTCTCTAAAAAAGGAATAAAGAAAACGTTTCAAAAACTCAGTTTAAATATTTATTCATATACTTTGCTTTTTTAGATTTAAAGTATTTAAGATAGACAGTGGAAAATACAGAATAGCTTTGTTTTTATAAGAAAAGTCTTAGCAGATCTCAAACCGATTTCAATAATCCCATAATATTAATGATATTCCGTTAGAGAACATCACTTGAGAAAAGTCTTCAAATATATACCCTGTATATGGGATACTTAACTACAAGCGAGTTGAACTCTGACGCCGACGCGCCAGACAGTCTGTCGCCAGCACACAAAATGAGTGAGAGAGAGGGAGAAGGAGAGAGAGTGAGAGCGAGAGCGAGAGAGGACAAGGGAGTAAGTGAGGGAGGCAGAGAGACAGACAAGTAGCTGAGCGGACATAAAAACACGCACAATAAGAGCGAGACAAAAGTAAAGACACAAGACTGAAAAAAAAGTAGATAAAATACAGAAGAGGATCACTTACACAAAGCGAGTCAGAGGGCGAGCGAAAGAGAGAGAGCGAGAGGGAATACAAAAACAATGGCCTCCTACACAGTGGTAAGTGATCAGTGACCCAGGCCCAACAAAAAAGACAAAAACAACATAGAGATAAATACTATAGTACGTATAATACTAAAACCAACCAGAACCGAATCGAACCCGTGCCCCGGGCATTTGACTTTTGTTGTGCGTTTCACTTTATTTTCATTTGTTTTGGGAAATTCCCAAATAAAAGGTAGTTAAAGCCAGACAATGCCAACAAACAGGTAGAGATAAGCATAACCCGAGGTACAGTCAACCGATCCATGGATGACATTGACAACGACAACGAGGATGACAACGACAACGACAACGACAACACCTGTGATAGGTGAACTCGGAGTTTCCCAGGCTCGTCGTTCGCCCAGCTGGTGCAAAAACAAACACAGGAAGGAGTAAGTAAGTTTAAGCCTAAGCCGGCTTTTACTTATCTGGCAACAGGACTTAGCCAGTTAGCAATGGCCAGATTTAAATGACCGCAGCTCAGCAGCGATTTGTATAATTAAAAGCCGCATGCAAATTGTGGGAAACTTCAACGGGAATCTACAACGATCTGAGATCTATATAGAGGCGTATGCAATTAACCCATGCAAATTTAGTAATTTACAGCATTCAAACTATCATAGATAGGATATCAATCCACAACGGTTATGTTCGCATTTAGGTTTCAAAATCTGTATATGAAAAATGTTGACTCTTTGGACATTTAGCGATCAAAACTTTATTAAAGCTCATCCGATTTCCATGAGGAATGTCTTATTTTTCATAATATTAATCCTACTTTTGCTTTGCATTTAAATTTTATGCTTCTGATTTATGCTTCAGTGTTACCCCTTTACATTTTTCGAAAATTTATTTATTTTATTAGTTTAATCGTTTTCGTGATAAAATTAAGGTAAAAAAGTACTTTTGAACTTATTTCCACTTTTTTCTTTAAAATCTTAACGGTTATTTCGTTTGGAATAATTTAGGTTTTTGGGTTTCGGTAAAATAGAAAAGTTTTGTTTCGTTTACGATTTCAACCGGTTAATGCGGGTGTTAACCCGTTAGGTAACGGATACGTTTACGGTTTTAATTGATGTTCATAGATATTTTATACATATATTCTATTCTGGATTATAAATAGGACACCTAGCTAAAAAATTAAATTTGTGGAATTTTTAACATAATTTAATAAGTTTTAAAAATGTTTAAATAACCACATTTTAATTATAATTCAATCTTAGAGAATCCTTGATTTTTGATCAATAAAAATGTCATTTGAGAGCAAAAGACAGAACGAAGTTCACACGATGCAAACTTCGCGCATGTCTCATGATGTATAGATCTGTGTTCACAGTCGAAACCATTGCAAAAACCCCTAAAATGGCAAAAGAATAGGAAATTGAAGAAAATCAAGGTATTCGTTAGGCAATCGATTGTCAAAGGACGCAACCCTTTTGCCTATTCCGCTGTTGTTGTTGTAGTTTTTGTTTGTGCCGTCAAGAAATCAATGCGCTCCGAACGGCAACCCTGTGAAAGATCAGCGCAAATTGCGAACTCTCACCTGCGCAGTTGACAAAAACGCAAGAAAACATTAAAGGAAAGAGATCTGTTCTTGAAAAAGGGTCATGTCACATTTCTTTATTTTTATTTTTTGCATTTGAAAAGTGGGTCGTAGGTCGATCTGGGATTGGGAACGGGGTCGCGTCTTGGGTTTTCGACTTGATTGAGTTTATGCGATCGCATCGGCTGATCCCTCGATCGGTTCAAAAGGTGCAAAATAATTGAACACGGCGAAAATGAAAATTTGCAAGCATGTAATTGTCTGAGATTGAGGATTGACAAAGGTCGAGGCTGAGTTGTTGCAATTGAATTTAACTCTTTTGTTGTTTATTTATTGGTATCAGAGCAACATTTGACTGGCGAAAAAATATATACATAAATATCTCTATAAACTGAGAAAGGGGTTTGATTTTTGCATCAGAGGGCAAACAATATTGCCCTGATTGCAATAACATGCAAAAGAAAATACGGAAAATCAAGAAAACGCGCCAAAATAAGAGCGACATGCGGCCAATATGTAAATGGAAATGGAAACGGGAGCAGGAAATTCATACGACTTAAATTGAATGATTTTTCTCGATTACAAACAACTTAATTAACAAGCATGCAAATTATTCACGTAAGTGTAATATTAGAATTTGCATATATCAACAGGAAGGTATGAGAAAGTTTTTGAATCTATTGAAAATTCCAGAATTACTGTCAGAAAGCGAGCGATGACATGAACTTTTAAAATGATCGTCAGGAATAATTTATTAATTATTATATTTAGAATAAATACAACACAGCACAAACATTAAATTATAAAATATTTGCTAAACAGTAATTCAAACCATTCGATTTAAATTCTGAGTAAATATTCTGTGAGTTTTGTCTTGTCGTTTTTAAGATATCTTAACAGAGATCTGTATAACGATATTCTTTTGTAATCACAGCGAAATGAACATCGTGAAATGACTAGAATTCACAAAAGGCAAACGCGATCACTCGAGATCGTAGATATGGCATATTTGTTACCTTTAAAGTATCAACTTACCTAGTGAAAGAATTTGCAAATGAAATGCATTGATTTGCGATTCAGAATCAATCGAGTGTGTGCGATCTTTATGTCGATCTATATGCAAATTGTAAACGAATACCCAAAAAAGATTCAATTTCATTGCGCAACAAAAGAAAATTGCAACCGTGGCGAAAAGAAGAAAAAGTTAAAGTTCAACCCAACTCATGTGCAGATTCATTGCCAATTGCCAATTGGCAAAAAGAAACCCCTAAAGATCGATTGTGCGACATTTGAATTGCCTTCAAATGGCAAAGATGTGAATGTCCTGGAAAGGAGCTCCCCCCGAGGACAATTGGCCCGCTCGCATTTGCATGCATTTCAAATTCATTGACGTGTCGTCTGCTGTTTGTTGATTTTTAATTTATTTTTGATTTTTTGCGCTCTCCTAAGATCTGTCTATTTTTTTTTGCCAGGCAGCTGTCTGTTTGCCTCTTTGTTGTTGTTTGTTATTTGGCAATTTCCTTGCGGTTGTGCTGAAGTGCATTGCGCACTTCCAAGTCAACTATCAAAGAGTCATCCATCATTTTGATGGCTTCTTGTAACGTTTTCTTCCTCATCCTCATTCCTGTCCTTTTCCTGTTGTTGTTGTTTACATGTCTGGCCCACTCGCCAGTCGAAAAAAAAAGAATAAGCAAAAAGTCACACGAATCAAGAGGCATCTGGTAATTGAATCTTTTATCCTGACTACAGATCGCTGGGAAAAAAAGCTGCCGCAACGCCTGCGCAGTGTGTGCAACAAAATTTGCATGTGGCATGAAATTTGAATGCCACAGCAGCAGCAATGGATGTGTATGTGAATGTGTATACGCGTGGGTCGATGCCACACAATGCTGCCAACTTAATGGGGCAACACAATAATTTTCCACTTTGCCACATTGCCACGCACCATGAAATTACCCCACCCCCGAAGTTGCAGTGCAACTTCAACTAATCAGCTGTCAGGGCAAATAACTCAATTAACTTGATCGCCACAAATACGAGTCACACAATTCCACGGAATTTCAAATGCAACCGAGTGGCAACTGTCAAAATTCTGTTCAAAATTCAACGAATTTCAGATCAAAACAATATGAAAATGCATTGCCACCAGACAAGACAAGACATGGCAAGAAAAGACAGGCCAAAAGACAAGAGACGGGCCAAGTCCAGAGCGAGGCTAAAGATCCAGCCATTGATCAGCCTCTCTTATAAAGTGGCGACTGTCATTCGACGACGATGACTTTGTATGAAATGCGTTTTGACTGGAGTGGAGTCGAGTTGGAGATGGAGTTGGAGATCTCCAGGTGCCCCCAAAGATCTTGGTAATGGCACACACACAGCTGGTGGCTCCACAGCCACAGGTCTCCACACTGTCTGGAAATGGCCAGACCAGTCGGCGACTCCGAGAGACTCCACCTCAAGTGGACTGCAGTGTGGAGTGTGGACTGAGTGGAGAGTCGCGAGAGGGGACAACTGGCTCTCGGAATGTTTTCATATCAATAATTTAGCCGTGTGCGCAGTCGGGGAAAAATGCATTTATTTTTTTTATTTGTCGCTGCTCGCCTCAATAAAAAAGAGCCTCACAGCAATCAATATGCAATAATCAATAGAGCAACAACATTTTCATTTCATTTCAACTTTTCCAAGATCTGACAAAAGCGCATCCACAACTTGTTACACTACCAGCAACAACAACAGTAACAACAACAACAACAACAGTAACAACAACAAAAGTGCAACTCAGTCCAACAATAACAATGACGCAGCCGCAAAAGTTTCTTACGAAGTCCCCCAAAAGAAGAATCGAACCCTAATGAGTTGCTGGCGGGGCACAGGCCATTCGATATACGCAACGTGCACTGAGAGAAACAGTGTGATACTTAGACAACAAGTAGTCATAACTATTAAGAATATTATCTTATATATTAATTTAAGTACGACAGTAGAGAGAAATCAGTGTGCTCTTTAAACAACAAGTAATCATTTCTATAAAATTTCTATTTAATTTTAAGTTTTCATTTCTATAAAACAATATACTTTATTATCTAGTTCTTATTTTTATAGAACTTTCTGTCATTATTTGCTAACTTATAATTTTAATATTGGTAAAATCTGTAAGAATTATTATTATTTACTTTCTCTTTTCTCGTTAATGGTCAACTCTTCTGATTATAATATGTTTAATTAGTTGATTAAAAAATTTCCAAGTCAGTCGACTATATATAGAATATCTATTACTTATTCCGTAAGTCAAAAGAGACATCTCTATATCACTTATAATATTACTGAATGCGCATGAGTATTCTTCAAAATGATTGCTTCTCATTTAAGTAAATTTAAGTAATTGAAAGTAAATTTTTGTCAGTGTAGGCGAACCGGTTCCTCGTCGATTGGGCACGGAATGGCAGCTCTTGCAGGTCTGATTGAATCCACTATTTATGCGCTTAAGGTTAATCAAAGCGCGGTCGTGCGATGCTTTATACACCTATGGTCGCAGACTTTGACTCAGCAAAGGACCACAAGCAGAAAGAGATGGAGAGTGTGTATGTGTGTGTGGGGGAGAGAGTGAGAGAGTGGGGGATAGGGGAAGCAGCAGAAACAATTGGAATTTCGGCCGTGTCATAAATGCCACAGGATATGGCACTGGTTGCCATCCATAAATAATAAAATTTTATGTGCGCGCTCTTCTGCGTTTTTGGCTTGGGGGATTAACAACATTAACAAAAGTATGAGTATATGTTTTTGTATATGTATGTGTATGTGCATATACGTATGTATGTATTTGGCACCATGGGGCGCCAAGCGATTGTGCCGACTCAACGGCCTGTTTGTTCTTATTAAAAGGCTCCACAAAAGAAATCTAAAAAATTTTAATGAAAATCCACAAGAGCTGGGAATTTATGCGATTGCGAATGCCTCAGTCTGCTGTTGCCTGCCCCTCTCCCCGGCATGTGGCATGAAACTGTAACTACTTATATAGGCTGCCACTTATTTATCACAACAAATCAGCGCACGCACCCACACAAAACCAATTCGACACGCGCCCGTGGTGGGCCCCGATCGGATCTGGGCCGGGACCTGGACTTGGATCTGGAATTGGAACTTGCACCGTTTGCTGTCCACGCGATCAGCGCAATTAAGCCTCCTCGGGTCGAATCACAGGCTGACGAAAGCGGGAGGGGGGGAAGGGGGTCGGCTCTGTAACAAGGTGCTAAATCATTGGCGCGACATTAACCCCAAGCTATGGCACACTTTATCAATGCACCGGCAGCAACAACAACAACAACCAAAACCAAACGAAAGCAAAGCCAAATATGTTGCGCCTATCAGCGCCCAAAAGGATAATGTTTCCCTCAGCAACAACAACAACTGTTGCTGGTCCGCTGTCCATTTGGTTGACCAACCATCAGCTAATGAAAGCGAAATAGCTGAATTATGACTTCGTCTGGCATACTGGGTCAACTTATGTCAAAAACTGCACGAAAATATACTTGAAATGTGTATTCCAGACTTCACAATTAATATTAATAATAATCTATAATATCTTTTATTTATTTATTTTTATTTTGTTGTATTATTTGTATCAATAGATATATATTTGTAAATAGTATTAAGAGTAAGTAATTTGTATTTAATAAAATAAGATTTAGAAATAGGTTTGTATTTATAATTTCATTTCTCTCAGGGATTAAACCCGTAACCATAACCATAACTGTTAACCGGCATTAACCGGTATTGGTAACCATCACTGAAATGTAACCGAAACAACATTTTTTTATGATACCGGAACCCAAGAACCGAAATTATTCAAACCGCAATAACCGTTAAGTTTTTAAAGAAACAAAGTGCAAATGAGTTCAAAAGTACTTTTTACCATAATTTTATCACCTGGAGTCGATTTAAGGAATAAATTTAAGTTTCACAATTTTTGAAAATTTTCAAAAAATTTAAAGGGGTAACATTGTAAAAATCGACAATTTTTAAACAAAAAATTTTTGTCTAAGATTAAAAAAATGCAAATGCAAAGTCAAAGTAGTGTTAATTTTATGAAAAATAAGACATTCCCCATGGAAATCGGATGAGCTTTAATAAAGTTGTGCTTGTTGAAAGTTCAAAGAGTCAACATTTCTCATATATAGAAATTTACAATAAATGACTCTGTTTGATCTATCTTAGCCAATTTTACAGAGTATGTATCTGAGATGGTCATATTTGTATTAACCAAATATTTTTAAATTATATTAAAATACTCGTAATATCATAATTTATAAAAGCTTTCTCTCTACGCCTGGGAAATCTAAAGAACCCTATTATGATTATATATGTATGTATGTTATCACATCAATATGAATTGCAAGTACTCGCAGCAACAGCTTCACTGTGCCCCCAACTCTCAGGCCACAAATAGCAGCTCCATTGAGATTCCAAAGTGCGAAAAAAATGCGCAATGCGCTCTGCAAAAAAGGCAAAAAAAGTAAGGGAAAAAAATCGGCTAGAAAAATGTGTTAAAAATGGTTTTGCTTTAACTTTTTTCTTCTTCTTATTGTGTAGTGTTGCCGTGCGTTACTGTGTCCTGTCTGCATGTGTTCCCTGATCTCCCTCTCCCCTCTCTCTCTCTCTCTCACTCGACCAGCCGTGTCCATTTGTAGTTCATATCGCATGTTGATCCAACTGTAGTCAATTTCGCGGAGTTGGCAACTTGGGCGGTTCTGCAAGGCAGTTGGCAACTTTGTCATGTATTTAAATTTATGGCCCAGTTGGAAATGCCACATGGCAGAGCCTGCGATTATGGCTGCAGTTGTTCCCTCTTCCTTTTGCCCTCCTCTCTCCCCTCTCCCCTCTCCCTCTTCCTTCTGTACACTATTAATGTACACTCAATGGTAAATTGCGAATATAACAGAAATTGGGTCAATAAGCGTTTGTAATAACAAAAGGCAAAACTAAAAAATAATCAGAAGTGAGAAATAACGATCGAAATACTTAATAATAAGTAACAATAATGAGTGTGAGCGACAAAATTGTACAAAAAGGCAAAAGTACAAAGCATTTTCTATCAACTGTAGCAATAACAATCACAAAAGAGCACGAGAAAGCTTAAAAAAATAAATAAGTTTATAACAACAAACGAAATGGAATTCGCAATCAATCAAATATTGCTTAATAATTAAACAATTCAATAAAGTCAACAAACGAAAATAAATTGTTATAATAAATTGTCAGCATCAGATACAAAAGCGCTAATAAGCCAATAGTTAACAACAAATGTTGAATGCTCTTCTTAGAAATCATATTACTAGTTAGTTGGATAAAGCATCGTTTCTTAAGGGTCCTAAGTGACAGATTTCTTGCCGGACTATATATCTGACTATATATTTCTTATCCATTAATTTGACATAAATTATTCAAAGAATCAAAAATTAATCTTAAGAGTCAATTGTTTGATTTCAGATTCCCTGTCAATTAGACAATCAGTAGTTCTATTTTTTAAAAGATTAAGGTGATGTTTCTATTTATAGGTAAATCAAACAGTGGCTCATTATGATGTCTATTAAGAATACATTATGCTAAAGATCAACCACAATTTCAATAAAATTCTTAATATATTAATAGTATTCTTTAATTAATTGGATGATAATAAATACTAAATACAAAGAATGAATGAAACTGTGTTAAATTACCATATAAAAGATAAAATGTAAATCCATTTTCAATGGAGACAGGATTATGCTGTTCATCTTTATAATATCTGGACTTTGCGAAGATATAGAGCATATTAGAAAAGTGCTGACAATTGGTAATTGCGCAAGTCTCTCAAGGGGAAGCTGATGTCTGAAGTCCGCTATATGGTGGCAATTGAAATCAAAAGTTGGAGAACCGCTGCTGAAACCGTTGCGTTAACTCAAACTAGAAATATAAATGCGCTACAGATAATAACTGAGATACATTTACAGAGCGACAGATACAATCAGTTAGACAGCCAGTTGGCCATATTACACGTTCGAATAATAAATATTTGTTTGTTGTTTAGTTACTGAACGGCATGAAAAGGTCCAGGCCGCAATCCGATTTGTGGGCTTTTGTCATTTGATTGCTTTGCTGTTTGTTGTTGTTGTTGCTTGTTGCCTTTCTCTCGTTTGTTGCTTTATGTGGCATTCGTTTCGCTACTTTTTCGGGCCGTTTCTTTTTCGGTGGCTCTAAGTAGTTGCTGTTGTTTGTTGGCCCTTTTGTTTGTGCCACAAAATTTTAATTATAAGCAACTTACACAAAAAGCCAATTGTCATTGTAACTGTCCCCCGAGCTAAGCTCATTTATCAATGCGACAGTTCTGAGTGGAAAAAGCGTGGAAAAACAATGACACCTAATGTATAGAATAGCTTGGGAAAAGGTTTACTATGGCTCGAGACTGAAAGTTGCAATAACAAAAAAAAATTACTTTAAAAATGTACATAAAGAACTGTGAGTTTATATTAAGAAATTGTCAATATATAGAAATGTGTGTTAAATTGTTAAATGAATTTGATTACATACCAAATCCAAACTTACATAAATCCTGAGACCTGGGACTGAGTTGAATCAGCAAATAAAATTTAGCAAATCTTTAAAAAAATTCATTAAAAGTTGCCTTATATTGATAATAACTGAAGACTTCTTTTATTTCCTATATCCACATGTTATCGATAATTTATCGATAGCTTAATTAGCTTGCGTTAAGCGTTTATTTTGAAGTCTAAGCTAGAGATTGAAGTGTGAGTCTTGCATATTAAGTACCCAAACAAGCAGCCCTTCTGCCCACACTCCCCTCGCCCTGAATTAACCAGGCGCGTATCTTACAGATACAAATCGCCTCGACGCGCATCTTTCAACACGCGCGCTGTGCGCATCAATCACAACTACTTAAACAGCATATGAAAATATGCCCAAAACTGAGCAGCAACAACAACAAGAACAACAACTAACAAATATTTATTGTTATTGTTGTATTTCACGCCTTTAAGCCGACAGATACAGATACTGAAGAAAAGAATTGAAAGAAAAGAAAAGCCCCGAAAAAAATGCGTTGTGTTGTGCATTGCATTTTTCATATCTTGTCTCTTGTTGCGTTGTTGTTTGTTTGTTATTATTATTTGTTATCTGTTGCTCTTGTTATTAAGTTCTCATTGTTCTATCGGCTTCGAGCAATTTCTCATCGCCAACGCTTGCAGCGCAGCTGAAAAGCCAATGAAATTTCTATCTCATGGAAAGCACTTTCCAAATCGAGGTAAACAATGGAAAACTTTCGGATCAAGCATGGAAATGCAGCATAAACACATAAATTTCGCTATGCTTTCAGTCGTCTCCCCCTTCCCAACGTCTCCTACTTGCCCTTCCCTTTCGTTGTAATTCTTACAAATTTTGTATTGTCCTCTTTGCCTGGTGACAATCTTTAAGGTATCTTCCGTCCGCCCTTGGGTCAGACCTTGATTGTCTTTTTGGGCCGGGTCCAACCCCCTTTTAGGGGCGCAACATTTTCTCAGCTTGTAAGTTGCATTTTATGGGCCTGGACTGTGGCATCATTAGGTTTTGTGCCGAAAATTAGGGTACAATTTATGGGATGCGCTAATTTTCATTGAATTTTCCTACTAAAAAAAAAACGAAGTCAACCCATTGGCAAACTTGTAATTTATGTCGCTGAGAAAAGGACCCAGGATGCGGCCAATTAATGGCAGCAAATGTCAGGCTTGACACAGGACTCGTTCCACACCCCCTTCCATTTTCCCTTCCCCCCTCCATGCTCCAATACGATTCCCATTTGGCCAGGCAATTTGCACCTTTCGCTTAGAGCCTTACTGTCACCTAATTGAATCGAGGGCAAGTGCTAATCCGATTTGTGGCTGACCGTTCAGTTAGGACTAGTTACACGCATCAGTTGTCACTTTGCGACTCAAGGATCCCCAAACTGGACACCCGCAAAATCCTGGCTTTTCCCCTTAGCACACAAAAAAAAGGACAAATACTTGAGATTTCTTTTTTTTCTTCGTCTTTACTGTGGCTTTGCTTCTTGTCATATTTTCAATATTTTTATTTTTTTTATTTGAACTTTCATATTTTTGTTTGTCATACCCAGTGGCTGAGTGGGCGTGGGGTACATTAGCTTAGCTAATAAAATGACTGACAGCTTGTACATCTATTTTAGTTGAAAACCTATTTCTGAATTAGAGAATATCTGTAAGGAATTACATAATAAATATATTGAATATTTAATTTTATGATTTATTTGCAATATTAGTCGAAATATAGTTGATTTTAATATTTTTCATGATTATTAGCATAAAATTCAGCCTAATGTTATATTGAAGTTAATTTTCTGTTATTAAGAAATTAACTAATTCGAATAAATCTGATGATTATTAGCTTAAAATTTATCCCAATAAAATATAGAATTTTCAACAAAAATTATTATTATTAGTTAAGAGAAATTATTATATTTTATTCAAAAAATATTCTTTATTTTTTAAAATCAGCCTTTCTGACAAATCAATACAGGGTAATAGCGTAGTCAATCAATGCCCAATCTCTTTAGCTGCCTACACGTTGTTGGTTGTCAGTGTATGTGGGTGTGTGTGTGTGTGTGTGTGTGTGTGGGAGTTGAAGTGGCCAAGAGGTGGATTGTCCCTTATAGCCTGGTCAGTCAGGCGCAAATTATAAAGGAATTAATAGAGGCAAGGTCCAACAATGGGCAGATATTCTTGAATTTTTTTCTTTTTCCTTTTCAGGCTTTTGTGTGGAGTCGGTTCAAAAGGAAAAACCTCAAAGAAACTTAGAATGGAAAGAAGAGGCAGAGTGGCAGTCGGATTAGGCATTAAGAATCTTGACAATCTCGGCATAAAAATTGGCATTTGAATGCATTTAAATATGCGAATACGAAAATGCAGAATCTATGCGGTCGGATGAAGGACAAGCCCATATAATCATAATGAAGCCGAGCGCTAAGCTGATTGATTGCTCCGTAGGAGCTGAAGAAAAAGAATGGGAAATTGTGTATGAAAAGAAGCAAATGTAAGGTTGCATATTGTATTTAGTATGATGTAAGAGAGATGATGAGATGAGTTGAGTTGAGCTGAGTTGAAGTGAGTTGAGCTGAGACAGACAGCTATCCATCAAGGCGTCGGTTGGTCGGATTTACATAAATGCAAATGCCACAATGGCTGTAGGACCGTAGGGCTAACCCACTTAAAACTGTCATTATGATTATTATTGATCATCAGCTGGGTGTTCCCCTCTCCCCACTGTTCCTTGGAAATAGTTTTTAAATTGCTTGGCAATTTGCATAATGCTGCCAGCGATAGGGCTAGTCGAGCGGGTCAAAGAAATAAAAAAAACAGGTTAGCGGGATTAACTTGGCAATGTTTGGAAAACTTTCTAAGCAAATAATCAAAAAAAGAAAAACAAAATGAGAACAACAAATAACAAATAACAAACGAAACTGAAATTGAATTTGAAATGGAGAAGAAACAGTTGAACATTTCCTTGGGTCGAAACTGGAGTTGAGCTTAACTTGCTTACTTATGGCCATGATGGGATTAACGTTTCGCGAACTGTCATAAGGGGCTGCCAGCTGTCGGCTTAGATGGCTAACTTGATCTTAAGCTCTTTTGGTCATGTGAAAATTATGAAAAGCAACTACCTCGCGACTCGGACGTGCAATATGGAATTGCACAAGAGAGTAGAAGTTGAAGAAGTAGAATAAGAAGATTGCGTTATCGCAAGATCGCTGCTCGTATTACGCCGATCAGGTAAAAGGACTCGACTCGATTCGCATTCCCACACGGGACAGGGAATAGAAAGACCTGAAGTGGTTCAACTAATCAAAACTGACAAGGCAACAGACCGGCTCGAGATCAAAACAAGTCAGATCCTCGTCTTCATCCTCGTCCTCATCCTGATCCAGATTCCGATTCCGATTCCGCTTCGGAATTAGAAGATGTGCCTTTGGCTTGTGCAATGAGATGCTGAAATCCTTGGGTTGTGTTGGGTTGGGTTGGGGGTCCGAACGGAAGTGAGTTCATCAAATTAAAAGGTGACAAAAGGGTTGCAACTTACAGCAAAGGTTCACTGCTCTCGGTCAGGTAAAGACAATGCGACAAGGGTCAAACTGCTATTCGAGTAACATAGAACAGGGGCAATTGACAGCATATGGTACATCTAGGGCTAAAGTTTAAATTAAATTAAATTCATAGGTTTAAACGAGTTCAAAAGTTGAAAACACAACTCATAAAAAACACGAAAGATAATGAATCAAGATTGCCAGGAAGCTGTTGGCCTGCAATTAGCTGGCATTTGTTTTTTTTTTCAACTGAGAAAAGAGAAAACGGATCAAAGGGTGACCAGAAGAGAGCAAATATCAAAATGATATGGTCTATGTATTTTAGAAATTACACAAGTTAGAAAATTCGGGAAGGAAAGATTTTTCAATAATATTAATGAGATTATAAAGTTATTCTTATATTGGGTATTAAATTAATGGAATTTGAAAGCAAATATTAATTGCAAGGAAATTTACGTTCTTATAGAAACTTGTATCATCTCCACTTTTCGTTATTTATTTATTTAATGAATTTACTTCAACTAAAGTAGTCGACTCAAGAAATAAATTGATTCTTGAAGTAACAACAAAAATATTAAACAGACCTTAAAATTGTTTATTTTATTAATTATTAAACGAAGAAATTATTAAAACTATAAGTGTTGAAACAAATATATTTTATGTATTTAAAACTAAATATTTAAATTATCGTATGTATATTGTTAATGCAACCCTGTATAATTTACTGGAGTCTGAAGAAGCTTTTAGTCCCTGAATTATAGGCAATGACTAGTCAGCAATTAGGACTGGCTATTGTCATATTTGACTGGGCAGCTGCGTGGCACTTGAGAGAGACAGAGAGAGAGAAAGAGGGAGACAAAGACATAGAGAGAATTCGGTAAATTAGCGAGCCAAAGCCAGGGGCACTGGTCACGGTCCTTTGATGAATTGCAGCGCAACCTCTCGAAGAGTTACGCATCGTTTTGTGTCAAGAGTGTCGACTTGATTGGTTCTGACAGCGCGCGAACTAACCTGAACCGAGGAAGGACTGATGATCTGAAGATTCCAAAAGGACTGAAGGACCGTAGGACCGTTGGATCGAAGGTTGATTCACAGCAGCTGCGAGCGCGCAAAGATCGCGACGTAAATTGATGTGGATGATCTTCAGATCATGATGATGATGATGAAGATGCAGATGATGATGAACTTCCGAGGCGCGACATAAGTGTAGCAAGTTTGTTTGTTTTGCCGGGGAGCCGAAGGGTCAGAATACTGATTGTTGTTGTTGTTTCTGTCCGCCTTATATGCAAATCAAAGGATATGAATTTACCGCCCTTTGAAGAGGCTGCGCCGGACTTGAAGAGGAACTAAAAGATCAAGAGCAACAGAGAAAAGAAGCTGATGAGCTCGATTGTTGTTTGCCAGCGAAAGTGACCGTGAATTGTGAATAGCAATGGAGTGAATACTGAATACTGAATACCGAATACCGAATGCTGAATGGAAGACCCTTTTGATTGAATTCAAATTAAAGCTGTTACGTTTACATTTTACGGTTCCTATCCGCGTCCATTTTGCAGTGACAACTTTGTCTCATGGATTCCAGTTTTTCATTTTCTGTATGTTTTTTTTATTTCATTTCATTTAGTGCCCTTTTGTTGTAACAAGTGAGCGCCTTAACGGTTTTTCTTTTCACTCGCCACACAAAATGTAACGGTTGTAAACTTTAAAGTTAAAAAATAAAAATATAAAAACCTGAATGGGACGTACAGCATTTGGCAATTATTAAATCTCGGGCGTGGCAAATTTAATGGCCAAACTTTGTTCAAAACTGGGCAACATGCACGCGGCCCTGGCGACAGAAAACCAAGATGTAACCCTTTAACACCCCAAAGGACAGAGGACAACAATCGATAGATCTTCCCATTACCCAAAAAATACAAAAAAAGTAAAAGTGGGCGTGGCGGTGGCAACAAATTTGCCAATTTTACAATTTTATTGGCAACGCCCCGACAAACCGACAAATGTCAGCAATTTTTAATGGCTTCATTAAAATGGCAAGGCCCACCGTCTACAGTCTATAGTCTGCAGTCCCCGTCCCCGTCCCCTTCGCCTAACCCCCTCTCACCCCTCCGACCACTAACCCTTCCTCATATACGATTTGCATTTACTCAGAGACAACAATAACAACATCGATTAATGGCCGTTACAAATGTTTTCCATTTGTCAGCATGCGTCGCGTCGTGTTTTGCTTTTCAATTTTTCGCAATTCTCCCCCCTTTCCCGTCTCGGTTTCTCCTGGAAAATAATGTCCAAAATTTGCGTATCGATTTGGCATACGCGAATAATTTATGCGAATTTATGATAGGCATCTCAAAAACTGTGAAATGAAATCAAATATATGTATGCGATTTTCAATTTGCGACTTGTGCCCGCTTTGTTAGGCGGTTTTGAGTTGATTTCGATACGGAAACAGAACAGCAGAGCAGGGAAAAGGACAAATCGTTTGTCTGACTGACATATGCCACGGCGAGCGTGCAGTTTGCAGGGTAATTTAATTAATACTCACAAATTTATGACATTTATGAATTTGCATTGATTAAAACGATTAGACAGTTAAATATTACTTTGCTAATAATTTAAAATAAAGTCAACTGAAACTAACACAAAACCCAATTAAACCTAATAATCAAAGGCTTATTATGATCCTACTTTCATGTTTATTAGGTAAGTGGTGGCTGAGAGAGAAAATTCCCATTTCTGACATATCCAAAAGCATATGCGATCTATATTAAGATATATTTTCAAATATATTTTCGTAAAGTTTAAGATTTATGGAGATTTACTGTCAGATAAACTATTGTTTTCTGGCCAATGGTAATTTAAGCTTTTTGTTCATTTAGAAGGTAAGGTATTCCATACCTTAATTTGATAATAGAATTCTTATAAAACAATATTTATACATTCTGCAATTTTGATCATTATTAAACAGTAATGAATCGGAAGTAAGATTAAGCAACAGACATAGTCACACATATTTTAAGGGTATCAGGAATAGGAACTCCTGGCATCCCTTCGACTAGATACTAGTTTCGACTTGACCTTAGTCATTCCGACTCGGACAAACCAGACAGTCTGTCGCGCTGACCAATTGATTTGTGGAGCTACCTTGTCATTAATATCATTTTCTTTATTTTTTGCCCTCTCTCTCTGCTTTTTATTCCCTCTTCCTTGCTGCTGAAATGCCAAATCATTTACAGATGCTGCGGCTGCAGCAGATTAAACAGTTGGACGGTCTCCCAGACAAGGTAACAGAGTAGTTGGAGATGGAAGTGGATTTGGTTTGGAATGCCTAATGGAAGTCAGCATTCAGTAAGGGGATCGATCGATCGATTTAAATGCAGATGATTACGCGGCAAGAAAGACGCTGATATCGGAGACATCATCAGCATCAGTTGGGCATGGGAAAAGTACTTATCGCGTAGACTGTAAGTGTATGGGCCAGCCACTTGACCTTGTCTGTGGCAAGCGTTTTGTTGGCTTTATTGTTTATTGGCAGCCGATGCCTGGCTATAAGCAACATGAAGAAGAAGAAGAGGAAGAAGAGGAGGAGGAGGCAAAGTGTTATCCTGCCGGCCATGCGGCCATTCGTAATGCTCACTGCCCGCTGCCCGCTGCCTGCTGGGCCATTGTTCTGGCCTGGCCAAAAGGTAGAGACAATGACGCGTTCAAAAAAAAAGAAAAGAAAAAAACACCTACGTGCCACATTGAATGGCAGGACGCGGGCGGCAGCTCGTTGCACGTTGTCCGTTGCCAAGACAATGCACTGAAGCAAATTGAAAATTCATTCATGTGAAACGCACAAGGCACAAGGTGGCAAAGGAGAACAAGCAGAATGGGAATGGGAATGAGAATGAGAAGTTGAAGGTGGGGTAAGAGTAGGAGAAGTTGTTTGACCGCCTGGGCATTAAAACACCTTTAAGCGGATTATAGGAATTTTGACACTTTTTCGGCGTATCCTTAGCAAAGCAGTGAAAGAGCAAGAGAGCGAGAGAGGGAGAGATAGAGTCTCAGACACCGCACGTTGCGCCATTGAGAGACGTTTGACCATTGAGAGATGATTCGCTAGGGACTTCGGGTCGCCAGGTTGTCTGGTCTGTTCTGTTCTGATCTGGTCTCTCAATGCCCTCAATGAATTGTCGCACCGGCTTCTTTTTACTCTTCTTGCCCCTTTTGTCTGGCAGCGAGATGAATGAAAAATGCTCAGACAAAAGTCAATTACATGCGTTCTTCTGGCGTTCCAACTGAATGGAACTAGAATAGAATCCCTCGCATTATCCTATTTCCATTTTTAATGCCTTTTCTGTATTTTTTTTTTTCGTGTGTCTTGTTGCGCTTTTCAACAGTTTCCACGAATTTCATTTCTTTTTTTCTCGTTGACAAAATCCAACGTTGAAGGGTTTTCTCAATAGTTTGTAGTCTATAGCAAAAATATATCATCTCATTTACGTGGGCGTTGACACTTGGGCACTTGGCAACGTGCTGCAAAAATAAAATACCTTCTTCTACCACTAAACGGTTATAGGGTAGACAAATTTCCCGTTTCACAAATCTCCATCGATTCCAGTAGAATTTCTCAATGGAACTGTGTCCTTTGTCTAGCTCCATGCACATCAAGGACACCACATATGTTGCCTTATATCTTGACATTTTATCGCAGCGTTGTCATAACTGCTTTTTTTGGTTTTGCCAGATTTCCTTATCAATTTGCTGCAAATCTCATGGAACCGTTTGAGCCGCATTGTTTGTCTCTGGCCCACAAATATACCCGTGAAATCTACATATGTGTGTGTGTGTTTCTATATGTGTTTAGTCCTTGTTCGCCGTTTGAAATTCGCAAGGATTAAACGCATTCAGCCAAAAGATGAGCATCTCTCGGTTGTTAATCGTGTGTGTTTTTATATTGTCATTCTGTTCGATTGATTACTATCGATGCATCGACCGATTGAGCCTTCTGCCAAACTGTTTGCTTTGTGGCCTATGTAATTGTAGCCGATGTTTATCTAAAAAACTCACCAGAAGCAGAAACTGAATGTAACCCAAATAGGAACGAATTGAAAACAATAAAAAAGAAGGGTATGTTTTGCATGTTTTAGAAATATATTATAATAAATATATATCCCAGCTTACATTTCTATATGAATGAAATAGAAAAGAAACTCGAAGGTCTTAATCTTTCATTGAATTCTATAGCATACTTTTGGTATACTTAAAGTCTTTTTCGAGGGGATGCTAGATTTATCAGGAAAAGTCTATAAAGCTGTCACTGAAAATCTATTAAATGTAGTTATAATTAGCAAATATAGATGCTTGAAGACTAATTCTCTGGTCAATAAAACGTAGCATATATTTATGTAGTTGTGGTGGGTACAAAATTATATCTTTCCTCATATTTGTACACTTTTATATTTATAGCAGAAGTGTATCATTTGTGAAATGTACAGGGTATCAGGGACTAGGACAAACTGCCACGTCTATTTTGTTGCTCTTTCGCCATTTCTTCCCCCATTTTGATTAACATTAATGAGCAACAAAAAGTGCAAAATTTACATGGCAACGTCGTCGTCGTTTCTTTTTTTTTGGCTTTTGTTGTATGGGTCTTTAGAAAAGCTCCATTGAAATGAGTTGGCAACAATGTGTGGCAGCACCTGCCCCCAAATAGCAGCAACAACAACAACAACAAGGAGAGTAATAACAACGGGAGTAACAACAACAGCGATTTAGGCATTAGATTCCATTCAATTGTCGTTGATTTGTGGCATTTGCATGCATTTAAAGCAGCCTCAAGACCCCAATCTAAATATATGTGTATATAGCCACCCCAAACCACGCAAATATTCGTATATGTATTCGTATTCGTACGAGTACTCATTATATTCAGTTGCATTTGAAAGGCAGTCAGTCAGTCACTCAGTCGACTGAAGACTGAAGACGGGCCTCAGATTGCATTGTCAGCGGCTTTTTGTTCAACTACTCATTAACATTTATTTGCAAGTGCAAAGAGAATGCAATGGCAAAAGCAACTGCCATGATAAATATGACAAACAAACAAACGGACGAACATCAACGAGCGAATAGACAAACCGACAACGCACACAACGGACAAACAAATGCATTGCGAAAAACAAACAAAGAAAGCTCAAGAATTTCTAGGTGCTATCAACGACTATGGAAATGCCCTACTTAATTGGGGAAGCAAATTAATAAACTTTTAATTATTCACTTTTATTTTTAAAATCTCGTATATTATCCAGCTTTTATATAAAACTTACTCTATCAATCTACTCTGTGTCAATATAACCTTTTGCCTTATACTAGTTAATTACAGGGTATGCTATGTCATAACAATGGCTGCCTAACAGTAAAAGAGATGCAGATAGGGACAGTAGCATTGCCAAAGACAATGGGCCAGAGCCAAGTACATAGAGAGAACCAAAAGCCAGGTCCAAAAGCGTTCTATGGGGTGGTTCAAAAGGTTGTCATAAGGCTTACAAATTCTGGTAATTATACACTACTGATATTATTATTTTTATAAATAGAACAAGAATATAATGAATATAATATTAAAAAACTATTATAGTACTAAATATAAATTTCTATGTTATTTTAAAATTTAACTAATAATCTGTAATATTTCAATATCCACGCTAATAAGGAAACTGCCCTCGTATAGTGAGTAGCACAGTTGCAATCGTCATTCAGTAGTTAGTTAGTAAAAAGAGAGCTGGAAAAACGTGCTCCATTGTTCAGAATTTGCAATTGTTGTCAGACAATTGGCAAAAAAGGTAACGAGTACAGAGATGAGCTCTCTCTCCCTTTCTCTTCCCCACTATTATCGCTTCCACTCTTTTGGATTCTAGCTAATGCGAGTAGTAGAGCAGCTCAAGTCATTAGAGCTAAATTGATTTAAAATTGCAATTAGAATTAAAATTAGAGCATTGCGTTTCCTTTTGTGTGCATTTGTCATTAGTTTGATGTTAATTAAAATTAAACCCAAGTACCAGTCGAGGCGACAGTCGAACAAAATTAAAATCAGTGCTAAAAACCGCCCCTTAAAACAAAAGCAAACACCTGCTCAACACACACACATAATCACACACACGCACACACACACCAAAAGCTCTAAGAACAATGGCGACAAATGGAGCTGTCGTTGTTGCAGTCGCCGTTGACGTCGTCGTCGTCGTCGTCGTCATGGGCAACAGGACACCAAGGAAATTAACAGAACAAAACGCTGCATGAATATGAAAGGGGAACGGGCCAATGCAGCTGCTGTCCTGCCAAGGATTTAAGCGACTCACTTTAAAGCGCGACACGTAAATTAGCCAAAAAAAAAGAATAGATTTATTTTTATATTATGGTTAAAGGGCAGCAGCCTAAAGATGTCAGCATCAGTCTGAAATGTGTCCATTAAGATTAGTTGGTTTTGCTTTCGATAGTTGTGAAGCGCTAAGTAAATGCGTTATATAAACAAAAAACACAACGAAAAAAAAAAAACAAAAACAAACTTGCAAGCGACTCCCATTTGACTTCGACTCCCATTCCATGTACAATGCTTCCCCCAACCAGAAGCAGCGCCGTCGGCGACAGCTGCTCGCAGTCGCAGAGCCATTTCCAATTGGAAACGCCCACAAGCCGGCAAATAGCAGCAATAGACGACAACAACGATGGCGAGATGCTTGACAGTAGTGTCGTCTCGCTTGCACAATTAGGCAACACCTGCTAGGCTTGGCGCTCAATTGGCGCTCTTTGCACGCGCTCTCTTGCTCACTATCTCGCTCGCTCGCCTGTTTGTTTTGCGCTCTCAGCTGAGCTGTGCTCTTTTTTCTTTTTAAGCGTCATATTTCTTTGCTGTTTTTTTCTTGGCGCAAGTGTCACCTGCACCTGGACGCTGACGCTCACGTTGACTGCGCTGCTGTCCACACACACACACACACACACTCTCACATACAAATATGTATTCATACATGCACGCCTCTCTCATTTGCATGCACACAGAATTTTCTTATGTTTCACATGTTACAAATTGTCATCAGAAAAAAATACTTATTAATCAACAACAAAGTCAAACAAATAAACCAATAAAAAGCTGCTGCCAACCAGTTGTATGTGTGAGAGTGTATGTGTTTGTGTATGTATATGTGAAGTGAGAGAGAAATCGACGCTGAGCGCGAATAACTAAAAGTTTGCATGGGCTCCCTGGTCGTAAATGTGTGCGTGTGTGAGTGTGTCTCCGCGTTGTTTTTGTAGCTTTTGCTGCTTTTGCCGCTGTCGGAGTCGTTGTCGGAGTCGGTGTCGCAGCAGCCAACCCCCCAAAAAAATGACAAGTCCGTGCGACTCGTTCGTCTGTGGCTCGTGTGAGAGCGCGCGCCAAGTTTTTAGTTACGCGTCGGAACGTACGAGTATCCGTTGAATAGACGCCAAGCCAAAGGCAGCGCTTAGAAGTCGCAGCAGCAGCAGCAGCCGCAGTCGCAGCAGAAGTAGCCGCCTCAGTCGCAGCAGCAGCAGAAGCAGCAGCAGCAGCAACGACGGCCTTAGTTTTAATCCATAGTTAAATAATTATAACAACAACAACAAGCAGACCGGAAAAACGTTTTGTGGCAATAAGCAAATTTGTTGTTTTGTCGTGTTGCAGTTGCCAGTTGCAAGTATTGCCCATTGCATCAAGTTTAGCAAAACGATCAACCGTCGGTTAAACCAATAATACATAACTGACCAACAACAATGAAATACAATTCAAACCCAGTGTTGTACAATATCTGAGAAACGGCTCAAAATCCAATTGGAATTACAAAAATCCTTCACACGGCAAAAGAAAATCAAACAAATCAAGAATTCAAATGCAAATAGAAGAGAACGTGTTAATATTGCTCATAAAATCGTGAAATCTCGACCATAAGCTACTTATATCAATGTTTAACAACAACAAGCTTCATTTCCAAGCCGAATGAATGAATAAATGAATGAGAGAAGCGCTCAAAAATGCCATCAAACAAATAAAGCAAATAAATAAACACAAACTAGTGATATCTTCAATATGTGTAATGTGTAAAACAAACAACAACCAAAATAACAACAACAATAACAACTTCAGATACAGATACAAAATCTCAAGCAGCTCAGTTCAGTTAAGCTCATAAAAGTCGCTCGTAAACATAAATTGTTTAAGAAAATTATACAAAACTCAACGATTTATGGAATTTAAAAACAACAAACCGTCACAGCAGCCCTAACCACATCCATACATCCCATAGTTATTAGGTATTACTTATAGAGAATATACATATATTTTGATTCTCATTGTGGCCCAGCAAATACAAAGGCAATGCAGCGCCATTCAAGGTAAGTTCAAAAGGAGGCTCAAAGAGCACAAATCCCAAATACTTTGCATAAAGAAAGTCATGGAATGAGTAGGCTTTACAAGAGAGAAAAGAAACTAATTACTAATGTTACATAACTGAAAAAACAAAATTATATAAGATAATTATCAATTTAAAACAAAATTTTATTAAAATTACTTACACTGCATTTCAATAGAATTTATAAAAAGCATTTCTACGCAAACTAATTGATCTGTTTGTAGGAAATCAACTTGATTTAAAATTGCCATCAAACAAAATAAAGTAATTTCCGAGCTTGAATCTTTTGCTTTTAAAATAGCTATCTCGCTTTGAGTTACTCATTTAAATTTTGGATAATCATTCCATTTATGCAAAATCATCATTGTCGGATTCTTTATGCGTTCGTTTCGCTCGTGTCTCTTAACATCTTTCTAACATCCTTCTCCACGCTTTGCTCATTCATTTATTGTTTTCTTTGGCCAAGAAGTTGTGGAATTCGAAAAATATGAAAAAACTCAATGGATTAGGCATTTGGATACGAGCTCTATAAATATTTACTCAACTTTTATTATATGCGCAGTTTTTCTGAGAAAAATAAGGTAAAAATTTTAAATAATGGACATTTAATTAAAATCATTAGTAATCATAAATTGATTTGAATTTGTATTTGATTAACATATATAACAGATATTTTTTATAATTTTCATGAAAAGTTTAAGTTAATTAGTCTAAAGAAGCAAATCTTTCGCTGGATTTTCTTCTAGAATTTCTTGTTAAATTAGGTCGTTGCTCTACTAAAATTTTTCAAATAAAAATGACGCAAAATACTTCTGAGCACAATGAACAAATAAATGATTTAGTGACAAGTTGTCGAATCAAAAAAGATATAAATGACTCCAACTAACTGTGGCACTAGGCACAACTGTAAAAGATCAAATACAATTGTGCAAATAGAGTTAATTGTTTGTTGTTAACAAAATTGAAAACAAAGGCAAATCTTAGTGATCAAATGTAGAAATGACGTCCAAATAGAGAAACAAGTGTTCTTTTAAATGTTAGGCTGTACTTGGGATAACAACTATGAGTACCAGTATATTCGCACAATTCAAAAAAGAAAGAAGAAAACTTGGAATTCTAATTAATATTCATGAGGTTTTTGTTGTTGTTTGATTTTGTTGTGTCTAGAGGTTTGCCCTTGGCCCGAACTTGACACTAAACCAAGAGATACATTTACGATGCGATTGTTGCGAGTGTGAAAGTTCTTAATTACAAACATTAGGGGGCCCAGCGGCTTAGGGCTGCGGATCATAATCACAGCGTGTGCCCAAGAGACACTTTTCAATGGTTATGAAAAAGGGATTGGACTGAGCCAGAGATGGAGACGGAGACGGAGACAGATCAAGAATCAGAGCCAAAGCCAGAGAGTATAACACACATAAGTGGAAGCAGAACGATACATTTCAACACAAAGTGGAGACACTTAAAGCTCTACCTGTATTGAATTGAGATTCTCGATTCACAATTCACAATACTCGATTCCTGATTCTTGATTCTTCAGCCCAACTGCCACTCCAGAGAGTTGTAGCTGAGGCTGTAGCTGCCTCTGGGTCTCTCAGCATGTGGCTAAGCCGATCATAATTCTTGTTTGACACTGCAACAAACGGATGAACAAATGAACGAGAAGCCAGAGTCTGGGGACCCCAAACTGTCCAGTTGAGCAGTTGAACAGTTGACCAGTTGCATAGTGTCTTCCCCCCACTTCGCCCCTTGCTCTTTGCCATCACGAAGTCGCAGTCATTCAGTCTGCAAGTCTCGCGGTCTGGCAACGACAACGGGTAGCCACTTACCAGTTAGTGGGTAACAACAGCAACGCCTTCTCTCCTTCAAGTCAAATTGATCGACTAGCAGACACCCTGTAGAGACAAAATAATTCTATAATAAAGTGTGATTATTTAAAATTAAAATAAAATTGCAAACTATGCTAAAGTACATACCTTAATATTGTTTGCTTTTTAATTCTACGAAGTAGTTCCTACTTTAGTACAGCATACCCCTTGCTAACTTACAGCACAGGGTATAAGAATTCGCTCCTATGGCTAGCCGGGGGTAATTTACTCCTACTGCGTGGAAGAATCGGCCGCCGGAGATTTGCATAACAAAGCGAAACGCGTAGACGAAGGCAGCCGTTGCAATGATCATAAATAACTTGGCTGATATCTATTAACGCTTTTACTGGTGTTACTGGATTAACGCCCAAGACACAGACCGAGAGATAGAGAGTGTGTGAGTGAGAGAGATGGGCAGAGAGAGAAAGCAGAGCAATCGAGTGAAGTTGATTGGGAACTGAGAATTAGAACGCACGCTGTCTGTACTCGAATTGATGGATAATAACCTGGCTAACAACTGGCCGTTAGTTGAGTGGGTAGATTTGGAGATGGGGTTGGGCTGAGTCTGAGGGATTTTTGGGTAACAATTTTGGGCATTATAGCTGGTAGCACTTGCCGTTGATATTCACAGCAAATAAAAATATCTGGAGTGCAATTTGTGCACAGCTGGTGGTGCAACCGGTGCCTGGTGGTTGCCTGTGGTGCAGCAGCAGCAGCAGCAGCAGTTGCTGCCACAACGCGTTGCGTCCTGCGCTCTCCCTTCGTTGACAAACTTGACAACACTGAAATTTGTTTGCACTCCATAAAGATTACAAATATGCGTGTCCCTACAACCCACCCCTCACCACTTAACCCTTTGCCCCAATCCTTTCCATATCTTCGGCAGGTTGTTGTTTCTGTTTAAAATAAATTTCATGCTTAATACGCATGCCTGAGCAATTTTTACTTTAACACCAAGTGGATAATGCCCGGAAGCAGCCGCAGATGTCGCAGTTGTCGTAGGATACAAGAGTTATGGCCACGAAACGGTCAAAAGGATAACGGACAGTAAGGGATTAACACTGTCAAGCCCATAGAATAATAACGGATATTACAGTTAAGATAAACGCACTGCGAATTGACCATAAAGTCTCTTTCAATTGACCGCAATTTCGCTGGGGTTGTACATTAAATAGACTTAAAACTAGAAAGAATTTAAATCAAGTTGAATGTAGATGGAATTAAAATTATTTATAGAGTTTAAATAATAGTTGTTTAAAAATAGATATTGAAATTAATAAAAAAAAAATACTTAAACATTCGAAATGACTTCAGGTAATATTTACCGTGTATCTATAAATTTTAAAGTAAATTTTTCAGAAATTTAATCAAAATTATAAAACACTTCTATGGTTTATAATAATACTAATTATGAAATGGAACCTTTAAAAAAATTCAATATTATTTTAAAAAGTTAAATTTTAGCATTTCAAACTATTAACAAACAATAAATGCATTGTTTGGTACTTCAAATTAAATTGCTTGAAAGTTTGTTGTGGGAATGAAGAGACACTCAGCAACTACACCCATCTACACCCCTCCTTTCACAACCCTCCACCCTCCACCGCCCTCACCTTTGACCCCCATACTTCACATTTTGGAGAAGCTTCTTCTATGCAAATATGCAGTGCAGATGACACATTTGTTGAGCATTATGTAGACTAAAGAGCATAGCATATACTCCTACGCTGATGACCATGTGGACTCCGTATCGAGACTTAAATGTCTTCCGCACACCCAACTCAATTGTACTCCAGAATCGAAGCGTCGTCGTCATCCTTATTGGACCATTAAGCAAATTGAAAGCGTTTAGACGGACGCTGGCAACTGCAGCTGATTCTTGACCATAATGCTGGGAACCCTTTTTGGGCACAACAACATATGTGTGTGTGTGTGTGTGCGTTGTGTGTGTTTAACAGATTAATGCGATGCGACCTACACTTGGGATGGGGCATCAAGTGGACCACATAAATCCCGATTATAATGCACGCACATGTGAATTGAAAAGCCGAGAGTTTTGAGACCTATCAACGCCGACGATGCCCTGACCTGACCTGACCGTATTTAAAAAAGTATTAAATCAAATAACTTGGGGTAAAAAGAAATGGTTTTCAAGTGCCCCGATGCATAATGAACAGGACGTTATGGGTCTCGTTCTGGACGACGCTGATTCAGACGGCGTGTGCAGGCCCTGTCCTTATAAGGGTTGACATTCGGCCAATACAATAGAGGCCATAGCGAAAAAGGTTTCGAGTTCCAGTCTCGAATCTCGAGTTGAGGTGGCGACCGCCAGCCACCGATTGCAAGTGGCCCTGGGGCAGGTCCATTGTTTTCTCTTCAGCGAGATGGGGATGGAGATGAAGATGGGAATGGGGATGGGTACAGGGGACAGGGGAACTGGGCGACAGGCGACACACTTTTAAGAGCTCAAATCAATTAGTTAATTGATTAACAAAAGCCCACAAGGCATGAATGAGAAAGAGGCGAATCGACTTTATAGGATTCGTCACAGACTTTTAAATATTTGAAAAGTTCCCAAAGGCATATCAATTTAAAATAAAAGATTTTCAAATCTGTATACATTTTTTAATTAAGTAGCAATTAAGTAGAAGGCTTAGTAATATTTAGGCTTCTAACTTTCAAGACTTTCTTATATATCTTAATAAGGTAAAATATTGGCCTATATACCTAAATAACAGTTAATATTTTAAAGCATAAAGCTGAAAGTTAAAAAGTACTTTTTACCCTAATTTTATCAACTGAAGTCGATTTAAAGAATAAAATCAAGATATAAAATTATTGAAAATTTTCGAAAAATGTAACACTGCAAAAATCAAAAATTTTAAAAAAAAAAAGTTTTGTTTCAGAATCAAAAAATTTAAATGCAAAGTTAAAGTAGGGTAAATTTTATGAAAATTAAGACATTCCTCATTGAAATCGGATAAGTTTTAATACAGTTGTGCTTGTTGAAAGTCCCTAGAGTCTACATTTCTCATATGTAGATAATTTGTTTTGTAACCGAATTCATACCGGTATTTCGAAACCGAAATATAAAAAAAACCTTTACATTTAATGATTTATCTGTAAATCTCATGCACTTGATGTTTCTTTCATAGCTCAACTTGTGCTCTTCAAATCAGTTTAACCAGCACAGCAGAAGAAACCACACAACTCCGACCAGGAGCCGCGAGCGCTTCAACTGCAGCTCCGTCTACAAAATGATGGAACGTCTATCCACACATCTGTCGCTCTCTGGCCTATCGCTCGCACATCCTTTGCAGAGTCATCTGAGCTCGGTGAGCTCCAGCAGCGGCACACATCTCGGACAATTGATACAGCATCATCAGCAGCAGCAGCAACAGCAGCAGCAGCAGCAACAGCAGCAACAACAACAACACGGCAGTGAACAGAGTCACGGTCACGGCCACGCCCATCATCCCAGCCAGCAATTGTCGCTGGGTCAGTTGGGGCAGCAGCATCACCATCATCATCAGTGCAGCAGCAACAGCAGCGGCGGTTCACCCAACGGCAACGGCAGCGGCGCTTTGGGGCTGCATCCGCATTTGCACCACTCGGCGGCAGCGGCGGCGGCTGCTCATCACCTGAGCTCACAGCACTCGCAGCTGCATCAGCACCATCAGGCGGCAGCAGCGGCAGCAGCTCAACAGCAACAGCAGCAGCAGCAATCCCAATCCTCTGCCTCACATCACAGTCATCCAACGGGATCGGGATCGGGATCGAGTTCCCTGCACGGCTCCACAGCCCAATCGCAGTCGCATCAGCCGCTTAGCAACGGCATTGGCCAGCAGCATCTGGGGGCAGCAGGGGGTCACAGTCTTGCCAGCTCCAGTGCCCCAGTGCATCACACGTCCACGTCCAGCGCCACGAGCAGCGTCATGGCAGCCGCCGCCGCCGCCCACCTGCACCACAATTCACAGGCGTCGCCCATCAGCAACCTGCATCAGAATATGGGCAGCCTCATGAACAGCGGCAGCAGCGCCAGGTGAGAATATTTCTAGACAGCACTGTAGGTCTTAAAAGGGTTCCAGCCATTTCGAATTCTTCAGACTTATATATACTCGAATTTATTTCAATTAATTATTTAAAATTATACTTATAGTTTTGCTTTGATGTTTGCCTTGTCGACTGCTTATAAATATTAAATATTCAATAAATAATTATCAGATATTCTGTAGTTAATGTTCAGTAGTTTGAACTCTTTCAATCAAAGCTCACATCTATTTGAAAAGTGCATTCCAAAGGACCAAGCGACTTGATTATTACTCATTTTAATTAGTTGAACATTTTAATAAATTAAAGTTCTATTTATGTATATATTATCTGTTCAATTTAAATTAAACTTGAACTGATATCCACTTTTATTTATTTCCCCGATGTATTATTATATTCAGTAAAATATAATTTTTGGCTGCGATTATTAGAGCTTAGATAAATGTATATTCTTCTTTGCTGATGCTGAAATTTCTTTCTTTTTGATCTGTTTCACAGCGATGTGTTCTTTAGCCTGATGATACAGAACACAACGAAACGCCAGAACGAGGAGCACATAAAACGTCCAATGAATGCGTTTATGGTCTGGTCGCGTCTACAAAGACGCAAAATAGCACAGGATAATCCCAAAATGCACAATTCCGAGATATCCAAGAGGCTGGGTGAGTGCTTAAACATATTTTATTTTCTTTTTATAATTATTTCTATATATCAGCTGGTTACCAACTTGTCCGAATGCGCTTTACTCTCACATTTTTTTCTGATATAATAAACCACAATAGGTAGAGCCCTTGGCTTTCCATAAGTACTTGGGTATGTTGGTAATCTGAAAACAATGAACGAAATCTCACACAAAACTAAATTAAGAGGCGGCACACGACCTGCCAATCTAAGCTCGCGCCCACTCTCCCCCCTCTCTCTCTCTCTCTCTCTCACTCCCTGTTCGCGTCTCTCTCAGTTATGCAAGTTAAACTAATCAACGTAATACCACCCCCTCTCTAAAGTCGATTCAGAAGAATGACAAACCAAAAACACGCTCTCATCGCAACTGTCAAAACTGACAAGCGGCTGTCAAACAATTGCAGGAAGATCCCGAATCTCTTGCCGAGGAAGCCGTTGATTGTGCCTGTCGAGAAGGGTTGCCACCCCCACCCAGGCAATTTGAGATGTGTTTTGGGTCTGTTACTTGCCAAATCATTGCCACCGCCCGATGCACGATAAACGCCGAGTCGCCTGCCACATTGTCTCGCCGCTTAACTAGTTGCAAAGTTAAGTAGTTTATTTCAGCTGTTGGGCGTTGGCTAATCCCAGTCACAAAACATTCGCTGGTTTCTTATCGTCTGGTCTGGTCTGGTCTGGGCTGTTTTGGGTTCTGGGGATTCAGCTTTCGGAGTTTCCAATTCGCATCAAATTCAATTTCAATCACACACGCAGCCCGAAAGTGGCACGTGGCAAGTGACAGGCGAGATCTTTTAGCATAACAATGCAGGCAAAAAAGACGATGCTCTCTACCTTTGGCCAACTCATGCATATTCGATGAGTTCAGTTCTCAGCAGCAGCAGCATCTTCTCTTCTTCTTCCTCTTCTCCTTGCCACTAATCAGCCCTAAAAATGCTGTCATAACAGCGATAACAATAAGCCCATCGATAACACTGACTGAAGAAAGTTCTTGCCACACACATACACACACACACACACACACACACACACATACACACAGTTTGGGGCAGCCATTTGCAATTTGTGCAATTTTTTAATAAAACTCGACGGGGGCTTCCACTTGCTCTCCCTAACTCCCTTCTCTCTGTCTCCATTCTCCACTTCTAGCACTTGTGAAATGACTTTTTCTTCTCTCTTTTTTCTCGTTCTTTCTTCTCATTTTACCATTGTTTAAGCAAAAACAATGCAAATTAAACGCGACTCACTTGCAATGCAGTTGAGCGCAACAACAACAAAAACAAAAGGCAAACTCATTGCTGCACTTGAATGATGCCAGTGGGCGTGGCAGGGCGAGGAGGTGGGCGAAGTAACTGGCATTCGAAAATCAAGTATAATAATCGACTACAAGATACCATGTAAAATGGGTTTTCGAATATATCAGTGCCAAGAGAATCGTCTAAATTTGTTTACTAAAATTATCTTGGAATTGAATATTGAATAGAATGAAATTAAAAATGCTTTTAATTCAAAAGAATCAACTATAATATTCATGTGAACAAATTACCAAATGCTTAAATTGAAAAAAATGATTTCAAATCAAGGAAATTGATGAAAAGTCTTACGACATTCAATAGCGATTTTGATCTTTACATTTTTTGTAGCTATTCCAAAAGGGCAGATCTGATTTTGCAAACCATCATCTAACATACTTTAGTACAGGGTATAACCAGGCAATGAGGGTTGCTACAGCCAAATGGCGATTACATTTTTTTCACAGCCATTAAAGAGGATTTCTTAATCAGGCAATGGGCCCCGTTTTTCAGACTCTCATCTCTCAAAAGCAGCCAAAGTTCAAGTAGCAAACCGAACCAATATATGAAAATCGATGCGCAACAACAACAATAGGCTAAACACAATATACACTCCACAACAAACTTCAGTTTCGAAGTATTCATTTTTGTTTGTGGGTTGAATTTTGTAGGAAGGCGCGAGCTTTTGTTCGCTTTCATTTCACCTTTTTCTGATGCTGTTGTTGTTGTTTGGAATTTGGCAAATCCATTATGTCAATTGACAGTTCTGTGCAATATTTGCTGTCAGTTGCAGCTTTTGTTGAGTCTCCGGTTGCCCTTGTCCTCAGTCCTTGGGAACAAGAGAGTGGGGCACATGGAGGAGGTTCCAAAAGTAGAGTAACTCGCTCAAAATCACAAGAAAGTCTAAAAGAAATGTGCTCAAGTTTGCCGTCTTTTGTAATTGACAGTTGGCGGCGATTGAAATCAGATTTGACATAATTTAAAAAATATTTCGTTGCTTTAATATGAGTGACAATTGTATTTTTAGATAAAAAGTTTTAGTTATAAAATAAAATTGTATGAACTAAAAATGTTCAAGTGATCTAAGAATCATAAGTGCTCAGTTACATTTTTGATGGAAATTTTAATACTCGTGACGCTTTGTGGTTAAGTTTAAAGTTGCCACAGTCGAGTTGGAAATGTTCTGAAATAAACCATTAACCATTTGCCACATTGAAACAAATGACAAAGTTTTGCACTTGAAAAGTTGCCTCGGCATTCAATTAAATGAATAAAATGAAAATAAAACGAGAAATGCAATAAAATGAAATACAGAAGGCTCATTATGAAAAATTGCGCTGAGAAAAGGCGCAAACAACAAAAAAAAACTGTGGCATTAACAAAGGCGCCACAAAAAATGGCGGCGCGAAAGCTACTTTTCACGCACACACACACACACACACATTCAGTGAGAGAGGGAGAGCGAGAGTCGAGTGCTGGGTAACGGTAACTGGCGACTGGCAACTCTGGAGAGCTCTTCAGACACTGCCGTCGCCGTCGGCGTTGCCATTTATTTTATTATGCAAAACAAAAGGCAAACAAAAGCAACAAAAATAATATAAAATAAAAAATATCTAAAGAGAAGAGAGAGAGAGGGAGAGAGAATTTGTTATAGAAAACAATTTTGTTGCGCGCGAGCTTAATTGAAATTGTAACTGTCATTAATTACTGTCTGGAAATTTGAATTAAACACAAAACAAACAATAGGCGACAACAACAATAACAACAATTGCAAACAACAGCAACAAAAGCAAAATGGCTGTCGTTTGTATTTTCATTTTTCTTTTTGAAAATAATTGAAAAACCTGTCGAATCGGCAATCGAGCGCCTTTGGTTTGTTGTTGTTCTTCTTTTTCTTTCTTTTTTTTTTAATCAAGGACTTTATGTCCGCCCAGCTCCTGCGGGAATATTAAATAATGTTAAGCACAGCCCCACGAGAAATGGATAGATTGACTAGCTGACTGACTGACTGACTGACTGACTGACTGACGGCTGCTGAACAATGGAAAAGACTTCGACTTCGACTTCGATTCGATTGCGACTCGGCACAAAAGGTCGAGCTCTCAAGCCTTTTGCCTAAAACCTTCACCTTCCCATGGAGATGCTTTTGTTGCACAATAAAGCGCAAACAATTGATTAGTTTGCAATTGGGGGAAAAAGAAAGCAAGGTTTTTCCCCTTTCCCTTAAGGGGTTGACGCCGGCAACTCGTAGAGCGACCTGGCAAATGACAGGTGTGTGTGTGTGTGTGTGTGTGTGTGTTTGTGATGGGCCAAGAATTATCTGAGAGGAAGTTGAGCCAGCTTTTAATTACAGTACGCTCAATCAGCTAGAGCAAACAGAATAATTAAATAATTATTATTACTCCATGAGACAAACATAATTACAGAACCATTTACATAGGCAGAAGTACTGCAAACAGAATGTATAAAATAACATTAGCAGTGTTTCTCTGTTGCTTAACATTACGTTAACAGACATAAAATGAAGATGTATTTTAAGAAGTGATGAAATAAATAATATGACAATAATAAAATAAATATAGAAAAATACAAATATAAATAAATGCGTTCGATAAAAAAAGGTTTTTTAGTTTTTGATGCTTAAATCTTTTCTAAGGATGATTCCAAATCCGAACTGAGTGCACAGTAGTATCTCTGTCTCTCTGTAGCTAATCAAACAAAGGCCAACCAAATTGGGGTGTAAACAGAAATCTCTCTCAGGTCAAGTTATGAGTTCAGCTTGAGTGGCTGGCGCCCACCAAGGGGTAAACAGAAACCACAGACTCTCAAGAACAAATATCCTAATCCCCTTAGAAGTAGCCCAATTGTGGGGATGTGTGAGTGTGAACTCCAGTTTGAGAAATATCCCAAAAAAAAGAAAAAACTGTAACCAAGTTGGATTAGATGGAACACGTCAGTCGCCATGTTCAGTCCAATTGTAAACTGTGTGAACTACAAACTGCAACTGGAGCCGACTTTAGTTAAATATTTGCTATGTGGTTAGCAGACAGCTGAACATTTTCCTGGTCTGCGAGTCGGGAAAAACTTGTTAATTATGCTAGAGGCCAGAGGCACTTTTGTGTGTAAGCACAACTTGCAACTGTCAGTTGCAACTTGGTCTTACCATGTACGAGTACTCTTGTACTCTGGTACTTGTTGTTTTTCATATCAATTATTAAGCTGGCTTGTCCACTCAGCCAACTGAATGGGGGATTGGGGCAAGGGCCCGACGTCAGACACTGTCAATTGTCATCCTTTTGTGGCATGTCAATTCAGCAGTTTGCCCTCCTTAGTTTATTCAACTGAACAACTTGTAGATACTTCTTCCCTCTCTCACTCTCTCTCTCTCTCTCTCTCTCTCTCTCTCTCTCTCTGCCTATCTCTGTCTTCGTCTAACTGTCCGTTCGTCTTGTTTATTATTATGTGAATTGTTCCCCAGCCATTATATATAGAGCTCTAGTCTATAAGGTGTCGTACCCAGGAGCTGCGTTGCGCATTTGATGGCCAGTTGCCAGTTGCCACTTCCACTTGCCACTTGCCACTTGGACGGCCTGTCAATGTATCTATAAATTAGTATTTTAGCAGCAGCTGCCAGTTAAGACCAGCTACTTACATTATAAGTGGGTCCCACAACTTTCCAGTCAGTGTTGTGGTGGGCGTTTTTTGTTGTGGGCGTGCCACTTGTCTAGTCTTTGGGGCCCAATTGTCCTTTTGTTTGGCATTTATTGTTATAGTTTTTGTTTGTGCTGTGTGTATACACATGTTGTGTGCGAGTGTGTGTGTGAGTGTGTGTGGGCCTGACATTCGTTTCTTTCATAGCCCTGTCAATGTCCTGGGTGTTGCTGTTAGCTTGTTATTAGAATTGTGCCCCACTATTGTTGTTGCATTGTCCCATAACAATGCAATTTGTGTGTTCGCTTTGTAGAACTTGTTTTAACTGCACGTTACAACTAATTAGTGAATACCCCAAACTCCATTGGATATTTTTGCAGCTTTCCCAGCTAAATATCAAAACGATTAGCTTATAGAAAATATATCTAGGGATTTTGTTTGGAGATAATTCTTTTGGAATTAAATTTGAATTGTTTCTTGAAATTAAGAAACTTTTATAAAATCTAAAAAATAAAATACATCTTTGAATCTTTCTCCGTTTCTCTCTCTGAAACCAACATAAAATCTTAAAAATAATTCTGAGAATATATATATATTTATACAAGAATCTTAAAAAGTTATTTCACAGGAAGAATTCCATCTTTCTCATATTTAACGAGAACAACTAGCTTTAAAATACTACAACATATTTTAAAATAAATATTAACAATTAAAGTAAACTCACACTGTCTCTATGTCTATATCTTCATATCTCTCGATGTCTTCTGACTTTCTCTCTCTTTTCTTGTTTACATTAATAGCTGTCATAACTCAAAGTTAAGCGCAGCTTCGAACCACATTTTAGCATTAGAAGACTCATTTGGGGCAAATAAGTGAAGGACTCTTTGTGGTAACAACTCGACTGTCCCGTCCCCTCCCTGTCCCTCTTCGACGGCGCATTTCAGGCTTTATCAGCAGCCTTGTGACACATGTCATTATAACATTTTACATTAACTTAAAAACATTTGCAATTTCTGTGAATACAAAGAGAGAAGACCCCACAAGCTGGCACTTGCCACTTATGAGTATGTGGCACGTGCATATGCCACGTACACTCATCCACACACAACACAACAACACAAATACAGAGACAAAATATGTATCATGCTCTCGCTCCCTGGTTGAACTTGTTGGCGGGAGACAGAGACAGGAAGTCGGGACAAAAGCACGCCCCCAAATGGGCTCAAACCACCTGCTGGTTTTGGGCCATTATCGTGCAAGGACTCGGCAGAAGTCCTCGCTCTGAGACGGGTTCCGTGGCCAAGGGGTGTGAGCCAAGCTGACTGAACTGAACTGACAAACAGGCAACGAGACAACAACGAATGACAATGCCAAAACTGGCAACAATGGTGGCCAAATAGACAAGGACAGACTGGCAATAGAGTGAGATCAAGAGGGAAGGAGATGAGAATAGAGATAGAGATAGAGAGCTACGCAAAAGGAAGAGATGACAACAACATTGTTTGGTATTTCGTATCCTTCTTGTTAGTGCAGACAAAACAAGTTTATACTGCTTCCATCTTTGTGTGTGTGTGTGTGTTTGTGTGTATATGACTGTTAGGAAATTATGTTTATGTGCGTCCAATTCTGTGGCAGGTTGCCATGAGTGCGTTTCTCATTGTGTTGCCACATTTAGCACAAGAGTTTCAAGTGCCCCAACCTAAATGTATCTAATGGATTAACGACTTTTCTCACATTTAATACTCGTATCTGAGAACTGAAACTTGTCTCGACAATCTCGATTGCAGGTGCCGAATGGAAGCTGCTCACCGAGGAGGAGAAACGTCCCTTTATCGACGAGGCCAAACGTTTGCGGTAAGTTCTGTTTGGTCCTTTATCCCTTACACACTCCTTACTCTCCTCTCGACTGCACTTCTTGTATCTGTTGAACAGCGCCATGCACATGAAGGAGCATCCCGATTACAAGTATCGACCCAGACGCAAGCCCAAAGCTCTGAGACGTGATGGCTATCCATATCCCATGCCGTATCCATCGGTGCCTGTGGAGGCGTTAAGAGCAGGTAAGAAGATTATAGACTTAAGTTCATGAAAATATTTATTGATTGAAAGTTTGAATCAAAGAATTCAAAAAAAAAGTCTAACATTCGTATAATATGAATAAATTTTAAAATCAAATATTTATTACACTTATAATTTTTAAGTAATTTAATGTAGAGTTAATTAATCTTTAAATATATAAACTAGAGACTATTTTAATAAATTATATTTAAACCACAAAAAGTAGTAAAATAATAATTAAAATATTAATAATTGAAAAATATACTTAAAAGCCTGAAAAGTGCAGAAAGAGTAATTTCGACTGAGTTAACTCAAATTAGAACTCAGTTTTAGTAAATTTCAGGTAAAATTATAAAAAATCAACTAAACGAGTAAAAACTATAGAAGCAATTAATAATTTTTTGGAATACTACAAACAAAATATAATTTAAAAACAATTCCAGTTTTCTTGAAAAAAATCCAGTTTTTACTGTCTCAAATTCAATTAAAAATCTTTAAAACATAAATTGAATAAATTCTGTGTAAGGAACTTTAACAAATCCCTTTTAAAGCCGCGTAAGTTCAGTTAGAACAACAGCCACAATAAATAAGAGTAAAAACAATCAAAAATAGTAAAACTATGCAAAGTAAGCAGCTTGTTTTATGAGCTTCACACAAGACAAATGCAAATGTGGCACGATATGTGGCATGGTCGGTTGCCCCACCCAGAAACAGGAAGTGGAATAAGAGCAAGAACAAGAACAGGAATAAGCAAAGAAGTGAATGAAAATATGACAAACTATCCGCACACTCGACTGGTTGACTGCTTGACTGGTTGACTGGTTGACTGGTTGTTGCTTTGTTTATGACACTCCCAAGAGAGGGGAGTGGGGGCTGATGGGTTGTGGGTGGTTAACTAAGGGAAACTAGCTGAACCACCCGTTCGCATGTCCTGACAAACTGTGAAGTCATCATCCTGGCTTAACAACTCATTCAAATGACAGCACTGACAGACTGCAAGACAGACAGATAGACAGAGAAAAGGAGCCACAGCACAAGCATAAGTTACCATTCATGATTTCTCAACCCCCTCCGCCTACCCCTCCCAGGGGGTGGCACTTTCACATAGTTCGCTCTTTCTATAGTTTCCACATTGGGTTGGAGGTTTTAAATTAGCATTTGTCACGTTTTTTGTCTTTTTCTTTCTTCTGCTTTCTCTTCTTTCTCTTGCTCCTTTTTGGCTAAATTTAACGCTAGTTTCTTGGGCTTCTGATGTGGCAGCAAATTTGTGCGTTGGCGGCTCAGGTTTAAGGATCAGTGGCCCACAGGGTCTAAAGGACAAAGCCAGCCATGTTGATGATTTATGCGCTCCGGAAATGATAATAAAAATGATGGGAAATGCGTAATAAATAAAACGAATTAGTTCTTAGCCTGCTCGGACTTGCGCTTCAGTGCACGCCGAACAATGTTAACATGACTTAGTGCGAAAGAGATAGAGATAGCCGAGGCTCGATAGAAGATGAGGGCAATATGGGCAACTGTGACATGCAACAGCTTTCAATGATAAAGAACGGTATAAAACCATACACAATGCAAAATTATTAGCTAGTTATGTGCTTAGAATTCACAAGTAAAACAAACTGTATTGAAAAGAAAAATAAAAATTTACAAATAGTATTAGATAAAGATTATATAGTAGAAATATACACAAGAACACAAAGAGAAAGTCTCACAATAGAGTATGATTCCTGATTGAATGAATTATTCCTCATCAACATGTTATTCATTTAGCAAATTTCAGTTTTCCCCAACACTACATATTTTGCATACTTACACCTTGACACTTTTTCAAAAACTTTAATCTCCTTTAAATTTGTCAAAACTTAAACGATTTCCAAGCGGAATGGCAATTTCATCATTTCTTGATCTCTTAATTAATTTTAAAAATTTCAATTTTTTCGAACACTGTCAATTTTTTCCATACTTACCCTTGACACTTTTTCGAAAATTTCATTCTCTCACAACTTTGTCAAAACATAACCGATTTCCATGCGGAATGTCAACTATATCTTTGTTTGACCTATAATTTGATTCTGTGTGAAAAGTACGCGTGTATTATTTAATTACAAAGCTCGATATATCGATATTATTTTCCGATTAATTGACAACTCAATTCTTTGCTGTCGATATTTGTATATTAATTTTATACCCGATTCACTGTTTGGATTTACATCACCATTATAAAACATCGATCCAACGACGGACAAAATATGTAAAAACAAAATATTTGCCCTTAGGCTGGATAATTCGCTGCCGAAATCGACAAAAGTTTCATATGTATTTATAATTGTATTGTTAATTTCTTGAGAGAAAAGAGAAACAGCTACCAGTTAAAGTTCCAAGTTTTGGACAGTACCTAATCCTCTATTATGTGGATTAACAATAGAGATGATGCCATCTCGAAATGTCGCTACTTGAGATGATTCTTTTTTGTTTGTTTTGTGAGCCATCTCTCAACTTGTTGTTGTCTAAGCAAATTTAATTGCCACAGCATCCAACGATTTAAACAATTGCCATGAATGGAGTCGTAGTCGTAATCGAAATCGTTATTTCAATAACTCTTTCAATAAGCGGCGCTTGTAATTATCGAAACGCCGTTTACAAGAGGTCTGAGAGGGTTAAGAGGGACAGCTGGACGACTACCGTTTAAGGCAATTGGTAGTAACTGCTGCTGCTGCTGTTGGCTATCTATCAGATACAAACTCGGACTCTCCACTCAAGCTGAAATAGCTGATTCAGCGCACAATTATAGAGAAGAAGCTGAGGGAGGAGTGCAAAGAGAAGCCGAAAGAGTTAAACGCACAAAAGGGGCGCAAAATATTTCGAGTGGCAATTATTTTAAGCATACACAGACTACAGACCCAAAAACCATTGTTGTCATAATTATAAAAAAACTTATTTCATATTTTCGTATTTCTTTTATGAACCTTCTTTCACTTGCAGGCATCTCGCCGGGCTACTTCGCCCCCGGCCCCACGGCGGCCGCCTATCACCTGGGCAGCCATCTCTCGCAGACATCGACGCCCAGCTCAACGCAGGTGAGTTACAGTTACCAGTTAGCAGTTAGCAGTAGTGAACCCGACTCGGGTCTGTCCCTGAACGGTAGCGAGTCCAATTATCGAAATATCGAGGAGTCTCCTTAATAACATAATTACACACACCCCGAGCAGACGCCCACTTTAAAAGGCGGAAAACGTGACCGAACTGGCCATGACTAAGCGTTAAGCTGCCTCAACGATCTCGCCTCTGTGTGAGTGGGATCTGATCCTGGCCCAGTTAGGCAAACTGACATGTCATGCTAAGGACATGGATTTGGCCACAAACTTGTCATTACACGTTTAGTCCTGTCCGAGATGCCCTCGCGGCGATAACAAGTTCTCCTCCCCAACCAAAAACACAAACAAAAACAAACACCACCGACAGGTGCTACACCCTGCCCAGAAAATAAGAAATAAAGAGACACGCTCCTCTTCAAGCAACAGCTGCGAGGCAAGGCGTCGAAAAAGAAAAGCAAACATAAAAAAATTGGCAATTAAAACTTAAAACTGAACAAGGTGGGCGTGGCCAGTGCCGCCCCTTTGGAGCCCCGTTTGGAGCTCCTCTGGGAGTCTTTGGTTTATTAACAACCCATTAAAAGCCATGACTGTTGGCTTGGCTTTGTTGATCTTGACTCTTGGCCAAGGCCTATTTGAGTCTGTGATTGATGTCGGTGGCTGCGTGTTGCGGGTGTTGAAAGCCCTGGCATCAACTCGCTTCTTCGCTTTTGGGTTAATAATATGCCTCTGCACTCAGATACCAGAGCATAATAATAGACCAAGTTTAAAGGCAGCCAACGTGCGCGTTTCTCAAATTGAAATCTCTATAGGAAAATTGCATTGTGGGCGGACTAGAAGTCGGCATTTATGATTTCCCCAGCTCAGCTCCTCCTTCTCCCCGTTTGACTGAGAACCATATTCAAAGACATTCCAGTGGCTCAAAGGCTAGTTTTGAAATAGAGTTTACAAAAGATTGACGCTGTGTTTATTTGTTAGACTTTCAATAAGATTTTATAGTTACCAGAGAAGGACTTTCCGCAAGAGAAAGCACTTCCTTGTGGTGATCTCAACTTGGTAAAAATTGACTGGTCTTATAAATAATATTAAAATTAACTCATGTAAATTTGCTGTGTTGGTTTAGATCTCAAACAGCCAAGTTAGTCACCCAGCTACAACTGCATTGATATCTTCTAACTGATCTTTAACTTTAAGCCTAAGTCGAAGACAATAAATAAAAAAACATCTTTACTATGAATTTTAATTTTATAATAATTAAACTACTCGTAAATAAACCATCCAATACTCCGTAAACATACAGTTGAGTCGAAATACAAATTTCTTACACCATCGCTCTATCTGTAACCAAGTGCAGTATTTACTTCTTAGCTCAGTTAATAGAGTATTTCACTCAATTTGTATCACAATTAATAAATTACTAAGAAGCCCCAGAAGTACCCTGTTTGCACAGGTGAAAGTGAATTCTAGCGACATTTTAACCACCTGCCCAGAACGAGTACGGACCTGTCCCAGACCTCAGCTGATCCCTAAAAACCACTCGTAGCCAAAGAGCTGAATCAATTAACTGTTGAAATAATAATATAATTGAGAGGCTGAAGGGAAGGCTAACTCAACCGAAATCCAAACATACACTTCGCTTAAATCGCTGTTCATCAAAATATTTACCAATCCACACTAATTCCCAATTGGGCGCAAATCAAATCAAATCAAATTGTAATCCAAAACGCTTTCGGGCCAAAAACACACACACACATACTCCGACAGTGTCTGTTGGCGCTGATGATGATGATGATGATGATGATGTTGATGACGATGACGATGTGTTAACAACATAATTATAGCCCAGAGCAAAGTGTTCTGTGAAAGGGGGAGCAACCCCTCGAAAGAAAGCAACCACTCAAAACAAAACGGAAATGAAGCAAAAACATCCCCTAACTTCCATATGAACTGAGTTACAGACCCATTCCCAGTTCTTTCCGAGCCCATTCGAAAACCCAGCCAACTGGTGTCGCAATGAAAAACGTATTGCAAATCAAATAAAATTAAACTGAGACGGGTCGAGATGAGAGAAGAGGAGGAGAACCGATTCTCCTGCCACTCCGTGGGGTTGTGTTCATGTTCCATCCACAATTAGTTGGTCAAATAAAGCCGCAAAAGTGTTAAACAATTTGCACTAACCAAGGGGTTCCACACCCGCTCTTAAATAAATAAATAACAATTAAAATAATCGCTGTACGATAACTTGGGTAACCTTCTATCTGTAAGTTGTCTAGACAGGTTAGGTTGAAATAAAAGAATTTTACGAACCTCTAAACAAAACATAAATTATCAATATCTGGGATTAAAACCGTGACCGTTAAAAGGTATTAACCGATTTAAATTGGTAACAAAAACTGAAGTCGTAACCGAAACCAAACTTTTTTATTAGACCGAAACCCAAAAAACAAAAATTATTCCAACCGCAATAACCGCAAAGTTTTTAAAGAAACAAAGCGGAAATCCGTTCAAAAGTACTTTTTTACCCTAATTTTATCACCTAGAGTTGTTTAAAACAATAAATTTAAGTTTTCAAATTTTTGAAAATTTTCGAAAAATGTAAAAATCAACAATTTTTCAAAAACAAAGTTTTGTCTCAGAATCAATAAATTTGAATGCAAAGTTAAAGTAGTGTTAATTTTATGAAAATTAACACATTCCTCATGGAAATTGGATATGTTTTAATAAAGTTGTGTTTGTTGAAAGTCCAAAGAGTTATGTAACCGAAATCATACCGGTATTTTGAAACCGAAATATAGAAAAAACCGGTAACCGGAAACCGATATTTGTTTCGGTTCGAATCAAAGTCCGTGTCTGTATAAGATATAATATACATTAGGAATTCCCAAGTGACTCTCCAGCGTCATCTTAATCTCACTTTAGATGGCATCATCTCATCCTCTCTCTCTCTCTCTCTCTTTCTCTTTCTCTTTCTCTTTGTCTCTCTTTCATTTAACAGGCCACACTCTCCGGGCAAATGGACAAGTTTGCTGCCTTGGAGCGCAGTTCGTATCTGAGCAACGCGGCAGCTGCCGCGGCGGGAAGTCAGGCGAGTGCTTATAGCGCCTATTTGGATCCCAGTGTGCTGACCAAGGCGTACTTCGACTCCAAGATGTATCAGGATCGTGCCAACTATGCCTTTGATATCTCCAAGATCTATGGCGCCCAGCAGCACGCGGCGGCGCATCATCAGCAGCAGCAGCAGCAGCAGCAACAACAGCAGCAACAACAGCAGCAGCAGCAACAGCAGCAACAACAACAGCAGCTGCTCATGGCCAGCAGTGGAGCAGGAGGAGGAGGAGGAGGCGGAGGCGGAGGCGGAGGAAGTGCGGGTGGCAGCTCGCACAACAACAACAGCAGCAGCGGACTGGACGATCGTGATGCCACGCCCCAACTGGACGCGGGCGGAGGAGTTGAAGCCAAACCGCACTTGCACTCGCCCAGCGATGTCGGATTGGATTATGCCCATCAATATGCCCAACAATATGGCGGACAGCTGGCGGCCAGTGCTGTTGCTGGCGTTGGCGTCGGCGTCGGCGTGGGCGTCGGTGGCGGTGGTGCAGCTGGCGGCGGTGGAGCTGGTGGCGCCACTGACTTTCGTCGACCGCTGACGGTCATCTTCTGACCACCATCGTCCAACGGTAGCGAGGAGTTAAACTTGTCTATGACTTAGGAAATGCGAGATTAAAGTTAAAAGTAGCCAACTTTACAGTTAAGCCTCGAGTTGTAAACTAATCATAAGCTTTGTTAAATCGAACAGCACGAGCAGCTGCAGCAGCGTCTGAAAGAAGGGCGAGGAGGAGGAGACGGATAACCTTAAGAGAGGATCACGACAGGATCACGAGGGGATCGTTTGAGAGAACAACGAGCGGTGCAATTTTTTATGTTTTAAACGCTGAACGAAGTGCATAGCATAAATTTAAATGTATTTAAATTCTACACATATACAACAACAACAACAACTCAAACACAAACTACAACAAACACAGCAAAATACAAGAAAACAAAAAGAAAAATGCGAAAAATAAAATGCGTATTGTCATAAGCCGTAAATTGTTGACACACACACACACACACACATATGCATAAAAGGGGTTGCGGGTACTTACACCCTATTTATTAAAAGCTTTTATAGGGTGGTCTCGATTAGCAGTTACCCTGTCACATTTAAATTGATTACTAAATAGCATTTTAGCTGATATAAATAAGATGTAACATCATATAGTTTCCTTTATTTTCAGAGAACAATCTTTTTAGGGTGGCCTTGACTAGCAGATACCCTGTCGCATTTAAATTGCTTACGTTAATGCTCTTAGCTAATATAGAGAAGATGTTACATCCTATCATCGTACTTTGTATTCCTATAACTTCAAAATTTTGTCAACAGCGAACTTATCAAACTGCCCTCGACCAAAAAAATGGCCCATCTATCTTTTAATTGCCCTCAATTTAATTTTTAATTAATTGCAATCGAGTGGCTGGCAGGTGGTGCAGGGTATGAGGGGTAGCTCTGCATTGGGGGGTTGTCGCTGCTGGTTGTCAAAAGTCAAGAAGGCGCAAAGCGTTAAACGCTTCCTAATTAAGGCAACTTCTTGTGGCTGAGTCCTTCTGGCCAATCACGGCGTGCGCCTGTTGACAAACGTACATGCGCGAAATGCGATTTCGTTTGCTCAAGCAGCGGCAACAACTCAAAGAAATTACCGTTAGCCACTAATTAGTGCGAATCAAGGTGCAGAAAGGTGCAAAAATCCCGACAAATTTAATTAATTTCACGCCGTTTTGAGCGCCTGCCGCAATTAGCGACATATTTTGTGGGCTTTGTTGGCAAAGGGGAAGTAAACACTTCCCACAGCGCAAATATATCAAAGCTAAATAAAATTAGTTTTTAATTCAAGTGCTTCTTATATTTTAAGTCATAGGTGGCGACGGCTTTTATTACTTGCCACTTAAACACACAGATGGCAGTTTGCTTATCTGGCACAGAAGTTTCAGAAAACTTCCGCTGTGGGCGCTAGCTCTTCTGTTTCATTGCGCTTCACATAGGTGGCGCCAGCCTGAAACGGTTATCCTTTCCTATTAATCGGTTGACGGGCAGCACATTTTGTGAGCCTTATCGCGACTTATGGGCAGCACTTATTGGTACCCTTTAATCGACTTATAGGTAGCACTGCTTATGCAGCAAACTAGACTCAGGCGTTTAAAGCGACATCTATAGTTGGTTTTTGTTTTATTATGTCAGTTTATTTTTAAATAATATCGTATAATATTGAATAGGGTTATTTTTATAAATAAATAAATACACATAAGTCATAATTGTAGTGGCTTCTGCGGTCGCTTAGCAATAATTAATTATATTTATCAAATTAACTTCTTTTAGTGTGATTTCCGCATTTGCCATGCAAACATTATAATATTAGCCGGAATGGAAAATCTGAACACAGATGTCTTAGACCTTATATATAAGGAGTTAGTAGAACTGAAAGATCAACTAAATCTGGCAGCGGCTCATCCAAATCTATGCGAGGCATTTGCGTATCACAATCGCCGACGTTTTAAAGAAATTTATTTTCACGAATTTGAAAATTCGGAACAAAAATTATATTCATTTGATTCTACAACATTGTGGCAGAAATGTGAAAGCTCTACATGGTTATGGCCATGAAAATTCCGTTGAAATGGTGCAGTTGGCGCAAAAATATTGTCCCCACTTGAAGAATTTAACGGTTTTCATAACTCCCGACAACTTAAGTCAAATCGAAGAAAACCTAATCAAACTGAAAGCACTGAAAGAAATTGAAATAAGACGCCAGAACAATGTTCCCAATATAAATGACTTAGTGATATGTCTTCCGTACGGCACAGATATTCGTAGAATTAAACTCTTCAATGTAATAACAACATTAAACGTAATAAATACAATTTCCTTACCTCCAATAGTTTTAAAATATTTTTTTTCAGTTCCGGAATTGAAGAACTGAAAAGGAGAGAATGTTATGGAAGTGAAAACTTTAAAAAGAAAGATTCTACATATATTTGAGCTGGATAAAAGTAGCTGAATAAAAGTATCTGAATTTATGCAGTTGTAAGCGAATAAATTTTATTATTCATTTTATTAAATTTGTATTTACATATATTTATTTCTGTAGTTATATATGAGAAGCTGTTTCTCTCACTTTTTCTATGTTTTACATTTATTAATATATTTTTCTTTTTAATTATATCCTTTTTAATTAAAGTTCTAGACACAACAACGAGATAAACTTGCTTAATTTTGTTAAATAATAATAAAAATGAATGTTTAAAGTTGCTATGTCTACTATAATTTTTATACTGATTTTCATTTGCTTTTCTTTACTAGATATTCAGTCATTGAAGTCAGATTGCACACATACAAGCGCACACATCCTTCGATTGTCCAGTGACACACCCTACTGTCACCCCCTACACACTCGCACCACGCAACCCTTTTCCTCTGGGAAACTCGGGGCTCATTTAAAACACAAATCACGATTAGCGAGCCACATTTCCATTTTGGGCCAAAAACTGGCACCCACATGGAAATTCAGACGATGGCTGCAACTCCTCCATAAATTATTGCAGCGAACAATGCGTCGAGTTGGAGGACAATGCGAATGGCAGTGGCAATGAAGGCAGCCCAAGAGACTGGACGGCAGTCGTAAAAAGTGCTACGAAAATACCCAAAATTATGGCAATCACATTCTCGTATTTGCTGTTGCAGAGAGGGGAAGTGAGGAAGTGGGGAGGCGGTAGGGGGAGCAGCTCCTCAGTTTGGTCATAAGTAGCGCAACGGAATTGAACGATGCTTGGCTCATTGTCCCCATGCGGGGAATAATAGAGCAGCCATAATGTCCATTATGCGAGAACAAATGGCAGCTGGCATAGTGTGCCAGGACACGATAACACTTGACGACAGCAGCAGCAGGAGCAGCAGCAGCGGCAGCAGAAGGAACAGCGGGTACTCTCACAAAGAGTAGAAGCCAAGCCACCAGTTGCTGGCCCATTGTTTTGGCCATGTGCCTTGGCCAATAAAATGCATTCAGCTCGCATGCAAAACAAAAACGATAAAAAAGCCGTCACCATTGAGAACGCGTCTAAGCAGCCGCAGCGCCATCCACGGCTCCCACTCCGCCCCAGCATTGTCTATGCCATTGGCCAAAAGCGACACTCGAGCCGTCGACATGCGCGCAACGTTGTTGCCACACAAAAGGGCGCCAGATGTGGCATGAATTGGTTGGTGGAGTTGGTTGGGTGGCATGTAGCTAAAGCCGTTGATAGCGCTGCCATTTTATTGCCAACGGTCTGGGCAGGCATGACCCCACCCCCACCTCCATCCACCACATAGTCTCTTCCATTCTGGCCCAAAACTCTACACGGCAACCGATGCGACTGGAGAGCGACGCATGCGCACAATTAATGCTCTTTCTTTTGGCGCCAAATATTATTTGAAATTTGATTATAGTGAACAGTTTTAAGTAAAAGAATCATTAAATGGGAATTACAAGAGAGACTATTAGAATAAGTGTGAATGTGTTTTCAATCTTAATTTATATATTATTTATTTTAATTGTTTTGTGTTCTAGCTAATATTTGCTAATTTAATTCTAAATGTTTTTGGCCAACTGTATTTACTATAGTTAATTTAGAAATAATGTAATAAAGATCGAAAATTTTCTAATGCCAATTTAACATTTTGGATTATTCTGTTATTTTAATTATTCCTTTATTTATATTTCTGGCGTTAAAAACCATCAGAGGGATTACTGCAAAAATGTAACTTCTTGTTTAGAACTCTAATTTCTGGAATTACACTTTTAGATTAAAGACAACCCCCATTGGCGAATCGAAGCCAATTTGAAGTTTTATGGCCTCAATTATTAGGAAAATAATTGAAACTACCGAATGACGAATTTCCTGTGTGGTTTGCAACAAACAAGGAAAGTAATTGAACTGGCAACGCTTCCCCTCCGCTTTCCCCCGTCTAAACAAAGGGAACCAAAGGGTATCAAAGTAAGTGCAACAACAAATGAATGCATGCCGAAATGAATGTATGTATATATGTATATAATGATATACACGATCGGAGCGTCGATCGATTGTGGGAGCAAACAAGGCGTCAGGCCAAATTGATAAGCAACTGAATATAAGTATATTTTTTGGTCAAGATTATCTTATAAGTCTTACAATAAGGAAAACATAACAAAATATCAGATATTATCTGTGTTGTGGCTGGAAGAAAGGGACGCAGGACAAACAGTCGCTCAAATAATAGCAACAACAACAAGAACAATAGCAACAACAAGACAATTTCGACAAGATGAACAAATACAAATATGAAATGTTCAAAGTACTCGAAGAGGTAGTTCAGGGTAGGGGTAGAGAGAGGGTAGCGCGAGGAGCAGCAGCAAATTTTATCACTTAGCCGCCACGTTGCCGTTAACGTCGCGACGTCCTACGAGAGGTGTCAAAATAAAAACTCTACAAACACCAGTCTCGCAATCTCTCTCTCTTTTTCTCGCTGTCTCTCTCTCTCTTTCTTTCTTTCACTCTCTGTCTACATCTCGCTCGCTCCTGTAAACTCACAGTCAACTTGCAACCACTACAATAACAACATTTACCCCCCGCACACACACACACACACACACAACGTTGTTGTTTGCCGTTTTTCCCTCTGGTTTTTGTGTTCCGCCAACTGTCGCAAGTTTTCGAATGCCCATCCATAGATTGTGGCATAGTCCATAGAATGTGTGTGTTTCAAATCAAAACTGTCGCGCACTCGACACGGACGCACCGGCTCCGGCACTCGGCACTCGTCTCCGGGCTTAGTTCTTTAGTTGTTTAAGCCACAATACAACACAATACGGAAAAGAAACGTATTTTCAAGTGTCGCTCAAAAGCGTTTTGTCAAGTGCTAAGAACAAGATCGCATCCAAAAATACAATATCATAAAAGATATTATAGATATTAATGATACAAGAAATCAAAGTGTTTAAAAACTTTTCGCATTATCAGAAAGTGTTTGAAAACAATTTCCATTTACGATCACAATAATTACGCGGGACTACGCATAAAATCCACAAATCTACATTAGGTAAATATTCTTTCAATTTATCATTAAAGGTAAACTAATTTTATTGAAATTGAATGTGAATCATAATTTTTTATTTGCACAAGAACTGATTGATTGACTTGAGTTTGATATTGATTTATTGACTATTCCATTTTTGTTCAGATAAAAACAATGATATAGAGCGTCATTTTTAATAATATTCTGAAATTGTTTTAAATCAATTTAACCAGCTTTTTTTGAATTTATTATCTGCGATCTTACATTCGCAGTATTTTAAATGATTGTTATTGTTTAATTTTATTTAAGTCTTGTAACAAATAAAGCCATTTTCTTTTGCTGTCTGAATATAATACAAATCTTCAAAATGCATATTAATTGAACTTATTTAATAGTTTAGTAAAAAGCCTCTTGCTTTGCATCACATAACATATTATCATTTCTTTGGAAGGGTTCTTACTATTATTTCTTATAGGTATAATATGCAAACTATTCTTGATATTTCAGAGTAATAATACAAAACACTTGTTATATAACTTCATTGATATTTTAAAAATAATAACAAACATATTGGTTTTAATAAATTAAAGCATATTTCTAAGGGATTATAACCGAAACAAATGTATATGTATGTAGTGCCTCAGTGCACCTTGCATCGATTTTTGATTATATTTTTAATAATTATATGAATTTATTCTTATAATAAAATAAATCCAGAGATATCTGAAAAGAAACGATTTTAGCATTTTAATCTACTGATAACAATTATAGCTGATATCTTTAGACTATTATTATTATTTGCTAATGATGTCATTTCTTACAATGAGCATAATTGTAACTATAAATGAAATATTTAGATATGTTGTGAGCAATTTATGAACATGTTTCCACGAATCAGCTTTACTCAGAAGCCCACTATGAAAACATTTTCACATGTAGATGAATGCAGACCTGAAAGGAGCCAAGTGGAGTTTGCGGATTACCTCATATACCCCTTTTTAGAATACATTGTGTCCATGCTTAGCATTTTGGTACGAAACAAAGCCTGTCTATTGAACTCTATTACCGTCTGCATTTCAGCACGGTCAGTGCAACCCGCACCTCGATTCCCCCAACGGACGGCAGACAATCGAGCCACTCACCTGACACAACAACAACACAACACAACACCATGACGAGCATCTCGGCGCTGCTGCATCGCAGTCACAATCACGATAACAGTCACAGTCACAATCACAGCCAGAATCACAATCACAGTCACAACAGCAATGGGTATGCGAGCAGTGGAAGTGGCAGCAGCAGCCACAGTCATCACAGCAGGAGCAGCCTCTCACCTTTGCCGCTGGCAGCGACAACAACAATCGGAGGTGCCACAACACCGCCACCACCAAAACCACAACCGTCAGTGGTGCCAAAGCAACAACAACAACAACAACAACAGCAGCAGCAGCAACATAACAGCAACAATTTAAATGGGAGTTCGCATCATGACCACATTAAACGACCAATGAACGCGTTCATGGTCTGGTCCAGAGGACAACGACGCAAAATGGCCCAGGACAATCCGAAAATGCACAATTCAGAGATATCGAAGCGTTTGGGTGCCGAATGGAAATTGCTTACCGAATCACAGAAGCGTCCATTCATTGATGAGGCCAAGCGATTGCGGTGAGTATCTGTGTGTGTGTGTGTGTGTGTGTGTGTGTATCTATGTGAGTGTGTGAGGGTTTGTCGTCTGGTTACAATTTAAGCGATTAGCTAAGACAATGGACAGCTATTGTGAGGCTCTAAAGTGGCATTGAGTAACGTGCATACTCGCATTTCATTTGCCTGCATACCTTGGGTAAACAATTCAATACAATTTTTGTGGCTTATGTCGAATGTGGACTGAAGACTGTGTTGAGTCTTATTGCATTCGATTTCGATTGTGACTGTCTAAATCCTTTTATTGATTGTATTTGACTGCCAAATGATTGTGTCAACTTTATGCCTGACATTTATTAATGAGCCTAGTTCGCATTTTTAGGGCTTAAACTAATGGCCATTCGGTTTTGGTTGAGACAACAACAATAAAAACAACAGACTGTTGGAAAACAACTCACACACACTGTTCAAATATTTGCCAATGTGCGAGGTATCGATAAGGCGACAGCATTTTACGTTTTCTTTCTTTTTCCCAGTTTTTTTTTTAAATTAATTTTTTTTTCTTTTTTTTTGGGCTGTAAGATAACAACAGGGGCTGACCAATTTGTGTATGGGAACTGCAACAAAGAGCCAAAAAGTATATTCAAGCAAAGAAAGCAAAAGTAACTACAAAAACAACAAGTATCTATAATAATAACACACACACACCTTTTATCAACATTTATCGTTTGTCAAACAAATGTCAACAATTGCGCATTGTTGCAGCTGGGAACACGAAACAAAACTCCAGAACTTGAGAACTCCAGAGCTCCAGAACTTTGAAGACTCACTCTCGCCTTGCTAAATGGTCAGATAAGCATTGAGTCTTACAGGAGAGGTTTTATGGAAGGGTTTCGGCTTCAGTTTATATACTCTATAAACAAAACGGAAAAGGGCTTAAGCGACTTGGGAGTTGATAAATTATATTTCCGTTCCTAAACAAACAAAACTTCTTTGAAAATCTTGATTTAATTTTTCTCACTGATGAGTTTGGCAATAAATACGGAAACAGAGTTAAGAAAATCAAAAAAGTACAAATTGAAAATAATGGTTTTAGAAAAGCTTTGCAAATCTAATCTGATAATAAACTTTATTTTATTTTATTTATAAATATAATTTTTAATATAATACTATAATTAATTATTCTATTTTTCGATTTATCAACAAGGTAGTAAGATAACAGAAATAAAGGACTTTTAATTAAAAAAATTAAATTTTGATATTGATTTTAGTTTTAGCAGTCACTGATATTTATTTAACAACTCGTCAATACAAAACAGGCCCAGGTTTTCATTAGAAAAATAATTGAACCAATTTATTCATAGACGTTTTACCATTAATAAAATTATTTAATGAATTTTATATTAAAAGTCACAATATAAATATCATTTTGGAAAAGTTTCTTTCATAAAGGTATATTCTTCAAATATTTTTAATAATGATGTTTTAATTACAAGTCATTTTTAAATGCATAGTTCGCTGGATTTAGTCAATTTTAATGTGCAGTTATGATAAGATTAAACTTAAGGTTCGACTCATTCTTGAGAGTAAAATACAGGGTAACTTTTCCGTTGTTAAATGCGCAGCTACGTTTTTATGACCTAGGGAACAGGGAACGACTTTTAGCCGCAGATTGACTTTATGATATCATCGCGATCGTTCAATCGTTTTAATATCGATGCCGTTGGCCGATCTTTGATCAATGTTTCAACATTTACTCAATTTACAGCGCGCTGCACATGAAAGAGCACCCCGACTACAAATATCGACCGCGTCGTAAGCCAAAGACGCTCAACAAGTCACCGGTGCCGGGCGGAGGTGCCAACGGAGCAGTCGGCGGAGGCGGAGGAGGTGGCGGCGTTGCAGGCGGCCCAGCGGGCAATGGAGTTGGAGCCGGTGGCCAGTTGGGCAAGGATCAGGGACAATCACAGCACTCGCCACATGGGCCACACGGTCTGTCGCATCACCATCACCACCATCCGCATCATCCGCATCCGCAAGCCGCCCATGCGGCCCATGCGCATCATCATCATGCGCAGCTGAGCGCCGTGGCAGCCGCTCTCTCCCACTCCCATGCGCATTCCCCCACCTCGCTGGCCGCCAAGTATGGCTTTGGATCCCCGCTGGAGTTGTCGCTGCCACGCGTGCCCGGCGGATTTCCCGGCCTGGGCCATTATCCATTGGACCCGACCCTGGCGCTGGACCTACAGGCCCGCCTCCAGGCCATGTACGCCGGCGGCTTCTATCATCCGTGGCGCTACTTGCCACTCATCAGCCCGGAGACGCCACCGTCGCCGCCCAGCAGCAGCGGCACGGGCATCTCATCCTACGGCTGCGTCAAGTCGGCCAAATCGTCGCCAGTCGCGGTTCCCATGCCCGCGGTGGCCACAACGCCGCCCAACATCATTTGACCGACTCCGCTGCGCTTCGGCGCTGCTGCCGCTGAGCATGCGGTCTAAGGTCACAGCTGGACTACGTGCCACTCCCCTCCAGCCCCCAACAACAACTAAAAACAAAAACCCCACCCAGATAATCTGGTAGCAGCACCAACTGGGCTGCCCACTTGCTAGTGTAGAACCCTAGTGTTAGCTGAATCTTTGTGTGAGTTTCTTCTCTTTAAGTTGCATTGTTTCTGTTTATCCTCCCTTACCCCCCTGGACACGGTTTGAACCATTGATTTTGATCATGTGGGTTTTCGATGTAAAGCCAACTATCGGCTATACTAAATTGAACAGGAAAACCATCGATAGCAAAATTAGCAAGATATTAATGCCAGGAAGATAAAACTATATTAGAAGTTCATACCACTTCAATCATATAATACAATTTATGATAGTATTATAGTACTAGCGATAGCTAAAGATTATATGCAAAATGTTATGCCATTTTTTTTAATATTGACCGTCCTTTTTGAAGTAAATTAAATTTTAAAGAAAGATGTATTTCATAATTTTCATTAATTTCAAAATTTACTTCAATTTACTTCGAAATATCTTTCAGTTAGTTAATCAAAACCTAGACACAATATATTAAGAAATGAGTCTTAAAGACAATTTCAATCGGTCATATCAAATATACTTCTATCAATTAAAAACGATCGAGCAAAAATATGAATTGTGAATTTTCAGATACAATTATCGATAACTATCGTTGGGTGAATCGATTTTTCCTACTAACATTTTCAACTTGGCCACAATCAAAATCAATGGTTTAAATGCAGCGCCATAAGTTGCTTCTAAGTTCTTAGTGCTTTATATCAATATTGTTGAGACCCGATCTTGTGTAATATATGCATGTATAAGTATATATATAAAAATCTATATTTTAATGTGATATTAAAATTGAAAAGAAACAAAATATGAAAACTGTAAACGAATAAACGATTTTTAAATAGTACACGCCCCACTGATTGATGAAGACACTTGTAAGACCCTTGTACCCCATCCAATAATGAATGGATAGAACGAGCAACATCAACCAGTCAGGCAATCTGTCAGCAGTCAACCGACAGGGGGCGCCACAGGCGCGTGAATAATAACGACAATGTTTGCTGATGCGTTGATTATTAGTTTAAATTGCCAACCGCTCGGGGGGTTGTCTACCCATTCAAAGGGGGTTGCGTTTACGACTCTCTCACCATTCACCATTCAACATTCAACTGTCGACAGTTGAGAGTCGACTACTGTTGCTTAATGGGATTCACTACGCCCACTTGTTTATGCAACCGACTGTGAACTGCGATGAGGCGTGGCAGACGGGCAGAGAACAGAGAAATAAAAACAATTGACACCTTTTCAGGCTGACGATCAAAACAAAGAAGCAACAATCCACCCCCAGCAGGAGAAGGGAAGTTGATGGGACAAGCGTAGCAATCGCGACGGCATCATAACCAGCTCAAAAGCCGCTCATAAAACTCACACAAATGCCACGCTGCAGCGTAACCAAAGTGCTGATAAGAAATGCGAACGCGCGACGTCTGCCCAAAAGAAAAACCCCCACTACCCCACGGACCCCATGCCCATCCCCATCTCCAACCTCATCCCTTGTTGAAGAGGCAACTACAACTACAATTCCAGCTCTGACAATTTCAACCCGGCAGCCAAAAGTCGTGCGCTGATTGTCTGCACACACACACAATGACAGTGAGAGAGGCAGAAAGACAGACGGACAGACAGACAGAAAGACACACACGGCGAATGAGAACTCACGTCTGGCTGCCTTTTGTTGCCGCAAGGTCGTTTTTATAGTGTCCTGGTCCGAGACCGAGACGGAGACCGAGACACAGAACCAGACCGAGACCGAGACCGAGACCCGGCAATAAAGACATTCAGCCCCTCGTTGTTTGTATTTGACCTCAGTCACAGTGCAAATCACTTGTGCGAAACACTACGAAATGCTATCAAAATATTTACCCAATGAAGATGTCACAGACGCTGAGAACTAAACCACCGCCCTCGACTACCACATCACCATGTCAAATGGTAGCATTTCTCCACGAAACCAGAACTATATTGAAAATAAATAGTAGATATAGAAAGAGCCAGAATGAGGGAAAGAGAAGTAATTAAGTGATAAAGAGCTAACTAGCCAATAAAACAATCAGGTCCACAGACTGTTTTGGGTTGGCCCAAATGTATGCTACATTTCTATAGCAAAACTCTAGGCCATATTAAAAGGTTTGCAACTGCTTAACTCAACTGAAAAAAGGCTCCCACTTACACTGCCTTATCCCACGAACCAGGTAAGTAAGCAAAAGTCTTAGTATGCACTTTTGTTAGATATGCCTTTACCTTGCAGACGCCATATAACTCGATCTTATCGGACAGTGATCTAGTATAAACGCTACTCATTTAATACCACAGAGCTTGTCTCTAGCGGCATCAGGCTATAATCAAAGTTAGCCAACATGCAGTTATGATAAGCAATATCCAATGGGCTTCCCCTCAATACTATGCAGCTGAAAACTATAAATCAATTTTTGTTGGCCTCTTTAATAAATAAATTTAATAGGCTTTTTAGTTAGTACAAGTAATTATGTATTACATTAAATGTTGTACATTCTACATAGATCAGAAGATAAGCATAGAATTATATGACAACGTTACTCTTAAGGCTAGAATTTTTAAGAATACAAAATCTTAAAATATAAAATTAAACGGTGCTTTTTTGCTGAAATGAATTTATTTCAGATGGAGCGTTAGAAAAATAAATAAATATCATGCGAGCAGAACTAGAGCAATTTATTTAAATCTCGATTTTCTCGGAACCGATAATTATTTTGAGTTAATTAAATCGGATTTCAGCAACTGTAAAGAGATTCGAAATTTTGCTAAATTCCCAAATCAACATGAAATGCTACTACTTACTGTCTTCCAATTACCATAGCATAACTCTAACCCAAAAAAAAAGATCAGAATTTTGACAAAATGTTATCTCTGTGCAGTACCCGCTTATCTTTGGAGACACAACAGACTGCGAATCAATTATCAAAATTTAACGGGTCAACTACTTACAACCCCAAACAAAAGTCAAAAGCTATCAAAACTAACAAACACGCGCAGGACACGTGCACCCACACTAATGCCACACACACACACACACACACACACACACACACACACACACACACGCATACTACTCACACTTATGAAGCTCTTTCAATTTCGTTCTGGTTTCTCCCAATTCACTTGTTTCAGGGCAAACAATAACAACAACAAAAAAACAACTAGGAGAAGACAAACGAAAAACGTGTGAAATGAAAGTTGTTTGATTTGCTTTGTGCGCTGACAGAGAGAGCGAGAGAGAGAGAGTGTGGCAGCCAAAAGAAATGCTTAGAGGTGGAGGCTAACAAAAGTGGCAATGAGAGCGCAGTCCCCATCTATCCAGATCTTCTCGTACAAATTTTTGTTTTATTTTTTTTGGAACGACATCGCACTGTGCTTGCCCTCCCCCGCCCACCGCCTTCATTCCTGTTCTTGTGCACTTTTTTTTGCTATTTCATTCCTGGCACACTCACATCCGTTTCGATAAAAAGAAATATTTTCTTTTCGCCATGCGTTGCTGTGGCACTTTTCTTTTTGCTCTGATACTTCATTATTACTAGTACTATATTTATATTTATTTTTTCCTCGCATTCTTCTCCTTCTGCTCTTTGTCGGTATTATTATTATTATTTTGCTGAAGTTGGCTCTTTAAGGTAGCCTAGGACATTACCCATTACGCAGAGGATATTGTGTGGCCATGAATCAATTGGGCAATGTCCATTGCCCGGAAATATGGTGAACCGCAAAAATGGCACTCCATTTGCATTCCAACATTGCGAGGACCTTTGACTTTGAAGGTCCTTCCCTCTGCTCTCTTTTTTGGGTGGCATCTGCCCCATAATCGCGTGTAATAAATTTTAATTTTTTAAGCATTTGTAAGCAGTTTTATCGGGCCAACAAAGGACTACATTTTTTAAGTGCCAAGCCAGCCAAAAAAAGGATATAAGATTAAGCAGCCAAGACGAAGATGAGACATAAAAAACACCCAGCAAATTAGCGACAAGTCGTGGTATTGGTGGTGGGAGCAGGACGTACGGGATGAGGTCGAGGATAAGACAGACGTTGCCTCAGCTACTACGGTTTATCACGCCCACTGCGTCAACGGATATCCGACGCATGAAAGACAAACAAAAAAGGCATTAAATCGCATTTAAGTCATGGCAAGAGACTCTGAAGGCAAAAGCGTTAGCAACCACCCTCCCAGCCGCCCGGCTTATACTTCATTTGCCTGGCAGAATGAGCATAAGGACGACGAGTATCGAGGATACGACATGATTCCTTGACAGTCCCACTTCAGTATGTACGATACTAGTACTCACAATTTATCAATTTATGCATTTTGGCCTGGCTAAAAGTAACTCAAGTACATCTTTTAAATAAGAGATCTCTTTTTTTTGGAAAGGGTATAGATTTTTATTTCTAAATATGTTACATAAACAGTTTATAAAATTATTTAAGTATGCTGAATATATATGTATTTATTGTTTTACGAATTCAATAAACTTCAGGCTCAATTTGATAATAATTGTATTATTTTACATAAAATACGAATTTTTATTAAATTTATTTCGTGTACATAAGTCCTTCAGCAATATTCTTGAAAAATGGTTACAGAACCGATTACATATACCGAGTGAAAGGCGCATTTCGATGCACCATTTACAATAAAAGGTTAAATTGTACGAGACAAAGAGATGGCATACAGTATTAATGAAATTGCCCATGCACGGCATTACTATACATAAAGCATTGGCCTCTCCTCAAATGAGCCCATGCAGCAATTAAACTGAGAACTGAGCTGTAGCAGCGCAGCAGCAGCGCAGCTGCAGCGCAGTTGCAGCGCAGTTGCAGCACAGCGGCAGCACTCGCATTCAGAACGCAGCAAATGCATTTGCACACAATGCCAGACTGTTTTTTAAGCGCCACTTTTTTCTGTAGGCCAGCGCAAAAAGTGGCAGCCCCATCGACCACGCAGTTGTCGGCACAAAGGAGCAATTAATGCGAAATTGTTGCGGCATAATTGCTGAACATGCAGCTGGAGCAGCGGCTGGACATAAAGAAGCAATTAATGTCGCACAAATGCGCCTGGCATGCATAAAAATGCTGAGCCCTCAACTTGCGCCTTGCAAAAAGTGCACAAAATAGAAGGAACAGAAGATGGAGAAAAAAATAGTTGCAACAGAAAAGTTGCTGACCATTTTGGCACGCTGGCAAACAATTGCAATTACATTAGAAAAGGCTGGCAACGGCCGTTGTAGGAACGGCCAACAACAATGGCAACAGCTTTGAGCTTTAGGCATGTGGCATGTGGCACCCACGTAGCGCGCTGACTTCCGTTGCATGCCAGGCACGTTGCAAATTGTCGCAACGCAGCGCATCCAAAGAACGGCTGCTGGCATACAAAAGCCACGGCCAAACGAATTGCCAATTTAAATGTGAATAGAAAAATTGCAAGCGTACTCAGTCCCATACACACACACACACACACGCACACACACACATCGACACAGCAGTCGGATCTTTTCACAATTCATCCAATCAAACAAAAAAATGAGCTAAAAATGGCGCCTACAGTTTTGCTTTTCTCGCTCTCATGCTAAAAAAAGAGAGAGCTAGGCTTAACAGAGGTGTAAGCATGATCATAATTAGATCACAAAAATGCTCTGTTAAACTGCTTAGCGATAGATCGATATAAACAAATAGTTATGTTTATTATTCAAATGCAATTACGCCTAAATGTAACCGTAAGTTACGGTATGATGGACATTTTTATCCTGACCAAATTTCATTTAAATCGGACATTGCATCATATAGCTGCCATAGGAACGATCAGTCGAAAATCAAGTTTTGTGACACTTTCACATTTGTGACACTTTGACTTTTGTGACACTTTGATGCATAGAAACTTTTTTCTTTCTTGAGCAATCTTAACCATTTCTACAAGATGGACCTTTTTATTCTGACCAAATTTGGTTCAAATCGGACTACTGCATCATATAGCTGTCATAGGAACGATAAGTCGAAAATCGAGTTTTGTGACACTTTGGCTTTTGTGACACTTTGACTTTTGTGACACTTTAAATTTTGTGACACTTTGATGTACAGAAACTTTTTTGCTTCTTGAGCTATCTTAACCATTTTTACAGAGTACACATCTGTGATGGACCATTTTATCCTGACCGAATTTGGTTCAAATCGGACTACTGCATCATATAGCTGCCATAGGAACGGTCAGTCAAAAATCATGTTTAGTGACACTTTGACTCTTGTGACACTTTGACTTTTGCGACACTTTGATGCACAGAAACTTTTTTGTTTCTTGAGCTATCTTAACCAGTTTACAGAGTATAAATCTGTGATGGACCTTTTCATCCTGACAGAATTTGGTTCAAATCGGACTACTGCATCATATAGCTGTCATAGGAACGATCAGTCGAAAATCAAGTTTTGTAACACTTTGACTTTTGTGACACTTTGACTTTAGTGACACTTTGATGTACAGAAACTTTTTTGTTTCTTGAGCTATCTTAACCAGTTTACAGAGTATAAATCTGTGATGGACCTTTTCATCCTGACCGAATGTAGTTCAAATTGGACTACTGCATCATATAGCTGCCATAGGAACGATCAGTCGAAAATCAAGTTTTGTGACACTTTGACTTTTGTGACACTTTGATTTTTGTGACACTTTGACTATTGTGCCACTTTGATGCACAGAAACTTTTTTGTTTCTTAAGCTATCTTAACCATTTTTACAGAGTATGCATCTGTGGTGGACCGTTTTATCCTGACCGAATTTGGTTCAAATTGGACTAATGCATCATATAGCTGCCATAGAAACGATTAGTCGAAAGTGAAGTTTTGTGACACTTTGACTTTTGTGACACTTTGTCACACTGTGTTCATAAACTTTTTTGTTTCTTGAGCTATCGTAACCATTTTTACAGAGTATGCATCTGTGATGGACCTTTTTATCCTGACCGAATTTGGTTCAAATTGGACTAATGCATCATATAGCTGCCATAGAAACGATTAGTCGAAAGTCAAGTTTTGTTACACTTTGACTTTTGTGACACTTTGTGACACTGCCTGGCTCTTTGATTCACAGAAACTTTTTTGTTTCTTGAGCTATCTTAACCATTTTTACAGAGTATGCATCTGTGGTGGACCGTTTTATCCTGACCGAATTTGGTTCAAATTGGACTAATGCATCATATAGCTGCCATAGAAACGATTAGTCGAAAGTGAAGTTTTGTGACACTTTGACTTTTGTGACACTTTGTCACACTGTGTTCATAAACTTTTTTGTTTCTTGAGCTATCTTAACCATTTTTACAGAGTATGCATCTGTGGTAGACCATTTTATGCTGACCGAATTTGATTCAAATCGGACTACTGCATCATATAGCTGCCAAAGAAACAATTAGTCGAAAGTCAAGTTTTGTTACACTTTGACTTTTGTGACACTTTGTGACACTGCCTGGCTCTTTGATTCACAGAAACTTTTTTGTTTCTTGAGCTATCTTAACCATTTTTACAGAGTATGCATCTGTGGTGGACATTTTTATCCTGACCGAATTTGGTTCAAATTGGACTACTGCATCATATAGCTGCCATAGAAACGATTAGTCGAAAGTCAAGTTTTGTGACACTTTGACTTTTGTGACACTTTGATTTTTGTGACACTTTGACTATTGTGCCACTTTGATGCACAGAAACTTTTTTGTTTCTTAAGCTATCTTAACCATTTTTACAGAGTATGCATCTGTGGTGGACATTTTTATCCTGACCGAATTTGGTTCAAATCGGACTACTGCATCATATAGCTGCCAAAGAAACGATTAGTCGCAAATCAAGTTTTGTGACACTTTGTCACACCGTGTGACACTTTGATGCTCATAAACTTTTTTGTTTCTTGAGCTATCTTAACAATTTTTACAGAGTATGCATCTGCGGTAGATCATTTTATGCTGACCGAATTTGGTTCAAATCGGACTACTGCATCATATAGCTGCCAAAGAAACAATTAGTCTAAAATTAAGTTTTGTGACACTTTGCCACATTGTGTGGCACTTTGATGCACAGAAACTTTTTTGTTTCTTGAGCTTTTTTAACGATTTTTACAGGGTATTTATCTGTGGTGGACCATTTTATCCTGACCGAATTTGGTTCAAATCGGACTACTGCATCATATAGCTGCCATAGAAACGATTAGTCGAAAATCAAGTTTTGTGACACTTTGTCACACCGTGTGAAACTTTGATGCACAGAAACTTTTTTGTTTCCTGAGCTATCTTAACCATTTTTACAGAGTATGCATCTGTGGTGGACATTTTTAGCCTGACCGAATTTGGTTCAAATTCGACTACTGCATCATATAGCTGCCATAGAAACGATTAGTCGAAAGTCAAGTTTTGTGACACTTTGACTTTTGTGACACTTTGTCACACTGTGTGGCACTTTGATGCTCATAAACTTTTTTGTTTCTTGAGCTATCGTAACCATTTTTACAGAGTATGCATCTATGATGGACCTTTTTATCCTGACCGAATGTAGTTCAAATTGGACTACTGCATCATATAGCTGCCATAGGAACAATCAGTCGAAAATCAAGTTTTGTGACACTTTGACTTTTGTGACACTTTGATTTTTGTGACACTTTGACTATTGTGCCACTTTGATGCACAGAAACTTTTTTGTTTCCTGAGCTATCTTAAGCATTTTTACAGAGTATGCATCTGTGGTGGACATTTTTATCCTGACCGAATTTGGTTCAAATCGGACTACTGCATCATATAGCTGCCAAAGAAACGATTAGTCGCAAATCAAGTTTTGTGACACTTTGTCACACCGTGTGACACTTTGATGCACAGAAACTTTTTGGTTTCTTGAGCTATCTTAACCATTTTTACAGAGTATGCATCTGTGGTGGACATTTTTATCCTGACCGAATTTGGTTCAAATCGGACTACTGCATCATATAGCTGCCAAAGAAACGATTAGTCGCAAATCAAGTTTTGTGACACTTTGTCACACCGTGTGACACTTTGATGCACAGAAACTTTTTTGTTTCTTGAGCTATCTTAACCATTTTTACAGAGTATGCATCTGTGGTGGACATTTTTATCCTGACCGAATTTGGTTCAAATTGGACTACTGCATCATATAGCTGCCATAGAAACGATTAGTCGAAAGTCAAGTTTTGTGACACTTTGACTTTTGTGACACTTTGTCACACTGTGTGGCACTTTGATGCTGATAAACTTTTTTGTTTCTTGAGCTATCGTAAACATTTTTACAGAGTATGCATCTGTGATGGACCGTTTTATCCTGACCGAATTTGGTTCAAATTGGACTAATGCATCATATAGCTGCCATAGAAACGATTAGTCGAAAGTCAAGTTATGTGACACTTTGACTTTTGTGACACTTTGTCACACTGTGTGGCACTTTGATGCTCATAAACTTTTTTGTTTCTTGAGCTATCTTAACCATTTTTACAGAGTATGCATCTGTGGTAGACCATTTTATGCTGACCGAATTTGGTTCAAATCGGACTACTGCATCATATAGCTGCCAAAGAAACGATAAGTCTAAAATTAAGTTTTGTGACACTTTGCCACATTGCGTGGCACTTTGACGCACAGAAACTTTTTTGTTTCTTGAGCTATCTTAACCATTTTTACAGAGTATGCATCTGTGGTGGACCTTTTTATCCTGACCGAATTTGTTTCAAATTGGACTAATGCATCATATAGCTGCCTTAGAAACGATTAGTCGAAAGTCAAGTTTTGTGACACTTTGACTTTTGTGACACTTTGTCACACTGTGTGGCACTTTGATGCTCATAAACTTTTTTGTTTCTTGAGCTATCGTAACCATTTTTACAGAGTATGCATCTGTGATGGACCTTTTTATCCTGACCGAATTTGGTTCAAATTGGACTAATGCATCATATAGCTGCCATAGAAACGATTAGTCGAAAGTCAAGTTTTGTTACACTTTGACTTTTGTGACACTTTGTGACACTGCCTGGCTCTTTGATTCACAGAAACTTTTTTGTTTCTTGAGCTATCTTAAACATTTTTACAGAGTATGCATCTGTGGTAGACCATTTTATGCTGACCGAATTTGGTTCAAATCGGACTACTGCATCATATAGCTGCCAAAGAAACAATTAGTCTAAAATTAAGTTTTGTGACACTTTGCCACATTGTGTGGCACTTTGATGCACAGAAACTTTTTTGTTTCTTGAGCTTTTTTAACGATTTTTACAGGGTATTTATTTGTGGTGGACCATTTTATCCTGACCGAATTTGGTTCAAATCGGACTACTGCATCATATGGCTGTCATAGAAACGATTAGTCGAAAATCAAGTTTTGTGACACTTTGTCACACCGTGTGAAACTTTGATGCACAGAAACTTTTTTGTTTCCTGAGCTATCTTAACCATTTTTACAGAGTATGCATCTGTGGTGGACATTTTTATCCTGACCGAATTTGGTTCAAATCGGACTACTGCATCATATAGCTGCCAAAGAAACGATTAGTCGAAAATCAAGTTTTGTGACACTTTGTCACACCGTGTGAAACTTTGATGCACAGAAACTCTTTTGTTTCCTGAGCTATCTTAACCATTTTTACAGAGTATGCATCTGTGGTGGACATTTTTATCCTGACCGAATTTGGTTCAAATTGGACTAATGCATCATATAGCTGCCATAGAAACGATTAGTCGAAAGTCAAGTTTTGTTACACTTTGACTTTTCTGACACTTTGTGACACTGCCTGGCTCTTTGATTCACAGAAACTTTTTTGTTTCTTGAGCTATCTTAACCATTTTTACAGAGTATGCATCTGTGGTAGACCATTTTATGCTGACCGAATTTGGTTCAAATCGGACTACTGCATCATATAGCTGCCAAAGAAACAATTAGTCTAAAATTAAGTTTTGTGACACTTTGCCACATTGTGTGGCACTTTGATGCACAGAAAATTTTTTGTTTCTTGAGCTATCTTAACGATTTTTACAGCGTATTTATCTGTGGTGGACCATTTTATCCTGACCGAATTTGGTTCAAATCGGACTACTGCATCATATAGCTGCCATAGGAACGATTAGTCGAAAATCAAGTTTTGTGACACTTTGACTTTTGTGACACTTTGATTTTTGTGACACTTTGACTATTGTGCCACTTTTTTGTTTCTTAAGCCATCTTAACCATTTTTACAGAGTATGCATCTGTGGTGGACCGTTTTATCCTGACCGAATTCGGTTCAAATTGGACTAATGCATCATACAGCTGCCATAGAAACGATTAGTCGAAAGTCAAGTTTTGTGACACTTTGACTTTTGTGACACTTTGTCACACCGTGTGAAACTTTGATGCTGATAAACTTTTTTGTTTCTTGAGCTATCTTAACCATTTTTACAGAGTATGCATCTGTGGTGGACATTTTTATCCTGACCGAATTTGGTTGAAATCGGACTACTGCATCATATAGCTGCCAAAGAAACGATTAGTCGCAAATCAAGTTTTGTGACACTTTGTCACACCGTGTGACACTTTGATGCACAGAAACTTTTTGGTTTCTTGAGCTATCTTAACCATTTTTACAGAGTATGCATCTGTGGTGGACATTTTTATCCTGACCGAATTTTGTTCAAATTGGACTACTGCATCATATAGCTGCCATAGAAACGATTAGTCGAAAGTCAAGTTTTGTGACACTTTGACTTTTGTGACACTTTGTCACACTGTGTGGCACTTTGATGCTCATAAACTTTTTTGTTTCTTGAGCTATCGTAACCATTTTTACAGAGTATGCATCTGTGATGGACCTTTTTATCCTGACCGAATGTAGTTCAAATTGGACTAATGCATCATATAGCTGCCATAGGAACAATCAGTCGAAAATCAAGTTTTGTGACACTTTGACTTTTGTGACACTTTGATTTTTGTGACACTTTGACTATTGTGCCACTTTGATGCACAGAAACTTTTTTGTTTCTTAAGCTATCTTAACCATTTTTACAGAGTATGCATCTGTGGTGGACATTTTTATCCTGACCGAATTTGGTTCAAATCGGACTACTGCATCATATAGCTACCAAAGAAACGATTAGTCGCAAATCAAGTTTTGTGACACTTTGTCACACCGTGTGACACTTTGATGCTCATAAACTTTTTTGTTTCTTGAGCTATCTTAACCATTTTTACAGAGTATGCATCTGCGGTAGACCATTTTATGCTGACCGAATTTGGTTCAAATCGGACTACTGCATCATATAGCTGCCAAAGAAACGATAAGGCTAAAATTACGTTTTGTGACACTTTGCCACATTGTGTGGCACTTTGACGCACAGAAACTTTTTGGTTTCTTGAGCTATCTTAACCATTTTTACAGAGTATGCATCTATGATGGACCTTTTTATCCTGACCGAATTTGGTTCAAATTGGACTACTGCATCATATAGCTGCCATAGAAACGATTAGTCGAAAGTCAAGTTTTGTGACACTTTGACTTTTGTGACACTTTGTGACACTGCCTGGCTCTTTGATTCACAGAAACTTTTTTGTTTCTTGAGCTATCTTAACCATTTTTACAGAGTATGCATCTGTGGTAGACCATTTTATGCTGACCGAATTTGGTTCAAATTGGACTACTGCATCATATAGCTGCCATAGAAACGATTAGTCGCAAATCAAGTTTTGTGACACTTTGTCACACCGTGTGACACTTTGATGCTCATAAACTTTTTTGTTTCTTGAGCTATCTTAACCATTTTTACAGAGTATGCATCTGCGGTAGACCATTTTATGCTGACCGAATTTGGTTCAAATCGGACTACTGCATCATATAGCTGCCAAAGAAACGATAAGGCTAAAATTACGTTTTGTGACACTTTGCCACATTGTGTGGCACTTTGACGCACAGAAACTTTTTGGTTTCTTGAGCTATCTTAACCATTTTTACAGAGTATGCATCTATGATGGACCTTTTTATCCTGACCGAATTTGGTTCAAATTGGACTACTGCATCATATAGCTGCCATAGAAACGATTAGTCGCAAATCAAGTTTTGTGACACTTTGTCACACCGTGTGACACTTTGATGCTCATAAACTTTTTTGTTTCTTGAGCTATCTTAACGATTTTTACAGGGTATTTATCTGTGGTGGATCATTTTATCCTGACCGAATTTGGTTCAAATCGGACTACTGCATCATATAGCTGCCATAGAAACGATTAGTCGAAAGTCAAGTTTTGTGACACTTTGTCACACCGTGTGACACTTTGATGCACAGAAACTTTTTTGTTTCTTGAGCTATCTTAACCATTTTTACAGAGTATGCATCTGTGGTGGACCTTTTTATCCTGACCGAATTTGGTTCAAATTGGACTACTGCATCATATAGCTGCCATAGAAACGATTAGTCGAAAGTCAAGTTTTGTGACACTTTGACTTTTGTGACACTTTGTGACACTGCCTGGCTCTTTGATTCACAGAAACTTTTTTGTTTCTTGAGCTATCTTAACCATTTTTACAGAGTATGCATCTGTGGTAGACCATTTTATGCTGACCGAATTTGGTTCAAATCGGACTACTGCATCATATAGCTGCCAAAGAAACAATTAGTCTAAAATTAAGTTTTGTGACACTTTGCCACATTGTGTGGCACTTTGATGCACAGAAACTTTTTTGTTTCTTGAGCTTTTTTAACGATTTTTACAGGGTATTTATCTGTGGTGGACCATTTTATCCTGACCGAATTTGGTTCAAATCGGACTACTGCATCATATAGCTGCCATAGAAACGATTAGTCGAAAATCAAGTTTTGTGACACTTTGTCACACCGTGTGAAACTTTGATGCACAGAAACTTTTTTGTTTCCTGAGCTATCTTAACCATTTTTACAGAGTATGCATCTGTGGTGGACATTTTTATCCTGACCGAATTTGGTTCAAATTCGACTACTGCATCATATAGCTGCCATAGAAACGATTAGTCGAAAGTCAAGTTTTGTGACACTTTGACTTTTGTGACACTTTGTCACACTGTGTGGCACTTTGATGCTCATAAACTTTTTTGTTTCTTGAGCTATCGTAACCATTTTTACAGAGTATGCATCTATGATGGACCTTTTTATCCTGACCGAATGTAGTTCAAATTGGACTACTGCATCATATAGCTGCCATAGGAACAATCAGTCGAAAATCAAGTTTTGTGACACTTTGACTTTTGTGACACTTTGATTTTTGTGACACTTTGACTATTGTGCCACTTTGATGCACAGAAACTTTTTTGTTTCCTGAGCTATCTTAACCATTTTTAGAGAGTATGCATCTGTGGTGGACATTTTTATCCTGACCGAATTTGGTTCAAATCGGACTACTGCATCATATAGCTGCCAAAGAAACGATTAGTCGCAAATCAAGTTTTGTGACACTTTGTCACACCGTGTGACACTTTGATGCACAGAAACTTTTTGGTTTCTTGAGCTATCTTAACCATTTTTCAGAGTATGCATCTGTGGTGGACATTTTTATCCTGACCGAATTTGGTTCAAATCGGACTAATGCATCATATAGCTGCCATAGAAACGATTAGTCGAAAGTCAAGTTTTGTGACACTTTGACTTTTGTGACACTTTGTCACACTGTGTGGCACTTTGATGCTGATAAACTTTTTTGTTTCTTGAGCTATCGTAAACATTTTTACAGAGTATGCATCTGTGATGGACCGTTTTATCCTGACCGAATTTGGTTCAAATTGGACTAATGCATCACATAGCTGCCATAGAAACGATTAGTCGAAAGTCAAGTTATGTGACACTTTGACTTTTGTGTCACTTTGTCACACTGTGTGGCACTTTGATGCTCATAAACTTTTTTGTTTCTTGAGCTATCTTAACCATTTTTACAGAGTATGCATCTGTGGTAGACCATTTTATGCTGACCGAATTTGGTTCAAATCGGACTACTGCATCATATAGCTGCCAAAGAAACGATAAGTCTAAAATTAAGTTTTGTGACACTTTGCCACATTGTGTGGCACTTTGACGCACAGAAACTTTTTTGTTTCTTGAGCTATCTTAACCATTTTTACAGAGTATGCATCTGTGGTGGACCTTTTTATCCTGACCGAATTTGGTTCAAATTGGACTAATGCATCATATAGCTGCCATAGAAACGATTAGTCGAAAGTCAAGTTTTGTGACACTTTGACTTTTGTGACACTTTGTCACACTGTGTGGCACTTTGATGCTCATAAACTTTTTTGTTTCTTAAGCTATCGTAACCATTTTTACAGAGTATGCATCTGTGATGGACCTTTTTATCCTGACCGAATTTGGTTCAAATTGGACTAATGCATCATATAGCTGCCATAGAAACGATTAGTCGAAAGTCAAGTTTTGTTACACTTTGACTTTTGTGACACTTTGTGACACTGCCTGGCTCTTTGATTCACAGAAACTTTTTTGTTTCTTGAGCTATCTTAACCATTTTTACAGAGTATGCATCTGTGGTAGACCATTTTATGCTGACCGAATTTGGTTCAAATCGGACTACTGCATCATATAGCTGCCAAAGAAACAATTAGTCTAAAATTAAGTTTTGTGACACTTTGCCACATTGTGTGGCACTTTGATGCACAGAAACTTTTTTGTTTCTTGAGCTTTTTTAACGATTTTTACAGGG